>CM036592.1:22323189-23577689 GCA_020745705.1 Hemiprocne comata
TGTTTTTCTTTTGGATCTTAAAAAAATCATTGGACAACTTGTAGTGTCCTAAAGCAAGTGTAATTCTGAACTGTAGACTGCTTCAAGATTACAAATGAGTTTTCCAAGTTAGAAATAAGATTCTGGTACCTTATAAATCAAGGAGGTTCTCAGTCTTGTCAAATAAACATTCATTTCGCCCTTTTAGCTCCAAAATTTCAAATCTATAAATGTTCACTTTTTTTTTTTTCCATAGAGAGAATGCTATTTTAATTCAATTTAAGAAGTGTCTTTAAGATTTCTTTGGAATGTGTATCTTTGATATTGTGGACACATTATTGCATGAACAAGATAAGTATCAACAGTGAAGAAAGGATGTTTTTAAAAATCTCAAAATACTTTCTAGGAAGTCTTCTGTAAAATGTGATAATGCAAATAAATGGTGACACTTATTTCTGTATTTGAAAGTACCTGATCAGCTACTTTTAGTGCTATGATCTGGCAAAAGTGTAGATCTAGTTCTTTTGAGTTAATGTTTTATGGATTCATAAATTTATTATTTCTTTGAAATGCTATTTAATCCATACACAATTTGCAGATCCAATTCCATATTATAAAAAAGCAATGGAAAAAAAAAAAAGGGAGATGTTAGTAATTTGTAATTCCCTATGTTATTTGGCATATAAGATCTCCTGGCTTCAACATTACAGTTCATCTAAAATAAACAAAAAATTCTAAGGGGTGTGCCTAACAAGTAAATATTATTTTCATGGTCCAACATAATTTAATAACATTGTAATAAGTTTTCAGTTTTCAGTTTCCTAATTTTACAGTTGTTCCAGTAAGGGTCATCATACAGTCTTCAGGCTCTAGCACAAATTAATCCTGCCTGTATCTCTGCTGAAATCTGCGAAAAGGATCTTTCATAGTTTGTCAGTTTTATGTTGCTGTTGGAATCTGATTTAAAAGAGAAGTCAACAAAAAAATTGGACAATATTATCTCCTATATGAACATACTGGAAGTACATCAGCTTGTCTATAGACTTAAGTAATGAGATTTTTAATAAGGTTTGATGCATTTGAAAAGGTTCTCCAGAAAGTTCTCTTTTGCAACTTATTTAATTAAGTCATAATGAAGCTGCTGAAAGTTTTTTATTTGCTTGATGTAGGTGAACAATACTCAAGTTTCTATTCAGAACATTTTCTTGATGGTAGCGATAGTAACATGTTGAATGAATATCAGCATGTGATTGATTGGCTTCATGAAAAAAAAAAGTGTTTTAAGAAGGTGATTGTGTTTCAGGCAAGCTTGTTAATTTTTCTACTGACTTTCTCCCTTGTGTAGCTAGGTGTCTGCCCAGTGGAACTTTTCCCCACAGTTTCTGATCCATAAAAATTGAACCCTTAACTAGAGGTTGAGCTGTTAGAGTGTATACTCTTTTCACATGACTGGCATCTGTTGTCTCCAGGAGATGAAGTAAGGTGGCTTTGTTTTCACAAGTGCTTCTTAACTTCAAAGGCTTGGTTCACAGGGGTATTGAACTGTAAGTTATTATTACGCCTTCTTGTAGTGATGTATTGTGTCAGCATTTAATTGAATCATGTCAGATGATAAAAGTTTCCAGGTTGAGCTTTTGCACAGTCATCACTGGTACCCATTTTTCCTGAGTGCCACTGATTTGTATTTTCTGTTGTCTTTTAACTGAAGTGTATTGTGAACAGTGAATACTGCGAGTCTATATGAATATGGTCAGCCCAGTTACAGCTGTGATTTGAGACGAGAATAGCAAACAAGTACAAGCCCTAAAGCCTTCATAGTTTTTTGTGGAAAAGCGTTCTCATGGCCTTCCTATGGAATAATTCTATTCCATAGGAATAAATTAAACCAGTGACATAACTTGGGTTTTAAAACTTTTTGTCTTTGCAGCCTTGGGTAAAGCTAATGAGGCTGATAATGAACATCAGTTTCAGTGATCTATTTCTGTTTTCTCTGTCCCCTTTGGAAGCTTAATTATTACCTTTTTTTTTTTTTTCAGTTAGCTATGCTTTTTTCCTTATTTTGCATTATCAAAATAGCTAACTACTAGAATAATATGTTATCTGTATCTTACAATTGTTCTTTGTTATAGTCTGCCTCTACTGTGACTGTACAGTCGCCAAGAGATTAAAGAAGGTGAAATGCTTCAGTTTTGGGAGGAGAAGGCTTAAAGTGAATGTGATGGAGCCTTAGAAGAGTCTCTGGGAATTGCAAAACTGCTTTTCAGCAAGTTCACAGAGCTAGAACAGGGCAATTGGTGAAACTTCCAGCAGCTCAATTAAAAACCCACAAAAGGAAGTGGTTATGCAGTTTACTTTTGGAACTTGCTGCCACAGGAATTTGTGCAAGCAGATCATATCAGCAGCTTCAAAAAAGCATTAGACAAATTGATAACAAAAGGCCTGTAAGCAAGTATTAGGTGAGCATATGTCTCCCAACATGTTTCATCCCTGAATGCTAAGGTAGTAGAGAAACATATCCCTGATAGTGGCTAGTCTTAACATGTTCTTTCTAGTGTCTCCGTTGAAGACTGAATAGTTGTCTAGATGGATCATTGGTCATATCCAGCAGGGCACTGTATATGAGCTCTCACACATATTCTAGCTGAGCTATATGGTTCATGTCTATTCTTTAATGTACACTATTATAGCTTACATGATTGTAGGAACAAAGTTTAAAATATATAGGGTTCTCTTGCCCATGCAGACCTTCTAATGCTGTGGATATTGGCTCTACAGGGACCTGATCTATTAGACAAAAAATTCAGCTTGATGTGACTGGCCATGGAGAATACAGCCTTGTGATTCAGGGACTTGACTGAGCTGTTGTTAATTATAGGAAAGGTATCACATAAATGTTTTGTTTAGAGCGGGTGCCTGATTACTGCTTCCTTAGGGTACTTCAAGCTCCCTAGACAGCCTCTCTGTAGGAAGGTGACAGGTCGGGGACTGGGGATAGTAAAACTCAGGTTGAACTGTTTAAACTTCGGTACATTCTGTTTCACTATTGGCATTTCTTTCTTGCTCTAAAAAGATCTGTAATAATACATATTTATCTGAAGCATGGCAAACAGTTATCTTTCTGTATTCTAAGAAACAAAGATCTTAGAGATGGATAAGAGCTAGTTTTTAAGAATATGTTTTAGTCAAAGTACTTACTTTTCTGTAGGTTGTCACTTGGTTTCATCTCTTTCAAACACATTGCAATACATTGCAACACACCTGTCTTACTAATAATAATTCTCAGAAATAGTTTGTGCAATTTCTGGTGTTTATTTGCACGATTTGCTTTTATCACACGAATTACACAATGCCCCTTTTTGTGTTGGAACCTTCCAACACAAACAACAGGACAAAACCAAACTTATTCCCAGCTTCAGTAGTGAGCTAAAGAATGCAGGTGTTTTACATGTTGATATACAGTAAGTAATGTTCTGTTGCTTGCCTGTGTTCTTGGCTTTCAGGATATGTATTAGCTGAGCAAGAGTAACTTTTAAACAGCGGAGTAACTTCCCTCATCCACGTAGCTCTTTTTTTCTCTTGCCAACATTGTCACACTGCACATACTCTGGTCCTCAGCTTTTCCAGGACCATAGACAAGGGTTGTTAGGTCACTCCTTCCTTCTGGATCCTTGAAGGGTGTGTATGTGTGTCATACTCCTATGCTCATCTCATAAGCCATGTTATCTGAAGAGTTCTGTGGCTCTTCATAAAATGTTGCAACTGTGTTCTTGTGCCACCACTATACTTCTCTCTTGACTGCCAGATAGACATTTGCAAAATGCAAGCCTTTAAAGTTCTTTTTCATCTGTTTCATTTAGCTTTCTTTGAGATGCAGTTAGAATTTGAGCATTTCAGTTGGATGTTTTGATTTATTACAATAATGGGTAATCTTAGCTGCAGGCTTCTGGGAATTCCCATAGCATTAGCACTAAATTTACATAACTGTATTGCAAGATGTGGGGTTTGAGGAGTTTGTTTTGCTTGTTTGTTAAAAACTTAAGAGTGCTGTCCTTCAACTTACGGTTTCATTTTTGTACAAATACACTCAGCTTCTGGGATGAGGTGACTTAATAGTTTCAGGAGACTTATCAGGAGATAAAAAAGAGTGTTTTGTTCCTTTGTATTTGAGTACATGCAATTTGGGACATAGTGGTTATGTAACTTTCTACAGTTAAAGAAAGTTGCACTAACGCAGTTGTGATTGTTCTGGGAGTTGCACAACAGATCAGTGCCTGCTTGCAACAGTTTCACATTTTACTTGGGAGGATGCAGTCATCACTTCTTAAAGCAGCTGTGTTTTCATCAACACTATAATATTCTGTGAGGTACCTAGGAAAGAATCACTCTTGTGTTGAAGTTTGAAACCTTTCAGGCAATGGTTTTCTCTGCAAAATGATGTTTATATTTGGCACCAAAACTAGTATATGGGAGTGGCTTCATCAGTGGGTGGGTACAATTTTGGGAGCTCCCAGTCTCTTTTCTTTTGTCTTCCGTTAAATTGCCCAAGAGAGAAAGCATCTTCAGATATGTAATACTGGTATTTTATTTGTTTGTAATAGTGTAACAATTTTCTTATTGGGTCCCAAATGTCTTCACGCATTATTTGTGAAATTTACCTGATTCCTTTTATTGAATCTGTTGTGCTCTGAACTTTGGCTTATGAACAAGATGGGCATTTTTTAATTAACTTGTCTCAAATTACACATTCTTATGTTGCATCCTCTGTAAACAAAATCATAAAGTGTGTGTTGACATTCTTAAGATAATGTGTGTGAGTGCATATATAAGATAAAATTCATATGCAGTGCAGTATAACACAAGTGTTACGAATGGCAGTAGGTTACTCTAAAATTTACATGTGTGTGGTAGATTTCTGCCATCGTGTACTATTATCTTGTTCAGATCATAAATGTTTATCCTTAACAACATAAAGCTTTCTGTTCTTAAAAAGAAACACAGAAGTCTTTCCTATCATACTAAAGCAATGCTTCTTTATTTAAGTTTTAGATTGGGAGCATTCATTGAGAAACCCCTTTCAAATACATTCCTCTCAAATCATGTTGATAGCTATACCTTGATAGATGCTTATTTTTTGGTGTATGGGCATTCAGCAAGACAAGGACTTCCTACATGGGGTCTGACAGTGATTCTTTGCTAACATAAGTAATGAAATATGGCTTTAGCAGAAAGCTAACTAGAAAGGAGGAGAATTAATTTTATTCTTGCTGCAAAGCCAGCTTTTAGTATTAATTCCACCTTGCTGTGCAAGGAGCAGAGTCTGTTTTGTGGCTGAACAGTTGTCCACACAAACACTAATGTCTTACATTAAACAAAAATTGTGAAACAGTCTTCATCATAGCACTCAAAAGTTTTTAATCCCCCTAATGAAACACCCATTTAGTTGTTTTTTTGTGGCCTCACGGATGGTGGGTGAAAAAGGCATAAGTATATGATGTCTGAGACTATATTTCTTCAGGGCTTGAGGAAGAAGCTACTTGGGTAGAAGAGAGGTTACCAGTGCCTCTGCTGAAGGAGGATCAGCCTTGCTCTGGGTCACCCCAGAGGTCAGTGAGAGGTGACAGCTAGGGGACCAGTCAGCAGATAAGTTTTCAACTACCTACAACCGATCGGTCATGTAGTTGCTGGCCAAAAAAGTAGGTAGGGAAAGCAAAGGGGTATGGTGGGACACCTCAGGATGTGCTTTTGAAGATGGAAATAGAAAAATGGGAAGAGTGGAAGTCTTTATGGTAGAGGATACTTGGGATATGGAAGCAGGCTAAGGGGGATTGTAGGGAGAACTGTAGGGTGTGTAGGGCAGGACCATAAGGCATTGTGTTAGTTTTGGAAATAAGAGATGGGGTTGGGAAGGAGAAGGAACACAAACAGTACTGCAATGAAGAGAGAAAGAAACAAAGCAAGGCTTTATTACCTATTGTATAAGTTTACTTTCTCTTGAAAAACTCCAGCTGATCCCTAACCTTCTACATTTTATTACCTTGGAAGACCAGGTATCTTTTGTGATAGAGTGAAGTCCCTGTGTAGAAGACACTGTTTCCCAGATTATTTTCTGGTATTCTAAAATTTCAGATTAAAAAATGCTGCTTTTTGCATTTAATATTATATAATGAAATACACTTCTACACTTGTACAACGTTTTGCATTTTGCCATTTATGCATGTCTCCTTGAAATGCTGTATAGACTCGGGTAGCTATAAAAATGTTTTGTCAATCTGTTTTTATTCATCTGAACATACTGGCTATTGAGTTCATATTGTTTTGGTAGGATTTTAGTATTTACAGATGGTTAATTATTTAAATTGAAACATAATTGGAAAACATGTTCTCCGCAACTAATTAATAAAATGCAAAAATAATTCTTTTAATTAGGATTTCTGTTTATGATGTTTATTACTTCTTAAAACCATAACCCTAAATTATTATTTTATAGTACTGTAAGTCTGATATGCCTGGTTTTTTTTTTCAATACCTTTGCTATGTAAAATCTTGCACAGCAGGTATGTTCCTTCTTTTTTTTCTTTTTTTTTTTTTCCTCCCCCTGGCTGTGTCATCTTCAAACTTTTTCTCTTGTCTGGGGTTGTTTGAATTTCATCTTGCACTTTTTAAATGTCTTTTTCTTCTTTATGGTGGGAGGGGAGAACGAGAAGAAGCTGTATTTATCTTTGCTTTTGGAGCTAAATCTAATGACAGCTGTACCGACAATTTTCTTCTGTGTTTACATGCAGCCAGGAGCTATGGGCGGAGAAGAGGTAAAAGTATTTACTACATGTTTTGTTTGCTGAATAGTGGGAGAAGTGAATATTTAGTTATCTTATGATAAGATGATGTTACCAGTTTTAACATTATTTGGTTGATCAATTGCTTCGTATAAATCAATCTCATACTCTTCATTTGCAAAACATCTCCCTTTTAAATAGCAGCTGAAAGCAATAATGATCTTGAGCTGATAACTTGAAGTGTGTTGCTGTTACTAGTGAACTGGAGGATGACTGAATGTAAAGATTTTAATGACATGTACTTAATTCCTAATGCATAGTGTTCCAATAAAATGATTGTTTTCCGGTTGTTTTTTTTTTTTTCTTGGTAGAACTCCAATGTTTAACTAGTGCATTGAACATTTCAAAAATACCTTTCTCTTAGATGAAACACTGTTTATTGAATATCACACTTGAGTATTAATGGATTGCCTTAGGTAGGACATTGTGAATACCAATACTAATAACTGTCCTCAGCAGTGAATGTTGGTAATAATAATAATAATTTAAAAAATACTACATTCGAGCGCACTTAATTTTTTCATAGGCAGCCCACAAAAAATACAAGGAGACTGAAAATATTATATATGTGTACAGTGCTGCACATAAGTTTATGCTGAGAAATAAATAAACATGGACAATAGCAAGCTCGCTGATCGCCAAGAAAGCTACTAATGTACCTTATTTATATATGGTGCTGTAGCTTACACAGCCTGTTTTTAATTGAGAATAAACAGTCAAGATTTCAGCTTTTAACAATTGGGGTTGGGCAGTGCCATCCAGTTGGGGTACCTTGGCATTAAACATTTTATCTTTTTCATGTATGTTCTGTGACAGCTATGCATGTGACATCGCTTCCTTTAAAAAGTGTAGAATTTGCATCACATTTATGGAGAAGCTTGGAGACAAACCTAGCCATTCTATATACACAGTAGTGTGTAAGTAACTTATAGTTTCCACATACACTTAGATTGAGGTAGTAGGCTGTACAGGCTGTGCTAACACAGTTTATAATATAGAATTTGAGCTGACTTTGTTCAAAGCTGACTAGTTTAGTGTTTATTTGGTAGCTAAAATAAAATATTTACATTTTCTCCACAAATATACCATCCTATTTTCCCCTGTCTCCAGAGAACAGGCTATTGTTAATGGATATCGAAAGTATCCTAATACTTAGACTTTTTAAGTGCTCTCATGGTACTGAAACAAATGGAAATAGAATATTGTATACTCTCTGTGCATCTGAACACTAATTTCATTTTAAGATTGTAGAAAGTGTTCCCAGGTTGATAAAATGGCACCAAAGTAGGGAAGGAAGTGGGAATCAGTTGGACACTATTAACTTCTTGCAACTCATAGAATTATAGAAAGCTCCATCCAACCTTGAACACTTCCAGGGAGGAGGCATCCACAGCCTCCCTGGGCAACCTGTTTCAGTGTGTCACCACCCTCACACTAAAGAATTACCTAATATCTACTATAAATTTACTCTCTTTCCATTTAAAACTGTTACCCCTTGTCCTATCACTACATGCCCTTACAAAAAGTCGTGTTTGCTCATAGAAGCAAAATATAGTAATGTGGTAGGAACTGTGATAAATACAGTGTAAGCTGTTTTATGCAAATTGTAGTGATGACTGAAGAGGGCAAACAAGTTCTGAATGTGCTGGACTTCCAGAATTCTTTTTTTACCAAAAGGCATGTTTTACTCCATAATAATTGTTTCCCATGTGAAAATCAGGCTTTTCTATAGTAACAAGTAGATCTGTGTGTGTGTGCGTCTTGTCATTAATGTTAGGGATTTTGTGACTTGCCTTATTCATACAATATTGAAGTCTGTGATACTCATTCTTTTACATTACCTTGAATTTTATAATGTTGTTTTGAGCTTTCTTAACCTTAAGAAACGTTAAATTCTGCAATAGTCTGTCAAAAAATTATGTGGTGTTTAGCAAAACGTTCTCATATATCCCTCTCTAGTCTTGTTTTTACCATTTGCATTGTGGTAATATGCAGACTACCCAGAGGTGAATCTGCGCAGAGACTCATTTCCCGTTTGTTATAATTAGATATTTTAATTAGTGTTTGATTCTGTCACTTTGACTAAGCATCCTCAGCGAGAAATTTTGTCAGATTTTTCTTGCGGCTTGCCATAACCTGTCAGTTCTCTACTTGATCCTCTATTTTCTTTGAGTAAAGTGGGAGCATTTGTTCGCAGCTATCACCCTTGGAGCTGTCGAGTCATGTTCTTTTTGCTATGTTGTTTTTAACTTTTGCAACGAGCTTTTCAGGTAAAGATGTAGGCACAGCTATGGAAAATCAGCCTAAAATCTATTCTGCCACACTGTCAACTCAGAGATGCCAGGGGATGGGTGCAGAAGTATAAAAATAGGGCATTTAGTGATGAATTCCCATAATACTCTCCCAGAGATTTGCCTCTGGGGTTTTCTTGAGGTGATGTCTCAATATTTATTGCTTCAGAATGGGTTTTTCTCCTCTTCTTGCTCATTCCCTTTTCTGAACCAACATAAACTTTTTAACATCCTAAAAAGCCTGTGGCAAGGGGTTCCCCAGCTTGAATTGCTTTCAGCCTTGCCATGTAGTGATGGTGCTCAATGCACTTTAGTTTCCCCTTACTGGAAGAGACAGTGAACAGTCATTCTCTATTCCCTTGTCCGTATGCTTTGCATATTTTAGCTGTATACCTCATACAGCTTTAGATCATCTTTTGCATTTAACTCAGTGCAGTGTTTGCAGACTGTCAAGCATCCATCCGGCGTAAGAGGTGACATCTTGCTTTCTAGGGTGCTGTACATTTTTATTATTTCCTTCAGAACTCAGCACTTACCCTCCTCTGTAGACCATGTATTTTAGTTGAACACCTTATTCTAGTATCTATTCATTTGATATGTTAGCTTCCGCGAATGGCTTATGTTTGTTGTTTTATTTTTTTACAAGCAGCTGTGGGGGTGGGAATTAAAATATTATTTCGTTTCTTAGTAATGTCATTCTCTTATGGATATTTTCAAATTTCCAACTTTTCAATGGGTTTTCTGATTTGATATTTTAGCCTTCCTAATTATTATTTGTCTCATGCATGTGTTCTCTTTTATGCTGAAATGCAGATGTTTATATATGTGCATGACCTGTTTGTCTATTAATGGAATATTCATCAATAGTCTTTACTGGTTTATGCTCTAAACTCACCATTTCTGGAACCAATTATAGTAGACTTTGAAGAGTAGCATCTCTGAATCTCTGTGGCATTTACTCTGGTTTTGTTATGTTGGTGCTTAAAAGCACAGTAAGATTCAGAGGACTTTTGTATCTGTGATCTCTGTCAATGTTGTACATTCAATATATTCTTTCTAATCAAGTCTTCTCTAGTCTCTGGTGATCATAAAAAATCAGACTGGTGTTCTCTGTCAGTCAGAATATTTTTCATGGTTTTTGTTTGTCAGCTTGTTTTCCATATATATCATTGCTGCTTCTTTTTGTAATCTGTCCTTTAGAGCTGAAGACCATTATGATATTTTTAGTGTATACGTTTTTCTGACTACTGTCCCTGTTCATGTCCTGATTTTTCTCCTTGCCCCTGTAGTAATTTTGTTAGTAATAGCAACAGGTTAATTGCATCAGATGATCACAAAGAAATGCTTTATGTTTCATTAACAAACTAAGTAGCAGCCATTTATGTTTCTTCATGTTAATTACTGAAAGGGTGTTTTAACACTGAGTAACAGCTTAACAGCTGTTAGTTGTTAGTCCTAGCTAACAACTTTTTTGTTGCAAGTTTTTTGTGGTTTATTTAAGAATAATATTTTTTTTGTTAGCTAAGCTTATTTCTTCACTTACATGTTTAATATCCACAATACAAATCTCTTCTATCTTTATTTTGCTGTTTCTTGGGCCTGCATTCACTGGAGGAGGAAGTGATGCAGTCCATGTGTTCAGGACCCTGTAAAGCACTCTGAAGGAAGCTGTCTTGCTCTGCAGTGAAACAGCTTCAGGGATCTGCTTTTTAAGATCATTCCTTCAAGATCTGTTATGGAAGATTTAAATCTCTAAGAATCAGTTTGAAATTTAAATATTACAGAGGTTCTTTCTATAGCTATGGCACACAATCTCATCCGATAACTTACTGGTTTTCACTGCTAGCCATTTGCAAGGCTTTGTTTTAAAGCTAAATTAGGTTTACTGTCTGTAAGGATAATATAGTCTTGGAAAAATAGAAGCAATACTAATGAATATAAATTGGATATCTGGACCACTTAGCTGGGCCCTTTAATGCAAATTCTGTTAAAGAAAAGCAGTAAAAGGAAAATATATGATTTTTTTAATCGAAATACTTACTTTTCTAGGAAATAGTGTTAACTGTAGATACTACAAAATCTGTTACAGGTCGGTCTTCACTCTTTCCTTTTGAAGATGGCTTCCTAGACGACGGTCATGGTGATCAGTCTTTATCATCGGGTCTCAGCTCTCCAACACGCTGTCAGAATGGTGAAAGAGTGGAACGTTATTCTAGAAAGGTGTTTGTTGGAGGTCTTCCTCCTGACATTGATGAAGGTACTGTGAATTAGTTACATTGGTGAGGTAATTGGCTTTCATATAATTACTTTTAAAAGGTCAGATTTTCTTAAACAAATGTATTTTCCCAGGTATGTTGCTTGTAGTGCTTGTGGCATTATTTAAAACAACCAACCACCACCACCCCCTGCAACACCTGAGAATTTGACATTATTTTGTACTGTAGATCAGAAGAGATGAAAACAGAAATGCCTGCACAGCAGGTCTTCTAATCTGCAACAGCAGCATACATTCCCACATATGTAAAATGCTCAAAGCTGAAAAAGGGAACTTGGTGTGCACTGTCACTCCTCCGTAGTCTTTCTCTGTTCTCTCTAAAAGATGTGGTTGACTTTAAGGACTTTTTTGATACAGTCCTTAACAAAATAAATTGGGCTTTAATTAATCAGCTCTCATACCCAGCATTTATGCAGCTGGCAAATGTAGGGCAATTACTATGGTTACAAAATAATAACCAGCTTAGTAGGGATGGTCACGTTTTTTCTCAATCTCAGTACTGGTCTATTTGTGGGTCCCTGTCCCCCCTCCCCTCAACCAAAATCACGAGTTTTTAGTGTATTTTTCTTATTACAGCTGGAATCTACTATCTAGCTTCAATTGGCATACAAAGGGAATTTGAGGATGCCTTCTAATGAGAAGAGAGGGGTCTCTGAAACCACATGCAATTTTAACAATGAAATTGTATGAGCTATCAATCTGTGGTTTACAAACAGCTCAAATGCAGTTCCCATGTCACATTATGAGTTGCAAGACTGTTGATGCTGGGTAATCTGAATGCCCAGCTGTAAGAAGCAGCCCACCAACAGATAGAACTGATGTGATCATCAGCTGGGTCACTCAATTAAAATACACGCAAGGCATGTATATTATCCTGCAAGGCAATAACGTGGCCACTTGGGAGCTGTTCATCTCTTCTATCGCCGGTCTACTCCAGCAACACCTTTTTCCTTCATGCTCCTGAGTTATCCAATACGTGTTTTGGAGCTCTAGTCACTTGAAAAATCTGATGTGTAGCTCACGGGATCAGATAAACCGGACACATCTGAAACAGCAATCAAAAAACCAGAAAACCACTGCCTTTGTTTTCAAACTTTTCTTCTGATGGATTGTTGCTCTCATCTATCTAGCATCACATTAGACACAATTTTAAATTAATGCATTCTTTAAAGCACAAATGCATTGAGAAAAAAATATTTTAACTTAATTAAAAAAAAAATTAACTTAATATACTTCTTTTTCTTAAGTATTTGCATGTAAAACAAAATTGTCCTATCAGGATAGTTTGAGATCAGTGTTCCACAGTGTTTTGAAGTTGATGCTTAAAAAGCAAAGAATTAACTTGGTAATTCAAAGCACATTTCCAGAGGGGACTGAAGAAGGTGCAGTCCCCACAGCTGCATGACCTGATGCAGCCTGCTTTCTTGGGCACGCTGCAAGGAGTGGCCATGCTGACATGTAGCTCCTCCATCAGTCCCATGTGGCTGCATCTGACCCTGCTTTGTGGCTATAATTAGAAATAGAGCACAGCTGAAGCATATTCACTTCTGATAGATCATGCTTGCATTTAATCCTGCTGCAAACTTGCGTTAGTGGAATGTAAAATTACTTTTTAAGCAGCCATGTATAACATAGACATGAAAGAATATTTAAGTATCCATTATGTACATTATTGCAGTTTTCACTGTTCTTAATAGGTGTAGAAAATAGTTCGGTGGGTTTCTTTTTTTTTTTAAAGAAAGAACTTTTACCTTGCCACTGTCAGTCTTCAGATTCTCTCTAAGATACCTCGTTTGTTTTTTGTAGATGAGATCACTGCCAGCTTTCGTAGGTTTGGACCTCTTGTGGTGGACTGGCCTCACAAAGCTGAAAGCAAGTCATATTTTCCACCTAAAGGTAATTAGTTTAAAATACATTTATGCAGGTTGTTCTGGTAAAAGCAAACTGTCTGCAATGTGGCAATCCATTACAAAGAAAAGATTTTACTCTTTATGACCCATTTTATCTCTTTCAACAAGGAGATTTTCAGCAGTTGTCATGATGGAAAAACACAAGTGACTGAAATGTGGTCCTGTGTGTGTACTTCTTCAGCAAGCTTGGAGTCCTTGATTCATGCCTTAATTTTTGTATTTGGCTTAATTTAGAAGGCAACTTGCAGAAATTTCCTAGTGCTGATTCTGTTGCAGTTTGCATGTTGTAGAATATGCATATAAGAATAATAGCTGGAAGTCACTGGTGGATTTGGTACACAATATTTTGTAGAGAAGCACGAATGTGCTTTGTGTGTGTTCTGACTCAAGAAGCTGTGATCTGTCTCAGAACAACAAGGTCTGCATCAGGGCTCGCTGGGTGCTGAACTTCAGCAATGCACTAGGCCAAGAGAAGGCTGGCTGGCACCGTGGTCACAAAGCTGCTGGGTTGGAGCTGATTCAGTTCAGGGTGCTTTAGAGTGTGTGCAGGTGGGGCAGTTTCCTGTCTGTCAGCAAAATGCCATGCAGAGCTCAAAAGCCCCCATATATTCCTAAGAACAGTTGGTAAAATATATGATTTTCCCTTTGTATTTTAAAAGTCTTGAGGGTCTTTCTGGCTGACTGTGCCTTCACTTGCAAATTTAAAAAAAACAAACAAAAAAAAAGTAAAATTACCTTCCCTTTTCCCCTAATATCTCCTAGTACTCTCCACTTGCTGCTGCCTTTTTTTTTTCTTTTTTTGTTTCTTAACTCAATAAATAAGTATCCGCGGTAGATCAACATGGGACTTCCAATTAATATTTTGTTCTGTATCAGACAGTGGACTAGTTATGCCTTGTCAAACTTGTAAAAATGTTTTTTAGTAAGATCTATTTTAGCAGACGCCAAGGGAATGCAGCCTCACTTCTATTTTTGTCATTATTCTAATACAGGAAGCAGCTTTCAAAGCTACTGCCAGTTGCCCTGAATGTCTGTCTGAAAGTGCTAAACAACAGTCAATCCCAACTGTTCCAGATTTATTTATAACTGACTTCTTAGTTATCAATCAGGGCTGCAGCATCATACATCCTGCATTCCTGTCTTTGAGATTCACTCACAGTCATGTTAAGCTTGGTAGGTCAAATATACTTGATTTCCTGTGATCCCATATAGGCAGCATCTACATAGAAGACAGAATGTTATTACCAGGAGTCAAAGGGTAAAGTTTGAATGTGTATTATAATTTTTCTCACAGCTTTTTGGTCAATTTTTTAAAGTACTTATTTTCCAAAGTTATTATGGAGTCATTGACAGATGAACCACAATAAAATTTATCCACTGCTGTTTTTCATTAGAAGTTCCTTTAGAACTAAAATTAAGTCTTTTTTAAAATGTTTTTATATTTTAAGCTGTTCAGATGAATTATCAGGCATTGCTTTAAAAAAATACAGTGAAATGAAAAGAGAGATTTGAAATTATGCCTTGTACAAAATTAAGTGATATGACTTAATTCAGCTGTCATGAATTCAAATGTTTTCTCCCATTTTCAAGATACCTTCCCTTCCATGTTGCATTACTAGTTTGTAAATTCTCTGACATTTTGAATATCATTCTTTCAAATGGAAAACAAGTCCCAAAAAAACCCAAACCAAATCAAATTCAATTATAGAGGAGAGAATGAGTTGTTTTTCATGTGCTAGCAATCTCAAAGGAAAAGAAGAAAAATGGAATGTTGGAATGCAGTGGGGATGATATGGAGGCTAATCTTTGTTCACACATTAATAAAGTCTGACATCCAAGGCTTCTCCCACCTACTTGAGTGTGCTTCACTGGCACCAAAATTGAACCCTGCTCTTTCTGAAATTATGCCATCACCTCCAGACACTTTAGTGTACTTTTGATGGATAGCCTTTTTAATGACTCCTTTGTGTCCGTAGGGTCAGACCAGTGGGCAGTGTCTGGACTTAAAACAAAGTTCAATAGTTTTTGTTTGTTTGCTTTGATAAGCATTCAGTTAGAGGTTTGGAGTAGACAACATCAATAGTTGATGCCGTGGGTCAGCACAGTCAGCTGAGTTTTACACTGGGACAATTTTACATCATGGTTTTTTGTCTTCATAGTTCCATCCAGCTGATGACGTCCCTCACAGTCCTGAGTGTATTAATACAGACTTCCAGTATCTCCTTATAGGTATAATTTATTGAATTTGTGGAATGTTTACTATGTTGGTGCAATATATGAATTCCCTATAGTTGCACTATACAAAGAGCACTTCGCTAATATTCTGAGGGCTGGGAACAAGAGGCTGCAGGAACTATTAGTCATGGCTAATATGATCAATCATGAAATAAAATGTTGCTTACCAGTCTAGTGATTTGCACCACCATCCAGCACCCCTCCAAGGGCTTTCTTTATCTGGTTAGTTTAGTGGGCAGGGCAGGTCAGGCCATAGATGTGTAGTCAGTTCTAGCAAGCCTTATTAGTTGGTATGTTTGACTAGCTTAGGTGCCATGGTATGTCAGCTGTTTTCAGGGCTAGATGAGGTCCAGAAACATTCCTTCAGTGTTGAGCTTGTACAAAGATGGTTTTCCTGGATTTGGCATCCTGAGCAGGGTGGTGTCACCACAGGTCTGCTTAGGCACATTTCCTCAAGTTTAGTGCTGAATCTGATGGACATAAGGTGGTTGTGTGAAATATGCTGAACTGCAATCTCCAGCATGGTATTTTGGACCTTGGGGGAATTGCAGATCAACACGGATATGTCTGCACCGTATTTCTCAAGGACATCTATACTATCTATATTATCCAGGTTTTCCTGTTTTACCAGATTTTCTAGGTTTTTGTTACCCTTACTGAGTCTTGCCTAATATCACAGAATATACTGTGAGCATCTCTTTGGGAAAGCAATCTAGCTTGGTCAGTGGTTGAGTTTTGTTTATTACAATAACAACCCCCAAACCATCTGATAGATCAAACAGCCCTTTCAGGATATGTCAGTTGCCAGAGAGTTCAATAGTTAGGCTGCTGAGAGAAGAGGGACCAATGGCACCCAGCTGTTTTGTCACTGAAGGTGTACGAGAAACTGGTAACAGCTGACAATGTGTACAAGAGGTTGCTATTTCTAGTTCTGGGCTGCCTTAGCATTTCTTTCTACCCCATGCATTGTAAAGTTTAGAGGATGTTTTTGTGTTGGTGTCATCAATGAGGTGATTTTAATGCTTTGCTTCTGGGTAAGGCCAGTTCATTCCCATTGCCTGAAAAGCCTTTGGATGGCACCTGTTTGGATATGTTAGTAATGGAACTGGCAAAATTATAAATGCAATGTGTTGGTCTTGGGTAAGCAGTAGCCCAGTTGGTAATGTGTTTACTTGGCTTTCACCACAGAATTTTGAGAATTAAATCTGGCTTGTGGCCAAGTATTTTTTAGTACCTATGAGATGCTGAGAAACAAATACATGCTAAAGAATGTTATCAAATGTAGTTGCATGTTACGTTGACACAGTCTATTTCACTCTGGCAAAATCCAGATAATTCGTATTTTACTGAAATATCAATTGATGGGTTTTTTACTTACTTGCTGGTCTGCTGAGTTAAGCAATGCTTATGCTAACTACAGACATTTTTTTCCTTTTTTTTCATTAAACAGATGGTGCCAACTGTTTAAAAAACATTATTTTAGTTTTTTTAACAGATTGCTCGCTTTGAAACAACTTTTTAAAATGTCTTTTCTGATTTTTCTTTGTGATAACTGATTTTTCTAGCAATCACTAAAAACTGCAAAACATATTTTAAAATGACAAAAAATATGCAAAAGTCTGCCTCTCATTTCAATTTAGGAAGACTGATGTTTGGATAAAGATGAGATATAGAGTGAAAAACTGAAGAATGGCAGAGCTCGGAGATAGGATGGGTTTGGAATAGGAGGAATGCTTTGGCTTTACAGGTGATTTAGATGTGTGGTGCTGCAGCCTGATCCTCTTGTCTTTTTCCTGTTCTTCATTTATTATTCTGTTATTTGATAAAAATAAGCACACTTATCCCTACTGCTCCACGGGGGACATTAAGGGTGAACAAGATCTTCTGCAGAAGGGAATAGTAGTGTATGTAGAGTTGCACAAAGTAATATTGTCAAGTGATTCTCATGCTTTAATTTAAAACAACTGGTGGGAGAGAGTGTAAGAGCCTTCCTGATGATCTCTTAGGTAATGTTAAATGGGGACACAGTTGTTGCCAGTCTTCTGGCTGATCTTGATTTCATGGATGAGGACTATTTGCATGGTTAATTGCATTGCCACTGCAGTGGCAATGGTAGCTTCTGCCAGAGGAGCAAGAATGAATGGTTGCAAGGAGAAAGTATGGAGTCGTAATTCTAGTATCGTCAGCCATATACTCGTAAAGGCATCTGGTTTGTCTGAATGCAGCCATCTATTGTACTGCAACTAATTGCTTTGGCTTAAATAATCTACTACCGTATCAACAAAGTCCAGCATGAAATCCCTAGCCAATTCTTTTATTTTAAAAACTGAAGTGGAAGATCATAATATTTGCTAGAATGGAAACTCACAGTTCTTACCCAGAAATATATCGTATGGCAAATAGAGATGCAAGATCTTTTTTAAACTTTGTTTATGTGTATGTTCCAACACACACTTGGACAGTATCGGTCTTTTACACATTGACATCTGAGGCCATGTATATATAATTTGTAGTCCCTGTGTCTTCCCACAGCAGGGCAGTGTAATCCCAAATCAAGGCAATCCACAAAATGTGTGGTAGCAAAATGCAGTACATACGCGTCTGCTCTTCTGTAGCTGTGTAACTTAAGGTTGGTTTTGTATAGAATTTTCTTTTAGGTTTTCAAGTGCTTTTGTGTAAGCCTCTAAGCCTCTCTTTGTAAAACTCTTCACGCTGTTTCCTGTCTTGTCCTAAAATTTTTGAGGATTCCTGGTGGTGTACTAATAATGATGATTTTAAAATGTCTGTCTTTGAGACTGCTGTGCCAGTTACCAAAGAGCATTCAGGGAGCTTGCCTCATACAAGAGAATCTCTGTCCCTAGAACTATGCCATTTACAGTTTCTTTTTCTAGGTGTAAACAAGAATCTGGTGAGGCAAAATTTAAAGATGTTTTTGAGCAATCAAGGCTAGGCAGAACAAAACTGATTCTGAAGTGGCTTTGCAGGATTATTCTCTCCCAGCTTTCACCTTGCTTTCAACAAATGCTACTTTCTTTCAGAAAGAAAGCAAGATCATTTTTTTTTAACCCTGAAAAAACTACTATTTTTAGCAAGCATTTGTTGACCCTTCTTCAGTTAGCAATTTCTGATGCCTAAGGAAAGACCAGGCATCTTCAGAAGGGGCTCAGCATCTATAGTCTCCACAGGGTTTGGTAGTAAAATGTTTGTCAGTCTTATTAGTTGCTTATGACCACAGTAACCAAATAAGATAAGTTCTTCTCACACTAAATACCCTAATTGTTGCAGCCAAATATTCCTAATGTAGTTCAGATTATTAATGAAAACCTTGAGAGCCAGGACTGTACAAGATGGTATAGAATTAAAGAAAGAAATGTGGGTGTCTGGGTTCTAGTACAAAGTCATAAAGCACAGTGAATCCAACCCTAGCAGCTTCTGTCTTCCTCCTTAGTGTAAAACAAATGTTCCTATGAGAGAAAAAGCTTATTTAAAAAAAAACAAACACTGAGTTTTTTATTTCAGCCTACTTTCTTCTCTTCTTTATTCTCCTTATGTGGTGTCAGAAAGCTTTTTCCAATCAAGACATGACAAATTTGATGTAATGCCCACAATTACTGCATTGGTTCCTTTTCAGGACTGTTTTTGAGGTGGTGGATGGGGTTGGGAGGGGCAGATGTTGGGCTGCAATTACTGATAGTGGCTCTACATTATTCTCAATTCTTATTCTGTAAGAATTGATCTTGCACATGCTTGATAACACTCTGTAAAACATTATCCTAAATGGAGTAGCCTTGAGTGAGATTTTATGTAATGGGACTAGATAAAATAATTTTCTGCCTATAACACAAAAGAAGGCGGCTGTCCAAATTTAGGTATCTGTCCTACCAATACATTTATCCCTCATTTACTCTTGAGTTTGGGTTTTGGGTTGGTTGGGTTTTTTTGCCATGTTCTCAAGAAATTGTGGTTGAACTTAGTTTACAGGACCCTTGTTTATGTATACTTTTTTTTTCCTTCTTTTTTTCCTTTTCTTCCTCCAAAGACTTCCAAGTTCTTACAATAACTCTGATTGGCTGGAGTACATCCTCAACAGATTCTTGGTTACCCACCAGTGTCCTGGCATTTTTGGTAGTTCTTTTGTTCACATGAATAACACTTTTAGGATCAACAGTAAAATCTGTATGTGTACAACAGACAGATAAAGGACTAACTTCTGTGATTTTTGAAGAAGTAATATGTATTTGGGACCATCACCTAGGTTCCTCATTATTGCTCAAGCAGATCATTTAAGCAGGGAAAGTTTGTTGCCTCTGAAGTGAGAATTCAAGGGCTACGATAGTCCTAGAGTAACTTTCCCAGTGCATGTCGCTAACATGATAAATTTTACTGTCAGACTTATTAGCCACATGAAAATGAAGATTTTAGTGTTTGATATCTGAAAATGAATACAAGTCTACAGTTTCTCATGACTGCACTTCTAATTTGCTAGAGAAACACCTTGTTTTCATACTCTTCCTCACTAATGTGCTAGCCCCCAGAGGTTCCAGAAAGAAAGTTGTACAGACAATCCTGTGTGATGTTTTCAGTTTCAGCCTGGATGTGCATCTGTCAACCAGCCTCTTTCTTACCTGAATCTACTGGAAAGTGTTTATATAATCAGGTGGTTGACTGTAATTAACCATAGAACTTCATTTTATAGCATTAGTAATAAATTGCTAGAAGGATTTTGTTTTCATAACTGTTCAGAGGCTGTTAGGCAGTTTTTGATAGAGACAAGATACCTTTTTGCAACAGAGGAGTCAATATGGAAGGTTGTTTTACTGTATTCAAAAGTGCATGACATTCCAGACTTCTGTTGGACTGAGAGATTATTGAAAGAAGATGGGATGCCTCATAACTCAGTCAGCCTTATGGCCAGTATCATCAAAAGGCCTTGAATTTCCCACAGCAAAAATTCAGGTTTCTAAAAGACCTAATTGTTCAGTAGCAATTATTGGAGGCATAGTTTGGAAGCCTGTACCATGGACTGCAGTCTATGCATCACTGTTGTATTAAATTGTATCTAAGGCCTCTCAGTTTTGCCTTGGCTGATGGGCTAGGTAGTGTGTTGAATGAGGAGAGATACTTAGGCCACATCCCTTGCTTTCCAGCAAGGCCAGTTTATACACGTTGCATCTGTACCTACTGATAGTTATTTTTCATAAGCCTTCTGACTCTTTACGGAAAACTACAGGTCGCATGTTCGAATTGCATAATTTTCTCTTTCCACAACAAAGTCTTTCCATACATCATCTAAGATGCTTTTCATTTGGTCATATACCACAGAGGCAGTCTGTTTTCTCTCTCTCACTCTCTGGAAGGGTTAAGATTGCAGTTGGATTTCTTACACTTTACACGAACTATCTATTTTATTAGAGTACACTGAGTTAAGTCACACTTGATATTTAAGGCTTGTCTCAAGGGGATTGATGCTTCCAGATTCTAAAGAGCAGCTGTTTGAAGTCTGGTTCATGCATCTACTAATCACTTACTCATCATCACAAGCTTTGAATCAAATGTCCAATTCAGTAGGTTCTGTTAAAACAGAAATTCCAAGCATCTCCTTTCTGGACTAACTGTTGCAGTAAATTTGTTTGGGCAGATGCTGAAATAATTGACTAGGGTTTTTCAATATGACTTACCTGTGTATAGTGCCCATATTTTTTCCTTCATTGTTGTGCAGCTGCTACCTGCAGTAAAACTGCTTGAAATTCTAACTTAGACTAATATACCTCTGCCTTAAATGGAAACTAGACAAGTGCTCAGCTGTAGAATGCTGTAATCTGAAAAACTGATGGGGCCAAAGACATAAATCAAATTTCAGACAAGTTTACTGGAGTTTCTCTTGGATAGAATCTTAAACGTAGTCCCTATTAAAGAATGCATTCTTTTATGAGTTTTTCAGGACTATGTCTTGTGTATTCAGTATTCTGTAGTATATGGGTAACTGACACCAACTTACATGCGAATTTAATACTTTTTAATTTACTGGGCAATTAATTTAAAAAAAACTAGACTTCGTTGTGATTGCAGGTTTCAAATCTTACTGTTCTTAAGGATGATCTCAAAGAGAGAGGATGAGCCCCATGAATTTATCTTTTAATAATCAAAGATGAATCTTACAGATCATCAGCTATCTAAATCAGGGACTCGGTTAAGTTCAGCGTTTTAACTGTTCTACCTCTTACTTGGGGAGATGCAGACCCTCTTTTAAAGGAAGCTTTGTATTTCGTGAAACAGAAGCATGTAAGAGCTCAATTAATGACTTCATGACACTTCCTGAAGAGCAGCACTGGAATAATGCATTTTTAGGGGTGCGCATCTCTCTCATTTTTCGGGGATGATAAATATATTAGACTGAGATATATGGTACACTAATTGAGCATACAGGTGTATTTTACTGCTTATATCAAACTTAGTTACTGAGTAACTTACACATCACACGTGGTCTACCAAGGAGAAAGAAATGTGGTCTGGCATAGGCTCCCACTGGATTTGTAGCTACTATGAAATGTCTGTGTTGGGGAAGGAGATCAGAATTCTGATGAAGAAGTCTCTTGTTGACGATATATTTAATAGCGAATGGATATTTTGCTAAAATGATGTTAAGTAATTCTATGTAGCTACTGTTTATACTGAAATTTTGCATAGGATAATGGCTAAAAGACTCCTAAAATATGTTCTGTCTTCACTATTGTCACTTCATAGTACACATATGAAAGAAAATGCTGCTAATTCTGATTGGAATGACTGTCCATTCACAATATCTAGCTTTTTTTCCCAAAACCCACTAATGACTAAGACACTAAAAAAAGGTTTAAGGCGGCAAAACCAGAGGGCAGAAGTGAAAGCTTTACCAGGAATTTGAACATCTCTAAGTACAGGAAAGGCTTTCCATCACTTCTCTATAGGAAGTAACCAGACTGCTTTTGTCAAATGGAAGCAGTTATATGTTTGTCTGACTCTCATGAACCACTTATAAAGTCAAGTAGACTTTACTGTGGTTTCCACACACCCCACCCCACCATACTTTCACCTTTCATTAAATGTTGCCTTTTCTTTTGTTTTGTAAGTGGAACTATATAGATTGATCTGCAAGTATTATGGGCTGCAGGATAAATGCAGTCCTTTGAATAGGGTATCTGTGGACTTGATAATCTTTTGTGCTTTGGTAATAGCTTGTGCTATGTGGTTTTTTGCTAATAATTTATGAAGCACCAAATTTTTCTTTCAAATCATTGAAATAAGTTCAAGGGGGTGACTGGGGATGGTGGTGAAGAGAGAGATTCTGTACTAGTACTGCAAAGTATTCACTGTTTCTGGGGGTCATTTAAAAAATGTTGTTCCCTGCTCGTGCCCCCCGATCAGCTGTAATAATTTCATGCATTACAAGCTCATTCTCTCTTTATAAATTCATATATGCATTATAATATTCAATTTTCCATTCCTAGAATCACTGCAGTGATGCACACAATTCTACCCCTAAAGTAATTATAAAGTAATTATAAAATTAGTGCAATATAATCTGAATTTATAAATCAGCAATTTATCAGAGGGAATATCCCAATATATACTTCTGCTCTCTCAAGCTAGGACTGGCAATGAGAATTCATCAGGTGCTGCAATGAAAGATGCTGTGGATGTCTCTGCCCAAGGCAGTCCCTGATTTCAAAAGCTAGGGGCAGCTGAGAACTGGTGTCTCTCTCAGATGTCTCAGTGCTGTAGTTGGCAGTTTTTACCTACTTTATACCATGCAAATTCTACCTCATTTTGGAACCTATGATAGGTATAGTATCTCCATTTACGCTGTTTAGTCTGTTGTAGGCAACAGTGGCTGTGCATTTTCATTCAATAAAGTGAAAACCATAACATTTTAGAAATCTGGTAAGTCCAACAATTATTATTTTTGTATGACATACCATTCTGATTTCCCAGAAAAATGCATACTTTCATTAACCAGAAACTACTTTTTTTTTTTTTTTTTTTTTTTTTTTTTTTTAAAGGGAGAATTTTGTTCTGCAACACTAAGTAGTCAAGGTTTGGAAAAACTTTCCATTATTAAGGAAAGTTTTTCAAGCTGCATGTTTTCTATATAGTCAATAAAGACAAGAAACTTGAGGAACTAGAACCAGGAAACAATCCACATGTGAGTGAACATTCAAACCAGTTATTAACCAGTTACACACCACAGCAGCAACTGACAAATTGAGCACTTGATGAAAAGAAGTCAAAGCCCAGCATTGAAGTTCTGCATTCTGTTTTAAGAAATGTCTTGCAACTTGAGTTCCTCTCTAGGCACGGTTCACTTGCTGTGAAGCACAGATCATCCGACTGCTCACAGGAGAGTTAGAGTCACACAAAATCAGGAAGTATGTTGCTGGCTTGATCTAGGTAAATGACACTGGGTATCTTCTCTTATGGATTGAAGTTCTTTACTTGGAATGAAGCTCTTGACGACAGTCCCTAGTGTTTTGTGTACCACAGCTCTAGTAAGTGCTGTTTCCTTTCTTCAAAAATAAATTTTAAGAAAAGCATATAATGTAAAATGAAATATATTGTAAACCCCAATATCAAACTTAGTAAGTTAAAAATAACTGACTAAAAATAGCCTGGATTTTTGGACCTTTGCTTTCTTCCCCTGAAAATCATGTTGAGTTTGTTACCTCATGGTGACACTGTGCATGAAATAGAAGATGAAATCAAGGAGATTATTTATATTTATCTAGAATTTTTCTATGTTAACGTTGCTTGGAGTAGAGTTGGAAATAGGCTTATTTGCAAAAAAGAGGAACAGGTTTTGTTGAAACTTGGAAACTGATCTCTCTTCAGCCATCTGTTCAGAGTAAAAGCAGCAGCAGCAGCAACAGACCTGACCCCCTCCAGATGATGACAATGAGCTGCTCTGCTCAGAGCAGTCACCATTTCAAAGTGCCCTTGAAAAGCAAATTTGAAAAATTCAGGTCTGAATTTAGATTTATATTTTCTTTTGATATTTATGAATGTAAATGTATGTTTTTTTCATGCTCATGACCCAGTAAACTTTACAAAGATAGCTCTTGCATCATCAAAAATTGAGTCTTTGTCATATGATTAATTCATGTGACTAATCTTAGAACTACAATACGCCAAATTGTATGTTATAGCCTTTCTTTTATGTTTTTATACCCTTTAATTCTGATTTATAGCTGCTATAGATCATGTTGCAGTCTGAAGTCTGAAGTTTTAAAATGGCTGTGACCTTTGAAAGGAGAGACAGCCCTATAAATCTGCTGTTGCAATGTTTTACACTAATGTAGAAGTAAAATACCAGATAAAAAGAGAAGCTTTAATATGTTTGTAGAATATTATTTTAGTTTTTAAACAGGAAAAAAAAAGACCAAAGCAAGGAGAAATTTCAATATTTTCTTTTTCAGTTCAGATGGGCAGGAGTGTTTTAGCTACAGGACAAACCAAGATGTATACTGTTTTTTTTCCCCCAATAAGTAGTGAAAGTCGTGAAGTAGTGATGACAAGTAAATAATTTCTGCTGCTTGTCATATTTTGGAATTGAAAGGACTTGGTAAATCTTTAGCTGTATATATTCACTAGAGCACTACTGACATGTCCTTTGTATTCAGTACTGAAGTGCAGAGGAAAGGCACCTCTCCCATGTCCCAAAAATAATGTATGTCATGGAGCAAGCAGACGTTGTGTGGGTAGGTTTTTTGGTTTTTTTTTCACATTTAAATTGAAGATGTGGGGAAAAAACTCCATAATATTTGTGAGAACATAGGAGGTTTCTAATGTCTCTGTTCTTGTGATATGGTAGGATCATTAGTAGTAAGGGTTAAATGTTAGTTTCCATTCTTTTGGTAATCTCAGTGATGTGGACTATTAACTGGTAAAATTGAAATTATGAAGACATGCAATTTATTTTACAGAGGCTACTGATACAGAACCTCAGTTTTCATCCAGCTCTTCTGTATGACCTGCTTGCTTGCTGAATTTTCGTTATATACATCGTCTCTTCTATTTAACTATGTACATTTCATTTAATTGCTACTGAAATTCAGGATCCAGTTATTTTTCAATGGACCCAAGATATGGAGAATGAATCTTTAATTATAAACAAGCAAAACCTACTCCAAAACCTGTCTTTAAGGTGGGGAATATCTTTAAGGTGGGGAATTCCTTACACATCGGACTACTCAGACTCTTACTCATGAAAAACATAAAAATGAGTACGATTCATGTTTCTTATATACTTTTTGTTTTTTAGAGAAAGGAATCAGCTGACAGGGTCATTCAGTGTCATTTAAAATTAGACTGACTAAAAGAAATCCATCTTTGCAGCCCTGACTAATACATAATTTCACTCTTCTGCAGTAGCTAAGTGAGATTACAGCCATTTCTATTTTGAGGTTTCTTAAGTATTTAAAGTCTTTGATGTTTTTTGAAAATCCAGTCATGTCACAGCAATGTTTAAAAGAAAGTCTTCACTTTTTTTTAACATGTCAGACTTTTATTTTTCAAAAATGAGTTTCATTTTCATCTTTGGATTTAGGAATGTGTTTTATTCATGTTCAAAGCATCTTCTAATAAGATTACTAAGGGTGTCTTTGAGCAATGACCCTTTATCATCATATTAACTGATTTAGAAGTTTGGTTCACACTTTTTGTAAATTTTCCCTTGTTGTGGGCCTTTAAAACAAATTTATTCTAAAAGTTTTAGCAAATACAACCATAATTCAATTCAAAGCTATTTTTAAAATTCCAGGAAAAAATGAGAGTGCTATTTATATTTAATAAAAAAATTAAGTCTATTTAAATTACTTTTTTTGATGTAGCCATCTCAACCATCTAAAAATAAACCCAAGGACACGAAACTACAACATTCATTTTCTTTGCCAGTTTAACTCCATCTTATTCATAATAATATGAGGTAGATAAAGGTATTGAAATACTTTTATAAAGGATCTTAGGTGGATGGCAGATTCTGTTGTCATCTTGAAGCCTATAAAACAGCAGAAAAACACTGTCTAAACTTGCAAAACAGTTAAACTACCTTTTAAGCACATTTTCTTTCATTCTGTCTTTTAAAGTCTAAGTAGTCTTTGCATTTTGCATATGAAATGAATACATGTGACTACCTAAAGACTCTTCTGACTTGCTATGCAGTATGTAGAGAAGAGAAAGTCCTTCTCCTTTTTCTTAGTTTTGCCTCCCAATGTCACTCTTACAACACTGAAAACACATGACCCATAGGCCATGATTTCTGTATGTGATTTTGTAAGTGGGTTGAATTTTGGGAACAATGGATTTGAGGTCAATTACATAGGAAATTGGTAGATGATACACAGACCTCTGACATGAATATTCTTTGACCTTATATATAATTCTTCAATGCAATTTCTTTTTTTTTTTTTTTTTTTGAAAAGCAGCCCCAATTCTGAGAGACAGAAATCTGTTACTCCTTCCCTATTGTTTATATAACATGGGAATGCCAAAATGCTGGCTTTGTATTGGAAGACACAGCTCATGGTTGATGTGTATCTTGCAATTCAAGTGACAACTTCATTTCAAGCTTGTGGAACACAGTGTATATGCCAGATTTTCCTGTTTGTTCTCAGCAAGGTTACGTGAAATTAGACCAACTGGACTAAATTATCCTTTCATGTAGAAATTGTGTCACTGTTCAGATGTCAGAATGGGACATGTACAAAGGAGCTTAGTTCTTGTACTGCTTTCCATAAAATAATGAATCCTTGAGCTTAAGGTTGAGGAGCTCCTAGGCTGTGCTTCAGAATCTAGGGAAATCAATTTTCCCTGTATCTTCTCTCTGCTGTACCCCTTTAAAAGTCATAGTGACTTTCCTTACCTCAAGATCCATCAATGTCTTTTTCCAGTGGATTGTGAAATGCTATGTTTATTGTCAGCACTATAGTGGTGTGTTGTACCAACAGCTGAAAAAGAGCCGGATTGTTTCTGCTCTGCCAAGAATCCATATGTTTGTGAATATAGAATATTCAGCTGTTGTCAGGTACCTTGCTATTTTCTGAGTCTTCAAGTATGTCACCTGTTTTACTTTGTGGAATCTGAGTCTGTTTTTAGACATGAATTAAGTTTCTTACTGCTTACCTCTCCAGAGGGCCTATAAAGACTCCCTAGCTTGCAAGAGAATGTGTTACTGCCAGAGAGGTCTAGAGAAATAAGGGGGTGTTAACTTACTAAACATCATGGCAGGTGCTAGACTCGGGTTAGAAAACTGAATTCTTATTAACTTGGACTACTCCTGTAATCTAGAAACTAGAAAAAATTAACAAGTAGCTGTTTGGTTAATTTTAACTGGAATAGGAAATTGTGATCATACCATTTACTGTGCTCCCAAATGGCAAGTACCCCCAATGGCCCCCAACTCCAAGTACCACAGACGTAACCTCTTATTATGACCCAGAAAAACCTGAAAAAGCGTCATAGAAGAAAGAAGCATCACAAGCTGTTGCCTAAAATTTTTCTGAATATTTAAGGCACAATAAACATTTCCCAATTTTCATTTGGACTTTATGCTAAAGAAATTTCCAATATTTTCCAATTTTATCAAATATTTTTTATTCTAAAGGTCTAAAATACAAAAAATTCTATTTTTTACAGTTCTTATGGTCTTCTCAGAAGATAAATGTTTAAATACATTTAAATATATTGTAAACCATTATTTTAAAGTGTGCATAAATGTACACGTCTTCTTACTTGGATTTCCTAGTACTGGAGTGAGCTGCAGTGTATCTTCTGCGAATTTGTCTCACAAGGCATTAATATAAAATATAAGAGAAGGATTGGGCTGAACCATAAACAGTGATCAGTTGGCTTTGGAGGTGTAGTTGCCATGGTAGTCTTTTTCAAGTATCTAGTTTTCTGAATGGACTATTTTATAAGGCTGAAAGAACTACTAAACTAAGGATACTTTAGTTTGTATAAGGTTTTCACTCTGATAATTGAATATAATCAGAAGGAGAGAGATATAAAAAGCAGATGGATGGAATATAAAATGAAGCTAAAATCAATAGTGATTGCATATTAATTATTTTTGTAGTCAATGTCATTAGTTTTGTGAAATCTTAAACTAAAATGTTGAAGTGTGTTTATATTTTTGGAGGCCTGTTTTAAGACAATTACATCTGCTAGAAATGAAACCAATGTTTTTACTTCAGAAATATTTCTGTTTCTTATTGGGACTTTAATCTACTCCAACTCTAGGTATGCAAGTTCCTTGTTTGCTAGCAAGACTGATGATGAAATGGCTTTGTTTTCTTGGGCAAGTCAGTCTTTCTAGATGTGTTCTGGGCTGTAACTATGTGGCTAATGCAAACTTTTTTGGCCTCTGAAAGCAAACAGCTGCATAGAATTTAATGTTCTTTGAGAAGTCGCTCAGGACTAGAGCTAGTAGGGTAAGAGGTAAATTGGTAGATAACTCTACAGAGGAAGACACTTCTTCAGTACTTATCTAAATTTTTTTTTATAAATCAGTGTTGTAGTATTTATCTAAAAAGGACATGCCAAATAGTATTCACTTAATATACTTGGTGCAAAATTAGGGTAAGTCACTAGAATTCTGAATCACTTGGAGGGATTTTTATTGGACTGCCTATCTGTTGAACTGCTTTATTTAAATATAAATATAAATAACAACAGCAGGTCTTTGACTTATAACAAAACACAATGTATGCCATTATTTTGTACTCATGCTTATTGTTTTTATGTGAGCGTTTTTTTCATAGTTAAGTATGTGAGCACAGAAGTCTATTTTTTGACCTGTTCTTACAATATTTATTAATTGTAGATAGTAACCAGAACCTTGTTGCCTCCATTGTAAGATGATAATCACTGATACCAGCAGATACCACTGACAAATAGCTTAGATGCAGTTGTTGGATAATAAGAAACCCTAATTCATGAGCCTATATTCTCACAGCTCAAAAGCATTAATTAATGAAATTGAGATACTCATATGCAGCAAACACTCCTGTCTCCATTCTGAAATCATTACTGTTTGAGGGTACGATCTATTTGGTGAATTTAATTTATGAAAACAAACTAATAGCCTTAATAATTATTTGTCATTTGTGTATCTTATTCACTTAGTGGGTTTGTTTTCTTTATTTAAAAGTGCTTGATAAATTAATCTGTTCTTTTCTTTCTTGTGTCTTTATCCTTTCCAAGGTTATGCCTTTCTGCTGTTCCAGGAAGAAAGCTCTGTACAAGCTCTGATAGATGCCTGTCTGGAAGAAGATGGGAAACTTTACCTGTGTGTATCAAGTCCCACAATCAAGGATAAACCAGTAAGTAGCTTATGCCATGACACTTAACTCTGGTTGCTAACGCATTTGCTGTTACTCTTTTTCAGTTAATAAATAAGGAAATACTTAAGTTGATTGACTTGTCTATTTCCTGTTGCTGTCCTTGCTGTTACATTGAATTGACTTTCTGTATCAGCGTAACATGGTTTTGACATTTGCTTCTTTCTGATAAATGCCATGTTCAATTAACTTTAGTTTTGGTACTTCTGGTACCTCCCAGTGCATCCTTTACACTGCTAGCTGTAAAGCAATTGGATTTTAATTTTTCCCTCTGTATTATTTGAAAGAAAAGCCTTATGCAGTCAAACTAAGAAACTTAACTGCCCCCAATTAAAATCCAGATAGCTTTAAATATCCCCTGTACATTAAATATCCCTGTACATTAGGGTTCTTAATTATTTTTTATGCATGCAGTAGCTAATCAATTTATAATTTAGATTCATTTACCTTATATAAAACACAGGGTAAAAACAAGTAATGTAGACAGCTATAGCAGAGTAGAAGACACATGGTAACCTGTTTCTGTTGTTCACGTCTCTGACATTCTTTAATGCTAGTCTCTTTTGTGTCTATGGATACATACAGATTAGATGAAAACTACAGGCAAATATGATTAGAAAAAAAACCTGCTGCCTTTTAAATACACTATAAAGAAAAGCTTGCACAGAAAAATGAACAGCACAGTGAGTGTGGTTACGTGATTTGTAGGATCAATAAATGGATGAAGGAACAGCTTTATCCAAATAATTTCAGAACAGGTTGTTTTTTTTCTGTGTAATCTAAAGGTTTCTTACCAACTGTGTTGCTTGCTGCTTTAGAGAAGTGACCATTCACACATTATGAAAACTCAGAAGCACAGAAATTAATGTTATCTCTACTCCTATCAGTGTTTTAAAATTTGTGGATCACTGTATGTGATTTAAGGAAAGCCAGAAGCCCAAACTGCAATTGTACGTGCATGTTCTGAAGGTCTTTTCGTAGATTTATTATTATAATGGTGCTTAGGGGAAGGGAATTAATGAGGTAGCAAATTGCTACGGTGAAATTCAACTCAAGCCTGGCCTCTAGTGGTGATTAATTGTCCACCTTCTTTCAAAGACAAATACCTATGTCAAATTGTTTAGGTGCTTTATACCACTGATTTACTTACTGCTTCTGCCAAGTTAAAATTGTATTTTAACCCTAGAAAGATTTGGCAGTTGTTTCTTAAGTTTAATTGAATGGTCAAGTTCCTCTACTAAAAACAATCCTTAAAACAGGTGCAAATTCGACCTTGGAACCTAAGTGACAGTGACTTTGTGATGGATGGGTCTCAGCCTTTGGATCCAAGAAAAACTATCTTTGTTGGAGGAGTTCCACGGCCCCTCCGAGCTGGTGAGTAGAAGGAAAATGTAAGGCATGTAGGGGCTTCCAGATTAAGCAGAAAATATTAGAAAAGTTATATAGTATATGTAGAAGAGCAGAAAATATAACCTGTCATTTCCAAAGATTGTAGCTCATTTTGTAAGTGAGTGTCTTCCTATCTAAAAAATACTAACTGAACATTTTTACCTTTTAAATGAGTTACTAATTAGGATTTTCAGTAGAAACAGTTTTCTCCAAGTTTGCATAATATCCTAGAAGTTGGCTGATTTTTCATAATGAATACCATCTGAATCCTTACCCTGATTTGCTTGCTGAGATGCAGAAAAGTGCCTCTTTCCTTTGACTAGATGACAAACTTGTCTCAGCCCTGAAGTTCTATGGTTTCTCTTTCTCTTTTTCTCAGACCTAACCCTAATTTTCCCATGGAGCTATAGACAAGGCCTCTTAGCCATCGTCTGGAAAAAAAATTTCTCCCAGCCCAGGTGTCTTGGTGACTCCACTCTGTACTGCACACCACGCAGCAGCTCCTAATGTAGCTCTTTTTCTCAGTCTTTTTTTCTTCACTTTTAACTCTTTTTCTTAATTTGTATTTGCAGATTCCTAGACAAAACCCCTTAGCCTTTGGCCACAGGAAAGATCTATCCCAGTCCAGATCTCCTGGCAGCCCCCACTTAGTTTTGAAGGCTCCTTTTCAGCATCGCTTACATTTCTCCTGATCCTAATTCTTTTAGGAAGCTGTACACAAGGTCCCCCAGCTACTGCTGACAGTGTAAGATTTCTTCCAGAGCAGGTTTCTTGGCAGCTTTCCCTTTCCTCACCATCTTAAAATAAGGCATAATTGTGAGACAGTAATTATGTAAATAGTGACAATTAAACATTACCTCATTTCTAATTATAGCCTTTATAAAATTGTATGCCATTTGCCCTGTCATAGATTACATTTGAAATGCATTACATTTGAAAACTGATGCCTTAAAATAGTTAACTTCTCCAAAGCAGACAAATAGTTTCCAGTTTTTCTTGTTTGCACTTTAAAGATCTGACACAGAAGTTTTTCCTAAGATGACTGAACACTGCATGGCTTCCTTGCCCTGGAATCCTAGATAATCTTTGTTTATTGGCAAGAGTAACTTTTTGAAAGTACTATTGTAAATGTTTTTAAGTGTTCCTGAAGTTTATTCCATACTGTCACTTTCTGAGATCATTACCCAAATGATTATTTTATATCATTAGAAAGCAGAAAAATCTACTAGTCACTAGTTATGCCATTTTGGAGCAAGAGTATTATCTGCTTTGACAGGATGAGTCAGATGTATCTGTGAGGGTCTGTCCATCTGACAAATTTGTTTGCCCATCAACTTTTACAGAGAACTTGGCTCAGTGACCATACCTCTTCTCACAGTTTACATGCCTCTTCTCCACTTCCTTCAGCCTCTTGTCCAGTTCCTTCAGTTCTTTCCCCTAACTTTCCTCCTGTATCTTTCCTCAGTCATGTACTCAGCCTGTCTTATTTTATGAATGATACTTACAACTTCCTTAGAGTTATTCTTGTGTCAGAGTGTCAGAAAAAGCAACAAACCATTTTAAAAAATCCATGATCAAGTTAATCTACAAAAATACTAAGTTGCACACAAAATGTAGGCTTGCTTTAAAAGTGTAGAAACATCCGATGTTTCACAAAATTTTATTTAGATGTAGAAGTAGCACATTCTACATGTAGATGTAGAAGACATCCTTAATATCTTTTCAACCTTAGTACTTAGGGTAAAATACCAGATTCTAAATATGGGAATATCTTTCAGTGATCTTATGTATAAAGTAGCATTAACAAGCCTGTCTGGAGCTGGGGAAGATCCTAAATACCTAATGCCAAATACCAGGGTTTTCATTTACAATAGGATAAATTCTGAAACAGTTGACCTGATACCTACTTTAACCATGTAACTGCATTTTTTTCACACTTCCATCACACCAAGTTTCTTTTTACAGATTCTGGGTTTTGCCTTTATGTTTTACTATAATTCATGTAGGCTTGATTCAATCTGTTAAAACCAGTGTTTGGGTTTGCTGTTTTAGACTTTGGAAGACAACCATGCTAAGGCAGATAGTGCTTTTTTTTATTGCAACATACCAATCACAACACTATTCTTAATGTTAAATCTGTAATATTTAACAATTAACTTCTTGCAGTTGAATTGGCAATGATCATGGACCGTTTATATGGAGGTGTCTGCTATGCTGGCATTGATACAGACCCAGAGTTGAAGTATCCAAAAGGTGCTGGCAGAGTGGCCTTCTCCAACCAGCAGAGCTATATTGCTGCTATCAGTGCTCGCTTTGTCCAGCTCCAACATAATGACATTGATAAACGGGTAAGTAAAATAGCATGGAACAGAATGGTTGTTACAAAACTGTACAGAAATGAAAAAACATCCTAATAGGAACATTGTGCTGGAGAACACTGTAGAATTTCCCAGCATCTTTCTCCTCCTTTAGATTTTTGCTCATTGTGCATAAGCAGCTCCTTAGATAGTGGCTACTTGTAGCTTGTGGCGTTTCTGCTGTTATTAGGCAACATTTTCTCTCAGCAATGTATGTCTAGACTTGAGGTTCCTAAAACATAGGTTTATCGTAAGTATAATAGGTAATGCTGACTGCAAAAGTCTTGAGAATGATTTAACCAAACCCCACATGCCAATAGATGCTTGATAGGCTGAAGGGGAGAAAATGAGATGGTTTTGTTCAGTCTGTGTGAAATTGTGGTTTTTAAAGGGCTTTTCAAGTATAGAATAAAGTTCAGGTACTCACTGAAATCTGAGTTGAAGACATTAAAAGAAAACATTACTTAAATGCCAAGATTTTTTTTTCCTTTAGACCTTCTGTCTACCTCTGAAACTCCACCAGACCTCTGAAGTTTAGAAATTTAAGTTTGTTCTTTACCATTTTTTTCCTAAATGGTGCTCTCTTGTGCCCTGCCCCTGTAACAACTGTGTTCATATGCCTGGAGGTTTCTTAGACAACAGCAGAATTCTTAGAGATTCTATTTTTACTGTACTTCCATCTTAGTACTTTTATGTACTTAAGTTCTCCAAGAAATGCTGAAGTTACCAAAGCACACCCCTTCTTCCTAGAGATTTTCCAACAAGTTGGTTGTATGAAAATTTACCTACCAACCTTTTTTTGGTTAAGCCAGCTGAAAACCTTCAATAGAGTCAGAAGCATTAAAATACCATTCTTTCTGTTCATACTTAGCAAAACTATGTAATCTTCTTACAGTTATTTCTCTTCTTCTGGCGCAGGTGGAAGTGAAGCCATATGTGCTGGATGATCAGATGTGTGATGAATGCCAGGGCACTCGCTGTGGTGGAAAATTTGCTCCATTCTTTTGTGCCAATGTTACCTGTTTGCAGTATTACTGTGAATACTGCTGGGCAAGCATACACTCTCGTGCTGGGCGAGAGTTCCACAAACCACTGGTAAAGGAGGGAGGTGACCGGCCCCGCCACGTCCCATTTCGCTGGAGCTGAACCCCAGGCCTCTCCCAGCAACAAGTACTGGAGTAGATTAAATCGAGTGAAAAGAGAGTGCTGCCTCAGGGCTTAGTGTTCTGGAAATCTGTGCATTCATCCTCGACTTTAATGAAGATATGGATCTTTTTATTACTATTGTTATTATTTACAGTCACATTACTGAACTCAGTGTCCAGTATAATACGAACCGGCAGAGTGTAACTGTACTGATTTTGCACTTTGATTCACACAAACATCTGCTTGGTACCTTAATTTCCTACACAAGACTTGTCACTAGTGACATTATGTAGACTGCCATTCTCATCAGCCTTCACTGGGTTGATGTGTATGTGATGAAGATTTTTTTATTATAATTATTTTTATTTTTAAACTGGAGCATGCACTTATTTTCAGAAATTTAGACTTGCCCCTAGCAGATGACTTACCAAAGGTAATATTCACAAGTAGGTGGCAGATGTAGCAAAAACTTAAACAGATATTCAGCAATCATTAGTTTGGGTCATTTAGAGTAGTAATAACCCTTAAAGAAAATAAGCCTTTAGTTGCTCTCCATTTTGACTTGTAAGGATGATACCTCATAAGCTGGATCAGACGTTTTTCTTTTGTTTTGCTGAGGGGTTTTTTTGTTTGTTTTGTTTTGTTAGGTCCTTTAGTGTTATGTAAATGTATGCTGCAATAGCTTTTGCTGCTATTAAAATGGTATTACTAATACCATAATACTCTATTCAGGCTAGGGTATCAATTAAAAAAAATGAATATGTGATTAAAATAGTGATGGCTGCTGAAAGGACATCAGTATAGCATACAGAAAAGCTTCCAAGGAAGGTCAATATTTTTTGACTGCATGTTTACTTAATCAGGTTGCTGCATGCAATAAATTTTATATATGTCTAATATAAAACCTGCCCACAATGCACAAATTATGAATCTACGTAGGCTACAGAATACTCAGTATCAAAAAAATTGATTACTGACTGGAGGAAGGCATGCCTCAGTAAATGTAATGCTTCTGAAATTAGGATCAGCCCATTACAGAATGACCTATATTACAACAAATATAAAAACTAGCTGTAGAATATTCTTAAAACAAATTTGTGGATGGTAGATGAAGTACTTTGCGGTGCTCTGTTATATATTGTGCAATTTATTTTATATAGTAAAGTGATTATGTCTAGTACTGTGATCAAACTTAACTGTTAAAGCCTCTGTGTTCAACATTAAACATATTTTTGACAGTTCATAACAGGTACATAAACAGAAATGAGCTCTTAGTTACAATCTCTCTCCTAATGCTTGCATTATTTATGTAGCTGCAGACCTTGTCCAGAAAACCAAAGAGCTCATGTTAGCGTACATACACTACCGATTAGATAGTCTGTCAAACTAATAAACTAGGCACATTTAAGAAAGTTAGGAAAAAAAGTGGTGCTAAAGAAATGTCTGCATATAACAGTAACATCTGATGTCTGCTCTGTGGATGTGGCGTTATCTTTCTAATCCCTGGATGTATCCTGTGAAGCTTGAATACAATTAAGACCTGCTAACACAGTGGACATTTTTTTAGCATGAACTGTGGGGCTGCAGATAGCATATAAATATAAACACACTTGGTATACTAATGATTGTGAGAATGTGTACACTATTTTCTTCTTTTTCCTCCTTTGTTTTTGCAGTTCTGGGGACAATCTGACTGGATATGACACCGCATAGTAGATTTAAATGTTCTGGGTTTTGTTTGTTGTGATGTCCTTGTTTGTGTCTAATTTAGTAAGATGCTTTTCCCAATGTTTAGTTGCAAGTATTGGCTTTGAAAGGATTTTTTCTGTTTTTGGAAAAAAAAAAAGAAAAAAATAGTTTTTTACTGGTTTAAAATGCTTATTATAATTATCCCTTTTGAAGTTACTTCTGGGCGTTTTTGTGATATTGCTTTTCCCAGCCCAGGTGTCTTTTCTGTTTTTTTTCATCTGTACAAGACATTTTGTTATGCACTACTTTTTGTATCTAGACAGTTTTCAACAGTCGGCTGATGATTTTTTTTAAAGAAAAAGGCATGCTTTCTGACTGACATGATCTTTTGCAATACCTCAATTTTGAAATATAGGAAAGAAAATGATATTTTCTAAGTAAGTTTATTCAGAAAAATATATATTAATTTAATTCTGCAAGAAAAATGATTTAACAGATGGGTAACTTTATTTTTTTCATGCTTATTTGAGTTTTTTTGAAAATGAAGAAGTTAGAGCTTTATAACTGTAATATTAAAGATCATAGCTAACCTACAGAAATCTACCTAATTATGTGAAAGAAGTAAACCTTTTTGAAGAAATACCCCTCTTTCATGTTGAAAAATACCCCCAGAGAGAAAGAGAGAGAGAAGCTGGAAAATGTACAATATAGCATAATGTTGGATTAAATCTAAAACAAAATCATCGTAAAGAACAGGTGTAAACTCAAACTCCATTTGGTGCTGAAAGTTGTGAATAGAAGGTGAAAAAATATTTTCCCTTAATTTGTATATTTATAATCAAGTGTGATTATGCACGACTGACCAGAATTGTGAGAGTTCTTCTGTTTGTATTTTTTTAAAGAGAACTTTTTTTAGTTTATTAAATTATGACATGCTCCCTTTTGTTTTGTAAATGAATGTGCCCCTGAGTTGTTAATATGTTATATTAAAAGAGGGTCCTTCAAAAAAAACTTATTTTTTAAAATACGGAGTTCTGAACTGCAACTTGACTAAGAAGCCCCTGGGTACAACAGGTCCTATTGTGGCCTTTTCTGATGTGAGACTTGAACTAGTCGATTTTTTTGAAGGCTAACCTAACCTCGACTATTTGTTGTTATGTGCAATACTGTTTGTACTGTTTGTATAAAAAAAAAAGAAAAATGAAAAGAAAAAAGGCATAAATCTTTATTGCAGATTTATTTTCATTGCAGACTTTAGACATTGTGATTCACTAAAATCATTTTTCTACTGTCAAATATGTACCTTTTCTTCATGCTGGTATTTTTTCAATAGTAATGTAGCCTTTGTACTGAGACAAATTTTCATTGTTATTTTTAGAAAGATTTTTTGCTAAGAAAAAAATTAAACATATTTACATATTTTTCATTTTTATTTCGTATTTTCTTTAAGGAGTGCTTTCTCAACCATTAATATAGTTGTTTCTGGGAGAGACTTTCATATCTGGTCAATGTCATTAATATTATTTTGTATTTTTACTTGGAATAAATTAATTTTATGATGCTAATTCTTTAAAAGTTTATTTTTTTCATTTTCAGTTATTTTTGAAGCTAAAATCTTTGTAATATTGTTACTAAAGTGTCTAGTTTTTTGAAATGCAAAGCTTTATGTATTAACTTGCTGATGTGGTTTACAATAGTGTGGCAATGATGAAAATGGTTGGTTATGTAAAGTGATTGGAAAATTGTAACAAAGAATTGGGCAATAAAATGACAGAATGAAGCAGAAAAAATGTGATATTTTGAAAAGCCTTTTCCTTTATCAAAATGATTTAGGGAGATAATAGGGATGTCACAGTACCAGTTCGCTGTCTAGATTTATACACCACCAGTGTTGATGAAATACTATTGCCGTTATAAGGAACTAAATCTATTGAAACAATGGGTTTTTGACCCTGCCCATTCAGCATAATGCTCCATTACTTTTCTCGTCATGAACTCAATAAAGTCTCTTTTCAATAGGCTTAGATTTAACCTCCTAAAACATATATTCTTCATTGTATTTTGCCACCATGTTATTTATTTGATTAAATTGACCCTTTCCTGCACAACTTCCTTCCTGCATACGTTTATCAGTGGCAGCATGGAGCAGACTGTAGGTACCCACATCATTTTCTAAAGAAGTTACCACACAGTGTTGGTAGCTGCCTAGTTAATGTGAAATAATGTATGTCCATTCCTGGTAGCAATGCAGTAAACCATATTGCCACCATGTCTGAACATCTGTTCAGCTTCTTTGTGGTTCTCCGTTCTTCTCTGCCTCTCTTGTGTCTTTGTTCTTTATTTTGTATTGGCAGTACCAAGGGCCAGTATCAAAACACCTTTCACTTCACCTCCATTTACATCACCTTTGTTTCCCTATGCAGCCAGAAGAAACCCCTTCCTGAAGCCAGTGACTCTGTTCTGGCACCTAGAACAATCCAGACTAAAACTGGTGTTGCGTAAACAGGGCATACAATGACTTTCTCTAGACAAAACAATTACTTCAACAAGTTATTGATGACCTTTTAGACTAAGCTATGCTAGAGTGTTAGAGTGGCTCATCTCTAGCTTGTGGAAAGAAATGTGTCCAGAGTTGGTCTATTGTGTATCCTCTGTGTGTTCAGTTCTGTAAGTAATGTATAGACTAGATCAAATAGTGAAGTAAAATTTAGACTCAAATTAGGTACTACTGGTTGGAATGTATGCAAATTGCAAACAAAGGAGATTAAGGAATGAAGAGGGAATAAAAGAATTCCTGCTAAGTGGTACAAAGTTTATGCTTATATTTCTGCCTACATGCTTGTATTTTATAGCCTGCTAGCAAGGCATGGGCTAAAACAAATTGTATTGCAAATACACAGTTAGCAAAGAACTTTGCTGATTTCACTGTTAGAGTAGTAAAAAAAAAGAAAAAAAAAAAAAAAAGAAAAAAAAAAAGGCGCTTAACTGGGAAAAGCTCCCATGTTGATATTTCAGTATTGTGACATCTCTACTTGCAAGGTATGAGTGAAAGATTAGTCACAGATTTGTAGAAGTGTCTCTTTTGTTTAATCTGGCTTGTATGTAGTTGCTTTTATGCTAGTTTATATTATGTCAACTAAACCCTTTTTTCTTTTCCTTCCTTCCTTCCTTTTTTTAAAACCAGACAAACTTCTTAACCTCTGCTGCTATAGTGTTCTATCATACCATGGAATATTTTATATTCATGTTAGTGACTACTCTATACCCCAAATGGGTAGCTGGTCAGAAATCACATTGGTCACACAATTCTGACACACTCAAATTTACCTGAGAAAAAGTTCAGCAGTAAGTAGAAAAACAGGATGCTAATAGATAATTTTGTCCTCCCCCCTTTCTTTTTTTCCTGGATGTAGGTCTGTTGGGGTATAAAGTATCAGATATTTGTAATTTTACTGTCAAAATAACGGACATCATAACTTTTAGAGCATTCACAGCTAAGATCTCTGTACTTGTTTTTCAACTAATTTTAAAATGTACTGTATCTTTTATTACATGTTCTCTTAGATTGTTTTTGCTAGTAATTCTAACAAGGCTTCTTCCTTTTTGGCTTGGACTAATGCTTGTATGGAACTGCAGTACTGTGACTAAACATGGAGCTCAATGCTGCTATTGCTTACAACTGCTTAAACTTTGTAGTTTGGACTTCATTTTTTTCTGTAATAACTTATTAAATATAGTTGTATGAAGTACTGATATTTGTCATCCTTTGCACATGCTAAGGAAATCCTGGGATATGCATTATGGGAATGGAAACTAGCTACAAAACCCTCAGATCTTGTGTTGGAAAGCTGTTTACTCTAGATAAGGTTAAGCAAACACACACTTTACATGCACACAGAATATATTTTCTATTTATTTTATAATACAAATATATGCTCCACTTACGTTTTTGCTCTAAAATGGAAAAGCCACACATAATAAGGCATTTATTATGCTAAGCTGAAGGTAAATACAAAAATAAATACTATGGCAATATTTCTGAGAATGCAGTTTTCCCCACCGAATGCAGTATCAAGTGCCTTGAAAAAAGGAACCATTGAATTACTTTCTCCAAATTTAACAAACATTGGTGGCTAACCTGTATTGCACTTTTTATTAGCAGTTTAACAATGGCTGCAGGCTAGAGGTTAGGCTGATCAGTTAAAAAATAAAGAAGCACTACACTAGTTTCTGATGGTTTCTATTTTAAGAATAGGAGACAATTAAAGTTCAGTGATACAGCTGTTTGGAACTCTACAGAATGCTTCCTTGAAAAAAAATGGGAATTCTGCTATGTCAGGGCAAGTGAAGGCCACAAGAATAGTGCATATTTCATGCCACTGCTTTCTTTCAGTGTCTACATAAATGCAGCCTAACCACCCTGCTGGAACCATCAGCTCTAGAAATTATAGGCTTACTTCAATGTGTATGTTCTACCTAAACAGAAACTGCCTAGGATTACACGAGAAGTTAAATGCCTTGTGGAAACTACATGAGAAATTACTGAGGTTGTTTGCTGACCATGTACTGTGCACGCTCCCTTGGTGCGCAGAGCACTGTGGCTTGTGTTGTGGTATTTTATCCTAACGTTACCATGTGCAGTAGCTCACACACATGAAAAATCAAGGCACCCAAGCAACATGTTGCTCCCTTACACAGGCCTGCATAAAAGCCAAAGCTCAGCTCTTGCTTTCCTCATGTTTAGCAAAGGCTAAACAGCATGAGCACGTGGGGAGAATTGCTACGCTCTTGCTCCTAGGGATCAACCAGAGAATGGGTTTTAAAACAAGCAACATAATTAATCTGTTTTCATAAAAATATTACAAGCTACTCGCAACCCTTAGACCACAGAATTCTATTGTGAACACAGAATAAAGCTCCATACACCAGATGCACACACAAACTATGCCTGCTCAAATCAATTCTCTCCCTAGAGGCAAGCAAGGTCTTGCAAAGTTTATTGTGGGGTGACAAAGTGTACCTAGAGCAATTTGAGAAGGAAACATGCTAAAAAGACCAGAAATTTCCCCCTTTTCCTGTTTTGGAAGGAGAAATAAAATACGAGCAAGTATAAAGTCATATGGCAGGCCCTTGGCAATAGGGCAGAACTCATACTGCCTCATTCATAGCTCAGTAGCTTCCCAGCGTGACTGTATCAACTATTACTTGACTAGGATGGTAGGCACTTGGGGCTAAATCAGTAAAAACAGGTATAATTTACTACTTTTAGATGTCTGAGTGACATTTTTTTTGCTACTAACTTCCTAAAATCCCCTTTGAGCTGCCGCCTAGCATTGCTGGGGCCTATGTTTTTATGAACAGGAATGCACAAAACTGCTTGTGTCTTAGTATTTCTGTGTTGTTCAGTAACCCAAGACTAACTTAGGTTCTCAGGGTATTTCCCTGTATTTTTTTTATCTGCAGGCCTAAACACAGAAAGCACCTGTAAACATTTATTGGACCAAGTTTCACATAAAGGAGAACAGAGGTGTGTTTCTCCTTCTCTATCCAATAGCCAAGTGGTTAAAACACTTGGGGATTTTAAAATTCATTTTCTTTTCCAAATTTCCTGCACTATGGAGCAAGGACTAAACCTTTTTCCTTCTCTAACTATTTTCTGACAGATAGTTTGATCTCTATTGAGTAAAGAAAAATGTTCTCTGGATGGCCTAACCATCACCACTACGGTAAATAAAAAAATAGCCAAAATGGTTGTTCATAAAATTACATGTAAGAAGGTAGTGCCCTTTGATACACCTTCTTGACTTCCTTGCTAGCTTAAATATGTACTACTGACCCATTGAAATAAAGGTTTGAAAGAGCGGCAGAGCTGGCACAATTCATACACTAAAATAGTTCTGCAAAATTCTGCCAAAAATCATGGCAAAGATAAAACTCATTATTTCATCTCATCCTTCCTCCAAGATCTTTGCCTTTCAAAGTTAGAAAAAAGGCTTCTAATCTCATTGTCAGACTACAGAGCATGATCTAAGTAAAATAAAAAACACATTACATTCTAAGAGATGGGCAAAATCTTGTTCATAATGTAACGAATCCCTCCCACTGTGCCTTGTGCCAATTGTTGCGCTCAGAGCCCACATCACAGCATCTCAGCATACACACACACCAGAGATGTCCCGCTATGCATTCTGCCTCTACTTTTCTTATTTCTGACTAGACTTGCATGCTATTGTTTGGGCTTTCTTCCAGTTTCATAAATTGTCACCAGTTTATGAATGGACAAAAAGCAATACTAACATTTATTTTCTCCATTTGCACAAGACTTAACCTGTCACAGGGCACTGAGTAATACTGGAATGTTAGTAATATGATGTTGCACAGTGGGGAGGATTCTGTCTAAGGCGATGACTTATAAAGGCTGAAATTTAGCATAGTTCTAACTTTAGAAGGCAACTACATTCTCACTTAAAAAACAGTGCTATCATGACACATACTGTAGGTTGTTTGTTATGGATTTTTTCCCCTGCTCACTACCTGTTGTGTAATTTTTCATGGCTCAGAATAGTTTTACTACTGAACACATACATTTGAATCCCTTCATCTGCTACTGGCAATGACAAAATGAAAATATCAACCAGGAATAAAAATAACAAAAAGCATTTCCCCCACTTAAGAACTTGCTACATATGTTGCAAAATGTAAATGCCTTTAGAAAACATGCAACCAACATTTTCCTTCTATATAGCAATCTCCTTGTATGCTGAACAAACCAATGTGAAATCACTTACTAATCAAAATGGCATGCAATATCAAAAGCCAAAAGAATGTGTAAAAGATGAGATAGAATTGTTCCCACTAATTCAAAGACAGAATTCTGTCTTACAGATTTCAGTGGAATACCACTTCACCAGAGAATATTTCAACTTTCACCCAGTTCTCATCCACTCCAGCTTTAGACAAAGCATTAATGTTACTATGGTTACTTTCTTATGTTACAGTCTATCTAAACATGTTCTACCTTAGGAAATGTATAACCATTACTTTCTGCCCACTGATGAACCTACTTAATTGAACTTAATGACCTCCAAAGTGCACACTAGTGAAGGTGAGATGAGGTGAGCAGGAAGGGCAAAAGGTTAAGTAGTCCATTTTAGTTAATGTTTTATCTAGAAAAAAAAAAATCAGTCACTCTGGCAGAAATAAGTATGAGTATTTGATATCCATTATAACATAAACTCAGAAATAGGGCAGAAACCACAACCAAGAGCTTCCCCCTCCTTCTCAAGAGGATATCCAAGCCTTTCAATTAATAAATCACTCCTTTGCTCTCATCCTCTTAGCCCAGAGAGTCTTGATTTGTTTTGCATAAAGTGGAACAGAAAGCAAAAGCCTTCCTCTAGCTTCAGGCGGTGTAATGCAAGCTAACTCTACTGTCATGAACGTGAAATGAGCTGTGTGATAACCCACCCTGAAAAGCAACTAGATTTGCCAATGCTAAAGCACCTTGGGTATCTCTACACCACGTTTACTGTACAGGTGTCTAACTCAAGGACATGGATCATGCTCGGGCCACCACGAACTAAGGAATTAGACATAATGATGCTCAAATTCACACCACCTACATTAACTGTGGATTCAGTTTTGTGACCTTGACCCTTTTTTCCTCTTCTCAGTTGAGATTTTTTTATATGTTGAAATGTTTACATTAGGTGCTTATGTTGTTCTGTTCAAAGATGCTAAATATTCATGCTTGACCACAGCAGAAATAATATACTCCAAATAGCACTAAAAAAAAGACCTGCCACACAGGAGAAAATTACAGTAAAGTGCTGAAGAACCTGTAAAATATTAAACAAATTATAATGCAAACCACACAAATGCAACCCTGAAAAGGACAGAAAAGCAAATCCAGAGATAGGATGTTCTAGTACTTTTTTGTCAAGACAGTTTAGAGGCAGAGAATTCCTATTACTTTACGACCATGTAATGAAAGCACTACACCACATAGGATACAAACATGACGAACTGTAATGGTCTCTCCTTCTGATTAAAACAAAGTACACGGCCACAGTTGTGGTTCTGGGACGCATTTTCCCAATGATCAGCGAGCAATTCGGTCATGTTTTGTTCTAGAAAAATCCCTAAGGTACCAGGAAATTTCAGTGCTAAAATTCCTTCAGTAATACTACTTCAATCACTGCCCTGAAAAAAGACTATATAGCCAGAAAGCCAAAAAAACCCCCAAAACCCTAGTCATGAGGAGATATGACTTAACATATGAGGCCAGATAGCTGACAATGGCCTTTCCACTTAGGAGTGACACCATAAATAGGACAGTACTACATGAGATTCTCCTTTTGCTCTTTTAAATACTATTCAAACCCATGCTGTCCTAACCTGACCAGAATTTAGAACTACATTTATAGCAGCTTTTCCACTCTGGAAACTGCCTTCACTTGCAGAAATTATGTTCTCTAGTAATTAAGTTGTATATTATAAGCTGCAGCATTGCCTCTGAGCCAAAACAGTTTGGGCTAAGCCTGCCTGCTTTTGATCCCAATTTCCTAATTATTATGTATCAACCTCTTCACTTGTGTCTCTGTCAAGTGTGAAGAGTTCATGGGGTTTGGTTGTGTCAGGTTTTTTCGCAGGGGAATTAAGCTGCATTCAAAATGCTGCAGGAGCTAACGCACAGTCAGCAAGTGGCAGGGCCTTTCTATCAGAGTCCTCTTAAATCATGCTCTGAAGAAGAGATGTAACAGAAATAGTATTAGCCAGAAGTGAACACTTGATATAAAATACTAAAACTGAATCTTTGCCCAATTCCTGAGCCAATTCTAAATACCCTGTCAGATTAGAAATTCGGGGGGGGGGGGGGCTCTTGTCCTCCATTTTATGATCCTTGCAGAAAAACAGGGTGTGAGAACAACCCACTGCTCCCAGGAAAAGGAGTCACTGTGGTGTCAAGTCACTCAGCCACAATATGCAAGTTCTGAAAACTTTGCCCTCTCACCTTCCTAAAGCTCAGGCTGTATAGCTGAGCCAAGGCCCATGTGACTGTGACTCTGCCCAGCTCCTGCTAAAATGAGTTCTCCCTTGCTATCTCCAGCACACATACTGTTCCCACAGACTGAGCCTGTCATCACCAGCTGTACCACCTGCTTGGACTCGTGGGGCCCTTCTGCAACTCCTCCTATTACCAAGCCATTTGCTTGTTATAACCTCATCCTGGCAATGGGACAAGGCAATCAGTGAAGATGCTACTTCTCTCTGAATCTGAAGAACATGATATCCCTTCTGAGGCATCAGAAGGTGACTGATACCACCTCTCTGTCAGTTCCACCTCTCCACAGGAGCACAGTCGCAGCCTTGCTCTAGACCCTTACATATACCTCTCCTCAGATCATCCTCACTCTTAAGTATAACCAGAAGCCTTACTGCAGGACTGCACAGCTGAGAAAAGGAGAGAGCAATAACAGGCTGTGCTGTCTGATGCAACCCACATTGCTACATGTTTCCATGTATTCTATCAAAATGATGAAAAACTGTCATAAACTGCACCCCACTTTTTCTTCTTTTGCTTGGAACAGCTGTGGATATTCTGACAGAGAAGACACTTGCTACAGCTGACCGAACTCCCCAGCTACTTGTGGCTTTTCCTACTGCCTGGAGGAAGAGCTGAAGAGGTGACAGTCAGCTAGAATGTAGCTGAGAGGGTGGTGCCCACTAGCCAGACCACCTCTGATGTGAAGCTGGCTTCTGTAGTTACAGACAAGTGAAAGGCCCAGGCAGTACTGCAGCAGCATAGGAGCTGCCTGTTCTGATCAGCCAATGACCCTTGTAATCCCACGTCTCACCTCAGAGAGGGCCAATCTCAAAAGCTTAAGCAGGAGGCAAAAGCATTGTTATTTTGGCAACTATAGGGCAAGTACACATGTCCCATACACGTGTATGGTTCATGGTTTGGAAAGCCTAGCACTGAACAAGACTCTTGTAAAATAGGGCTTGTGTCCCGAAACCTCAATTGTATAGGTAATACCAGTTCTGCAAACAGGAAAGAGTTACATACATAATTAAATAGCAAGTAAGTTTACTTGACTGGTATACAGCAAAAGCTTTTAACAGGAAAAGCAAGTCCATTGTTGCTTTTGCCATGCTCCCATTTTTACATGGGCCAGGCTGGACAGTCTGGTCTTCAAGGGAAGGATGTCATTTAAAAGGAGGGGAAAAGCCTGCACTGTAAGGCAGCACTCTCCCTATTATAGGCTGATTCTCCTATAGCCAGGCTTGAAGTGGCAGATGGCCTGGTATGAGTGAGTACAAAAAAAAACACATGACGCATCACTGCCCAGAGGAAAGGAGAAACTCCCTTATTCATCTAGGTTAGGGTGCAGTAAAGTGAAGGATCAATTTTTTTTAAAAATCAGGACAAGGAATAGCACCACAGATTTAAATACATTTCCCTTACCAACATATGTCCTAAACAGTCCCTCCTCTCCCTGAAGAGTTAAGCTGCTATATTTTCTTCTTTATAGCCCTGAACAATATTTATCTCATGTATAGCATGGAGCTGATGTAGCTTCATGTTCCAGTTCAACTAGTTTAAATGAGCTTACGCATTTCTTTCCCAATGCTGATACAAAACCAATTCCATTTCTAACATGTCTCTTGGTTCTTATTCTGTACTGATCTATTTAGGCTCTGTAAACTTCTGAACTTTGTGGAGTAACTGCCCGACTTTATAGAAGCTTGTGCAAAATTTTTGCCAATCAGCTAGGTTGCACTGTCATGTCTACATACTGCTTAACCTCTCAAGTAAGTTATCTGTCCAATGCAAAAGTTATAGATTCTCACAGGATGGTAGCTAAAGCAGATTTGCTGTCTGTGCTCACAGAGCAAAGCAGGCCACTGCTTTTCTGCCCCAAGAGAGCAAAGCAGAGATGCTGTTAAATTTGGAGGAAGACTCTAGGGAGCCAAAATCTGAACAGCTATAGGAGCCAGAAATTTTCCAGTCGGCAATGCATTAAACACAAGCCTGACTGTCTGGAATTACTTCTGTGCTTAAAATTACATACACACTGAAGTAACTGCCAAGTTCGGGCCAATAGCTGTATCTGACATGCTGAGCCAAAATATTGCCTACCCCAGTATATACCAATGTTTCTGCTTTAAACCTGCACAAAGGCCTGTACCATTAATATGTAACTGAAGCCTTGGACTGAAAGGCTATGAAGGACCTAGTGCTAAGCATTAAACTAAGTCATTTGTCTACCTGGACATAAATCATACAGGTGTATTTACAGCACATCAAAGCCAGATGTAACCTCTAAAAAAGGGAGCTGGCCAGCAATCCTTTCAGATTTTCTGGACAGCTATATCCATGCTTTCAAAACATACTCTTATGGCATCCATGGCAAGCAGAATCCAAATCTTACTCCTGAATGAGGACATGAACCTCAGACTGAAATGAATTCCTCTTGTTTGTTATTTGTCAAGCCTTTTCTCTGCATTTGCTACTGGATGATGTGACACCCCATCAAAATGGTTTCTAAGAATATCATATGCATCACTTAGAGTGCCTGCCACATAATTCAGGGAATTAGCCTTCCATTTCCATTTGTGGCTCTTAGAAGAGAGAGTCATTAATTCAGCCGTTCATTTCAGAGAAAAATATAGTATCTGCCACTTTTCAAATCAGGTGGGTAGGTGAAAATTCAGGTTTGGCAGATCAAGCAGAAAGATTGCAGACAGAGAGACTGAACTGAAGAGTCAAGATGTTCTCTGGCTTTATCCTATTTATGAACAGTGAACATGAATTCCTCCTTCTGTCAGTAGAGGAGAAATAAGTGAAACACAGAGACAGTGTCTGAGGTCACAGCTGCAAATGCCTTTGAAGGTGAAACTGTTGGTGTGGAAAATCTTTAGCACTGCCTTAATCATATTTCATTGTAGGGCAAAATTGAAAAAATAAAAAAGGATGTAATTAAAAATTAAAGTCCAAAACTGTTCCTGAAAACTCCTACTCAGCTGCTGCACAACCTTGAAGCTGTCTGAACTCTCTGGCTGACTAAAGTTGCCTAAAGCTGCCTCTGCACAGACCCAAAATTGCCTGTGCTGGCAAAGCAGAGCAGGTCAGTACCTGCATGAATAGCATCAAAATCCAAAGAGCTTTTGTAGATCTCAATTGTACACTTTCATTTCATACCACAAAGCCAGAAGGTGTACCCTCTACATTTTCTTATAATTTGTCAGAAGTTTCAATTACATTGACATGTTTAGGAAAAAATAAAAAAAATTAGGTGACTACAAGGACACACAGGTGTGAATTCCAAGTGACACTTCAACATGCTAAAGAAGGGCAAGATCTCAAACATGCTGCTGTCCACACCTCTGCCTGTTGGCTAGCTCTAGTGAAGTTGAATCGCCAAGCATGAAAGCATCTAACTGCCCTTGACACTGTGCAGGTTCAGGATTCTCCAATTATCTAGCACGAGTCCAACAGCCTACAGATGCACCTAACTTACTGGATTTATGAGATATTACCTCCATCTATATACACTGTAGGCAAGTGAACCATGAGCCTGCCTTGAGGATTGGGAGCTCTAATGACCTGGTATTATTTCTCAAATTATTTCAGTGACTAGGAATGCATGTTAGTGAACTAGAAAATGAATTGGAACAGTTCACCTTGATGATACCAACAGACTATCTAAACCTGGGATACTCCCATGTTTCAGCAACCACAAATCTTCTAAGTGAAAACACACACAGCACAAGCTTCATGTTTCATCTGTGGAATAATTAGTGACACTACCACTGTTAAAAGCACCTTGTACGCCTGAAGTGGGTTGAAGGAAACTGTATATACTCTACCTGTACGGGACAACATACTTAAATGTGCCCTTCTGTGATTATGTCAGTCCCTCTGTTTATTAAAATAATTTTGGTGGGACTTCCTTTAGCTATTAAAACGAAGAAATTAAAGGCCAGAGTAATTTCAATAGTGACTATCTTTGTAGGTGCTCCTCAACAAAGCTTGGCACTAAATCAGTGAGAAGGAATTTCTGACTGGACTTATTTTCCACACCCGTAACATCAGTGAATGTTCACTTGCTGTGTATTCTGCTGCTGATCATGGTTAAGAGGTTTCCACTCCCTGGATACTTAACTATATGTCTCTGCCAGAGTTCCACCCATCTCAGTTCTTCATTTAATTACTACAGCATGCAGTAGTATTAATTAGGACTCTATTTTAAACGTCTAGTTAAAAAAAGCCAGAAACCAAAAGACTACAAAAGTAGATCAACTTGCAGAACTGAGATGACAAGAACTTCTGGAGAGAAAAAGGTTATAAAATGTAGTTAGACCAGGCATCTCTTAATTTAATTTGTCCCTCTCACTGTGCCCTGAGACCAACTACTCTCGGTCCGCGACAGTGCTATTGATATTGACACTTGAGAGCTACAAGGATTTAAAAAGTTTAAATTGTTGCTTCATTCACACTTTGTACAGAACCAAGATTGAAGGTCTGATCTCTGGAGGGACCGGGTTGGATAGAGAAGTTATGCTTTTTTCACACTTAACAGGCTTCTTACCCTCCCCACTAGTTTATTAGGTCAATGCTTCAAAGACATGGCTATGATGTCCAGCAAAGACTGTGGCAGCATTCAAACAAACCTTGTGCTCAGAAGAGCACAATACAAGAGGCTTCTTCTCAGAAATATCCCATTACATACACAGTCATTTTTAACTGAGACTGAATTAGTCAAAGCCTATTGAAGGTACTTATGTTAACACTACAAAACCTTTTGGATTGCAACTCAGATTGGCAGAAGCAGTTAACAAAAGGCTCACTCAGACATTAGGAACAATTCAAGCATGCAAGCTCACAACAGTTATGACTCGATCTGGAATGTTCTGGTAGGCAGATTAAAATGCATTGTTTGTACCAAATAAAGCACCAATAATAGTATTGCTTTTGTCTGCCTCTTGCACTGCACTGCTGCTAAAGCTGCAGAGGACAATCCCCCCTGCTGGTGATACTCACAAAAAAATGTTACCTTCAGCTTCCTGCCTGTAAGAGACTTTATGGTGGGTCAAGGCTGGATACAGCGATGCAGAATAATGTTCAGGTAGCTCTCAGCTTCTCTTTATATTGCCAAGGGTCAATATGGTGAGGTCACTGATGGATTGTTCCTATTCTTCAAGTTGTTCTGATCCAACCACTCTACTTAAGAAATGATCAAGCATTCTCATTAATGCATTTGATTAATTATGTTCTAAAGGATGTGACCCTGATCCCTGCATAACTTTTTTGTTTTCGTTTATTCTTAGAAGAAGAGATAACAAGGCTGATTTCCTCACGGCAGGCTAAACGGCTTTAAGACTGTGCTATCGTGTCTTTGGCCTACTTGGCAGGATACTGTAATCTTTTTGAAACAACAGGGATATTTTTAATTTATACTTAAAAGAAGCTAAACAGAAATTCAAGTGATGTAATTTTGGGGACACAAATTCCCTTCTGTTTGTTTCTGTATCCACTAGACAGTCATGAGAAGATTTTTAAGTAACTGTAGGTAAGTAGAAGTTACTTCTTTGCATTGCAGGACTTCTTTGCATTTTAGCCAAAGGAAGTTTTGCTTAACTTGCATAAACTGAACAGTCTGTGATGCAAAGACACAACTATAGTCTCTCCCACAGAGAAGCACATGAAATGCCAGTCTACAGACAGCAGCCTGATATCCTCACACACTCACTCTAACACCCACTGCTCCTTACAATACTTGAATTCGTTTTGTGTTGTGACAGTTTCAGAGTAGAAAGCAGTCCCACACAGATCCACGTGGAGCCTAGTGGGTTGCCTGTCATTACACTAACATGACTGAACAAGCACTGTAGCCAGTAAAAAAAAACAAACAGAAGGACAGGCACTTTCATTTCTCCCTGGTGCTCCAGCTGTGCTCTAAAAGAGAAGGACAGCAGCTGTTATCCTGCTACCAGATATTTGTCCCCTGTTACACAACCGAGAAGCACATATATCTGAATCCAGCTTTGGTTTAAGTGAGACAAAAATAACTGCTCAGAAAGTAAAAGATACAGGCATATGAGAAAGCAGAAATTAGATGCTAAGAAACACCAAAGTTGGTAGGACTAAGGGACCTCTGCTAGCATTTCCTAGCTGAGGTTAGCTCACAGGTTTGGACCTCTATCCTGATCTCTAGTCAAAGGGCAAGGTACAGGCTTTGAGAGTGTCATTGCTCCTGGCTGTCTGTTCTCTCTATCACACTTCATCTAGCTGTATCTTGAAGTAGAATTGAGTAACTTGGTTACCCTCTTTAACTCCCAATGAACTCCACCAAGTCCCACTGCTGAGTTTTCTACTATTATTATTTTAATGATCTATAGACTACATATACCAAGGCGCTACCACATCAAGGGATGTGTAAAACCGCCTGTGCATTTGTTCCTGGGAACAAAACTAGCTAACTGAACTGTTAATGTTTTCATTAGACCTGCTTTTAGAATCACAGAATGGTTTAGGTTGGAAGGGACCTTAAAAATCACGTAGTTCCAACCCCCTGCATGGGCAGGGACACCTTCCATTAGACCAGGTTGCTCAAAGCTCCAGCCAGCCAGGCCGTGAACACTTCCAGGGAGAGGGCATCCACAGCCTCCCTGGGCAACTGGTTCCAGTGTCTCACCAACCTCATAGTAAAGAATTTCTTCCCAATGTCTAACCTAAATCTACCCTCTCCCATTTTAAAACCATTACCCCTTGTCCTATCGCTACATGCCCTTGTAAAAAGTCCCTCCCCAACTTTCTTGTAGGTCCCCAGCCTTGGCTTGCCCTGCTTTCCATTCCTCCTCAATACAGGAAGCTGACAATTGTCTATCCATCACCACATAAAACTACACTGCCTCACCACACCTCCTCCTGGGACAAAAAGTCTTAGACTTCCTAGCTTTCAAAGTTTTATTTGAACACCTACTTCATTTCTTTTTCTCCTTATGTTTCAGAAACTCAGGCAGCAAGAACACGTGGAAAGAACATTTCATTTAGGCAACACAGAATGTTTCCAGCAGTAATGTGGCACAAATGGACTACTTTAGGAAACATAATTACTGGGTTAGAGTTTTCAATACATCTCTGAAAACATAACCTCTGAGTCCCGACTATGCTGCCACCTACGAACACATAGAAAGACTCACAGACGTGGAACTGCTCTTTAATCTCACCATGATTAACACCTGCCACAGGAGATGTAAAATCCAGAACAGCTGTGAGCTAGCATTAGAGCAAGGTCAAAATTTTTTGTGGTTTTTGGGATTTTTTTTCTTCCAGTGATGAGGAAAAATAAAAAGCCATAGAAAACACAGAAGATAACTTTTTTTTCAACTTTTCACTTCCTCTTTTCCCATTTTTCAAAAATAAGAGATTTTTTTTTTCTTTCAGAATTTGCTTTTGAAACTTGAAATGGTGATGGGGAAAGTTGTTGCAAGAATTTTTGAAGCAACCTCCATTCCTGTACTTCATGCGCTCTACCAGATTTATAACAATAAACTCTCCACCCTGCATCACTAGGTACTTCCTAAACTCTAATTCATGGTTCATGAACCATTTGCTGTACTTTTATAGAGAACTGGCTGATGACATGATCTGAACACCTTTTTGCTACTCAGTAACTAACTAATCTGGATAAATATATGACAATACCTTATTTCTTGATATCATGTTTTCAAGCAGGCAAAGGCAATTCCACAATACTTTCTACCAGTTTATCTATGGGAAGCAACAAGGTAGGACTCAGCATCATCAACTCTCAAATATTTAGGGGAATGTTTCTTTGTCCCCTCACCCCCAGTAAAGCTTCCAGCTAGAAGTAAGTCCACACAAGATCCTTGAATCTCTGGCTATAATTGTGGTCCTCATATGGCCAGATAAAAGTTTGAAAACATGATGCCTAACATTTTTTTATTTTGTGAACAGCTTTAGTTTAAAACTAACACTGATTCTGGTGGAAGTATGGGTGGGGGTATGTGGAAATAGCAAAACTTTGTGCCCATGCTGTAAAAAACCTCATGTCCATGCTAAAAATCATTATTCTAGTAGATATCTTTAGGTATTGTTCTAGTCATAGACAGCTCTTGATCTTTCATCTGCTTTGAATTTCTCTAAGTCCTGAGATCCAAAAAAGTCATGATATATAAAACAAACATGCATCTGAAATATTTCAGTATGTGAGCAAAAATCTACTTTTGTTATTGTATCCTCAGCTTCAAATACTCCTAATTAGCAGCTGCCTCCAATCTTTCAGTGAGTCTGTAACATCATTTAGTTCTGAAACCTCATGCTGTTCAGATTGCCCTTCCGATGTTAACGAGTTAAATTTGGGTTTAACTTTTACTCATCTCCCAAGTTTCTCAGCTGCAAATAATCCTCACAGCTCAGTGATTTGGCTGGTATTTGTTACCCGTGCCATACTGCTAAATTGCTCCTACCTGTCTCACTAAGCTCTTTGACTGGGCAAGCTGACAACTGTCTAAAAACAAAATGAATGGGAGAACAGCAACAAACTCTCCTAAGCTTAATTGGGTGGTGTGAAAAACAGGTTACCTCATCAGCCTTTGTAATTTTCGGGATTAATTAAAGGATAATGTTTGCTGCAGAGGAGTTTATGAGGCAATAAATAGCTTTTGTGGTTGATTAAATGCCAGAGCAAAGCTGATAAAGGCATCTAATAATTGCAAAAATAATTTAGTGCCTTGAATAGATCTCTGCCACAGATGCAAGTCTTACCATATGACAGATCGTCAGCAGAGTAACAGAACAGAAAGGAGGTCTCCTTGTCCTTAGAGACCCTGGATAAATTCGTAATGTGTCCAACTCAGACCCAAATCCAGGTTAAGACTCCTTCGGCAGGAAACAAAATGCAGATTAAGATGGTGACTTTGCTGCTTTACAAACACTTCAACAGGATACAAGCCACATCCTTGGGTCAAGCACCATCATTTTACCTGCAGGGCTGCCAACACTAAAAAAACCCTACCAGAGTGCCCTGGGCTCTCTGGCTTTTCTAGCGGGGCGGGGGCTTGGGGCCAGATCGCACCGGGGGGCGGCGACCGTTGATGCCTGAGAGGCAAGCAGGCTGGCGGGGGGGACTGGCCCTCCCTAGCCCTCTGCTGTCCCTCAGAAACGCTGCGTTACCTGGTCAGGCGGCTGGGGCTGGGCCTGAAGCTGAAGCGGGGCTGCCGCCTTCTGGAAATCTCGACGGACCGGGCAGGCTCCGCGTGCGGCCCAACGGAAACTAATGGCTGCGCAGCCGCTCGCGCGAGTGTCGCGCGCTCCCCCTGTGAGGGCCCTGAGGTGCGCAGCGGAGAGCGAAGGTGGGCGCAGGACTCCGAGGACGAGTGGGAGGCAGGTGCACGTGTGATACAGAGGTATTTTCTATTAATTATCATTTGATTTGATTTGATTTTGAGCGTGAGGAATGGTGTCGGTGGGTGAGTAGTGCCGGCTGCTGCATCCTCACAGCCAGTGTTGGTACCTCGGAGTCTGGGTGTAAGGGGTGTATTTTCTCTAGGTTTCTGTGCTGATGCAGAAAGCTGCAGGGTCTTCACAGCCATCTGCCACTTAGGCTTATTTGGACTTCCAGGTGGGGTGGTTTGTTTTTTCCGGTGGTGGCACACCAGGCTTCCGTGGCAACAGTTGGAAATACTTTTCCTGCTCACATGGGTAAGGGAGGAAATGGCACACCAGGCTCCCGTGGGCATGGATTCCAGTCTCTTGCACAGCAGTGTGGTGTTGGCTTCAGGAGCTGTGACCACATCTATATTGAAGGCAAATACACTGCACAGTGGGAACTTGGGAGAAAGAAACCAAAATGAGCCAAGGAAAATGGTCTGATTGCAAGTGCATCTCATGTCCCTTCCTCTTCCTTCACTTGCCCTGACCCCACATAAGCCCATGTAAACTGTGATGGAATTTTTTTTTCCCCCACTCTTCTTGCTTTGTTTGCTGCCTTGCTCTTCAGCTGGCAAATAAACAGACACAGCCAAAGAGTGATGTAACTGCAAGAACACATAGTTCTGCGTTTTATAAACAATAATTAACTACTGCTGACAGCACCAGCCGTGAGAAGCCTAAAATGCTGATCACAGCTTGCAGCTCATCCTAGGGCAGCAAAGAAAATTGAAGTATCAACTTTGAATTCTGCCATGTTGTCCTTTACAGCTTGCAAATGAACTGATAATTTAACTGATAGGATGTCTAAATGGGTGAGCATTAAATAAGCATAAACAAATGAGCATAAACAAAGACAAACTCTGGTGGCTCAGCATTGACTTTTGGTTTCTTTAGCGGGCATGATGCTTCTGCCTGTGGTCTCTTGAAAATACATTATCCTGAATATGAATATGGGCAGTATTTTGACTATTAACAGATACTAACTTAAGTTTATATGGGTGTCTAAAGTTTCCAAATGATCAGTAAATAGCACCTCAGTACTTTTAGTTTGGTTGAACAGATTGCTGTGTTTTGTGAATGATGATATTTGCAATATACAGGCATCAAGGGTGAAGAGTTGCAAGTGTCCCAGAAGGATTTTATAGTTTGGACTGAGTGGAAATGTGGGCAACATGGAGAAACAGATCAAAATACAGTGCAGCTTTTTCCTAAAGCCAGGCTTGTTTGGGTAGCATAGAGTCAAACATAAATTTTGCTGCTAAATGAAGTAGCTCTGATTCAGAAGAGAGGCAAGAATCAAAGTGGCTTGTTTTCTGGGGGTTGATGTCTTTTTAATGTCTTCCTTCTCTGGCTATGACAGAGATCATTCAACTGACATTTTTCAGGCTCTGTTTACTAACTTGCAAAAGCAGCTAGATTTGAACATCTGCATTAGCTCTTCCCTTGTCTTATCAATACAGATTTCTACTTGAAGTCTTTATTTCTAGGATCCTAGGCTGTGATTGATAATTAAAGTGCTGTTAAATGCAGCATGAGTCATGTGGAACAGGGTCAGAATACATAAACGTGTATCTGGAGAGAACAATATTTATTCAAAGAGAAGTAACACAGAAACAGTAGCAGAAAGCTTACCACAGCTAACCATTCAATTCCCTTGCTGCCTGTATACTGGTAAGTATTCCTGTTTTCTTGAGGGAGTATCTAAGCAGCCAGCCTGCATAAACTACGAAATGTAATTACTCTGACATATGGGAAATCTCTGGCAGACACAGGTTTGGCATGGCCAGCACAGCATCACCCTGCATAGGCTCCTGAAACTTGAGCATACTGGAGACACGGCCAGCATGTTCCGATAGCACGGCTATTTCTAATCCTCTAACTGAACTGCAGATTAGTTCAATTTACCATGTTCCTGGAATAGCCCTTTGGCAGGATGCAGCATATTACTCTTCCTTTCTTTCCACTTCTGCATTTCACTCTTCCCTACTTTTTCTGCAGTTTTTATACTGGAGTCTGAATGTATGGGTTTGAAGCTGCTGCTCTCTGAATTGACTTCCTTCCCTCATCTAAAAAAGGAAATTGAGCAGTAAATGTTTTCTTCTAGTATGTGGAAATTTTCTCTCACAACTTAGCAAATCCTGGTCTAAATTTTACTTTAAAAGAAAATACTCAGGTATCATCTGTAAGAGCAAATGTTTGTTGATCACTTGTTAAATTAATGATGACACCAAACGCTGAGTTAGCTATCCACTTGTGCTAAGAAAATAGCAGAAGTCCTGAGCATGTGACTTTAAGGTCTGAGGGAGGGAAAGGAAAGATGATATAACAAAGTTCCTAAAACCATGTTTGAGTTCCATAGTGTTACCTGGTGTTAAGTACTTTCATTCTTCAGCTATTCCTTTATTTCATTTAAAGTATTCAAGATTTGGCATAGTTGAGCATTGGAGTCTGTAAAGGCTTTCACATGTTTATCTACTAAAATGGATTTAGGTGGCAGCTTTTTAGTCAGTGTAAATTCAGTCTTAGCCTCTCATCCCATTCAGCTGTATGTTCCTCCAGTTTATTTTAATGAGAGCTCAGTGGTGCACCAGTCCTGAGAATTACAGTCGTGTGTGAGGAATGACATTCAAAGTGATGATGGTTGAGGATGGCACCTCACACAGCTGGCATGGCAACATTAGCACTTGGAGAGGCAATTGGAGTCACTGAACTAGAATGGGCTCTACTTGAGAAGAGGAAAATCCATCAGAATCAATATAAATTATACCCCTTGCCATATTGCCAGTATTTGTCCTGAAAGTTCCAAAAGCGGTATTTGAAATGTGCCTTTTTTATAATTGTCTTCCTTCTTGGAAGTAAGCAGAATTTTCAAACCTGACCTTGGTGGCTGGTATACTTGTTGGTTAATCAGGATATGAGCATCATTTCTGACTTCATGAAGGAATGAGCAAGTATTCTCATTGTGTGATGTTGGGTATTCTTACACGGGCACAGTGAAAGCACCCTTCTCTCTTATGTTACGACATCTGTGCCTGGAAAGCGCGAAGTAAAAGCTGAATATAATGTGGCTCTCTTGTGCAATTACCTTATGACGACATGCAGTTCCACCTTAATCTTGTTTAATAAGATCACTATTTCATTTTTTTATTTTGCAAAGTATGATCCTCAGCCTTTACCACATCTTTAACTGCTCAGAAGTCAAACCTTCCTCTGAAGATTACTTCCCCCCCTGAGACTGCTTCTGGTGCTAATCATTGTAGTATCTGAGTATCTCACTGTCTCAGTTTTATAAATCCCTTGTGAGATGAGGAGGTGGTATTTCTCGTTAAGAGATAGCTCCAAACCTGCTGTAAAGGAGAATGTTGAAGACCTAGTGAAGCCACTAGAAGAAAAAACTGCAGCTCCTGAGTTTTGGATTACAAAACAAGGTATCACCAGCCACAAGTCAGTTATTGCTGTGATCCTTAAAAGATTTAAAACTTGCCCTATACCAAAGCTTTAACACTGTACACCCAGCTATATTTAACACTACATTATTTTACATTTCTAAGTTAAAAATCTTATATGCAAGTGTTTTCATCATGGAAGTTTTTCACAGTTCCTAATATGGCTTAAGTTACCATACTTCTGCTTGAATTAAGACTTGGATATGTGCTTATTGCTTTAGTAACCTGTAGAACCATGAGATGGTAGTAAAGTTGGGGATACCGCTAATGGTACATGTAAGCATTTGTCTTTAAATCTGGTAATTTTAAGGTAAAATGCAACATTTCTAGAGGTAGTGACCATCTAGTACAAAGAACTAAAGCAAGAGACTAAACTTGAACTAATTTGAATTAAACTAAATCTTAAGTATGCATACTTGAGATTTCAGTGTAATTCTGATTTCAGCAAGCTTGAAAAAAACAACTCCAAAATCATTAGGGAGTGGGATTAAAAAACCCACAGTAGTAATAACTACAGTTGCAGAAAGAAAATTTCCTGCTTTATTGGATTCCAAAGATGATGTGTGATGACAGCCTTGTCAGAGTGAATTCTTAGTTTAACAGACATTTCAGAAGGCACATTTATGCAGACTTCATGCATGTTTGCAGAAGGTAGTTTTCCATTTATTTTCAAGCAGCCTTAAAACTTGGATTAAAGGCACCATTATGTATACAGTGGTTTCAGAACAGTTCTTCCAGCCCAGGATGTGGTCACCAGTAAAAGGTACTTAGTTTTCACAATTTAGCAAGCTTTACATCATCATTAATTTGGAGGTCTGTCTTTGGTGACTGCTAGTGTTCTTCTGATGCCATTAAATAATAGAGATGGACTAGTAATTCAGTGCAAATTACACACAATGCATCAAGCCTTGTGTATGTGTGGTTCTACTCACAGGTCATGTTTTTTAGGGCCTGCAATAACTCAACTTCCAGTCAACTTAAGGTTTAGGCTCAGTCTTCCTGAGCAAGTAATACACTGTAGAATAAAATGGGTTGGTGCTGAGAACCTGACATCCCTTCACTATCTTTACACTTTTTATTTCAGCCTAGAAATAAAGTGTTCTATTTCAGCCCAGGTCCCATTAAACAGGTCAAATGCAGTTAGAGGCATTCCAAGAGCATATTTCTTGCTTGAGTTCTGCTGTACATTAACAAAGTTTGTGTATGGAGAACACTGCACTAACAAGCCAGATAATGGTAAATGGTCCGCTAACTTCAAAAGCATAGAAAAGCTCTTTAATATTAACATAACTAAAAATGTTTTTAATATACTTAGTGCAGTGTTCCTGCTAGTTTCCATTTTGAAAGTGCTAATAACACTTAAGATCAGTCAGCATATATAATAATCTTGAAACAATTATTCTAGGTTCTGCTCCCTCCCACTTTCCAGGTGCAGGAGTCTTCCTGCTGTCATATCCAAGAAAGCCATCACTAAGAGTATTACGGTTGCATAGCAACCTCACAGTGATAAATAACTAGTTTAAAGTAGTCCTTTGCTGTGTATTTTTTCCCCACTAGGAGCCAGTTTCTTACCACTGCAACTAATAAAACTCTTGAAGAAAAACATATGCAGTGTTTTATGACTAAATAACAGGTTTCTTTATTCAAATATCTTATCTCTGGGCACTATCACAAGATTATTGCACCAAGTTATGTTAAAGTACCCAGTATTCCAGCATTATCATTCCTCTGCAAACAGAACACCAAGCCCCATCTTGTCTCTCCTCCCACTTGGATTATCAGTTGAAAGCACAATAGAAATACTCTGTGTATGAAGGTAGAAATGAACTGATGTAATAGTAGTGATCTGAAATTTCCAAAAGCATTTGTTTTTACCTAGACAGCTTCAGTGAAAAACTGTTCTCTGCAGAAAAAAAACAAAACAACCCTAAACATGGACATACACAACATACAAATTATATATTCCCAGTTTTGTTTATTTTCATGGAATGCTAATTTAGTTACAATATGGCAGTTCATAACTACTGAAATGTGACATTAATTCACCTCCAATGCTGCAGAACAGTCTTGATTTATATATTGTTTTAAAACAATCTTATTTTACATAATTGAGGTCTCTGGTGGTTTTTAAGCTCTGATGCTTAAGCACACAGCAAGCTACAAACCTTAGGTTTTATATTTTTACATATACTCTATGTATTCAGACAACTGCTGTAAGTTATCTATAATTTAATATTTATAAAAAGTGCACATACTGGTACATATGCACATCTAAAAACACTTTCACTACCGCCTCCCTTTTATAAAAAGCTGTGTAACATACAGCTATATTATTCTTACTGCTATTAAAGTCCTTTACTATAGTTGTTACACAATTTCAACTATTCAATTCCCTCAAACTGAATGTAGGTATTTATTACATTTTCTCCTAAAGAAAAAAGTCCTCCCTATTTGTTTAAGAAGTTTTAAGTCATGCATCAGTTTAGTAAACAGTCACTTTAGCATGGATTTTAGAATCCTAGACACTGTAAAATCTGCTTCTGGAAAATGTCTGTCTGTATATTTAATTTCTTCTTTTAGTTACAAAAAATATATAGGATTGAAACATACTGAATACATGCATCTCTCAAAGTGGCTATATTCTAGCCTTATAGATAAATTAAAAAAGAACACCCCTGCTAACAGGATGCAAACATGGCCTCAAATAGGCCATTACCTGTATTTAATATAGTTCATTACATTAAAAATTTCAAGTCAGCTGTTCTCTCATGATGGTGTCAAACGACTGAAGAGCGTAATGTATTTATACTCAATATACAAAGGTGGGTGCACATCCCTAGTGCCATTTAACTATTCAATACTTCTAGGCTTTGCCTCTGGTGATACAAGTCCTGAAATGATCTGAATAAAAATGTATGTTGAAAATCGTTTAATACATCATAAAAGCAAGTTATGCTTAAAAGAAAATGTACACTGAACCTAAAGTAATCACTGGAACAACTGTACAAAAGTATTATAGATACAGAAAAACAACGGTGGACTTAACTTCAAACAGAAAGGAACACTTGTTAACATATGTAAAAACTTGATTTTTTTTTTTTATTCTTCTGCCAAGTAAGAATTTGCAGCCATTCAGAACAAGTAAAATTCAAACCACCTCACAATGTTTACATTAAAGTTTTTATACAGTGCAAACATTTACGACAGAATAGCTCCCCAGTGAAAGAGGTGACACCACTGAGTGCCAGTCTTTTGAAGATTCTTCTTTCAATAAGTCCATTTACACATTAAGCTAGAGGTTCACTATATATGCTTTAAGTTTGCTGAATATCAGCAGAAAAAGACGTGAACTAGCAGCAGCTGTATTACAAATCTATGGTGGTTACTTTAATGAATGCATAAAGTTTTCAAGACTGTATTCTGTATCATACTGTTCTTGATCCCAAAGTTCTCCAAGGTTTTCGAGTACTGATTTCATTGATGCTTTCCCAGAAGAGGTAGAGGTATCTGCTTTCTCAGTTTTTCCATCCTTCACAAAAGAAAAAAAACCCAAGCATAAATCAAGTAATATACAGAATAATGTTTTCAGGAATGTACTAAATTCTTGAAGTCTGATGATTCTTTTTGGGAAATACAACTTCCTACTTTTTCAGAGAGCTGTCTACTATTGATCATTCCAACTTCAAGTGTTTGTCCAATTAAATTTTACATTTCAAAGCAAAGCTTTTTGCTAAGCTTACTCTAGGTATTTGTACAAGTGGTTCTTTACCTTGTCAAGAGTGAACAGATCAAGCAGCTGTTCTGTTCCCATGCTCTGTAGGCTGGTGTTTTCTTGGCTGATCACTGTATTTGCAACATTCATTTTGAACTTTTGAAGACCCATGATCTTCTCCTCCAGAGTTCCCCTGGTTATCAGGCGATACACATTAACCACACGTTTCTGAAAGAAAAAAGCACACTTTGCTAAATAGTTCCATCTTAGCTATTCAAGAAAGCACAGTTCATCGTGGACAGCATGGAAGCATTTTGGCTTCAAGTACAACTACTGCAGGGTTACTGTGTAAATTTGACTCAGATTAAAAGAATAAGACTATGCCAGCATACAGCAGAGGCACCTACAATTGCATCTGTACTCAGGAAGTTAAGAATTCACAGAATCACCATGGTTAGAAAGGACCTCTGAGATCACTGAGTCCAACCATCAACCCAAAAAACCCAAACAACCAACCACACACACTCCACCAAAAATCACCCACAAAACCCCCCCTACAACCTCGGCCAATAGAGCGTGCCCAGAATCACAGAATCCTAGGGTTTGGAAGGGACCTTGAAAGATCATCTAGTCCAACCCCCCTGCCAGGCAGTGTCACCTAGAGTACATCACACAGGAACTTGTCCAGGCAGGTTTTGAATGTCTTCAGCGAAGGAGACTCTACAAGTGCCACATCTACACGTTTCTTGAATACCTCCAAGGATGGTGACTCAGCCACCTCCTTGGGCAGGCTGTTCCAGTGCCTGACCACTCTTTCATTATATAAATTCTTCCTGATGTCCAATCTAAACGTCCCCTGCCACGACTTCAGGCCATTTCCTCTGGTCCTATTGTTATTTACTTGGGAGAAGAGCCCAACACCCACCTCCCTACAACCTCCTTTCACGTAGTTGTAGAGGGCAATAATGTCTCCCCTCAGCCTCCTCCAAACTAAACATCCCCAGTTCCCTCAGCCGCTCCTCATATGAATTCTTCTCTAGACCATTCATCAGTTTGGTGGCTCTCCAATTCACTGCTTTTTACAGGTGCAGAGAGAAATTAATAGAAGTCACTCTTTCCCTGTCCAAGCTGAGAACAACCACCATTCGGGGCTTCCTTTCAGTTCATTGTCTCAGTTGCATTTCTTCTTCCACTGAAGGTGATTATGCCCTGGCCTCTCCTCAGCAGCTCAGGAAGTACAGAAGAGAAGGTATACCATGTTTGGGACAGGATAAGAAAGTACACATTTCTACATTGGGCATATTTGCAGGAAAGCAGTATGAATGAAAGCTTGGTGAAAACCCTCAGATATCACTTTTATTATATGCTACACCCTTCCCAAATTCAAAGAAACAGAAATTCAGCAAGGGAAAAAACCTTCAGAAAAATTAAAGAGTATTTCACCTGCCCAATGCGATGTGCCCGATCCATGGCTTGCAGGTCTCTCATTGGATTCCAGTCATGTTCCACAAATACTACTGTATCAGCCCCTGTTAAGTTAAGTCCTAATCCACCAACGTGAGTGGTGAGCAAAAGAACGTCTATAGATGGGTCATTATTAAACCTGCATACAAAAAAGTTAAGCATGGTAAATTTAATTTAAATGGATTTATGAACCTCAACTGCTTTGAGGCAGACAAAAGAAAAACTTAGTATCATATAAATAATATAGTTCATTACAGTTGACCTCATATTGGTTGTGAAGGGATACGCTTACCGTGAAACAATGGAGTGCCTCTGACCAGGAGGTATGCTGCCATCTAGTCGTAAGTAAGTAACTGAAGGTAACTGAGGTCTGAGAAGGTCATGCTCCACTATATCCAGCATGCTTTTAAGTTGACAGAAGATAAGTACTCTATGCTGGGCTACAACAGCTTCTGTACCGCTTTCTGAAGATCCACCATTCCCCAAACCACAGTCTAGCAGCAGCTTAAAGTATAAGAGCATTGAAGTGTATCAAAGTGACAGTAGATCTCATGGAGAAATAGTAAACTACAGAAGGAAGTTACAATGCAAGTTTGGCTTCACTGTCAAACTGAAAAATTTAAGTCAACAGAATAGAAATGTTCTTAATTTTGCTTACTTACAATAGAATTTAATTATGTGATGCAATCTGACTTTATCAAGCTAATAGTCTCATGTATAATAAATAGGAGAAAAGTGTTTCTGTGGCAAGAGGGACAGAATTAAGAAACAGAAGTTTTTTGACAAGGCAGCAAAGATTATGTAAACATCATCACCTTGAAGCAAGCTTGTTCTTGCCCCCCTCCCTTGAAGTAACAGGAAAAACAGGGCATATGCCTGAAAAGCCCTTTTACTCAATTTCATTTGCTACTTAACTACAGTTTTAAAATCAGTTTTCATATTAATGAAGTCCTAAATAAAACCTTCTAAATGTATCCCTACTAACGTTGAAATTTAGGAAATTCAAGGCAAAACATACTTACTTGTTTTAAAGCTGACAGCTTAGGTGCATGTTGGATATCTCGGAGGGATGAATTATGAGCTGCAAGTTGCTCTGTAATTCTTTTATACTCTGGATGTTGGGTTGTTAACACTAATGCTGGATGGTTGCATAGCTTCCGTAAGTATTGCAATGCCTTTAATTATTTAGGAAACGAAATTCAAAGAAATGGTTAACAATGTAGGTTCAGAAAAATGATGTACAAAATTCATTATAAGCATAAGGGCCGCTCAACCACATTCCACAATTTGGACTTTAGGGTATATTTTCATTAAAGTTGCACATTTATATTAAGAACACCTGTATTTCAAACGGAGAATAATGATCTTGGGTCCTCTTGCAGGAACAGTGCAACGACTACCATTTCCCACACCTTCATGTGTGTGTGGGATGTAGTAGATGGGTTTGGGAGCTGTACAGAGTCTTTGAGAATTATTGTTTCCAAGTAGCCAAGACTTGACCTGCAATTCTGTAACACCATGAACCTTCATAAATTCAGATCTAACCTTACAGAAACTTATTGTTCATGTTTTAGAATCTTAATTTTGAGTGTAATATCTGACGAGATGAAAATTCATTCTCTCTTGAGATCTTTCACTTTTGGTAACCAACTTTTTAATAGAGTAGTATCCAAGATCCACAAATTAGCTGAACACCAGTTGAGCAGAACACATGAAAAAAATTAAGACAGTTTTATATGACTTAAGACTCAGAAACATAATAGCTTTACATCACATTCCAGGCAATTTGATCCAAAATCTAAATGTTTTACTCAGATTATATGGCCACAAATGTGTAAGTTAACTATTTAGGTTTTCATTTTTTATTAAATCCAGAAATACAGTTACCAGAAATAAATTAACTAGGTAATAAAAATTACTGAAGAAATCTGTACCTGAAATACATGACCTGTAGCTTTAAGCTTTGGCTTTTCAGTTTCTTCATTCAATGAAATTGAAGAAACTGTTTCATCAATATCACATTTGGCACGAGACTTGGCAAAATCTTCATAAAGCTGAACCTGTAGACCAGGCCCCAGACAAGAGAATGAGTATGTTTGTATGTTTTCTCTGACAGAAGACAGTAATTTTTAGAATTTATTTCTGAGTTAAATTTCTCAATTACTATAAATCAAGAAAGCTATTTTATATGTAGCACAAGATCAATGTTAACAGTGGAATCTCTTGCAATTTAGTTTCTTTCAGCTTGGAAAGTACTCTTTAAAAAAATCTGCAGATGCTTAGGTGTTGTTTTTGAAGAACAATGCCAGAAATAAGCTAGAGAGATACTCTGTTGCAACTGGACTGAAATTAGGTTTTAAACACATACTAGAAAAACTGTGGTCCCAGAAAATATCAGAGCTGACATCAGATTGACCCAGGAATACAGAAGTGGTTCCTTATTGGTCTTAACTGTTCTGGAAAAAACCTAAGCTTCCAGCCACTTTTAAAGCATACCTGCAGAGGACTGAGAATACAGTAATAATCTTGAATAATTTTAGGTGGAAGATCTTGCAGTACATCCTCTTTCATTCTCCTTAGCAGGAATGGCAGAACTTGGCGGTGCAGTGCTTCCATTGCAAGGACCCCTAATGAGAGCAACAGAACCCGTATTACAGAAAAAAATTAAAAGCATTCAGCCCTCTAATCTCTGATGGTGGAACTGACTGCACTCTGTCTTTTTATTAGCAGTTCTCATTTAAAGGAAGAAAACAAGAAAACCAAGATTTAATTTTTGATCCTTACCAGCCTCTTGTTCTCGACTGGAGCTTCGGGCATCTCTACTTGCCAGTATTGGTTTGCCGTAACGAGCTGCAAATTGCCGTTCAGTACCCAAAAATCCTGGCATAAGGAAGTCAAACAGTGACCACAACTCTAAGACGTTGTTCTGCACATAAAATAAACATCAGTTATTTTTTTTTCAAAAGTAATGAATAGTTACACATTATCAGAAAACTTTCTATACATATTTAACATTGCCTATAAAACAACACAAATACTTCAATGTTCTTTTGAGCTCCTGCAACTCCGTGGCTCTTTCATCAACCTAAGTTACAGGAAAACCTGTACATGCACTTTAACATGTAACTGGACTTTGTACTGTGTCTATTGTCTTAAGCCACACCCTCAGTTCTTCTGGACATCAAAACCCAGGAGACACCAGTGGCCTTAGTCCTAGATGAGACAGACACTCCATAGACAAGTCATTAGGACAAAGCTGAAAATCTGCAGTTCTGAGAGACAAGTTGCTTGCTTATTTCACTAGAGGCATAAGGAAACATGCCCTTGCCTTCCCTGCCTGCTACTTAAAGAACAAGTGGTAGGGAAACTCTTGTCAGCTTTAGAGCCCCATTAGTATCACAGATCCCGCACCTATTCCCCTATACACAGGTATAACTGGGAAAGGCAAACAATGTCTTTTCAAGCATTTAGCAATGACAAGCCTTTTTACAATCTGTACTTCAAACAAGATTAACTGATAAAAAAGCACAAAAAATTGGCTGCAAAATAGATCTCTTTTGCTTGTTTTCAGCTACTCATCCAACTTCTTAGGAAAAAAACAGTTACCTGGATTGGTGTCCCAGAAAGAATTATCCTGTAATTGGCAGTCAGCTGTTTTACTGCTTTTGACAGCTTTGTTTTTCCATTTTTTATTACATGGCCTTCATCAAGAATGCAGTAATTAAACTTAATATTTCTAGAAAAGAAGAACAGACTTAAGTAGCATTTAGAATTCTAAGCTATTAAAAACCTCAGAAACAAACCATTTCTTACCTGAAGAAGTCGATGTCATTTCTCACAACATCATATGAAGCCACTATGAGATTGTGTCTTTTCACCTGGTGTTGTAATCTTAAGAAAAAAGAGGAAACAGTAACTAAAGTGTTCCTTAATATGTCACTTCAGCCTTTAAAGGTACCATCACAAGATTTACCATGCCCATACTGAAGCATACCCACTGTCACAAACTGAGATGGGTAAAGCCGCTTCAGTAGTAGTAGCAAAGTGAATTGCAGAATTCTATGTATATTTTACCCTACCCAAGGCATAAGTGCAAAATACATTACCTTGCTCTTTCAGTAGGAGGTCCTGTATAGTGCAAAGGATTAAGATACTCTTTTGAGCAAAATTTGCCCACTTCATCCACCCAGTGTCCTGTGAGTGTAGGAGGACACACCACCAAGGAGGGAAGAGGAACACTGTCCACCAGTTTTGTTCTTGCATATTCCTGAGCCCTTTAAAAATATCAAAACAAGCTTGAAAAAATTGTTTTTCACAGGGTAGTTGAGGTTGGAGGGACCTCTGGAGGTCATCTGGTCCAACCCCTCTGCTCAAGTGAGCCACCTACAGCCAGCTGCCCAGGACTATGTCCAGAGTCATTACCATAGACAAAACCTAACATTAAAGTCTTTGACATAGGATGTTATTTAAGCTTACCTGAGGCAATGATCACCTGCAAGAATGCAAATGGACTGTAAAGTTTTTCCTAAGCCCATGTCATCACAAAGAATTCCATGCAGTTTGTATTTATTGAGAAATGCCAGCCAGTTCACTCCATCCTGAAATCAGAAAAGAGTGCCTCCGAAGTAAAAACTGACTTTTGGCTAGTTAAGCTGGAGTTCAAAGATCTGTCTATTCTATCATCCATCACTGCCAAACTAAGAGCTTGTTTCCTCACCCTAAATGCATCCACTACAGCCCATCACTCAAAGCAGAGGGGAATACAGGGATAAACAGAAGCGGCCAAACAGTACCAACAAGGCCTGGCTTTGCAGTCGTGAGCTGCTAGGCAACCTAAACAAGGCACAGCCCTGAGAAAAATTATAGAATCCAGGAGGGAGGAAAAATATACCATTAAAAGAAAAATAGTATAAATGGCATTTATTACTTAATTTGTTCTTTCTTATCCAAGAGTCCAAGATAGACACTGCACAGCTAAAAACAAAAACCCACAAGCAGAAAATCCCAGCACCCAAACAACTCCTACTTTTCCATAAAATTGCATCACACTGGAACTTACTGCTCTTAATAAAAGTATAAGCTGTTACCTGCTGATATTTTCTGAGCTCTGCTTTGATTGGTACTGGAATTTCATAGTTTTCCAGTTTTTTTCCATCCAATAGTTGTTCCAGAAAGTGACGTTCTTTAGCTTTCATTCGGATTAATTCTTCAGACATGTTTGGTGGATCTGGTATACCAGCCTAGGATAGTATTTTTAAAACAGTAATGTAAGAGCTACAGCACTTAATTCTCACACAGACACTAAGAAACAAAACCTCATACTAGCTTAGATATTTTAAACAGAGTTTGTTTAGATAATCAGAGTTTATCTAGATGGCTAGAAAACCCTTTTGACATCCATTTCTCCATAGCCACAGTCTACCATCCAAAGTTCAATGGATTTTTCTCCTAAAGATGTTAGATCTAAAGTGATACTTAAATCTGTAGGAAGAATTCAAGCAGTTGGAAACTATTGGGAAAAAAGGAAAACCTAAACCCCTCTAGATTTGTAGCAGCAGACCTTGGCTTCCTAGATACTTCCCATACCAGGCCAGAAACCCAAAGCAGCTATCTGGGGACCAAATGAGCTCAGACATTGTTGCTTTCTAATAAGATATAGTAGCAAAAGAGGCACTGATATTTTCCATCACTTCATCCCAGTTTTCTGGCCCATCTCCATCTTTAGTTAGCTTTACTTAAAAGGCCAAGTTACTAATCACTTAAGAGAGGGCTCCTGGCTGAGAAGAAAAATTCTGCCAAATAATTCCACTGTGTATGAGGTTAGTAAGAGGAAAACCAACCCAGATTTCCAATGTCAGAAGAGCTCCAATAAGGTATTTAAGTACATCCCTGCACAGAGACAACAGCCTACTTGTTCAACTGCTCTTCCTACCCTCTCTTTTAAAGGAACAAGTCTGAAGTGTCACTACTGCGCCAGCTAATTTGGTTAAAGTCAGCTTGCAGCACGACTGCTTATCAGTAGAACAGTACAGATTAAGTTGAACCATTTATCTTACAATCCTTCCCTCATATTTTCATTTTCATGGTTCAATGAATAATGAAATTGAGGATAAAGATCATAAAACTGAGCACAGCCAAGTTCTCCCAACTAATTTATTGGCATTGTTTCCAATTACTCACAATTAGAAACCACCACAATAATACAGATTAGAAGCTCCAACTTTATTCAGACTTCTATCACTTTTACTTAACCAGCAGCTGAATTCAGATCTTGCATTTTAGACAGTATATAAAATGCCAACAATAAACACAAAAGACTAGAAAAGCTGTTTTGTTACAGAACTGTAAATCATGTTTCAGGGACATGAAGTTGAAAGAGTGGAAAGTGTTTTTTATTTTAATAATACCACTGTAACTACTGAAAACTTGAAAGTTTGTCTTACAAAATATCTTCTAGACTAACCTAAAAAGTATTCCTGTTAAAAAAAGTAAAACTTTATCCATAAATCACCACTCCATGATTTTTTTCAACACAAAGCATGTGTGGAACTTGGTCTGTGAAAACTTTATTACCAAGTTATTTCAATCTCAAAAAAGGATTCCTTATCAATGTATTTCCCCATAAAGCATCTATTTCCCTAGTCCCTATTAATCTACCCTCTACTTTTTTCACTGAGATGACTCCAACCCCTCTACAGTTATAAAGTTAAGTTCTTTGGCTAACATTTAAAATTGCTAGCTATTAAAAGACAGTCCCACAACAATACTGTTATTTTCTCTCATTTTTTAATCGACCTTCACTTGAAGTTTGCATATTTAATATAGTTTGATAGCTGATACTGAACTTCCTTGACTGGAAAGGGAAGTCTTAAGGGAGTTCTTGAACAACTATGGAAAAGAAATGTGAATGGATCATGCATATTTATGCATAATAAAACAATTACTCTACATTTAAGACATGCTCAGTAAATTCTACTAAAATAGCTTTAAAAAAAAATAACCTGAGCTACACATATTCCATAGGACTATTTAGATGCATATGAAGGACAATGGTGTAAATGGCATTGGAATGAACACCAGCATGGCAGAAATTAATTTCTACTTCGCTCACTTTCAACTTTTTCAACATTTCAATGTAAGCATACAGAAAGTGCTCCATTTAAGGCAGACTGCCAGTTACCAGATTCTAAGGTTCTATTATGCTAAATTAAAAACTGAGATATTAAAAGATACTACACCCATTTAACTGATATTTTTTTTAATTAGAAACACAGAAAAGAGTTCTGAGCTGTCTTCTATTACCATCTGGTGGTGAAAATAAGTTACTTAGAAGCCTTGTAGTCCTTGAAGTGCAATATTAGAAAGTGTTTGAGGTAATGCAAGTTGTAGTAGGAGCGAAAAACTGAAGCAAATCTGTACTGATTAAACACTACTGGATCATAATACACACTATATTTTGCCCAAAGCTGTATGGTGGGGCATTTTTTTATTTTAACAGCTAAGAATAACTAACTGTACTTATCTCTACACTAATTCTATTACTGCTATTTCACTTTTTCCTTTTAAATCAGTATTGCTTTTTTATGCATTTCTCTTGACCAAATACACAATTTACATACCCAGGGAGAGCACACACAACTCCTGAGACTTTTAAGCCAAGACAAGTAAAAGCAGCCTGATACGTAAAAATTAATGAATATGCACTTCAATTTCACGTAGACAGCTGAAATCAGTTTTTTATAAAGAGAAATTTTAATTTAACATTAATTTGGAAAATTAGTATCAGAGGGTCCAGTTTTACTCCCTTTACATTATAAAGGACACATATTCAATTACTGGATACGGTCTCACCATCTATAAAAAGTTACTTACTCAACATTTAATAACCCAGAAACTTGAACTTTGTGGCTGGTGAAAAAGTAGATACAGGACAGTTCACATATTCAGTATACTTACAACTTGAGCTTACCTCAAGAGGCATTAGTCTAATTAGTGTTGCAAAGCACTGAGTAGCCATAAAACGCACACTGTCTGTCTGATCACTCATTCTACCCAGAACTGGAACCACTAGAAGAACAATGTATGGAACAATACCAACATCCAGCTGCTCCATTACACCTGGATCAGTTACTAAGGAAATAGTTTTTACCAGTTCAGGATTGTCTGACATCAATATACATCTCGCAGATTTTACACTCAATAGGTAAAAGTCATTAAAACATTACATTCAGAGGAACAAGATTTCTACAGACAAAGCAAAGTGAAAAAGAAAAAAGTCTCATCTACCCAGTTACATTTAGCCCACTGAATTCCATGGTTTGAGAAACTGAACTACATCCACCTTCATTTGCTAGATAAAATAAAGACAATGGAAATTAAAGTTTCTTCCATTTCCTAACTACAGGAGGAAAACAGCTTAACATTTCATTTCATTCCCCCTCCCATTTTTTTTTCAGGCAACAGTTTTTGTTCCTCCAAATTATGCAACTGCAAAGAGGTTTCTGCATTTTTGAATACTCAAGCAAGGATACATGCAAGTGCTTCAATTGCACCTTCTTGTTTGGTGTTGTCATCTATTGCTCCCAACCATGGTAGAACTTTCTCTAAAAAGATATTCATTGTTTCCATGGTAGCTATTTTGCTCATAACACCTATGCAACGAGCAGCCATGTGTCTCACTGCTGTGCTGGGATGTTGAAGGCACATATAGAGATGAGGCAAATGCTGTATTAACTGAAGAGAAAAAGAGGATGGGGAAAAAAGGTTAATATGAATTATAAGCAAATTACTAAATTATTGTGAAGTGAAGACAGTCTTTTAAAGTCACTGTTGCTTCACAAAGAAATGGCTTGAAATGGCTTCCTTTCACACTGAAAAATGGTTTCAGAAGAAAAAGATGATTGAACAAATTTTACTCTCCCATACAGTTAAAATTCAGAGAGTAACAAAATGTTTGGGGTTTTAATAAAAATGCAAAGTAAAGAAGTCCCTGATAATTAAGGAAGTTTTTCACACTGGAAAAATACTAAGTACTCAATACTTTTTTATAAAAAAATTATTGCTTAAATACAGACACATAGATGAAAGAATTCCCTCCAGCTAGTTCTAGACCCATCCTATTTATATAGACAAATATCCACGTTGGGAGTCTTTTTAACTCTGTGACAAGAAAGACACCCAGAATGAAATTCCCATCTTCCCAGGGGGTACATGTGTACGTACATATCTTTTTCATCAGCACAAATAAGTTATGTCAGGTGTCATGTTTTCCCTAGTGTGGAAGTCCTTAAATACTAACTTAGATGAACCGATTTCCCCCTCTTTGTTTTATTTTAAACCTGTACACAGTATTAGCACTCCCAAAACCAATCTAAACATTAACTACACACACTATATAATGCTTATATATAAATCTTTCCATGTTGTATGCTAAATTCACTTAAAAATCACTTCAGTATTTTACTAAAACAGATGTGGAACAATTCCGTATGTTCTATACGAATCTTCTCCATCTGCTCAGAACTCTATAGCAGTTCCTTGTGCTCATCCTGTCCCATCATATCCTTTCCAGAGTTGTGGCCTTTTTATTCCTTGAATGGGAGCTTTTCCATGTATTTTTATCATCTCGTTGCCCTTCTCTATCCCTCTTCCAGTGCTACTATATTTATTCTGAACTGTAGTATTGGAAATAAGCTAGTATTGAAAATTCTATTCAGATGCAGGCATAATGGTGACTTTCTTGTTCCATTTCTTTCTCAACTGCTGTTTTTCTTAACCAGTATTTTACATTCAGCTGGTACTTTTACAGATCTATCCTAACTCCAAGATAGGGAAGAAATAGTTTTAAAGTGTAACAGCTTATCTGCTGAAGATAGAAGGCTGTGTCTTCAGTTTATCAAGACTAAATTACTACAACATGCAGACTCCACCAAGTGCAATAAAAACACCATTTGAGCTAAACAAGAAAAACATCTAAAAAGAAGCTTTACAAAACAAAGATAAAACAGTGGAAATGAACAGACAGAACTGCTTCATATGATTACCAGAGGATGTAGCTGAGTATCCATTGAAGCTGCTGTTGTTTCAAAAACCTGTAAAGAATTTACTAGCTCCTGGGCAGGAGCATCTCCTTTTTCCAGCAAGGACTTTCGGTCTGTTAAAACAGAAAAGATGTTCAGTTTAAGACTGATCTAGTGCCACCAGCTGACCAGCCCCTCCACCTTAAATCAGAAGTGTAATTACCAAAATTATTAGTGTGAATGTTGTTCCTTAATGAACCAACCATAGCATCCCAGAGATGTGGCAATCCTGTTGCCATTTCAGCACCAAAATGTTTAGCTATAGTAGATAAGGCAAATTCAGCTCCTCTTCTCTGTACAACATATGGTTTCTGAGCCTAAAATGAAACAATTAACCAAAGGAGTGAGGACAGATAAACTTAAGAATAATATTTTTTTCCAAGGAGGTGCCCATTGTTATACAGGCATTCAATTCTGATTGTGTTTATAGCTACCTGCAACAAATTTACTGGCTGATTTTTTTCTTTGTAAATTTTTCCTGTAAATTTGGACATACGGCTTCTGCTGACACAGACCAATTTCAGCAAGAGGTTTTGCAACTGGATCCAGTTCCAGAACCTCAGATATTGCCAATACAGGGAACACCAAGAACAGCAGCATGCTAATAAAACTTCCCAAAAGCTGTATTTGTTCTAAGCCCTTTCTCTCTTCCTTCCACCTTCTTTAGAGTGGGATTAATAAAAATAACTTGAACAATTAAGAACAAAATCCACAACACTGTTTAGGAATCACAGTCCTGTCTAGGATCTTAGTAAACCATTATATGAGTTTTATTCATATAAAACTTAAGCAAGTGTGGAAGGCACATGTACATCTGAGATATTCATATGCTGTACTAAATGTAAAGTATTTCAGGAGTATTGATTTTGTTAATGACACAGTGAAGATTTAAATCATCATCATAAACTAACATATGGTGCTTGCATCACAAAATTTTCTATCTATTAAGTTCTCTCATTAAAAGATCCTGGATATCCTATTATAATGCAACTCCAGTTAATTCAAACTAATGGAAGGAAGGAGTAGATGTGCATGTTGAAAACACAAGGTTTTGTAATTTACCTCATCAAGTTCTGTAGGAATGCTTCCACTACTGCCAGTGGGGAGATCTGCAATTGGGGCTTTTGGAGCTTTTGGAGTAGGACCTCGCCGACTTGTGATGGCAAAAGCAGCTTTCTGATGTCTATACAGTGTAATTATTCCCCTGTGCTTAGTAACTGTATGATGCATCCCATCTTTATCAGAGTTGGGTCCTAAAGGAAGAGAATAGTTGACAACAATTTAAGCTGCAGTTTAAAATGTAGGTAGAAGCGACAGCTACCTGCAAATCATCTGCAGATCTCAACAGGCTTAAAAAAAAACTTTGTCCTCATCCTCAAGGACAGAAAAAATTAAGTTCAGAGTAGAGTTACTCTGTTAAGGGCACATTAGACTTGGTAAGAAAATCTAAGTGTGCAAATGCCGCATATGTTCTTACTCGGCAAAAATACAGGTAACAAAACTTAAGTTAAATATAAAAAGTTTGCACGAGTTTTTTATCTAAAAACAGTTGAACACTGAGATCTCATGATACAAAAGCAGATGCCATCAGTGTGTTTGGATTTGTTCATGTTTATATTTATGCTAATCAGCTTATTTTTCAATCAGGTATGAATGTTACTCTACTGTGAGCTAAAGAATGACACATTCATTAAGAAAAAGTAAAACATACATCAGTCAAACCTTAAACCAGGTTAGAATCTTTGAGACTGTTAAGGTCTTAATTTGTGTTGTTCATTCAATCAATTTTTAGCACGGGACAGTCATTTAAAGAAAATCTGTTATCATACCATGCTCAGGATTATTTTTTTATTTCAAACATTGTGCTCATCTTTTGTTACCTTACAATTAGCCTACAGAACATAGGTCAGACTTTTTTCTAAAAGGCTACTTTAGTTTCCATTCTGATTTGATTTCAGTTAAAATCTTCATAACGCATGTAAATGAAATGTGATAAGTGGATAATAATTGAACAGTAAATAACTGAAAATTGGAACAAAGGTCTTTTATATGCCAAGTCTGTGAAAACGATACATATCATTAGTTGTAGACAGTGTGTATTTTAAGATACCTAAATGAAATAATTACTAATGATTGAAGACTCAGTTGCTGGCATTTTAAAAACACTGAAAACAAGATTCACTCAAATACTCATTTCAACAGTTCAGAGACAAGCAGACATATTTAAGAATCCAGGCAGTCTTAGACACCATACCTTTTGAGTTTTCATGGCTAGTCTGAGGCTGTGCAGGACATGCTGCTAGTGGGGTAAGATATGGATCCACACAGAGGGAGTTGCAGAGATTTTTTATAATTTTTGAGTTGGGACAAGGAGACCTTGTTGTACACTGCTGAAGTAACTTTGCTATACATGAAGCCACATAGTTTTGTACAAGTGTATTCTCCTCTTTTTTGATAGCTTCCATTAAGGGTTTTATAACAGGATTTAGTTTTTCTGGAAGTTGCTTCAAGTTTACAACTGCACAAGCAGCAAAGGTATGGACTCGCAGGTGCAACACTTGCCATTCTTGATTTGTTTCTGTAACAGTCATTTGGACTTGTTGCCGTTTACTGTCCAATTGTTGTAGAATTTTAGGATTCAAAGTAAAGGATGATGTCACTTCATTGAAAACAGAAGTAACCTAGTAAAAAGGAAAAAAGAGTTACAAATCTGTTTCATTCACTGTAAAACAGGATATCCCCTGAAAACTGCAGTTTTCATGGCATAGCATGAGTCACCTCACCAAGTATTATCATCTCCATTTTTCCAGCAAATAGCAGGAAATGCTCCAAAATGTAGTTTCTTGAATCTTGAACTGCAGCTCAAGGGGAAAATCAGGCATATTATGAACATTTCAAGTCTAGATTCCCAAACCTAAAAGAGGAGCTTACGTACTCGTCCAAATTTAGAACGTCCTGTATCTGCCAGATATACCCAGATATTCTGGCAACATGTAAGCACATGACAGCTAAGCAAAAGAGAATATGCCATGAATACAAGAGGCCAGAAAAAATGTGCAAGATCCTGTGCATGAAGAAGTTGTTTCCAACATGGTTTTCTTTTGAGGAAAGGAGACTGAGGTAAAAATCTATGGAAAAACTGAGCACACCACAGTAGCTGCAGGACTTAGCATATCCTCCTCCAGTCACAACTGGTTGAGTACTGTTGCTTAAATCTTTCACAGGAAACATAAAAGCTACATGGAATTGTGGAAATTCTAAACTTATTCTACTGACAGGATATTTAGGCTCCTAATTGCAGGAAAGATGACAGCTCTTGACAGGGTTAGTCTTGGGTGGGGGAGGGATTTGTTGGGTTTTGCCCTTTTACTTTTAAATGGTCAGATAAAGTCTTCCAACTATCAGACTTGTACTGCTTCATTCTACAGATACCTCAAGTTCTACTCCACATGACCTTCATGCTTGGAATGGCCAAAGGGCAAAAAATATAAATAGCAAGGAGGAGCACAGTATTTTTACATCTAATGCATGAAGACCCACACTGCAACGCAGAGTAGGTTTGGTGTCTGTATTTAAAAAAAAACTTGAAGATTTGAAAAGGGTGCAGAAGACAGCCACAGAAAATAGCAAATAGTTATGGAATGAGTCTTCTAATCCAGAATGGGTATCTTCCGAAAAAACATGCATTGATCAAATAGCCCTATTACTAGACTCCAGAGTAACAGCTCAGATATATGGAAATTCCCATACTTCACAGAGATAAGCTCACATGATTCTGTCTGGCTTTAACTTGGGAATTTATTAATTTTCGATGGCAGCCATAATCAAGACTGGCAGCCAAAATCCCCTCTGTCCATATACACAATTATGCAAAACTTTAAAGGTATGTTAGGATTTCCAGACTAGGCTACTGCATATTATGATATAAATACTACAATCTAAGTTAGAATTTCAAGATCCATCATGCTACAGTCATCATGGTGATAACTGTACAAACTTAAACTTCTCTTATCCTCAGGACTCCAGTTGCATACACAAACATGCAGGATCGTAATTCCCCTCCTCCCCCTCCCCAAACTGGGCAACCTCCATCACTATTCCTTCATTCCCCAAATCCCCACACCCCTCCCACCCCAGTTCCCTTTTATTCTGCAGGCTCTCAAATCCACAAGCTCTTCATTTACATCCTGCCTCATTGTCCATACTCATCTTTATCTCTGCTTAAGAGGCCAGTTTAGGGTGGAAGAAAAACCTTCTAATTTGCTGACCCAACATTATCAGCTGTATTTTTGCTTACAGAGCTTTTCATGTCAAGAGCTACTTTTTTTTTTTTTAGCACATCTAACACTGGTGTTTTCAGATTTAAGACAAAACAATTGAACAGTCAGGGAAACAACACTTAGAAACATATGCCTGGGGAGGCTGAGGGGGGTAGAAGGTCTAGAATTTATACTGTTTATTTACTAGTCTTTTGACAGTGATTGTGAAGGAGTTCCACCTTACTTTGTTTTCTTCTGTATAGATTTCAATAGTGAATCTACACCTGGAATTGGAACACAGTCATTTTTTTCTCCTGTTAAATATCTGTCTTGCATTCTACTTTATTTTTGGCATACTCTGTAAATACCACAGGGGAAGCAGGAAGGATCCAGTACGTATCTCATGTCAAAGGATGTGTGAAGTCACCACATTATTTCTGCAATTTACTGTGTAACAATCATGCTGAAGATATTGATGAAGATATATTATATATAAAATATATTATATATATATTCAAAACAAGAATAGATTTGAAGGAAGGGCTGACATGCCTCTACTTACCAGCTCATTAGCTTGATCGATTGTAAATACACTGCAGTTTACTCTGTTTCCAATGTCAATGTTTGCATCAGCTAACAATGAGATGAGTTGTTTACATTCATTCTGCATTCGTGTAAAAGGAACAGCAATTTCATCATAATAGAGATGTTCAGAAAGGACCCCAAGTAAACGAGGTTGCACACAAATGGCCACAGTTCTACACTCCTGTAACAGGAAGAGACAATTTCTATTTCTGAGTAATCACAATTTCTTGTTTGGTTTTGTGCACTGAACAGTGCAGTCTAGCTACAAAAATCCAGTTTCCAGACAGACCATTAACATTTGTAACCCAGAATATTAAATATTACAAACAAAACCTTCAGTCTGCCACTAGAACAGAAGTGATAGTGCATACAGGGAAGACAGTCATGTTAAAAGGAAGCATTAAGCTTAGAACATGCATCTTAAGAGTGTTATTTGTAGAAATGTGAATATATTTACTTATTCATAGTTCTGAGGGTTCACTTTTAGCTACCAAGTAACATTTTCCTCCGTTGCCTAAGAATCAAGAACTAGTATTTAGATGTATGAATACCATTTTAGCTGATTATCAACTGAAATTTTTTATCTCAAACTAAGTAACAGATGACAAGCTGTAGATTGAGATAGTAAGGAAAATTATTTTTGCTGCAGAAACATCCTACCTTTTGCAAAGCTGCCCACTCACAGATTACTAATGCAACACTAATCCTCTGCAAGGCAGATTTAGAATTTAAGTGGAAGAGCAGTAGCTGAGCTAATGATTCAGCTGGCTTTATTTCTTGAGTAACAGTATTTACACCTGGGTCACAAATGCAGCAACAGAGTGCTCCCAGCAACCTGACAAAAGGAGAAAGAACAGTCACTTAAATGTTACAATTACTCTGCAATTAATGATTCAAATTGAAGATGCAAAAAAAGTCTACATAATTAGATTTTGGCAAAACCCACTATATAACAAAAAATTTGCTTTAATTTTTTTTTTTTCAGATTCACAATGAACTGACTTTGCTGCCATCATCCGAGCTCGCATGACCACATAATCCCGGGTCGCTGGATCTTCTGCAATGCTCTCTGCCCCAGCAATGTATTCCTGAATCACTTCCTTATTCTGGGTTTGACCTTGACGCAGTTTAGCTCCTGCTTTTTCCTATGGAATAAAATTGGGAGAGGTTGAAAGTAAATGTCTTTGTAATAGAAAAGATGAATTTATATTCCATTGCATTTCCAGTAACCATCATACCCTGCAGAAGTTGGACTAGGCCAGAATGTTCTGTGGATAACAGACTTCTTAAAGCAGTTAATAATTGTAAATCACTGCTCCACTAATAGTATTCTGTGGCCCTATTAAATGTACAATATGGTTCCTTCACTATAATGTTAAAAACAATAGTTAACACATAGCCAATAAACCGAGTCCACATGGAGGAAAAAGGAAACATCTTTCAGCATGTTTTCAGAAATAACACAATGCTTTAAGACTCAGTCCTGCAAAGAGATGGGTTTGGAACCATGATGGTTATGGAACCATGTAAATAAAGACTTTAGAAAGTATTCACATGGAGCATGCTACATGACAGAACTTCAGATTCTCATGGGTAACCTAACAAGAACTATTTTGTTCTACAGACTTGAGGTTTGTAAGACAGGTTGCATTTAGAGTTGAAGAAAGGCACCACCACTCTCCTCTAACACCTTTAGAACGTGTCTTTAAATACAAGTAATCAATTTCCTACTTTCCCCAGTAGGAAAGAACAGTTAATGAGGTAACATTTCACTTACTTTTGATCTCGTTTTTACTTCTAGCAACATGTTTAAGTCAATGGGCAAATGAGCTGGCTGCATCATTAAGCAGAGCCAGGCTCCCATCCATGGACACGCAGCTGCAACCACATACTGTACAGATGCCTTGTTTAACAGTTCCAGCCATACCTTGGGAAAGAACAATAGTGGAAATCGTGACAAATTTATATGTAGTCTACATAAGATCATTTATGTGCTGATAAACTGTAAGAACCATCCTGTTCTCCTTCACTCTATAGTAAAGCATCAGATCAGCTAACTTCAAAATTATTAACACAAACACACTGTTCTTTATCCGCACAAAAGTGCGGAGGATAAAAAAGATCAGGATACACAAATACTGTATCTAGGTCATAAGTCATGCAAATACCTTGTGAATAAGATCCAAAATTTCTTGGTTGCTTTCTAAGATACAAAATTGAAATATGTGCCTCAGCATGTCTTGCAGAATTGGAGTCAGCCATGTCGAAGAGCTCTGAAACAAGGGTATCATACGATCAAGCAAATGACAATATGTATCATAGTAAACCACTAGTAACTCCAATTCTTACCTGGTCTTGGGTAGACAGCAGCGTGAATAACGTTTCCAGCGCTGCTTTTCGCACAGAAGATATGGTATGATGCAAGAATGGCCACACGCGCGGGACCAGAACTGTGAGTGACTGCTGAATACTAGCACATGAAGGGGAGATGCAGAGGCAGGACACGAGGGGAAAAAAAAACACAACACACAACCATAGAGACAAGTTAATTTATCCTCAGTTATAAAGTTTTATCCAAAACACAACTTTTTTGAAAAGAAAAGGTCCCTTCCTACCCAAACCATTCTATGATTTTAAGTGAAGGATCAAGTTACTACAGCGTAAACATTTAAAATAGTTTGAGTCAGTATCTGTTTTCAGGAAAAGAGTGGGTTTTTACTGGTATAAAGACTAGGAGATTGAAGCATACATTTTACCATGTTGTTTCCCAGATTCTACTTTGGGCTTTGTTCAACAATTTAGAAAAAAGGGAGTTTACTATTAGGCATTTATGAGTTCAGAAATAATTAAAAACAGGCTTGGATCTTTTGTGCATGAAATTGCACATCAACTAATGCAAGCAGTACATGCTCAATTAAAGACAGTGTTACTGAGAAAACTGCATTCTTGATCTTGGATTTGGGCAAAAGCCAGCTTCAGCAGTGACAATCATATAGTATGAGAAAGAGAAGATGTGTAAAGCATCTACCTTAAGTGCAGAAGCCATGAGCTTACCATGTGTTTTATGAAAAGTGTTAACATACTAACATGCAGTTCCTTTAATGTGAAAGAGTCCCAGAGAGGAACTCCGCATTGTCTTCAACCAGTCACAGAATTACTGGCTGTACTATTGATGTGAATATTCAGATTTGTAGCTGTCTTTAGAACTACTCCAAAAGTAAAGTTCTACAGGTACATGCATGTGTTTAAACAAACATAGTTTGTTCTCATCTGGACTTTGTCAACAAGGAACAAACAAGGAGTTTGTGGGCAGGACCACCATTTGAGTGGAGCCGATACCCTTTACCAAAATACACGAGATGAATGTAGAGAAAAGCAGGGGGCAGGGAGAGGGCAGTGAAGGTCCAATATAAACAATGTCTAGTACTTTTAAATTATTTTGTTGCCTTTTACTCACGTAATGAAAACAGAAGCACTGTCCTAACCTTCACTTTAAGAAAAGGCAAGAATAAAATTAAAATACTGATTTAAATCAAGCATCTCTTTGGCACATGATTTGAAAGCAACCTTGATTATTCCAATTTGAAAGTAACAACAGTCAAACCTGCAATATTGAAGCAATACTAATTAAAAAGTTACCTGCATTTGCGGACCTGAGGATAAGTCAGAAGGGAAGAAAGAAGGATCATGATACTGTTTGTGGAAGCAGTCAAGTCATCCAACTCCAGAAGTGCATCCCACAAGGTATTAAGAATAAAAGGCACCTACACAAATAAGCAGAAGTTGTTATTGTAAAAAAACAGAACAAAAAGGAAAACACAAGCGTTCTAAGGATTTTCTTCACTCAGACCAAAAGTGAACTTTTCAATCAGAATTGATGGAAAACAATTCAGTCACCTTCTGAGACTGAAGTTGGACCAAGCTTTCCACCACTGGTACTAAAGATGCTGCAGCAACAGCTCGGACATCATCATCCAGATCTTGGAGACCTTCAATTATTGCAGGCAACACTTTAGGTAATAAAGTGTTGATCATGTCCTGCCAAAAAGATCAAAGCATTTTTAAACTTTAAAAACATATAATGCCCAAAAAGACTAAGATGTACTGAGTGTGTGAATAAACCTGTTACGTAAAACAGAAGCTACAGGTCCAAGACTATAATAGAAATATTGTACATTACCATTCATGAAGTCAAACCAGTTTTGGTGTAAAAAAAGCTCAGGTGTTTGCACAATAACATTATGAATAGACTAAACTTCTTGTAGCACTGGACTCTGTTAATCTTGCACGTGAAAGTATCACCACAACCAGGCAAGTATAGCTTCTATAATGTTTTGTGCAAGTAACTTAAAGCTATAGCAGTACAATTTTTATACTTGCAGATTTTTGCAGCCAGTCACAGATCTTATAACTCACATGAGGCTGCAATGCAAGCAAGCTTGCTTTATCATACCTATCTACTGTTCAGCCACATCCAGAATTCTGACAGAAGCTTTTTGTTCCAAAGCTCTCTGCAATTTGTCATGAGGGTTATTACCTGACGTACTGCCAAAGCATACTTTATTCCTAGGAGACCACCATGTCTCACTTCCCACTGTTCCTGTGTAAGCAGCTTCAGGAGAACGTCCACAGTTTTATGAACTCCAGTCTCATTCATATGTTTCAACACTACTCCCAAAGTCTGAGCACAAGTCTCACGTACTGGTGCTACCACCTAGGATAAAGTAAATGATAAAACAGATTTCTGTATGCAGTTTGAATTAGAAAGAAGCCAGCTTGAGCAGAATCGGATGACCAAAACTGCTATACAAATAAGGTGAAATTTATGTATTGGCTACTTTGTAATAAGCATCTGTGAGCAGTTACAACAGGCACATGCAGTAGCACTGTACAAAGCATAGCTGATCTGCATTATCTCCTGCGGAAGCCTGCTGATCTACCTGTTCACACAGAGACAACTTACTTCATCTGAAACAAAGTCTCCAAATCTGTCTAATGCAAACACACAAAGAAGTCTAATAACCAAGTCTTCTAGCCACTCCTGATGCTGCTGAATCATCTGTAAAAAGAGAAGAGTTGAACACCTTGACTATACTCAAAAAGGGTTTCTGATATGCTTGTTTTAGCTAATAATTATATAAAAGATATGACAACATATTTGTAAATTCAGTTAATATAATGTTGCACAGACAGTCAAGGCAAAATATTCAGCACTAATTCTGCTCACCTAGCTGATAAAAAAATATGTATTTCTCTTAAAACACATAATACCTTTGTCAAAAGGCTAGAGAGCACCTTGTAAGGCAGACAGATAATTTTATCCCTACACAGCAGACAAAGGTAAGGTCATTCAGATAATCTATACCAACTAATGTCAACATGTCCTAGGAAAATGAATTAATACATGTTTGAAGAATATCTACAAATAAACTATGAAGCAGTACTTCTCCAGTGCAAGAGGCCCAGTGAAAGGAACTCTCTCTTCAGCCATGTCTCTTCCAGATTTAACAAAGCAATTTAGACCAAGCTTGTCTTGTTCAAGACCCAATAGCTCTGTAACTCAATCTCAGAGCAGAAGCCCCGTAAAAGCAACTGCTCAGGCATCATCTTTTTCATCTTCACTGTTTGCTTACTAGATCACCACTTCCCTTGAAAACTACTGTTCTAATGAAAAAAAACTTTCATCCTACTGTGCATTTCATATTCCCACACATGTTAAAGAATTATAGCCTGCATATAGCATACACAGGAGCCTTTGAAACTAGCCTGGAGTACATACACTCTTTCCTTAAATAGTTAAGATGCTGTTTAAAGTATCTTATCATTGCAGTGTGTATTTACCCTACAGTCTCCAAGCAAGTACTACTCCACATGGAATCAAGGAGCCATAAATTTTTATTTCCCTATTATACAAAGTATGCTTAAGTAGCTTGATTTATATTTGATAAATGTATATCCTCATTCTTCAACATGCCCTAAACGACAAGCTCTCCCAACTTCTTTTACAGCAGGCAAGTCAGTATGAATCTGGGTAAGATTCACAATAAGTAAACAAGTTGTTACTGTCAGGATATTTTTAAAAAGTGTCTTCCTTTTAAATATGCTATTTAAATACTTTTTATTGTCATAACAAAGCAAGCAGATCAATAGTCGCTATTTAAGTGAACAGAATTGGATGGTCTGAGACTCTTCACTGGAGTTACATCATCAGCTTGTCAATTCTGTTTCAGCACACCCTTACTATGACCTGAAAATACTATTTTCTAGTATGGAAGCTAGTGTTTTAATAACTTTACACACAGTCAACATATTAATGGCTGCTTACACAGTAGAATTGTTTTTTGCGCAGGCCTTTTAAAAATAAACATTTCATCAATGCATACGATTTCATCCAGATTTTGAGCAAATCTCATGGTTTATATTGCCCAGATCACACACCTCCTGCAAAGCTAAAGTATTTTCAGAAGTCTGTTTTCAAACTTTGTAAAAGTAATGTGTTAAGTCTACATGAGTGGAAACGTACCTCTTCCAAAGAGCTATCCCCCATTTTACCACCACTTTTACCATGAGCTTTAAGTATCTCTCTCAGTCCAGTACCTGCACCATGTCGAACCTAGAAAAGTGCAATAAAAAGTTAATTTTTAAATATTTAGGAACAGAAGATAAAAACCACACTGGGTAACTGAAACAATACTACTTTATTCTTAATAGAGACATTTCAAGTGCTGGAGAGTTAGTGGTACTTAAAACTTGTAGGAAAGGGTAGTATTTTATTAGATCAAATCATATACTAATCTATCCAAAACAAACCTTTTTTTTTCGTAAATATTTGCCAGCTTGTGGACAGAAACAATTAAGAATTGCTTCTGTTTTCTAACACAGAAGATATTGTTACCATATTTGCAGTAATGTAGCCAATAAAGACAGTATCCATTTAGTTTTACCTCACTATAAGACATTAGTTTTCAGAGAAAGACTAACTAGAAGATACTACTGGTTTTAGTAAATTCCTAAGCTAAATAGAAACAATATCCTTATATTTCTGAAAAACTTAATATTATATTTCCCTACAACTCTTTCTTAGAATTTGGATCCCCACTGAGTATTTTGGGAGTTTTGGAAAGGACCAGTAGAAAGACGTGCTATAGAGACACCTATTTCCAGTCTTTTTTGATAGGTAACTGAACTAGTAATTGGCTAATCAAGAAAAGCCCACTAAATAGATACATAGAAAGCTGCAAAAACAAAGCTTTAAACTGAGTTTTCATTGAGAGGACTTTACACAGGTTAGAGCAGAATTTACATATATTTTTGTTAAGGGCACTTCATATATATGCTTGCTGCTAGCAGAAAGTATTGTCTTCCATGATAGTAACAATTAGAACCAAGTAGTTGGTAGATCCTCCCTTAATCAGAATATCTTAAATGAAATGCAAGCATACACATCCCCATATGTACAGTTCAGTGGCTGTTGGTAAAAGCTATAAGCAAGCCCATAAAAACCAGCCAGAGAGCCTAGTCTTAAAATCCTGATTAATAATACACCAATAATTTATTTGGCCCAAGTTCACTTATGAACTAGTTTTTACAAGCCAAAAGAGGAAGAGTTTACTAGTTAACTTCTCAGCTTCTGCAAATACAAACCAACAGCAAGACAGACAAATGTATAAAGGAAATACTAGTAGTAGGAATCATCTTGTCTGACCTAAGCTGCCTATAGGCTGTCTGAACTAGTCATCTAGGCTGCCCCTAGGCATTGCAAAAAGGTGCCAGAGGGCCATTTTATATACATCTATTTTGAGGTAGCTGAACCTGTTTTTCATCCAAAGCATACCATAACAGTGATTCTGTATTGATCTACTTCCTTAATTAAGATGTATGTGCCCTGTATCAAACATACTAAGAAAGCTATGAGAACATTTGCATTCCAGAAGACAAGTGGACTTTGGCTTCAACAGAGAACTGCCTGCTTTCAAATAAGGTGAGGGTTATTAGCTCAGATGCAGTGATGTGCCACACAAATATAATGATCCTTTTTCTGGGCCCAAAATAATTGTGCTGCCTGTGTATGATCTCTCTCTGCGTTTCCAAGTTTGAGGTCAGTATGGGCACAGCCAACTTGCTATCACTGAAACTGTGCTACAGAAATACCTAAGTATGTCATAGTTGGTGTTAACATTCAATCTTTCAAAAGACCAACTTTTTATTAAAAAACAAGTTAGTTGACAGCAGTTATTTCTATCTTCTGCTCAAGGAAGAGACACCGTTATCAGCTATTTCATATTTTTGCTTGGATCTGATAAAGTCTGTGGAAAATAGTAAAAGGATTGAATAAAAGGGTGAGCAGAACAGGTTTTGAATCTTGAAAATAAGTTGTCTAAGCAACCAAAACTATAGTGTTTGTAACTGGAATTTACTGTAATTCTACAAAAAAGTTAGAAATCCCTTTTTCTAAATGAATAGAACCTTATAAACAAAGAGTAGCCTACCCTCTGTTACCAAAGGATTGAATCCCCCCCCTTTTCTACTAGCTTAGCATTAGACAAACATGCCACTGTTATCAGCAACACTTATACAATATTCCTCAAACTCTTGATGCATCCAAGCCTGTCTTAATTGCTTCATCTTTTTGACTATAGATTCATGTGCTTTTATTTTGCTTTAATTTAAATACTTTCAGAATTCTCACTTGTAATCACTGCTTTCTAGATCTTTCCCACTTGAGTATACATTGCATATCTGTTTTCCTTTCCCCTTTAAATAAGTCTTAAAAACCACTTAAGTTCTCTAAAAGCAATTTGTCTTGGCTACATAGTCTGTATTTATGATCAATGTAATTCTTGCTATCTAGCAAAATGCTCTTAAGTGCTACACATACAATCTTTGTGCTTCTGTTGAAGCCTTTTTATAATCTATAGTATAGCTACTGCATGTGGCTTACCTCCCAAGAAGGGTTAAAGAGATCATTGCACACCTCTTCACAAAAGCTTTCCAGAGGCCATTCATTTGCCTAAATTTATAAAAAAAATTATAAAGTACAAGGTTAAAAGAGAAAGGGATTAGGCAAACACTTCTTACAATGAATGTCACTTAGACACATGACAATAACAAAGACCTCCAAAAGCTTAAGTATTTTTCTTTGTTACTGGACAGAAAAAACAACCAACCTTCTTCAACACTTCAGAAACTTTGCTGACTGGCACTGGCTCTTTTTAAAAGTTTATGCAGTTTGTCTGTTATTGTGTAACCTCTTCTCTATGGTAATCAATTGCAACATTCTGCAATTCAGCCTCCCTTTAGGGACCATGCTAAGGCAGAAAATTAAGCAAAGTCTCTTACCCTCCCCAGTCATTCTATAAACTTATGAACTTTGCCTTAAAGAACATAATAGGCAAGTCTCAGTTTGAAATCACACTATGTAACCGAATTGGGTAAATTAATCCAGTATAAACACCCCCCTTTTCAAACCACATCCCACATAGCCACTATGCCAAAATCTCCTACAAGGAAACTGACATGGCTGTGGAAAACATATTTTGACACTAATTTTTTTAAGTTCACACCATCACAAACACAGAGCATTTGAAAGGCTACTAACTCACAGCTATTCAGCCTGCAGTTATCGTTAATCTCTCAAATTTGTTTCCCAATCATCACTTTGCAAACAAGAATATGATTAGTAAGCTATGCTTAGGAAAAAATCTTTTTTTCTAGAATAGAGTCTAATCAAGATGAAGTCTCTTTAAACTTCTATGTACCATTGGTAAGTTTTTCTAAGACTAAGGTAATCGTTTAAATCTTCAACTACTAAAGATAGAACTTAATTCTAAATTAAGCCTAATTAAAGTAAGGCAAAGATTAAATAAAGTATACATGAACATTTAGATCAGATTATTTATGGTTCAGCATAATCCTTTCATCTGAGTGTTTAGCACAGTTTTACAGTTTAACACCCAGGTCTGAAACCTGTAATCCACCTACTCAGGTACATTTGGGTCACAAACTGCTACCAATGCATTAAACATGTTTTCTTCCTCAATGCTATGCACAGTTTGAAGCCCATTTGCTTCATTACATATAAAAGCAAGCTGGCAATGGCATTCTTTGCTCTATTTCTCCAATGCTAAAATGACTAAAGGATTTGGGAGCATAAAAGTTTTGTTACACATTGCTAAAAACTGAAGGATCGTTCCTGCTAACATCCTACCTCTTCTGCAGCATTTTCTACCCATGTTTTTGAGTCTGTGGCAGGCTGGTTGATGACAACATTTGCAACTTTTCTTCTCTTTTCTTCTGGTTCCCCATCAGTGCTATCATTGCTAAGAAGCAAGAAGTTTAAGTTTATGAACTGAAAGTATGCTTTAGAATTACTTTTACAACTGAAGTCTCAGATCCAATAAAATGTGGCAAGAACAAAAAACAAGTAAGTCTAACATTGTTAAAATATATGAAACAGGTAAGTTTACATGTAAAATAATTCGGTGAGGAGAAAGCAGAATGCTGTCCAAAATCCTTTCCAGCCTTTTCTAAGAAGTACAGAAATTCTTAAACTAAAAAGAATTTTGTTTATTGCCTGTTATAAACACAATAGGTATAATAATGTGTCACTATAAATTACAGTGAGAAACAGAGCATATATCAGAAAGTTATAAACAATAACTAAGAATTTAGGTTATCTTCTTAAACCCCACATTTTCATGCGCTATTTTCAAGCCATATTTAATAAAAGGAACAAACCAGAAATCTCAACTGTAGCATCCCATTATTTCAAGATCCCTCTGAAGCTAGGTCTTTAACAAAGCCCCACTGGGAATAAGTAAGGCACGCAAGCCTTTTACCATCAGCACAATTAGCACATAAAAGATTAAGATGCAAAGACTTCAGGAAGTTTTTCAACAGATAAATCACAATCCCAGCTTAACCGAAATAAAAGCAAATCAGTTCACCATTATACCTCTTCTCATTAGCTTCCACTGCATCTCTGGATCTTTGCTTTGCAAATAGCTTAGCCATTCTTTTGGCTTTATTTTTTTGTCTACTGCTCATACCAGCTCGAAATTCTGAGTCGATTAACTCAGCAGCCTGAAGAGTCTGAAAAAGAAGCCATTCATTATCAATTCTTCTTACAATGAAAGTCCTGAAAAATTCCCAAACCCACATTGCTCTTAACTTCCCCAACCCTCCACCATTTCAAACTCAGAGCAGCAGTTTGACATCAAACAACACTAGCATGCAACTATGCAGCATGAGAATTCAGGAAGCTAAATCATACCATATTAGACATTGATACTTAAAGATTATAACTGCAGAAGCACAGATTTGCTGTACTTGGCAGTGTTGGGTTTACAGTTGGACTGTATGATCTTAAAGGCCTTTTCTAACCTAAATGCATCTTATGATCCTATGAAATAAAGCAAACCCACTTCATTATTCCTTGCAGTCAAACAGCCCAAGGTTTTACCTACAGGTTGTTTGTTTACTAGTGAAACTGAAGAAGGCGAATAGTCCAGATCTTCATCGTTGAACAGATCTTCAGTATTCATCCCAATTGCAGCACCCATGTCTAAGCCAAGTTTCTTTTGTAACAGTTTCCTCTGTCGTGCAATCCTCTCCTTAGGATCAATTTCACCTTAAAAAAAAAAAGGTTTTTTAAAAAGGGGAAATGTGTTAGATTTCCAACCAGATGTATTATTGAAGATTTGCTCAATGGAGTAGTAAGACAATGAAGAGTTACAGAATTCAATCGTATTTGGCTAATACATCTAAACAATCTTTCAAATGAAACCACAACCATTCCTAGGAAGACCTTTCCTGCTGCTGACTCCATACTAGTGTCTAGCAAGGCTCATTTAGGAAGTTAACAGAAGCTAACTCAAGAATGTAGTGAAGCTTCAACACTTTAATTACTGAACACCTAGACTTTGAAAGCACCCACACTTACATTAAAAATTAGATTATTTTAGTGCCTGAGTAGAATAAACGTCCAAGTAAATCAAAACTTGTAGCTTATAGGGCCATCAGACTTCAGTCTCTTTTTACATGTGTGGTATGGAAATCAGTCAGGAGACCATTTTTGTTTGGTCAAATATCTGCACATAAGCTTGTAAGTAGGTGACCAATATTAGTAGAATTTTGAGGCATACACCAGGTTGAGTAGTAATTAGTAGTTAATTATATCTACACCGATACACCTTTTATTTTTTAATTGCATTTAACTGACAAGCAGAGAAACACAAACAACTTCCATTCTCTAAAAAATATTTCCCTTTCACATCTTCAGAAGTGGTGCCAAAGATTGCTAATTCCAAAGATTACTCAACTTGCTTTACATCCATTCACACTGGCTACTTACTTGAAAGGGAAAGCAGCTACAGAATGCAGAAGAGAAAGCAGCCTTTGTACAGTTTCCCACCAGTTAAAAAAGCAGCAACTAAAGCTATTTTTAGTTGCATTTTTTTATATTATATACTTTTTTCATTAATTAAATTATGTATGCACTGTCGTATGACATTGGGATAAATATCAGACTTCTGTGAACTTCTATGACTTCTATGAAATAGAAGACTTCTATGGAATAGTGTCCTATTCCATCTATTTGATTTCTGAACAAGTAGGGTTTCATTAGAAGTGATGAAACTTGTACAACACCCTATTAACCTAGCATAAAAGGTGGCAAGCAATAACATAGCAGCGAAGCTTAACAGACAGGATACTGCTGAAGTGTCAGCAGCCACAGGTTCTGCTCCTTGCTGAGCTAGTGATCTGTGTACACTGCACAGAAAGCATCACAAGCAGGGAACAAGTGAATCAAGGCTATGCAGTCAGAGCATATTCTTATCTATAGCATGATTTCATTTGGTGCAGAAACTGGAAAATGGACTGGAATTACAGCAGAGGAGTACAGCAACAGTCAAAAAACTACCTTGCATTGAAATAATTCAATGCCATTACAATGATATAAAACCAACTCAACTAAAGGGTTGCAGAAAGATATCAGAAAAGTGACTGAAAACAACATCACACAATCACTGATATTTAACCTTCCAACTTCAAAAGTTTTATCACAGTATTTTTCAGGCAATGTAATATTTGAAACCTTCAAGCTTTTAAATAAGCCTACTACTCTATTTGGGAACACAGGTTTAAATGAAGAACTGGTGATAGTTCCTGCACTTCGTAGAAGAGTCTACAGAAATTCTACACAAGTCTTTAACACTCTTTCAGGTTTCCGCTCTCCTCTTACCCCCTGTACACAAACTAATTCCAATATAAGTAAAACCATACGCACCATCTAAAAAAAAAAAATCATTTAGCTTGAGAAAGATAATACAAACCAGTTACATTAGGAAGTATTTTCTTGTTATTTCCTACCGTTCTGAGAAACCATGGATGCCACAACAAACTTTTTGGAATCAGAAAGTTTTCTTGTCTGCAAGTTAAATTTAAGATATACCTGATTTATCATCTTGGACTTCAAATTCTGCACCAGCAGATCCAAGAAGAGATGCACCATGTTTCAACAACCGACATATATCAAATCTGTCAAAACGCAACCGATCTGTTGAAGGTGAATCTTCCATAGGACTTTCTGAGCCAGGTTCTAGACAGGACATTGAAAATAATATTAAGGACAATGTGATGAAATTTTTGTTCAAAGTTCTGGCAGAAGATTAAGCAAGAGAAAGGGGAAGAAATAATTTATCTCCTCCAAAGGAAGCATCAGGCATACAGCATTTTGATTCACAAAGTGTAAAGCCTCTATTTCACGAAGACAGACTGAGAAAGCTCACTTAACACACTTAATTGAATATTAAAAAAATTTAATATTTTTCCCTTGATAAATGTAGCTTTTTTAAAATGCTGGACACTGACATACCACTATGTCTTCTCTGTACCTATATGGTCAACTTGCAGTTTAGACTGCATATGGCTCACAAATGGTTCAAACAAGTATCATATGACCAACAGCCAAGTATCCCTGCTATGGAGTGTAGTCTTAACAAGTATGGAAGAAAATCAGCTGCTAAGGACTGCTGAAGACTAGTTACCAGCTCTTCTCAAATCCAGTCTCCAAAAAGGGCAAGAAGGAAGATCCAGAAAACTACAGACCAGTCAGCCTCACCTCCATCCCTGAAAAATGATGGAGCAGCTCATTCTGGAGATCATCTCTAAGCACTTGAAGAGCAGGTTAACAGGAGTAGCCAGCATGGATTTACCAAGGGGAAATCACGTTCGGCTAACCCCGCAGCCTTCTATGATGTTGCAACTGATTGGGTAGATGCAGGGACACCAGTGGATGTAGTCTACCTTGACCTTAGCATGGCTTTTGACACTGTCTCCCATAACATCCTTGTGAGCAAGCTCAGGAAGTATAGGTAGAAGAGTGGACAGTGAGATGGATTGAGAACTGGCTAAACAATAGAGCCCAGAGAGTGGTGATCAACTGTGCAGAGTCCAGCTGGAGACCTGAACTAGTGGAGTCCCCCAGGGATCAGTGCTGGGCCCAGTCCTGTTCAACATCTTCATCAACGACCTGGATGAGGGCACAAAGTGTATCCTCAGCAAGTTTGCAGATGATACAAAAATGGGAGGATTGGCTGATTAACCAGCAGGCTGTGTGGCCATTCAATGAAACCTGGACAGACTGGAGAGCAGGGCAAAGGGGAATATAATGAGATTCAACAAGTGCAGAGTCCTGCACCTGGGAAGGAACAACAAAATGCACCAGTACAGATTAGGAGCTGACCTGCTAGAAAGCAGCTCTGTGGAGAAGGACTTGAGTCCTGATGGACAAGTTATCCATGGGGCAGCAATGTGCCCCTGTGGCCAAGAAGACCAATGGTGTCCTAGGGTGCATTGAGAAGAGTGTGTCCAGCAGGTCAAAGGAGGTTCTCCTCCCCCTCTACTCTGCCCTAGTGAGATGACACCTGGAGTATTGTGTCCAGTTCTGGGCTCCCCAGTTCAAGAGGGAGAGGGATTTACTTGAGAGTCCAGAGGGCTACAAGGACAATTAAGGGACTGGAACACCTGTCTTACGAGAAAAGTCTGGGAGACCTGGGGCTGTTTAGTCTAGAGAAGACTGAGAGGGGATCTTATTAATGTATATAAATATCTGAAGGGTGGGTCTTTTCAGGACTAGGGGCAATGGATGCAAACTAGAGCACAGGAATTTCCACCTCAACAGGAGGAAAAAACTTCTTTATTGTAAAAGTGGTGGAGCACTGGAATAGGCTGCCCAGAGAGGTTGTGGAGTCTCCTTTTCTGGAGACTTTCAAGACCCATCTGGATGCACTTCTGTGTGACCTGCCCTAGATTCTGTGGTGGTCCTGTTCTGGCAGGGGGGCTGCACTTTATCTCCAGAGGTGCCTTCCAACCCCTAACATTGTGATTTTATGCTTCTGACAAGGTGTCTTATTTCCTGGTTATGAATTCACCTCCAAAGTATTCAATCCCCCCCCAACACTCAAAGATTAGTGTGTTTTGTGGCTCCTAGTCATGTCCAGTTTTGTATCCAAAAAGACTGGCCATTCCTACATAATCCACCACCCTCACATCCTGAATTACAGCCAGCAGTATAAATACAATTGTTCTCTACAAGAAATACAGCATTTAGTTTGGTGTGTTTCATCCCACATTCACACTTATTTGTGAAAGCTTGTTCATTTACAGTAGAATGAGTCTAAGTGTATACAAAATAAACACCACCTACAAAATAAACACCACCTACATTTCTTCAGACCCCAAGAAAAAGTTAACATTTCATTACACATACACAAAAAGGTAAGTGATTTATAGGAAACCTAAGAACTTAAATGTGACCAGACCACTGTAAAATGTGTATTTGACTACTACATTAAAAAAATGTCATAACTGATAGGCAGATAAGCAAGAACTGGACAATGTATGTAATCCATGCCATTTAACCTCCCTCAGAAAGGTGCTTTGAGCAAAGGAACAGAAGAAAGAGGGTCTGCAAATTACAATGACAAGTTGATTGGTTAAAACTTTGCCATTTTACTAGTTACTACTGCTTTTATTTATAGAAGCAAAGCTTTATAAGGGTACAGAGCACAAGCAAGGGATTTTAGAAGAAACAAAGGTCAGACACAGTTTTAATTTAATCTGAACATCTAAAGCCAAAGAGGTTTACTACAGTCTAAGCACATTGAAAAGCCTATGCTCATAAAAAAATGACATAGTTGCCTTGAAAAGTCTCATATCACAGCCAGTTTACATCAGATAAACAATTAACTCTACACAATTCATTTAAGAAGCACCTTGTTTTACTCTTGGTGTTGGATTCCACTCAGGTACATTTTTCACTATTGCTTCAACAGCCTGGCCAGCTGCAATACGAGTATCCCAGTTCGTACTTCTTAAATACACTAGCACCTTTAAGGAGAGATTAAAAAATAAATATTTGCTTAAAATGTACTTTCAGAAAATCCATCAGCTGTTATGCACTATTAAACACATTTCTAATGCTGTTGATTAAGACAACATGCAAAACAACAAAAACAAAGGACAAGAAAACAAACTAAAGAAATGTGAGCAGCCTTCTCTATATTGCTTACTGCTTAGCAGACCTCTCACTGCAGCTCAACATTAAGAATTCATAAGATATATTTAGTCACATCAGTCAAACTCAACCTTGATTTCTGCCAGGTACTAAAGAAGGCTTGAGGCTTTTTGCTTTCTAAAAGTGTTCAAAAGAGATTAATAGACCTTAAAACATTGAAGTAATTTAACCCAAGAAGAGAGAACATAGGTCAACTGAGGCAAGATATGCTCTTCTAAACTAATTTACCACTATGTCTCAAACCTGGAAAAACCATTTCTTTCTCTGAAAGTGGTTTGATATTCATGATTCCTTGTTTCATCTATTGATACCATCAATTGTGGTGAGGGCACCTGTTCAATAAGAGCAGAATTGAGGTCACTCGGCCATCTCCAGCTGTCAGATACAGACTATTTTTGGTGTTCTTACTGGACTTGCCAGATTGAAGTCTCAAACTAATAGAAATCACTTCCCATTTTCTGGCCCTTTTAAAGACATGCAGTATCCTATATTTTTAATGCTGTATCACATCAGTAACAATCTTTAAAGGCAGGAGCAGAAATTTTTTGTAAGACGGTAGACCTCTTTATAGAAGAAAAGCTGAACTTACAGCAAACATTGAATATTGATACTGAATGCAAAGTGAAGCCTAACTTACGCAACCACTTCAGAGGCCAAGAAAACAACAGATTTAACAGAAATGGTCTCCTTATTTTCTTCAGACTACTGTTTTCATAGAACACAAGACTACTATGCTTTTTCTTCTTTCCACAGAACCCAAAACCCTTTAAAGCACTGAAAAAAGCTGAAAAAAAAAAAAGATGCTTACTTTAGACAAGAGGTTATTCAGTTCATGAGGATGCAGTTTCACTACTTCCCCAAGTTGCTGTGCAGCTGCTTTTCTCGTTACTGGTGTTGTACCGGTGTCCAGTAAAATAAAGAGACGATCAAGCCTAAATAGGATTGACAAAAAATTAAAATGTTATGCTACACATAGTCCAGCTGCCCATTTCTATTAATATTCCCCCACATTTTTCAGTTTATCTAATGCACACAAAAGAAACGTTTGCCTGAAGACTGTCAATTGACAGTGACAAATGTAGGTTTTCCCAATAAGCACACTTTTCATAAAAGCATTTAATTTGGTAAGAAAAAATGAGATAAACTGTTAAAAATATTAGTATTAAAAAATCTGAAGTTAGAAGAGGAAACTAAATCCAGAATCTGTCCACGTAATGCAATCAGAATTGTCCCTTCTAGATTTAATTATAAAAATGCTCCTCCAAGTATTGCAATAATGCAGCTAGAATTTACACAGCAGTGCAGCTCACCTAGATCAGCTTAACAAAATAAGGACACAGGTACCCTGAACAACTCTTCCTCATAAACATATACCCTAAAGTTGACCAACTACAGGAAAAGGACAAATGTTTTGCCTGTTTGTCTGTTGTTACCAAATTACATTTCATCAAAATAGCCTTTAACATCAGCTCCAATCACTTATATAAAAAACCCCACTTCTTTCCAACATCACTGGATTGGTATTTTCTTTGACATGCTTAAACCAGACTTACTCCTGAGAATATCCTATAACATATCACAATGCAGTAGAAACAACAGTGCTATAGAGCCAAGGCAGTAATGTTACAGAAATACAGTTCCAAAACCCAAATGCTCTAACAACTACAGTAAATAACCATTAGATAACATTTTCTAACTGGAAGTATTTTAAAAAATTCTAGTATTTTAGCCACACTTCTGATATTTGCCAGTTTTGAAAGAATTATCTTTCTACTACTAAAATAGGCCGGCCCATTTCAATTTCTGTAGATAAAACTACTACTTCAATTGGTATGATTTAGTTAATAAATAGTTTTAACGTTACATAAAAACAAAAATGCAAGTATATCTAACAGCAGTTTCATGTTATAAGACAGTCAAGGAGGAAAGCAAAAGCTTTATAGACCCAGCTCTTCAAAATCGATGATAGTGGACTAGTAAGGAGGAACATACTAGATATTCAGTTATTCACCAGTATTTTTTGTGGATTTGACAGTAATAACCCAACCTGATTTACAGTACTCAGTATTCAGTACAAAATATCCTAGCTTACATAGCAACCACAGCTCGCACTAACATGTTTGTTCTCTCATTCTTAAACTCACCCCTTTCAGTCTTCATCTCCTTCTTAAACTTCAGTGTTCCATACTCAGTAATTTTGCCATTTAGTACCACCAATACCTTTAACTATGTCCAGGCTTAACACTGGACCAGCAGGTAACTGACTGACAGATGTTCTCTATTAAACCCACTCCCTTCCCAGAAGGGGAAAGAGAATAAGGGAGATTTACAGGTTGGAAACTAAGCCACACAGCTTTAATGAAATAACTATGAAAAAAATGAAATATGTACAAATGTATACAAACCAAAATGAAACTCCCCCTGCAATAATGCTTATGTCCCCAGTGAGGCTGCAGGGCAGACCCTGAGAAAGTCCTGAACTGGACTCCTGAACTCACAGGCTGATGAGAACTGGATTCAGGAAGGCACAGATCAGGATAAAAGGCCAAAGAACAGAGTCTTCACAGGACACCAGCCATGGCCAAAGAGAACTTGACCACTGTGATCCTTCCAGTGCCTGAAGGGGCCTACAGGAAAGCTGGGGAGGGACTTTTGACAAGGGCTTGTAGTGAGAGGACAAGAGGTAATGGATCAAAACTAGAAGAGGGGAGATGTAGGTCAGACATGATGAAGAAATTTTTTAGTGTGAGGGTGGTGAGACACTGGAACCAGTTGCCCAGGGAAGCTGTGGAAGCCTCATCCCTGGAAGTGTTCAAGGCCAGGTTGGATGGGGCTCTGAGCAACCTGATCTAGTGGGAGGTGCCCCTGTCCATGCAGGGGGGTTGGAACTAGATGATCTTTAGGGTCCCTTCCAACTCAAACCATTCTATGATCCCTCAAGATTTATACTGAGTATGACATGTAAGGGATGAAATACTACATTTGGTCAATTTTGGGTTACACCGTCTGGTCCAGTTCACTCCACAGGAGGGTAACAGGTGTTATCCCTTTTCCTCCCTTTGGTTTCCGGTACACAAGATTAGCAGAACCAAGCAGTGACCTTGGTTCTGCATACCATTCTCCAGCAGTATCTATAAACATTGAGTGTTATCAGTTCTAGCAGCAGACACTGACTGAAAAACATGCTGTTAATTTCAGAAAGTGCATTTACTTAGGAAGACTTAACTGAAAAGTCAAATAACTAAAAAGAAAATTGCCTCAAACCAGGACATACTAATAAAGTATCTTTTTTTATCATCTCCAAAGTCAAGCAGAATATGCAATTTAGACCACTTCCTCAGCTAGAACTCTTCATGTGTCAAAACTGGAGGAAACCACTATGACAGCCTACCCTTAAAAAACCCTCAAGTTTAGTTAAAACACTGGATATCCACTAAAACCCACAACTTCCTGAAGTTGTATTACCCAAAAAAAGACATTTAGTTGTTAGTTGGATTTTTTAACCTGCAATATGCTTGGTTTGTTGTTTGTGATTCTATATTATAATATGCTTAACACCCAAATGCAAAATAAACCAAAAACTATTGTCTCACATCACTATAGGGCAGCTTCAGAGTTCAACCCCAGCAAAATAAATGGAAACAGGATTAACAAATACAGATAATGTCTGACTAACAGTACTCCTGGTCATGCTAATCATTCTTCCTTTCCCTGCCTCAGACTTCCCTGATGTACAATTCCCAAACAGTTCATATTTGGAGGTACTAAGATTGTTAAGTGTTGGTGTTGCTGCAGCAGAGTATGGCAGAGCCTGAATTCTACTGTAACTGGGAGGGTAGCACCGAGAAAGTTGCCTCTGATCAACAGCACTTTTTTTTTTTAATTAAAGTTTTCATTCTTAGTTTCATTTGGAATGAAAAAATACTAAAAGTTCTAAACCAATTAATTTTGAGGATCAATTAATTTGAGAAATTTCCAAACTTCTAACAGGGTTTTCATTCTCAGAACAAATTAACAGTATGTAAACTAGTTCTTAAAGCCAAAGAGAACTAAGTTTTCTAGCAGCATGTGTTCTTTGCCTCTCAAGCTAGATAGCACTGCACAGAGAGCACTGCATGGTTCACATCATTCACAAATGTAACACAAGTCCAAATCAGTGTGATGGAGTGAAATGCTCCACAATGCAGACACATTTTATAATTATTTTATTGAAGAGTTCAACAGAGGCTGTCAGAAAGTTGTTCTAAGTATATGGAAGACACAAGCAAGAGAAAAACAGGGCCCACCTACAAGAAAAAAAATAAAACCAGGTATTTATGGATTGTTATGAAAACTCTAAATACCAATAAATGAAATCTATCCCTAAAACTGCTACTCCTGCACACTAGCTGCTGTCATCAGTGTTCAAAAATATAAGGTCCTTCACTTGTAATTCATAAACAATTGTTTAGATAATTTTTGACTGTCATTTTCCAATCCTGAGTGAACATCTCACTGATAGGACAACAACCATACACCACCACCTCAACTCATGCCATACGTGCTAATTACAAAGCACTAACTTGTTCAAAGAGGTACATACTTTTTTCCTCTGGAGAAATTTGAGATTATTCTAACCACAGCTCAAGTGTATCAGCAAGACAGAACTTTGAGTAGCAATTCAAAGTTCTTATGAAGAGCATTACTTTTTTTTTCTTCTAAGAAATACCACATGAGCTTCTACTACGCTGACACAGAGTTCATTAGAAATGCTTCTGACACAAAGACACCAATTCAGGTGCTTAAGAACACCTAACAATCCTAAAAAACCCCAATAATTAATTTTTAGAGAAAGATTACATGCAAGAAGAATTCTAACAGTAAACAACTTCATCTGCATTGCTATTAACCAGAATAGCAAGGTCGGCTGTCATAAGGGGGAGCATCTCTCTAATCAACACAGTTATGCAGAATGCTTGGGCATAGGCTTAGTTCAGTTAACTAAAGGAGGTTTTGTGAATAAAGTACATAGAAACCATTATTGACTCCCAGTCACTCAACATAACAAGCCTTTTGTTCTTCCAGTGCATTATCACAGCAAAGACTACAATTTTTTTTAAATGACAACACAAAAGCAAATACTTTCAAGAGAGCCATCACAACTAACTCAGTGGCACTCTCCAGATAGCATGGTAATTCCATGTTCTAGTCACTGCTTTCCAATCAGTTTTGCCACATATTCAGCATTAAACTAAGTTAGACATGACTGTACCCGGGCACAGTAGGCAAATACTACAACAAATTACCTGTTCTGTTCTTCATACTAATCTGTCTCCAAACAGAGACCAGATACTCATTTGAAGGTACAGTTTAATACTTAAAGTGAACCTTATAGCACTCTTGTGGAAAACTGGATGATGTGGATTTGAAAGCCCTTCAGCTATAGAGGCATTTGAAAACTAGTAGCAGGCATAGTTAATGGCCAGGTCAAAATGCAGAGGTTATCAACAGTATCTCCAAAATGCTTCCAAAACATGACACATGCAGCTGAACAGCATAAAGATCCTGATCATCCCAGTGTAAGCATTCTGACTGGATTGGGTTCAGCAGGACTTCAGATGGGGAAACTTCCAATTTGTTGATTTCAATGAGTTGAGGCTTCAAAGGGACAGTGAGCTGATCACTGCTAACAGCAAAGCCATCTGTTTGGACTCTGCATCTCTTGTGTGCACCAGTCAGTTTAACTGGCTAGGGTGCAGTCTCTGACAGTAAAGACCAGCTGGTTCAGAACAGCTCATAACTATCCTAGCATATCCTCCAATCCACTAAAACTGTGGAACTGTAGAAAAAAAACCCTTAGTGGCACAGTCCCTGGAATACTCTAATGTTCAACTCTGCCTAGAGCTTTTTGGAAAATTGCTAGCTGACACCCACCAGAAGGCAACTCTTAGAGGAGTTTTAAGTATACCCAGCAGCTTTCTCCCAGACACTATTTCTTAGTACAGAAATAGCTCAGAAACCTAGAAAACATCACTACATTAAAATTTAGACTGGGGTCTAAACCCCTGGTTTCAGAGGTTTACACTCACTGTGAAATTCAACCTATGTTCTAATGGAGGTGTCTTAACTTTTCTTGTTGACCTGATAATTATTTGTTCAGGGTGGTGTTTAACAATTTGGTCAAATCCCAGCTTCGTCAGCTTCACAGCTCGAGCCCCTACTAAAGCACATACATAAACTGTTAAATAATCAAGCAAACAACTTTCCAATATACAATGAGCAAGCAAAAACAGAATTCAGAACAAAAAATCTGTGATGACACAGAATGGATTGTGATTTTACTTCTCACAGGTGGGAGACTGTGGAGTAAATAGTTATGAAGGTGGGGCGGAAGACAGAAAAATCTCCTTGTTTCCTACAGAAGAGTGAAAGGGACACCCGGCATGAAACAAAAGCTCCATCACCACACTGGTCACAGTACTATATACTGCATATGGAAGTCAACAGAATGCTAAAATTAATGTAATTAATTCCAGATAGAATGTATATTTCATAAAATATATGATCCATAGCATTAGGCTGTACAAGTTTTATTTGTAAATTACATATGTACCTACATCTAACAATGTAACCCAAACACATTATATTACAAAAACTGAGAAAGAACAGGAAAGTAACACAGCTGTAAACAAATGATACACGAAATGCCTTGGTAAGAATTCCAGTTCTAGCTGCTGGAGCAGGTTATAACTGATAAGAGTGCAATCCTGAGTTTCAGCTCTCATTTCAGTCTGTTAGGTGTCCAAGAAATTTTACAGCTCTATCTCATCTGGGCAGCAGTGCACTGCTACTTCTGCTTCCACCCTCCCCGTGACTGCGTGGGCACTCCCTCTCACAAACAGCAACAGGGAAGGCAGCCCACTGTTCTGGTCTTAGTTAACCTCCATCAGTGAGAACAGAGTTACACTATTTTCACCTCTTTTTTAGTCAGAACTCCTGTAATTGCATTGGTTAGAGCATCTACCTATTCTGATGGCACAGTAAGCATATGCCTTTGAGTAGTAGTGAAAATATACTGCTGGTTCAGTTTAACTCTTGTTTTTCATGCAAGAGCAGCCCTGAAGTAACAGCTTCCAAAGTAGAAGCTGAACTGCCTCTTTAGATAAAGCTTCTGATAATCTCAAAAAACATTCCTAAAAGGTACACAGAGCCTATAAAGGAGATTTTGGATAATTCTGGTATCTTGTAAGAACTTCAGTCTCTCAGTGATGCAGGATTAAACTTGAAATGTTGCACAAGTAGTTGATGCCAGCCAGTGCAAATATTTGTTCTTGGGAAGTCACAGCCGTACACTTCAAAAGTCAAGACCAACACATGAGGCCTACTTATTTTCCAGGAGCTTTAGTATCACAACCTTCTGATAGGATTTATTTTAAAATAAAAAACTAGGCTCCTACTCTACATATTACCAGTAACACAATTCTAAATAAATGAAAACACTGAAAACTCCAGAAAATAGTATTAAACTTACATGAACCAAATAAAAAATGGCTTGCAACAGCAGCAAGTTGTTACATTCTCCTATACTTATTTAAGGAAGTGTCTTGAAAATGCCCTGAAGAGGTTGTTTTTAAGAAGGTATTTCAGGGTGAACTTTAAGATACACCAGTTAAAATAAAATTGTTTATTCTTAACACATCATACCGACTTCATGCATTTAATCACATTTTAAGAGCACATTTCTTCTCCTTTATACTGTGAAGGACCTCAAAAATATGAGAAAGCCATGAACACAGCCTTGATGTTGAAGTAATGATACATCACGTGGCTTTGAACACATTAAAGAAACTGGAAAAAAATCATTAGATATTGAAAGGGACCACCAACACTATTCTCTACTGAAACTCAATCACCCTGAGTAATCTATAAGCACTGTAATTTTTCATAAATTGGCAGTATCACTTTTGCATCTAAAATACCTCAAAAAAATCACTAGTGAGCAACTATTTGTTCACTTTGAACATATACTTTGTAGGAATGAAGCTGAGGTAAAACTTTTCACTTCCTTTTTTCCTTCTCAGTTCCACTACCAAGAATTATTTTTACTTTTTTATTAGCTATGCAAACATTATACTACTTCATATATATATTTTTAAGACCAGAGACTGGAGATAGAGCCTACCAAATTAGCTTGTACATTCTCAGAAAGAACATTGACCTTCCCACCCACCTATTCATACTTCTGGAGGATAGTGTTCACTAGTTAAGTCTTTTCAGCATAAAGCTACCAAAGAGATGAGCTACTGTGGTTTAGACAGTTGTTCTATCACCTGAACCCATCCAAGAAGGGAAACTGAGAAAAACAAAAGAGACTCATGGGTTAAAATGAAACCAGACTTAATAGAATAATAATGGACCAATATTAACTCAAATATTAATAAGATACAGTTACACTCAGCTCCAGATAGTAGTCGCAACCTGTGAATGCTGAACACACAACACTGTGAGCACAACAGCTCCAGTGAGAACTTGACAGTCACAGCAAGCAGAATAGTAGGCCTCAGGCACAAGACCCTCTTGGAAAGGCAGCCATGGCAGAAGAAAAAAAAACATCCCCACAAAGTTACAGATTTATAGAGATGGTGACATTTATGGTATGAATTTGGTTGGCCAGCCTGGGTCAGCTGTCCTGGGCTTCGCTGCTCTGAGCCCTCTGCACCTGCATAGTTCAAAGCTACCCTCGACCTTGGTCACTACAGAAACCCACATACCAGAGCTGGGCATAACTGAAAACAACGCATCTTATCTCTTTTGTTCTCACAGAACTGGACTCTTCAGCTTCTCAAAACTACAGTTTCTTTGAAAAGAAAAATAATTTTATAATTCCGTCCCAGCAAAACCAGGACATGAGCATATACAAAGCAAGTACTCTGCAACATCTTTTGGTATGAGGTATCTACTGTTCTGCTTTTAGGTCTGTTTTCTAGTGTATGATCACAGAAGTATTATGTAGAAGTAGGTCTTCAGGTTTAACAGCAGAATCTGGTAAAACAAACATGTATACATATAATGCAGAATAAAATATCAGAATCTCTTTTGTCAATAGTTTACAGATAAATGAAAGTTACTTTTTAAGATGACCTTATTAACAGCAAAGCTGCAAATTCTCAACCTAATTTTGAGATATTTCAAAGCATTCCTTGTATTTGTTTAGCTCTTCCTGAAAAGAACAGGCTTTAGAGAAAGGCTTTGAATTTGCCAAAGAATAGAAACTAAACTTTACTGGGAAACCCACCACTTCATAATATACTGTTCTGAGAATGTAAAAATACCCCTCCCCCACCTAAAAAATTATTAGAGATATATTTAAATATGGCTCCAATACAGAACTAACCCTTATGAATTTTTTTGTTACTACCAATGTTTGGTATGCACTCAGCAAAGACTATGGCCCTTGGAAAAAGATCAAAGCAACTTCTCCCTCACTATCCACACTTCTACAGTCAGAATCATTCAACGATAAAGTATTTACCTTACTCCTTCAAAAAATAAAATGCAGAGATTTGCACTTTTTCTCTAGATAGTTACAATTAAATGGAGCCAGTACAGAAGCTGGAACAACCACATTCTACAGAAACATAGTTATGTGGTATATAAGTGTGCAAAACAACTATTTGTAATCTGTCTGAAAGGAAAGGCCTTTAGAAAGTCAATGTTCTGAAGTGAAAGGTGAAGACAAGACTTCTTTCAACTACCAAAACAACATGGACATTTTATTATCAGTGTTCCTATGGTCCAGCAGCTGAAAGGTTCACTTGTCAAGAGTTGCTGTGCAACTTGAAAGGGATAGACAGGTTTTACTGTATCTATTAAAAAACATATGTGAGGCTAAACTTACACAGTATCATTTATGACAATTATAGAAAACATTGTAGTTCCCCAGGAGTAACCAAGACATTACAGCATTCCAAAACCTGTAATTCTTTAATTTAAATGTGGAATTGCAGCAATTCCACACCAGCTCACACATATTACAATGCCTTTATTATAAGTTCTGTCCTTATGTTCAACTTGTGTAACATTTTGATCTTAAAACTATACTTCGAAGCAATGTAGCACATGACATTATTAACACAGTAACTTTTTAGTACTCCACACTGAAGCTTAATACTGGACCTTACCCAAACCAGACTTTTTTTTCCTGTCAGTTACCAGGCCAAACAGGTGTTACCTAAATCTTTGCACAGAGCACTACTGCTTTTCAATAAATCCATGTGATTTTTCAGAAATACAGAAATGTTGGTAACCAAATTTGAAACCAGTACACAACCTCAGCATACAGCTGGAAAAGCTGTATCTTGACATTCCAGTTAGTCCCCATATCACATGTACCTTAGCACAGTTATTTAAGCAGACTGCCCGAGACTTAACATAATTAGAATTCTACTCTATTTTACATGATGGCTTACATTAGTACTTTAATGTAACAGTAGTCTTGTTACAGCAATCCTTACTACTTCCAGATTCTTACGGACAACTTTGGAAAAAACCCAAACCCTATCTATAACATGTTGATGAAAAAGAAAAGAATAAGATAGCAGGATGCCTTGTAGAAACTACAAAGCTCAACCTAAACCACCTGCTTCTAGTAGTCTTAAAAGGTATATTGCCACTATACGTTTTGATTAATAATGGACTCACTATAAATGTGCACACCTCTACTTTGCTACGTAGAAATGTAAACTTATTAATACACCACTTCAGAAATATAGTTTACTTTTGTTATAGCACTTCGGAAGTATAGAGATACTACCACCATGTGACGAAGCTAATCTATCACAAGGGTAATTTGGATTTATGATTTCCTTTCAACTGTCTTGTTAGGAAGCTTAACATCCCTATATCACACACACAAGTAGATGGCAGGAACTTGTGCTCAGCATTTTTAATAAAACAGATCTATTAAGACACACCTCTGTATCTGTGAATACTTTAAACGCTGGCACACCCCAGCGCACATGTGTGTAAGCAGATACTACCCAACATCTTGAGGCAGAGCCAGAACACACTAATCACTTTTCTCCATGGAAGCCTGTTTTATTTCGGTTACTTTACAGATAAGGTCTCTGAAAGGCAAAACGGTTTATTGCCAGTTTTTGAGACTCTGTATCATTATTCCGTATTTCCTAGCAGTTTGACCCAAGGAAGGGCTGCCCAACGAACGAAGACGTCGAATTCAGGAGGGAGCCTGAAACGCCTCAGGCAGAGACCCGGCGGCCTGAGGAAGGGAGTGGGGCTTCGCTGTGCGCCAGGCACAGGAGTTACCCCAGGCCAGGAAGCAAAATCAGCCGCCGGATCACGCAGCCACCCCCAAACCCCGCCGAGGCGGCCCATGCCGCCGACGAGCGTGGAAGCCCCGGCGAGGCCTCCGCAGGCTTCCGAGGCGAGGGGAGGTGAAAACCAGACACCCCTCTTCACCCTCGCACCCCCCCAAAGCCAGGCCATCCGGAGTGCCGGGGACTGCGGGCCGCCGCTGCCGGCCCTCCTTCCCCCACCCTTCCCAGCTCCTACCGACCTGGAGACGGCCATGGCCGCCCGGAGCTGGGTCTCGCTGAAGGCGAACGGCGAGACAGCAGGCGGGGGGCTCGGCGCCGCTCTTCCAGGGAGGAGGGCGCAAGGCCTAGCTCCGGCCTCTCGGGCGCCGCACCCGGCCTCGGCCCCACCGGTGATCCGCGGGGAGCGGCTGAGCGCAGCTGTGGCTGGCAACGGTCAGAGTCTCGCTCCCCCCGGGGGGGGCAGCAGCGGCGCGGTCGGGAGCGGTGCACAACCCTCGGAGCGCGAGTTAAAGCCTCTATTCCCCCATCGCCGGGGCGAAGCCCAATGCCTGGTTTTATATGAGCAGCCATCTTGTATTTATTCCCTTCCTCCATGATAGCCGCTTCCTGATTGGCAAGAGCGCCCGTCCGCAGCCAATGGAGAGAGCGCTTCTAAGAGCAAGGAGGGCGGGAGCACGCAGCGCCCCGACTGAGCAGGACCGGCCATGGAGCCTGCCGAGCCGGCTGGGGGGGGGGGGTGGTGATGCCGGCCTCTCGCGGGGCGTACCATCTGCACGAGGGTATGTGGGGAGGCTCAAAGGAGAGCGTCCCAGACCCTCACCCCGAGGGAGACGAGACGCACCAGAATGCGAAGTACCTGCGTTTCCGTACCAGTCTACTTGGTGTTGGCGCTTCTATGCCACCAGCATGGTGGGAGAGTGCGGCCAGGAACTCGGCGAACTCACGCCTTACTCCCCTCTCCCAGGTGCGCTGCCCCTCTGCTTACGCCCGGTGCTGCGGCGCTGCCGCTCGGCCCGTGGAGACTACGGCTCCCGGCATGCAGCGCGCTCAACCCCGGCGCCTGCGGGGACTAGCCTGCCCGAGTGGGCGCTTGCACCCGTTTTTCGTCCTTCCTGCTGCGCGGCTGTGTTGGCGTTCCACAGGGAGCTGAGCTCCTGGGGCTGGTGGTGGACTTACAGCAGTTCACCTCGGTTACTTGCAAGGGTTTATGATCTGGCACCAGCCTTCCTCCCCTCCACCGGGGTGAGGCGGGCATGCTGCCCACCAGGCAACAAGGGGGCGTCCGAACCGCTCCCCGCGGCGCGGCCCAGTCACGGTGGCTCCGTAACTGGCCGCGCTTCCTTCCACTTCCTGCCGTCTCCTTCAGTGAGGCAGCTGGCCAGTTTTGCCGGGTCGGATGGGCTCCAGGCAGCCTGTAGAGCAGAACAGGGCTTAGAGATCCCCAGGATCCCGCCCGGCAGTCTACTCCGCCCGGCCTGTGCCTTGGGCAGCTGGCTGCCGATCTCCTTAACTCATGGGAAAGAAGAACAAGCTTTCCAAATGCATGCTTCAGTCAGATCCAGAGAAATGCAGATTAAGGAATTAGCCTTCGATTATTCATTTAAATTAATGATCATAGTGATCGGGGACATAAATTTAGCTGATATATGTAACCTTCTGTGAGATAAGTTGAATGCACAATAAGAGATTCTTCTTTCCTCTAAGTGATGTGTTACCTTGCATAAATACATTCATTTGCATAATGTATGATAAAGTTTTCCTATTGTGGTGTGTATTTCATAGCAAACCATTCTGTAGGAATTTCTGCTGGACCCCAGCCTTTCTACTGGGTGCTTTCCCTTTCCCTGTAGTAATTAACTCATAATGTACGTATTGGTTCACTCATTCATTCCCCACTAACACAAGCATATTTCAAATAGACATACTAATGCTGTCTGCATGGTCACTGTCATTTTATAGTTCTATAAACAAGACACTGGTATATCTCAATCTCTTCTTACCCATGCGGGTCCAGCCTCTACTTGTGTCCTCTAGGAGGGTCTTCTCTGCATGTGTATGAACACTGGGAACCAGAATGCTTCTTTCTTGCCTTTTCCTTCTCCTGCCCTTTGGTGGAAGCTCTGCAGTGGTTAGGACTTGGCGCTAAAGCAGCAACAGAACACCAGTGATAAGAGTCAGCCCAAGGCCTCTGCATCACAGAAGGTGTCCAGGGCCAACCAGACTTCTTTTTCTGTGGTAGAGATGGTTTGTGTCACGGTGCTGCACTCAATGACCCAGGTAATCCTTTTTTAATTCCCTAAACTACATCATGGCTCTGATGTAGTTAACTACCTCTAGATAGCTCAATAAGCCTCCTGTAGCAGAATACACAAAAAATACAGTGGGTTTAACTGGAGGCCAAGAGCCTCTTAAGTACTCTGAACTATGCACACTTTCCTTTCTGCCATTGCGTGTTGCAGATGCATCTGCCTGGGTCCCTAAGCCATAGTTGGAGGCACACATCTACTCCTGTTCCATGTGCATACATGTTTTCACATGATTGGATGCCTGCTATTCAACCATGGCAGGACGTTGGGATAGGAAGCAGAAAGGAGCAGGCTGAGGATTAATTTATTTTTCTTGCATGTTCAGTGCTGCTGACACAGATACGCAGCAAACATCCCTGATAAAATTTCTGAATTTTTTTTAGCCAGGAATCAGCAACTACCCTGTCCTGCTGTGGGTGTTATGAAATGACCCTCAGGGGCTATTTCCAATTCTAACACCCTTTTTCCTCTTAGGTACCTTAAAAAGATTTTGCGCATTGTTTTAATAGCAGTCAAGGCAGAGTGCACATCAAACATGCAAGAAATTTGTTTTGAACAGCTCCATAAGGGTTATCCTACCTGATAAAAATAAGTGCTTGGAAAATATTGGTGGTGGGTGTTATGCACTGGATACTTGCTGAAATGATGATAAACTGCAGTCCAAACAAAACAATCTGAAACAGACAGAAATTATGATCTGTTATTTACCTTATAGCAGGCATTCTGGATTGAAACACAATTCATTCAAGTTTCACACCATATATTTTTGTATTTTGATGTGACATTTATGTAAAGCACATAATCACTTAATTGTTCACCTGCATCTTCTGTTCAATTCTTTTCCTGCACCCTGTGAAAACCAATTCCTCTTTGTTCATGCATTGTTCACCTGCTCCGTAAATTATACCAATCCTTTCTGCACATTTGTTTTCTTCTGACCCATTTTTCAAGCAGTAGCCACACATCTCCTGATTCTTTTCATGTTCAAATAATTCCCGCTGCAAATCTGCTGTGTGCCAGTATACTGTCTCAAACCTGTTCCTAAATTAGATAAAACTCAATAATTTCCAGTCAGTTGATATGTTAATGATCATTACTTCCTGCATTGATCTCAATTATATTTGTTTTGTTTTCCTCCTCTTGCCATCTGTGTTCACCTTCTTGCTTAGTCTGCAGATTCATAGCAACTGCAGCTTTCTTACTTGCTATGTATGCCTTCAGAGCCTAGAGAAAAAATGGTGCAGTCTCCAAGTGCTACAGCTGTGCAAATAGTGGGTGTCAGAGGCACAGTTCTCCTCGTGGAATCCCTCCTGATTAGATGTGACATTCCATAATCTTCTACATGTTCTAGTCTTTTGGTTTTATTTTTCCTGTTAGTTTTTCATGTCCTGAAGGTTTGTAGATTTATATTGCTGAGGATCACAGCAGCTCCTCTGCAACTTTAACATTTGATACCTCCCAGTTTGGTAAAAAATATTATTTTCATAATTGTTTGCATGTATTTCAGTGGCTTATTTGATTTCTAAATTCCCTTAGAAATCTTGTCTGAAGAAAAGCCAGTCTTAGAAATTTGTCTCTGCTTAGCAGTTTGTTCACACATGTCCTCTGCTGGTGTCCTAATCACAATCATTATTTTGATTATCTGGGGAAAAATTGCTGTGAGATAAATTTATGTATTATGATCTTACGCAGGTAAGTTGTGTTCTTTGCAACATGAATTTCTTAATGAGGCTTTCTGTTCTGAGGTCTGCAAACTAACCAGTTATTTCACAGGCTATTTCTAACATACTTAAAAATTCTTATTTATTTTTATATATGTAGCTTCTTCAAGTATTATTTAACCTTCCCAGTTTGTTTTTTTGTTTTGTTTATATATATATTTTATCTCCATAGATTAGTCTCCTTTTTACTGATTTCTAATTGCTGAAGGATTCGTTTTTTTTTAATGTCTTGTTTTTTGCTAATTTTTACTTTTTATTGCTATTCTGCTTATTTTTTATTTTGAGGTGTTTTCATTTTTTAGCATCTAAGCTTCACTAGTTTGCATACCAGCTCTCATGCTTTTACTTGTCTCATTTTTACTCCAAGGAAATTTTTTACTAGGTGCATGACCTTGAAAGACTCCTTAAAAAATGGCAGCTTGGACATGGTCTTCATTTAAGTTCTTCACCATAAGTGGTGGCAGTTGGAGGCTGGATGCTGACTGATAGCCCACACAGTCCAAAAGGCACCTCAGAGGTACCAATGAAATGCTGTATTCTGAGAGACAAACCAAGGCGAAGGCACTGCCACCCACAACACAGGTTAGCAACATTTGAGAAAAGAGTTTGATGGGCTCCAATTTCTCAACATCAAACAGAATCATAATAACAATCAGTTAGTGAAAACCACTAACATCTAATAGGTTCAAAATGTCACCAGACCTGTATGATTATCTCATGAGATTTCCTTACCTCTGATCATATTTAACATTGTACATTCAGGACAATTTTCCTGAATGAGAGGCTCCTAATAGCACAAATAGAGAGAGAAAACCTGTGATTCTCTTTTGTCATCTTCTGTTCCCAAGGACTTTATCTCATGAGATAGCATGGACTCGTTCAGCAGTGGTGCTCCTTGCCCGTTCCCATTATCTCTATTATAAACATATTCTGTACAACTGATCAACCTTGCTGTACAAGGTTATACAACAACCTTGCTTTTGTTAACCAGGGTCTGTAATTTCTGCAGCATTTAGTGCCATGATCTCAAACTTCTCATTTTCTAACTCAGCTTTACTTTCCTCTCTTTTTTATAACAGAGGATGATTTAATTTACTAATATTTTTTGGACACTTTATGTATAAAAACTGGGAGTTCCTAAGTTTTGTCTAGCTGTTATCCACATTCCTGATTTAAATAAGTATCTTATACTTAGGGTAGTTTCTTATTTCTGTGACATGTTTTTTAGGAAATGGTAAAATATATCAATTTCATACAGTTGTTCTTTTGTCCAAAATAACTTTTATGTTTAAATTTAAGTCCTCCCTCCTTCTACTTCTCTCTGCAGGGCATTATTAGTAACTACACCACTTCCTGTGTGAAGAAAGTTCCTGAAGTATACATACATTCACTAAATCTAGTTTATGACCTTTGAAATATTAGATTAAAAATAGTAACATGGACAACTATATCTTTTTGCCTGATCTGTCACTGACATTTAGGAGAGCAGAGATCTCCATTTATTTACTGAAATGTATATGTATGTTTATAATGCACATATACATACACTTGTACATATATCTAAATACATATATAAAATTAATATTTTGTGTTCAGAAAGAAGACTGAAGGGGAGAAAAGCCACTGTCAATTATCTAATTGGTTTTTTTTGGTTCAAGGTAGGAGGGAAAAATGAGCCACACTTAGAGACAAAGAGAAGTGGAAATAATGGTCAGACTCTTCCTATAAATCTGTAGGTCTTTCTGCATAGGCCTGTGAAAAAACACAACATGAAAATATAATAAGAGAAACTAGTAAAGATCTTTTATTAAGTTTTTTTTTTTAAGCTTGTGTGGCTGTAATGCTTTTTTTCTTTATTTAATTTCAGTAGTCAGATTCTTCTTTTTTCATGAGCTAAGGCAAGAGGGACATTAGCCTGTGCAGTGAAAAAAAACCCCAAAACTGCATGTAATTCCAGTGTGCACAAACTGAATACAAAGAGCATAAATACAAAAGCACCTCTGTCATCAGGGACATAAGGATTCAGAAACACACTATAATGCTGAATAAACAGGGCCAGAGGTTTCACATCTAGTCCAGCTCTTTCCAAAAGCTGTTGCTTTTCAAAGATAGAAAAGAAGGCTAATCTGTGGCCATCATCACAAATTCTGCTACTGTTAATGAGTTTAAAATAAATTTAAAAACAAGTCAGGTGAACTTCTCCTTTACCCTCTCTATATTTTATGTTAACTAGTACAGAAAACAATTTTTTTCTTTTAATTTGCAAACAGTGTTTCTCAGTGTATTTTAGGACTATTGAAGATTTCTGGTGTGTAACTTCTGAATTTGCCATTCACCATATACCAGAATTACTATGAAATAGATCCTACTTGATGCAGATTCTAGGATAGTGTGGTCCCATTTTTCATCTGGGGTGTGTAGACAAGGATGAATCAGCTGTAGCATTCACTTTGTGATACCAATTTATACTTTCTTTCTTCTATTTATTATGTGCATTCCTGAACATCTGAATACATCCAAAAAGACGGATTGAGATGTGATTAACAGATATCAACAATAGCTTGTACTCTCTTATCTTCTTTCTAAAGGGTCAATTTTGCTGTATAGACTGTTGTTTGGTATTGTAACTTGCAAAGTAAAAACTTCTGTTTATGCTAGAAGAGGTTCTTTGAAAAAGGGCATGAGGATCATCCTCATGTGTGTCAACTTCTAAGTTTATCCTGGGGGCTCTTTCATCTTCCTTTGTGAACTGAATGTTCCTCATAAAGGAAGAAAGTGCCTCCTGCTTTCAGTATGATTCTGCATTGAGTTGCTTGTCACAGAGGCAGTTACTTCAGATTTTTTGTTGCACTTTTAACTCATTCTTAAGTGTAAGTTTTGTGTGATGGGTACAATAATAGTAACATTATAGTGTGCTTTGATACTGACCTGAAAGTGTGCAAGAAGACAGATGTGTATTTGTAAGAAACAAATTGGATTACCAGATTCCTCAAATTATGGGATTCCTGATATCCAGTAAAAACCTAGCTTGTTTTCAATGTGGGAAACAGATTTGTGGAGTAGTTTTCTTACTTGATTGTCTGAAATTCTCATTGGATTCTGCAAGGAATATCTTCAGGATATTATAATAGATATAGACTAGATTTAAAGCTAAAAGGAAAGCCTTAATTAGTTTTAAGCTCCCACATGACTTTATTGCAGGATTAGAGGTCTAAGTGCACCTGTATTTTTTTGATCACTTTTACATCAGCATGGTGTTCACACAGAGCCACAGACACAGCCTGGAAGACCCAGATAAGAAGTTACCAGGAACTCCTCCTCCAGCATGTGCCCTATTTTTATACCCAGTAATCTTCCACCATCTTTTTACACATGCGTTTTTTGCACATTTCTTCCCTCACACTGATAACTCTCTGTCCCTGACACTTTAATTTTCATTTTCTATCCTCCTTTATTTTTCTTTTAAAATATTTTTTCCCTGTCCTTGCTCCATCCCTAATGCCTCCCTCCATCACACCCCTCCCCTCTTCTCCCTTCAGGAGGACAGAGAACCAAGTTGCTTCCTCACCTGGTTCCTTTTTGTCATCTGTTTTTTTTTTTCTTCCTCACCTGGTTCCTTTTTGTCATCTGTTTTTTTTTTTTTTTCTGACTCCCCACAAGAAGAAGAAAGTGATCTGCAGGTTTGGTAATACCTGTACACTGGAACCAGTGAGGGACAGTCCACTGACAACTGGAGCAAGTAAAAGTCAGCCCGGGGAGGAAGCAAACACTAGTGGTTGGTAACAGTGTGGAAGCTACAGCTTCTTGTTTGCACACCCTTTTCAGTAAACTGTTCCCAGTGACCAGGGATTCATATCCCCTTGCTGAACCCCAGATGGGGAATATATTCCTTGCCGGCACTGAGCAGATTCTAAACCACAAATGGTGTTTGGGTGTCTGCATGTCTGGATGCCTCATGTGAGACATCTTAAGTAGGAGTTGATACTCAGAAGCTAGTGCTCAGGTCATTTAATCGCTGGTTAAACACACTGGTTGTAGCAGTGCACTCCAGATTTAAATTGTAACACATCACTGACCACTTCTGCACATGAAAAAAAGCCTGTGGCTTGATAGCTGTTACTTCAGATGTAAATAAACTGGAAAGGATCTTAATTGTATTTGGGGCTCATTTGTCATTTACCTTTTGCTCCAGCTGAGAGAAAAATAGTAACATGCAAAACTTTCTAGCCTCTTTTTAGGTAACTGTTTATTCTTCACAGGCAAAACTGAACTAGCTGTACATGTAATGCAGATTTCTACAAGACAGGTTGGATGGGGCTTGGAGCAACCTGATCTAGTGGGAGGTGTCCCTGGCCATGCAGGGGAGTTGGATCTAGATGGTCTTTAAGGTCCCTTCCAACCCGAACTATTCTATGAGTCTATATAGATTAGTCATATGCTTGTGTTCTAGTTTTCTGCTAGAGCTGACCTCTTCCCAAGCCTTTCTTGGGAGTCAGCCTTCTGCACAGAACCCATATGAACTTTCTCTCAGCACTTTCCAGGAAGCACCTGAGCATTGTCTAACTCAGGATGATCATACCTCAGGGTGAGCTGGCCCCATGGCTTCACCAGCCAATAAAAACCAGGCCTCCCATTAAATCATGACTTCAGGACAGCAACAGAAAAAATAAGTTCTCTCAGAGTCCAGGGTCCAATATCTATTAAAACTCTTATAACACCTTCAATAATGTTGTGCTGCCTCTGCATTTTCTGTATCCTTGTGTTTTTCTTCAAGATTTCACACTCAGGGCAGTGGGAAACCAATACTGTTTATTGCTCTGTGACAGAACAACAGATACTTCTAGGTTTGCTGAGAACATACACAAGAGGCCAGCAAGATTTTATTACATTTTTATAGAACTATTAAATAAATAAGAGAAAAATGTTGAGGTTTTTTGTGTGTAGATTTTTTTTTTTTGAGTGCCACTGTAATACAATATTTGGTTAAAAAACAAGAAGCATTTTATTTCATTTAATTTCATTCTCCACCATGTGGATCAATTAGTAATTGAATACTACAGATGCAAATATGCAGTGATGACTCAGCTGTGGAATGTGAAATGAATGTCAGTAACAGTTTGTAATGCATTATGTGGGCTTTGCCCTGCCTAATTCCATTAGCAAAAATAGGGCACAAAACCTTATTCTAAATTCTAAAAAAATAAATATATACAAACCCAACTTTGGCTATTTTTATACAGTCATCTTAAAGCCATGTGTGGAAACATCATGTCTATTCATTTTGCTTGAAAAGAGGAATCCAACAGTTAAACAAGTGATGTTCATTTTATCAGATAACAGGAATTACACTATCTGACTGTTTGTATCCAAACCCTCCAAGGGTCCTGCAGGAACTGAGCAAGGACTGTTAAGAGCTAGTGCTGATCCTAACTCCTTATGCCACATTCCTCTTCACACTGACCTTCCCAGTGCACAAGATTTTCACCTACCCAGGGAGTCCTAGCACCCCTGGTCTGAAGTAACAAAGGATTGACTGCAGGGTCACATCAATCCTAAAAACCATAATTCAAACCCAAAGACAAAAATATGAAGGGCAAATGTTTGCTCTTTATTCACTTGATTAATACTGCATACATAGTGTAACCCCCTCCCCCCCAAATCCTTATAACACCAGTCCCCAATTATTTGCTCCCTTCTGGAGAAAACCAGGCTTTTTTTGTTGTTGTGTTTTTTTTTTTTTTTTTTTTTTAAATCTGGCAATGTAGTAGCCCAAGTTGCAGATCTTCCACACCTCCAAATAAATAACCCTAGAATAAGATTCTCAGCTTACATATCATATATTAAAAAAAAAAAAAAAAAAGAAAAAAAAAAGAGGGCAAGCAAAGGAACAAGTGCCTTTTCTTAACAGTTAGTGCTCAGTTCCACAACTGGTTTATATACAGAGAGCTTCATTCCTGAGACCACATGAATGAGGCTCACAATCAGAGATTTAATGGGAAATACAGTTGACTAGCTGCTGTGGAAATGAGAAAACTATTTACTTTGTACAATGAACAAAGCCAGAGCTGTTCTACCAGTTGTAAAGGCAATGAAGCACTTGCAGTTTGAATTTATGTTCACACAATCCTTTGATTTTGGGAACTTTTTGCATGTGTTACAAAATAACAGGAGTTGTCAGATGTGCCACACTTTTCAAATCTATTCCTTATTATTCCATAGAACCATGAATTCATAAATCTGGGTTTTATGCTGTTACTTAAAAGGAAAAATGCTCTGCAGGTTCTGGCTATTAACACTTTTTTTTTTTTCTTCCCAGTTTTCTAGTGCATACCTATACCCTCTTATGCTTTACAGCCTTGAGGCACTTTCTTAACTGCATGACTTTAGTATTAATTTTCATAGTTTATTTTAATACCATGCTTGATCCTTATTCACTGTAGTGCCTTTAAAAATATTTATAAAAATGCAATAACGAAAAATGTCTATGTTTTAGTTTACCCAAGTTATGACATTAATACTGTTTTCCATCCTATGCACTAAGATTTGTTTATCCACAGTAGGAGCTGTTGGTGCTACTGCTGGCATGATCTAGTTACCATTTGTTGCACTACCTTCTTGAGACCCACTGAAGTAACAGTTCAGAGGAGACCAATCCAATACATGACTCTTAAAAGTAACTTACCTGGAGAGGTTATTCTCCTATTGCAATTATATTATTCTGCTGTGCTGTAAAAAGAAACTAGTAGAAAACAGAACTGGAGAGCAAGAAGACAAACAGGGAGGTGTAGCTATATAGGCACTAGTGATACTAGCCAGTTGGGACAGATAATCTGATAATACATGAGCTACCTCATCTGGATTTATTGTTGAGAAAATTGTGAAATTTACCTGCACTGGGCTATTCTGAAACATAGATAACAGAATCGCAGAATCCTAGGGGTTGGAAGGGACCTCGAAAGATCATCTAGTCCAACCTCCCTGCCAGGCAGGGTCACCTAGAGCACATCACACAGGAACTTGTCCAGGTGGGTTTTGAATGACTCCAGCGAAGGAGACTCCACAACCTCTCTGGGCAGCCTGTTCCAGTGCTCTGTCACTCTCACAGTAAAAAAGTTTTTTCTGATATTTACATGGAACCTCCTATGCTCGTTTGCACCCATTGCCCCTTGTCCTATCACTGGACGTCACTGAAAAAAGCCTGGCTCCATCATCCTGACACTCCCCCTTAACATATTTGTAAACATTGATGAGGTCACCCCTCAGCCTCCTTTTTTCCAAGCTAAAGAGACCCAGCTCCCTCAGCCTTTCCTCCTAAGGGAGATGTTCCACTCCCTTAATCATCTTTGTGGCTCTGCGCTGGACTCTTTCAAGCAGTTCCCTGTCCTTCTTGAACTGGGGGGCCCAGAACTGGACACAATACTCCAGATGCGGCCTCACCAATGCAGAATAGAGGGGGAGGAGAACCTCTCTTGACCTACTAACCACACCCTTTCTAATGCACCCCAGGATGCCATTGGCCTTCCTAGCCACAAGGGCACATTGCTGGCTCATGGTCATCCTCCTGTCCACCAGGACACAGGTCCCTTTCTCCTACACTGCTCTCCAGTAGGTCAGCCCCCAACCTGTACTGCCACATGGGGTTGTTTTTCCCCAGATGCAAGACTCTACACTTGCCCTTCTTGAATTTCATCAAGGTTCTCCCTGCCCAACTCTCCAGCCTGTCCTGAACCTACGGTATCTGGAAAAAAATACACAATCAGGATGGGATATTCAGATTACTGAAAAACAAGTTTGACATTTAGAGTATTCAAACTACATTTGCTTCTATGTTTTTAGCAATCTGGGAAAATTCTGCTATAAAAAAGAATGCAAGCTAGGTCAGTTCTGTTGATGGTACAGAAAATCTGGAATTAAACTGCAATGCTGCAGAGATTGTTAGTGGTAACTCAAACAGCTGTTTTCAAGGATTAAGTGAACATAACTTTGCTTCTTTGGTCTCATAGTATTTTTTTCTATAGTCTCAATGCTAATCTACCTAATAGTGCAGTATTTTATTTTAACTTTTGCATCTGGGAATTACATAAATTTAAAGAAATGTAAAATGAAAGACACAACTACAATCACTCAGAAAGTTGTTTGTTTTAAGGTACAGGGTTCCAATAACACTAAAAGGAAAGACCACTTTAACTCCATGTGTACTGAGACATTGTCTACAACTACACTTAACAAATACACTCTAATAATTTTAAAGAACCAAACATCAGTAGAAGCTAATCTTACAACAGAGACCAGTTCCCTACTACTGAAATTTGCATTTTCCTAATTTTTTTTTTTTAAATATATTGGTCCACAAACAAAGTAAAATGGGTAAAAGTAAGTCTAAGCTGAGCAAACATTGTACTTTTTATTCAGTTCCAGTTGTACTGATCTCTTGGAGGTAAGTCATAATGTGTTCTCTCTTCGTCTTCAGGTCCGTAGTCTAATGGCAGACCATAATTGTAATCAACTGTTACAACTGGTAATCTTTTACTTTGTTCCATCTCTCTGGTAGTTTCACCTTGAAAAGATTTTCTTTCATAGTCTATTGAACTGTCTTCTTGGTGTAGAGATGAAGATGGATGCATTTTTCGTGAAGAATATGGTGCAAATCTGTTTCTTCCTCTATTAAATTCGTCCGAGGGATGCATTCTCCTATTGTCTTCAGGACAATTTTTTCGATTACTGTAAGGAGAACAAATATAAGCAGTGAAATCCTTAGAAATAAAAGTTTATTTATTGTTGGTGGCTACCATTAGAAATTAAACTTGTTTAACCTTAAAAGAACAATTCAGATCCTCATTCTTGTTTTTTACCCCCTAGAATTAAAATCTTCTCTATTGGATGTCACAAACCCACTTATATTACTTTTTTTTTCAATTATAGTGATTAAAATTACAGCTCTTCATAATAAGTAATTCTACTAGAAGATGTTTTGTTTCAAGTGCTGTTTCTAATTAAAATTGCCTGTTTACTGAGAGTGTCTTTACCTAAGGACCATTTTTGTTCCTAAGTCCAGGTTTTCATTTTTATGAATAAGACATAACAGTAGCTATCTAGTACATAGTCTCAACAGGCAATAATACACTTTGGATTTATATCCCCAAATATTTTAATTATTAATTCTTATGCATTAGAAGAATCACTCTCCTACAAAATACATACAGAAGGATATAAAAATGCATATCTGATATATATAGTTTTTGTTCTGGATCCTGCTTGCTCTCAAGTACCTTACTTACTTTTTAAATAAGTAAGTGTTATATTAAGCAAATTTGGAACTATCTTCGTAATTTTGAAATCTTCTCCCTCACTGAACCATAGATTGATTTAGACTGGAAACGATCTCTAGAAGTACCTGGGACCACCTGCTCAAAGTAGGTCTAATCAGATTAACTTGTGCATGGCCACCGCCAGCTGAGTTCCAAGTATCTCAAAGGATGGGGATTTCACAGCTGCTCAGGGCAACTTGTTTCAGTGTCTGACCATCCCTCACAGTGAAACTTGTCAGCTTGTTGCAGACAGCAGTTAAGCATTAAATACAGCATTGGTATTTTACTTGATTGCTGCCTGACCATAGCTCTTCCTATGTTGCAGTACGTTAGCTTGAACTGACTTACAGCAGGGATTCTCAAACAATTTCATAATCACACTCAAACTCAATACAGATGGATCACAAATTAATCACATTATTTGCTCATTGTTCAGATTCAATGGTTTAAACTGTGTTTAAGCAAAAATATTAACAAATTTTTACATGGTGCAGTTCATTTTTATTTTTTAGCTGGAAAACTGGGGGAGTAACAGTGTAAATTAAGTCAGGAAACAACATATGAAATCTGGTATTTACCTGTAGCTTCTGTTAAAGTCATCATTATCAGACCCGTAATCTCTGTGAAGTGAAGGAGATGAGGAGAAATGAGGTTCTGGTACATTTTCATGGGAAGAAAAAGATTGATTTCTGCAAATAACCAAAAGAATTGCATGTTAAGAAGAGTATAAATGGCTGTAAGCTTTTGAAAAATATGTTTATAAAATGAGACAAAAATAGTTGTACCTTTACTTAAAATTTTAATAATTGTATTAATTTAACACCTCAAAATGGTATGCTTCATTGTAATGATACAATATCCTCTGTTTCAGCTGTATAATGGAAGCGAATAAACTGAACTTTACTAGCCCAACAAATACCTGAAATACGTTCAAAATATTTAAAATATTTTGAAATATTATGTCAGAGTCCAATAGGTTTACTAATAAGTGACATCTGTATTTGAGACAATATGATGCAAGCTCGGAAACAAAGGGATTACTAGCAAATTATTAACTCAAGAAATCAACAAATGCAAGTCAAACTTCCTTGTAGCATTACTGTTTATCTCTAGCTGAGGGCATAAATATAATTTCATATCCTCTTCTGCCTTAGGATTGCTTTTAAAATATAAGTTTCTATACAAAACAAAGGAGGACAAAGAGATTTGTTTCAAGCTGACTCTAAAAAGGTAAAGGAAACATATAAGCTTTAAATTAAAGAAGCACAACCTTATAATTTTTGAACCATTAGCTTTCAAAGCTGCAGCACTCCTGCTTATATCAAACCCTTCCATAAGTCAAAATAAAAAGCTAATTGACTGATAATTTATATTTATTTTTAAAAATTACTCTGAACTAAAAGTGCTAAGGTTTACACTTCTATTCTCCATTTCTCAAGGATGCTTTACCTGTCGGAACACCATTCATGTGGCAAGTCATTGTGACCTGAATGATCCTGAAAAGGTCTTGGCCTTTGTCCATGCCCTTTATTAACATAATCAAAATCTTTTAACTGAGTCTGTTCCTGTACATTGTCATAAAGCTGATGGTCATGAAAAGTTCTGTGCCTTTGTTCAGGACCTTTATTATCATAATCTTTTAGTTGTATATCTGTTGGTAAGTCATTGTGAGGCTGATGATCATTGAAAGGTCTCAACCTCTGCCCACAACCCCTATCAGCAAATTCAAAATCTCCCAAATGTGGCTGTGTATCATCATGTGACTGATAGTCATGGAAAGATCTTAGTCTTTGGCCAGGACCTTTGCTGACACAGTCTAATTCTTTTAACTGCATCTGAGTATGAAATTCATCACGAGATTGGTGGTCATGGAATGGTCTTCGTCTCTGGCCACGGCCCCTGGTACCAAAATCAAAATCCTTCAACTGCCTGTCTTCCTGCAAATCACTGTGAGATGGATGGTCAGGAAAAGATCTCTGCCTTTGTCCCTGGCCTCTGTTAAATTCAATGTCTCTCGATGGTCTCTCTGCCTGTAAATCATCACGAAACTGGTGTCCATGAAAAGGTGTCAACCTTTGCCCAGGTTGCTTGTTACTGAAGTCTAGATCCTTCAGCTGCATGTCTTCTTGATAATCATCATAAAACTGGTGATCAGGAAAGGGTCTTCTCCTCTGTCCGGGTCCTCTATTGTAGTCCCAGTTTCTCATCTGCATTGGTGCTCTTAAATCATCCTGAGTCTGATGGTCAGGAAATGGTCTTCGTCTTTGTCCAGGTCCCTTATTAATGAAATCAAAATCTCTCAACTGTGTCTGCCCTTGCACATCATTGCGAGAGGGGTCATCATAAATCTTTAATCTTTTCCCAGACCTGTAAAGAAGTTTTTGTCTTAAACAGAACATCATATTTATAAGTTCTACAAGTAATTAATGAAAAAAAGTGTTTTTTTCCCACTAAGAATTGATAGGAAAGACATTGCAAGTAAAACATACAGGTATCAAAGCTACTAAGATCTAAACTGGAAGGAAGATTCTAAAACTTTCAAAGTCACAGTAGAAGTTGTGATGAACATTCAGTTGTAGTTCTACAATGCTTGTTAAACAGGCAAAACTAGTGATTCCAAATTAATTAAAAATAACTGCATATTACTGTAGAATAATAAAGAAGGACAGGCAAAGTAAAACTCTTTTTCCAAGTGAACTCATTATTTACAGACTTCTAAAAGCACACATTCCCTTTCTTTCCCTTATCTTTTCACTGTTTTGTCCAATTCTGTAAATGTATTTTGCACGAGTAGGTTATATTAATAAAATCTCCTTTAAATTAGAGTATCTATAGTATTTTCAAAACGAAACAATTGTCTTTCCCAGTGTGTGGTTTTCGTTTGGCTTTAATTCCATGTTTCAGCCTATTACCCCTGGAAATCTTCATTTGTGAACCGCTCTACAGGTCCTTCCATTGCATGTGGTGGGGGAATAATATCTTCATCTGAATCCCATACATCCATTCCAAGGTTACTAAGAAGAATAAAAAAACATATCACATAAGCTTCGTTTTTTAAAACATACCACTGAGAGAGGAAAAAAAACCAATATAAAATTCTTCAGTTTAGGATGACAGAAATTTTTGTACGCTAAGTTAAATTTACAGACATTTGTAACTTAGTGAATTTTAATCTTGTACATTTATTTGGGGAAGGGCTGCAGAGGAAGTTAAACCTAAAACTCCATAAGCTTAGAACAACATCCTAAAAGATGTGAGACAAGCACCGTACCTATTAAAAAATCTCACACGGGACTAACTTAATCATGCACGGACTACAAAACAGTAAACCAAGTAAATTCAAGTACACTAAAAAGACTCACATCAGTCAGGTATTATTTTAAAATCAATTTACTGCTAAAAGCTGTCATTGGCACAAATAGCTCAGGAAGATGTAAAGGTTAGCTATACTTAGTTGAATACGATAAGCATAAAATTTTTTACACTCCAGGGATATAGCTACTACAAACAGAGGAGCTGAGAAGCTGCATCTTCCACTCTGGATAGTTTTTCCCATACTTTTTTATTCCTAAAACTGCTGTACTTTTTTTTTTTCCCCAAATATCTGGTTCTATCAGGCCAACAACAGAAGGCAGATCATGGAGCTTATAAAGAAATCTTTGCAGTGGCTCCTTTCAGCTTATAATGAGAGAATACAGACTCAATACACTTGTCATAGTATGATAAAACCACACCAATGTTCAATGGTAGTTGTCAGATCAAAAACCTCTTTTGAAACGTACAAATTAAAAATGAATGGAGGAAGTACATTGAGCTTCATGTTACTCACATTGGAAGACTTGCAATATTTGTGTGGTTGCAATATTAAAGATTTAAGAGGGGGTTAATTTTGGCTTATGACTGCAAGCAAACTTTTCAAAATAGCAGTAGACATACTGGAAAATCTTAACCATACAACTAAAACCTTTTGTTTACCTTCTCATGGGTTGAGTTCTCAGATCTGTGAGATATACAAGACCATCCATGCAATGACCTCTAGCATCACCAAAAGCTAAAGCAAAAAAAGATACAAGTCCTATGAATTGTGCTCACACTGAGCCACAAAAATTAGAAAGGCAAGATTTTGTTTACCATGAGATCCTGAATTTGAAACAATTCTAACTTGATATTAAATACTTCAGCAAGCTGGCATCAGTGCAGCATTTTTTGTTAAACAATTGAAACTAGTAGTGCTAGGAACTTTGACTGAAAACCTTTCAAAGCAAAAGGAAAAGTAAAGATTTTAAGCAGCTGAAACATATTCCTACTATACTGTCAATTTGCTAATGCTCAAGCCTTGCCTGGAGTACGATCAACAGTTAGAGGAAATAATCTAGGGGATTCAGCATGAGAAATAACTCTAAGGACGCTAAAATAGAATTGTAGTATTTATGAATACAATTATAGTAATTGTAAATTCCAACCTGACATGTGCCTCAGTTCCAACTGTATAAATACCTTGGATTGCTGCCTCTGGATCCCAGCCTTCAACATCTATAAGGTATCTGAAGAAAAATATTATTAATGTCCCAAAGAAGTTACAGATTAATACAAAGACACTATCTTTTGTGAGCCATGATTTCTGGTTTTATGAAACCCTTACCTACATATAAGGTAGCCAGTTCTATTGATTCCATTAGTACAGTGAACGCCGATGAGTTTCTCTATCAAAAAAGGAAAACACAGTTTTTAATAGTTCAGAAAGTGAAATTACTAAAAAACAGTGCAAGCAAAAAAACCAAAAAAAAGCCATACTTTTCTAGCAAAGTACTGATAAATAATGCTCGCTATTTACAAAATTATACAGTCATGCCTGTAAAAGAACAACCATATCCAGACTTGTCCTCCTCTTGTTGGATCTCTACCAGCAGTTAGCTCAAAACCAGTAAAGACTAAGATTAAGTCTGCAGAATGTAGGAAAAAAGAAAGAGGAGTGATGACAGGTAAAGCAGCTGGCCTCAGCCAGAACTGCAGGAACAGGAGGAAAAGAATTAAATACCATTTCGAACGCAAATCCAAACAAGCAAATGTAAAATTGAGGTATTTAACTTACAGATTCTAGTAAAACTTACAAAAAGGAGAAAATAAACACAATGCCCCTAGTGTCTAGGAATATAAAATACATTACTACAAGAATTAATTTAACTGGACTAAAAATTTGGATCATTACTGGGATGAACCACAGAGATGAGGAATTTAGGTTTATGCATAGAGAAAAAAAGCACTCTATGGGAAAAAGTAATCTCTAAAGAAATCTTGTCTTTTTTTGGAAAAAATATACTAATCAGCTAAAGGCTACAAATCAGAATAACCTGCTATTATTAGAGTGTTTCAAATGAGGTATTTCCAACAGAAACGTACATGGCAATGTGACTGTCCTGCTCTGTGGTAAACATTCAAAAAATTATCAAAGTCCCAACTCAAAAAACCGTCAATCCTAATAATTCAGACACTAAAGGACCCCAACTTCTCAAAAATTGTACATAAGAACAATCCTGAGAAATTTTAGGAGTAATCTAAAGAAAGGACAAGTTACAATGAGTAAGTTAATATAAAAAAGAAAGTTCTCCCAACTCTGAAATTGCATAAACCCTGCCAAAATGGTCTTACTAGCTGGAACTGCAGGTCTTAATCTGGTTGCAAATTAAGAATTCATTCTCTCAATTCTAAGAATCAGAAATTATTAGATTAAAATACAGACTATTCTTTGTCACATGAAAAATCACTAGATCAAAATCAGAAGATTAATTTCCATGCAATTTCCCTAAGCCAAAAGAGAGCAAAGGAAGAACTTACACAGTAAATTCCTAAGCAAGGACAAAGGCTTCTTATACCTTTTAATTTTCCCACAACTTCTAATTCAGGTTCTTATACCTGAGATTTAGGTCAGAGCTCTTTCACAAAACAGAGTTGACCATCCACAGCAAAACAAGTTATGCTCTGCAGCAAAAACTGTGTGCACTTGGGCAACTAATATCTGTACTTTGTCACAGAAAATACCAAAACAGCCATAGCATATAGCATGAGAAAGCTTGAAAGGATGGTCCTCCAATATTGGATAGACAAACAGTTAAAATCTGCCTACAAAGAATCACTAGCAAAAAAACTGAGAAGGTGAAAGCTGCAAACAGGCTGTGGCAAAATACAGGTAAATTTATTTCTGCCTTATACCACCTCAGCAAGAACTCTATTATTGCATAAACATTAAACCAGCAGCAGATCCACACTGTGGAAACACCAACACTGTGTCTGTAATATGATTTAAAAAAATTGCTAGGATATGAGGCAATAGTGGACTCATAAATTAAAAACCTGCTAATCAGAATAAACAGACTTAGATTGCTCTCATGTATCAGTGTCCAGTGCTATCAGAGAAACTCTGCTATATAAGAACATCCACAAAGGGCTGGCAGCTACAACAGCAACCTGATGGTCGAGAACTTGGGTCAGACAGATGAAAGCCTTGTTGCAGTTGCTTTGACACATAATGCAAATATAATACTACTAGGAAGGGAATTTATGTTACTAGTCATTTTTGAAAAAGACATGTTCTGAATGCAAAAAAGATATGTAGTGGTTCACATAACATATCTTATTATGACAATAAAGTAGAAAATACAGTGGAAAGTTTGAGATTCCTGGTGTCTTAAATACCTACTGAAATCAATAAATGATACAGTTGGCACTGAAGGGTTTTTTTGGTTTTTTTTACAATATAAGATGCTGATATTTACCATTTCCTGCATTTTCCCATAAGAATTTTCTGACCCATTTTTTGAACTGTAGGATAGTAGCATTATCAGGGACTTCAAGTCCAACAGTATAAAGTTTCTTATACTGCACACTTTTAGGTAAATCCTAGCAACAAGAAAAAAAAAAGACATTATTGAAATCTTGCATCAAATATCCGACAATACCAATGTAAAACAGTAGTTCAAATCCTGAGTAGAAACTGAAATCAATCCTGATACAGTTCTATAGAGGGACACTTTCAGAAACTACTATTTATACTTCCACTTTAAGGACCTGATCTCAAACAAAGAACATTTTCAACAGAAGACTTGTTTATCCCTGCTAATAAGGCAGCACATCAGCTAAAGAGAACAGATTATTTTAATTCTGTTGAAACACATTTTACAATTATTAGCAATATTTGTCCCTCCCACCCACAATCATATATATATATATATATATACACACTCCCACATTCACCCCCTTAATGCTTACAGCCCATACCCACTCAAAGGTTAGCATTCAGTTCTAACACTGCTGTTTATTCACCTTTTCAACACGAGGCTGATTAATCACAATTGTTTGGACCATACTGGTAAAAAAATTTAAATTAATAAAGTAGTTTTAAAATTTACAATTAAAATTAGTGGATTCCACTAAAGATCAGTAAAAAAAGACCCTAGGAATAAATGAGAATGTCTTCAGGACACAGACTATAAGTCTTCTGCATCTTTTCTATAGTGCCTAGCACTGAAGTCTGCATCCATTACTCTGAGTTACCATAATCAAATAAGCCATAAATGCAACTAGCTAGAAAAGTTATTTCCTCTGTGATAAGGCATTTAGTTTCTATTGGAGACACAAAATAAACCTAGATGGCTCACTCGTCTATTCCAATTCAAGGTAAGCAAATGCATAAATAATTTAGAACAAAGGCTGCAGTAACTAATGTATTTTGTTATTATGCTTATATTACCTTAACTTCATAGTATCGTGTGGTATATGTTAAATCAATAATTAATCCAAGCTCCACATTTAAGGCTTTCATTGCAGCAATTAAATCTTTTGGGGTAAATTTCTGGGTTGGGGTAAGCCTCTGGTTAATTGCCTACAATGAAAATGGAGAAAAGATTTTAAGTTCTAGTAATGTGACATTTTTAATATTCAGCTGTTTTATTTAGGATTAGGAAACATCAGTATTCAAATAGGAAAGTTTAAACTATCAGAACCATAGCTATGTTTAATGAGCTATGCTTATTAAAATAAGCACTAATTTAATAGACAAAATAATCCTGCAAAACACAGCATGTATATACTGATTTTTAAGTAACTAAACATCAGTAAAAAATAAAACACAACCCCCTTTCCGCCAAACATACTTAGTCCTGCACAGTAACACAAAATTAACAACATATTTCACATAAAACATTAGAAGCTGTGATACAAGAGTTAATTTCTTCTAAAGGTTTTACTTTCTACCCACAAGTGTTGTGCAGACGTTTTATCCCTGGTTCATCTCTTGGCAGAGTGTACTTGCATGTCATTTTGCACTGGAAAATATTAAATAAGACTGAAGTATGGTGACTAAGAAAGCTGTATGTTGGTGGGTAATGAATTCATTTGACAGAAACAGTGGGAAAAATGTTTACTCACCCTATTGTAGCTGTGTTTTTTGAAACGTGTTCTTCACTCTAGGTATGAAAATGCCTCATACACGCAAGACTGGATTTTCTCTGAATTGAGTGCTTGTCCACTGTGAGAGCCTTCTGACACAGGCTCAGCCACAACCAATAAATACAGTGGCAAAAGATGCAGCAGCCTCAGCCACCTCTCAGTTCCTTTGTTAACAAGAAATTCAAGCAGACTGGACTCAGAACTACTGGAAAGGAAGGCAGCCACAGACCACATACCTCTTAGGACCACAGATGCTATAGGGTAACTAACCACTCCTTCTTTTGACTGTACGGATTATAATCTACGATGTTAGCAAGAACTTATCTTCAGTCTGGAAACAGACAGGAAACCACATTACAGAATAAAGAGCAGGGTAGTCCTATCAAAGCTGGCATATGATTAGGAAGCTTGAGCTAAAAAGAGTATGGTAAAAAGCATATAGAAGTATTCAGTCCTATGTATTTCAGATACTGTTGCACTGCTGAAAACAACAGTGGAGGTTCAAACAAAATGAAGAAGAGTCAGTTAACTCACTGCTATTCAGCAGTGACTTTTAGTAAAATCTGAAACTGAATTTACTGACTTTGACATGACAACAGTGAATCTACAAAAATTCTATGGTAGGATGTTAAAAAAACTTTTCTTTTACTATGTGAAGTCACCCAAACTGAGTTGGAGACCAAGTTACAAAAATGAGGTATCTCTAAACACATCGCTTGATTGAGTAAAAAATTAAATGTGTTACAAGACTATGTTTTGAAAGACGATTTGGAATTTTCTGAAGCGCCCTTGCAGAGTATTCTGTAGTTTAGGTGTTCAATTGGGCTCTGAGAACGTGAGAAATCTGTAATCAATTCTAAAAGCCTTCTATGGCGTAGGAAAGAACTTGCCCAGTCCTTACTAGACTACAATGTTATTTAGCATTACAATGATGATCTGAAAGAAAGGACAGAAAATCCTTCCAAGTAAACCTGTGACCTGAAAGCCTTTACTAGCAGTCCATCTTCTGCTAAAGCAATAAACCTTGAATTTTGAAATACTGAAAATGTCACCAATCAACATTTTTCTAATACGTAGCAAAGGAAACTGCTGCATTTTAAGAAGTCTGTTCCACCAATTTAGTAATAGGACTTCTAACGAGACTATGACCAATCAGGTCTTCAGCATATCCAGACAGATTTACTGAGCTCCAGCTTGTTTGCAAAGACAGTTTAGCCAGTTATGCATTTTATGTGTGTTCTGCCACAAACTCCATAAGCTTCAAGCACACAGTCTCTGGCAGACTTGTCATTTCTGCATCTTGCATAGTTCACACTGAAGAAACTGAAGGGACAGAAATGTTACAGATTTTGCTTTCTTGGGTACCAGACTTTATATCTGACCAAGTTCAAAGACAGCTTCATAGAACAGGGATCCCCAGTGAGATCAGTAGAACTCGAGGTGAGCAACACACTGAGGCAGAGTGCCTCCTTGTGATCTGTTGCTATAAACGTTCTCTCAAAATGTCTGCCCTTTTAATGACTTCTGGTGGAGCTCCTTCCAGACTATTGCAGGAGCTACAGAGAAAGAGTGAAGTTCGCAATGAAGTATTTTCCTCTGAAATACAGAGTGACAGGAACAGGGAACTGGAAATAAATGCACTGAACAAATCCTGCCTAGAATAGTGCATCTATGCAAAAACTTGGTGCTAAGTGGAATTACAGGACTTTATGATGCAAAAACTCCTCTCTCAAATACGTGCATAGCAGAGAAGCTAATTACAAATCTACTGTATTTTAAACTCTCTGCTAGATCTGTCTGCTGGCTGTCTTTGGTTAGAAGTCACATGGCCATTGCACTGTCCATCAATACCATGGAGAACATGATCAATGGCAAGTATGAGATCCCTGGTGTCAAAGGAACCAAACCATCATACTGATATATCAAACACAAATTTTAAAAGAAAGAGAAAAAAAACAGATTATTATGTAAAAATGCCACTACTAGATGACTGGAAGGGATAAATCTGAATTTTTAAAGAAAATTAATTATTTTTCCATAAAACTCTGAAGTTTGCATGAATATTTAGGCTATTCTTCATTACGTTTGCACTGTATCTAATAGAGCCAGTCTCTAGTAACTTTTTATACATACCCCTTTTAAAGGTACTTTGAATGCAATGAATCTAGTTCCTGGTATAGGCTGTCCAACTGGTGTCAAACTCCGCCATCTGTAATAAAACAAATATTTATTTTTAAATGTTTTCACATGACATGATTCAACACAAGACACCCTCAGCTTCATGTAAAACTTCTAAAAAATACATATATATAAAATATCTCTTAGGATTAAAACTTTGGTAAAACAAAGCGCATAAAAATTAATCTCCCTTAAAATTATAATAATAGTTATTTCAAACTTCTCCAAGCAGAAAGATAGTATAGTTATATTTTTTTTTCTATGATGGGCCATGCAGCTACTAGCATAATATATTAAAGATTAAGATTTCCAAAAAGCAGGATCCAATAATTCCTAAAATTCCTTGACCAAATAAGCATGCAATCATAACTGATGTGCACAAGTTTAAAAAAATGGCCAATTAAATCCTGATACGTAAGTAGAATCTTTTAAAAAATCCATCTTCCATTAGAGACCTGCCTGTTTCACCAAGAAACTTAGATCTTTTAAGAATAACTATAAGAATTTGTTATTATATATTTGAATAAAATTAATAGATTAGCATTACTTTGGGATAAAAGAAACGGGGAATTTCCTAAAAGATGCTGGAAGAATATCAACAGAATATTGCTACAGCACTGATCAGAGCAGAAGCTTGTATAGCACACTACACAGCTTAAATAAAGACATTTTTATTGTCTGCAAGCTTGAAGTCAGGAGCCATAATAAAATGAATATTTATTTTCTGTAGAACACTCCCACAAAGAATACACTTCTTAAGAGATAATGTGCATGATTGCTGTTATTATACAGTAGAACTATGTCCCCAAATCTGCAACTATTCCATGAAGTAGTTTCAAGGTATCATCAGAACATTTGAAAACAGTTTTTTTGCCTTCCTTCAACTTCCAAAAAATTCCCCCCCTCAAAATAGTTAAGACAGCATTTACAAACAAGTAGCACTAATATAAAACAAAACAGATAGATAAGGTTCAATAGGTAAAAAAGTATTGTAGTTGGTGAAAATTTTTACACTTGGCTGAATCAAACACCTTTAAAAAGTTGTGATACGTTTGCATCAATCATTTAATTGACAATAAAATGCAAAGTTTACTTTCATTAAAAATACAAAGCTTCTAGATTTGCATGTGTGTTTACTTTGTAATATGCTTCTTAAACATTCTTGACTGCACTTGCTCTTGGTACTTTTATCAATACAGAGAATATTCCATCATACCAACACTTAGCAAAAATCACCTACTAATACGAAGATTTGTTGTAACACTCAAAGAGCTAGTAATTCCAAAACCATAAAGAACTGGAACTCACAGATTCTGCATTGTACTGAAGAAAGTCTAGATGTGTCACATTTCAGAAATGAAAAAAACTAATCAGTAGATCAATTTTATCTTCAAAGACGTAACTCACTAAATTATCTTTAGGGTCCCTTCCAACTCAAACCATTCTACGATTCTATGATTTAGGACTTCTCTTTCTTCTCCTTATGTGGAAACAAATTATCTCTATGACCTCAGAAGATGCAGCTGGATGACCTAAAATCTACATGGTCTCTTTGCATTTTCAGCTAGTACATCAAGTATTAAAATGCAAAACTTTTTAATAAGATTCTTTAACATTGGTGCCCATTCACTTACAATTTTCTGAATTAATGTTTAGATTAATCTCCCCCTTTAAAGGGAGCATTCAACATCTTCCAGAGTTTTTTTTTATTTCCATAAACCCATGTAATTTATGAAATAAATGGAATATTCTATTGTAAAACATTCTAACCATTGAGTATTTTACTTTGTTCATGATTCCCATATGGGACCATAATAAAAATTAGATGTTGGCTGGCAAAACTCTCAATGAAATATCCATAACTACACTTGTCATAGTAATTAAATAACAACATTACCATTCATAGATCCTTGGAAGTCACAAAGGAAACACTTATAACATGGTGACCAGAAGCAAAATTGATATTAACAACTCATGTAACAATCTACTATATAATTATCTTTAGCAGGAACATGCTTTTTGTCTTCATCATGAGCTGAAGAACAGATTGAGGCTTACACTGCAGACATACAGATGTTTAGTTTAATGGATAACAAATGAAATAACAAAGGAGCAATAATAACTCATCATTAGGAAGGCTGTTGCAAACAGCTGTCATGTAGAAGACCAATACACAGTGAGAAGGTATAGAGATTAAATCACTGAGTGGTGTTTACAGTAAAAACTTTTACTACATACTAAACTACTAAACTACATACTGCAGGAACTTTGTACCTCCTAATTGCAAGAGACAACAAAAACAGTTTCCTACTTCATGTGTTCCCTTAGCTAGTTGCATACAGGGACAAAAAAAAGAGCACATTCTCAATCACCATCGTTTGAAAGGTGTTGTTAAAAAAATTACGTATCTCTTATAGAAGAGAAGTGCTCTATCTTAAGTTTTCCTAAATGAATTTTCAAGCTTGTAAACTTTGGAGCCTGGTACGTGTACACTAGTTATAAAATATGGCAACAAAAAACATAAGACTATATTCCATTTACTCTAGTTAAAGATAGATAAATTGTATATGAATCAATTAAAATCACAGTGTAAATGGACTGAAAATATTACTGAAACTAAAAAAAAACCCACCACATCATGAAATCTGCTAGTTGCAAGAAGTACTCATTTAAAGAAAAAAATAAAATCTACAGAAAAGCTGTGAAATCCACCTTGTGCATAGTTTAATTTTATCACATCCGCTTCATCTTAGGAATGTGCTAACTGCTGTGAACATGATTTATGTGTATATTTAATCTGAACTGCTGTTACAATTAATGACAAAGTCAGGTTTAATAGCAGCTCCTGCCTCTTGCTAATTTTAATAAACTCTGGAAATTATGTCTTTATTTAAATATGGAAATACTCTTCCTACTTTTGCTCTTAAGCTTCCAAATAGAATTAGGAACGGGCTGTACCTTGAGATATAGAAGCTAGAGCAGCAAATGCTGTCGCAGAGATAAAACAAACAAGAATACAGTATTTTTTCTTCAACCTAGTCCAATTACTCTTTGGTGTTACCTCTACCAATAAAAATGTACAAAATACTTACAAAAGTAAGATTTAAACTTACAGCCAGCCATACTCACATTTACATCTTTACAAACATTTTGAAGGAAGGTAGAAGTAAAATATCCCAATCACAAAAGACCAAATACCTTACATAATAAGAAAATGTAACAGATGCCATAAATTAGAAATTCAGATCTTTTTAAACCTGCTTTCTCTTGGAAATGTACCATGATTATCATAAATATGAGCAATTATGAGCCAAAAATAAATGATCATATAAAGGCTTAAAATTCTTATTTTCTTTAGTTAGCAATGTAATGAAGACTGTGTAAAAATTCTGAACCTTTTTTCTGTTTAAAAGGATTGACAGAGCAATGCATCATGACTACATAGTTTGTTGTTAGACCTCATAAACTTGGGTTTTTATTCTCCTGCTTTTAAAGGCATTTAAATCCTCCCAGAAAAAAATCTGCAAAATCAGCAAGAAACTCAAAAGCTGCTGACAGTGCAGCAGAAAATGAGCAGAAGTCACTCTCATCAGGAAAAATAAAGGGTATGTGTTCCATTTTATCTTTAGAATAATATTTAAATAGAAAATTAATCATGCCGCTGCAGAACTAAAAATTATCTCAAATTAAAAATAACAGATTGAAATTAAGGAAAGATTGGTGAAGGAAATAAATTCAAATTTCTTCTGTTGTCAGCAAAAGAATATGGTTGGGAAGCATAGGTAATGGGGAGTGCCGAAAGTTAAACTCCTGCTGAAGAAGTCGAGATAAAGACAGAAAGGAGAAAACACAAGTAAGCTGCAGGTGGTCACATAAACAGGAGTTACAGGAGCAAAGACTTAAATAAGCATTTTAAGAAGTATGAATGAGAATTGTGATACATCATTTGTGTCCTGCTCAAACTTAAGAGGAAGGAAGAAAGCCAGGAGTCAAAAGTGTTATCACAAGACTTGGCACCATCATCAAAAAAGCCAGGCTTTTTTCAGTGATGTCCAGTGATAGGACAAGGGGCAATGGGTGCAAACTGGAGCATAGGAGGTTCCATGTAAATATCAGGAAAAACTTATTTACTGTGAGAGTGACAGAGCACTGAAACAGACTGCCCAGAGAGGCTGTGGAGTCTCCTTTGCTGGAGACATTCAAAACCCTGTGTGATGTACTCTAGGTGACCCTGCCTGGCAGGGGGGTTGGACTAGATGATCTTTCGAGGTCCCTTCCAACCCCTAAGAGTCTGTGATTCTGTGATTCCTGTACCAATGACTAAAAGATAACAGAAACTTGAGTGAAAAACAAGCCAGACATGAAGTAGCTGAAAAGATAGCAGAAGTTTTCTGAAAGAGGCAGTGATATCTTACTGAGACACAGACATGAAATTTATTTCTATGCCTAGACATAAATCTAGGTGCTTGCATCACACAGGTAATAGCTCTGGTGATAGAACCAATGGCATTCACATTAGAAAGATGTTGTGATAAGAATCTAAAATGAAATCATGTAAATTCAGATAAAGACTGCTGCTTCCCAACCCAAATTTAATAGTCAGAAGATGACATATCCAGGAAGAAACTGAACTCTGAGAACTTTAGGACAAAACACAAAAGTTGTTAAATTGCAGACAATCTAGGTCAGTATACATGAAAGCAAATTATCTTAAAATCTGTGATATTTCTGGTCTGTCCACCAAAACAAGCACACAGATCAAACCTCCCTGAGAATCTCAAGAAGTGTCCAAAAAGAACTGCAAATCAAACTCTTAAGTTTGCATCAAAATAGCTATGATAGGCTTCCATGGGCCAAACATGGTAATTAATGTTTTTCTGAACTCTAAACTATCCAAAGCCATAAAAAACGCAAAATGTGCATGTTCAAATAGAGAAGTGCTTAACAGGAACAGCACTTAAATAACAAGTGACACTCTGTGCATCCAGGACACATTTTCAATTACGGATTTTTCTAAGTATTTGAACAGGTAAACAATCCACAGACAACATGCAGACCAAGAGCTAAACGTCAAGAAAACACATAAAATAACCAATTATTTACTACTTAGCTTTCACAGTTCCCAATTCCCTATTTTGTTTTCATCACTCCCCAACTACCATCAATTACATTAAAACATAAGAGAATTTTGCTTGTCATTCCAAACAAAACAATCACGTATTGGTTGAGAAAAAGTGTTAAATTCAAACTAAAAAATTATCCTCCTTTCCCTGTGAAATTTCTGTGATGCTTGAATAGCTTCCAGTTAAATAAATAACAATCTGTTAAAGGTTTTTAAGTCTAGTTTATTGGTTTATTGTCTTTTTCCTTAATCTAAACATTTCAGAGATATCCAGTAAAACAACAGAAAAGAATCTAGCTAATGCATCCTAGTAAAAGTTTACAAGATAATGTGATCTAGATTAACCCAGTGATACAGCAGCAATATGCTTTGTAACAGAAGCAACCAGTGACGTGGTCCCTGTTCAAGGACAAAACTAAAAACCAAACGGCAACAAACTTAGAAAAACACTTTTAAAAAACAATCAGCTCCAAGACCAACTAACTGAGGATCATCAACAGTGCCTGCATAGGAGCCTCCAGCTTCAAGTTGGATAATGGAAGCCAGTATTGTAAAAGGTGATAGTAATTAGCTGACCAGTTAAAAAAATTTCACCATTTCTTGTTTAGCTGCACTATACCTAGCTACTTACAACTTAACTGAAGCCTAACATTTATTTTATTGCTTTAATTAGCAAAACCGAATTTGGATTAAAACTGTTGAGAACTGCATAAAGAATTGAGCCTGTAACAGAAAGGCAATCTTAAAAAGTATCTACATGTACCTTGACTTTATTTGGTTTATCTACTACTGTGTTTCTCTTGCAGTACCATTAAAAATTAAACAGTTACTGTTAGATTTATTGCTATTACAATACTGTCATATGACTGAATTTTTATTTCCATAGCACACTACCATCTGGTCTGCTCCTTATGCTATAGTGTAACAGAATCTCACTTCTGCCAACAATTATTTCTGAGGCCAGCAAATTTCCTTAAGTCCTCTTCCAGGGCTCTTTGCTATTTTTCCCTGGTGTATTAATCTAATTCACCATGAAGAACTACAACATTCTGTGCTAGCACAAGCATGACATCAATATACTGCTGAATGAGACTGACAATTCCTTAAACTCCTTTACTGCCAAAAACCTCATGCTGTGGATGTCTAGCCTGATTTGTGAGTAGTATTAAAAAGTCAGTATCTGGAAAAGCTGAAGACATTTCAGTATCATGAGCTTTGTCAGATGGTAACACTAGTTTTATAACCAATTACTTCACAGTAGAAGCTTCTGTCCTTGAAAGATAGATACTAGTTTGCAGTTATAGAATCCAAAAGTAGAGTCCACTGCTTATTCCATGCTTAAAGAAATTCACGTAGCCTGAAAGCTGCTCCAAACAAGTGGAAAAAAGTAGGGAGCAATGAGCACCCAATTATCAAAATTTTAGTAATAATTTCAAAGTATAGAGAAAACAAGGAGACCAGTTATTCTTTCAGGCTTTCTGCATTACTTCTTGCAAACCCAATCCCCTGTAGCTCAATTGTGTCCAACTTTTAACTGAAATTTCATAGAAAGACTTGCTTAAATAGCTTTCCTTTATTTTTATTCTATTTTTAATCCCGGAGTTTGTCAGCTATGAAAAAAAGCTTTGAAGTTTCTTGAAGTTATTTTTAAAAAGTTGCCCAACTTTTCTTCCTATTTATTGCTTTTAGGCCAACATATTTTGCAGGAAATAATGCTTTTTTAATTGTATTGCTCCTCCTAAGAATAATAATAATAATAAACAACTTATTTTAGTAAGTCTAATAAACTTATTTGAAAAACTTATTTTAAATAAGTTTATTTTAATAAACTCATTTAACTCTTCCCCTGAATCCAGGATAACATGAGCCTTTCCTCAAATAATGTAAAAATTTCATTTTATTGTCCTTTATATCTCAGCAGACCTCCTATCCAAGAAGTTTGTACAGATGTCAGCAGTAACACATGGGTTAAACTTTTTAAATTTTGATTTTTTTTTTTGTTTTCAGTAGAGCTGGAGAACAGAACTGTATCAGTTTTAAATGTGATCCTTCTATGGTCCCCATATGCACTCCCAATCAAGTAATCAGAAAACCTGTATAGTGCATTCGGTTGTTTTTTGTCCTCTTGTTAAAAACAAAAATGCAGGATTTTTCTGGACCTGAGTCAATGAAAATATTCCTTAATCACATGCATGTAACCACCTGCTCCCATCTTATCTGGTTTTCCCCGACTCCTGGTAGCAAACATCCGAGTAACGAGAAGGATGGACTACACTCCCGTTTCCCCACTAAGTAGACACTTGGGTCTACGAAGGTTAGGAAGAAGGGACTGTGGCTGATGAAGAAGTGTTCACAGACAATTTGGAACTTTATACTCACCTTGAGGTGAAGGGCTGGACTGTTCCTGTCTTGGAGAAGATACCTATCTTACCTGGCTGTAGGTGGTGAAGCTGTTTGTGGCAAGAAACCGCCTGGGGCAGTCAGTGCCCCTTCTCTGTAGGCAGGATTGTGCCCGCTCCTGCCTCTTGCTTAGCGTGAGGGATACTTACCCATCGGGGATAGTATTCTTCTTTACCATGCTGAAAGGAGGAGCAGGCAGAGCAGGAAACAGCGGTGAAAAGTGGGCACTGCAGCAAAGGAGAAAGAACCGCGCAGTTAACACGGTGCTGATCTCTTTCTCCATCAGCGGGCCTTTTCACAGGGCTGACTCTCAAGTAAAATAAACCAAGCAGTCAGCTTGGGCTTGAAGCCATCCTGAAAAAGTACTGCAACTTGCAAGCTAGCCTATTTTCTCCACTGCTACAGTACAACAAGAGGGAAAGAGAACTCACCTCTCCTCTCCAGGAGATCAAAAGAAACAGAGAGGAGAGGCAGCAGGTTTCTAACTCTAGCAGCAGCGCTGCATGGATGAAGCTCTTCCTGGCAGTCCCTTTCGTCCCTCTCCTGTGGCTCGGAGCAGTCTGTTCTGCCCTTGTGCTCCCACAGCTAGAACTCTTGTCTCAACGAGGAGAAACTCCAGGCAGCTGCAAGAGGCGAGGCCGGCACCTCAGCAAGGGAGGGACCCATCACCTGTCCCACTCTAACCTAGACGGGTCCGATCCCGCTAGATCCTGGGCACCGGTCAGCACCCGCCGATCTCTGTGGGACCAGGGCAGGGACGAGAGGGGCGAGGGGAGCTCCCCCCCTCCGCGGAGGGCCCATATCCGCCGCTTCAGAGACGACGCTTGAGGCTGGCGATTGGCTCCCTCCCCAAAGCCGCATGTCCCCACGAGGGCAGGGAGCCCCGGACAGGACCGCCTCCGAGGCCGGCTCGGGGCGCTCCCTTAGCGGGTGGCGGCTCAGCTCGGGGGAGGAAACGAGAAAGAGCCGGGGGCTGGGGGGGGACCGAGGGGTGGAAGGTCGCGGCCCAGCTGCGGGGGGCCGGGCAGGCGGCTGTCAGAGAGGGGGTGGGCTGTGCGGAGAAGGGCGCGGGCTGCAGCTGGAGTCGGTAATAGGGAGAGGCGCCGGCGGGGCGGGGAGGACCGGGGCTGCGGGCGGCCCGTACCCTGACAGGATTTCCCTTGCAGAGGAAGGTTGTTGCGAGACAGAGCGTTTCCAAAAAGATCCCGACTGCGCCTGCGCGGCACCCAGCCGGCTTGCCGGGAGGGGCTTTGCGCCTGCTCCTCTACAGCGGAGCCGGGGAAGCCAAGAGCGCATGCGCGGCGGCTGGCGGCCGGGAAACCGTTCCGGGGAGCGTAGTATGTTGCCGGCCAATAGGACGATGGGCAGGGGGGTGTCTCTGCGCGGCAAGGCCGGGGGTGACGGCGCAGGCCTCGGGGCGCGTGCGTGCCCAGCGGGGCGGGACTAGCGCGCACGCGCAGCGGCTGGTGGCGCGGAGCGGTCTCGGTGCGGGAGCGGCGCTTTCGGCAGAGGGGACTCTGAGGTGCGGTTGCCGCTGCTGCCACCGCAGCGGCTGGTGGGGGTTGTTTGGCTCCTTCCGGGCTCCATGCGGAGGAGGGGGGTGAAAAGAGACGGGCGAGCCGGATCTCGGTGGAAGGTCTTATGTCAGGTGCAGCCCTGGCCTTCGGGCTCCTGAGCAGCTGCCGGGAGCTCAGGGAGCTGCGGAGGCGCGAAGGAGTCTGTGAGGGGAAACACAAGGAGAGCGCGGGTTGGGAAGGACGTATTGGCCTTGTCTTACATCGAGAGATGCGCTACATCCCCGTCCACGCCTTTCCTCTCGGAAGATATGCCGGCTCCTGCGCTCCGGACCATTTTCGACTCTTTTTCACTATGTTTTTCTGTGCTTTTTTTGATTCAGTCTGTCCGGAGACTCCTGTCCTGTGCCGTGCCAGTTGCCTCTGGCTTGCAGCAGTATCATGTTCGCCTGTTTCTGTTCCGAAGGTAGATATATGAGAGGGCATGGCCTCTTCTGTTTAGAATGGAAGGCAGATGAGGGTGAAGGAGTGGTAATCGGTGAGCCAGTGCTAGATCACTTATTTTGATGTGCCATATGCGGTATTGATTTTCATGTTCAGGCTGACCTTAACCCGTTTCTGAAACTCTTCCAAGTGTTTGTAGCTTATTAAAAACTTACGTAGTCGTTTACAGCCCATTAATGTACAAATTCTATGAAACGATAACAGCATTATTGCACTTCCTGTTTGCTGCTTTATTTGAGAAGTTGCTGGTGTTAAATTTCAGAGAAGTTCTTTACTAAATAATTGATAAATCCTACTTATTAATTACAGAGCTGCAGTTTAGTCTGAAATTATTGTGCTGCTCTTGGAGAGTCAGAGCAACTTTATTTCTCTTTGTCAAGACAGTAAATTTATAATCCTGCTAATTACTACAAATTTCAGCAAGTGTGTGGGGTTTTTTTAAGTTAATGTACTGGAGAAAAAAACCACACTATAACTCCTGAATATATCTTACTGTCTTATTGCTTCTTTTTCGCACACTTTAAAGCAATGTTTATTTAACTTTTTGTTTACTCTGCTGAGTTGAATGTACAATGAAGCAGTGTTCCTTTTTTCAGTATCCATGTTACAACTTAATTGTTTCTTTAATGCACACACTTCAAACAAATAGATCCTGATCATAAACAAAATGAAAATTCATCAGATGAAGTAATTAAGGGAAGTAATATAAAAAATTGTCAGATTTTATAGTTTTGTTCACACTATGGTAAAGTAAGAACTAGAAAACTATGTAGCAAATGTGTGAGTTCCATAAGTGTTCTGTTTTGCCAGAAAACTTTACTTTCTGCCTTTTTCCACATCCATGTAAGAAATATTTAATGACTGATTTCACTAAATCAGTGGAATGAGAGCACAAGGTCTCAAGTTAATGCTGTAGAGCTGAGCATTAAGGTTAGAACGAGGGTAGTAATATTTTTGATACATATGAGAATAGAAATAGCTTGATGTTCTTTGGCACAAAAAACAACGCCCCTCAGGCTCCCCCAAAACTCAGTTTGAAGCTGAGAGACTGGCAGCTCCGTATAGAATTCCAGTCTTATCTAAATCCATTTGATGTGTGCAGGAAAGCGATTCTTCAGTCCCTGATCATGCCTTCAGAGAGGCATAATTAGCATAACCAAGCAACTAGGTATACAGTAAGTTTTCTGTGAGAGCAGTCATGTTCAGTCTCCTTGCTGAAGTGCTGTCTGAACATGCCTGTATTCTGAGAAAATTAGGACAGCTATTACATGATATTTCATCACTTGGCTTTCTGTGCTAGAGTTCCACGATATTGTAGCAGTTGGCTCTCAAGCATGCTGAAGCACTCAGCCTAGAGTGGAGTGGGGCATAGGGTGTCTTCTCTGCTTTTAGAGGAAAGTGCTATGTGGGAAAGAACATTGAACTGCTTCTTTTAGGATACTTGTGTTATAACTGCACTGCAAAAAAAAGAAGTGTACTGAAAAAGTTACTGAATTTATATCTGCTGAGAGTAAAATAGTGTTTTTTAGACAAATTTGCATTGTACCTTTTAATTAGTTGGATAGTTGTTGGGTTCTGTAAAGCATTTGTTAACGAAACAAATTGTTGTGACATTTAATCAATAGGAGTACAAGAGATTTTCTTCATAATTTTTTTTATTTCTGTTTTTTGAGTATAAAACTTATTTACAGTCTGAGAATAGTAAAATGCTGATTATATCTTGGATTTTCTTCAGGTTTTTGAGTGCATGTTGCGAAAGCTACTGATTTTAGCCATCAAGTATAATAAAACCATCAGTGTTTCATAGCAGTATTTTAAGAGTTTACGAAGGGATTATGCGATGCTGTCTCTTTCACTTCCAGAAATGGAATATAGCTCAGCTTGCTCAATTTAATTGGTTTACATCTATATTAAAAGTTACAATACAAACAAGCATCCTGCTCTATTTGCATCTCTCTGGAGATGAGGAATCCACTTCCTCATCTTAGTTTATACCCATATTTAATCACTAACATATTTTACGTACAGCTTGTATTGAGTTTCTTGGCTCATATTTCCCTTTCACTGGAAGAGTAGCCATTGAGGACATGGTAAGTTTTTTCAGTGTGCTTAAGAAGATTGAAATATTATTTGAATACTACACAATTTATTACATTTCTCAAATCCCCATATAAGAAACTTTGGCAGCCTTCTAATAATTATTTTGCAGCTTTTTACGGTATTGTTTCATGTTTTCATCTGTCGTGTTTGGGAACATGAATCCCTGAGTTGTGTTAATGTGGACTAGGTCACGACTATCTAGATGTGCAATTCCTCTGTACTCTCACGTTGTTGCTCTTACTACAACCAAAGATTATACCTGCTGTTTTTGACTTAAATAGAATTTTATTTGCAGTTTATTTTTACAGTGACTGCTTTTTCAGGATACCTTTTTTAAGGGTGCAATGTACATTTCTTGCATAGTACAGCTTTGTTACTAAAAAGTGTCTTCTATGAGTGTACGTGGCCTGAAGAATTTGCATGGCTTTAGTTCTGTCAGAATTTACTGTACTTTCATCAGTTTGGGTCTGTCACCTGTACAGTTTTTTTGAGTTTTTGTGTTTTCTTGGTTTGGTCTGTGCAGTAAGCCTTTTCATCTTAAAGTCACAAGGGGCTCTCTACGTTCAAGTCAGGTTCTCATTATCACTCAACCCTGTTTAGACACAGTTTTCTGTTAGTAGCACTAAATGAATGCACTTGGAAATTATGGCGCATTCCCAAAGCTTGTGCTTTTCTTTGCTGTCACTTGAGTGTAGATACAATAGCAGCATGGACTTAACAGCATTATCTCCTTCACAGCTAGAGCTAATGCCAAATTATTTTCTAACTACGTTTCAAAATAGACCATCTCCTTAGTCAAGGGTGTGCAAGTCATGCTGATTATAAAAAACAGCTAATCATCTTCCCTGCTTAAGCCAATTTATTTTTAGTTTTATCGTCTTGGTAATTTCATTGGGTTGTGCTGTTTGGCTTGCTTAATAATTCTCATGTATTCCCACACACTACTCTTGAGTATCATCAGTGGATGCCATCCAGAGCAGTTGTCAGTACTAGAAACATGTTCTGAAATGTTAAAGCTGTTGTAATGTTTGTCCTTGTAATTTGTTTATTAATATGTTTTGACATCTGCTTGATACTGTATCACTTAATGTGGATTAAGTAGTATGTACATTAAATATTTAAAGCAAGTATTTTGAGTTTGTTCTTCTTTTCTCTGTTGTATCTTATATCCTTAAAGACTTTCACTCTTGTCCTAAAGTGCTTTCATGCAGCAGTTTTGAGATGCCTCATTTTATGAAATTTAAAAATATGCTTTTCATATAGTGTTTCTGATGCTTTTCATATTGGATTATTCCTCTTGGCTTTCAATACAAACTGATAATTCATACCTGTTTATTTTTGCATATTTATTTTAGTATAGCAACTTTTTTTATTTCCTGTGTAGTTACTAAACATCAAATGGGCACTTAGATTTTCAATTGAATTATTCTTTGAAGTTGTGGAGTCTTTATTCTTCTTAATGAAAGAGGAGTCATTTGGATGTAAATGAAAACTACATAGCACAAAATGCAGAATACTGCTAATAGCAAGGCTGGTATAAATCTGAAATAGCTCTTGTTTTATTTTTGAATGTAAGTAGTGTGTATTTGCATCAGTGTAGCTGATGACAGCAGAGTCCCTTTTGGAAAGGGAAAACTTGCAGCCAATTATTTGGCTTGGATTTTTTCAAGTAAATATTTGCATTTTTAAGGGGTGTTTGTATGCAGTTTGATACTATTAGATTGGAGGAAGGTCAAGTACTCACAGCTGAGCCATGCTGTAAACCAAATATCTTCAGAAGGCAACTCACATTTTTAAAAAGCCCTCTGAACAATACCTGTCTCCTCCTTTTTATAATGGTACAGTGTGATACTACGTAATGCTCCTGATTATTTTAATGTTAAATACCGGTTTGAATGTAATAGGTTCTTTACAGCATTTTACTGGTCATTAATCTCTCCTGTATTGTGAACCAAGAAGTCTGCACTTTAGTTTGCTTTTTTAAAGACTATGATAATAACTGAAACAATGCAGTTTTCGTTTTATGAAGTGCCAGTCTCTTTGGAAGCACCCTACCTCATCCCTCCTCCCTCCCCTGAGAAATGGGCTTTGCAGTCTTCGCTGAAACACAGCTTTGAGCTGTAACCACCAGAGGGAGTCGTCGGTAAAAATGTCTTCCGTTTTGAAGAATCCTAGGCTAGGAACTAGCCAATGACTAATTCATCCTGATTTTTGCATCAGAAAAGAATCCATTTGGAAATTAACAATAAGTGTTAAATCTCAAATGTCAGAAACACTGGGCATTTTAGTTTCTTGATATTTGCTAATAAAAATGTGACAGTAGTTGGCCTAACAGTTAATGTGTAGGAAAAAAAAATTGGGATTTGCATTTTATTTAAAACATTGAAAGCTTTTCCTGAATTGTTTTTCATAGTTTACTGAAGACATTGAGTATGTTGGTAGGCAACATAAGAGAACTTGTAAATCAGAACATGCAGGAAGGTAGAACAATAAAAATACTCATTTACATATTTCCTGTTATTGTGCAGCAAAACTTAACCAGCCAGCTAGAAGTCTAGTAACTTTTATCTTTACATACTTACTTTGAATAGTCCCGTTGAACTCTGTGGCAATTCCCATGGTTTAAGGTAGAGGTTTCTGAATTTAATTTCCTCATATTCACTCATCAGCAGTAATACTAGCTCCAGGTGGTGTATGAGGCCTTATTGTTGAGGAGGGATTCCCTCAAACCTCTGTAAATACTTTCACTCCTTTAAATGAGAAAGCTGTGCTGCTGTCCTTCCCATCCCCATCAACTGAGCCTCAGCTTTGCACCTACCTGAACAGTGTGGAAAACAGAGGGTGGACACAAGGTCTGTTACAATGTACTGAAGGAAGCTGCCATGGAGCATAATGAACATGACATTCATAGTCATATGATTTAGTTTTAGGTAGTCCTGTGAGGAGCAGGGAGTTGCTCCTGTGAGGAGCAGCCTTTGCAACTGGAGGCATTATATGAACAGAAGTGGCCCATGTGGAGATACTTACTCTTTGAGTTAAGTTTGTATCTTCATACATGCAGGATTATGAGCTGCATAGGCATGCTATTTTGAAGGAGTTTGAATATGACAACATACAACTGTTGCAGACAGACTAAAATGATTTATTTTTGTACCTTGTTTCCAGCAGTCCTGAGTACATGCATATAGAGGTCAGTAGCACTTGCTTGGAGAGAATATAAAACCAAGTACTGCTTTAAGGATGTGTTGATTTAGTATACATTATAATTATTTTTAAAGGGCTAATAATTTGGCATTTCTGAGTGTACTTTTGTGTTTCAGAAGTTCTTGAGATATAGTATTGATCAGAGAGAACTGGAAAAAACTTCAGGTGTGGATGAGGGAAGTATTTATATATACTTGTTAATTTATGATATATTACTGGAATAATCACATGTAAGGTTGTGAAGTTCCCAGATGCTATGAAAATTGTAACCAGACAAGGTGGGCCAAAGTTCTTAGCCATTCCCAATAATGATGTTAAAAGCCAGGATGAAACAGGCAAGAGTTGAGCTGTGATCTCCAAGTTAAACCTGCAAATTGAGACATAGGAAGTATTGAGTTACTAATAGGCATGTTGTGCAAATTCATTGTGTTTGCTTATGTTGTAATTTAAAGATAGGATCTGCAGCTTAGGGCTATTAAACTAATTTTGAACTTCATAGCCCTGGTACTGAATGCAATATTCTTTGCAGTATAGGATTCTATGAATGTTATCTGCCTTAGCATTTACTAGGTGGCTATCCTTTTTGAGATCTTACTGAAGCCAAGTGGGCTGGTTGATGTAAGACTTAATGGGAGAGTAGGCTGTAGTGACCAAGACATGGTAGAATTCAGGATCCTTAGAGCAGTGAGGAAGGAGCAAAGCAAACTCACTACCCTCGACTTCAAAAGAGAAGATTTTTGTCTCTTTAAGGATCTGCTTGGTAGGGTACTGTGGGACAAAGCCCTGGAGGGAAGGCAGCCCAGGAAGGCTGGTCCATATTCAAGGATCACTTCCTCCATGCCCAGGAGCTATGTGTCCTAACGAAGAGAAAGGCAGGCAAGAGAGCCATGAGGCCTGTATGGATAAGCAGAGAGCTTGTGGACACAGTTAAATGTAAAAACAAAGAATACAGAGAGTGGAAGCAAGGCCAGGTATCCTGGGAGGAGTACAGACAAGCTGTCAGAGAAGCAAGGGATCGGGTAAGGAAGGGCAAAGCACAGACAGAGTTGGACCTGGCCAGGGATGTTAAGAATAACAAGAAAGGTTTCTACAGGTACGTCAGCAATAAGAGGAAGACGAGGGAAACTGTGGGCCCCCTTCAGAAAGAAACTGGAAACCTGGCCATGCAAGACAGAGAGGGCTGAGGTACTCAGTGACTGCTTTGCCTCAGTCTTCACTGGCAAAGGCTCTGGTCACACCATACAAGTTGGAGAAGGCAAAGGCATGGACTGTGAAAAGGAAGATCTCCCCACTGTAGGAGAAGAGCAGGTTCGTGACAATCTGAAGGACTTTAAGGTGCACAAGTCTGTGGGACCTGACGGGATTCATCCACGGCTCCTGAAGGAACTGGTTGACGAAGTTACAAAGCCTCTGTCCATCATATTTGAAAAGTCTTGGCAGTCTGGAGAAATCCCCACTGACTGGAAAAGGGGAAACAAAACTCCCATTTTCAAGAAGGGAAAAAAGGAAGACCCAGGGAACTATAGACTGGTCAGTCCCACCTCTGTGCCCAGCAAGATCATGGAGCAGGTCCTCCTTAAGGTTCTGCTAAGGCATGTGGAAAACAAAATGGTGATTGGTGACAGCCAGCACAGCTTCACCGAGGGCAATTCCTGCCTGACTCATTTGGTGGCCTTCTATAAGGGGGTCATGGCTTTGGTGGACAAAGGAAGAGCAACTGACGTCATTTACCTGGACCTGTGGAAAGCCTTTGACACTGTCCTACATGACATCCTGATATCAAAACTGGAACAGAACAGATTCGATGGATAGACCACTCATTGGGTAAGGAACTGGGTGGATGGTCACAACCCAAGAGTGGTGATCAATGGCTCAATGTCCAGATCTAGACCTGTGATGAGTGGTGTTCCCCAAGGGTCAGTACTTGGACTGGTGCTATTTAACATCTTTGTCGGCGACATGGACAGTGGCATTGAGTGCACCCTCAGCAAGTTTGCTGATGACACCAAAGTGTGTGGTGAGGGTGACACGCTGAAGGGAAGGGAGGCCATCCAGAGGGACCTTGACAGGTTTGAGAAGTGGGCTCGTGCAAACTGGATGAAGTTCAACCAGGCTAAGTGCAAGGTCCTGCACCTGTGTCGGTGCAATCCCAAGCACAAATACAGGCTGGGGGGAGAATGGATCGGGAGGCGAAGGACTTGGGAGTGATGGTGGACAGGAAGCTCAACATGAGCCAGCAATGTGTGCTTGCAGCCCAGAAAGCCAACCGTGTCCTGGGCTGCATCAAAAGAAGTGTGGACAGCAGGGCCATGGAGGTGATTCTTCCCCTTTACTCAGCTCTTGTGAGATCCCACCTGGAGTACTGTGTCCAGTTCTGGAACCCCCAACATAAGAAGGACATGGAGCTCATGGAGAAAGTCCAGAGAAGGGCCATGAAGATGATCCGAGGGCTGGAGCACCTCTCCTGTGAGGACAGGCTGAGACAGTTGGGGATGTTGAGCCTGGAGAAGAGAAGGCCCCAGGGAGACCTTATAGAGGCCTTCAAGTGCCTGAAGGGGCCTACAGAAAAGCTGAGGAGGGGCTTTTTACAAGGGCTTGTAGTGAGAGGACAAGGGGTAACGGATCAAAACTGAAAGAGGGGAGATTTAGGTGAGACATTAGGAGGAAATCCTTTAGTGTGAGGGCGATGAGACACAAACAGGTTGCCCAGGGAAGTTGTAGAAGCCCTATCCCTGGAGTGTTCAAGGCCAGGTTGGATGGGGCCCTGAGCAACCTGATGTAGTGGGAGGTGTCCCTGCCCATGCAGATGCTCTTTAAGATCCCTTCCAACTCAAACCATTCTATGATTCTATGATAATAGGGCTACACTTCTGTAAGTATCCAATGGGATTATGTTAGCTTGCCTGTATTCCTACAGATCACAGTTTTGGGTTGCTTTTTAGCCTGGAAAGACTTGATGGAGTGATTCTTTTTTAAGATGTCTGTAGCCTTCCTTAGTTTACTTTTTATAAACTTCTGAACCAAATCCAAGGGAATATTAAATGTTTGCCTGCCCTGCGTTAGGTACAGGTAGATTGTAAGACCTCTAATCTGTATTAGTGTAAGAATTTTCATTGGAAATTCCTTTTCTTCAGCTCAGTCTATCAGAATCACAGACACTTCGTGGTTTCTCTTGGTTGTTCAGACCATAGAGGATTTTTTCTTCAATTATAACAGGGGTAGATAGGGCTTCATTTTTCCTCCCGCTAAAAAAAAATTTTAAAAACTTTAAAATCCCATTTTTCTCCATTATAAAAGAGAGGCACCATTTGAGAACCCTTTTCGTATGTGTACAATACCAGATGCCTGTGTTCAAGAAAAGTTGAGCACAAAACACAACTGGTGCACCAGAACAGAGGGAATTGCTGGTTGTGAGAACAGACAACTCTTCTGAGCAGAATCTAAGATCTGGGAGCAGTTGTGGTCAGGGGAGGTTGTGGTGACTGGAACTTCCCCTTCCCATCTTTAGCATTGTTTATTGAAGCACATGCTTGTAGACGTGTGATGGGGGGAACAGCTATGCAGCTCTTCCATAATTGCTTGATTTAAGTAGAACAGGAAGAGAAACCCAGAAAAAGGAAAGACTGATTTAAACTGAAAGACAGCATTGGTGTATGAACAAATGTCCATGAATGTGTTTTAAGTTCACAGATGTGACTTGTGAACTTTAAACCTTGTCAGACCAAGGTTTCAGAGCAATTTGATTGAAGGGTTTATGTGACATACTTGCTTATGAAAACAAGTTATTGGATTTAATGACCTGGGGATCTCCTCCAGCATGATGCTTTTATGAAAGCTTCCATCTATGAGAAGTTGTTTCAAGCTTTTTATAACACATTTTGGTCCAAGTTATATCCCTTACCTCACACAGTTCTGTAGTAGTCCATGGTTGTTAGGGCTCTGCTTTTTTCCCTAGGGATTCTTACAAAGACTTGTAAGGACTCTAGAGAGTGCTATTTTTTTTCTTAATGTTTTTAAGATGATTATTTGAAGTGAAATAACATGCTTTGTAGAAGAAGTGCCCAAGACCATGACTACCATTTCCGTAGTAGGTTTTATTACAGCCATAGTAGGCAGTAGCTTCAAAGAAACAGATGAAATCCAGATTGGGTTTCTGAACAATACTGTCTTGATTGTGAAGAGACACCAAAGGATATGTCTTTTTCCTACCAAAAAAAGAAAAAAAATCCTCCTTGAACTCTGATCTGGCAGGCTGCCAATACTGACCTTTACCTGTTCTTTTTAAGTATTTGTGAATTATATATTTTCTGAAGGTTTTAGAGAATTTTTTCCCCTCCATTAACCCTAAATTCAAGAAAGCTTGCTCCTTCAGGAAAATAACTAAGCAGGTGCTTATCAGCCATTCAAATGTTAAAATGCAGATGAGGTGCTATGCCTATGAGGTAGTGAAGTATAAATCATGTTTGAAAGCCATTTATCTGCTATGGTCAATGAAAATTAAGTGGAAGTTTGACTTCATTTGTGGCCAGGGGGAGAGGGTGACCTTTAAAATGTATTTTTAAAAATATATACATAAATGCACAATTTTATTGAATAGCTTTTTCTCTTCTGTCAAGAAATTTTGACTTAGATGTACTTTTGTTTCCAGATGAAAAAGAGAAACTATGTCCTTTGATGTCAGGCAAACTCATGCATGCTTTATCATGAGCAGCTGATGAAGGAAGTGCTTTCCTGTAGCACCTGTTTCTCAGCTGATAAATTCTGCTTGGTGTAGGTGGTAATGAATAGTATATTTTTAAGGTTTATCAGGATTCTCATCTGTTAGGATTTCATGTTCAGAACGGTGAGAAATGTTTGTATGATGGCTTAGAGTTTCTTAGTGATTCTTAGTTAAATATCCTCCAAGTGAAGCTCTGGAGAAAAACTTTTAGTTGAAAACATTTTTATTAGCTACTGCACCTAGCATGCTGGAAGACTTCTCAGACATTCTTTATGGGTGGGACTGTATATATTGTGAGACCTCACACTGAGCTGCCACAATTTATTATGAGAGATCAAGTTCTGAGGCAGAAGCGAGTCAGCAAAGGCAATGGAAATCACTAAAGAAGTACAGACATTATTCCATTGAAACGTTTCTGGATTTGGAAAAACTCTGAAGTGTTCAACTTTACAGCTACAATTTGAAATTTTCTAAGAAACCTGACATTCTCTGAATTACTTTTGATGTTGAAATTCCAGGTTGACTATTCAATAAGCCAACTGATACGAACTTTTGTCTTTTCCTTCATTAAAAGGCCTGTTAGCTCCTCTTTCAGTTAGTGATTTTAAGAATTGGATATCAGGATGGAGTATCTATCACAATGCTAGAAGATTTGTCCTAAATAAGGAATTATTCACAATGTTTTATTTCTGCCATGTAAATCCAGTTCAAATTTATTAAGACTTAACTTCTTAGACTTAACTTCCGCCCATGTCTGCTAGTTTCTGACTCCGTAATATATTTCTTCTTGTGCAGACACTGATAGGCTGTTGGTAACACTCTTTGTAGTTATGTTAAACTGACTTTCTTCAGTCTGTCTCTAGAATGCAAGTTTTCTTGTAAATTTTTCTTTCAGCACTTTCTGAAGCTTTCTTATTCATTAAATTAATAAATTAGGATTTTTTTGGGTAATAAATATTTTCATAGAACTCTGTTTTTTTATGCCAAGATTAGCAATGAAACTCCTGGTTCTTAAACTCTCTAATGCTGAGAATGGGTGTATTCTGGGAGTTCTATTTTTATCAATATTATTTGTAGTTTCCTGCCAGTTTTTGTTTTTCTTTATTGTTGCCCTTAGGGCCAGAAAAAAAATGTTTTTTTTCCAAGTAATAGAGTGAACTTAAAAGGAAATGAAGCCTGTGATAACGATTGGTATGAACAACTGACACACATACTGATAATGAGATACAAACAGCAGACCTAAAAAATATTGATAATATAAGTTATCTCTATCTCAATTCTCTAACTTTTTGTAGCACGGTGATCTTTTGAAAAAATTATTTCCTGAGTAACTCCTGCCAGTTATTATCTTTATAGGCACTATAAAATTGTTAGACCTTTCTTGTAAGCATATGCATCCTCATATGTGCTGCACTATCAGTTAGAGCTGTGCACAGGGCTATTCATTGGATGCTTGCTTGCAGAGCTGTAGGTTTTTAAAATTCTAAATGTTTCATAGAAATGTATAATTGCATGTGCAGATGTCGGAAGAAGATTCTAGCTGAGTCACCTGCTTATCTATTGAATATCTTATAAATGAACTGCCAGGTAAAAGGAGTTGAAAGGTATCAGTAGGTGGCAGAAAAACACTAGTATTATAATGAAGAAAAGTGTTGCTTTACCTGTGTAACCAGAACCTAACATCTCTGCCTGTATAATATTTTAAAGTTTTGATCTTCATTCTCATATTTGAGCTCTAGACCCCTTGTCAAGACTTCTCTCTTGACTTTTTCTGTCTTGACAACAACCTTTTCCTGTACTGCCATGTTACTTTTCTTCACTTAGTTCAAAATCTGCCATCAGAGGGAACTTTTCAGTTGTTTTGATGCAAAGTAGACAGCTTCTCTTTCTGTGATGCTCAGGGAAGATGGAGAGCTGGTGATAAGAGAAAATGTTCACAACACTGTGAGAAGCCTTCAGCTATGGCTGAATGCACAGTCTGGAGCTTGAATAGAATAATCCAAATACTGTGCCTGAACTTTCTATTCTTCTCAAAACTCTTTGTGTTGTGCAGACAAACTTCATTTTAGTTCCTCTAGGATACTGCAACTATAATCTGAAATAGTTATTTTGCTGTTCGTGGGGGTTTTTTTTGCTGGAGGTAATTTTTGTGTCAGTTTGAAAAGGTGAACTCTGAGTTTAGGACTGTGGAGTCTTTGATCTGCACAGCACTGTCTTGCATCCAGCAATGTTTATTAGTTCAAAGTGCAATGCTGGATGAAAATGATGTATCTGACCTCCATGGACTTTGAAAATTATATGTCTGCATCTTGTGCTAAGAAAACCAGCTAAATCCCAGCTAGCATATGAGGAACAGGTTCTGGTATCTGTACCTGCAGCATGGTTAGTTGTTACTTGTTCAGTCTGCCAACAAATAGTTTTAGCTTTGTATTCTCAATTACGTCATCTTTGCATTTTGATAAGATGTGTCCTAAGTGTTGCAGTGGCCACTCATACCAGAATCAGGCTTGGATCAGTTAAAATTCTGTTCTCAGCTCCTCTGCAGCAACTTCAAATAATATAAAAATAAATATAAAATATTCCTGTGGTATTCACAATACCCTGTAGGAGGCTTGGTTGTTACAAAAGCAAGATGGTAAGATTTTTAAATTTTCAGAGTGATGATATTCTACAGTGTCCAGTAGTATATATTAAAACAAAAGCTGCAGTGAGTATTACTGTTTGTGAGTACTCCTTGTGTCTCTGTATGTCTTAGAGCTGATTTAATGTCAGCCCCCCCCCCCTTTGCTACCATGATTCCAAAATAGCCTTTTCCTGAAACCTTTTAAGGAAGCACTTCTTTTGTCCGATTTGTGGCTACAATAAAAGGTGGGGGCGTATTTCCCTCACAATGAAGAGAGCATGAAGGTCTGAAGGAGGAACTGAAATTAAGTTTGAGCAACACAAAGAGTTCAGAGAAGAACAGAAAGTTCAGTCACAATAATTGGATTATTCTATTCAAGCTCCAGACTCTGCATTCAGCCATAGCTGATGCCTACCACGAGAACATACACAGTAGGATGTTCAGGAGAAAGCAGTGAATTAAGGGGTATTTAGAATATAGCTGTGTTTGCAATAAAATTTTTATTTGGCTATTTTACAGATTCCTCTTATTTAAATTACCTTTGTAAATTTGAATAGGATCATGAAAAGTGACTTGCAGAATACCAGAGGTCTTAACATCATAGAATAGAATCATAAAGTCATTTAGGTTGGAAAAGATTGCAAGTCCAACTGTAAGCCTAATGCTGCCCAGTCTATTTCATTTTACAAGTTTCTTATATTTTAATGTGTAAGTGCATCATTCCAAGATTTCTCTTCTACTTCTCTAAGACTAGAAGACTAGCGAAAGAGAATTTCCCAAGAGAATTTGTCACAGAATGTCTCCTCTTGGGAGAAGTCCAATACTGTTCTTCAAACGTTGGTGTCCTTTTGCAGAAATTAGAATCCTTTAAGGAAGATATAAACAATTATTATTTCTTTTTATTTCATGTGACATAATTTGAATACAAATGGATTTAATACAATAAATACCATCTCTTATACTGAATTCAAGTGCTTTTATGTAATACAGACCTGTGAGCAAAAATACATAATTGTAGTGCCTTTCATGTGACCATACCACAAGTTATATTTGGATACACCTTGACTAAGACATTAATTTCTTACAGAAGTGTGTGATGGAAAGAATTTAAAAAAAAAAATAAAATTTGCAGGTATCATTGCAACAATCAAACATCAACTATCATCCACCAAAAACAGTTAAAAAAGAAATTTGAGTATAAGTTTAGTTGGTATGTTTATTCATTAAGAATTGCAAAATGGGATGGATCGATGCCTTGGAGCACACAATATTATTTACCTACATGATTTTCCTCTGTAGTCAGGTTTTGAAGTTACAAATCAAAGTAATTTGTATGTTCTAGTTTAGAGGACACTAAAAAGAAACTGTTCTTCAAAGAGCATGCATTTTTAAAAGAAATGTAAAGCACAATTTCCAAACAGAATAAATAATAACTTGTGGTTTTAACAACAAAGGAAGAGGAGTTTTAGTAATGAGCTGTATTAAAGGTGCTCGATCTGGTATAAGAGCTACTGGATGTTTATCTTAAGTAAGTATGAGTTTATTTTTAGCATCCAGTAGAAAAATACAGAACTTGTGAAATCAGCCTTTGACTCACAGTTTGCCACTGTAATTGATAACTTGCTGGTAGTGGCTGTGGAAGCTAATCCAGTAGAGTGTAATTTTTATCATAATTCCTACAGATGGTTTTAAAATAATGTGGATTGTGGGTCATTCACTATTATTTATTATGTGTGTACTCTATTCACATATATTTTAATTTTTGTAGTTCCTTTTTTCTTGACTTGTATCTCTAATTCCTTATGGATCAAATTATGTTGATATTTAGAGGACATCAGAAGTAAAAACATAAATAATAAATGTAAATTATATAGGAGATTACTGAAACAATCTGTGTTAAGTTCATTTACATTTTTGCAGAATTATTATTTGTTTTACAGAGAGGAAAAAAGTAAAATCTTTAATTGGTAGTTAAATACAGCCTATATGATTTGCTATGATAGTCAAACCTATGTATGGCAATAACAAAATAACACCGTTCCAGGAGAGTTTTCAAACTGAATTATGCAAACCCTGGCAACTCTTTCCTCAAAGAGTTCTAGAGGAAACATGTGGGGCAGAGGAAGAAAGGCATCGTCTTAAAAACACACAATTTTTTTTTTGTATCTAGGAGAGAAACAGTATTACAAAGAGGGGACAGAATTTGTGGTAAACAGTTTATTCCTTATAGTTTTATATATAGTATTGCATCAGTTTGACTGTGGGAAATAAGAACATGCTGTACTCTTATGTAAATATTTTCTGTATTTTTGGGAAAAAAGCATGGGTGCTTTTGGGAATGACTGTTAAAAGCAAGTCTTTACTTCTGTGCTTAAGAAAAGAAGACAGCATATGAAGTGCTTAGCAGAATCAAATATACATCTATTATTCCACAAACATTTATTGAAAAGTAAACGTTGTACAGTATCAAGTCTAGTAAAGTCCTCTGCTTTCTGCATTTAGTCAGATCTGCTAAATGGATAGTTGAAGAAATCCTGTCATGGACACTTATTGACTAATTTGCATAAAGAAATATTTCTTCCTTACCTCTATTAGTATTTGGTTTAAATCCTGAATGATTCCATTAGCTACGTAAATGCTTAATCACTTGAAAAATCCTGCTAAGCTCTTGCCCTCATTGAAAGCTGTGATAATTTGTTCTAGTTAATTTTGTATTTAAATACATTGCCTTTCAGTTCCACTAAATATTCCTTGGTTTTCTTTTTCTAAATAATGGACAGACTAGTAAGAACACCAGTTTTAGCCTACCTGTCCTATTATTTTGCATCCTGTTTGCTCTTACTCGATTCTTCTTTAAGCAATACTATTTTTTTCAGTTTGTCAATGCAGTCACTGCAATTGTATGTGAAGGAAAATGAAATACTTGTGGAAGTTGATGCCTTTAATCCTGATTTTTCAACATACACTAACATTTGAGACAGCTGTAATTTGCACTGTAATTATTCTTTTGACGTGTGAAAGACTTTGATCTATTCAGAGTTGTCCTGCACCTTTTTCAGAGGAAAGAGAACAATTTGTAAGAGCTTGCAGAAGAAAGCACCACTTAAAATCTATGTTTTATAGTCTTACTGCAAGTATGTAAGAAAGCTAAACTGTGTTTTTACTTTCTTTTCCACTGGAAGTGTACATCATTGCTGATACCTATTTTGAGTTGATATAGGGGAAAAAATGTTATTTGTACTAACTCTGGAAAATTATTCTGGAATCCCTTCATGGGGTTGTATTGCAAGGTTATATATTCTGGAAGGGATACATATTTATCCCCTCCACAATGCTGACTGCTTCATCAATGGGGAGAATGTTAGAATGTGGAGTTAAATCAGCAGGGAGACAGAATGGTTTCCTCTTAAATATAAAACAATGTATGCACTAACATAAATATAAACAGGAATATGTAAACAGGGAATGGGTTATGGAAACAAACAAACCAGGCAGCATTCTCAAAGAGAAAGTGGTGATGGAAATGCCTCCAAGCTACTTTTGTGTTCTCACTATAGACAAAAATCTTGATGTATCTCAGCCTTTGTGGTCTCTCCTAGATGTAGCACTGAATGCTTACTACTTTTTTACCAACTAGTTCTCCTAAGTCTTAAAGGATTTTACAAGAGATTGTCAAAACAGACTTGCAACCATCTGTGTGTTGAGGGAGGATCCCTTTAAAGCATGTAATCTGAGCCCAGGTGTAGAAGCCTGATAGGGACCTTTCTACTAGTAGAGAATCTGTTTCCCAGTAGGATCTTACAGGATGTTCACATCCGTCATTCAACAGTGTCTTGGATACATGGCTACAAACCCACTCCTTTATCTGTCAATGAAGATAGTCTTCTTGGTATTCATAATCTCTCTTAGAAGGGCATGGAATATCCAAGTCCTTGGGGATTGTCTTTACTGTGCCTCGTTGAACAAGCACTAAGATACGAGCACTGAGATATGATGCAAGGCCAAAAGTGTAGAACCACTCCAAAATACAGGCACTTTCCCTTGAAACTCAGTCTCTGTGGCTTTTCTGTAGAATTTCTTAATCTCTGGAGATCTGGAGTGCCATTTACTCTCCTGCAAAATCTACACATCTAAACATACTGCAATACTTAGCAAAACATTACTGTGGTTACTGGTTTAAAAACAAAGAAAACAACTAGAAAGCTGTTCTCTAAGTAACATAGTTGACAGGTAGTTGGAGTGCAAATGGGCATATATACCTGACCTGCTAAAGCAGAACCCTGTTTGGCAAAATCTGGCACAACATTGTGCTGACAAAAGGCAGATGCACAGCCTGCCCTTCTCTTCTGCTGTGGAGTCCCACTAATAAATCTGGAGGTCAAACTGAATGGAGGGTAAGTCTTAAACATAGCCAGTCTCATGGGCTCAAGTATTGGAACTTCCCTAGTGTAACTGTGCCAATGTGTCAATACACATACAATAGTTTTCAGTTCAACTGTTTCAATTTGCTGAACATTTCTAAGCACTTTGCGTATCTTTCTTTGTTTTCTCACATAAGATAAAGGTACAGAGATACGTGAAGATGCAGAGGAAAAGGCGTTTAGGGAGAAAATCTTAACAAGAGCTTGATTACCAAGATAGCTGATTGAGTTCATAAGGGTAATTTTAAAATGCTTCATTTAAATTACAAGCATTACACAGATAGTAGAGGATTTTTTATATATTAAAAAGTTTTAACTACAGAGCAGTTATTAAGATATGTAAAAATTATTTTTTTCTTAAATCCTTCCAAATTGCAGTTAGGGCTGTAACTCTGCCCCTCTCCCCCAGTTACCAGATACCATATCCAGATGCTATACATGCATTTGCAGTTTCAGAAATTTCCAGCAAAGAATTTTCTCTTGGTGTGTATTTTCACCCATATCCAAGTAATGTTTTGTTTGTGTGGGTCTACTTAGTTTCTCTGATCAATCATGAATAGGTATCCTTTAGTTACATTATAATGTTTAAAAACGAAGTTACTGTTGATTATCTCTCACATAATAAAATAATAGACTAGAATGTTTCAGTTTGAAGGGACCAGCAACAATCATCTATATAAGGAATGAAAACTAGGAAATTAAGCTTTTTGGTTGCAAAATGTAGCAAGACCATAAGACATCTTTTCAGTACCATGAGAAATAAGCTAGTGTGTTATATTATTAATAGTTTTTGTAAGATTCTAAGTATTCATTATCTGTGGAACAAACTATACATTGGCATTCTGATGGCTTTAAATCTCCTAGTAATTAATGACTGATTAGCATGAAAAAAATCCTACAGAACACAAAGTCTTAGAGTGGCCTTTTAAATGATTCATAAAATATGGAAAATGCATACTCTAGAGCTTTACTGGGTTGTTCTATGAAAGTGTTCTTTTATGCAAACAGTTTTAGAATGCATATACTAACTAATAAGTGTGATGATAAATTAACTGACTTGCACTGATGAATATAATAATTATATACTGAATCTCCAGTTTTAATACCCATAAGTCTTCCTTCAGTCTCCCTTCTCTTGGTAGGGCTGCCAGCAGAAGCCCACACCCTTGGTTGCACTGAGAAACTTTAAAACCTGGAGCTACTTTCTATGTAGTTACTTTTTAATCATAGATTCATATTCAGTTAGTTGTTTTTTGGGTTTTTTTGATGTTTAGTAGCAAATGCTTTCCTTTGTCAGAATGTATCTTGTTTTTTTAAGTTATAGAAATGTATTACATACCACTTAACAGGGAAAGAGTAAAATGTGTACTGTAAACCTCACAAGTATACATGTTTGTGCTATAACTTCTAAATTATTATTGTAATGGGGACTAAAAAGAACAATGTGTATTTTGTTATTACTGCTTTACTTGGTGTTTAAAAAAATGCTGTGGACAACCTTGTAATAACATAATGGAGGGGAAATTCAGGGTAGACATTAGGAAGAAATTCTTTAGTGGGAGGGTGGTAAGACACTGGAACAGGTTGCCCAGGGAAATTGTGGAAGCCCCATCCCTGGAAGTGTTCAAAGCCAGGTTGGATGGGGCCCTGAGCAACCTGATCTAGTGTGAGGTGTCCCTGCTTACAACAGGGAGGTTGGAACCTGATGATCTTTAAGGTCCCTTTCAACCTTAACCATTCTATGAATCTAAGACTGACTGGGCACTGTTCAGTCAGAGAAAGCATTATCTACTCAAGAGACTTTTGTTCCTGTGAACATTCAGAATGTAGAGCTAATAAATTCTTAGAGGAGGATGCTACATTACTTTCTGGCTTACACATTCTTAACAGCAGTATTATGGTTGCAAAAAAAAAAATAATCTGTATTTCTGGTGACATGCCAGTCACTAAAATGTTAACTTGAAATTTCATCTCTTAAGCTAAATTTGCAATGCTGGAAGAATACAAACATGCTCATACTTAATGAACCTGGGTCACAGGAAGCAGAGAGAAAGCTTTTCTTGTTATGTACAAACACAAAGCCTCAGACTTGCAATTTAAAATCTGAAGTTGAGACTTCTATTGAAATGAAAAGTCCCTGTACTTAGGAGACTCAAAGGTCATGGGTAGTTCCTATTTTGTAATTACAGTAAAAAATATTAAAGAAATTGAGATTTCAAGGAGACACTCTAGACAGATGAGTTTTTCTGCCCTAAGGGTGAGGACAAAACTTTCCAGATAGATGTATCCACATAATATGCATCCTAAATGATTTCTAACACTAGAAGTACAACATTGTTAGTATCACTGCTTTTTTTTTTAATGAGAGCAAAATGAAATCACAGTCCTATTCTTAAACTACTACAGTTCTTTTGTTCTTGATTTCTTTTTTACAGCTGTGCCCTGGACACATTGTTGAAGTGTACAATGTTTAGCATAGGCTGTGGGTGCAATTTGTTTTAAAGCCCCTTCCTGCATTATATCCTTCCTATTGTTTTTTGTTGTTGTTGATGTTTTGTTTTTTAATTGTGAAGCAAAGTGTTCCTGAAGCTTATTATAGTGTCACAGAAAGGGTGGGGAGAAAGAAGAAGGCCCCTACATCTTCAGCCCATGCACAGGAATGATGCAAGACAGATGAGGGTCAGTTTACATATTTAAACACACACCCTCACCCCCAGACACACACAAAAACATAATACACACTGGAGCCTTCTTACTCAAAACTAATTTTATTTTTAAAAATAAGTTGAATGCATAGCACTCACAAAGATTCCATTGTTTTGGACATTTTGCATTTAGGAGCACCATTCTTATTTATGCCATAAAAAACACATTTTGGTTCTAATAGTAAGAACAGTGTATTTTTAATGTACACTGGTAAAGCCCTTTTAAATAATATATTGAAACAGTTCAGTGTACATTTTCTCTGTAGTCATTATGCAACTGTAGTGTCAGAAAAAAGACTAAGTAATAAATTAAAACCAAACAGCATGTAGTGGATCTTTTTACAGTTAACCTAATGTCTTAGAAGTAAAAAATAACCTATTAAATGTAAACCTGCAGTATTAACTAACTGAATAAGCCCCCCGCCCGTTATGATTCCAGTGTTAAGTATTAGTTAAATTTTTATACATCAAATGCCTACAGGATAAGTTTACTAATACCCAAAAAAAGAAGAGCCTATAGTGCTGTGTCACAAATTAAGACGACAAGTTAGCTGATTTAAAGATTTTACAGAAAAAATTGCTACAGGCATCTGCTGTTACTTCAAGTCATGGTCTATTACAAGACTGTACATTCACAGCATTAGAGGTAGTTAGAGCACTGAGGACTTGGATATAGCATTGCAACAAAACAAAACCAGCAGAAGTCCATTTCCCTCTTAGATAGGTAACAATGCTGAATAAAAAAAACATGGCATCTTATGAGGTGGAAAGTCTCTACTTAACACTACTCTCAGACATGGGGAAATATTCACTAAGAGATGAAGAGAGGAGAGAAAAAAAACCACACAACAAAACCAAACCAACTTGCACTTTAATTAAGAACTGACTGCACTATGCCTATTTCAAAGTCAACTCTCTAGCATAAAGCAGAGAGGGTCATCTCTTTCATTCACCCTCCTATCCCTCTTGACTTGCACATAAATGCTACAAAAGCCCATGACAAAAATTGAGATTTATGCAAAAAAAACTCCAAATAACAACCCAACAAAACAAGAGAAACAGGATTTCTTCTCCTCAACAATAAATAGGTCTTTGTAGCATGTTATAATTCAGTGCCAGAAAGAATGAACACAGCTGTCCTCCCTCCATTCTGAACATTATGGTAAGGCCCCCTCTCCTGTGATAAAGCCTTCATCTTAGTATTGATAATGTATCTTAATTGCTTCTGCTTTCAAAACAGTCTCTAGAAGATTCACAATACTTCACATCATTAGATGGTACAAAATGTTATGTGCTGCCACTAAGTCAGGGGACAAGAAAGTGGCAAAAGAATAAACAAAAAAGCCTTAAGCCCACATACTATAAAGATATTTTAAAGTAGGAAGAATCCTGTCATCTGTATCTCTTCCTCCCATATTCTACCACAGGAGAAAGTCAGGTATCTTCTTGTATTTAAAAAAAATAAATCATCCATTAATATCTCTACCACCATTTTCATCCGAGAGTTGGATGAGTGAAGCTTTCTACCCTTAGACTATCCACTCCACAGGAGATAAGTGTAATTCCATAGTTATGTAATTAGCACCTTAACTGTGATAAAGCAGTTCACTCTGCAATATATTTTTGATCCACCCATTTAGAAGAGTAAATCTCTGCATTTTATTCTGGAACTCCTGAACAGTAGAAGAAAAAGTTGCCCCACTGTTACCTGAGAATTTCTGTCTGCCTGACAGAACTGGATTTCTATAAGCATTTAACTGTGCTTCTTTTGTACAAGTGATACTGTCAGGAGGATACTTTCTGTTAGTTAACAATACATGCATGTTTGTGTGTGTGTGTACACAGAGGAATGACTGCCACTGTAGTGCTTCTGGTTCAGACTCTCTTTTCTTCAATTACTCAGTACCACACTGCAGGGCAACAGTTCACATCTACATTCTGTGAATACTAACATATACCTTTGGTACTCTGTGTATAGATGCCCTGAAGAAAAGCCACTCCACTTGCCATAGTCTCTTCCCTCTCAACCTTCCTCCCTTGAGTTACACCAAATTAAGTGTACAAGCCAGCAGCACTGAGTAATGAATAGAAAATTCCCTGAGTTAGTATGAAAGAATTACTTTAAACATAAAAAGGATAGGAAAATAAGCAAAAACAGTGTTTATCCCGTGAGGTACAAAACTTAAAAACTAGCCAAAATACCAGTTAACTCAAATGCCTTAGCCTTAAGCAAATACCCAACACAAGTGCTGAAAAAGGGGCAAGAGTATGGAGTTAGCCAGATGAGATTTATTTCTTCCTGTGGTCCCCAGGCATCTGGAGAAGTCTGGCATTCAATGAATTCTTAAGTTTCAGTAAATTTAAAGTAAGTGTTAATACTGTATGGTGGTATTACATAAATGTCTTCAAAAATAATACTGCATATCTCCTTCATTAAAAGGCAAGTCTGTAGTTAGGCCACAGCTATTTTTCTTTCAGCTAGTATTTCAAAGATGTGCATTAGAAGCACAGAGTATTCTGAGTGCCAGAGTAAGAAGTTATTATTACCACTACTATTACCCCCAGGTATACACATTCTTTTTAAAGGGTGTTCTGTGTGCGTACTTTTTGCAGTCTGTATCTGAGCTACGGCACCAATTGCCAGTCCAGCTGCTTTTTCTCTGGAACGACACTATTTATTCCATCTGCTCCCCTCAAACTCATTTGAGGTTCAACAAAAAACCAAACAATTCCCCTCAACATAGCCTCCCACCCCAAACAAACAAGCACAAAAACATTTTGTACTTATCACCTCTCAAAGCAGGGAGTAACACAGGAATATCGTCCATTCACTTGGTAACTCCGATTGTAGGAGACACTTATACATGGCTTCACTTCTAGTGGGACAGCTAGTGACATGGCAGCACCAGTCTGTACATGGCCTCGAGCCTGAACACTAGACTGTAAGGCAGCAGGGCAAGTCTGAAGTGGGTAAGATGCTGTATGATTAGATGATAATATCTGTTGACAGTTTTGCTGCTGCGATGTCTGATGGTGATACTGTAATGAAGATTGATGAGCTTGGAGATACTGTGGTACATGCTGTTGAGCATTAGCCTGCTGGGCAGTTGGCGCTGGGGTCTGAAATACAGTATGTTGGGCAGACTGAGCATGTTGTCCTTTTTGCTTGTTTGCTTCCTTCACATCGTTATCATGTGCACTAAAACAAATTGAGAAGACAGAATACATTAGAATAGATATTAAAATAATTTAAACTCTTTTGGATTAACATTTAAGAACACTAACAAATGATGCTACTATATGAAGGCTTCTAAAAAAAAGAAAAAAAAATTTAGCCTACCCTTTGAAATCATCTAAGGTTTTAAAATTTGTTTCTTTACGACAGTTTCTTTTCAGCATTTCACTTTATTTAATAGCAATACAGAACGCAGATAAAAGTCAAGTAAAATACAAATCATACAGCAGTAGCTAACATTACCAGTGCAATAAGCTCTGCTAGTGTACTGCAATAAAGTGCCAGATTACCAGAACCTGAAATTAAAACTTCCTTGCTGCTTCTAGCTCAATTAAATTGGGTAGTAGAGTATAGGGGTTTTGAGGACATGATATTAGAGGGTTTTTAAAGAGCTACATCACAGGTACAGTTGTATCGGATCCTGCTTTGGGGAGTAAAAATGTGTGGTTGTTTTTGTTCTTCCTCTCACCTTTTTTCTAACCCACCCCATACTAAGGTTAGACAGTTTAGCTCACCTGAATTTCCTTTCCTTTACACCTGTCTCAAATGTGTTTAGACATACTCTTGCTCTTAGGCTGAGCACGTGCCACCTACACACTTCAGTGAGGCCTAAAATCTTCTGAAGTTTTTTGCTACTGCCTATACATGGCAGATCTCTTGAAGACAGCTGGGCTTCAACCCCTCCCCAGTTTTTCCTGAAAAATTGTTAACTTTTTATGGGGCATTGCAAAGATGACTAAAAGGCTTTGCCCCCCTCCCCACCCTATCGTGTTCCAGTGCAATACTGGAAACACTTCTGCAACAGCACTTGCATGGTGTAGGTATTATCCCTTTCGTTGCATATTGTAAAGCCAAAAGAGGCCATCAGGGGTGATAATGTCAAACTTGTAAGGAAGATGTGTTTCTTCCAGTTACAGATGCTCCTGTGCTTCTAAGGAGCACAACCTTAGATCTAGGCAAGAGCAAACTTCTGCAGGAAGAAAGCAGTTATGGTGGACATAGGTTTTGAACTTAAGTTTTACAAAAAAAGAACTGATTGTCTAACAACCTTTCCCAGAAAAGTTCCCTTGGCATTTGTTGGCATTTTTATCTCATGTCAGCCACATCTCTCCACTGTGGTGCAAAAATGAATACAATCTCCTGGTCATTTCCTCCCCCCAAAGCTGTCCACTCAAACAGTGTGCCTGTGCTTGATTCATAATCTGTTTGGAGTACCCCTTAAATTTCCAAGGCATAGAGTCTTCAGAGTAAGTAGGAGGTCCTACACCTTCAATATTCTCCAACTACCTCTTTTTCCTCTCTGAGCAGTCTACAGAAATTTGGAACAAGCTATTCAGCAGATTCTCAAGGCATGCCAAAAGATGATCAGTGGAAGTACAAACCTGGGGTTTGTTTTTTGAAAGAACAGGAAAGAGCTTAGATCTGATAAGGTTTTCTTTTTTGGAAAGAACAAAACAGTTATTACCCTAACAATATTACCCAACACCTAAGTTTCAGTGCTAACAACAGTTAAGCATACCAGTAGATGTGGAAATGGGCTTAAGAAAAGCTGCTGTTGTTAACTTACATTAATAGTCGCTCGATACATGGGACTAGGAAATCCCAGGAGTATGCAGTAAGATGGTGCAGTCGGGTAGGCCATGTTGGTGAGAGACGCAAGATAATCCTTGAAGAAGCTACACAGGCAGTAGCAACTAAAGAAGGGGCATAATTTAAAAATGCATGATCTAGAAAGAAGGAGCAAGAAAAAGATTCATTTAAGTTGGACACTGTCTGTCAAGACAACAAAGGAGTCATTACCTGAAATTGGTAACTCACCTTGCAGTGATACTTCCAGAAAGTAATCAGCATATTTTGCCATATATAACTTAGTCTTCTCTAAGCAAACCATTGGCCAGCCATCATGAAGATCAGTCTCATGGACAGCAATAGAAAGGTAATAGTCGATGAAATGGGCAGCAGTTGGGAGGCACAAATTCCACTGAAATGTTTCTAGCAACAACAACTCCATATGAAGCAAATTCTGTTTTGTTAGTACCAAATTTATGTTAGTCATACAACCCAAGCTGTTCAACTGTTCAAGTTTGGGAACACTGTCTTCTTTTTCTTCAAATTTACCTTCAGGTGAACAGAAAGAGGAGGGGGAAAAAAAAATTAAAAAATGTTCAGCATGAGTGAACTATAAAGCCAACTGTATCTAATGTCTTCATTGGTCATATTTCAATTCTACTATGTCAAACAAGCTTGAGGCTTCCCTGCAAATGCCAAGCTCAAGTGGAAGATATCATCAGAGACAAAAAGGGGTATATACTATAAAGGGCTAAATTTCAGCAGATGATGTTAAACACCACCTACGATATTGTGCAGTGCCATGGTTCCTTCTGGTTTTCCCACCCCTGCACACAGAAGCCAGTTGCCAAAAGCAGAAGTTGTATTAGGACATCACTGGCACTGCATAAGCAAGTTTTTGTCACCAAATTATTGTATAATGTGTCTCCATCATCCATGAAATACCACTGTGATGTGACACAACACCACAGCATATGGCTTTAATCACCCTCCCACCCCCACATACCCTTTTTGTTTTTTCTAAAACTCATTAGAGTAGAGCTAGTGCTCTAGCCAACGTGGCTGCTTTTAATGTCTGTTACGGTAGGTACATTTTTAGATTTGATAGCTGATAAGCTGCTCCAGCATTTCAAACAAGTGGATTTCAGCAGTATCTGAAAACCCACACTGCCATATATACTGTTTCAACTTTAGCATTGCTAGCAGCTTCAGCTTTCCTTGCACTTTAACTTGTCAGGCCTGTGTGTTTTTAGCCTGAAGCAAAATTGTATATGTAGAAAATCCATTAATAAGAGAAACAAGTGTCACATTTCCATAAAGTTTGCCATATGGTTGTGCTATTTCAATTTCATTGCAAATTCTTTCCATCTTACACTCTCTATTCAGTACTACACATTATGTTGTAGATGCACATTTTTAGCGAGTTTTGCAGAACTGAACATTCATCGTTTTTCCAACAGTGGAGGTACCTATACAGGACTTAACCCAAGACCAGTCCCAGTCTGTTAGTTTGTTTCCCATACTCTGGTAATTACAGAAATAAAAGTTTCAGGAGCCACATAATTTCTCTTCTTACATCTATGACCTTATCAGATATAGCACAGTGTGATTTGTCCAACTTACTGCACCGCTGATTAAGCTGCTTGTTTAAGCCACATAGGGCAAAAGTTTAAAAGAGCATTCTGGTTTGTGCTTTCTGAACTCACGAATACACTGCTTATCAGAAGAGTGAGTACTCCAAGTTTTCAGGGCTCTACCTGCAACTTGTTACGAAAGATGGCAGAAGTGATTTTTTTTTTTTTTAATTGTAATTCTCTTCAGAACATGAATTTCATCTGAAAATCTGGCATTAGTTCAAAGCCAATCCATTTTCCTAAATGGATTACACTGGTTTCTGAGGTAGGGTTTTCATACTCAGCACCTCATCCTTTGCCAAAAGACAACTGCTAACTGATGGCATCCAGTCAAAGTTTATCCCCAGAATAATATGAAATAACCCTTTTCTTTTTTAACTGTTCTGCTGAATAGCTGTATGGTGGAGACAGGAGATGCAATGAAAGGAAGCAGTATAGCAAAAATAGCCAACACCTCAGCGCTCTGGTTTCCTATTGAGGAAGGCCTACAGCTACAACGTGATGTATCTTATTTTAGAAAATTAAAACAGATTCAGAGAAACTGATCAGCAGAAACTGAACCAACAGTTAGTTCTGTTACCAGGATCCATTTCTCTGAATCTGTTGGTTTAAGAACAAGTGCCAGCAGGGATCCCACAAACTACACCCATATCTCTTTGTCATATCTACACCCATATCTAAAAGGGGCCCGTACATGTTGAAAGATGGATACACACCACAAATCTAGCCAAGGTCAATATAATGTTCATAATGAGTTTGTAGCTTCAGAGTACTCTGCATTCACCAATGTATTTCTCCAGTATTACATTTAGTATGTGACAACATAGGATGTATGTTAGCCTTAGCCTGCTTAAAGAACATTACAATTTATGAAATCTGAAGTACCCCACAAGCACACAGCACCATCAGCAGGGTGCAGTACAGTCTACATATGGTTTATTTAATTTCTTCTTTTATTACATGTATGCAAATGTCTCATTTCCAGCACTTCATCTGCCTATTTTGAGATGTTCTCAGAAAGACAGTCTTTCTATTCCTACAATAAAGCTCTGAAAGTTCACCTTAGAACAATTTGTTTACAAGCATAAACATTGTTTTTTAATCACAGTTTGTTTTTTCTCCCTTCAGTTTCATCAGGTGCCAACAGAAGTCAAGAGAAGAGTCTAAAGAAAGGCTCTAACAACTGGGCCAAACCGATATACACTAATCTGCCTGTCATTTATAACTACTTTGTTTCCCCTATCTGCTGTATCCCATCAAGACACACCTCGTATTTGGCAGCAGAACCTATATTGCTCTAGTTGAAGTTTGATGCTACATACTTACTTGCTAAAAGTAAACAGGAAAGAGCAACCACATGCAGCTGCTGTATAGATATGTCATAACGATCCATAAAGAGGTCCAAGAGATACACAGCTAGATGTCGTGCAGCAGGACAGAGTCTGAACCGATTGCTCACAATGGCAATCAGATCTGCAAAGTATCTTCTCAGATGTAACTGGGGAGATTGGCCTTTGTAGGAGGGCAGCTTCAGCTCCTAAATGGACAGCAGCATGTAATGTTATTAAAATAATAATTTAGTTTGAATTTGTATCAAATTAACATAGCCAATATTCTCAAATTTATCATGGACTTTTCAAAAGATTTCACCCCTCCTCCTTCTGTTCCCATTGTTTCAGAACAAAAGGCAGTTGCATTACAGAACAACCAAGAAATAATTTCATTCTGCACAACATTAGTAAAACAATTTAAAATGTAACATCTTTTCATTGGGCAACTGGTAGAGTGACTTTAGCTTTTACCATTTCTGTTTTTTACCTCTCCTGCAAAAAGCTGTACCTCCCAGCAGGGAAACAGCAAGTACTCCTCAGCTGCTTCAACGTGAAGTCCAATAGCTTAACTCAACCACCTCCCAATAGAACTCAATCTGAGCAATCAGACTTTGTACTGAAGCATTTCCTTGTTCCAATGCTGCTAGTTCTCCTGCAGGTGCCTCCAGGAGAAGGACACTAACAGCTAGCTGAGCAACGTTAGGAAGAGGACTTGCCACATGCATATGTTTAAACCCTTACTTAATCTGATGTGATTGATGTTGTACTGACACTGATTACAGTGTGCGCTCAGGCATTTAAGCATACATAAACCTCACATGGTTTCAGATCAGGGTGAGGTGGGGGAGCTCCACAAAACAAAAGCCCTATCAACACCACAGATGTGGAAAATCTTGTGGCACGATCTATTTTGAATATAAAATTTGGACTAGCAGAAAGAACATTCCCCAGGCTCCTGCCTAGTCACTAGTATCTGCTCTTGTACACAGCAGAACAGCAGCACTGTCTTCTGGTATCATGAATAAATTTATGAGTTAGCTTGTGCAGCCCAGATTAAGTAGGATTTTGAGTACAATTAAGTTTCCAGCGGGACAGTCTGATGACATGGAGTTGGAACAGAGTCGCCCACAATTTTCAAAGTTTTAAGGTCAATTCGAAGTTCTGAAACGTGCTATTAAGTGAGAAAAGAACCCCAAACAAACCAACAAAAACCCCACCCATATCTACTAAGCTTTAAAATTCACCTTTCACAACACTAACTTAGTTTTAGTAATGGTAACTTTGGTAGCAAATAAATTATTCTATCCTCTTGTGTTTCCCCCCCCGCGGCCGCTGTAAAAAAAAAACAACAAACTTGCTTTAGCAGTCACACCTATAAGAAAGATAATCCACTCATCAAGTACAATCAGGCAACAAATGCACATTTTTAGAAGGTTCAGTCACTGAGAACCGGTTTTCAGCTCTGAGCATAAAACGTGCTTGAATAGGAATGTAGCCCCAAAAAGCAACTTCGAGTCAGCCAAAACATCTTCAAAGTAGAATTGCCTAACCTCTCTACTAGTCCTACTGCACCTAGTATTTGTTCGGTTGTAGTTTTTGGGGTTTTTTGTTTGTTCGATTACAATAACATTACGATGCTTTCTGCAGAGTTCAAACTCGGACCCACTAACACATCCAAACAGAAGAACCAAGCGCACTGTGTGAACCCTTTGCCTTTTTAAAGTTCAGAGAGAACAGTCTGGTCAGTCAGATAAACTGTCAAGACTGAGCACAAACAGTCTGAGCATTAACCGAGGGGAAGGCTTCCCGATTCTCAAGGTTTAGGAAAGCAAACTCCACCAAAACCCTGCTCGGCCGCCTCACAAGCGTTTTCCACCCCGCCTCATCCCGCCGCGCCGGCTCCCCTCCGGAGGGCCGCTCCGATTGTTAGAGCCCTCCCTCACAAAGGCGCCGGAGCCGCCGGTTCCCCGATTCCCCCGCGTCGCGGAGCCGGGAATGGCCTCCGTCCCCGCAGTCCCCCAGGCTCCCCGCCGCCCCCCGCAGACCCGCTGCCGCGCTGGGCTACCTTGTAGCGAAGCGCTTGGTGGATGTCGGCAGCCAGCTGTCCTGTCCACCACTGCGCCTCCAGCTCCATCGGCGGGGCGGCGCGGCAGCCGGGGCCTGGGCAGAGGGGAGGAAGCGGCGCTCGCTGAGGGCGGGCAGGACGGGCAGCACCACCCTCGCCCCTTCCTCGCTCGCCCCCGGTTAAACGCGATCAGCTGCCGCCCGCGCCGCGGGGGCCCCCCCGACCCCCCGGCCCAGCTGGCCACCATGCGAGGCACAAGTGAGGCTTGTTAAGCCACCCCCTCCCGCCGCGGGCCACGGTCCGTCGAGGCGGAACGCGGAGGAGCCGGCGGCCGCGGCCCCAGGGGAGGGCGATCGCGCCCCAACAAAGGCCGGCGGCGCTTCCCCCGCCGAAGCCGCCACTCACCCTACTCAGCAGCGCGGCTGGCGGCCGCAGCGGGGCCTGGCCCGTGGCACCTGAGCGCGGCGCGGCGTCCCGAGGGCTCCCCCGCCATCACACAGCGCCGCCCGCCTCACCCATTGTTAAAGGGCCGAGCGGGCCGGCGTGTGTACAAAGCTAGGCAGCGCCCGCACGCGGCCACCCACCCGCCAATCGCCTGCCGCTTTACAGTACGGCCCGCCCGCCGGGCGCCTATCAGGACCCGGCGCTCACGGGGCACGCTGAGCTCCGCACTTCGCGGCCACGAGCGGGAAGGCTTTGGGCCCGCGGAGCTCCCGTAGCCGCCCCGATACGGGGCCGGGGAGGAGGGGGCGGGGCACTGCTGGGGGCCGGTCTGTTTCTCTCGGGGGAGCGGCCTCGAAGTGGCCCTACGCACCCGGAGGGGCTGGGGGTCCTCGGCTCATTGTCTCGTGGGTACCGCGGGCACGTAGTACCACGTTGCTATTCCTGCTGGGCCTTGGGTCCTCTCGGCGGGTGCCTGGGGAGCGCGGCGGGGCTCAGCCCTCTGAGCCGAGAGAGCGCTTGTTTCTCATATTTTTGTGTGTTCTTTTGTCTCTTTCCCTTTTTGATTCAACTATGATGCTTTTTGCACGTCGGGTGATGGTGCCGTAGAACGCTTGAGTTGTGAAAGAACCTTCAAGACGATCTACTTCCACCCCCCCTGCCTTTGGCTGGGACACCTTCCATTAGACCAGGTTGCTCAAAGCCCCGTCATTCAGCTCTCTTATGCTTCAGACATGTTTTCCCCTTAGCAGTAAAGGACATAACATTTTTGGGCTGCAAGAGCTATGAGGTTCAAGTATTAGATTTATTTTGTGGATGAGCTAGTTCACTGCTAGTGAAGTTCCAGGGAGAAGGTTTCTAATAGCATGCATCCTCCTTTTAAATAGCCGGAGTTGATCACCTGAAGAGGCCTCCACATCCTGAGGGATGATTACCCAAAGGAGCTCCCACTCGCACTTCTGGTGTAGCACCTGTTTTATATTCAGAGGGCTGCCTTCTAAATGCTTTACACTTGTTAGTTAGCCCCTGTTCTGGAGATCTATACGAAGTGCTTTTTAGTGGTTTTCATCTTTGAATTCCCAAATACCCAAATGACTTGCTAATGAGAATGTAAAACCTCGTACAACAAGCAATGCAAAGTGATGAAGAAGAAATGCTTTGGATGTAATTTATGTTGAGGTAGTATCTTTAATTTTTTCATTTCTACCTATACTCAGACATGATTTTTTTTTTAATTAAGAAAATGGAAACCAGTTTTTTTGACATAACCAGTTTAATGACTCTGTAGCCGAGGCTGTGAAAGCCTATTCAGTCCATTTTACCTGAGGAGGTGTGCTTATGGGTGGAAGCCCTTGTTTTTGAGGACACATTTCTTGGGCAGTTTCCATTTCTGACATTTTGTTATAGAATGCTACATAGTTTTCTGAAGAAAAAAAAGTGGAAAAACATTAGTATTTTTTTGTGCGTGAACACTTAATTGAGAAAATACTTCAGCTACTTTGATTAGCTATATTAGATCTATGGACTATTCACAAAGCAGCATTTTGCTGTTATGATGTCTTTTTGTCTTAATTTCTATGCATTGTTTTATAGGCAAGCGAATGCTCAAGCTGATTTTGATTTAAAAAATATTTATTATTGAAGAACAATATCACCAAATTATCATTATTTCAAGGGTAGGATAAATCTCAAAAGCAGGTTCTTAATGGAGACGTAGTATGTCACAACACCTTTATGTCCTTCAAAAATGTGTTGCCTGCTTGAAGAGCAGCATGATAAAATCCTGTTACAATGGGCCCAAACAGGGAAGTGGTGTTTCTACTCTTGTGCATTAGGAGAAATTACTATTGGCACTGCTGCCTGCCCCTAGAGCTTTTTAACAACCATGTGGATTAGTCTGTTGCTGAACTGTGAGGGGTAGTTGGGAAAATGCATACTTGGTGGCTTATTTCTCAGATGACTTGCCTGACTTGAATAGGAAGCATCATCCTGACAAAGCTATGTACTGAGAGCTATTTCATTTATATATAATAATAGAGAAGAACAATGATTCCCTAGTTACTTGCTACACTACAAAGATGACTGAGCTGTGGAACTACCTATTTCAGGTTCTTGTAACACTTCTTCATTGTCTTCTTCCAAGTTGCTATGCTCCCATTACACCCTTTTTTAATTGAGTTGTTGATCTTGTGAACAGTTACATCTGTGTTTGCTTTTCATGCAATGAAAGGATAGGTTTGGAAAGAGCCTCATCATCCTATCCAAGGCTAGATTGGCCCCTGGCAGGTGTTTTTCTGATCTTGGAGGCATCCAGAAAATCATCTTATTGAAAAAGCCAAAGCACTTCAGTACAGTCATGTTATTACATGCAGGAAACATACCTGTCTGCACCTTAACCCTGACTGGAGGAACTGAGTCTGGGAGCCTCCAAACTGAGGCCGATTGCTTTCAGAGTCCAGTGTTTCCAACATCAGAGTTTAAGGGTTTAAATGGGAATGGGAATAGTGCAGCTGTAATGTGAATAGGTTAGTACAGCTTCTTTGCATGACTTAAAATCAGTCCTAAAAGTAATAAGCTGTGGTATTTTTTAGCTGGTGCAGATTTTATTTGCTTTTGGTGGTCAAGGCTGTGTACGGTTCTCGTAAGTATTCCCACCTTTGTCTCCTGGGTGTAAGTCAGGGCAGAATCAAAACATGGTCATTTGAATAAACAGAATATTAAATACTACTTTCAGTGGCAGTAGTTAGGCTTGCATTAGCAAGAAACTGCCAGTGTGAAGTTTTCCACTTACGTGTGGTATATAGAACCTGAGACAATAGAAACCAGAACTGAATGTTGTGAAACCATTTTGAAATGGGTATCCTCTTTCTGTGAATGGCTGTGGATCACCTAAGCAAATACACGTGTCTCAAGGGGGACATGAGATACGCTGTCAGAGCTGCTGTCTGTGCTTTGAAAAGGTGCCAGATAGCAAGAAGCACCGTTATTCTTGGAATTCCTCAAGAAAAATTTTGACCCTGAACTACATCCAAAACAGGCTAGGAGTGAACCTGCAAAATGTGGATGAAAATGCTTATAACATTTTTGTGGAATCTTCTAAAGAGAGTGCTGTTCAAGTCTTAAAATTTATGGACCTGTAACTCACAGGTTATAGTCCTGCCACAATTTCAGACATGGTGGGCGACCTGACTTCTCTTTGTAGTTACTGGGAGGTTAGATATATATCTCAGGAATTGAGACATGTATTTATGTGTTCAAGCTGCTTTTTCCTTCCCTGATTTTTTGGTGGTTCTTCTTGGCCTGTGAAAAAAGAAATGTGGCTTTTAAAATACAAATTAAGAACTTGCAGGTAATTGCCAAGTACAGCAAACACTCTGCTCTTGAGAACCATCGTGTCTCTACATTAGAAACCTTTTCCTCCTCCTATACTATTTCTGGTATATTGTTTTAGTGTTAATGGTACATCAACCACAGAGTAGTGGTTCACAGTTCCTGAAGACTGACACATTGTTTTTCTTCTGTGCCTATTGTCAGAATAGACATCTTTGAAGTCTGGATTTGTCTTGACTGACAGAATTAGATGAACCAGTCACTTCAGGTATGTAAGTGGAGTCCAGGGCAGAAACTGAATTCTGAGGTTACATAGCACTGAAAGAAACATTTAAATAACTGCTCAATCTCTATGTTAATTATTGTTTTGTTTATTGGTTCTTGCTTTTTGTTTTTATGCTCCTCGGTTGTTCTCATCTGAGTGAAGAGATTGTAATTCTGTAAAAGGCATTTTTGAAGGACTGCATATTTGGAGTTACAATGTAAGAGAATCTCAGCTTTGTTACTGTACTTGTTGATCTTACTTTCAAACAAAGGCTGCATCTGATGACATTTGTAGCAGTAATATTTCAAGGGCATTTAATTAAAGGGAATGAATCATTCTAAAGACATGACTCTAACTACTAACAGAGTTGTTTTGCAGCATAGTGGTAGATGAGATGTGGCACGTTGGTAAAAAGAGTCATAACACTTCAGAAGCATTAGTGAGGGTGGTCTCTGACTGCAAGTACTCCAGGGTTGTATGTGTAAATGCCTGTATTGAATGTTACAGGTACTCTGTGGGTAAGATTTTAAATGTTGTCTGGGATTCGGATTCCCAGAATAGCTACTAAAATGTGATTATTAGATTTGAACTTAGCTGATAAATACTTCAGTTGTCAATGTGGCTAATAAGAGAGAAAGTGTCTGAGAATGCCCTGGCCTGAACGATACATGCTTTTCACAAAGCATTTTAATAAACAGTTATTCCTCTGGGAAGCTATTCTAAAAATGTGTGCCCATTAATGTTATATTTGGCATTAGGATAAATGTGTACATTTTTGATAATGTGTTGGATGAAGCAAATGTTCATGTAAGTTGAAGAGTGTTGGTGGACATAATTTGTACTGAGGGGTTCTTCTTTTCTGTAAGTCACACTCAGGACTTAGGAAATAACTTTGTCAGTAACTAAAAAGGCCAGAGGAATTTTGCATCTCAAGCATATGTACTTCCTGCTTGGAAGGCTTCAGCTCATTTGACTGGAATTCAGGAAAGGTTACTTGGCGTGCAGTTAAATCTGGAATGGAAGGGTAGAGCAGTTAGTGATACGATGTTGTTCCTGTCAAATGTGGTTTGATTTTAGTTACAGCCACAGAATTTAAGTGGGGCAAAGTGGCCTGTTACTTTTAATTTAAACTTAAGGTCCAACAAAGAAGACTATTATTATTTTTTAATATAATACCCAAATTAGGAGCCAGCCCAGGCAGAGTACCACAAAATTCATGCTTTTGTCTGCTAGTGGTTGTCATGGAGGAGAGTTGTATGCAGATGTGGGCTCACAGGCACAGGGGGACTTGGTCTTTGCAGTGCTTCTTGTTGAAGTATTTGATGAGTAGGTTTTCAGCTCTGCAGCCAGGCACAAGTGGAAAACACAACTGCTACTAGATAGTAATATCTCTGATTGTTCAGACAACTTACTGAGCTTGTTTCAAGTCTGTCCTGATTTACACACAAAGGAGTAAGGTAGGGATGTGTAGAGCACTGTACTTCCTTTTAGGTAAGGAAAGGCTGCTATTAGGTCCTTTTGGAGCTGTCTCTGGGCTGAACAAGCCCAGATCACTCAGCCTCTCTTCAAAGGGCAAGTGCTCCAGTCCCTAACCATCTTGGTGGACATCTGATGCATTTGCTCCAGTTAGTCAATGTCTTTGTTGTATTTGGGGAAGGAGTGGATCTCAAAGCTGGATGCAGTATGCTAGATGTGGTCCAGTGAGTGCTGAGTAGAGGGTAATTATCACTTCTTTTGATTCTTTTGCTATGGTCCTCTTAATGGAGGCCAGATGCTGTTTGCCTTCTTCAGTGCCAGGGCATACTCCTGGCTTATGTCCACCTTGCTACTGCAGGAGTCTTCAGCTTCCCTGTAGGGCTGGCTGGTCTATGTTGCACTCTCTTCCATCATGTTTGCTAGGGTCACAACATGGTTTACTCTGTGTCCACAAGGCAAAAAACCCAAAAAAGAATAATAAATTTCAGCAGAGTTGAGGCTGGGGTAAATCTTGGCAAATCCTACTGGGTTTATGTGCATTTCAAGTACTGTGCTCCTTGATCTGTTATTTAGAAGTACTGCAGTTTAATTGGTTGTGTTGGTAGTGATAAGCTTGTGGTTTGGGGCTGCAGTATGTAGGAGTAGTGTCTCCTAATCTGATTACAGATCATGATGACATCTGGGATGTGGTCTGCAACAGCGTCTGATGGATGTGGCCAATTCTGCATCTGATAGTCAGAGGCCAGGGTATTGCACTATGCTGAGAGGATTTGAGATATTTATATTTTTGAGACACATTTTACTGCCAGGTGCATGGTCATGTGTTGAAGGAGCTGATTAACTATATCGTATGTGGTTAGTATGTGGGTGTATCTTTCTCAAGCTTTATGGACAAATAGACCTTCACTTCTGCTTCCTAATATCTTCTTATGCTATTCAGTGCATAATTATCTAGTCACAGCACATCTAGTTGAGACATGTTTTAATAGACATGAGTCAGTACTCTTTATTTTCACTCACTGCATTGTGACTCATTACACCCACGGCGTTATTAAAAATGCAGAAACATACCTCCATTTGGATATTGTTAAAAGCACTGTGATGACTGTTTTAAAAAGTGTGTCAAATGAACAATTTGGTTGAAAGGATGTCTGGATGGAAGGGTAAAAAGAACCCAAACTCTTTAGTTTCACAGGGTGGTACTCCCATCTGAAACCGTGACACCCATTTTGTATTAGGGTGTCTGGGACTGTTTGATGAACACATATGCAGACCTGCATAAAATCTGTGCTTCAAACAGGTAGTTAACACCTTGTGGGAGGAAGGGTTCAGTAGTAAGGGGGTTTTTTTGTTTGTTTTTTTAAATAAATCAGCACTGACCGTTTCTTTAAAAATGAGGAAAGAAAGAGAATTAAGATAGGTTCTGGTCTAGGAAGATAGAAGGAAAAGGGCAATCTCCCCCATCCCCACTGCGTGACATTGCTCATTCTGCACCTTAACCAATCTCAGTCACAGAGGAAAAATACTCTAGAGAGTCAAAGTGCATCTGTGAGCAGGCTCTATTTAGTTGCTTTGCAGATTGCATTGCTGTGATTGTCTGCACAATTTCTAATGAAGTCATATGTTTGTTTTCCTGTCCCATTCAGGATTACTTTGAGGGCAACGTGAGAACCATCTCTTTTGTGCTGTTGGCAACATGGATTCACATTTGCTTAGCATTTTGAGTGAGAAATGCTGCATATGAAAAAATTATATAAATCTCAGTCTGAAATAAGAGATATAAATATGGTAAATAAACAGTATCTGTGAAACACTCATACATTAACATATTTTAAATTTGTACAAGAGTCTCTTTGGCAAGGAAGCAGACTAACACTTCATATTTCTCCTCTCACTAATGGCCTCAGTCATAAGAAATGCCTGCTTGTGTTTTTTCTTTAAGTGGTGGTCCAACAATTTCAAAACAGATGGCAAAAGTCAATCTTTGTCTTTGAGTCATTGCTTTGTTTAGTATGTGACTTTGATTAGTGTAGGTATTGCTTGTAAGAAATAATTTGATTGATACTGCTGGGTGTTTATTTTATGGAGATTTTTAATATTTCATAGTTTATTCTTTGCTTGAAAATGCTTGTAGAATTATTTGAGTTTACCATCTGCAGTTTGCAATTTACTGCGTTACTTAGCTATAAAAGCCAAGTGGTATTATTTTTGTTTCCTGATTATTTTTATAAATAACCACCAGAATTGAATTGAACTGAGTTCTGATCCTCTTAAAAGTTTTATGAACATAAACAGTCCCATTTAAAGTTATCCTGTTGCGTGTGTCAGTCTGTTTACATGCTTGACTGGCTTTTTGTGAGTCTACATAGTGCTGTAGTGGAGCAAGAGCTCTGGACTGCAGAAGGTGAAGGGAAATGCATCTCAGTAATGTTGGGGTGAATGTGTAGCTGCAGGTGATTGGTCAGGGAGTGAGGCATATGGTGGGATGGAGTTGGAGCAGAGCAGAAGCAGGTGATTAATGGGAGACAAGATGAACTGGTAAGTCCTCAGAGACTGATCAGAGCTGTGCTCAAACACCGATGTACTTGGTTGGGGTTGCCATGGAAAAGTTGGCTTTTCAAACAACATCATATGTTTACTGCTAGATCAAAATATATGTTAGATCACAGGGGCTAAATATGGGAAAAAAAGCATGTCAGATGAGACCAACTTTTTAAGTTGTTAGGTTTTACCGCCTAACCGTGTTTATGAAAGATTTCAGATAGGCATTTCCATGGTGATGATCTAGAAATGAAATAAATTAAAAAAAAACCAACCACCCTAGATTTCACTTAGATTTACATTATTAATTTTGTTATGAAAATCAGAGTTATAATGCTGCAGACATAGAGCCACTGATACTGGAACCAGTTCGGCTTGTGGTTTAAAGAAACACTAGCCTCAACTCTGTGACTCCTACAAGTGGTTTAAATATGTGTTGCTGCATGACCCAGAGTTTTGATCTAACATAAAGTTTCTCTGATAGTTCACATTTGATTGGGTTACACTTGTGCTCATTGTATCAAGCATTGTCTGTTAGTGCTGCAGTTACATTATATACAAACAGGAATCTCCTGTTCTCTGACAGCCAACATAAAGCTCACATAAAATTATAAAGCCAGTACAAGCTCTGTAGTTTATACTCGTAGTATTTTACTCGCATCAAAATGTGATCTGTCTAGATCAAATTTCTACTGCTGGTCGATCCAACAGTTCATAGGTGGAAGGGTCCGTGGAAGCCATGGATAAGAACATTTGCATGTTCTGTGTTTGAGTTTCACGTCCTTGTTCTGTTAGCTGTGGGCCAAGTAACTGAATGACGTGTATGTCATGTAGTCACTGGATGCAAATAATCCTGCAAGTCTACTCATCTAAATACTTCCATTGTAATCAAATGAGTAACTTGAGATGAGATGGCAGGCTTTGTCTTAAAGAGTACAGAAGATGGAGCAACATTTAATGTAGTTACTGGAAACAAAAAGACAATGAAGGCTTTGATTTTTTTTTTATTTTTTATTTTTTTTTACCATCAGTGGAAGAGACTGAAAGCTGAAATTATTTTTAAAAGATAGAATGACATCCTTCTTGCTTAGCTTTCTGGAACTCTAATACAGATTGAATTTAGAGAAAAAACACAGGGGAAGTAATGAAAGAATCTACTGGTTTTGCTTCTGAGTTCAGATTAGGTCATATTGAACATTATTTCATGGCCTTTCTGTAGTGGTTTGTGAGTACTTCCCAAAGCCAAAATACACGTTTTTGCCTGACTAATGGTCTGCAGTTAGATGAGGGCAAGCAGTGAAATATTCTGAGGTTGCAGAACACAATTGACAGAGCTCTCAAGCACAGGTACAACATTGTCCTCGTGACAGGAGAAACATTATTTCACTGTCCCCATCCCATTCGATTTTGTGTTTCCTATGAGGCTACTTCAGTCATGATGTAGAATTTAATAATAGCAATGTACATTTCACTACATAAGACATACTTAGGCAGAGAAAATGAGGGAGCAAGCCAGAAACATATGATCCGGGAAATCTTCATGGATCTGTAATAGCCCATGGAGCATGAAGTAGGGAAAGTTATGTGCAATGCATGCATCTGTTTTCAGCTATATTCAATTTGGGATTATTTTCAATATAGATCTGTGTAATTGTATCGAGCTTAATTTTATAGTGTAACTGAATCATCCCTTTTTTATTTAACTGTATTGTGAGCAGCTAAATGAGCTGAGCAGTACTGCAGAAGAACAGTTTGTCCTGCCTTCTTATATTTAGCTTTCTTTTGAAATAGAGGGATAGCATAATTCCAAACAGGATTTTCTCACAAACACCTAAACTACTTATTTAACTAAGAGCCTGATATGGAGAGAAAATGTCAGTTTGGAAAATGCAATGTAATGTGGGATATATTTCAAGTCATTTAGAAAGAGTTCTCAGGAGTAAGATTCCAGGGCAATTACTCATATCTGTCAGGGGCCTGCCCTGGAAGCATTGCTTAACTTTGACCTGCTTCCAACCAGCTGGGAAGTAGCCAGGTTGCTCAGTGAAATTAATAAAACATTCAAAGACTGTATTAGCAAAATTTAAACATGTCATAAGGATATAATAATCAAAGTTTAATTGAGAGCTCCCAATAATCCAGATTTTTAAGTCTGATGCTGGTTAAGAACAACAGCTCGGTTCTGTTCTCACTGAAGTCAGTTGGAGTTTTGATACTAATAAATTGTTGTTCTTAAGTTGTCAAAATCTGTACAGTCTTTACTGAGGAATTTATTTCTTACAGTGCCACATGCACCAGAAACACTCCCATTCCCTGCTGTAGGAATAGCCGTAATCTGAATGAGTAGCTCTTTATCTCTCAGAACCCTATTTACCTGGGTTATTAATGATATAATTGAGGAAAATAAATTATTTCAGAAACTGAAGACTGAATAGTTATGTACACATGCTATTCTGAGGGCCTAGAGATAATATTAATTGCCTGAACAATCACTGAGCCTGTCCCACCAGACGCAGGAATGGAAGCACAAAGGATGCTGCTTGCCCCAGTGTGGCTTAAGGCTTAGCATGGCTCTAGTGTGTCTTCCCTTCTCAGTATGTTCCCAACCACCCTCACACTGTCTGCAGGCTGTTTGCAAGATGAAGCAAATGAATGTAGGAGAACATCACGCTCCTGGCTATTTTGAGGACCAGTATTTCAGAAGAGCATAAATAAAGCCTGCTGTGAGAATTGTTGTGATACCTACTTGTGAAACCCTGGCTGGGATTGATCGAGGCTGAAATTTGCTGAACTTGCCATGGCCCTTTTCCTGATAAATGAAATGTTTCTATTTATAGAGCTGTCAGATCTCATACTGCCACTTGCCTTTAATGCTCCAAAAGTATCTAATGATGTTGCTCTTTCAGCAGCATTCACATAACATCCTGGTTTAAACAGAAGAAGGAACATATAAATAAAAAACAACAAATAAAACCCAAGCCCTCTTCCTAACTCTCTTTATCCTTTGCTACTGATTTATTCCTACTAACAGAACTTTTTGAGGCTTATATCTGGAATTCTATCTCAAAGTCTAGCCATGTTCACATATTTTAAAAGAGGGCATTAAATATTGTTAGCAAAAATATCTGGGTAAATGAATATGTGCATGTAATAGTTTCAAATAAGTTGTTACATTCAGAAGCCAAAGTCATGCAGTCTTAAGAGTAATTTTGTAATGAGGATAGGGACAGAACAACAGAAGCAGGCAGGTTTTACTTCACAGCAACTTGATGTTAACTGCCACATGCCCACAAATTGAAGACAAAATTTTTGCATGTTTCTTAGGCATTTAAGTTCCAAGGCTCAGCTTGGAGTTGCTGAACAGGAAGCTATGGCAGATAACAGGTCATTTGCACTTACAGTCTGTGCAGGTGTCGCGGGCCGAGATGGGTAAAGCCGTGACCCACTCCCCCTCCAAAAGGGGATCGAGGGCTGAGGACCACTCCCTGTCACACTCACAAACAGTGCTCAAGAATCAATAGGTTTATTAAAGGCACTGAGGTTTTGGCAAGTTCGATTCTACAGAACAGTATAAAATGTCAGAATATATATTAGAACAATACACAAAAAACAATAGGAATATCCCCCTCTGTCTTCCCCCCCCCCCCCCGTTCTTATTCCCGGACAGGGATAAGAGGGAAAAAGCTTGGAGAGAGCCTTTAGGAAATATTATAGAAACCGATCGAGAGTGTATGTTATGTATTAATGTCTGTAAGTGTTAATAGGAAGTGTCAGGATGTAGTTAAGTTCGCAAGTCTCACCACCGGCGTGCGGCCGAAGCCGATCCCTCGCCGGGATCCTCCTCCTCCTTCAGCGACTCCAGGAAAGCAGTCCGTTTGGTACGTTCACACGGCCAACAACCACAGGAAAAGGCGCTCCACGGCAGCCTCCGCGGCGTCTCACACACGGCGACTGTGTCCGTAGTAAGAGTTCACAGCGCGCGCCTTTCGGCTCCCCTTCCGGTTCCGGCACGGCTGTGCCTCCTGGGAGCTGTAGTCTGTGGTCCTGTGCGCATGCGCCTGGTACCTCCCGCCTCTTCTCACGAGTGGTAGGAGCGCATCACCACGAATGGTCAGTAGATGTCGCTGGATTAAAGGCCATTATAGAGTCCGTCTCTCACAGCAGGCACTTGATAACACGAAGTGATTTGAAACTCCTTGCCCCAGTGTAAAAGAAAAGTGAGGTACTTTCTATGCATTGTGGATGAAAACACAGCGGGGTGGTTGCTGTGAGGAAACCTGTCAGGTTTGCTTGTATGCAAAGCATTTGGAAGTACCTCACTTGATACCGAGTTACAATATACACAGTGCTATTTTAAAATAAATGAAAGTGATTAAGTATTCCCAGATTGAAAGTAATTTCAACTCTGAGAATGCATGGGAGTAGCTTAGATTCAGGTTCATCTTAAAACAGGTCTGAATTGGTAGGTTCTTGAATCTTGTGTCATGCTAGTTACAGAACCTTCCTGACATTCGTGGACATCTTGAATGTGGTTTGTCACTTCTGCTAAAGGGCGCTGGAGAGTTTTCAATTTTTAATGAATTTATCTAATAGAAGCAAGATTACAATCTTGACACTCCTTCACCTATGTTGAAGTTGTATTCTGTGTGTGTCTTTTAATCTGTGGAAGCTACGAATACTTTACCAAAGATACCTTTTACAAGTTGTCAGGATTATTTTGAAGTCTTGTTTGTTTGGGATTCTTCAAAGCAAATTGAAGGAAGGCAAGAATATACATTCATTGCTATTATTCTAATATCCAATCTAGCCAGCATACCCAGAGCAGTTTTCATCTCCAAGCAACTTAAAGATATCTTTTTTCCTTATTGACAAATTACCATCTTCTATTCCTAGATAAATTAAAGTAAGGCAGAAAGTTGAGGCAGCTGCTTGAGACCAGGGTGAACTGATACCACAATAAGTGTTAGCACTTAGAAATTTCAGTTTTTGTTTTTTCTTAAATTATGTGTGACTCAGATACCCACTAAATTAAAAATTGCTGACTCTTGGTCTGGGCCATTTGGCCTCTCCCCAAATAATTGAATGGGCTTGATGAGGATCACTGAATCATGACTAGTCTGGCAGGAATGACAGTGTAAGAACTGCCAGAATATAAGTGAAGGGGTCATGGGATGCTCTGGAGACTAAAGTCATGGTCACATTAAAGCTTTTAATGGTTGTGAGGGACTCCTTAGGAGTTGGGTGAGCCCATTATCAGATCTGAGGGCATGGGTCTGCCACTGAAAACTGTGTTCCAGACAAAGTGCAGGGAGCCACCATACTGAACCAGGGAAAGCTGGCAGGCTAGATAAAGGCGCTTTTCTTTTTTTTCTTTTTTCCATTTGTAACACTTAAGCTATGTGCACAAATACTTTATTTTGTTAGCTAATAAATCGTGTCTTGGCTTGAGAAGGCTGGTATTGCTATAAACCTGTTGGCTTCAGAACGCTTATCCTGGTGAGTCTCCTGTGATGCTCAGACTGATTGAGTCAGATCTAGTGCAGGGCTGTGGTGAGAAATTAGTGCTGATACCAGTGACTCAGGTTTGGAGTGATGCAGCCTGTGACTAAGCAGCTGCACTCCCAGACAGACTGCCACAACCTCCAGAACCACAGTGCAAGGTACTGCTCTCAGGCTTGCATTGGCGCTGGCTTCCAGATTTGTACATGTACATTTTTTCCTCTGTTCTTCAGCAAGGATCCAGCTCAGTTCCCCTGAAATGCAATGGCAAAATCCTTTGCAACTCCTCTGGGTGCCATGCTGATTTGAACTGCACAGTTCATCTGATAACAGCAAAGTGAGAAGCTGGTGGCTTATAGCTCCATTGACTCTGCAAGTCTGAAGAGCAGAAGGCATATACATTTGTGTGTGTGTGTGTGTGTGTGTGTGTGTGTGTGTGTGAAATTGGGTATGCATATTGTGAAACGCTGCCAATCAGTAGTACAGCAATCAGACAATGAGCTTTTGTTGCTAGCTTTTCTCTTGACAATCTTGTTGTGATCAATAAGTAATCACTGTGAGAAAGAAGCAAAAGATCCAATGCTCCTAGAATATGTATGTGTGTATGTATGTTTTTATTTTCATTAGTAACAGAGCTGGATATCCTTCCTGTGTGTAATTAAACTTAAGTTGGATGATATAAAAAAAAAATAAATCAATAAATGTTGATAATGTCAAGTCTTGCTTAATTAGATAATAGTATTTACTGAAGTGGTTTTAATTTTGCCTTCATCAAGGTTGGGGGAGAAGGGATGAATGTATGGAAAAAGCAAAAGAAACCTGTGAAGTATAAATTTTCAGCCTCAGGGTTTAAGGATCTGGAAACGAATTAGAGCTGAGTGCAGCACCAGAACCTATGGTCAACTGATGGGTATGTTAAGTTGGTACAACTCGATGCATACCTGGCAATTTGTAGTAGATGAACCTCATCCTGAGACGTGATTGGATACATGCCTGTGTCTCAGAACTCGCACTCCTATCCTAGTTTGCCAAGTCGGCCGGGATATCTAGGAACAAACAGATTTGGAAACAGCTTTACTTTTTTACCTCTAGAGGGACCACAAGGATTAGAGATGAAGCCTGCTACAAGCTGGCAATCAGCTCAGCACACTCCTTTCTGTTCCTTACCTGTCCTTCCCGAAGACAGTGTCCGGGTTTTGTCAGATCAATATTAATGAAATAGCAAAAGGGAAGGAACTCCGGGAAATGAAATTTTGACAGGAGTGACACCATCAGTATGCTGCCTGTGAGCGCTGGGCTGCGTTCAGGGCAGTGAGAAATCCCTCCCCACCATGCTCAGATGTTTCCTGCACTGTCCCCTCCTCTTCCTCCCCTTGAGAGGAAAGTGTAGGCAGAGGATTGTACTCATGCAGTAGGATTTTCACTCTCTTATCATTTGTAGTTGCAGGTCAAACCACTTTGAACCACTGTCCCTCTTCGACCTATTCCACTGCAGTCAGTGCAGAAAGAGCCTTCAGAAAATTGTGGCTTATGTGATGTCTGGACATCCCTGCAGCATTTTTGTCTCTGTGACTCTGCATTAAGCAGTTGCACTGTGAAATTTCTGCGATGACCAGCTAGCGCTTTCAGTAAAAATGACAAATTGTTCATTGGCATTCAGCATAAATCCAAGGTGAACATGGTTTCTGTGTCTCCAAACTAGTCTGAACTTGCTTTTCAGCATGACTGCACTCTTTCAAGCAAAATTCTGCATGGTTTCCCCCTACTCGTTGCCAAATGTGTCTCCATAATCTGATTTATTTACTTTTGATAAGTACTTACAACAAAATGCTTTGACTACATTTTCAGCTTTTTGATCTTACACCTCCATAAATGGGGAAAAAAAGCATTAGGTGTGCAAATATAGTTATACAGATATATAGAAAACATCCATATGAAAACACTGTGTAGCCATTTAAAAGATTAAGTTGAATGAAATTTGTAATAAGCAGAGTCTTTCCTCTTCAGCTCCGGGCTCTGGGTCCTGACTGGATGACCACGCAATGCACATTTTTCTTAATTATGTTGCTCTGTCCTGACTGTTGACATAGCTGTGTTCTATCTAAGATGGCTTACTGTTGTAGTTACTGATATTTGGATAGTTGAAACTTGTATTCTCTTCATATGGAAAGCCTGGATGAGGTATCTTTCTTCAAGTTTACAAGGAAATATGTATCGACAAGCCCTCATGATATATCTGCTGACTGCAGTCTCTCTGCAGCAGGCCGGAAAAGAGTGAGGGACACTGGAGAAAAACACAAAGAAAACTTTTACAGGTCTTCTACACCAGCTCTCACAGGGACAAACCCTTGAAAGTATTGAAAAAGAATGGCCTTGTTATTAAGGTGTTAGACTGGTAAGATGGTGATTTGGATTTATGTGTTAGCTTTGCAAGATATCACTTATCTGACCATGGGCAGGCAATTTAATCTCTCTGAGGCGCCATTTACCATCACTGAAATGAAAATAGTACTTATTTTCTGCTGCCTACTTAGGTAGGCTTTCACGGTACTGATTGTTTAATGCTTTTGTAGAGCTCTGAGCACCACTAAACCTTGAGCTGGTATAACACCGCGGGCATTGCTGTGCTCACTGCTCAGCCCTGGTCTGCTTTATGTGCTGCTTCTGTGCCTCCAGAGGAGAATGGAAAGGCAGGAAGGAAGGTGAGTTTCTGGCATGTTTTTATTCCCATCTCCCCTCACTGGATGTCTAAGTCTGTGGAGCAACAGCCCAATGTAGCAAGTGAGCAACTGCCTGCAGGTGACTGAATACTGCTTGGTGGCTGCAAAATGGATGATCAGAAAACAACCAACTGCAAAACATGCCAGACCCATATTAAGTTAGGACACTTCCCAGCTCTAGATTTTGCTGTGTAAGTAGCAAAGACAAACAGGTGCTCCAACATCTGTGGGACTCAATAGTGAAGTTCATATGCTTTCACCACCTTGGCTTACGTCCCTGCGAAAACCCTTTCTTGAGGGTCTTTTAGGGGAATAGGCTGTCTCCCTGGGGCTTGATTGGACATTTCTCAGCTGTTCTCCAGTGGAAAGTGGCAAAGAGGGAGAGAGGGGATGGTTACAGGAAGTAGGGGATGGCTGTGGCTGCAGAAGAGAGTTGGCACCACCACTTCTTTGCCCACTTTGAGACTTTTACTTAAGCAATAAATTGAACCCTGAAAGAGAGAACTGAATCCAGATGGGCCACAGTGGCAGTCTTTTTTGAGCAGAGAACTAGGCAAGCACCTTACAGGTACTGAAGCCTTTCTTCCTCAGAGTACTAACAGTGGTTATTCTGTGTTCAGGAAAACTAGGCTGAATTGTTCTTTCGTTCCTTCCCCAGTCATCTGGTTTAACAGCCATTTTGTTTTTCTATGGGATTTAGATAATAACAAGGCAGTTTTGTCTCCTTTGCTCCTTCTGCTTGTTGGAGCTCTTTTTGCAGTGGCTACCATGATCATGAATCACCTGCTTTTCTTCAAGGCAGAAGCTGGACGCCAAAAATCCTGGTCAGTGATTATTTGGTGATTCTGGGAGGATTTCACACAGTCATCTAAGACCAGGAGGCTTTAATCTGCAAACAACATCCCACGAAGGATTCAAATATTGCACTTAGACCTCTGTGTATTTATCATAATTCACTGCAAGATCTTACAAATTTCACTTTATTTAAGACAGAACTGAAGAAATTAGTCTTCTTTACAAGTACAGAAGAGCAGCTGTCTTGCAACAATAAACCCATTTCAGTCAATAGGGATTATTTATCTCAAGTTCCTGTGCATTCAGTAAACAGGAATAAGACGGCCATGATGCTTAAGAAAAACACAGTAGGTGCATAAATGGTTGAAGAGCAGTTGATGCTTTTTTTCTGATAGTGAACTCAAATTATAGGATGAAATATAAAGACTCTGGGAACATAAGTGAAAAGCTGCCTTGCCTTTCAGAAAATCTTAGTATTGAAGCACACTGAAAATTCCATTTGTAGCCCATTTCCTAGGGTGCTCATTTTTATTGCTTTTCACAAAAGGATATTAATGTTTCCATAGTTATCTTCTTCCAGTGACTGGTTTTCATCTCCTTCAGTACTGGCTGCTTTCAATTAATAGTTCCAGTGCAAAGTATGCTTCATGACAAAACATCTCCTTTAAGTATTATGATCTTTGTTCATCTTCAAATCCAAGCCCTATGTGCAGCAATGAATTGGTCTGTTGCCAGTTAATCTTTAGTATCTCTACTGTATCTGAAGCTACCCAGGGTAAAAGCTTGTTTGTCCCCTGCCAGCTGGGAGAGAACCTCCTTGTTCCAGCTCCCACCTTGGCTCACTCAGACTGACAGATGCCTTTTAAAAGGACCTGGGGGACAATCCTCTCTTCTGGCAACATGTTTTGTAGCACTAACAAAGAATGGGAGGTTTAACAAAGGAATATCTCCTATTTTGTCTCTCTCCAAAACCGTACATTTGGACTGTACTGTTGAATTGCCTGAAATAGTCTTGCAAGGCAACTGAAAGTAAAAGAATTGCACTTAAAGAAATGGGCTCTTCTGTCACAGCACAGGTTTGCTCTTGACCTCTGCGTATCTGTGCATTACACATAGGGCAGAGAAATGCTGAACTTCTGATATTTTCTGGTTGGTGTGGCTGCTTATCCAATTAGTGGAGAATGGCTAGGAAGTTTCAAGCTGGATAAAATATTTTTTTATTTTCCTTTTAAAATAGAAATTCTTCCACACAACATAGTTTGATTACTGGACACCCTGCTGGTCTGTCTTGCTGTCTCCAACAGTGAGTGATGCCACTCAGCCTTTTTGATTGGCTGGGTGGTTGCAGCTGCTTTCCGGCAAGCAATGCCATCACGGAATGAGATTTGTTTTCCAGGAAACCTTTGAAATTGTTCAGTTCCTTCGGTAAAGTACTCAGCTCTAACTTTAATTTCTTATGGTCATAATGCCCAAGGGACTTAGTTTTGCAAACATCTATAGTCTTTCCCCTGCTAATTTAGAAGAACAGCTCAAGGTTTTCTTGAAATCTGCCTCATCCCTTCTCCATGCTACTTTTTCATGTTCCTACAGCTTGCTCGTAGTCAGCGTACTGCAGGTTGTCACTCTTAAAAGAAGACAGCGGTGATGAAGCTTGTTGGGTTTTTTTGGTGCCATCCTGTTCTTGCATCCTGTAGATATGGAGTGACCAAACAGCAGGAAGCAGTTTCATGGCAATCATGCTCTTTTTCTGTCTTTTTTTTTTTTTTAAGTTTATGCAAAATGAAAGTAGCAGAACAATTGCAGAGAGATCCCTGTGTAATGCCTTTGATATTCTCTTGAAATCCTCCTTGGGTGTTCCTCCTGTTTTTATTTCTCAATCTTATCCTGCTATATAAACTATTCTTCCACCTCTCCTGCCTTTATAAGACCCTTGAAAAGCCCCCTAGACAGCATTACTGTCCATTTTCCCTGTGAGCTCTTCTGGGGCCAGTGGGTTCCATTGTTTCAACTATTTTTAAACAAAGGGACATTGCACACATTTAGCTGAGAGCAGTGTGGGTATCACAACCAGCAGCTTCAGAAAAGTGTTGTGACTCCCATTGTTGGCAACACATCAAAACAGAATGGGTTTTAGGGATGCCAAAATAACCTGTTCTACTGTGCAACAGGGTTCATTATCATGCGCTAAATTTGTTACCTGCATTGCTGAACATGCAATTCATGCAACCTTTTACTTCTGTGAGTCAGCTTCTACACTCCTGGAAAATTCTGCAGAATTACATTCTAAATCAGTTATATGCTCACAAGATGTGATTTCTCATTGCTGCTGTGAAGGAAAAACATATAGGCAAATCTGATTGCTTCAGATTTTATTTGCTCTCATATTTAGTGTTATAGCCTTGTAATCTTTCAGGCAGTGTGCCTAGACAATTTATTTTTTTTTTGAAATTTTTAATGTCCTTGTCACAGAACACTGCATAGCAAACATACAGAACTTGAAGTGGCTTCTGAACTTTAAAATGCCAAAATCACTGCTCACAAGAACTGCCTAGTTTATTTTGATCTTCCATCTTTACTGCTTCTGTTGCTTTGCTCTGGATACACAGACCTCTCTAGAGGCATTGGGGAGTCCTTAATGTATGTAGTTTGCTACATCTCATATTTTTTAAATGGTTCACTGAATTTTCCTGTATGGTACCTGAAAACTTTGTTCTCTTCTCCCAGTTAAGAAAACCTGTTATATGGAGAAAGCCCTTCATGTTACATGGGATAAGGTCTCCCAGAATTTATTCCTCTTCTAAGAAGGTTTACTTTAACTTCTTGGATAAGGAATCTGATGAACCTTCTACCCACAGGCTGTGTTGTAGCTACTTTTTTAACATTCCAAAAGGATCTTTACTCCCTCTGCCTCTGAAACCTCAATCTAATTGGCTCATATGTCAAATCACCATCCTCCAATTCCTTTGTCTTCTCCCCCTGTGGAGATGTTATGAGAATTAGCATACTTACCTCAACTGTTCCTTTGATTCTGCTGGAAGAAATGTCCATCAGATGTTTGGAGTTTATCTGAATGTTTCAAGTCTCAAACACCTGATGTATCTATTGCTAATATGCTGTGTTTTCTTCCTTTCCTTCTGCTCACCCTCTCCCATCAAACTCAAGGAAGCAAGACTGATTTCTAGAGGATGTAGCTGGCAGATTTCTAGAGGAATGTAGTACAGACTGCTCCTGAATGAAGGAAAAATGGTTCTCACAGTTTTCAAGTGGGTTAAGGGCAATGGTAAATATCAGTATCAGCCAACCTGCAGAAGTGTAGTGACTTATCTTAAGGATTTGTAGGGCTGAGACCTATATGTTTGAGTCTCTGAACCACACCTGTAACTCATAAAAATCCACTGTTGTGAGCAACATTTTGTCTGTGCTAAACATATTTCTGTGATCCTGACTTTCCACTGCCTTTCATGTTCTACAGTCATAAACACTGGTAATAAAAATGCATGCATCTACATCAACACCTTTAAATTACTTTGTACCTGCTCTGGGATTAATTTAATTCAATGTGTCTACAAGCCTGTAAAGCAAATGTCTGCCTGATATTAGATCACATCATGGTTTGCTGGTTTTCCTTTTCACAAAAAGGAGAGAATTTACGGGAAGCTACTGTTATTTCATGTCCATTTTTGTCCCATATACAAAAGTAGACTGGGACATAAAACTAGGCTCAGTGACTATGGCGCTGAGATCTGTAGCTATTAAAGGTATGTAAATGCTTTATTTCCAGTGAAATTAATGGCTCACAGTCTGAAACTCTCTGATAATATTTAATATTCAGACTTCAGGCATAGACACACCTTAACTTATTGCTGTTAACCTGTGGTAACTGCTCTTTCCTGGAGGGTTTTACCTCCAGAGCTCAGGTGCCAGAACACACCGATAGAAACGAGTGTCAATGGTCAGGTCAAGTGGTTCAGCCACCCAGACAGTAACTCCAGCAGGAGCTGGGGCTTAAACACTTCCAGTTAACTTTGCAAGAGGAGATCTAACTATACTCCTGAGGCACTTGCTGGCACTATAAAATACCACCCTGATTTTTAAATTTAGATCTTGGATGGCTTCATAAGTCACTTTTCTATTTTGTTATTTATTGTTTGTAACAGGGAGGAGCCATGGGGAGCGATGTCGAGCCACAGAGAAGGATGCCATTGTCCTGGGTACTGTAAAGATACAGGCTGAGAAGCAAGTTTGAAGAGTTATGGTACATGTAATTTTCCACTTGTTTGTCATTGATTTAAATTATATAGTTATAAAACGTCTTAAATCTGTATAAGCCAACTTTTCAAGGGAAAGGAAAAGGAACTCTGCAGCCTAACGTTTGCCCTTTCTCTTATACAGAGTTAATGAAGTCAATGCAAATATATTTTCCATAGAGGAAGCTACATTTACTTGATGTTTCCTGCTGACCCTGTTTTCACATTGTTCCTAATGCTTTGTGCTTGTTTTCCACCTCCTGCCTGAGATGGCAGCTTTTTTCTCCTCCTCTCCTCTCTCCTTTCTCCTCCCCCCTCCCCTCGTCTCCCCTTCCCTCCCCTCCCCTCGTCTCCCCTTCCCTCCCCTCCCCTCCCCTCGTCTCCCCTTCCCTCCCCTCCTCTCCCCTCCCCTCCCCTCCCCCTCTTCCCTCCCCTCCTCCTCTTTTTTTTGTAACGATTACACTGAAAACAGGGGTCAAAACTTGAAAGTGAAATAATGTGTTGAGGGTAACATGGATGAAGTGAGCTATTGTCTGGCTGAGAAACTCCAGAGGCCCAGGTATCTGGATGACAAAGTAACTAGGATAAGGAGAGAATGTTAGTTGTAATTAAAAGGTCTGTTTTTGAGGTTTGAGGGCACATTTTGTATCAGGGGACAACATTCAATAATAATAAATCCTAAAGGCAGATGGGACCATCTCTCTGAGGAAACACGTGTGTCCCTTATCCTCAATTATATCAGAATAAGTGTGGGCTAAGTGGGAATGACACAAAGCTGATATGTTAGCTCTGATCTGTTCAAGAGTTACACTTCGGAAGCATAAATTCCACTTTACTAAGTTAGTTTTCTTGTTCTTCTGTGAAATATATCATGGCCCCTAATGAAAACATGAGAATTTTTACCACTTAGAGTTGTTGGGTGGTATTTCCAGTGCTGGAGATACAGAGTAGAAAAAACATGGCCAGAAACATGGGTCTGGAGAAGGAAAGTCATAATTTGAGTGTCCTGTTGTCTTCCCCTTTTCTCATAGTATCAAGCATAGACGACTCATCACTGATTAGATCTGCATGCCTCACCACTGCTCACTGCTCTCACCTGTCAACTATCACTCCCTATTTCTCCTATGACTTCTTTATTTATTCAGTAACTAATTTTCTACAAGTACTTTTTTCCCCTCAGTGTCTTTTATATACTGGTGGAGCATGTAACAACTCATGGAGATTCCCACATTGCCTTTCAAACAGCTCTGTACTGTACCATCTCTGGTCAACAGGGCCAAGCAAGTGGCATGTTACGATTTCAGCTTTCTCCTCCTAACTTTCTCACTGTTACATTGTGCTTCAACATCTGCTATTTGGCCCTTTTATGTTTTGTCACTGACTTAAGAAAGTGTTCAGGGACAGGGACCATCTTTTTATCAAGAGCTTATAGGATTGCTTATTGATTTGAGTACTGCGATAAAAATAATAAGCAATAAATGACAGAATGGTTGTGGTCATTGTGAGGGACTAGCTCTCAGGACCCATACTTGCTGGAATTGGTGTCAAAACCCCATCAACAAAGTCTTGTTTGCATCCCAAAAGGCCTCCCTGAGAGGATGGAGACAACGCTGATGGCCTGCATATGGCCTGGGGCCTGCATGTACAGCGATTGAGATAAGGATCGAGGGGCGGAGGGGGCGGAGGTCCACTCCAGCCGCTCAGCCTTACGACTCAAACATGCTTGCTCATCCTTTTGAAACAAGGAAACTAGGCCTATAAAACAGGGGGCTGCAATGGTGGGCTTTGGGAGCCTCACTGACACCAACTCTCCCCCATTGGCTGGCCCAACACTGGATCCAGGACTGGTGATTTTCTATTATCGATCTCTCTAACCTTTTCTTCTCCTTCTCTCTCTTTCTTCCTAACATCATTAAGTAACGCAAGGCCTAACCATGATTTTTTTCTCACATTGTGCAGGTTAAACATAGATGTATTACTCTTGTGATCTAAATGTCAGCCTTTGTGATTGTGCAGCCTAAGATAATGATTGAAGTATCCATATTCCTTCTATAGTTTTAATTAAACCTAATATTCAAATACAGATCTTGAGTGTCATTTCACCTTAATCTCATCAAGGGGTATTGGACAGTTGAGCATTTCCTCAGACCTTGACATTTTAATCACTCTCCCTGGAAGGGCCAGGTCTGAGACAAAGGTTGAATCCAGCCGCACCTGGGTTCCTCTCTGAGAAGGAGTTTAGAAAGCAACGGGGGTCCAATCTCAATCTCCCTGTGTTGCCCTATCTGGGTCGTGACAGTAATAATAATAGAAAAGTACAGAACTGGAGAGGATCCTGCGAAACAAGGAAAAAGGAAGGTAGAAACTCAAGAAGCAGAATAAACAAAAAAAGGACACTGAAATGAAGAAAAAAATCCAAATGAAAAATGTAAACAGGAACAGATGGGAAGTAACAGAATAAGAAGGAAGAGAAATTTTGCAGAAAAATATACAAGAGGGGGAGAAAGAGCAAGAGAAATGCCTAAAGATGGAAAAAAACAGCAACAAAAAGTTCTGCCATTTCTTATCCAGACAATATTTTCTGTTATGTTGCCTGCAAAAGGTTAGGAATCTGGCTTTGAATTCTTCATGCAGACGAAATTAATGAACTTCAACTGAGGAAGGTAAATGCATGCCACAAGCATTGTTCATCTTTGGGGAACTTTTTAGCATTAATATTAGGAAAAGAAATATTTTTTCTAAGTATATATTTACACATCTGGCAAATCACTTAGAAAAATGTATTTGAGGCTGCAAAGTCAAATTTGCTGGTGATACTGAGGAAAAAACAAATTAATAAAGACCAGAATTTCTTTTGAAGAGTTGTAGAAAGATCTTATGCTACTATCAGGTGATTAAATGATCAATGAAGTGCATTTACATAGTGGTAAAAGTAAAGCACATGGCAAAAAACAATCTTAGCTTTAAATACACAGCGATGGATACTGGACTAGCTGGTACTGTTTACATAAAAATGTAAATGAAATGCTGAGTGCCACTAAAAAGGAGACAGAATTTTAGGAATTATTAGGAAAATGCTAAAAAAGAAAATGAGGTAACATAGTTTTGCTGGTAGAAGTTCTTGGTGTGCCCACATCTTGAATATTGGGTGCATTGTAGTTGTCCCCTTTCAAAGAAGAGCAGAGAATGGTGATAAGGATGGTCGAATATATGGGATGGTTTGAATATGAAGTACGATTAAATAGACCATGATTTTCCTGCATAGATAAAAGACAGGTGAAGAATTTGATAATAACATGGGTGGCACAGAAGAACAAAATGATTGCTCAGTGTGTCCTCTCATCCAGTACCTAGGTGGCATGAAATAAAACTAAAAATAAAACTTTCTCACATTCGAAACTAGCACATTCAAAACAGACAAAAGGAGTCACTTTTTCCATAACACAGTTAGGCTGGGAAACGTGACACTATGTTAGATGCTAAAAATTACTCAGTTTGAAACAGCAATTAAAAAAAAAATAGATAAAATAGTCATTAACAATTTTAACATGCATCACCATTAGCTTTGGGGAAGCATTTTGTACTGGTCTGTACTCCTCTCCACAAACTTCCTGAGCCAGTGCTGGAGATATTGGGTTGGGTGGTCCTTTAATCTGGCTCATTGTTACTTTTTTTTCATTCTCCTATTTTCAGCACAGCCTTTAAGATACAGCCTTTACTTTTTTACATCATGTCTGTCAAGGGTGTGCAGGCAGATGGACAGTGATTTACACTAAGTGATTGGGTGCATTGGGAAGGTAAAGTGAATCAGCTGAGAAAACAACATACCAATGGGTACAGGAGCGTTTAACTCAGAGAGATGTTACAAGATTTGATGGTCAATATAGAACTGCCTTGTGGAACAGGCAATGGAGAGGGACCAGATGTAGTGTTGCTAGCCAGAGATATAAACAGTGTATTCCACCTGACTGCAAATGTTGCTAAATCTTATGGTGAGGGGGATGTGGCATGTGCCAACAAAGCCAAAGCCACCTTACTATTGGTGCAGAACAGCTCATGTGCAGGCTGTATTGCCTCTCAAGGGTCACAGTGGTGCTGGCAACAGCAGGCCTTTGGGCTGCAACTGCTCTCACTCCTCACCTGGGACATGGGCTGACAGTGTGAGAAACTGCTAGCACTGCAAGTGGAGAAAGGGGAAAGTAGTAGACCAACCTACAGTGAAACTGGCAATACAGTAACAGGAGGAACCACCAGACAAAAGATGGGAATGGGTAGTGTGGGGTACTCTTCTTGGGTGAAAATGTCCAAAGACAGTGACAGGGATATGCTGGCTGAGGCTGCAGTTCTCAAGTAAGGATGTGAAGTCAGCAAAATGGAGGCCATTGGGGAAAGAGTAAAACAGGGTGGGTTGCTTATTTAGGGCGGTAGTTGGGAAGGAATATAAGATAAAGCAGACAACGCAGTTGCGGCATCCTTGTTGAGCAGCTCTGTGCCTGATCGATGCAGCCTGGAGCAGGACAGACCACACATCCCCAATAGGCTTGCTTTTTTCCTGCAGGATTTCTGCCTTGCTCAATGCACAGGAAGAACAGTGTTTACTTACATAATAGCTACTCATTATGTTTTTTCTTTCTCATTGTTCTGCATGAAGCTTCTACATATATCTTGTTCACTGCAATCTAGTTAGACTCCTTTTGAAAAGATAAGTACAAATTTTCTCATGGATGTGAGATGGCTACAAGGATATCTGTCTCTTCATTAACACCTGTCTACACAGAATCTCTTTGAGGCAAGTGCTGTTGTCTCCTTACAGAAGTGGATTTAGGGCACAAGGAGAATAAAACTGGAATTAGTGTTGGATGCTCTATTTCAGAAAACTGGAAAGTAATCCTGCAGAGAATTCAGGATGATACTTCACTATTTACAGTCTTTCCCACTGGTGTGGGTAGCAGATCCAACTCCTGTGTATTTCTGTGCATTGGGACCATAAATAGCTTTTATTCAGAAAAAGAGGCACTGAATTTCTGAACAGATGTGAAATGGTCTTTCAGTGGCCTGGTCAGCATACCTGGGCACCTCTAGAAAAGGCAAGGATAGAACTGTATTCTCCAGCATACCATGTAGCTGCATTAATTGTGCAAAGCTGTTCTTAATATTGCCATAATCCCCTGTCCTGCCTACTTCATGTTTCCTGGCTCAGGAGAATGTCGTCCCTCACTACACAGCCCAATTCAAATCCATAGTGAATTGTTCACTGAAACTGGAGCAAGGGCTGCATGACTGGGCATATGCACAGAGAAGCTAAATGAAACGTGTCAGGGGCAATGTTTGTTTTGGTATTCTTTTACATTTTTGACTTGGCAACTCTTCAAAAACTTTTTTTTAAATTAAAAAATTCCCCACATTGAGTGATTCTATTAGATAGGAATGAATTGACTCACTCATGTCATCAGCTTGTAGTTTCAGTCCCACATACAAATTCTTCCCTGTATCTCAGACCTCTCAGTCTCCTTGTTCCCTCAGTTTGCTCACAATACCTGTTCCAGTTGTCTTTCCACCTTCAGGTTCTTGTCAGTAAGTTCTTCCTCTCTTTCCCATATTCCTCAACTCTGATTTGTTGTCTCAGTACCTTTGCTTCAGTAATTTGTCTAGCCACAGTGACCCGTCACACAAACCATCCCTTCCATCCTTGGATTGTGGTTCCCCTCATGCACTTTCCTCAACAATTCCCAATCCTAGTTTGCCTCTGCTGCCAGTAGCTCATAACGAAATCTTGTTACCAAGCCAGTTTCTCCTCTTCTTTTATATCTTTCTTGCCACACCCTTTGTCCCAAACTTGCTTCTCCTTGATACCCACTTCTCCAAAGCATTTACAGAACCTGTAATTTCCATTCAACCTTCATTTTATGAAGCTTAACAAGATGTTCACCATGAAATATTAGTATCAGTGTAAGAGAGAAGGTTATAATTAATTATTCATGAGCAAAATTAGAATGGGAACTAGAAGAAGGGTTCTGGCTATCCATGGAGTGAAACATTATTTCAGAGAGAAGTGAAAAGAGAGATCTTTGACGGTTTTCTTCTGCAGCTGTAAGGAACTTTTATCATGCTCAGGGATAACAGTATCTTTGGAATTTTAGCTGTTAATCCCTAGCAAATTCCTACTGACCATATGTAAAAATACATTGCATAAGCTTATGAATTATTATGAATCTTTAGGGGACTATTGATCAGCAGGCAACAGGATTATCCTTGATACAAAAAACATGTCTCTGTCAAATTTTAAGTTGCTGCTTCAAACCAGACAAGGAGGAGACAGCTCTGTAAAAAATAAAGCCAATATATATATTTTTAATGTAAGGAAAATATCTTCTTTTTTTCTTCTTTGTTCAGGCTCACAGAATCACAGAATTGGTGAGGTTGGAAGGGACTCCTGGGGATCGTCTAGTCCAACCTCCTCGTTTTGCTGAAATTCCCAAGATTCCTGTCCACCCATTTCTCCAGCCTGTTGAGGTCTCTCTGAATGGCAGAGAGATACCAAGTGGTGGTACCAACCACTCCTCCCAATTTGTATTGCTTGCAAACTTGCTGAAGGTGCACTCCAACCCACCATCCAAGTCTTTAATGAAGAGATTAAACACTAACTGGACTCTGTATTGACTCCTGGGGTCCAGCACAAGTGACTGGACTTTGTTCCACCCATCACAAGCCTCTGCATCTCTGAGCAATTCAGTTTTCAACCCACCTCATTGTTGACTTATCAAGGCCACAGTTCATCAGTTTGTCTACAAGGATGTTATGGGAGACAGTGTTGAAAGTCAAGATAAGCAACATCCACATCATCTTAGAAAGCCATTGGGTTGTTCAGGAATGACTTCTGCTGACTACTCTCAATTATCCTCTTATCTATCATATGTTTAAAATATTTTTTGGGGGTTATTTGCTCCTCACCTTCCTAGGGATTGAGGTGAGGCTGACTGGCCTGCAGTTCCACAGATTCTCCTTGCCTTTCTTGAAGATGAGTGACAGGAAACCCCTGGTTCCCATGACTTTTCAAAGATTATTCAAAGTGGCCTCAAAATGACTAGCCAGCTCCCTCAGCACTCGCAGTGGGCATCCCATCAGGCCCCATGAAATGCATGTCCACTTTGTTTAGATGTTCCTTAACCTGATCCTCATCTCTGATTGACTTTCCCCAATACATTCATACAGAGACTGAAGCCTCTACATCAAACATAGGTTGTCAAATCGTAACCAACTGAAATCTGGTGCCCTGGATGGAAGATGGCTTGTAGCAAGTGATGCTACTGGTATGTGACACTCGTGTGTGTGTGCATTACAGTGTTCTTAACCTATTAAAGATGGTATTCAGCCCATGTACCTTTAGCTATCTAATGGTTAAATATGTAATTAAGAAATAGTTGTTTATATTCCCTCTATAGTTAATGGAGAAAGACAGGCATCTCCAGTTGACTCATCCCACTTATTTTGCATTAATTCTACGCTTGGTGTCCTAGGGAATGATAATTTAGTGTCTTTTAATTTTCTAAATTGTATACCTTGTCTTTAAGTGTCAATTCTAGACAAATAAGCACTGCCAACAAGACTGCACTCAAGGGCATGTGACTGTGTATCTGTGGCTCTGCTGGAAAATAATCAGGCTGTAAAATAATAGAACAACAAATAATGGGTGGAGAATTTTCCAGCAAATTAGCACTTATCTGTCAAAAATCCCTGGACTCCCTCCCCCACACAACTAAATGGGGCATGGATTGCCACACAGAGGAGTGTCAAATACATTTTCTATGAAGGGTACTGCATATTTCTTTTGAAAAGTACAGCTCCATACCTTAGTGAATAAAGAAACAAAGAAACAAACATTCCGACTGAGGATCTAATTAAAAGCAAAGTAGTGGGCATTTTGCTTAAGCCTGCACATCACAGCTTCTTCACAACTGGATCATTCTGAAATAGTGCATTAGTTCTTATACCGTGCTATATTATCTACCAATCTAATTAGTTATTGAGAACTATTTTCTTTTGTAGAAAATACAGAAGATTTCATATGATAATATGGTGCTGTTTTATTTGGGTTTTCAGATTACTTCCATAGTGACATTTTAAGTATATAATGTTCTTTTATTGATACCTGCATGAAACCATGTCTGAACTATAAATGAGAGTCATATGTGAACCCATCTTTCTTATCACTGTTTTCCCTTCGGTGAACTATGAGGTCTGAGGATTATGTGGGTTTGTATAATTTTACTGCTGAAGTGACTAAAGGCTGGGCCTTTCTTCAGTGTATCCCATGTTCTTGTTTTTCTTTCTTTTTATTTTTGGATAAATAATACAACAAATATTAACAGAAGAAAATTTAGACTCAGTTCAGAAAGATCCCCTAGTGGCATGGAAAGGGTTTGGGATACAATTGACACGAGGAATTTCTTTGATGTTATGAAGTTAGTGGCATCGGATTATTGGCAGGTGTGTTTGGGGTGAATGTGGCCAGAATGATACTTCACCTTAGGGATTACCAACTCTTGGACTTGCCTTTTCCAGTTGTGTAGAACTGATCCCATATTAAAGTACTGCAGCTAGTTCATCATGGAGACACCTAAGAGTCTGGCCCTATAAACCTAATCTTTTAAATCAGATAATCTGATAAATGTCCTTGCTGGAAGTGCAAGAGAATGCTGGGTGGAAGGGAACACCTGGAATCCTTTTTAAGTCTAAGTGCCTCACATGCACCATTATTTTCATTTATGATATAGCCAACAATTGGACAGGGCGTGTAGCGTGTAGGCTACCTTTTAAAACCAATTTAGTACTGCCAGGAAAGGGAAGGAGGGTTATTAATCCTTGAATAGTACCCCTAGTACTCCACAATCATAATGCAAGCCTGCTCACCATTATTCTAACATTGCTAATTGGAAGGAGTTCAGCAGACGTGTCTGGTATTCTCTGAGGTCCAGCTGGTATCCAATTTCCAGTAGAGTTTGCTGAGAAACATGAAGGTCAAGTAACTTCCCCAAGGTTACACCGTAAGTGGCTCAGCTGGGATTAGGATCCAGATTGTCCTTGCTCCTAATCTTTTGCCATATTAATCACTGTAGTCTCTTTCTACAAATACCTAACAAGTTCACATTTGTAAATTTACAAACAATGTTATGGGCAAACTCAATTATTGTGGGAGAATAGATTTCATGAGAAGGCAGATAATGAAATAGCGTCAGCAAAGCTATCTCATAACTGAAACGGAAAATAATTAAGGCTCCATTTTGCTTATGGGGGGTATTATTTTAACAGCAATGTACTTCTCTTCTTGATCTCTTATTTCTCAAAGCTGTCCATATCTGGCCACTCTTCCTTATCCACTGCCAATAAATATGCTACCGAGGAGCATGATACTTCCCGAACTTTTTGAAATCTTTATTTACCTTTATTATAACTCAAAGAAATTGACTGACTGGCAATGCAGAACCAGTAACAAGGTGGCTGGGACATGGCTTATTTGTTCTTTCTGTGATGCAAATACTGCAGCATTTAGGATTACAGAATTATTAGAATGTAGTTGTTTTACTCATTTCTTGTGTGGGATGAGGTCCTCCATTTTTAAGAGGAAAACCAGCAACACAGTTTTTAGTTAGGATGTGGAAACCCCCTGATTTTACATACCTCTAACTGAAAACCATGGTTAGTATTATGGAGCGTGAAATGGTTTATTATGCCAGCTGGTTTTAATTAAAGGCTTAGTTTCCCCAATACAAAGACACTTCATTACAAACCAACGAACATGTTCACACCAGTAGTCTGCTCTGTTTCTGTAAACAGGAATGGGTACAATGCACATGCCTGGAGAACTTCTTGGGAAGCCTCATGGGGCACAGAACTAAAATAATAGCTAACACATCTCACATGGATTAAGGAGCTAGAAAAACAAAAATGTCTTTATTTAGCCTGTTGTTGAACTATGTCAACATAGTGTTAACTGATCTCCTGCCACTAAGCAGTGAAATCTAAAGCCATGGAGCACAATTAAAAGGCAACCTGGCACCTGCTGTCTCTAATACATCTTTTGAAATAGCTAGAAAGAGACTATGTGTCTTATCAAGGGATTGAGAATGGTATATGAGGAGTTTTCTGTTGTATGTTTATATTTCAAATTTATCCTGATACTACTGTATGGCCTGGACTCCTATATATATATAAAGGAATTTTGATCTCTATCCACACTCTTCAAAAGTTACCACTTGATATTAATAATCTCAGAAGTGCCAAAGATGAATGAATATGGAAGTGGGATTTATTTGCATTGTGATTACAGATGATTAAATGCAATTACATAGCAGTGGTGGAGCTACGCAGAGAAACTTCTGTTGTGCTGCTGCCTTTGCTGGACCCGAGGTGCAGTAGAGGATCCACTAGCTAAAGATTGAAAATGCAAGATGACACAAGATTTAAGAATTGTTGATACCACAATATTCATGAGAAAAACATGTTACATTAGAAATGTCACTCAGTTCTTGAAAAAGAAACTCAACAATTTCTGAATGGGTATCAAAGAAGGTACAAAACTGTTGGTCTGTAGAGGAAGACAAAGAAATACTTTAATATGATAGCATTCATTGCAAAACAAATGAATCTCATGAATAACTAATTCTTTTAGGATCCTCATGAGTGTACACCTTCACTCCAACTGATGGATAAACTCAGGCAGAGTGGTTAAACAACCTGACTTGAAGTGTCCAGGTATGGAAATGTGCCTCTAGGTGGTAAAAACTTATGAAAGGGCTCTACTGACAGATACTCATAACTAATAGAAATGCAAGAACGGAAAGAAGTTAGGGTGTTAAGAGAGTATATAATGCCATGTCTTATGTTATGGCATGGAACAATTTGGAAATATAAAATATTTCAGTTTGTGTATGTGTACCTTCTGAAAATGAAATTAGCACTTGCCTTTCTAAAGAAAACAAGACCAGTACTCAGGATGTATTTTGTAATGTTGCATCACCAAGACAGTATGTGCAATGGTGTGTGGTTTCTAGTTTGTTTGCCACCAAGAGTATAATCTTCCTCATTTTGAGAAAGGCTTGAGGTTTATCTTGTTTTTTCAGCATCTCTGTGCATTAAAAGATTATTCAAACTTTTCTGGTTTTGTCTCTCCCTCTTGTCTCATCTGGGCAATTGCATTCCAGCTCACTAGGCACACGTTGCTTCATTACCAATAGAAAGGGTGTTGGGGTCCTTCATAAATACCGGCTGATGAGGATGTGTTCATGTCACGTAACAAATACTGCTCGCTCAGCTGTCTGTCACTGAAAGCTGCAAAGTCAAGATGTCTCCCACAGTCAATTCAAGCATCTTTCTCTTAGTCATCTGGCCACAACTAGTTTTCCAAAGGGTAATGGCCTCACCTCCGAGCCAGATGATTGGTGTAACCTGTCTTGATGTATGTGAAATGGGACAGGATGTTGTGTGTGGCTTAATGCCTTTTAATTGTACTTGTGCTCTAGATTCTTGCTCTTGCATGTTGGTTCCTGCCTAAAATCCTGATCCAATTTTCTGCTTTCTAGACCTTGTCCTAGTTCCTCTTCCTACTGAGTGTTAGTTCCTAATCCTACCCTTGATCTGTTCAGCCTTGATTCCTAGCTCTTGCCTTTCTTTTTCAACCACAGTTTCTGCTTTAAGTTAGCTTGCCCAACCTTGTTTCAGCTCTGATGCTGAACATCCTTGCATAGATTGAGTCTAAAATTACAATAAGCCAAATCTGTTCTTCACTTACCATACAAACCATACAAACTTTAGTTTTGATGAGACTAAAACATACTCCAAGGACAATGGCTTTAGCATTGTCTAATCAATAAACAGATATGTAGAAATTGTAGTTCTGGTACCAAGGCAAGCTACTTATGAAGATAAATCTCATCTTTTAGCAGACTATTACTAATTGAGTTACATGTGGTAGAGCCATACATACAATTATAAACTTTTAAAATTTTTTGTTTACACATTTCTAAGAAAGCCTCTTCCATCTGCTGTCTGGCAACACTCCCCCATGCCCAAATGATAACAATAAAAAAGTGTCTTACTCACTTCACGTAATGGGAAGGCAGAGAGATGCTTCCCCCACTTGTACTACAGACTCTTTGTGTGCAAGTGATCAGGAATTGTATTTGAAAAAGCTATGCTAAATGTATGTAGGATATCCAGTTATAGCAGGGCCTCTTAACTGGATGTGTCCATCTGGTGGATGTATTAAAATAATTAACTAGGGCAACTGATGTATGGAGCCTATTTAGCAGAGCATCATCTGGCCAAAAGCAGATTCCAACAGAGCTGTAGAAGAAGAGGGCAAATGCTGCTGTTTTCCCAGCTTGCTCTCCCAGTGCACAGCAATCTGAGGCTCAGCGTCATCTTGATTCAGAGGTTGTACCTTTCCTTTTAATAATTTGATTTTTCTTCTGTGAATTTGACTCCTGCCTTTCAAACTCATGTAAATTATTTGGATCCTTCACTCTAGTGAGAGTATTTAATTGCACATAGCACCCCATTTATTTGTTTTGAGCTGGCCTCCTGATAACTATTTTATGCCCTCTATTTCCTTTAATATAAGAAATGGTGAGCAGTCTTCCTTTGCTCACCTCCTTCATATCACTTCTATTGTTTCAGCTCTTAAGCCGTGGCTGAAAAGTCTGGGTTTCTTCATTCTTGTACTGAAGTGATTCCGTGCATTTGGGCTCCTTCTTTGTAACCCTCCTTCTTTGTAACCCTTCTACTTTCGTGAAAGTTTTTTGGTTTTTTTTTTGGAGAAAGGGAAATATAATATTTAACTGAATATAGTGTGGAAGATAGATCCATAGCAAGGACTTATGTAGCAGCACTGTGATGTTTACTGTTTTGTTCTCTACTCCTTTTCTACTTGTTCGTAATACCCTGTTTGCTTTTACAATTATTACTGAGCAGACAGACACTGTTTTCATGTCACTGCCTATTGCATCTCAAAGATACCTTTTTCTGGGCGGTATCAGCCATTTTTGGAGCCTATAATTTACTACTGCTTTTCCTGATTTTGTATTGAATTTCATCTTCCAGTTTATTGCCCAGTTCTTCAGCACCAGGAATGCTGTTTACAGCTCTTTGCAGAAAATTGTGACTTGAAAAACTTACTGTCATCATCAAACTTTGGCATTGTGCTATTTCACGCTTCTGCTCCATGAGTACACTGAGCAGCCTTAACAGAGAATTTTGAGGAACTTTCTGGTAATTCCCAAGACAATAAATTTTAATTTCAAAAATATTATACAGTAAATCTATATATTAATGTACTCTGTGTTTTCTTTAGAGTTTCTTTCACTTTGCTCTGTGCGGACATAAGACTTACTAGTTAGCTCTTTGGTTCATCTTATAAATCCTGTAAAAATAATTTGGGTCCCATAAGCCATTTCCTATTCTTTTGGCACCACATCAGTTTTAAGTGAAAAGTTACACCTCAAACATAATTGTGCAGCCATTTCATTAGTTATTCCATTCGAACTTGTGGCTCTGGTCTTACTTACTTTGCTACTGTTCATTTTGTTGTTCTATAACCTTTTCAACTGATAATTTGAGACAATATAAGATGGTCTTTTGCACATTCCATAAAGGAGAGTTCTAATGCATAAACCTCCACAAGTCTGTTCTTACAGATGCAAATAATTAATTTATTGTTCTCCCACGGTTTGATCTTCTGAGTGCTTGTTTTATACCTTGCTCATCTATTAGCTGTACAGATTTTCTGAAGGTTGCTATTTCTGATATTTTTTCTTATGATGTGGGCTAGATCATTCCTTATTTATAGCAATAAAATTCTGAATCACTTTTTGGATTTTAGTAACAGCAAGTATTTATTAAATACATGCTTTATAAAATGCAATTAATTGGTATTTCTTTCCTGGCTTGTCTGTAATGAGCTTATAAGCTACTGTTACTACTTAATAGCATCAGAACAGCTCAAATTGCTATCTGTTTTTCCAGAAGACAGGAAATTCTGAATATGTTCATGAAAAGTACAGCAAAAAATACCTCTGTCTTCCTGATGCAACTGAGTGGGCAATATCACAGGTAGCAGAGGCTGGAAATCCATGGAGGAAAGAACAATGGACTAAACATATTTAGATGAAGGAAAATTATTATTAGAAATTGACAGCTCTTACTTAGCCTTGGTGGGCAAACAGCCCAGGAAGACAGTCTTCGAACCAATGAGATACCTTTGCTATTTTTTATAAGAATATCTTGTTCATAGGAGTTATAAAAGATCTATTCTGACACCAACAAAAAGCCTGAGCCAAGTAATCTTACTGCTAGATGACTGTTTCAAATTCTTGTAATGAACTGTAAATAGAAAGCATAATCTTACAGATAAACAATGTAGTGTAAATGGAGGCTTCAAAGAAAATACATCTCTTCCATTCTGGTCCACACCCGTTCACTTGTGAAAGCTACTAACTTGACTTTCTTGCATTATTCTTTTTTACTAATGTATTCTTACATAAAAGCTTTCTGGTGGGGCCTTTTGAGTTCACTCTTCAAATCTATTATTTCCATCCTGATCCTCTTCCAAAAATCTTCAAACTGTGCTTGTCACTAAAATAAAAAATACATCGGCTAGGCAGAGTTCAAGGAATGCTTAAATGAATGAGCTGCTTAATGACTGTAAGAGGAGTGCCATATTTCTTTTCTAAGATAAAACATCAGCACATTGTGGAAATAAGAAAATTGCCTTTTTATGAGAAAATGTTTTCTGATACACTAGATTATTGGCTTTGATGATAAAATATTTTGCGATGAACAGTTGCCTACAGATAAATGTCAGTGAGATAAAACAAAGACCTTAATTTAGCCTCCGTTTTTTGTTTGTTTGTTTGTTTGTTACATTAAATAGCCTGGTTTTGTTTCATTGGTTAAAACAGTATGAAAGCATTATGGTAAGGCTTCCTTTTCATGATAATTTATCTTACAAATAGCAGTATTACTGCTGACAGCTAATGGTATTATTAATATCAGAACATCACTGAATTCGCATTATGGATTTACCCGCACATCTACGGTGACATCACAATAATGAAAGAAGACAACAATTAAGCTTTCTTTCTAGGTTTCACGGTGCAAATCAGTCTATCTAAACCATAATTATTAAAATTTCAGGAATAAAAGTTCAGAGGAAAACAACTACAGCATTGGTAAAGCCTGTGCAAAGAAAAACTAATTTAAATTCAGGTTACACTGAACAAAAAATGGGAGACAACCAAGATTAAAAATTATCATTGATCAAAAAACTTGTTGAGATTTGGCTATTTTCCTACACATACCAACAAATGTGAAAATCTGAATGAAATAATGTTTTACTTTAGCCAGGTATTTCCACTTTGTAATTCAAATATGGACCACACTAGCAGTAACACTTCATTATTGTTTCTAACTCAAAAAGAAGCTCTTTCACCTTTGTGGCCAAATTCAGTGATTTTAGGCAAATGCACGAGCAACTACACATTAAAAAGAGGTGGTTTTCTTTAAAAACAGCCAACACCTGTCAGACCACACCTGGAGTATTGCATTCAGTTTTGGTCCCCACTATAAAAAAGGATGCAGACAGGCTGGAGAGGGTCCAGAGAAAGGCCACAAGGATGATCAGAGGACTGGAGGACCTGCCATATGAGGAGAGGCTAAGAGAAATGGGTTTGTTCAGCCTTGAGAAGGCTTAGGGGAGACCTTATTACAATGTTCCAGTACTTCAAGGGTGGCTACCAAGAAGATGGAGACTCCCTGTTTACAAGGAGTCAAAAAATACAGGGGGTAATGGGCACAAGTTGCTCCTGGGGAGATTGCAAATGGACACAAGAGGTAAATTTTTCACCATGAGGACAGTCAAACATTGGAATGGTCTCCCAAGGGAAGTGGTAGATTCCCTCACATTAGGCAGTTTTAAGTCTGAGCTTGACAGGGTGCTGAGCCATCTCATATAAACTATAGTAGTATCTAGAAAGATTGGACCAGATGATCCTTGAGGTCCCTTCCAACCTGGCAGTCTATCATTCTATGAAAAAATGAAGAGTTCTTCAGCTTTATGCTGTGATCAGTGCTTGGTATTTGCCTCAGCATTGACATCTGAAAATTGAACTACCTTTATTTTCAGAGTATTTCTGAGCAAGTCCTTAAGTTAATCTCAATTATTTAGTGTGGATTCATTTCTGATACAAGTAATTTTTGATAGTCCAGCAGATTATGCAATAAATTGATCCAATCCATCCGCTATCCATGAATAAGATGGACATCTAATTGAAACCAGAGACTCAAGATATTTATGAGAAACCCATGTATTTGTGGAAAGGACTGTTTAGAATTAAAAAAAATCACATATATAGAGCTAATAGCAGCAATAGTAAAAATCAAATTATGAAGGCTACCTATTTGAACTTAGTTGCCCTTCCAATTTATAACAGAATAATACTAACGACATATGTAACGGGAAGTCCTGTAATTGTTAGCTCTTTCAGATGCACAAAATAATTGTGATGTAATGTGCAGTGGGACAGTACAAATACCTTTAAAGTTTCCAAAATACTACATGGCTTACATATGTTTCTGGATACAATACTCAGAGAGAAAACTGACTGCAGATGTCAGAGCAATTTTGGGGGGTGTAAAGTTGAAAACTGCTGTGGGATATTTCATGTTTCACAGAACACGGACCATCTTGCAGTTGAACACCTTTTTCATAGGATCTCAAATAGCAAACTGGACCAAGTTTAATTTATCTTCTGAAAAAGAATGATGGAATGGAGTAGTCTTATGTGGATTCAGTCCTTGCTTTTTAAGGACTTGGGAAGAGTGATATGTACTTATCATCTCTATCCAGATGTACCATGCTTGATCTTTGTCTTCAGGAAAAAGAACAGAAGATATTCTAGTCCTTCTGCAGCATTCATTGATCCTTGAAATAGGACAGTGACTGATGCTATTTTAAATAATATTTTAAGGATGACAGAAAAGTACTTAGAAATATCTAAGTTAGCATTTGTGCACTCCTCCACAATTCATGCCTGAGGCCACATGAGGTTCAACTGCCAGCATCCGGATAATCGGAAGACGCTCTCTAGTTCTGTGCACTCGCTTCTGAAAGTCTGGAGAAGACTTTGGTCTTCTCTTGGTCTCACTTGGATTTTCTTCATGGTTTTCCATTTAGTCCCTACTCTGAGCGTAATAAGATGGCAGTTGTTGCATTCACTGGTCATCTCTTCAGTGGTGAGCATGTGGATTCAAACAGATCTTTAAGGCAGCCTCTCATGTCATACTTTACAAATGCTTCTTAGGGAAAAAATTAGAAATTTTGGGGAGCATTTTTGTGAATGTTGACTCTTATGACTAAAGAGCTCTTCCATTAGTTTTGGGAGAAACTACTATACAATATCAACCTTTTTGGTGGATTTGTCCATTGTTGTCATTTTCCATTGGACTGCCACCTTTCTTTTTTTCATATATTCCTATAAAAAACTTAATCCCAATATAGATTTATTGTTAGAAGCATGTGGTTTGATGTAATCTCTTTGGATTCCTCCTGCGCTGCAAAAAATCTCAATATATATGATAAATTAGATGTTAGCCTTTCTTCTTTCTCTCTCTTCTTGGTGTTACCTCACAGGTTTTCTTTTTGTCTCTTGTGCTTGACATCCATGCATCCATAGGTGTTCTAAATTTGAACTATGACGTAATATGCTATAGATAAAATACTTGTTTCTGTCTTTGTATGTGAATTTGTTGAGATTAATAGTTGACAATACAATATAGGTTTTAATTTCAGATGAGGAATACTAACGTTCTAACAAAATCTGATAAAGTAGCTGCTTGTTAGACTGATGATTTTCATGGAAAATTCTTTTCTGTTACCTTTTCTGACTTCAGGGCTGCAGCCAGAACGATGCCATTTCTCAGTTTTTTCTTCAGCTGTAGTTAAGTTTTCAGATCCTCCAAAATATTATGAACATTTATTTGCAAACTCAATTTCTGACCATGTAGAAAAGAGTAATGAATTAGAGTCCACAAGAATCTGAAGATTTGCCTGAAATCCACCCATAAGTTTTTCTGCTTGCTTTTGGCACAGATTGTTTCATTTGGCTGTAGTAGAAACACCAATGATATAATTCTATTCCTGAAGATATTCTTTTGGGCCAAACAGCCCATCCCAAAATGGCTTCTATTAAGTTTCTCTTACAGTCCAGGACACAAGGGAAATAACTGATGTCAGTTAGAATGAGGAATTAAATATATGTTCATGCTAAATGGATCCTGACTACATGCACATACCCAAAGCCACAAAGATTCCTCCTTGTTCTCAAATGTAATGACGGTAAAAAGAGTATTTATTAAACTTTTTTGCAACTAGTAAGATATGACAATGCTCCTGGAGAAAATTTTAGGTGAATTGCTCAGTGAAATTGCTCATGAGTTGGTTTAGGCTTTTTCCCTTGGGAACCTAAACCACTCACCTAATTTCTTTGGATTTTTGAATGCTATTTCATACATGGAGAAAGGCTTTCCTTTTCAACGACTTCTTTACTCACAGTTCATCTTTACAATGTATTTCTGCTATGGTTGCTTGCTACTTTTTGCCTCTGGTATATTTGAATTTCCTATTTCATCTATGCCTTCGCACTCGGTGGTGGTCTTACTTTTGGTAATCTTCATGTGCACTAAAACTTAGCTCAAAAGTTTAGAGCACACTACTACTAACAAGCACAGTTTACCCCTTTTCTAAGCAGCAATGATACTGTGTCTCTAACAAGGCAAATATTTATTTCATAGTGATTTTCGGGTTTGATTTTTGCACTGAGCATATGAAAACTATCAAACTGAGCGTTATTACCTCAGCTAATCCATATAGAACGTCCACTGCTGCCATTTCCTATAGATAACCCCTATATATTGTGTCTACGCAGCTCAGCAAACCCTTATCTAGGGTGGGCCACCAACACCCTGGCCATCAGTTCTCCCTGCCCAAGGCCATTAACGCCATTAGACCACACACACACCTTTGGGCTGAAGGAAGCGCAAAACCACTGACAGGTAACGATGAGCCACAAGGCCAGGAGGTACATGTGGCCCTCCCATGTGGCTGCGGCGGCCCCGGAGAAGGGGTGCGGAAGGCCTCGTCCCTCCATCCGGGCTGCCATGCTTTGTGCTTCCCTACTGCCCCCAGGCCCCGCGACCACATCCAAAGAGGAGCAGGAAGGCAGGCGAAGGCTGTCCGAGCCACCGCCTTGCCCACCGTGGGGGCCGGCCCGCAGGGCAACCGCCCGTCCCGACGGGGGGCGGTGGCGCCCCACCCCTTCCCCCCACCCCGGACACTCCCCCGCCCTGGGCCTTGTCGGCCTCCGTCCCTCTCCTCAGGTGAACGCGTATCCCTCCGCCGCGGCCACCCCCATCGCCGGGCTGCCAGCCCTACAGTCCCCGGATGGAAACTGTTATGGCCGCCAACAGCGACTTGCCGGGCTACGAAGACGGGCGAGGTAACCCCGCGAGGGGTGGCGGGCGCCGAAGGGGCAGGGGGGGTCCCTTCGCGGTGCGGGAGAGGGCGGCTGGCGCGGGCCGCGACGGCGAGGAATGGGGCAGCAGGCGCGAACCTCAGCGAAGCAGGAACCAGCCCCGTGGTAGGAGTGAGCCGTCAAGTAGTCCCTCGCCCCCCGCCTCCTTCGGCCGCGGGAAGTTTGCGGGACGGCTGGGGCTGGCGGCGGGGCGGCTGGAGACCACGGGCACCGCCCGGTCTCGGCGGGCACTAGTCGAGTGTTCCTCATGGCCGGCGCTACCAGTGCCTGTGGTGCCGTATTCCTCCGCCGAGATACGCGGGGCCAGGCGAGGCGTCGCGGGCAGCGCGGCGCCCCCCGGAGCCCTGTGGGTGCCCCGCGGCGGGTGGCCCGGCGGTGTGGGGGTAGCGCTGCCCACCGGGGCCGCCCGAGAAGCCGGCTGGCTCCCAGGGAGGAGTTGGGAAGGGGAGACGTCCCCACTCGCCCCCACCCGGGTTTCGCAGAGCGTCCGGCGCTGCTGCTGCGGTCGGGTGGAGTCCCCGGCGCGGCTCTGAGGCGGTGGCAGCCCTGGTGATTCCGCTGACCCCCACCGGGCCGGTGTCACCCGCCTCTTCGTGTTTTGCCCCTGCTCTTTTCTGCCTCGCCGTCCCGGGGACAGGGGGGACGGCCCGTGCCCTGGTCCTGCTTCTCTGAAAGCCCCGGGAGCGCCCTGCAGGACCGCTGCTCATCAACGGCGGGGCTGGCGGCCTCGAGGGGGAGGCGGGAAGCGCCCCCCCCGGCATCGCAAGCGTGGGCTGAGAGCGCGGTTGCTGGCAGGTACGGCGGCAGTGGCCGCGTATTGCTGGAGGGTTAAGCTGCTTGTTTTCGTAAATGGCAAGTTTGCTGTGTGGCACGGGTGTCTGCGTTTGTTAGCTTCGAGAGTGATTTAGTAGTTTATTTTTATTTTATATTTTCTTTTTACAAAAACAGCAGTTTGCTGTGTCAGAGAGATTGTATCTGACCGCCAGAAGCTCTAGTTCTGTGGGTTCCTGAAGATCTAGTTCTGTGAGTTCCTGCATGTGTCCAGACCTCTGTACAGATGAGGGCACTACTCTAAATTTTCAAACACATGTAGGATGGGACCAAGTGTGGAAAAGACTTTTGCAGAGTTATTTTTTAAGTAAAATTCAAATGAATGTAAACATTTTTTTACAGAAGTCTTGAAAATGCTACCCACCTGGAAATGTGTTTTGAATTTCTATTTTTTTGTTCTAAATGGAAAAACTGTAAAAGATACCTAACTTAGGAATGTCTTATGCCTGTCATTTCTCCCTAGATTAATGTATACAGTTGAAACTTTTTTTCTTCATGTGTACTTTTTTTGAACAAAATACTGACACATTGGAGCATTTTTAGGGGAGGAAAATCGAGGCTTCGAGCCTCGAGTGGTTACTTATGTTTGTGCTTTGTGTTGTTTTTTTTTTTAAATACGAGTTAACTTTGGTGTATGCTAATGTATTTTTAGGGTTTATATTCATTATATCTGCTCTATAATTCACTTGTTTCAAATATTGTGAATGTAATATTCTACCTCTCCCTCATCTCAGGCTTTTGCAAAACTTTCTAGGAAATTTTACTTAGATCTTTGCTATATAATTTATTACAATTTTACTTAAAAAGTTAGTTTCCTTTGAGTTCAAGTTAAAATTTGTTGGACTGATGTACCAGTTATTGATTTCTGGCTTGTTTTTAAGTTATCTTATGCTTAGCAGTTACAAATGCCCGAGAAGTAATGATGAAGCTAAGGTTAAAATAGGCCTTGTTAGAAAGAGTTTGGTAGCGATTTTTAATCCCACTCATTAATTTAAATTTATATTGTATTTGATGGTTTTCTTTGGGAGAGAACGTTTTCTTTATGTGGGTTTTCTGTCTTCAGTGTATTAAAAATGCACATAATGTAAGATGGCAAAGGATTTGTGCTTTTCAGATAATTCTTTCAGTTATGCCTGTATTTACACCTTTAAAAATATCTTTCCTTTTGTTTCCAGACCATTTTTCACTATTCCTCCTGACTGTGGCCTTTTCTGAGTTTTACATGCTTACCTCTTCTGTGTGTGTGGGAAAATGTTAAGGCTGATGAAGAATTGAAGTCAAAGTATTTTCTTAATGTGTAAGTCTGACTTCTTTGATAATGTACTTTTAAAGATCACTGGGAGTTTTTTTTTTTTCCTAGTTGGTTGTTTCTAGTAAATATTTTTATTTATCATGCTGCAGGTGCTTGTTGATAGTTGCATGATTCCTGATAATAACAAAGTTAAATTGTACTTTGTGTGGTTAATTAGAGATCTCATCAGGTTTGAATATACCCAACTGAGACTCTTTGCTAAACATAAATCTTTTATTCAGTTAGTGAAATGTTGCCCAATTGAGAACCACGTTGGTCCCATGTTAAAAGCCTGAGTTCTCTGCAGCATATTGCATCTGCTTCTGATTTTTGTAGTGTTAACTGCATACATATTTCAAGTTTCAATATTTGACAGTATAACATTTTAATCTGACTGATAGGCAGCTGCCATCAGGGTGATTTATTACATCGAGCGATCTGTAATCTTCATGTGTGCATCTGTGTCTTAACATTTTCTTCAGCAAACAAGTAATTTTTAGTTACTTATTCTTTGTGGGAGTTCAGCTTGCTTCTGATCAAATAAGGGATTTACCATTGACAAGAGAAAGCATTACAATACAGTACTCTCTTCGTGGAAATGGGGTGTAATGTGGATGCTGAGTTCTCCTTTGAAGGCTGAAAGTAGAGTAATATCCCATGGATTAATCTCCTGTATGGAAGATGGGAAATGTATCTGTTAGCTTAAAAAAAAAAAAAATCCTGTACCAAAAGTGACTCCCAAGGAAGCATTGTGTGTGTTTTTGTGGTTTGTGGGTTTTTTCTTGTTTTTTGAATGTCAAATGTATAGTTGAAATCTTGCAGGTGTCATAGCTGAAAAACACAAATGAATTTAATTTATTTGATATTGGAATCTGTATAAAATGTTTGTCTGTTTTGCTTATTATTTTCAAGCACTGTGCAGAAATGCTAGTATTATCCTAAGCATATAAAGCATATGCTTAAAAAACAAACAAACCAAAACCTAAGTATTTGCTTTCTTGCTATGTGATATGCCAATGTGGCCTTGAAAATTTTTCAGTCTCCATTTTCTTTGTCAGGTATTTATTTACATGTTTAATGCTAGATACTTCCTTCTCATAGGCCTGTGGGAAAATGGTTGGAAGACCTTAGTGGTGATGGTTATGAGGGCCTGGAGCTCTAGCAGTAGCTCTTGCACTTCATCACAATTAGGGAGAGGATGGGATCATTCTTTCAGTTTGAATGTGAATAAATAGGATGATATAATGAGTTCCAAGTCTCTGTTGCTTCAGGGTGAGCAGGGGAATAGTGGAGAGAGCACTGCTGATCAGATATCAGCCAACACTCCTGACCTCTGCTAGTAAAGAAGGTGATGCTATGACTTCTGCTATGAAAAAAGTTTTTTGTAAAAAGTTTTCTATACTAGTGAAGAAACAGTTCTTGTTCCTTTTCAGTTTCACTTTTCAAAATCCAAATGATTTTCCCTGCTATTCTATACAGTGGTGCTGACCATACCTGTTTGAACCTTGTAATCCATAGAGGATGATTGGTGTCAGTCATGCTCTTGTTCTGAAAAGATTAACAGATACCCAGGAACATATAGTGAGAAACCAAAATTAACTCTTATCTGTTTTTTTATCTCTTGACTACATCAGATACTAAAGGTAGGCATGTGGAAAATTCATTTTAGGTTTGTGGTGGCTTTTTAGTGTTGATAAAGGTAATGTCTCTGTTTGTGAAGTAGATACTTTGTCAGTTTTTGCTTGGTTTTGTTTTTTTTTCTTTTTAAGTACAATAGTTAGGTACTCATGGAGTAACAGACTTGAGTAACAAAAATAGAAGCTTCTGCTGAATTCGACTTTTTTTTTTTTACTACTTCAGCTAGATTCAGCTAGTGGTCCATGTTACAGTGGAGCTACTGTGTTTATATTTGCTTGAAATCCTGAAAAAGTAAAAAATGCTAGCGTCATTTTTAAAAAGCAGCTCTTGGGATTTCTCATGCTTAGAGACTGTCCTGGTGAGAGAGAACGAAAATTCAGTGGCACGGAATTTCAATATTTTCATCTTTCACTAGATGTTGTCCTTTTAAGCTTATTTTTCAAGATTTATGTATTTTTTTTGTGAGGGGGGAAAAAACCCCAAACAACAAACCAGCAAACAAACTTGCAGTGTAATGTCTCATTTTTTTTACCTCATCCTTTTTTCTCTCAAATACTCTCAAAAACTTCCAAGATTGGCATGTATTTGAGTGAGTTGTAATGAGCGTTCTAATTGTATTAGTTGTAAAGGTAATACTTGCTTTGTTTGTTTTCTTATTTCAGGAGAATAAAATGGGGAAGTTCTAGAACCTTGAGAATAACTCGGCACAGCAGTCCTGCTTGCTGCAGGACTTAAGACTAGTCTCAAGAATTTACTCAACGAAAAGGAAAACCTAAAATGCCATCTGAAAAGGATCAGTTTTTTCCTGATAAAAAGGAAATAAATTTGTTGAAACAAAATGCTATGAAGAATTTTTCTACAAATACTACTTTTGAAAAAGCACTGGTGAATGATCCCTTAAGTATGATGAGTCAACCAGCAATTTTAAATGTCAATCTCTCTTACAAACTAAAAAATGTGAAAATTGATTTACCCAAGGTGAACATTCCAAATGAAGTACTAATGAAACATGAAGTTGAAAGATTTGGAAAACTCTTTCAGTGTAAACAGCACACTGCAAGGAAGTCCTTAAGTCTAGAGAAAATAAATGGAAGCAATCCCAGTTGTTCAGAGGGAAGCCACTTGGAAAGTAAACCAGAAGTGCGATTTGAAGAAGGGTTGAAAACTACAGCAAAGATCCTGAATTTCACTTGTACAAAGTGCAAGGATAACATTAGATACAGCCCAAATGATCTACAGAAACATTTTCAGCTGTTACACTATGGCGAGTTGCCTTTATATCCTTGTGAGATGTGTAGCTTCTCAGCGAATGACTTTCAGTCATTTAAACAGCATAGACGCACCCACCGTAGCACTTTAGTAAAATGTGAGCTCTGTAATGATGAGCATATGTACACTTTGTTGGCTTTGACAAAACACTTTACATCAAAGCATTGTGTAAATGGTCACTTTCAGTGTGAAAAATGTGGGTTTTCTACCAAGGATGTGGGCACATTTGTTCAGCATATTCACAGACATAATGAAATTGCATATAGATGTGGAAAATGCCATTACATAAGCTTTTCAAAAGAGGAGTTTCAGAATCATCTTCTTGTTCATACCAGTATGTTGCCTTTTGGTTGTCAATACTGCAGTTACAGAGCATCACGGAAAGATTATCTTGTGAAACATATCATAGCTTTGCATAGAGACCACTTATATGCAAAAGAAAAACTGGAAAAGGATAAATGTGAAAAAAGAATAGTGAAGACTCCAGCAGGACTCAAGCTTGTGTTAAGAAGGTATAAAACGGGAGCATCAAAAAAAGCGCTGTGGAGACGGAAAAAAATAAGCAGTGGAAGTGACAAAACTGGAGAAAAAAATGCACAAGTGCTAAGAAGTGTGAATAAAATTCAAACCAAATCTGAGGAGCTGAACCAGTGTATGAGAGATGTGGAAGCAAATGAAGAAAAAGATGAAATTACATACGCAGAAAAGCATAATTTCATGGGTGGAATGCTCTCTGCTACTACTGCACAATACAGTAAAGCAGATGATGGAACAAGTTACAGCCTGGGATTATTGAAAAATGCTGTTCATGGGCCAACAGTATTGATGGTCAAAAACAATAAAATATCTGTTCCAGCAAATTACAGTGCTAAATTTATGGGATTTAAAATGGTAGATGGAAAACAACATATTGTTATAAAATTATTACCTACAACTAAGCAAAACTTACATTTGTTAGGTCAGAAAGCTGATCTTATTACAGATGGTTCTACAACTCCTTTGCTACAGACGGCTGATCCCTATGGCTTGTGTTCAGGTGCTATACCACATGTAACTGATCAGGCAACTGTAAAGAACAACTCTGTTCACCCATTAACCTCCCCTCCATTTTCTTCTTCTGCTCCTCATTCAGGAAAAACTAAAGTGGAAAAACAAAATAGCTCCTTACTGTATGGTAGGAGTGTTTCTCAAACTGTAGCACCCTCTAATGTAGCTGTAGGAAAAGGTTTGAATTACTTGCCAATGAAGTTGGACTCAAATGTACCTCCATGTGATGAGGTGACAAAAGTTGGAACTCGAAGTAACATCTCGTGGGGAAACTATAGTTCTCCAAGTCATCCTCAGGTATTACCACCCACTATTACAAATATATGTCACTATGACTCTATGAAAATGCCCTTCTTTTCTGAACTGAAACTACAAAACGGTGGCCTGAATAATAGTAATGGAACTAATAATCTCTATTATTCAACTTCAGTGGATTCTTCTAATGAAGGGTTGCTGTCTTTTCATAACTATTCCAAAATGGACACTTCAGAGAATCCATGTAGCATTTGGATGTCATCAGATGACAGATACAAAGAATTTTTATCTAGCAAAACAGTTTCTTTTCAAAACAGGAGAAGAACTGAATCTGCATCTTCATATTCAGAATTGATGAAAGCCTTAACACCAGAGAAAGTTGTGTCAGCTCAGTCAAATATGAATAAAACTTACAGACACACTAACAGTAACTCTGTGTCTTCTAAAAGCCAATCTAACTGTGTTGTTGCCAGCGAGTGTTTTATGGAGGATCAGCATAATGGCCAGCAGTGTTTGGATGCTAGCATGCATCAAGGCTTTGAGAATGTAGCTGAGAAATTCCAAGAAAATGCCTCAGATTGTGTTAACTCGGTCTTAATGCCTAAAATCACATCTGTTTTCTCATTGCAAAGTGAACAGGCAGCTAATTATTTATCACCTGAAATAAAGCAGGTACTGCAAGATGTGTTAAAAGTGAAAGTAACTACTCAGGAAGAATCCCACAGTAAGTCAAATAACTGCCTAAAACTTCATTCTGACAAGCTGCTTTCTGGTCATGAGACAGGGAATAAAGCCTTTATGCATTTAAAAAGCTCGGCAACTGCATGTGGTTTTCAGAGGCTTCCTACTAATGTAGACTTCCACTTACGTAAGAGAGAGTTGAACACAAGATGTAGCACAAATGAAGGTACACATTGTGGGAGAGAAGCACAGGCACCTGAAACATCATTTGATTCACGGGGACTGGATAAATTATCCAGAACTCCAAGTATTGGTACGTTGCTAAAAACTCATACAGATGCAATCATAACACAGCAGTTAGTAAAAGATAAAATACTATCTGCAACCAAAAATCCTAGTAGCTTTTCACCAGTTCAGGAACAGAAGAAACCCCTTTTAGTTCAGTCCTCTCCATCAGGATTTTTTGTTCCTTTGCACCTTGCTAACAAGCCCAGGCTACAGGTGGTTTCAGGAAAGACTCTTCCATCAACCAGTTCGTCAGATGGGCATGTGACTAAAGGTGTACCTGCATCCTTTGTTATAAATAAAGGACCTGGAATGATTTGGACTTTCAGTGGGGCAATTGGAACAGTAGCAAATGTCCCTAGTGATACTTCTCAGGTTTTAGGGAGAGTTGCATCAAGAGAATATGGTAAAATAACCATACCGGTTTCAAAAGTGGAGGGGAAAAAGGACACTTTTGGAAGTTCCTATAATAGGACAGCATGTAGTACAGCAAATGACTCATTGAATGGCATGTCATTTAAAGGACCTTTAGTAATTACAAACTTATCGGAGTCATCTGTGAAAGGAATTTCTTCTGTGAAGGTGTTACCAGAGCATCAGGATGCTGTCTTTGGTTCCTTGGAATCAGTAAACCAACAGGAAATTAAACAGAAACAACATGTTTATGCACTTTTGCCTGATGGACAGCAGGCAGTTTTTCTGAAGTGTATGACACCAAACACGCCTGTAGTTCATAAACATAATGTTTTTCAGGATAACGCTCATTATCAAAATAGTCAACCAAAGAAAACTGGAGCCATGCAACAAAAGCTTTTGCTGAAAATTAAGACTTCTACTTCAGATATGCTGGCCGATAGCACTCGGTCAGTAAGCAACTCAGTGCCCTCACTACAGTTGGATAACTTGCAGTCCTTTACTCCTGCACTAGCACAGAAACAAACTACTTCTAATCTTACTTCTAATGATGCCTTAATCTTACCACGTAGCTTAATGCCAGCAAATGCCTCTTTGGCAAACTCTAATCCAGCATGTTGTGTTCCTCCTGTAGAACCTGTCTATTCTATTAAGTCTGCAGGGACATGTTTGCAGAAAGGTTCCGTTGAAAGTACACAAGTAATGACTGCTAACAACAGGAATAACTTTGATAATCAGAAGTCCACATGGAGGACTCGAAACAGAACCACAAAAGTAAAACCTCGTTTGAAACAAATGGGGTCTAAAAGTTCAGAAACTGTGGGTACACAAAGAAACAAGAATTTCAAACGGAAAAGTAAGGATAGTTGCCCAGAACCTCCAAGAAAGAAAGTAATGTTGCACAGAAGGTGTAAGGAAAAGAATCAAGCTGAAGTTGCTAGTGAATCAGGTGGCCCGAGGGCATCAAAAGAAACTGTGAGGACTTTGAAATTACTTCCTTTTAGTTCTAAACAGCTTGTAAAATGCCCTCGGAGAAATCAACCAGTTGTTGTGCTTAACCATCCTGATGCAGATGTTCCAGAAGTTGTAAATGTGATGAAAACCATTGCTAAATTTAAGGGACATGTTCTTAAGGTTTCATTGTCAAAAAGAACTATTGAAGCGCTTCTGCAGCCAGCCTTCTCCAATCCTTTAGATGTAACTACTGATGGTCTTTCTCAAAAAAGGCACAGGACAATAAAACCACTTAGCCCTGTAAAAGAAAGATTTGTCTTAAAACTAACACTGAAAAAGACTAGCAAAAACAATTATCAGATTGTGAAAACTACCTCTGATAATACCTTGAAAGCTAAGTTTAGCTGCTGGTTTTGTGGTAGAATATTTGACAATCAGGATAATTGGGTGGGGCATGGACAGAGGCATCTGATGGAGGCTACTCGAGATTGGAATTCATTAATGTAATGATGACCAGTGAAGAAAAGAAAACTTAAATTTTGTAAGTTACAGTTTTTAAAAAAGAGAATCAGTTGAATTAGGATATAAAAGGAATTTTGTTTTGTATTTCAGTATTGTTAACAGAAGTTTAAAAATGATGCAAAGTGCTTGTGTTTCAAAAGGAAAAGGAGATTCTTTATTGCCATCAAGCTTTGCCATCAAGTTTAGATAATTTGTAACTAACTGCAAATACAATTCCATAAAAATATATATTTTTTGTTAATACTATTATGTCCTATATTTTTATTCTATAGAATGAATCTTCAGGGGTTTTGTTCTGTACATATTTAAAAAAACCTAAACATGTAAATATTTTTGTACTTTTCAGTTATTTGGTATAATTCTTGCACAGAAATTCCCCCCCCCATTTTTCAGTTCTGTGCATGCACTACTAAAACAAATTTTAAATTTTTTTTCAACTACACATAGCTATTATCCTGAGGTTTTTGTTATTTTCACTTGTTAGCTCTTGATTTTGTTTTTCAGGGATTGAACACTATTGTTAGCAAGTGCCTAAAAGATGTGAAGCAGTTTACATTATGTCAACTGTGTAATCATAGGTCCATATAGGGCCATTTCCCCAATAGTTTCATTTAAACAAAGCCATATGTGAATGCTTTAAGCTATATTGCTATGCACATGACACTTGTACTATTTCTGTGCAGTTTGTCTACTTTCTTAGTGAAGTATTTTTCATATAAATTAATAAAACGTTACGATTGTGTTAATATGGTGAGCCTGAGAATGGAATCAGTTGAAAATATACAGTATATATATTCATAATGTATATGGTGTTTAAAAATGGTGAACATTCCTAATCTGTATTGACTCTGTCACAATTAAATTTGCTATAACTTGTGTTTACAGAATATGACTGTGAGCATTTATAGAAAATATTTCTATTTTGTTTTATACTATGTCTGACACAAACCTTATAGGAAGGCCAGGATATGGTCAAGTGCAAAGACCATTTCAGGCCTGTAACTGCATTATAGTTTTATTCCAGGTGAATTTAATTTGTCCCAATAATGACTAAATAGTATTTTCTACTATTGCTTATTCAGATTAACTGCATTTTAGGGTACCAGGGGTTTGGCAAATCCAAGGCTGAAGTTATTCCTTCCACATTTTACTGGCCAGTAGGGTAATATTCCTAGGAGCCTCCTTGCTTCCTACTTACAGTTTTAGGGAAACAATGAAGGAAGAATATGCTACGTGTTTCTTAATGTTTATGTGAGGGTATATAAACAAAAGACCTTATATTTTCCATAGTGACCGAGAGTATACAAATGAAGGTCCTTATTATCCACAGTAATTATTATGTTTGGAGACTTTGTCCTCCAGATTCTTAATGGACCAGTGGGAGTGTGCTTACCATATGGCACCTTTTGCCCAAATACTGAAATATTACATTTTAGATGTGTACGTCAGTTTCCTGAAGTACTGATGGAAAAACTGTTAAGTACTGGACTTGGAGAGGACTGAGGCATTTAAATCTCTGAGATTTTAGATTGTATGCAAGCTTGGGGGTAGTCTTCTGTGACTATATCCATTAGGTGAAAGTGAAGATTCATTTGCTACCAATGAAACCATTGGGAGACTTTTTTGGATGTCACTGGTAACAGAATTTGACTTACATTATTTTTTAGAAAGTGTTATAATGAGAATTATTAAAAAAAAACAAACCAAAAGCTTCAGTAACTAGATGTGTTTGTTGTTTTTTTTCTTCATGTGCCTTTTGGCAGGAAGGTGCACACTGTCCTCGTAGCTACTGAGTAATGTATGGGAGTGAACTGAAGTACTAGAGACAGTCAAGGCAGCATAGTTTGGGTGAACTGATACGCAGTTGGCATGTGCTGCATCAAAATTGGATCATTTTGTGCTGCACAATGGACTTGAGCTCTGACATGAATTTGGCTAGGAACTTTGAAGAAGACTAGTGGTGAGGAAGTGCGTTAGAAAGAAACAGCATTAGGAATGGACAGAAATGTTTTAAGCTTTTTTTGGACTGGAAGGATCTATTGGCTGCATCAGCTTGCTGTCCTATAAACCGTGAAATTGAACCGCTAAATGCTGGACATTGCCATTGCCTTCTTTGACAGAAATTTTTATGAAGTTTATTGCTAAAACCTGCTAGGTGCAACTTCACCAAGCATGACCAATTTTTGTTAACAGTTACTTAGCACTGAGGTGGAAGTTCTGCTGTAGAGTTGGGTTTTTCTCTGTACCAGTGAATCCTGAGAGTGAGAACTGTCATAGGATTATTTTTCCCTCCAACTTGTTTTGCTACAAATTGGGTAACCTTAGACAATACTATGAAATAGAACATTGTAAAGCTAGGAAATGTTGAAATAAGGTTGCTTTATACAGTCTTAATTCATTGTCGTGTGTCACTTTATTTATGGACAGCCATCGCATTCAGTACAGAGAATTGTTGCTGCCTCTTCAACAGTGATTTTGTGATTTAGTTTCCCCACCCTTAATTATGTCCTGCTGTTATTTACAACACATTGCTCAAGTGCTGTTCTGAATATATAATTTTTTTCTTACGAGCTTTTCCATAATGCGTTGTTTGATGTCCTGAGTTTGGCACTTCTACAGATCAGATTTCAAGGACTTGCAAGTGGAAGGTCCATGAAATTAAGATCATGATTAATGATCATCAGGAGAAAGTTTGACGTAATAAATAATATGACCAGCATCACAGTGGATAGTGCAGTAAAAGGTGCGGGGACAATACACAGTTCTCCAATGAATGGCTCAACTGCTTTAGCAATGTGCTTTAACATATGCTTTATATGCTGTCTTTTTAATGCCTGACTCCTGCAATGTTTATTTGCACATTTCTCAGCATCTTCAGTAAATGGGAAAGGTATCTTCCAAGTAACCTACAAACAAGTGTCTTTCATTACAGAGATATGACTTATCCCTGTGAAATATATCATGTGAAATATATAAATCCACATGGAAAAATGGTCAATGATCATATATTTAATGCTTGTATGGTAATGGATATATCTGATGTGATAAACGACAGGTAACCTGAATTGAAGAGCATCTTAATCTTGAGTGCTTGATTTTGCAGCCATAACTTTTTAAGATAGCTTGTGACATTGTGCGTATAGCAAGATAATAAAATCTTAAGTTAGTTACAGTTTTGGGACATACAGAAACAGGTGCAAGTCCAGCATCAAGTGTTTTTCCTCTGAGAAAATGTTTTGTAAATACATACTTGGCCTAAGCCTTATTTGTAGTGTTCATGTGTGTGTACAGTGATCTTAAAGAGGCCTAAAATCTATCCTATTGTGTATTCCTTGCTAGATGGGTATTCATCAGTAAGTCATGATGTCTCTTCCTCAGGAATTCTAATGTTTTAACAAAAAACTTATGTTCAATATTGGTTCCAGGGCTGTTGTCATGCGAGACATTTTTTTTTACCACACTTCCTAAGAATCTGCCTGCTGCTGGTGGTTTAGATTGAAGGAGGAATGTAGTTTTGTAACTTGCATGTCTGAACACTTGGATTTTTGAGAATGCAAGTTCTTACTCCTTTCATGGAATAACATTCTCAGGAATGATTTGCAGAACTCATTATACTCTCCTTTCTGTATCAGGTAGGCAGGACAACACTTCCATCCTTTGTACATTAGTAAATATGATAATAGCAAATTTTTTTAGTTCTAGTTTTAGGTTTTCCTTTTGTCTTTTTTTTTTTTTTTTCCCTTGCTATTCAGTTAATGACAATTATATGAAAGAGAAATTAGCTAACAATATGAAAGAAATAGGGGGAGAGAGGTGTGTGTGTCAGAGGTCAGACTTGACACGCCTGCTACCTAGTGGAAATGCCTGACAGTGTTAACGTGGCAGCTGCTGGCACTGCAACAGTTCTAAGATAAAGTTTCAGGTATAGGATTGCAACAAGTTACCATTTCCTAGATTCTGTATTGGCTGCGGAATTAATAATGTAAGGATTTTTAACATAGCGTGCTCCATCCTGAGTGCCCATCTATTTTATATCCTTGCAAAATGGAAGCTTTTATTTTTCCTTGCTCAAACCTTTTATCTTCTCCAGCTAAAATTGTGTTTCAAGGGATGCCTACATCATGGTCTGCCCAAGCTGTAAAAAATCTAGCTTGGGTATGGAAAGCAGAGTAAGTAGCCTGCTTCCAGCATAAAACTCTGAGTATGGTAAAATAGATGATCACGTACTGGTGTGTGTTTGTTTGTTTGTAACTATGGAGCCTTATTTTGTGCCTAGGATGTTCTCATCCCAGGATGAGTGGATTATTTTGTGGAAGGTGATGTTGCCTATCAAATCCCAGCATCATATTGTTCTCAAAGCTGTAACGTAGTCCTTTAGTGATGCAGAACATGGCTAAAAAGCAAATAAGGGTTTGGGGATGAAAGTAGTTGCCTGTTTTTATCTAAGAGCATTTTTATTTGTAGGTCAGCCACAGTTACATGTAATGCTGAGCACTTAAGGGCTGAGGAGCAGCCCTGGTTTGAGTTTGGAAAGGGCTCAGTATTGCAAGTCATCTTAAAAAAAAAGATACGTAGTTTCCCACAAGCTTATAGCTACACTTGAATTTGACTTTTTCTTGCCTTTTTCTTCCCCAATTCTAGAATGATGGTGATACTACACATTTAACTTAGAAATAAATGTTTGAAGAACCTAGACATTTTTGTGAGGAGCAACATAGAAAGGTTAACAAGAAACAGTTGTGTTAAAGTGTAAATGCTGTGCAGTACATGAGTGAATAAGGCAAGGACTCTACATGTATGCAAAGAAAGCTAAATATTGAATGGCTGCTTTTTCACAGAGGTATTTTCCATTGTGAGTATTGCTTGAAATAGTTACATGAAACTAATATCAGAGTATACATATAGAAGGAATAAATTAAGCTCGTAGAGGCTAATAACTCGTGTTAATTTTGAGACCTTGACATGGTAATCTTAATGCTGTAAACATTACTACACTAGTACTAAACTAATGAATACCACTGAACAATGTACTAAACATAGTATTTCTGTAGTACTGTGAGCAGCCTATCGTAGGCAGGCTTTTGTAAAGTCTGTGTACATTGTTTCTTACTTGCCCGTGTTCATTTGCTTCACATCTGGGGTACGTATTGCCTGTGTTGCAGAGGGAAGAAACAGATGCAGCAAGGTAGGTAGCCATGTGCTGAACAGCTTTGTCATATTAGTAAGCAGTTCTTCCTATAAGACAGGTGCATTACTTGTAGAAGTAACTGATCAAAGCCACAGGAAGTAGTTGCAGAATACAGATACAACATAGCTCTAGGTGACTTGCTGAGACTTTGCTAGTCTTGGCTTAATCTTGCCTTAAATGCCCTGCAGATAATCGTAGAGAGCACTGCTTAATCTGGAACAAAATGAACAAACCTGGTGCGTATAGAGTGTCAGTTTTGGAAAATACCTTTAAGATGGATGAGCTTTCAGGTCGAGTGAAATCAAACACCTCTAGACCTAATTAACTGTTCCTAAAAGTTTCTCCTTGGTGCAATTTATACGTTTGTCAGTTTAATTTTCACTACTTTAACCTCTATGGAAATTACTTCGTTAGCAATAATACAGTAAACAAACCACTGTGATAGAACAGGCTTGAAAAAAAGAAAGGGTTTTTGTTTTTCATGTGTAAACCAGTAATTCTGCAAGAATTGAGTGGGTTTAGCAATGAAGCAGTGTGCTTGGGTCACCAGCTCTGTGAAATCTGAAGACAAAAGATTTGAGTGCTATTAAGCCAAATACTAAACCATATACTAAAGCTGTAAAATGTGGTTAAGTTTTTGTAATAACAGACCTTGGGAAGGAACATCTATAAATATATACATTAAAACATCAATTACAGTGAATTGATGCTTACTTGCTGGAAGGATGCTAAGAAATGTGATCCAGCAATGCTTCCATCCACTGTTGACTTCATAATGTTTTTAATTTTATTTGCACATTTGAAAATACAAACAAAAATATTAATGAAACAGAGTAAAGCCAAGGAAAAGGACAACATATGTCTATTAATCTAAAATGTTCAGACAGCTTTATTGCCACTAATCACATGAAGTACAGTCCTATTTTTAGCTTGTACACAGCAGTACATTAGGTTGAGTTGCTCTAACTTCTGGGGCTGTGCACTTTACAAAGAAATTGCTGAAAGCAATGGTCTGTGGTAGATGTAACAAATGGAAAGACTAGATCACTGTGGGTATTCTCATTTTTAAAGTGAAAATGTCCTATAGGAAATCTTTAAATAGTGGTCAAAGGACCAGGCAGTGTTAGGCAGTTGTTCCTCATGTGTCTGACTACTTGTGTTGTCACAGACGGAAATCACAGACGAAAGTACATTTGCTCTGGTTTCTTGTGTTAAATATGTGTGCTTCTCTGATAAAAGTGATGTGGGGTAGAACTTTATGAACAGCATCTCTCACTAGGTGCTCCTAAAGAGTGTTTTACGTGTTTTTATATTTTCTCCTTTTTAATACCTGATCTGCATGTTTTTGCAACGTTGAAAGAAATTATTTTGAAAGTCTTCATTTTAGCAGTTCAGTTCAAGAAACTCTTACAATGTGTTTCAGTTTTGTTGAGTCTTTTGTGTTGTTTTGGCTGTCAATTAGAACCAGGGAGGTGTGCTGGTGATTCTCTACTATTTCAGCAACACTGTCAAAACGCTGGATAGAGAAAACAAAAATTAATTAGTGCTGGCTTCCTCTGAAGCTCTAATATTGACAGTAATCACAATATCATGTTTTCTTTTTGCTTCTTCCACCACTGGGGAGAGTGGAGCTATGACTGTTATCAAATGAGGTGCTCTGCCTTTCAGTAAGAGCACTGATCCTGCTCTTAGCCCTGATTCTAGTAATAAACAGATGAAATTTGGACAATGAAACATACTACAGCCATTAGCTGTCTCAGCTCATGCTCATTCCCATTTGTGATTGCTACTTGCACACACTGGTTGTTACATGGCATATTAATTAAAACTGACACTGCTTTCAGTTCACCTCAATATTGAGTAGGCTGCAGACCATGGCAGTTTGGAAGCTGCTTCATTTGTGGTACAGCCACCCCAGTTAGAGGGAAGCTGATCTCCAGGTGTGGTATGGGATAGACAGCCATCAATGAGAACTGTTTTAGTTATGCAGCTTTAATGCTGCATTTTCTTTTGGTCTTTGGTCAAATACACATTGTGGGCTACCTTTTTCTACTGAGGTAATTTTTGATCCTTTGTTGAAGGCTATATGATCTCTAGGCTATTATTTCTTCTGTAACCTCAAAACTGTTGCCTGGGAGGCAGATAATTAGGCTAAGGCAAGCCTACGTACACATACCTGAAAAACCTACTCTCTGCAGTGATAACAGTTTTTATTGGTATTTGGGTTTCAAGTAGCTGTCAGAGTAATTATCTGTGTGCTATAATAGCCAACCAGTGATTTTCTACTCTAGAACTAGAGTTTAACATTTTCTTTATATGAAAGTAGGATTAAAAGTAGGGTCCTAGGTGGAAGGTGACAAGAGGATTATAAAACAGCTGGAGAAGCTGCAGCTCTGATCTTGATAACTTTTCAAAACAGTTCTGTGAATATGTTTTAACGTTGATCTGTGGTTTTAACTACAGTATGCAGGAACTGTTGTTACACTAGTTTCTATAGCTTGATAGATCACTCATTATATAGGCTATACTTTTATCTTGATCTATTGCATTATTACCAAAAGGATTCTTCATGTATCTTAATCCTTGCTTATTAAAGGTATATAACTGAAAACTGTTAGGAAGAAACCCCTGCATCATCTCACCTCTTCACCACTTTTTTCTCTGCCCAGTGCATATTGTCTTGTTGATTCAATAAATCGTATAGGAATGTTGTATACTCTTCTGTTGTAAAACACAACCAGTGTGTATGGTTGCCGTGAATCCTGTCCAGAACTCTTCCTTATTAGAAAAGATCCATCCTAAAGAGACAAAAGTAGTAAGTGGTTATTTTTTTTCCAACAATTTAATTTTTAGCTTAATAATTTATCTGTATTAGCATCAAACCCTTTTCTCCCATTAGAAAAACTGTGCAGCAGGAGATGAGAAGTAGCATGTATTCCTGTTAAGAGTAGCTTACAAAGCTGTGATTTAAGTCACCTTTGCTGCTGCCTGTCTCACCCAGAGGAAGAAGAAACAAACACACAATGGCAGGAGTCTGTTGGGGTCCACAGTTTATTAGGGAATGAAGTTGCTATCAGTGGCAGGTAGGTAGGCAAGAAAGCGCTGAGAGATGGAGATACTGTTTCTCCAGAAACACACAACAGTCGAGTGAACACAAATTCCCCAAATGCATAGTGTTGCTATTTCAAAATACATAGCAGCAACAGCATTTGCAAATAGCTGTTTTTACATGAGCCATTGGACAGCAGTGGAGGTAATTTAAAAGTTATGGAGCTTTGCCTTCTGTTTTAATGGATGCAGGTGAGCTATCAGATCTTCCTCAATTCTCTAGTTTGAAATAGTTTTCTCTGCAGTGCAGCAGTCTTTGAGTTACACTCTGGCTTGAAAAGATGGGATGAAAACCATAGTTACATAGTTTCACCACAGTAATTTCATGTTTAACACTATTTGCATGGCACAGTATTTCGAGCTGTTCAGAATACAACTGGTGTTCTTAGAAAATTTCTGGATTTGAAGGTTTTTCATAAAGTACATTCTTTAAAAGTGGCCTACCATGTTTGATCGGTACAATGCATCTTCTGCCATTTTCCTATCACAGGTAGCAGCATACCATGCTTTACTATGAACACCAGCATCCTAGAAAGACAGAAACAGTTTCACCTGTAAAATAATAAAGAGCGTGGACTGTAGGAGAGTTACTACTAAATAATGACAGCTGTGAAGAACTAAAATGAAGAATGCTTTAGAAAACTCTTAGCCAGGAGTTCACCATTTCTGTTGGGCAGAGGAAGAACAAAGAAAAACTAGTGTCTTACAACAGTGGTAACAGACGTGTGATAGAAGGCTTATACAGGACAGAAGAGAGAAAGATACCTGGAGGAAACTAGTGAGGTTCAACTGAAGCATAATCAGTATTTTTAAAGCCGGAAGCTATTCTAGTAGAATTTAAAGAGGATATCCAGGAAACATTGAGGAAGAAATTTACCATTAACAATTTAAATGCTGCTCAGCTGTGGGCTGCCAATGAAATGCCCAGATTTGGTAGGCATCTAAGCTTTGTGAACAAAGTTTTACATATACTTAATGCTATTTGTGGACATGATCACAACTGCCTCCATCTGGATAGCATAGAGATTGGATAAGTGCATATTTTGCTCTTTTTGTTGTTATTTAATAAGACCAAATGGATGAAGTCCTACAACACAGAAGAATAATGCCTTTCCTCTTCTAATACAGCAGTTCAGCCCCTAGTGCTTTCACCCGAGTCATGATTCAGTTCCAGCTCTGTTGGATTGAGTCTGAATATATCCTTACATTTGAAACAGTGCTCTTACCTGAAAGGCATAAAACCATGTTTGCTGTGGAGAAGGATTACAAGTGTGACAGAATACAAGAGCAGCTTATATTTTATAACGTATCTCTTGGGTGCCTCATTCTGTTATTCCCTGTGAACACCTCCCCAAGATCATCCTTCACTCCATTCTGTTAAATGCTTGGCAATGTTCTGTACAGTAAATGAACAGTGGAAAACATGGGACAAAGAACTTCATGGATGGGGGTGTAGGTGCAGGTCTGAAGATACATGGCAGAAAGTCTGGCACCCTAAAGATAGGTGAATTCTGTTTTAGAGGATAAAAACAAAGAAAATGCTATGAGAATGAGTCTAGTGAACCAATCTTTGCTCAACAGCAAGGAATCAACTGCCCCCAGACCTTTCCTATAGTGCTGTCTGTAGCCTATAATCTGGAAGCAGAGAGCTGCTGCCAAAGTTTGGATGGGAACCAAACAAATAAATAACCCTGTGGGCATGAATCATGTCTGCAAGCACCTGTATTGTGCAGGATGCTTTGGCAAATGATACCACTGTACATAACTGGTGGGAAAATAACACTAACAGTTAATATATATATATATTTTTTAATGGATGTTTTATTAAGCTTTGGTTTTGCCCATGGCTGTTACATAAAAGCCGCAAATGTAATTGCTACAAGCTGTTTTATTTAGTGTCTGGTGGATTGTTTATTTGAAAACAATTTTTATAATAAATATCCAGTCTGGTATACTGTTCAAATTTTTCCAGAACTTGAAGTCCTTTGTATTCTTCACTGTAGCATTATTTTGTCATGTTAGGCTTTAGAACATTTTATGTTACTGACTCTACATAATAGAGCCTTTGTTTTGCACTCAACAGAACTATTTTTACCTTGTTTGTGACTACTAGCCTAATAAGAATGGCTTCCTGCATTTTGTAGTCTCCCTTAATCCAACATGAGAGTAAGGGAAATAGCACTGAAATATAACTTTGCATTTGCTTACATTATTCAAAGCTTAATTTGCAATGAAGCAAAGAAAAAAAGAATTTGTTGTAAAATCTACAGCATTAACTGTAAGGAGGTCTATTTAAAGGAACAGGAGAGAGAAGCACATAGGGGGAGGCACCACAGAATCCTCTGAGAGGGGTAGCAGTGGCTTTCTTCTTGGTTCTTAAAGCTTTCCTGAAACCCCTAACTGCAATAAATAGGGCAATATTCATAACAATGATTCTGACATGCATCCTACTGCATTGGGCCAGTTGGTGTAGCATCCCTGTTTCCTCCTACAAATTTCTGGGATTTCTTAGCACATCACATCAGTGCAGGCTAATGCTAATAGCTGCAGATGGCTTCATCTTACCTGCTTGGTGCACTTTTTTTTTTTTTCAGCACACCGTATGTAAGTTAGAAAAAACAAAGCAATTAAAAATTCTTTATAGCCATCTATGTAAAAGACTTAAGTAAGTCACCATAGATTTCCTTGTTTCAAATGATGTCAAAGTAGTATGAACTGGGGAGTCAGGAAGACCTGAAACAAAGAAGCTTTTCTGGGTTTTGTTTGAAGTGAGTGGTAGAGTTCTAAGGATTGGTATAATGCTATTAATTTGTTTTTCTACAGTGTGTTAAAGCTCTCCTATGCTATATGCTTAAGCATTTTTTGTATGAAAGCTAACATTCAGATTATTTCTGCTACATAAAATCTTTACTGCAAAATGGGACATGGATGCTTTCCACAAAAGGAGTATTATTTTTATAGAAAGGGGGTAATGGTGCAAATACTACTTTACAGTAAAGGGTAAGAAGCCTTGTGTAATGTGAATTTAGCTAATTTTATACCTGGTCTGTGGTACTTGAAATAGATGAAATGCTGCTGTGAGGGGAAGTACCCAGAGAACGGTTTGCAGCTTCTGGCACTTCTAGAAAAGAGAAGGAACACCATGTGTAAGATTTCAAAGTTTGTCTGTTATGCTGTAAGAAATTGATTAGTTACAAGGACTTAGAAAGATTTAGGAAACACTTGACCTTTGGTATCACCCAGAAAAGCTAATTACTGCAAATGGGTGGGCCCTCTGAAAGTATCTGGGACATCTGCCTGCTCCAAAGAGAAGCCTTGCTTATGAAGAGAGAAAACAGTTTGGTTAACTACTTAGTTAATAGCCAGAGCTAGACTTAAAATGCAAGGAAAAAACCCACCACCAAAGTGAGTCAATTTATCAATAGATAAAGAAAATGCACACAATAAAAAAAGCACTCAGTCCAGTGTAAGTAGTAGCCATATAGGTGAGGGAGTCAGTAAAACAAATGTAGCTCAGATCATTTTTCACTAATTTAAGTCCAACTGAAACATTTGTCTATGTGTGCAAGAAGTCTACGCAACTAAAAAGAGAAGCACAACTACTAGGAGAGATTAGGAAGCTTAATTATAATAGCTATTAGTACTGAAATACAGATGTTGAGTTTAAGAAATTTGAAGAGAAATTGTTGAGTAGTGTTTCATAGTAATGATATTATAGACATATGGGAAATAAGTATAGATAATTGTTTTCTGGTAAAACAATCTTGGTCAAAGATAGTGTGTCTGCTGGAGGTACTTGTGGTCAGAGTTTGGTACAGATCAATATCATACTAGAGAAAATGACTAAAGAAAATTGAGTGTTACTCTTAGTATGGGAGGTTCTACTTTCTGGTTTTTTTTACTTATTGGGGAAAAAATGCTACTGGGATTGTTCGCACTCACCTATTCTTGGACATGATGCTTTGCAGACTGCTTTATTAAATCTTCACTAATGTAATTCTGATTTAGATTTTGGTTTCAGAAAGTATTAAGAATGTTATAGAGGAGCTCATGCAGTGGCTCAGAACTGAAAAACAATTGTACTAGATAGCTCAAAGATACCTGTGTGAAGTAGGTTTAGAACTTGTTTTGTAGTAAAAATGCAACTGTCTGGAAGCTGTATTCCAAGTACAGGGGAGACATTGCAAGGAGCAGTTTCAACTCTCAATGAAGGAATAATCACTTGAAGAAGGCCATTCAACATTCAGAATTTTGGTTTTTCACTCAAATTTTGACTGATCAGCTGCAAAAGCTACAGCTGAAAAGTATATTGTATGAATAAAGTAAGCACTGCCAGAAGCCAGGCTGAATGAGACTTTAGGAAAGGAAACTAAAATAAGTAATACGAGATTCCTTAGCTTTGTATAAAGGAAAGAGAAATGGGGCTGGCTGCAGTAAAAATTTTATTGATTTTAAAGATAATCTAGGTACTAAACCAATAGTAGTTCTGATACAGAAATGGGTATTTACACATCAAATCAGAAGCAAAACTCAAACAGCTTAGTACAATTGAACTGGTGGACCCAGATAATATTTATCCCAGAAATCTAAAAACTGGCACATGAAATTACAAGGGCTGGTAACAATTATTTGAAATAAATTTCAAGTCAGAGTGGTACCATATGATTAAAGAATACCAAATATAATTGCTATACTTAAAGTGGAAAAAGTGAGCTGAGCAACTGCAGGCCCTAGGGAGAGAATTTGAAGGAATGAACATTAAGATTTGGAGGTAAAGATGCAACCAACAAGAGAAGATCTGAAATTCACCCAAGTAGATAAAATGTTATAGCTCTTCCACAGTTCTACAAAGAGGGAATATGGTAGTGGACTTCAGAATCACATTTGATACTGTGCCATATGGGAAGTCAGTACTTTTTATGAAGAAGATGAAAGTTAGCACTAGGCTTGTATGGTGACAAGGAAGGCTAGCTGAAGGGACATGAGTGAAAGGGACTAATGGTATCTGGGATTAAGTTGTTATTGTACCTAGTATAGAATAAGAGAGTGTTAAGTTTAGTAATCATTTAGCACCAGATGACCTCAAAGAATAGTTACACTTCAGGATTAAGTAAGAATTTATGCTACAAGTTGAGTCTATTGCATGAATATGAACTATTATTATACTTCCACAGCATAGGAGATCTAATTGCAACATACATCCAGCAAACATTTCCAGGAAATAGAATTACTAACAACAGTATATGCCTTTAAGGTACACCACACACAGATTTCTATGTGCAATTCTTATTCATTTACAGTGTGAAAGATATATTCAGACTGAAATATGTGCAGAAAATGGCTTGTAGGAAGGATGGAAGTGTCTGCTAACAAGAGACTAGAAAAATGTTACGTATAATGTATGCTTCTGTGTAAAGAGAGCTCCTATACATATTACCTATTTTTTTTTAACTGTGAACTGAAATGAAGTCCCTCTTTGAAAGTACCACTTACAGAAAAGCTTTAGTGTTTGCCATTATAAAAATACCTTCTTCCCCCCCTGAGAGGAAGAGAGAAAGAATAAATTGCTGGATGCAATAATAATCTGTCTGGCTTCTAGGCAACTGAAGCCTGGACAGCTCTGAAATGTCGTATTTTTAGGGTTCTTCTGGGGCGAGAAAGATTGATAGACTCTTTATTATGATGGGAACTGACCCAAACTGCCTTTGGTAGAAATTTCCAGTAGTAACGAATGGGAGTAAAGCACCTGATTTCCATTGCTTTATACAATAACCCTGACATACTCCCTTAATTTTACTAGCTGAGCTAAGCCCCTAGATACTTGATCTCCTCTTTGTATGTAATACAGAGACAAGTGTTAATTCTAAACTAATGAATACACATGGCATTTTAAAATAATCTTAACTCAAATATTAATTTGAAATTACAATCACATTTTAATTTAAAATCTGAATGATACTTACTTGGCAGAATTGAGGACTTCTGGAGCAAAGGCCTGAAATAAATATTAAGAGATTACAGAAAGGTCTAAGGAGATCTATCCAGTTCTGAAAATATTGTGTATTTTGATCATGCATTGCTAGTACGTGTTCCATCTCACACATTTGTCCATTAAGAAATAAGAGCTAGATACAGGTATTTTAAAAAAATCATATCCTACTAGTACAGACCATTAGGAACTTACACACCTGGTTTAAATCTCCATCACCTAATCAGAGATTATATCCTCCCATGCTTCTTGGTGGTGCTTACAGTATTTGGATGCATTTGCAGTGTTTTATTTTTCACTACTGTGAGGCTTCAAGAAACATGACTCTCAGAAAAAGCAACAGACAGCCACAGAGAAGATAGTGCTCCCCTTTGAACATCTCTAAGCTGTGTTCGGATCAAGCAGTAGGAGCTGATGCAATGAAATATTCAAAAGATGATGAAAAGGAGTTTTACTTTTGGGCACCACTCGGAAGGGGTGGAAGCAGAAGCTCTTGGCTGGAACCTTGTCGTCGTTCTGCTGCTGTAGGTTTTTCTGTAGTTTGGGAAAACAAATTGTAGAGTCAAGATTTCTTCAGAAATATATTGGCCCAGATAAGAGAGTCCCAGTAGCTGAAGGAGGATTTCTGTTGGTAATACAACTTTTGGGGTTTTTCCTTAAGTAGGAGGAGCCTGCCATCCAGCTGCTTGCTTTATTGACTAGTGGCACACCACCAAATTTCTAAGCAAACAGCTGTGCTGTGAATGCCTGCAGGAGCTCGGCAGGAGCCATTCTTTCTGAGAGGCGAGCAGCGTGACATGGGGCAGGAGCTGGGGCAGGCTGCCTACAGGAGCTCAGCCAGAGGAGGTGTGGCTGGCTGGCTGGCTGGCTGCATCCTGCCCTAGTGTTTGACAGCAGCTCCAGCTGAGGTTTTGCCTGGAGGAGCTGCCGCCTTGCACAGAGGCGAGAGGCGTTTTCTGCCTGTGTGAGGGACTGGCTCTTGCCAGGAGTTGGTTTCATCTGAGGTGTGAGGTGGTTCTTGCTGAGTTCTTGCTCCTGCTTCACCGCCCTTCCCCCTTCTCCACTTTGGGGACTGTATGGCACATTGCTGGTCCATGTTGTTGTTCGTTACCCTCCCAGTAACCTCAATAGAAAACTTTTACTGTGACTGCTTTTAGAGAACAATGATATTCAGTGCAACTAAGGCTGGCCAGATCCAGTTTGAAACTGCTAAAACCAACCCCCCCTGCCCCTGAAACTCTAGAATAAATTGAATGTAGTGGTGTTTGTTTCATGTTTTTAATAAAAAATTCTGATAAATGCCAACTTTTTCAAAGTAGTGGAGGTAATTTACCTTCATTTGCAGTTAAGGTCTCTCTGGAAGGTAAACATGGTTTCTGCAATAAAACAGAAGGAAACCAAATATTAAATGGCATGTAATTAGTGCAGCAAATGTTTATCTTTTTAGACTTTTTGTGAACTACTTTACCTGTAGAAGTGACAGCATCCTGGAGGGATTGTGAAGAGCCTTTAGTTATATGACCTTGAGGCTTAGGATTTTGTAAAGTAGATTTGGAAAGGATCCCAGTTTATGTGTATAGATAGATGGTCAAAAGTAAAATCTAGAGATGTGTGCTTTTTTTTCCTTTAACTCCCGTCAGTAAGTTTATGGTGCAAAAAACGGTTCATTCTTATCTCAAGTCCAAAAATGAAGAGTCCATCTCAAATCAAAATCTGAATGTTTTCATCTTTGTCAAGCTATGCTCACAAGTGTCTGAACACATTTCTTTTTACTGGAAGTTAAACTGTCAGTTCAGCTCACAGTAAAAATTTACCCAACCTTCCAGTTTCCTTTTTTTAATTTTATTTTGAAACAATGATAATAAACTGTCAGTTTCGACACATTTTTCAAATGAATTTATGGGAAAGTTTCGACCAGTTCTCTCGCTTTCTCCCACAAGAGGTTTTGGATATTTTTCTAATGATGAAATACTTACTGAAAAAACTCTGACTAATTCTGGTAAAATCCTGCATCTTCCTTGAACTATCATTCTTATAATAAATCCATGTTCCCCATATGCAGTCCTGTATATTTCAGGGAATACTTCTGAAGGGCCTGTGTTCCCATTTATTTCTCATTTCATTCAGTTCCTGAACTGTGTTTATTGTTACATCCTAGAGTATTGAATCCAAACATCCCTTTAATAAAAATATTTTTCTACTTGAGCATTCTTACTGCTGCTTAGTTACTGCACCCAAATATTTCCTCTCTTCATAACTCCCTCATTCCCCTATTCTTTTTATGCATTTATGTTGTACCCAAACTCATGATAAAATTAAGTTTTACAATAAATTACAAATCACCTATAAAGTTATAATTTGATTATGCAATTGCTATTCAACTTACTGGTGAATTTACTGCATTGGAAGTTTTCTTTCTGCAGATTGGAGGAAAAAGAAAAAAAAGGGTACCGTTACTTAGCAGATACATTAATTAATTTAGCAACTAAGCATCACGTTCACTGATTCCCAAGAGATTTCTGGCAAGATGGGATGCATGTCCTTACTGGATAGCTGTAGCAGTTAGTATCGATGCAGTGGGGGTACTCAGGAAAGGTACTTAAGATATGGAACAAAGCTACCCTCTGTCCAACACTTAAGATGAAAACTTGGCTGAAGAGTTCTAATGAAAAACACAGGTTTTCTGCATTTATAGGCATGCACATACTATTGCTGCAGCACGTGACTAAATTAAACATGCCAGCCAGCATCTGCCATCAGTGGCAGGCAGTGAAGGGCAGTGGCACTGGCAGCAAGCATTATTCCTCCAGAAATAATGAAAGAATAGCTTGCCTTTACCTAGGTATTGTTATCTACCACGAACAGCATAAAAATTACTCCTGAATTCTGATTGTCATGGCCAAGGATACGAGTTACCTCCTAATACACCTAGAAATTAACCCTATCCCTATTAAAGATATAGTTTTATTATTTATTACTCACAGGCCCCTTGGTAACGGAGATGGAGCTGCTCCAGTTGGAATTCTGGTTTCTTGTGTGTTACTGAAACTACGATCTAGAGGTGAAAATGACATGTTTAGTATGCAATATTAGATGTATCTGAACACAGGGTTTTCCTCACTGCCATTTCAGTATGTAATAAAGTAAAAAATATCCCTTGTTTTAATTTTTGTCTTGACATACTTTCACTCTGATTATACTAGAAAACAGTTGAGTAGTATTTCTTGCCTACTGCTGGTTGTCACAGGTGAGATTTACACTGACACACTTCACTACATGCTATGTTAAGGTCACCAGTTGCATAGTGACAACAGATGCCTCTTCTATTGCTGTGTTTTCAGTACTTACTTTCATCATTTTTGTTTCCCTCGTGGTCCTGTAATGGAAAAATGCATTAGATTTTATGAGAAGCAATTAAAAAGGAATTATTATTAAATGGGAGGTACGTAAATAAATAATGTGGTTTTGGTAATTTGTAGTAATGTTTAAAGAAATATTTGTGCAAAATGCATATAATCTCTAGAATACTTTTCATCGGCTTTTATTACAGTATTTGAAAAATTTTAGCAAATCAATCCAGTACTGAACATTCTAATAATCCTGGGATAGGGGTAGTATTGATAAAGTTGGCTCTGAATTTTGCAGCAAGTTCATGTTTCATTTCTGAGCTGGAAAGTGGAAATTTTGCAGCAGATTTGAATATATGAAGGACACATTTTCCACTGAATGGAGGATACTAAGTAGATTGTCTTTCCCAGCTTCTTTTGGCTCCCAGTTCTTGTCTTTTAGGGAATCAGACTTTCATATCATAAATACCTTTCAAAGAGGCACCAGTTACCAATGTATCCATTTCCATCCACCAAGTTAATGACTTTTCACTAATGTTGGTTATAAATGCATCCATTCTCTGCACCTCCAACAGTTTAGGGAGCAAGATGTGGAAATTTTTCTCCTAGTTAGCCTAGGCCTTTGAAAGGAACAAGGCTTACAGTTCTGCTAACATGCTTAGTGCTGGTTAGTATTGAGAATGGACTGAATGGGAACAGCTAACCTGTTTCAGTTATTGTTTTGCTTTGTTAGTGTGCATAGTCATAGATGGAAGGGCACAGCACAGGACAAACCTAATGCTCATTACCATGTTTTTCATTAAAACTGTAAGGGCTGGCCATTCAGCAACAAGAGAAGACCCAAAAATTTGGACTACACTGGGTAATTTTTTCCTAAGCTGACTCTTGTGCCAAACTGGGTAACTGAAAGTACCCAAGAGATGAATGCACCCATGGTACAGATGAGTGTTTGGGAGGTCCTTCCTTGGTGCTGTAACTCAGTGTGTGGCACCTGCAAAATGACAGTCTCTCGATTCTCTGCAAAGCTGGGACGATAATGTCCCTTCTAACCCAAACCATTCTAAGATATTCATCTTAGAGGTAAGCTCTGAGAATAAATTAATGGAGAGGGTTCAGCTGCAGTATGTTCTTGAGTATGTTCTGAAGCAGTAGTAGTCTTGCTAGTGCTGATCAGCGAGGGGAATTTCTGTCCAACATGCTCTCTTCAGAAGGATTGTTTTTCTAATCTTATATTGGTAAGAAAAGCTGAGAAATCAAAGCCCTTCATAAAAGAGAAATCTTGGACTTGGCATAATTCAGGAATTGTTCAGCATCTTAGAGGACACAGATCTAAATTGGGAGAATGTTGTGATTAGGTGGAAGGGAAACTAAAATATTGCTACTGCATTTAGAGATGCGCAGACTGCTCCCCTGCCCTGCCCAAATACTTGTTATATCTAGAAATTTTAAGATTGAAAGTAAGACTGTAAGATGTTGAACTTGGCAAGTGGTGTAAAGAAAAAGAAGAAGGGCTTCTATGAGTATGTAAACCAGAAAAGGAAGGTTAAAGAAAGCGTAACCCCCCTGATGAGCAACAATGGTGAACTAGTAACAACAGACAAGGAGAAGGCTGAGATTCTCAACAAGTTTTTTGCCTCAGTCTTCACTGGCAACCCCTCTCCTCATGGCTCTCAAGTTGATGGCCCACAGGATGGAGACAAAGTCCCTCCTGCTGTAAGCAAAGACAAGGTTTGCGACCATCTGAGGAACCTGAACATACACAAGTCCATGGGACCTGATGAGATGCATCCCAGAGTCCTGAAGGAATTGGCTGATGTAGTTGCCAAGCCACTCTCCATGATATTTGAAAAGTCATGGCAGTCAGATGAAGTCCCTAGTGACTGGAAGAAAGGAAACATTACACCCACATTAAAAAGGGTGGAAAAGGACCCTGGGAACTACTGACCTGTCAGCCTCACCTCTGTGCTTGGGAAGATCATGAAACAGATCCTTCTAGAAAACATGCTAAGGCACAGGGAGGTGATTCAGTATAGCCAGCATGGCTTTACCAGGTGCAAATCCTGCCTGACCAACCTAGTGGTTTTCTGCAATGGAGTGACTGCATCAGTGGACATGGGAAGACCTACAGATGTCATGTATCTGGCCTTATGCAAGGCCTTAGACACAGTCCCCCACAACATCCTTGTCTCTAAGTTGAAGAGATACGGGTTTGATGTGTGGACTGTTCAGTGGATAAGGAATTGGCTGGATGGTCACATCCAGAGGGTAGTGGTCAATGGCTTGATGTCCAGATGGAAAATGGTGAGAAGTGGTGTCACTCAGGGGTCCATACTGGGACCAGCGTTGTTTAGTATCTTCATTAACAATATTGACAGTGTCATTGAGAGCACCCTCAGCAAGTCTGCTGATGACAACAAGCTGGGTGGTGTGGTCAATATGCCAGAGGGAAGGGATGCCATCCAGGGGGACCTGGACAAGCTGGAGAAGTGGGCCCAGGTGAACCTCATGAGGTTCAACAAGGCCAAGTGCAGGGTCCTGCAGCTGGGCCAGGGCAACCAGAGATAGGAATACAGGCTGCAGGAATGCTAGAGAGCAGCCCTGTGGAAAATGATCTGGGGATACTAGTGGATGAAAAGCTGTACATGAGCCACCAATGTCCAACTGCAGCCCAGAAAGCCAACCATATCCTGGACTGCATCAAAAGAAGTGTGGCCAGCAGACTGAGAAAGGTGATTCTGCCCCTCTACTCTGCTCTGGTGGGACCTCACCTGGAGTACTGCATCCAGCGCTGGAGCCCCCAACACAAGAAGGATGTGGACCTGTTGGAGCGTGTCCAGAGGAGGGCAGCGAAAATGATCAGAGGGCTGGAGCACCTTTCTTATGCAGACAGGCTGAGGGAGTTAGGGTTGTTCAGCCTGAAGAAAAGACTACTCTGGGGGGATCTTACAGTGACCTTCCAATACCTGAAAGGGGCCTATAAGAAGGCTGGGGAAGACCTGTTCACAAAAGCATGTAACGATAGGACAAGGGGTAATGGTTTTAAGTTAGAAAAGGGTAGATTTAGGTCGGACATTAGAAGAAAGTTATTTAATATGACGGTGGTGGATCATTGGAACAGGTTGCCTAGAGAGGTGGTGGAGGCCCCATCCCTGGAGACATTAAAGGTTAGGCTTGCTGGGGATCTGAGCAGTCTGTTCTAGATGGAGATGTCCTTGCTTATTGTAGGGGGGTTGGACTAGATTACCTTTAGAGGTCCCTTCCAACCCAAGACATTCTATGATTTTATGTTCTTATACCACTTGCATTATACTACTAACATCTAATGATATGGTATGACCCCTGAATCCTAATTTTAAGCATCTCATATCTCTATATAGTTACTTGTAGACTGATTATCTTTTAAGGACAAATCAAAGCACTGGGCTGGGACAGAGGTTGATGCACACAGCATTTGGCACAGATGCTGAAGCAGTTACTGTCACCCTATTTCTTGGTAGTTTGTTTCTCATGCACAACCTTTCTTGTGCTTGCACCACTGTTAGTACAACTATGGTGCAGAACAATGTATGGGACTAATCTGGCTGAAAAAAAAACACCCTTTTATTGCTTTTGTCCATTTGCTGCATTTAGAAAAGTTTCCAGAAAACCTTTGTTCCAGCACAGTGGAGGGGACAAACTGGGAACACGAGTTCTGGAAGAAAAATTACTTAAACACAGCCTAGGAACCCAAGGTTTGTAATTACTCCTTCAATGACTGCATTTTCTAGTGATATTGGTTACTCAGACTGCCCAGTCTGATATTTTAGAAGGATTCAATTTTCAGAAAGTATAAACCAGTCATCATCTGAAAGGAATGAGGCTCAAGGAAGGTGCTTCAGATTGGGCAAAATTGCCCATTGCTACTGAAAGTAAGGTTCCTGGAGTTCAACTGGTATTTTTTTAGTATAAGGAATTATTTTGTGGACTGACATATATCCCTTAAACTTTTGAAGTTTTTCTTGGATCAATACACATGTACCTATCAATACATGCGTACCTCTTTTGTCCAAAAGCTACAATTACAATATTAGGTCAATCTGACATTCAGAATAATCTTTTTCTGTTATTTAATCCAGATAATAAAAAACATCCATCCATCTCTGTGTATATATAAAAAAAACACAGAACAGCTTAAGTTTAACACATTATTTTATAGTAGAACATTAATTACTCACTGCTTTTGGATGAAGACGATTTCTGGGAAGAGGCAAAATATTTCTGGAAAATATAGACAGTAAGTTGAGTATGATTTACTTATTTAATTGCTTTGCTCAGATATGCATTTCAAGATCTAGAGAGGAGGAGGTTGGCAGTAAGTTGATTTAATTGTAGCTATGCACTGCTGCAATGGCTGTGGTGATGCTGTGCCCTTAGTGTGGAGGAGTTCTACTCTAGAAGAACTTCTGTCTTGAACTTTGAGTTCCACAATTGTACAGAGGACCTCACCAAAAATCCCACCACACATAATGTTGTGGATGCCACCTGGTCTTCCTGGGGCATATGGCATATTTTGTAGAGCAATTGTCCTAGAGAAGAGACAGTGGTTACAAATCAGATTCCCACACTTCTGGGGATACAGGAATGAAATAGGCTGCATTCTCAAGGTTCCTTTTCCTCTCTTCCTCCAGAGACTTGGAATATAAATCATGGATTTACCACGTCCAGCTTCTTTACAAGCAATCCTGTGCCCCATCCCCTACAAAAATACCTCATTTGCAAGGGTGCAGAGATAGGTAATAGGATTTTAAACTGGCTTTCAGAGATGTTTTTACCCCTGCACTGGATCCCCAAAGGGAAATTCAAGAAAATGTTACCCATTTAGCAAACTGGCTTGGATACAGAGATTCACAAGAAAATGAGAACTTTTAATTCTTGCCTTGTTCCACAATTCCTAAGCTATTTGTGTGTCCAGACAATTGCTTATTGGCTGAGGGCTACACTATATAGAGGAGAAAATTTTCTCTTAAGTAATATTTGTTATTGGTATAAGCTGCTGTTGGCCTACCTGGAAGTATCCAGCTTAGGTGACTCTTTAGTCATACTGTGCATGTGGGGCTGCTCTGTGTTCTGAGCAGGCGTAGACAGAAGTGGCTTAGTGAACCTAGTAATAAAACAAGAATAAAGAAAGGAATATTTTATTTAGCAACAGCGAATACAAAGGCAATGTGTCTTTCTCCTTCCCTCCCCCCTCAAAATTCTAAAAAAAAACCTTAAGATGTATTTATTTTTAATATATGTTATGTTTGGGTTATTGAAAGTAACATAGAATGGGATGCCAGGTTTTGTCCAGATAATCTAAAGAGAGAGAATTACTATAGGTATATTTTCTAGAGAAAGAATTGTTAAACATATATTATGTAGATGAGAAAGGTATTTTCTGACAAGTTTTAAATAATACACACAGATTCATAGCAATGATTACCTCATTACCAGTGGTGGTGATGGTTTTTTCTGTAAGAGAAAGTGCATCAAATTATTTAGTCACATTTTGATTTAACGAAATGTATTTATATGATTCTATTTATATTATCCCAGCAACATCTTATTCTTGATATAGATTTATAGTAGAACTCTGCCCAGTAATCTGTACTATGATGGGAGAGGCAAGAAGTCACCACCAGTAAATCTGTGAAGCCCTGAGCACACTGCTTTGGCTGTATGTCATGTCAGTACCAGCAGGTGGGAAGAAAACTACTGTGTCAGAACTGTCACTGCTCCTTTGCTGCAGTTCTGCTTCTAGAAAGCATTCCCTTAGGCTGCTGCTTCCCAGACTGGATCACTATCACACAGGCCTGGGAAACTTCAGCTTCTTCCCATTTACTCTGTTCTGCAGGCCTTTTAATTTGATTTGCCAGCTTTTCTGCAAAGAAAAGTGTCAGAAAGCTTTAAGTGCAGACAGGTATTTGTTCCCATTTTTTCCCTTCAAAAGACTGATCCTCTTTTCTTACAATCACCTGTGTTCTCTGCCTGAGGGCAATGTCAGTCAAACTTTAGAAAGGCCTTACCTCTTCTTCAGGAACCTCGTAGACTTCTGTAGGACAGGGAGGAAAAAAAACCAACATTCTTTGGTTAGCAAAAACATGCTACATGTTACCCGAAAAACTGATCAGAATTATCAATTGTCCTTCTGCCTCTGGCAAAATAACTGAGAAGTTGCTCAGAGCTTTATTCTGCCTCCAAAACCCCGGGGTAGCTCCATCCTTGGTCTTCTAGTAAGAACTTCAGGAAAAATCCCAGGAAATAACTGTATTAATGAACCTTTCCCCCACCTCAAAAGAGGTTTTTTTGTTTGTTTGTTTTTTTCTTTCTTCCTTCCAAAGCAAGATTAATTCTTGTGTTGTGCAAGCCTGGGACAGTTCGGAAAAAACGTGTTATCACACCTGTGGTAGCATTTAGCCTTTCCTTGACTCTCAGGGAGGAAGAGATCAGGTGAATTGCAAATACAAGCTGGCTCATTTGAGTGGCCAGCATCCATCCTTGAGCTCTGTTCAATAGTTGTATTTCAATTCGCAAATACTAAAAGCCAAAACCACCAGCATCCTTATCTATGATCAGTTTCTTCAAGGAAAATTTAATTATATTTCAACAAATGTCTTTACAGGCTTCATTGCTTTTATTGTGCTGAAAAATGTCCAAGTTCCCACCAGGGGGAGATGTTTTATTTTTTTAGTAACATCTGTCAGGAGCTGGTTGTTGCTTGACACTGATTTACAGAAAGGCTAGGATTGAGAATGGCATTTTAAAATGTCTGAAAAGTAACTAATAAAAATCTAAAGTCATCCAGAAAAATAACTTTCATAGTTTACGACTTGAAAGTTAAACACATTGCTAATGAAATGCAAAGACTTTTAAAGAACTGTGTGATCGGTCTGTAAATGTTAACATTCCATGCAACTGACATGACAAGGATGCAAAACAACTCAGAGTTAGCACAGCTAAGCAAGATTAAGCAAGTACATCTGCACTTACAAAAGTAAATACAATTCTTATTTGCTTCTGCTTTTGTTTCTTTTTCCAACTAAATTGCTCTTTACAGAGCTTAAACAGGAACGCTGTTACCACAAGACATGCAAAACATCAACCTATATGGAATTTCTTTAAGGTTGAAACTTGATGTGGTTTTAAAGTAATGAGTCTTGAATCTTATAGTGAAATGGGATTACTAACATACCAAGTCTTATAATCATTCCTGCTCTGCTGATCCATTTCCTCTGTTAGTGCAGAAGTCTAAATTGGTTTGGGGCAAATGACTTATTCTTGTTTTATTCATGCTTAAAACAGATTTACTATTCAAGTAAGGCAAAACAACTGCTACAACACAGAAAAACCTAAAGGGGAACATATTTTTGTTTTACTGAAGTAGGCCAAAACGTTTTCTGTTGTGAATACATCAAGTATAATTCAATATTCCTCAGTCTTAGATTATTTTATTTCAAAAGTGATACAAACTCTACATACCTTGCGTATCAGAAGTAAGAGAAGGCTTTGGAGAAGTAGGGAGGACTGACTTTGTTGTCTTCATAAATCTGTTCACAGGAGCTAAAAACATATTTTATTCATAGACATATATACTTGTGCATGTGTGTATACACATGTATTTTTATATATAAACATATGTATTGAAAACAACAATGTAACATTTATACAATAAGAATAAATATTAAGTAGGTCCAAGTGACAGCCTTTTTGGGTGACCTTGAACAAATCAACGGAGGCAGAAAGCAGCTCTCATTTTAAAAGGGAAACATTATTCAGTGTTCATGCCTTGCTGAATAGGTTTGATACTGTCAGTAACGTCAGAGAGCAGAACTACATACTCTTCTCTGTTTACTTTTCACTTCTGGACTGTAATAATTTCACTCTCCAGCTAAATATATTTCATATACTCAGGTAAAAAAAAAATAAATCAAAGTCTGTCTTTATTCACTGAAAATCTAAAAAGGCTTGTTCTACTCCTGAGGCACTTCAACAAACAGAGAAGTTTAATGCTGTGGCTCCCTTGGATGGTGAGGGAGACCACATACCAGTAAAAGCTTCCTGGTTGTATAAAGGCTGGACTTTGAAATAGTTGAGAGAGAGGCAGGAATTAAACCTGGCTTCTAATACTGTTAAAAATAATTTTCTGCAGCCTTGTCATGGGCCAAAGGAGCCAATTGCCTTTTTGCAGGTTGCATTCTCTTTAATAGCTGCACCTCCACTCTTTGAACTCTAGAAACAGACATTATTTTGATTCATTTTTTTCTACTGCTGTTCCTAAAAAGGCAATAATTATTAGCTTAAATGACTAAAACTCACATCTTGTAGGTAGTGACATGCTGCTTTCTGTGGGTTCAATATAGTTATCGTCGTCATTGTCCACTGGCACAATGTAATTATCCTATGAGAAATGCAGGACAAAAATCTACCAGTTAAACCTCCATCATAACAACAAACTGTTGGTACTGAAACCCTGGCAACAGCTTATTGTATTGTCATTATAATTGTATTATTATTGTAGTTATTTCACAGTGACTGCTATTTCAGACATTAACCATCCTGTGGATGGGATTCTCCAAGACTGAAACCCCTTTACTAAATAACTCCATTTCTGGACTGGAGGATAAAAGCCCTCTCTTCCCTTTGGTCCTTGGGTACCGTTTGAGAAGGCTCTCTCCTCATTGCCTGCAGCTTGTTGCAGATGAGCGGAAACTATTCTGTGGACTAAACAACCTCTTTGATACTTGAAGTAGGCAGATATCTGCTAGGAATCTGCATGGTACTTGCACATCACTGCATGTGATGTACAAAATTATGTGTGCCATAGAGGCTAAGAAAGAGACAAGGCTGTGGCATTGCTGTGTTGTCTATCTTATAATTAGTTCAGGGTCATCAGTCATTTAAACTGTCAAAACAAGTGTATCTATAAACATTACCTCATCATCACTACACTCCTTCGGCTTTGGTGGTACTTTAGGTTTTGCAGCAGGAGACGGCAAAGGCAGGGATGGCATGGATGGTTTCTTTGGTCTGGACATGGCCGGACTGGGTGTACTTGGGAGAGGTTTGCTTATGGAAGGAAGCTGCTGGTGATTGGTGCGATTGTCTTGTAATATGGAAGAAATTAACAATTTTAGTACAAATCACAGATAAGCCTCTGGACTGTCTTCTACTGCCTGTGCAAACAAGTCTTTACTGTGGCTGCAGCTCAGGTCAAAAGTCAGGCCTGAGCATATGCTGGTCCTGATGTTGAGACTTGTGTGCAAACTGGTCCTATTTCATCACTCAAGGTAGCAACCTAGTCCTGTGTGTCAAGCTGCAGAGGCGGCTTAAACACTGTTGTATGAACAACTGTTTAACTGTTTAACTCCTTGGGGAAAAGGTGGTGGCTGGTGACATAGTCCATTAAAAAGTATGTCCTGTGCCCGTATGAACTTGGTGATAAGGAAGTGAGAAAGAACATACCTGACATATGAAAGAAACAGCTGTTACAGTACAGAGGGCAGGACTAAAACACAAATTATGCCAGGTCCTCTGAGGTACCATTAAAAAAAATCCTCCCCTTTTCAAAGAGCAAGTGCTGATGAACATCTATGAGTACAGATGTGGCATTTTAGCACTTTGATGATTATTCTATAACCAGTGACAGTCTTGCATCGTACAAAAATGAAAGTAGGCATCATGCCAATGTTTCTTTTCCCCATGGCCCAAATCTTCATCTAACTGAAGCTAACTTTAATTCACTTCAGTGCAATCTGCCCATAGTTTAAAAGAATCAAAACAGGAAGAAAAAAATGTCTTTATGCTGGACTGTTGTAAATAAAATATTCATCTTTTCCTGTTTTTCAGGATATTTAACCTCCTCTGTACAAATCTTGACAGACAGGATGGAGTGAATATTTGGGCTGCTTTGTCCTCTGTTTTACTCCTTTCAGAATAATGATTTGAGATACAGAGAAGATTAAGACAGGACCTGTGTTTTATTACATGCTTAATCTTAGGGAAGAATTCCTACATTAAATTATGCAGATGAATCTGGAGTTAGTAATATCCCCCATACCTTTGCTTGAATTTTGTAGGTAGTAGATGTCTACCAAAGTCTCTAGGACACATTATATTAAAATTCTCAACATTGCTAGCAGCAATACTAACCTGTTTCATGCTGTAATAACAAATCATACCCCTGAAAGCTGAAGACCCGATTGTCAGCATTAAATGCAAACACTTCAGGAAAGCACAGGTTAGTCCATTTGAGGCCACTTCTCTTTTATTACTGATAAATAAGCAATTATCAAGCTGACATATCCAACTAGTCCATAGCTACCTGCATATTCACCCCTAGAAATGGGGAATGAGGAGGGAATCTTCTTTTTCTTCTGCTCACTTGGAGGTGGCTCATAGCTGTCATCAGGATTCTCTTCGCTGGGGACCACGTACATCTCAGAGTCAGAGTGGTCATCCGGATTTTCATAATCACTGTCCTAGAAAGACAGAACTTGCTGTTTCTCATCTCATAACATACATATGGCTTCACAGCAGTGTACAACGCAAGTATCCTTGCAGGAGTACAATCAGCTAAATTAAAAGAATGCATCATTGAAAGGACACGTTACACTCCCTTTTAGAGTTCCCTCTCTAAAAACAAAACAAAAAAGGCACTCCAGCCTCCCTTTCCTTCTTGTCCTCCCAGAGGCTTCCTGCTCCTTGTCTCCTCACTGTCTCCAAGGCATCTTTTCACACCACAGTCTCCAAATTATGGACCAGCATGTTTCCCACCACAGGACAGTTCCTTCCTAGTTCCAGGTTTGACTCCTGATGTGTCCTGTCACTTCCTCTGCATTTCCTATTAAAAGGCTACTCATGAGCTAACTCCAGAAAGAAACTGGTCACTTCAGGCAGATGGTTGTACACTGTGGCAATTATTTTACATGGCTGATGACCATGACTTACATAATTCTAATATTCTCTAAAATCTCAGAAATTTTCCATCTTTAGGAAGAAGTGGCTTTCCCCTCCTCACCCGTCCCACCCTTCCTCCCCTGACCAGATGATCTTATTGGTTTCTGAAATTACTGTTCAGTTTGAGAAGTCCCTCAAACTGATGCCATGTACTTATCCAAAAAGCTTAGAATCCATGGCTACCACTGACAGTGCTTCTGAGAGTACTTCAAAGTTGAATGTAAAAAAACGAGGGTAGCTAAAAATCAGCTTGTAAATATTGCTGATGTAACAACGAAGATGACATTTTAGTAGTAAAACGTTCAACCACAAGTAGATGATTCAAAAATAAACTTTTGTTGCTTGTGTTGAACTTGTTGCTACAGTAGCCTCCTACTACCCCAAAATATGTACTTACAAAATCATCTGACCATTGTTCCTCTTCATTGTCTGCAGGTTCTAAACCAAACATTAGAGTTACTTAAGGAGGTGGAATAGTAAACATTTTAAAGGATAAATTAATAAACACATATACTATATATATAGTACAGTCCATTTGCAGTTAAAGAGTTCAAAATTTCCTAAAAAGTTTGGAGCAACACATCTGGTTTGGACTGAATTGTAAATGAAGTGCCTGCTTGCTTGTTTTTGATAAATTGTTTCAGAGCTGTTGGACAAGCATTAGAAAACAGCAAACTGCACTTTATGCAGCGTGTCCTGCTAATGAATCTAATTTTTAAGTAGGAGTAACAATTTTTACATAACATAGCTATCAATGACCTCTGGGCCCTGAACTTTGTTTCCCTATTAAAGCTCCAAAACAGCACACTAATTACAAGTGTTTATGTTAAACATGGAACAACTATCTGATAACTTCCAAACCCCGTCCTCTTTGCTTCAGTTTTCATATTGCTGTTTCCTTAACAAGATAGCTGTTAACTTGTAAAAATGGGCATGAACTAGTTTGTGGGCAGTGCTGTGAGATGAGCAGATATAATTCTACCTCTAAGGTAATTCATGACATCATCATTGTCATGTTAATAGCATTAAGATTCTGAAACTGTGATGATCCATTTGTTCAGTTTTTTTCCCCTATTTAGTTTCACATTATTTCTGGCAGAGAGGACAGGATGCTAATTCTATTTCATTTTTAGAGCATCCTACATGCAGAACCCTGGTAAATACTGAGTTTGAAAGAGTAGTTACTTGCTACTCTTTCTTCATAGTGGGACAACTTGCCATGTTTTGCTTGCCTCTTATTTCAGAGGTGTGAACTACCTTCAGAGCTGTTGATGATGGTCTATTGTTCTCTCATTAAAAACAAATTATGAGGAAATATATAGCTGAAATACTGTTAGGCATATAGGTATCAAATATACACAGACATACAGTTTAAATGTACATTAATATAGCCTTACCTGAAGCATAATCCCTTTTTGGTAGACTTGGTGGTGGTTTTTTTTTCAGCCTGTAAACAATAATTATTATGCTCTAGTAAGTAACACTCACTAGAAGGGAGCATTAGCCAGACACATTAAAAAGCTGATAACAAAAGATACCTGCAGCTGAAGAAATACAGATTACCATCACACATGCTTAGCAAATAGCTGCAGGAGAATGCTTTGAAAAGCTAGAAACAGATAAGAAATTAGAATCTAATTTGAGATTAATTTTTATTTTCCTAAGAACATATTTTGAAAGAACATTTTTGATGCACACCCACCCCTCCTCTTCATTTTGATGCAGAAGCAGATAACATGGGGATCAGAGAGAAATGCACATCTACCTGAAGATGAAAATCTGTACAGGCTCACAGAAATTTTGCTAAGACTATGGCATAAGAAAGTGGTGCAACACACTCCAGTTCTATTTTTATAACTATAATTTTGCACACACTTTATTTTCCGATCAATGTTTAAATGCATACCAGGTGTCTCAGGGCCAGATTCTATTTCCACTTACTATTATGTTATGGTGTTATGCCCCTTTACTGGTAAATACTGTTGCAATGACTTTTATAATACCAAGGGAATCAAAAGATAATTTATAGAAATACTGTAAGGATCTTTGTGGCTATACATACATGTATGTATATGTATGTGCATGTATGTATATATTTAGCAAACAGGAGCATACTTATGTGTATACACATATGTACTTGTGTTCATACATGTATGTGTATAGATACGTATACACCTGTTGGCTAAACTGCAGCTGTCCAGTGAAGACACTGTATTACAGTCAGTTGACATATCAGTTATTTCATTACTCTGTAAAAAAAGAGAAGAATTTGGGTTTGAAGTAAAAATTGAGTGGTGCACGTGTGACATCAGAAGCCAGACTGATGGATCTGAAGAGAAAAAACAGCTTTGCTTTTTGTAGCTATATAAAACATAAAACCAATTTACATTAAAATTACTCTTTGAAGTGACTTTTGAACATTGTCTGACAGCACCTCACCATGGACCTGAACCTTTGTCCACCGAATTGATGGTTTCAACCTAGAAAGGTTGGACACGAGGATCTTCAAGGTCCCTTCCAACCTGGCATTCTATGATTCACTCATTCTTCAATCAGGTCCTTAATTTGCAAAAATATGCAAATTATTTACAAAAAAATTGTGCACAAAATTAAAAATGATTTATTGTTCTCTCTGAGCAATAGTGGTGTCTACAAATTTTGCTTTACCTCAAAAATTTGTCATTATTTCGGTCATGAACATGCTGCTTAGGTGTCATTGTAAGGGTAGTGGCAGTGCTGGCACTAACCCATCAATTTGCAAACTTTTCCTGTCCATGCTGAGAAATGCTTTAGCTACTTTGGAGTTGAATTAATGGGATTCTGGTGTTCAGATAGTCATAAAAAACCCACCAAAAAACAACACACAAGCACATGCATCAATCAATGAATAAACGCTGCAGGCATTGCTGAATCTCCAAGAAAAACCCCAAACCCACCCAAAAAACCAAACCAAAACCAATCTAGGCACATTATTTTGAAGTGTTTACCTGCTTTGTTCAGTACTAATAACACTAATGATGGATAGCTGCCTCCTCCAAGTCTTTAACTTGCACTGCAGCACAATACAACTTTGTGTACAAACAGTAAATTAAAAAGCATTCTGAGCAGCCCTGCTGTTGTCTTCTGTCTGGGTTAGAATAGGTATATTAGAAAGAAAAACCTAGGGCCACTGCCAGGGCAGATCTCAGGTCTTGGGGAGGATAGACCAAAATCTGTTAATGTGCTTTGCAACATGTCTATTGTGAGTTGTTCAGAGATGGTGGATACTTGGAAAATAGTGGATCTGAAGCAATAGTAAGAGGCTGTCTGGGTCACAGTGTGAAGTATGTGGCTTAAGCTGCAATTTACATTTCAAGCTGCTGAGCCGAAGAAGACTTCAACACTTCATCCCTTTGAATCCTGGCAGTGGCCCCAACAGAAAATGTAAATATGTTATAATGAAAGCATACAAAGCACGGAACAGAGGTCTGTGTCTAAGCAGCCTATCATGCCATTGTGCAGCTCTGAAATAGCATACCGATCCCAAGTATCTTTCCCAGTTTTGCAAATTAAGGCCACTTGTTCATTTTGGAACCTGAATATCAATAGAAGAAAAGAAATAATGTTTCTGTCACATAGCTGAAACAGTTCACGGCCACATCTGTATTTACTAAGATTTCTTAAAATATATTATTTATTCTAAAATTCACATCCACTGAAAAAAATAATTCTCACTGTACTAGTATGGTTTATTGAGTGCCAGAACTGAAATCCAGGATCTTTTGAAGTCAATTGGAGCTTTGCTTTGGAAGAGCCAAAGCTTCACTCTATGTGCAAACCACAATGCAAGCTCAAAAGACAACCCCTATACCAAGGAGTGGTTACCTAGCTATTTCAGATTCTGATGTAATCATCCATATAGATGCTTGCAGAGTCACAACTGACTTCATCCTGTTTCCCTGAAGTTAATGAGAAAGGACTGAAAGAATCAAATGCCATCCAACTGAGCATACATATTTCACTGGAAAACAGAATTATTTCCTAACATATCTTTTAACAGAGTTGTATGAAGTTCTAGCAAATGCGATTTCTAAGTAAAATATTCTAGTACTACTCTGCTCTGGACTTTTGTTACAGGTGGTGAAGTATCTCTGGTTTAGCTGTGATAGAACACAAAAAATTCAAATTGCTATTTATTTTACCTTAATGAATATTTAAAAAAATGTAATAGAAAATAAGTAATTTTCTGCAAATTTTGAAATATTCCTGAGAAATTTCAGTTCTAAAGAACTCAATAAAATCCAAGTACATTTTTGAGATCATGTTTACAGGTTTTAAAAGCAACATAACACATCTCACTATATACATTTCAGCTTCAACAAAGAACCAGGTAGCATTTGGTGCATTTCATGCAATGGGCTCTAGATGCTGCTCACACAAGAACAGAATGCAATGTACAGCAATTCACAATAACTTTTAGGAGAATAAACGATTGCATTTTAAAAACCAATGTATTCTGAGATTTCCCCTCTACATCATGCTGAGGGTGACCCAAAGCATTTAGGCATGTGCTTAACTTCTCACATAGAAGAGTCCTGTCAGAACTGCAAATACTAATCACATGCTTTGAGTTCATATTACATTTTTGTTTATTCTACACCAAATGGAGATTTTTTAAAATAAACTGCAACAGAGGTCTGGCCTTTCTGCTCTAGCAACACTTATTTTTGTAAGCTACTCCCAGAAAAGTAAACAAATGTAGCCCTTTACCTGTAGCACTTAATTCCCCTACAGATGCATTTCCTCACTAGTGTTTCTGCTCACTCTCCCAGCATTTAAGAGGTGCCTAAAAAACTCCTTGTTTTCCCAAGTGTTTAACTTTTTCTGTTAATTCTGTACAAAGTCCACTCCCTTTTTAGAAACCATTTAACTTAATAGGTTTTACAAAAATTATATTGACATCTTTACTGAGTTAAATATTTATAGTATGTATTAGTTGTAAGTGCACTAGATCATTACAGTTGTGATTAAAAGATAAATTAATTGAACTTTGCTGAAAACCTTTTCAGAGTTCCAAACAGGTGCAATACAGCTGACAGATAAACTTTTCCTGAGCTGTATTCTCATGACCTAGTTTGTTACAACTTTGGAAGTTTCTGGCAATTGTACAAAGAATTGTACAAAGAATTAATCTGAAATTTTCTTAAAGTGTTATTACTACTCTTTTGTACATTTTCTTTACAATGTGCTGTGGCAGTAAAATGGCATACAGTTGTGATTTATTAATCTTTACTTGGATGAAATATTGTTTTATCAATTAAAAAACCCTCAAAACATTCTATTTAGCTGCACATTGAAATTCATGTTTCTTCAGAATACAGTTAAAATTAGAGATTATACTTCTTCCTGGTTTCTCTCAGTAAGTGTGGTATGGCTTAATTTCAGTACTCTCCTCTCACTGTTTAGTCCATAACATACCACTTTTCCCTCTGCCAAGGGTTTTATCATGGATGTCATCTAGCTATGGAGGTTGACATTTATTGACACAACTCCATTCTTCCGCCTGAAGTTACGGCCTAAATGTAAATGGTATAATAAAATGGACCAGACAAACGTGAAGTAAAAACTCATCCAGCTGAAAAGCTGGGTAAAGCAAATGAAAAAATGAATTTTCTTTCAGTTTTTCAGGTCACATGGCAAATGTGATTTGAAGAAACACACATATTTGGATTGTGTGCAGTTAGATGAATAACTAGAAGTGCATGATTTCTGATGACATTGCAAAGGAAGTTTTGATAGGATGTGATTTTGCAAGAACGTGAGTAACCTGAACTTCTGGTGTTTTATTCAACACAGTAGGTCAGCATGTACCAAAATTTTGGGGCAAAACCCTGACTTTGCTGTATATGCAGTATGACTTTTAGCACTGACTCCAATGGAACTAGCATTCCACTGAACAAAGCCTAGAGGCTTAAAGCTTATGATTTACAGATGAGTGCGACATCTTTACAGTGTATTTCAAGCATAGGCAGTCACCCTGCAGTGTGAAACCTAGGAGTTCTCTCTTAATTCCCTGTTCTGTATTACCATGGATATGAATATGAAAAAATGCCCCCAGCTCTCATTGTTTATACAACTTTGGTTATGCCTATTGCTTCCACACCTGAGTGCATAATTGTCTTTGACATCAGAATCTGCACAGCAGCTGGGACTCCAGTATTGTAAACAGTTCATGTGATTAAGGATGAGCAGGTGAATGGTAGCTTGCAGTGGGCAATATTTTTGCCATTAGAAAATTTTGAGTCAGGATAGAAAATGAGTAACAGGAACTTTTAAGGCATGAAGAAACAATCTGTAGGTTTTTTTCCTGTTATAACCACTTCAGACTGCTTCCACAGACCTTTAAGATAAATGGATGGTAGACACCCCTCCATACCTGCACCCTGCAGGTGAACTAGACTGGAGAACAACACACTTGATGCAAGAACTTCTCTTGCTTTTCTACATAATCAGTAACCAATCCAATTTTAGAAGTGACTTAACAATTACTGGTAATAAGTCAAATGTATTTCATAGGTATTTGATCATTCTTTCAATTTCAGTAGCAGAGACTTACAGTACATGTGTGACAACTTTAGACCTGGGATAAGCAAGTACACTATTTGACTTTTCTAACATTTTTTTCTACTTATTGTAGCTTTGAATTTGAGTCAAAATGACTTTTTTTCCCAGCATCTAGACAAATTCCAAATCTGTGCTACATAAAGCCAATTTGTATACAATTTTTCCTGCTTTAGTCATGTTTAGATCATCCACATTTAATAAAACAATCCTATAACTGATATGGAGGAAGTGATCATCTGGATAACAGGTTTTTTAAGAAAAAAACATCTACTGAAACTAAACAAAAAGCCCCTAAAGGGCATATTGAGAGGAATGCAGCCAGCTCTAATTCTGCAAAGCTTGGCATCTCCTGAACATACATGTTGACAACATCAGTGTTGTCAACTCATGCTTTTATTGCAAGTCAGATTACGTGCTGGGTTCAAGATTTGAGTTCTGAAGTCATGTGCAAATGTGACAATTTCTTCTTCAGTTTTTAAAGAAATAAGAGTTTCTGATCTTCATAACTGCAGAAGAGATTAATATGACTCGGATGAGCCATAGAAGTATCAGAAAGATTGTTTTTTACATCAATTTGTATTCCTATAGCTGGAGGAGGTCAAATGTGAGATTTGTGCTGCCATTCTACATTAAGAGAGTTTTTATGAGCCTGCTCTTTTTTGTGGATTTTTTTTTAATCTTGAGAGAATCAAAGAATTGCAGTGCTATAACAGCAATCTTGTATCTGACATTTAATGATGGCAACTCTGACCTTCCCAGCTTCAGCTACATTTAGTTCTTGTTATTTTTCCCTTGTCTGTCCTTTTCCTCTTACTCTCATGGAAGGACACACAGTCAGAGCAATATTAATTAACAGTAGAATTCATGTTCAGGCAACTATGGGAGATAATTTCTTGCCTCAAATTATAAACCTGAGATGCTGCTATTGTTTCTGCCATCTGCTTTCCTCTATGAGGCATTTGAACTGCATATGCAGCAACGTTATTAACCTTAACTACACTTAAACTACTACTGTGAAGTAGGAAGCCACCCTTTATTAAAAGGCAACAACAAAACCAACCCAATCCCCCTTGTTTACAAAATTCCACCAAAAGCCTTGACAACCTAGAAGTTTTTCCCTGTGAACAGGTTCCAGATGAAACTGAGTTTTTGCAGGCAGATCTCTTTTACATACACACTGTGTTAAAATCAAAAGCACCCTTAGATGAAATTAAAGATCCAAGTAGTTGAAAGAGGGAAAATTTGCTTTTGTGCTTGCTTGGAAATAAGTACATACACCATATGACAGTGATTTACTTCAAATTACAGCACTGCTAGGCTGAAAGAGGGTGAGTAAAGGAAAAAAGTGATCTGATACATCAGATGTAAACACCAGAACCTGCTCAAAGTTTGTGGACAGAAACACAGCTGTCATAAAGAGGCCACACAGAAGGGTTTGCAACCTCAAGTTACTCCTCCTGCCTGGTGAATGGGAGAGCTGCTGCTACTAGAGGTGTATCTGCCACCTCTGCCAGGGAGAGCAGCTGCCCCACCAACACCAGCCCCACCTAGGCTGGCAGCAGGGGCAGTAGCTGTAGCCAGCCCAGCTTTCTGGAGCTCATTTATAGCCAAACCAAGCAGAGCTCTACTACTTCTCCCACCAGCCTACTGACCACTTTGTATATACCTACAATTAGCTCTTGTGAAAACCATGCTTCTTTTTTTCCTTGATCTGAGCCATCATGATCGCTCTTTAAGAACAATTTTAAACAATGCTTATATGTGCCTTTTATGTACAAGAGCTGTATTTCTCGAATTGAATATGGTTGTCCTGGAAACACTGCAGATACTGTGTCCTAATTAGCTTCTCCAAGTACTTAGTACTTTTGTTGTCAATGACCCATGTAAAGAAAGACATCTGAATGAGAAAATCGCATTCAAATTGAAGTTCAATGCAAATGAGCTATTGCATTAAGAAAAAGTGTTCTAAATAGCTAATTGGCTTAAATAGATGTTTGACTGGAAACAGTGAATGGTGTATGCATTTGACAAGGATGCAGAATTACTGGAATGTCTATGAATAAATAAACATGAATATTTTATGATACTCATATACACACGACATCAATATGCATGCTGTATAGCACTTCTTACTGGAATAAGGATGTTAGGTAATACTGGACTTTGTTTTATGGGACTGAAACAGAGGAGGACTTAGCATTTTTATGGGAATTCTAACTATGATGTCTGACCAGTTGGTTGAAGGCAGAGCTCAAAGAGAACTTAATTGCAGCGGGTAGCCTTAAACAGTGGCCTGAGGAGAAAGGCACACACCCAAATGAGCAGCGGTGATAATTCCCAAAGAAAACGTAAGAAAAATGCATTTTACCCAAATACTATTTTTCAGGGCTGCAAACACAGCCTCCCATTGGAGGCCAGTTCTGCAGCTACTTTGTGATACTCTTAATACTGATGACAACTCCGCGTGCCACTGACTGGACTGAAGCTCTTCACGTGCACTGAAGTACATCCCTCTAGAATAACGTGGTCCTATCACTAAAGCACTATATGCTCTACTAGCAAGTTCCCCAAATTGAAAAAACTAGGATTGGCATTTCAAACTTACTTTTTGAACTTGTTTATTATCCCACTTTCATTCTTCTTGATGTCATGCACCATCTTTTGAAGCTTCCTGTAAGATATTAGACAAAGACAGCATTAAAATTACTATGTGGTTGAACACTGAATTATATAAATTAAGAAAAATACAGAAAATGCTTTTCCAGTAATATTTCACAGATCAAATATGCTTAATGTATATTCAGTAAGCCCTTTAGTTGCTAAATGATTTGTGTATGCAGTTGCCCTCCATTTTTAAGAGAGTTCTCTGGCATGATTTGTATTACCCTTCTCCTTGATAGAATTAAGTGCAGTTTAAACAATCAATTTAAGAGTAAATGCATCAGGAAAGAACATAATTGCCTAAATTAATAGTTTAGAATATTTAGATGTTAACATTTTGTTCTGAAACTGACTTTACAACACTCTACATCTATAATGGAAATTCCCTCTGATTTCTGAACTTACATGAGTCATTTTATCAGTGGACAGTTTACCTCATTCCCATTGTGTTTGCAATTATAATAGGAAGGGGAAAAATTATACCATTCCTTATACTGAGAGGGACCTTCCTACATCTGCTAATGATTTTAGAGCAATTGTGGTATGTAGTGAAAATTAATCCCACTTTATGAGTCTTGCTTAAAAAGAACAGTTAAATAATTGACTACTTGTCAGCTTTTGGAATCCTGAAATAAACAACAAAGCTTAATTTTAGTCTTAACAATGTGCATTAACAGAAGAGAAAATCTTATTCTCTCATTACATCATCTGGAATTGAATGATATTTCAGACTTTCAGCAGCCCTGTAAAACAACATGGAGTATCCTGCTCTGACAAGATAGGTCATGGGTCTGATACTTAAGAGTATTCCTAGAGCCTAAATCTTTGCCCATTTTTACTTAAAATAGAATTCAACCTATTTCTCTTAGGTTCTCAACTCAGCAAAAAAGAGAATAACTGACAAATAATTCACAAGCACATCTTTAACTGTTGCTCAAACCTCATGCTATTAATTTACAGCAAAAGATATAGTGTCACCTGCTGATATAAAAAAATACTTATAGATGTGAGAAATGGGTGCACAGCAAAATGTTTCAGAATTTTCTGCAACAATGCACTACATCTATGAGAATAGCTTAGATTATTATCTAAACTAACCACATACAATAAATCTGCAAATCTGGGGTGAAGATCTCAGAACTTCTGCTTTTCTGTGGAGGCTTTTTTTTTTTAAATATTATTTTCTCCTAATAGATGCAGCTTCTGGTTATGCTTGAAGCATCACAAATAGCCATCTTCTGCAGCTTAATGTTTCTTTCTTGTGCCCCAGCTGGCACCTGGCAGTGTCTATAAAAGAAAAGTAATGAGGAATGAAAAGTATGAGAGGAGATCTAAATGATTTAGTTCCGGTTTGGGGAGAATGGTTGTTTGCAAGTGTTTGTGTCCTTTTCAAAAAGGCTTGCCAGCCTTTAATTAGAAATGCATGTGACCATCAGTTCCTTTTCTTTCGTATTTATTGTTTGTTAGAGACAGGCCCCAAACAAAAAAAATAACCTAACTGTAGATTTAGATCTGAATATTGCTTATTGCTCATCTCTGGCATTAACAGATCTTTACAATAGCAAAATTACAGCTTTATTTTGGAAAAAAAAGGTAATTTTTCAAATGACTGATGTTATTTTACATTGTCACTTTTGTCTCTAACACACCCACCGACAAACAAATAAAATCCACCCCAAAATGGGTAACTCTGAGTACCTGAAACAGTTAACTTTTCATTTGATCACATTTAGGTAAATTGATTAGACTATCATGGGTGTTCTATGTGCACTGAATAAGGCTATAGTTTATAAGAGCATTTTAATACATATTTGTATTTTTAAAAAAAGCTTTTAAATTAGAGATAATCACATGTTCTGCAACTGGTGTGATGTTCTTTTTCCCACACAGATGGACCAAAACATGGGAGAGTAAGCAGATAACCACTGCCATGTATAGTAGGAAGTCATCAAGAAAGTCATCAAGCATGGATGATCTCCGGTTCAAGTGGAATCCCCCTTGACCCATGAAATTGAACAAGCTGCAGAAACCAGCCTGTCCAGTTAGCTAGAGGCTGAGATTTCTTGAGGTGCCAGCCAATAGAGTAGGCTACAACTGACAAGTTTTACAAAGAGCTCTCTATCTGACTTGCAGAAAAGATGAAGAAAAATCTGTAGAAAAGATGAGAGACAGATAGCAAAGCCTGTAGCAAGAGGATTCACCAAATCTTAAGGGTCTCCAACCCAAGCCCAAAGCCATTCCAGAGCGATGAGGAAAGTGAAGCACAGTAGGGCATTTATTCGCTTAACATTTTGCCTGCATCTGTGTATCTGCCTAGCTCTCAAGTAACTTCTGTCTGACTGTCAAATATTTTTCTTTACTTAAGCCAATACTCCAAGTAGAGAGGTTCATTGTTGGAGGAACTTAACAGAGCAGCAGCCCTGCGATTATCTAGGAAATGGAGGCTACCGTGGCCCAATGCAGACAGCCCTTGCTGCAGGTACATAACTACAACCTTCTTTCTTTGCAACATGTCTGAGTCAGGACTTCATCACCAACTGATGTTTATTCTCCAGTTGTTCTCTTGGAATGAACAGATACTAGAAACATACAAGGACCTCAATCAGCTAACACTGTAAATGAAAATAATAAGTAATGCTAGTTCTACCTTTCATTGCATGTGATTAAGGGTAACTAAGACGTCAAACTTCAGAGTTGATTCTTAACTACAAGCAGCAACTCTTCATTCAGCTTGGATAAAGGTGCAGTCTGTGTCACTGTTAATCTTTGAAAAAAGTTTTCAGCAATATGTAGCAATTTTGAGATCCAGTTTAATTGTGACAGGTATAGACTGGATGGGACCCTTCAATTGGGTACTCACTGCACATAGAATAGATTTTCAGACTTTTGCAGATTAGAAGTTTGGAAGTCTTGGCTTTAGGAGTTTCTAAAAAGTTTTTGGTTTCTAACAAATACATCAGAAATTCTACATGTTGGAAAGAATAGCAAAAGCTGTTGAAGGAAATGCTTTTTAGCCCTGTGTTGCTATTTTTCTTATTACCAATTTTGACCTCCAACAATTCAGGATTATCAGATGTAATGGCAAAGGGCTCACTAGCTGTGATACATATATAAAGGAAGAGGGAAAGATTTAGCATTGCGAACACAATATACCCTGAAAGGATTTGTTATATCACAAAATACCTAGCTGTGCTCAGGGACGGACAGAGCTGCTGTGAGATAAAACAAAATGAAACAAAACCACCCTCTCTTTGATCCGGTCATAGCTCAGCCTATGAAGAATGTATGTCAAGTGAAGGGCAATGGGTGAGCCTGGCCTGTGGCACATCCCCACTCTCAAACATCAGAGGGAAGGTTTTGGCTATTTTGCATACAAGCTATCCCAGAAAAGTGGGATAAAAAATAAAAACAACTGAAGAAGCATAAAGTCTGCAATAAGCTGCTAACTCAGATGTGAGATGGGGTGCAGAGTCCCGAGACCTGAGAAAGAGGAATCTGTCTTAATTTCAGACAGATCTGTGTAATAAGAATTCTTCCACCATTCAGATTAGTTTTTGAGAAATTATATTTATCAGTATTATAAATCTGTGAAGACATATACAAATATATCTTATATAAATACGTATATCATGGCTCAGAGCATCTGGCACAAATGGCTCCTCAGTGCCTGTGGCCTCCCCCTGCTCCTGGGAGCAGAGGGTGATCTCCTGTGTGCACGAAGGGGATGGTTCACCTACCTGTGCACAGAGAATCCAGTACTTTGGACCTTCAGCACACAGACTGGGTGTCAGTATTTTAGCTGTACAGCTGCCTACATCAGGTGGCAAGGGGCAGCCCCTAGCAAGTGACACCTCTGCTGTAAGAATGCACTGCCTGGGCTCCGGGGTAAGAGACTGGGCACGCTTGCTTCAGTGAGCCTGGCTGTGAGCACAGATGTGTGCACTGACAGTTGGGAGTGGTGCTGATAATGTTTTTGGAAACTGGGCTGACTGCAGCGTCAGTAGGGAGCGGTGACAAAACACAAACCAGTTTAAAATGAATCACAGGAAGTTTTCTGTATTACAAGCATGCTTATTCCTGTTTATCTGGAGGTCTAGAATTATACCTCCTTACATTTCTGGTCCTTACAGGACTATCTGAATTATCTGTTATCCCTCTTGAAAAGTCCCCATTTGCACCCACGGGCCAGTTTCTTCATTTAAAAAAAGGGCAGAACTTTGAACAGGATCTATTCAGACACATCTAATAAGGGAAGCTTTGTAAGCAATATTGACACATTTGATGTTAAGTGACCTGCATATTCCTTCTCCTAATGTCAGTTAGATTTTAACAGGTTAAGTTGAATAGGTTTCAAAATAGTAATAATAATTTTTTAAAATCACCACACTGTAAATCAGTCAGTTTCCACTCCAGTATCAGTTCGTATACCTTTTTTTTGGTACATCTGTTTCTCACTGACAGGCCACCCTGTAGTTCTGTGTCTACAAAGTTGCACGTTGTTACTACCTCCATTAACTTAAAGTAAGGCTGCAGGTAGGTGTAGCCCTCAGTTTTGTCTTGAGAAAGGCAGCATAATAGATCACATGGAAGCAAAAAAGTAGTTATTTCTTTTTTTGCAGACAATTTCAAGTGCTTAGCAGGGGAAGACTAGAATGGGATTTAGTAAGTACAAATTTAGACTTAAAACAAAAACATCCCAAAAAACCCACCTGCTTAAGCTATAAAGTTAAAAAAAAAACAAACCACAAAGAAGACAGAAAGCAGAAAGCAAGGAGCAGTATAATAGAATCTGAAGAATAAAAGTTAAATTATTAGAAGATAAAACAAAAAAAGTAAAGAGCAAAAAAGTTACTACAGCTTCCTTTGTTATTTAAAAAAACCGCACCCATTAAAACATGAAACTAAAGAAGGAACAGCATGCTCAACCCCCCCCCCCCCCCCCCTCCTTTATTGCTTCTCACAGCACAATTATTCCACCACCTCCTCCCCAGCTGGTCTTTATTTTGTGTTTCTGTTAGTTTTTATTTTTATAAACAGGTGTGCAGGTGACCACAAAGAGAAACTTTTTGTTTCTGGACAAATGGGAAGACTTGCTTCCTGGGAGGAGGGGAGGCACCTAGAAGGGGAATTGTGAGAGTACTACATGAGGTTTTGAAAAGCTGATGCTCTTGAACTAACTTCTCTAACTAAATTAAGGAACAAGAAAAGTAACACCTTTCTTACAATAAGCCTCCGCTAGCTCCTGACACAGTCTTTGTAGAAGAGCACAGATCTCAGTGAACTGTTTGTTTTCATAAAATGTAATTTCATATTACTTGCCAGTTTTGTGCATCTAAAACAACCCAATTAATTATATAAAACAACTCCCTTCCCCATCTCCTCCTTCTAATTGTGCAGTAGAAAGCAAAAGGAAATTCCATAATACAGAAAGCATCTATTTCCTCTCGTTAGGCCTCCTTCAAGTGCTTCAGGTTTCCACATGCACACACCCCTACTTCAGATGCTACCTGGAACAGTAAGAGTGGAGTTGCCTTGCAAGGAAAAACAAGCTGGTATCAACTGGCTGGGCTGGAGCTAGTGTTTTCAATGATTGTTAAATGTGTTTAATACACAAAGACATAGCCAAATTCTTGAGGTGCAATCAGATAAACTTCTTGCGTTGCAGCTGGTCTAGGATAGAGGGTTACTACTCCTCATCCACTCTAGGAGCTTATCACAGCCTACCTCCTGCCATGCCTTTCAGGATGTCAGAGGAATAAGTTTGGAGCTGGAGGTGGTAACCTGTGACACCAAACCATCACTTCAAGGCATTAAGCCTTTGATCTTTATCTGTAAAGCTATCTCAAAGCTGTGAAGAAAAGTTGAAAGAGGATATCTTATGTGGAGAAGTCAATTACAGACACCTGTCTGTGCAGGGGCAATGAATTGTCTTCTGCTGTGTTCACAAGAGGAAATGACTATAAGTAGTTTAGTTTTGTCAATAGTTTATTTTTTTTTTTTTAAGTCTGAGTAACATCCTATTCTGTCCACTTTTCAATCATCCAGTATTTTGTCTAGAGGCAAACCCCATAATTAAAGCAGGTGTGCATTTATGTGGTACACACAGAAGCACAGAAAGGCTAAATATTGATTATACTCTTCATCTTCATATGCCCTCTATGTAACCTTCACAAAGAAGCTGTCAGTCTCTCTTTTACTACTAACACTGAATGAGTATATGAAGGTATGCAGCATGTAAAGGCATAATACATCTTTGACCCAAGTCAGTCCTACCATGAAATTATATAGTATAATTACTTTGAACCAGCTGGGAATTCTGTATACTGGAAGAATGTATGCAGATTTATCCGTGGGGCTGAGATAGCTAACGCCCTATCAATGACACCAACTGCTTGGTCCAACTGCTTCCTTATATTAGATCAAGGCTGAGGCTTGTTCTGAGTATGTATGGATAGTATATTAATACCAAAGATTTTGGGTGTGTACACTGTAAACTATTTTTTGCAGTTACTTTTTCTTTTTGCTTAGTAGAGTAGTAGACCTGGTTCCCATTATCCATCTTTACTGCTCATGGGGGTTTCACAGCTGGTTTTGGCTATCACAAAGCACGGCCAGGCCCTTTTTTGTATACCTTTTAAAATATAAATAATAAAAGCTGAAGGCATTTCAGGTTTGGACACATCTTTCTCTTATCCAGCTTGCTCTCCCTGTTACCCCAACTAAGTAATAGTGACTCTGTAAGTAATACAAAGAATAATGATCTATTATGATATGCTACGTGAGTATTGCACATCACTTCGTGACACAAAAAGTTAAAATACCTTTTCTGTTCTGTAACTGACCTGCTCTTTTCTGAGTCTTTTTGGTTAAGTGATCCCTTTTATGCACCAGCTCTCTGGATATGGTTCTTGCTCAGCATGAGTAAGAGTAAAGGAAAACCCCCCAAAACTGGAGTTTCAGCATGTTTTTTAAACTGTGGTTTATGGCCCAGTACTCCCTTTTCCATTCTCTGACAAGATTTTTCCCTCTCTCAGACAGTTTCTCTACAGGAATGCCCGAGCTGGAAGGACAAAGGATCTCTCTCTTGTTCCTCTCTAATGCGCAACTTTTTTTTTTTTTTTACTTTCAGTTTTTTTCTTACTCATTAGGAACTGAAGTGTAGCAACTAATTTCCTCTGTGTATTTTTGCTCAAGTTGTGTAAAGCTATAGCAAAAATTGCAGATGTTGTATCCTACAGCTTTAGTGTTAAAGTTATTAAACTGAATGTCTTTAGCATTGGATTCCCTTCAGCTGAAGTGATTTTACCACCTGTTTAGAATCAAAATGACAGTGGTACAGGATAAGAGACACATTTTTGATGCATGTGATGAAGACTAACAAACACTGCTGTCCTTGGGCTGAAAGTGTTTTTGCTTAAACTACAGTAGCACTATATCCACCATGGACTTGGGGTGGCACTGGCAGGTATCCATGAGAGACTACCTGTGGATCCACCTGTATTGTTTATTTTATACTGAATTCTATAAAATTCTGTTAGAACTTTGGAGAGGTATTTTGGTTCCTACGGCCACTTTAATGGAGCCCACATAGGCTGCTACTGAAAGTGGAAATTCTGCTCTTCTCTGCCCTCGGCATTTACCCAGCTATGATGAATCATGGAATTTCCAGCTGTGAGACTAACTTATTTTTTCTTTTGCGTATTTTGATATCAGCAGGATCATTTCCAGCTTCATCCCATGGTCATGTGAACCCTAATTAGTGCCAGTGTCAAGGTGGAGACAAGTGGCAGGGCAAGCAGGGGCCTTGGGAAGGTAGAAGATAGGGAGCTACTCCTTTGGCATCAGCTCAAATTTATACTAAATTAAATTGGCCACGTAACTGCAGCTTCTGTAGCACTTAACTGCCTCTGTGCTTCTTGCACACATGCCTATAGTGTCCATATTTTAAGAGATGAAAGAATCATGTGGCCTTATAGCATAGCTATTGTATTAATAGGCTACATCACCCAGCTGCCCCTGCATTAAGCTTGAAAAATGTATGCGCAGCTATATAGGGGTATAGTTTAAAAAAAAAAGCTGAAAAATGGTTATGCCAAGTTTCTGGAATTATTTTATTTTTTCCATGGCCAAGATAATTAAATCATTGTGTTGTTTGTTCGGCTATTGGTTATTTGTTATTTGACTTAAAAAAAAAGCCAAATCTTTAAATGCAACCTATATTACTATCTTTTGCTGAATAACTGACAGTCACAGGCCTAAGATGATGTAGATTGGGATTGCTATAGTTGGCAAATGCTCCTACGATTGCCAGTTATTTTGGCAAAACTACAATGTTGACCTAATTTTACCTAGACCTAATTTTATTTGCAAGACTGTGCATATGGGGCAGTGGTGGAATAAACTATGCCAGTGACTGAAGAAGTTTGACAGCATGAGTAGAATGAAACTGTAACATATAAGCGCAGCTGCTCATTGCAAGGGGGGTTGGACTAGAGGACCTTTAAAGGTCCCTTCCAACCCAAAATATTGTATGATTTTATGATGGCTGATCCTGTGAACAGACCATACTCTTACACTGCTACCTACATACAGAGATTAAACCAGGGCTCTTCACCATAGTTTCAATATTACATCCATAATTTTTGTCCACATTGCCATATTTTCATTTAAAGCATAGGTAGATCACAGTCACACTTAAACACATTTTCCTATAAGCAGCATCATAGGCAGGAAATTCTGTATGGGAATAATTTACTATGTGGTCATTTAGGAAAAAGAAAAAAAAGATAGTTTTTTGTTTGTGTGGAGTAGGTTTTTGTTTTGTTTTGTTTTTGAGTAAGAGGGCAACTTGGAGATTAGTCCAGGCAGGATGACACAGCTGGAAAGAAGGATAAGTGAGAAAAAAAAAAAACCAACTTGAAAGAGATTGTTATCATTAAATGCTTGTGTGGAGAGAAGGGAATAAAGAAGGACAAATATAGATGGAGTGGAGGCTATGCTATGCTTAAGCAAGGCCAGAGGGAGAAGCAACAGGAGGATTTGACTGGGGAAGTCACACTGGGGGTGAAAGAGTGGATTTTTACAGTCATATCTGGGAAAGTTTGCATTTTGTATCTCCTTCCATTCCAAAGTCCAGAGGTGAGAGAGGTTTGTGAACTGTTTAAACTGACAGAAAGCTAGAGGAAATAGAGGAGATTTTACAGCTTTGTAATTTATTCACAATCCCATGCTTTGTATGGTAAACTGGACCTAATAATCCTACAGAGAGAACTTTTGTTTGTACTGATCAGCATGGTAAATGTAGCTGCTGCCCTCCTTTCCCCCCATGCCTGTGAAATTCAACTTTAAAGACTGCATACAGTCTCAGCACTGTGATTACACGTGACCTTATGTTCAGTCTACATTTTGTTGGGCTAAAAACGTGCACTAGAAAAGCTGCTGTCATGCAAAGTGTAACCGTGCAGTGGAAAGTTTTCAGGAGAAAGTGGAAGCCAAGACAGAAGGGTGGTGTATCAGAAGACCTTCAAGGCTGTTATGCCCTTACAGACTGAGGGTGGAAGCAGATGAGGCTTTTGCTAGACAGAGGAGAAGAACAAGGCAGGTAGAAGAGGAGAAGCAAGGGAGCCATGACTTGTGGAGAACGGACAGCAATAAGCAACTAGAACGGGTTGGTCTGGAAAAATCTCCTATGTGGAACAGTTGATTTGGGCCTCTAGACCACTGAGCAGTGTGCAAGTAATGAGGCATTTGCATAGCCTTTCCTCCAAAGTCTTTGTAACTAAAAGGGGGGGAACAGAATTTAAAGCTGGATGTGGACTTTGGTGCCCGGTCCTGTCACGCAGAGCATTCTCTATCTTACTTTGAAACTCCAGTTTCTTTCCTGCTTGAGTTTATGTTCTTTTGTCTTGTTCAAGTCCATTGATGCAATAAACTACATTCAAAATTTACTTGAAAAAACAGATTAACTTTCTAAGTCTGTTTGCTATAAGTCACTATGAACAGGAATTAGTACAACTACTATAATAAAATATTTTCTTACACTGCAAAACTAATGTTCAGATGTTGCCCATTCGTTTTCTCAAAAAGTAAATATTATGTTACAACATTCTATACATAGAAGGTGTAAGTTTACAGTTAAATACAATTTCATTTCCAAAGCAATTAGTTTTCTGCTTATACACTTTCAAGAGGAAATGGCACCAGAAAATCCTCTGGTAAAGAAAAGACCTAGTAGTTGTAGCCAAACTATCTCTATCAGTAGAAAATTAGTGAAGACCATAAATGCCTTCAAATATGATAGACCATTAATAGAAATTCAGGCCTTAAGGAAACTCCTCTTGATTTTAATAGAATTAGGATTTAAATCTTCCTGTTTAGTAAGGGATTTTAAAACAAGATATTGCAAATAAATTTACACACTTGTCCAACCTGAGAAAAAACTCAGGGCTTTTTTTTCCACTTGGTCTTCATTAGAGAGTAATGGTTGGAGATAGTGATTTCAAGGGTTTTTTTTGGTAAGAACTGCTGCAAAATAGTGAAGTAATCTGAAAAGAACATTAAACTCCCCTCTTGGAAGAGTCTGTTTGCAAAACTGCTGGTTGCATGACGTTAGGCAAGTGAAAGCATGTGGTGCACTTCTGGTTTGTGCCCTGGTTTACCCATCACTGCAGTGATGATGGTAATGATGCCTTTGGAAAGGTATTTGTGATACACAGCTAAGACAGCTATGAGCAGAGGGTCATTATAAAGGTTTATGGTCATAATTAAAAAAATGAAGCAAGTCTGAAGACATCATAGAATGGTTTGGGTTGGAAAGGACCTTAAAGATCATCCAGTTCCAGCCCCACTGCCATGGACAGGGACACCTTCCACTAGACCAGGTTGCTCAAAGCCTCATCTCTTTCTAGATTATATCCTCATCTTTTCTAGATTATATGGAAGCAATTAGAACACACAAACAGAAAATGTTAAGAATTCAGATCTGACTTAAGACTTGCTAGTGCAACAAAAAGCTACATCTGGTAGGCTCAAATACACCCATGGAGAATAGATGAGCTTAGCAAAACCACACAGTATCTAGTTTTTCAGGTCTACACTTTAAAAAATCAAAAGCTCTACCCTCAGACACTGACTCAACAGCAGTGCTACTTTAATTTTTGCTGCTACAAAGCAAACATTTTAAGAAAGCTGTCTTCAGAAAAATGTGAACTATAATTACACCAACTGACAGCATGTTTGGTAGGAATCCTTCTTGGCATTGCATCTTGGCATATGGAGGAAGGTACATTTTAAAGACTACCATTTAGTTTATATAAGATCCAGTACAAACTGAACCATTTGTGTGTCTACCATGCAGATACGAGCCTATACTAGGAAGTCAACTGCACTGTCAACAGTCACATAGAGCAAGGGAGTATTCAGCTGTTTCAAGGAAGAAAAGGCTGCCGCCATGTTATGCTGATCTCTTCCTATATTTGCACATCTGTCCTAACTTTATACTATAAATATGTATTCATGGTACGTTCTGCGTTAAGTTTTTAAAATCTTGTTACTGTAGTAAGACCATGTAGCCAAATCCCCAGGTCTCTGTCTGAGGAGGTATTTTGACCTGCTCACTTGTATGCATGTATGCACTTCCACTGCATGCAGTGAGAACAATCAGTTTGAGGAATGCGTGCTCCTACATTCCTTGGGCAACTAGGGTGAATTGGCCACGAGAAGGAGAGAAAAAGTAGCTTTCAATACTTAAAGATAATGCAGGAAAGCAGAGCTACCTTCTCCTCTTCCTTATTTTTCAATAATTAAATCTTCAGACAAGATTAAGCATCTCAGCCAGCATGAAGATGCAGCAGGGGTGTGATGGCTGCCTTTCTGGTTTAAGGCTTTTGAATTAGTTCACAAATGAGTTTGTGGCCCATTGTAACCCTCACACATAGTCCCACTCTGAACACTTGAAAGTAATCCTGCTTTAATTGTTTGCAAAGGTGGAGAAGATGCATCCTGGCAAAATTTTAAATTTTATCACAGCAGAAAGTGTGTGTTTTATTTCTTTATGTACAAGTAACCACCTTGATAGCATCAAGCCTTCCATTGTATCACTAAGTTTAGTAGCTTGAGATAGCTAGTTCAGACCAACATTGAGACCTGACATTGTTTAGGTCATTTTAGACTATTTAAGATGATAAACTACAGACACTGAGGAAATTCACTGTCTTCTTTCCCCTGTCCATTGAGCTTTCCACAGATTTCTTGCCTGGGCTGTAGGATGCAGTCTGCTAGGCTTTCATTAGGTGTATGTCAGTAGTATGGAAAGAGTAGATACCAAGACATACCATTCCATCGAAGTTAACTTTACAAGGGAAAATTCTGATTTGTGTGAAGGCTTCTGGGGAGAGCAAGAGAGACTTGAGAATGGTTTATTAATTACTATCGAGTGCTTGAGATATTTTAGGAAAATATTTTTCAGTATTTCATTGTTACTTGCCAGAGAAGGAAAAGGTTTCTATGCTACTTTAATTTGAAACAGTACTTCTTTTAACTATTCAGAAAAAAGTCATGATGAAAGAGCCTTGAGGTACCAACTCCACCACCAAACCAATTCAGTCACACTAAAAATACTTCAGTAATGGTCAGCTTCTGCTTTTTGCCTCTCAAGCCCTACATTTAACATTGTTCTCCTTCACTTAGGAACATTTCCCGTTTTCCAGTCCCCTCTATTCCACCAGTTCTTTCGAAGATTAGGAAATATTATAGAACTGCAAAAAAACATCTTCATAGGACACTCTGATTAAACCATTAAGCAATTAATTCAATTTTGCTAATTTGCATAAGGCTTATACATCTTAGTGAGTCTAAGACTATTTTCTTACAGCTTTGAAAACATTTAGAATGTGCTTTTCACTGCAGATGAACCAGACACGCATTTTGCTTTGAAATCTGTGTCTGATTAATCACCTCAGACCTGTGTTTGCGTTCTGCACTCCCCTGTGCCGCCCTGCCGACAAGTAATAACTTTGTTTTACTCTAAAACTCCTGCCAACTTCCTTGTGCCTCGGAGTCTCCCAGTCGCCCCTATACCCGGTGCTGCCCGGCAGCCCCCCACTCCGCCCGAACCTTGCCGAGCTCCGTGTCACTCGAGGACGAGACCAAGACTGGACCAGACCCTACCTGAACTTCTCCCCGGCCGGCACGGTCAGCTTGTTCAGCTTGTCCATGCTCCGCGCTGCGCCGGGACGCGCTGCGCTCCTCCCGACCCGGCACCTGCCAGCGCGGCCTCTTCCTCCTGCCGGGTTCGGCTTCCTCCTGGTGCCGGGACTGGGAGCACGGCGGAAACTTATCTACCAGTAAAGCCTCCGCCGGGCTCAATCGCGACCGTGCCGGGCTGCTCAAGCCTCTCCCCGTCCTACCCGCAGACGACGGCAGCGGAAAGACCCGGTGCTCGGGGCGCCCCGGCCGGCCTCTCCGGCCCCGCCGCTCGCCCCCGCCCCGTCCGGCGGCGCGCACAGGTGGCTGCGGCACCGGCAGCCGAGGTGGAGCCTTTGGAAAGGGAAACGCGAGGCCTCGTTAAGCCGCTCCTCCCTTTAGACCTTTCGGAGTGCCTTAGGAAAGTGCTGTCTTGGCCTTGGGGGAAGGTGAGCCAGCAGCTCGGATCCCCGGTTTTACGGAGGGTCAGGGTTAGGTGAGCCGCAGTGGGCTATGGCAGGGCGGGGTAACCCACCCTCCGCTGAGCGTCCAGCTCCAGGTGGCCTTGCAGGCTAAGGGGAACGATGCAGGTTCCCCTCTCCTTCCTGCTCCTCTCCACTTCCCGGTGAAGATTTGCCAGGTAGCAACACACTCCCATGGGAACTTTCCCTCAGTTTTGCTGAACTAGAGAAAAATCACCTTTTTATCCACAGCCTTCTGAAAATAACTGTCAGGGAGAAAGAAACCCCCATGTTTTGTCACCATTTCTTAAACTAGGGCAAGGACGCAGGGTAAGGCTATTCCCACCCAAGATGTACACAGCTGATCTGTGTTTTATGGCTCTGGTACCTCTGAGCCTGGGATTTTTTTTCTTAGCCTTAGGCTCTGCCATTTATTCATCTTTTAAAGTGAACCTTATAGACAACTGTGGGCTTTTTTGAGAGGCAAAGTACACATATTCATGTTCAGTCTTTATACTGAAGTGCTGATAATTTGAATTCAGCACCTCTGGAGAATGACCCTTGTCCATCTCTTTCTGTATCTTTGGCCTGTCTGCAGCTTAGTTTATAAGCTAAGGCTGCTCCAGGCAGGAAACTTACTTACTTTTTTTTTTTTTTTTTTTTTTTTTAAATGTTCATCTGCATAATGTTAATATCTTTTGGTAAGTGTAAAAGGTTTTGAGGACACCCAAAGTTATTTTTTGGCAAGATTCTCATGCCACGTTGGCTGGATTTTCACGTGGATGTGTCTCCTTCCCAGATTGTACTGACTGTAATTTTTCTTGTGAAAATGTAGTAGCAAAACAGACTTCCCTGGTTAGTGCTGATGACTGTGGGGAAACAGCCTGCCACGAGATTTGTGGCTTTGATAACAGTATTGCTCTGTTCTAGGCATGGCTGATGATTTGGCCTCTGAGCTTTCAACATGGAAATCACTTATTATTTGCATAATTTCTCTAGGGAAGGTCTATAGTGAACAGATTGCCCCTTTGTGGATATCTTATAAAGGTAATGGAATTTAAGGAATAACATAATAATGTTGAGTGTAATTTACTACACAGATCTCTGGAATTCCACCCTGCATTATCTGGTTGTGAACTGGACACTTTTGCAAGTTTACTCCCTGACAGTTATCTTTAAAATTAAATGTTTTAAGTTAGTTAAAATTAACACTCTGGCAATATGAAGAAGTGGATATAAATACATTGCAGTCCCACCTTACTTTTTGCTTGTATAATCTTCCTGCTATATCTAAACAGATGACAGAATTTGAGATTTGCTCACTAGGCTCATACAGTGATTTCTTCCAGACAAAAACCACCTCTTGCCTGACTTTTGCAGAAATCCCAGGCTGTTTCCCTTTGAGATCTTCGGTGACAGCCTGTCATTTGTGCTGCCATACTGGTTTGCCTTGTTTCTTCCTGACTCAGTTCACAGGTTTAGTTTAATGCTCTGCAGTGCCTGGTGTGGTGGGCTTTCATGCCTGTCTTTGCAGCACTGTCACCTCGCTGCTCCCGGGAAGGGGTTGCTGCTGATGCCTCGTGCTTAGGGCAGTCCCTGGTGTCCCCTGCACTCTGGGCTTGGTGACAGTGTGGCTCACGCAGGATCTCTCATCCCTGTGATCTGCTGGCCCACATGTTTGTATAGCTGTGCAGTGAAATGTACTGTGGAAAAAGTCATCTACAAATGTTCTAGCAAGAAGTCACAAAAAAGGGGGTTCTAACTGCATCAGTTCCCTGAAGTTTTCAGTGCACAGATGTTTGTGAGGTTGCAGCACAGAGTGGAAGAAATAGGGTGTGTGACTGCTTAGACTGGTACTGCTGCCAAGAAGTTACTCCTAAGAAATTCTTCATTGCATGAGACTTGTTGATGAGATTTTTGTGGCACCTGCCATGGGGCTTCTCCACTGGCCATACCTCAGCCTGCTTGCTTCTTCCATGCACACACATGGCCCAGTACCCAGCCCTGCTTCACTTTGATATCTGCAAGTTTGTAGCCAAAAAACCCCAAATCTGTTCCTACTACTCCATCAGGGCTTTTTTTTACCTGTTTGGAAAGCAGTACAGAGACAGGAAGTAAATGCTTGTCCTCAAAGCCCTAGCCCTCTGATACTGGCTTACACAAGTTATATCTTACTTCCTTTTATGTCCATTCCTACCAAGACATACTGACACTGGGATTTTCGCTTGGGGAGAAAACAGTCCTGGCCTAGAATTAGAAGAGGTACCAGGGAATGTAGGCTAGGGTGACTCTTTGCTCATTCAAGAAAGCTGGGGAGGGACCTTTTTACAAGGGCATATAGCGATAGGACAAGGAGTAATGGCTTTAAACTTGAAGAGAAGAGATTTAGGTTAGACATTAGGAAGAAATTCCGTGAGGATGGTGAGATACTGAAATAGATTGCCCAGGGAAGTTGGAGATGCCCCATCCTTGGAAGTGTTCAAGGCCAGGTTGCATGGGGCTTTAAGCAACGTGGTCTAGTGGGAGGTTGGAACTAGGTGATCTTTAAGGTCCCTTCCAAACCAAACCAAACCATTCTATGGTGTGATATGATAAGGTGTGATATGATACGATATGATATGATATGGTGTGATATGATACGATATGATATCATATGCAGAACATGGACAAAGAATAAATTAACCCCTTCATCTCCCAAAAAAGCACATACAGGACCCAGTATCCCACACTTATCTTAAACCCAAGGCATCTGAGAGAGTGATTTCTCCCAGCCATCTTGGAATATGCAAGGGAGAGTCAAGTGCAGGTAAAGTCCTGAAACTAAGAGAAGGAAGCTACCCTTCCCCAGATGTCAAATGAAGCCTTTCTATTTACGAGGAAATTCTTTCTTCAGTTTAAATGTGTACGTACATCAAAAACATTTGGATCTAAACAGTGTAGCTTCACCACAATATGACTACATCCTGCTTAGCTCTTTCTGGTCTGCCTCCAAATTAGCCTCTCTGGCCATCTAGTCTGCTGTTGAGAAAGCTTGCTTGGGTGCTACAAGTTAGGACAACCCCTAGAGAAAAACCTTAAAGAAGAACAAGCCCAAGCCTCTCCAGACAGCCCTAGGCCTCTTTTGCACAACAGGTTGTTTCAGAGTCCAAACTTCTGGCCCATGTTGGGATTGATCCTGTCTGTGGTTAAGAGAGATTTTGTATAGTCCATATGGAGAGGACCAAACTCAAGTTTGCAGCTGGAAAGAGGGCCCTGCAGATCTGCACCAGGGATGGGGCAGGTGAGCGGCAGTAGTTCCTCTGTCCCTCCACTGTTACTTATCACCCCAAAATGATGTTTCTAGGAACACTGACTGGAGTAGGGGCCAAGGCCTCAGTAACCACCACTCCAGGAAACACCCTGCCTTCCTCTTCAGGAGCCACAGAAAGGCCTGGAGGCAGTGACAGGTTTGAGCCATGCAGCAAACAATTTCATGCTATTTTTGTAGTTGTAGCCCCAGCAACAGTCCCCCTTTGACCTAATATGCTCATCTGGAGAATGCCAAAGAGGAACTGGGATTTATTTCACCATGTGAGTGGCATCTTGACCATATGACGGTTCATGTGAAACTCTCCTCTTCAGCCATGAGTGCTATTCTTGGCAGAGAGGGATTTATTTTGAGGGATGCCTGTGCCACCTTCCTGGCACAATCAAGGACCAACAGGGAAAGTGGGAGTGGTGTGGCCACCAGTCTGCAAGTATTGCTGCCCACTTCTTTTCTAATGTTTTAAGAACCCACATTCATGTGGACTCTGCCATTTTTGCAATGATAAAGATAGCTGGTAACTTTATTTTCCAGTGTATGACTACAAAAGATACAGGATGAATCCCTGGCACCATTGTTTAATGCAGATAATGCAGGATTTGCCAGTAAATTCCTTTGGCAGGATGGTTCACAGAATATGCATGCTTTTTTATTTTTGATGCAAAATGCCATTGATATTTTGGAAAAGATCTTTTAAATGCTTGGACAGATTTTCTAAACATCACTAACTGTTGCAACATCAGTGCCTCATCACGGAATTGTTGTGGGTTAGTCTGCCTCTGTCTCTCTGATCCTCTCCCAATATAACTATGTAATTCTCCATTTATGCTAATAAATAAGCAACTTCTTTATCTTGTATGTTCAGAAATGAAAATTATTTTTTACCCTCTCTGCTAATTTCTGCTGTTTCTTTTCCACTGGCTCATTCCATGTACATGCTGCTTCACACTGGCAGCGTGTTCTACTTTCTATTTAAAAGCTGTGAGGTCATTGAGGCATGGTCAAAAAGAGACAACATCTGGTCAGAACAAACTCCATCTGAGACTGTGAGTATCCTATCTTCGTTTGGTCAAAATCTGCTGTGAATTGCCAGATATTTCATTTGCTGAGGGCTCCAGTTTTCTATACCCGCTTGTTAAGATAATTGTTAAGACTGTCTTAACAATTGTTAAGATAATTGTTAAGTCTTTGCTTCCCTGAGTGGATAGGAAATCCCTGTAGCACAGAAACAAGGGATTGGAAGGCTTGTCTGAAGCATTTTAGTAATTGATAAGTGATTTTCCTAGATTAGAACAAGCACTGTCATACAGAGCCAATTGTAGAGAAATCATTGGGCAAAATCCAGAGTTTGACTGCTGTCACTGATAAGACTGAAGGTTTTCTTGGCTGACAGTTTCTCTGACTCCTTTGATTACTGCTTTTTCTGATTGCCAATGAAATGAATGTTCTCTAGTTTAGTAACTTCCTGTACATGGTTATGATGATGATTTTGGGGTTGTCAGGGATTCCTGCTGAAGCCACCAATATTCATATGACAATGTTAAATATTATATAAAATACCAGCTGTACATATCTTCCTTTTCAATTCATAGGCTTTGATGCTAACACCTTTTTATGGAGACCATTCGTGCCATTGTATTAATGTGGATTATAGATTATGACTACATTTAGTCTAAGGAAATTTAGGGGCCTGTTTGAGTTCCTGATCTGGGTTGACAGCTGAAGCCACATCCTGACTGCATAACAGGGTGAAGCTCAGTGATGCAACAGCATCTGCCCATAGCCTCCTCTGCATGACAAGAAACCCTAGGAATGTGTCCTAGGCAGGAGCTGTGGCACACAGGGACAGATGGGCAATCAAGCTGCAGGAGAGAGTGTGAGAACTTCAAGCCAGTGTATAGGTACAGCCTTGGCTCTAATTTGCCATTTCTGAACATCTAGGGTTTTACTTATTTGCAATAAAAAGCAGAGAATTGTGAACTGTATCATGTAGCATAAAAATTTAGCAATGAGAAGGTGAATAAAAAGAGTTGTAAATAGATTGGTTAAAAACATAATTTTACAGTAAATATTTTTAATGTTTATTTTTGTTTTTAATGCTTTGAGGACAGTGCTGCATCAAAGTATCTCAATGAACTATGCGTGACTATTTCAAGAGGAAGCTATTTTTTACAGATTACATTAATGCTCATAGATGCAGTCTAGTTTCTTCAATGTATGTAAAACAGCTGAGAAACCTGATTTGAAGTAAGCAATTGGTTTGATAATGAGGTTTCAATTTTATTCATAACATGGCCATGTAAGACTTACTTTTTCTCTCAGTCATACCAGAAAACCCATTTCTTAACATTCTCTCAATTACTTTAATTTTGTTTCCAACATTAATAGAGAAGGTTGAGGCAATTTTTTTTCATAGAAGTGCTGAGGAGTCGAGGATACAACTGTTTTTTATAGGAAAAAATTCTTACAATGGGTTTCATCTATCACCTGTCTTGCTGAGTAGTTAGTGCATTGGCTCACTTTGGCTTCCCCACTTTAGGGCAATGTGGGGAACCACAAGATGTTGCACATTTTACTCTTTAAAAGACAGCTTAGTGAGCTTTTGCTTGGCTTTTCCTTCAGGAAGTCCCAACAAAACAGCAGCGATATAAGCTCTCCTAAGCAATGTATAAAATGACTGAAAATTCACTTTGAAATATCTGTCTGATTTTACTGTCTTGAGGTCATAGTATTTCACCTAGCTTAGAGGTACATCTCCCTGCCTCTATCTACACGCTGTCTTAAATCTCTCTCAGACTCTGATAATTGCCTCAAAGAGAGTATTTGTTAGTATGTAAAGGCTCTATTTAAAAATTCAGTCTACTGCTTGATGCTACTGCCTTTATGCTACTACTGGGATGGCACTAAAGGTGAGAGCTCCAACCATGCAGGTGCTGTAATGTAGATGCAAGGGTAGCTGGTTGGTAGCAGGAGTTTGGCTTGATCAGTCTGTGTTCTCGTGAAAGTCAGTAAATGATTGCTACAGTATTGTTTTTCCAGGCTGTGGATGTTTAGTGAAAACAGCCCAAATTCACACCACATGAACCTGAACTGGAAAAGGTAGCCACATTACAGACTTCAGTTTTTCCTAAAGGCCTGGTATTTTCAGGTATTTTGTAAATATTGGATCTCTTCAGCTTTCAGAATATCCATAGGAAGATACGCCAGCAATGCACTGTGAGGATGAGGAGTGGAGGGGAAATGGAGGGTTAGCACTAGGCTGTCACATGCTGCCCAGGAGTGTTTTGTGCCTGATCATGTGGGTCTGAATGCAAATTTGTGGGACATGGTAACAGGCCAAAAGAGCATTCAAACTCTATTGTTTAAAACTATGCCAAGTTAGTCATAGTTTTTTTCCCCCCGCCTTGATTTCTATCTTGGTTGATACGCTGCCTACTTACTGTTCAGTGTCCCATAGCTGGTATTTGGAAACCATGAATTTATGGAACATGATTTCTCATGACAGTCTCTGTATTTACTATGTAATGATCACTATGAACAGGTGAAACACTGTTGCTTCATGTTTAAAATAAGACATCTTGTTTTTTTCCAAGTACCATTGTCAGGCTCTCCTTCATTAGTCTATTTGAATGGATTTTTTTCAATTTCTGGGATGCATATAAGCTGTTTTAAGCTAGAAAACACTGCTTCTTGTACAACAAAGTTTACATGTGGGCATTTAGTTGTGTCTTAACAAATGAGAGCAATCTACTCTTCTTTACCAAGTATTTTTAAATTTTCAGAAGTTTTAGTCTCCTCACTGAGGGTCAAATGGCTCAATGCTACACTGGTAATTTTGGAAGACTCCTGGCCAACTGCCCTAGAAATCTTAAAGCTTTAATCTGATATCACTTTGAACAGTAAATGGCATAGTAAAAGTTATTAATATAATAGTAGTAGGAGATGGACTTGAAAATGCAACTCTAATTGAACAAGACTTGGGTTTGTGTTTAGGGTCCCTGGAGGAAACAGGCAGTATGTGTAGGCATGTAATGTGGGGTAGGCAAAGATGTGAAAACAGTAAATTTAGTAGGATTTTCTCATGAAGGTGCTTCTGAGTAATCTCATTTTAGCACCTGTGGAGAAGATGTATTTATTTCTCTGGGGACAAACACACTGTGTAGAAAGCTACACTTCTGCTTTTCAGTTTTACTGTAATCTGTTCCACATGCACACAGAAACACAAAATTTGCTCCTTCAGACCAGACTAGTTATTTGACGTTAAACTGAAAGCATTTGAGGTCAGATTGCCTTGGAGGCAGTGACCTGTGTTGGAGCCAACCAACAGCTACAGTGACTCTGAAGAGTAGTGCTGCTGCTGCAAATCTTGTTCCCTTCCCGCAGTCCAGAGTGACTGCAAAGGAGATACTTGTAACTTTAATTGTAGCTCTGATCCTAAACATGGAAGGGCATGGACTTCTTTGCAGGCTAGCAAGCCACTCTGTTTTTTTAACTTTTCTCCTGGGCTTGTGTACCATGCTCTCTTTCCTCCTCAAATCTTGCTGCAACTGGGTTGAATCTTGGACAAATTTGCTTCTCTGTCCCCCCTCCTGTTTGTGGTGTGGATTTACCCTGGAGAGTATCCAAGAAGCCTTAGTGGGAGTGCCTAGCAGAGTGGGTTATTTGGGCATAGCACCGATAAGGAGACCTGCATGGGGCAGATGGGGGAGGAGGAGCATTTTGTGTCCTTCCTTTCTGCATGTGTCCACGGAGCATCAGTCAGAATTCAGACAGACAGCGAATGGTCTCAATATGTGTTGTGTCCCTGCTGACAAAATCCCTGTGTATACTCACACAGACAACAGGTTGCACAAAGTTTTCAAATGTCTTAAAATGGCGTTGTGTATAGCACTGTTACTGTTTACACATGTCATGATGCCATCAGTGCCTGGAATACGCTGAAAACCCAATAGTTTTTAAACCACTTCTTTCCTGCACTGACACATAATACAGACAGCCAAGGAAAATGGCTGGTGGATCTTTTCTCTGGCACAATTTGGGAATCTGCAGTGCTTCAATGACCATAATAATTGCTGTCTGAGCATTTTCCTGTTGCTGCTTAGGAACAGGAACAATACTTTTGTCTGCAGTCTTCTGATTTCATTGAATCATAGAATCGTTTTTATTGGAAAAGATCTTTAAGATCATCGTGTCCAACCGTTTAATGTGTTTCTATCATTTTAAGACTGATCTCTTGTATTTCTCAGATAATTGGAATTGCCTAACACTGTGTCTGGGAGCAGAAATGTCACCAAACAGAAAAAGGTCAGAAAGTCCTTCTCACCCAAAAGTATAGTGCATTTGAAATACAACCTTCAAAAAAAGACAGTGAAGTGATCAAGGAGACGGGGGACTTTCTAAAGAAAGAAAATATTATCTTATTAATTAAAAAGGTAACAAACTACTTTCTGAAATAATAACAGGATAACATTTTATGACCAAAGGTGCTATATGGCTGTGAAATGAGATAAAGAGTATCCTGGAATACTCTCTTCTATGGAGAAAAATTGCTCAGACTTATATCTATAGCCATTAAGTTTTTCTGCTTTCTAAGACCACGAATTTTGTGAAATGTTGCAAAGAATATGTTTACAATTGATAACTTTAATTGCATTAAGACTACAAAACTGCAGCAGATGAACAGAAGTGGGTTATTATTTTTTATGTATCCTATTTAGAAGCATTTATTGCTGTAGTACAGCAGTGAAAAGAGCTATTTCATAAGTTGGTGTTCATAAGAGACTGTATCTTACTACTCTCAGAATATTTTGGGAGAAAAAAATTCCTCATTTAGTACCAAACACTGGGTTTCAGAATAAATGGTTCTACTTCTTTTATCATCCCTTCAGATTTCAAATATAATGGGAACTCAGAGAGAAGTGAAAGAAGAAAGTTTGATAGAAGTCTGCATGTAAAGAAACACATATATGTAAATTTGAATATTCATTGTATTGCAGTAGCACAATTATACCTTTGCATTATATGTTTTTTTCATAGAGAACAAGAAGAAGGTCAATGCATTGAGAAAATTACAACACTTTGGGATTAAAAAATTCTGACTGGTAGTTTAGAAATGATATACATAGATGATAGTCTTATGAGATTTTGAATTTCTGGACACTAATAGATTTTACCAACATCTGCAGCACAGACTTGGGTACTTAAACCTTCTCCATGTTGTAAAGATCTGCCTGTGGTTATGTTATACATTTGAAATTGTCCTGTTTCTTATCGCCACAATAATGCTGAGTCAAGAATATGTTTATGAACAGAGTCGTGAGTGAAGATTGGACTGGTATCTAGTATTTGTAATTTGAAACTGTTGACAAGGTATATGTTATTTGTTTAGCTTTTACTATAAAATGTTCATGTTAGATAAAAAATGGAAGAAAATAGTGATACGATAGAGTCTTCTGGGGAGAAACTATTGGTTTTTAAGGTATCTCTTCCTTAAGCGTTTTGACTTCTTTCAAGCCTAAGCCTTCCTTGAGGTCAGTTAACTTTCATCATTCTGTTCACAGGAGAATTTCCCCTTTTATGAAAAAGACTCCTCAAACTATCACAAGCTTCTAAAGAAAGAATAGATTTCTGTTATTATTCTTATTCCTGGTGGAACTGAGATCACCTACACTTTCCTGAATCGAAGTTCACAGCATAAATATATTCGTTTCAGCATGGTTCATGGGAGTCTTATTCCTGCTCAGTGAGTGTCATACTGTTTATACCCGTGCATACAGAGGCACCCACCCACACCCATCTGCTCATTCTTCTCTTCTTAGGCATCTGATGCAGGCTAATGTCACAAATGTCCTATGAATTAGACCTTTGATCTGACCCAGAATTGCTTTACTTTAAGTAAACCAATGCTCAAGGATATTAGAGTGGAAATAAATGCCATAATAAAGGAGCAAAAGTTTTAGGTTGGTATAGAATAAATTCTAAGCCTGCCCAGGTATGTGCTGGAGTTACGCCACAGGGCTGTGTTTCAAAATGTCCTTTGTGGGTTGGTTGTGAGTGAACAACACTTCAAATCTGTACAGAAGGTGGAGCCTTCCCAGAAACTGGGGCTTTGCCAGAAACTGGTGGGTGTTCTGCCCTGTGGACTCTGCAAGGTACATGATAGGTGTAGACATATACTGATATGTAGGTTTTTACTTAGGCTGGTTCTGGACAATTTAGGTCTTTAATCCTGAAGAATTTATTCCCATTATTCATTGTGGTTAACAGATGATCTAATACTTTATTCACTTTGATGATGGTAGAGAAGTGTTGCTGGAAAGACATTATCTGTAAGGGCTCTGCTCTGTGATAAGCAGTTAGCTACATTTGCTATTTTTCAGTGTTTTCTTAGAACTGCTTTTGTGTGTTTTTTTTAAAGCTGAAAAAAAATAAAGTACAAATCTGATGTAAGTATATTATTAATGTTTAGTACTGCTTTTGGTTAAAAGCTGAAATTGTTGAAGTTTTGGTTTTATCTATAACTTTCAATAAATCTCTGGAAAGGCATTAGCTAGCAGAGAATACCTGTAAGACTGTACATGAAATCACGCTTCTGTTTCTTTAAAAAGGCAAAATAATGGCAGGAAATATTTGACTTTGCAATTTTTTTTCAGAGTATATTTAAATCTATCTATTTATGGGCTATGTGTGAAAAAAAAAATCTAGTTATGAATAATTTCTTAAACATTATTTTTACCAGCAATCTAAAAGGAATATAGCTGGTAGTTTATGCTGACATTTCAATCAACAGAATTCTTTTGCATCTGTGATCTTGGAATGTATTATCTATTCATTAAAGCAAAAACATGGATATGCCTTATATTGCCTTGTATTTCTTCAGAATATTATGGCTTGAAGTTAGAGGAATGAGACAAGGAAGATGTATATGGATGAATGTAATTATATCAGCCAGATCAGGGATTTAGAAAAGGATTTGATTACTGTTATGAAATGTATGGTAAGGCAAATTAACGGAAATGGTAAGACATTTTTAGGTTATTGTCTGTATTCTGAGAGCTTTGTAAAATAATAATAAGCCATGAAACTGGGCAGTGAGGAACTAAATAGGAGAAATGACAGAGCTGCGGTAGCAGGTGTCTGGAGGAACTGAAGTGCCAGAATTGTGAAGAAGAATCTGAGACTCAATGCTCTGTCAAGGATATAACTGGAGAGTACCTAAAATGTGCAATGGCAGTGGGTGAAAGAGAATGGAAAACAGGAAAACTAGTATAAGAACTGTAAAGTATGTAAAATCTCTTTTTTCTCCCCCTCAGAACTCTTGACTGTTAGGAACAGAAGGAGATTGTCAGACTTTGAAAAGTCAGGCATGGCTGTGGAGGAATAAAATGTATATATATATTTTAAAACAGGTGTGGGCAATACTGTTTTATTATAATTTTTAACAGCAGTGTCAGCCCAGACCAAGACAGCTTTGGACAGGGAAAATGAATTGCCTTGCTAATCTGGAAAATGTTGTTTCCTCTCTGTCCTCCAGAAGGTTGATAAAATAACCTGTGAGAGGTGGTCTGAGTACTTCTAAACTGTAACGTGCTGCCAGGAAGCTGCATAAACTGCTGTTAGTGGGGCAAGAGATTGGCTGTAGTCTGGCCTGAAAACACTTCACCTCTTGAAGAATTCAGATTATATCTGAATTTTACTTCTAAGAACTGTAAACAAATATCAAGATTGTAAAGTCAAAGTGTGTTTACACTGTGTGGTGGAGCACACTACCAGAGCTGATGACAACTAAACTGTCTCTGGAACAAGACATGGAGGAGCTGCACCTTGAGACCAGGCATTTCAGGTCATATGAAGCATCCAGTAGTGCAGCTTTCCTGCCTATGTCAGATTAGCAGCTCCTGTGCTTGGGCCTAGCTCCTCAGTCTCTATGCTGCACCCAATACAGGTGTAAAGATGCTCTGAAGCACTGAAAATTAGAGAAAGTTGGCATAGAGGTTGCCTGTGAATCTTAATTTCATAAATATATGCATCATGATACTGTCTGTATTTAGGTGGTTACAGATGATCTATCCAGAGAGGCTCTCTGATGCTCTGAATCATGTGTTGGTGAGTGCGAACACCATTCGTCATGCAGATTTGCACAAGTACCATCATGCCAGTGTCTGTGGTGTTGCTAAGGTACTTCTACATTCCTCACATTGGTGTGGCTCTTGGAAAGGGAGTTTATGAAGAAGGTGCTAGTAAAGAGGTATTTATTTACATGCTGGGTGCAATTTCTGCTTTTGTTTGGGACAAATCTTTGAAATACATATTTTTGGTGAATGTGTCAATTCTATGGGTTGCCATCTGTAGCTGTGCAGGTTGTTGGGTTGCAGGTCTTGAATTCTGTTGCACAAAGGGCTGCTGTGGCACTTCTACCAACTGCACTTCATCTTTTGCCAGGCCAGCTGTGCTAAACAGCCTCTCCTGAAGCTGTTTCAAGTGACTGGTTGCTACAGTACCAACTGTCTGGCTTGCAGCTGCAACAGGCCCTCCTGCCACAGTCCCTTAACTTCTCCTTGCAGCTCATTTTCTAACTTCTCTACCCTGTTTGTCTGCCTGACCTCATTTTTAAGCACTGCAGTTTTAATATCTCAACCATTTACCTATTCTCTTCTCATTTCTGAATGCATGAATGTCTGAATGAAAGGATTTAATACTTCCCTTCATTATCTTAGAAATACTCCATAGACTACCTGTCCTCACAGTATGAAGATGTGAACTCATGACTGAAGCTCTACATGCTTATAGAAAATTGAAAAGTTATGTTTTCACTCTTTTTCAGAGAGGCTAGTCTAAAGTGAGAAGAATGAAATGTCTCTCCTGCAGAGAGCATAAATATGTGTTGATGACACACTGTAAATTAAATATTGTATTTCTTTCCAAAACTGAGAGGACTCCGGTTTGGGGACTTGGAGCAAAATGAGCCAAGACATCTGCTCTGTTTTCAGCCCAGTGTGTACTTGAGCTGGGGCACATGTGGAATTCTTCTAAATTGAGATTATAAATTAATAGTCCTTCACACTTCATTGCTTGAATGAGCCAGAAGTTATTTTCTTCTGAGTTTTGAGTCCCAGGTGCGGCACTTGCTGAGCACCAAATACGATTTTCTAAAAGAGAAGGCAGACCAGTGAATCGAAATTACAACAAACTCTTCTCTGTGGTCTGAGTACAGCCACGTAATACAGAAAAGAAAAGCATATCAACTGACAGGGTGGAGGAAGAAGGTCCTGTCCAGACATATGATTGGGCAAAGTTGACTAATTCTAAAATTTTCTAATTTAAAAGTTGTCCTGAACAGGCTCCAGAACAGAGAGTACTGGAAAATCATGGGGCTGAAGAAGACGAGGAGCCTTTGAAGACAATTCTAGGCTTGTACTGAATTATATGTTATCTATACAGACATAAGCTAGCTAAGACTGCAATGTCTGTACCTCTCTTTGTATTTTCCTAACTGGGATAGGGAGGATAAAATGTGCCATAGAGGATACTCAGACAACTTGAAATTGTTTCCCATCAGAGGTGTCAAGTCTATGGGGAAATCATATGAAATCATGGGGAAATCCTCTGAAATCTTCATATCCTGTAAGTTCTTTGATGACCTCCTGATAATATCAACTGGTGTTTCAGCTGTTGGAGAATGGGATTATCTTCAGTAAGAAAGGATGGGGAAAATGACATTTCTCTGGAGTTTCTAGATGCAATTTTCATTGAAATGGAAAAAACCCTCCAAAATCTGACATTATATCTGTAACCCTGAGGCATTCCTCATTGCAATAGTGATACTTCAGTCTAACAGTAGTACGTGCATTTTGTTGTATATCCTTTCTACTCAGCTTAGGGGCAGGAAAATAGTCCACAGAACCACAAGAACTAAACCATTACCAAGTTAGTTTCCACTTTAACCACAGCTGTGATACTGCAGCTTGGTAACTTCTGAGCTGCTGCCATTGCTATTTGGATATTGGGACTTGGTCAGAAAATACAGACTTGTATTTTTTGTATATTTTCAACTTTTGAGAGAACCGTGTTGCTGCTATTTATAGTAGCTTCTTCAAAGACTGAATTGCTGTTTTATTTACAGTCTCCTGGAGTCCCAATGATTCATATATACAGGTGTCTGTTTTCTCTCTATAAGCTCTGCCAAATGTAGTTTCTAGCTAAGTCTTTTTTTTTTTTTTTTTTTTTTGTAACAAAGACAGGCTTGTAATTGTGGTTATTTCCTGTCAACTTTATTTAGTATCTTTATACAACTGAAGTTGAAGAAATTGTTTAGTGAAAAAGTCCACTGAAGTAGGGGCTTTTTAGACATTGTGTTTGCTTAAAATATCTTCCATTTAAAATTTTAAGGGATGCTGCAAGACAGGTAAGGCTGTTGCCTAAGTACTGCATCACTGAGTTTGTCTTAAACATGAACTTATCATTAGATGATGGGCTGAAAATGAGTTCCTCATGATCTAAAGGCCATATAGTACAGGTCTGAATAGAAGATGATGTAAACTGCTCTTCAGCTGAACACTTTGCTAGCTGGAGTGGCTTCTATGTAGGATTTGGTTTTCAGCCCACCTCACACACCCTTAACATAATTCCAGCTTGCATCCCTGTGTCCAGCTTAGAAAGAAGATTGTTTGAAAGTGTCTTCTGTGTGGTTGCAGTTGCAGGAGAATGGGAAGTACAAAAATAGTTTCTCTCTTGTAAAATTTTCTTTGTAAATTATTTTCAAGATAAAATAATACATAAAATACAAACTCACTGTTCATCTATGGAAAAATAGCAAATGTTATTTGACTTAAATGTTGGATATTGTATTTTGACTAGATAGGCTATCACAAATTTTTGGACAAATCTCAAAAATACAGTAAAGCCTGTTTGGAAGATCCAATTGGATTTCCTTTGTACTAAGAAAAATGTCCAGTTATAGATTCACAGGATTGGAATGTGTCTGTCTGTCTGTTTGTGTTCACCTGACTAGGTGAACTGTCACTTCTCTTGACATGAACTGGGGAACTGAGATGGGGAAGGAGCTATGATTAAACTGTGGTCTTGAGTTCAAATCCATGAGATCTGTGGTGGTGCCAGAAGGCTTTTAATGCTGTGAACTCTGTGCTTTCATTGCTAAGTTTTGGCAAAACACTTAAAAATTATTTAAAAATACCAGTTTTGCCTGTCTTTGGATTCAAGATAGCATGGTGAATAGTCTAGTCACAAGAGCAGAAGTGATATTTCTAGAAAAGCATGAAACACAACATGCTTCTGAGGTGTGAGGACATCTTTCCTCCTTCTTAAGTAACTGGTGTAATTGCAAAAGGCTCGGTTCCGCATGGCAGGATAGAAGAGAAACTGCTGTAATGCAAGTGTGTGTTGCCCCCTTTCTGCTGCAGGAGTATAATATTCTCTGCTGCTGTAAAAGGAGCCAATATGGTGTTGGTTTGCTGAGCAAATATTTCCTGGATCCTCCTGTGAACAGCGGAATACCCAGAATTAATTCTAATAAGCAGGCAATGGCTGCCTCTGTAAATATTTGATGCCTGAGTAGACTTTTGTCATAGCCTTTCTATACTAAAAATGAGTAAATAATATATAAAAATGTGATTTAAAGTCAAATTCAGATACTTTTTTTTTTTTTACTTTGGAGTGTATCACAGAACTACCAAGGCTGGAAAAGACCTTCAAGATCATCAAGTCCAGCCTATGACCAACACCACCACACCGTATATAGGTACCGAGGAAGTGCCCTGTAGTGTGTTTCTGTGTCATTAGAGTGATTATGTTCTGGAAACCTCTTTTGGTCTCTTTTAAGTGTCATTTTTATTGGGAAGTTACTGTATGAAGAGGTATCTTCTGAATTTGCAGTCCTGGCCTTTTCCAGTTTTCAGAATAAGTGAAGATTTTCAAAGTGGCATTTAAGATACATCAAAAACTAAGGAAAGCAAGGCACTAAATCTACGTATTTAGAGATAAAACATTCAACCTGACTCAGCACTGGTATTTAAAGGATATAGGGTAATTAAAAACCCATTATGATATATCTCAAGGAGAGGGGAAAACCTTTCCTGCTTACTAAGTATTGTAATCTACCACCTTTGCTTTTTCAGCTTGGAAGTTTATCTGGAGTGGGGAAGTTCAAATGCAGATTGTCACAAGATTTCTGTACTGCTGCATCTCACTTAAAGAGACAGCAAAAGCTCTTTGTCTTTATTATTTCTTAAGGAATCAGTCTAATTTTCATACAAATCTCATTGATTTTATTAGTATTTTTATTAGGAGTTCTCATGGGTTACACAAATTAATCCACAGAAATAAAAATATAGGAGCAAAAAATCAAGGTATTTCAAAGTAAAACTGAAAGAAATATGGTGCAAACCCTACATTTATGAACTAAGAATAAATGTAATAGTAATAATGTCTGTGTAATCCCCCATTGCAAACAGGAGCACTAAATTCTAAACATGTGAAATTTGAATGTCATTGTACCCTGTTAGAAGTCTACATATTTATTTACTGACTTCTCCTTTGTTTTATTCATCTTAATTTTTGTCTTAATGTTTATGCCTTCGATTTTCTTGTATTTTAAAAAAGAAATAAAAATGTAACGAAAGAAAATAAATTATGCATGTGTGTGTTGATTGAGACGACAATTCTCACTAGAAGCATGAACAATGAGTTAAAAAGGCACCGAAGTGTCTAACTAAGTTGTTGAGAAAAACTGGGTGTAAATCTCTGTCATGAGTAGACTAGAGTTAATTTTGCCAGTGGGGGCTTCTTTGCCCTTTGAACCATGTTTTGTAGCACAGATACAAAAACTAGATAGGTAGCCTGAGATGGCCTCTGGCAGCACAGAGGTGTCTCCGGCAGCTGCAGCGATGGCAACGTAAGCCACAGCTTGGTTAGTTATCCCCACAATATTCAGATGTCCCCAGTGCATGTAACCCCTGTGGCATCTCATCTGGTGACTGGACCTTGGGAAGCAATGTGCAGCTTTCACCTGCAGTGCAGTTGGACAGTTTTCCTTACCATTTTAAGTAAGGGCGTCACTATTCCTGATGCTTTTCCATTATAACATGCCTGTGAGACAGGGAAATGCTATTATTTCCACTTTGCAGGTGGGAAAGGAAGCAGAGAATGGTAAAATAATGTGGCCAAGTTTATTTAGGAAGTCTATGGCAAAGCTAGGTCTCAAATCCACATTTATGGAATTCAGGTTTAGCAATTATTGGACAGCATAATTCCAAAAGTTTTTGCCTTATGAACTCTCTCCTGATCTGGCTACAAAGGGAGTAAGAGGAGATCCAGGCTTTTGCATCTGGTGTATGGAAAACTTGTCCATGGAAATGTTGCTAGCTGTGAAAAACCTGAAAAGTGAGTTTTCCACATGAGATTGTTTACCTCCCTTAAGGAGTAAAAGAAAAAAGGCAGGTGGGAGAGGGAGTGCAAAAAAGGAGTTAATGTGTAATGTTTCTGGTTCTTGCAGTTTGAATTATGCAAGTGCAGACATTTCAAGTGGAAGATCTCAGCATTACAAAGGTACTTTCCTGGTATGTAGTGTCTATTACAATTGAGAAATTGTATGTCTCAGGAAAAGAGATCGGCTGTGCTTGGAAGGCAAGGATGAAATATTTCAGTCTGGAGCTATTAACAATTTTGAACAAATGAAAAATATATGTTAGAATCCAGTCTTGACTACAGAACACTTACTTGATTTGTCAATAGCTAACTTTTCTGCATATTTTATAAATTCCTGGTTAAATAAACTAGTAACATTTTTCACAGCAGAGACAAATTGGTGGATGTTTATTTCAAGAAAAGGAGTTCAAATGCTGCCTGCACCATAATTAAACAAAGCTTGTAATTATGTGTTCCCTATCACAGCTCACTTATTATCCAGGATCTTCCTTAACTGCTTGTTGCTACATGCAAGTGGTAAGCTCAAGAATTGACATGTCACACCCTGATTTGCAGGTGAAGTTTTCTCATTTGCCTAGTAATCCAACACAGCCACAGCAGACTTCTGAGTGTGCACGTGATAGAGAAATAGTTTACATCAGCCTGTCATTATGCTGTCAAAGCCAATTTTGTGATGAAAGACTCCAGTCGTGATTTTGGAAAACAGTCCCCAGAGCTCATGACTTGAGAGCAAAATATGTTTTGAATTTGATTTGGGATTAATTTCTAATCACATTAGCTATAAAGAAGGCCTTTTAATTTCATGGTCCCTGGGAAAGCAAAACTCGAGTTAGCTGAAAGCATTGTGAAACAACTTCTGCATAAACATCTGATCCTATAAGTCTTGGACTATCTGCACTGAGGTGATTGAGCTGTAATTATATTTCTTTCTCAAGATGTGCTTGCAAATTATGAATGTGTATCATTGAGTTATAGCTTATATGCCAGTTTTGCTGAATGCAGTTATAAATACCAACCTGATTTGCACTGCTTATTAAAATATTAAGTAAAGATAGTAAGACAGCATGTCTGGAAAGCATTTAAGTTCTAGTATTCTGAAATATTTGTGGGATGAGGTTGATTTTGATATCTGCTCTCTCTTAAAGAGTGCTCCTGAATGTAGTGTGACATTCTAGATAGCATTCATCCTAGCATAAATTTTAACACTGAATAAATGACCCCATGACCATAGTCAGTGGGATGGTTGAGACTTCACTGATGGGAATTATCTGAAAAGTACTGTTGCACTGCGGTTCTTGGGAGCAAACATGCTCAGTGTTTTGAGTGACCCCAGGCTATCAGGGTGAAAGTTATCAACTGAGTCAGCTGTGTGGAGTGAAGGTGCTTCTGCAGGAGTAAGGGCTTTAAGCAAAGCTCAAGATTTCAACATGATGTCAGGGCTGTTGAAAACATATAAACCTGTGAGAGCAGCATGTTGCACAACCCTGGGAGCCAGCACCAGTGCAGGTTTGGACTGTGCCTTAATACCCTGCTGTCTCATGTTTGAAAGCAGCCCCTCTTTTCTGTCGTTTTGGGAAGTGTGGAAGGAATCTTTCATTATTGCATTTCACAGATAGGATAGGATACTAGTAAAGACTTCACCTTGATAATATCACTACATATTCAGCAGTTGCTCAGAAGCAATCTAGGTAGACCTGAGGCTTTAAAGGGTATGAGAACTTTACATCAGCCTGAAATTAGGCTGTCAAAGCCAATGTTAATTGAATTAACAGAATACAGTAAAAGTCTTCATGAAAAATGTAGTGCAAAAAAAAAAGTTTATTTCAGAGTATAAAACATAATTACTACAGTAAAATTCCCAGAGCAAACATTCTGTCTTTTTTTCCAAGGTTGCCTTCTCCCCTATAGAGAACAAGAATAGGAAAGGCAAAAGGCTTTTGATGGCACATCAGGGGACCTAGCTTCTGTCTAATAAAGCCCCACAAGGAAACTTGCAGAGACCTGAAGCACCAGCCACTGCCAAGAGAAACACAGGATTTTGGTCTCACTTTGTCTGGCAATTACTATTTTTCTGTTCAGCTATCCTTAGTGGTTTGTCCATTGGGGATCATCTGCTGTATGAACAGGCTTGAAAAGACCTGTTCACCTGGCTTAGGTGGATCAATGTAGACCTTTCCCACTTCAAACAAGCAAATTATTTGAGTGCTAGAAACTCAGGCAATTTTTGCAATAGCGAGTAGTAAGATGTAAAAGCAACAGATTTTAGAGTGAAAGTTGGTGCTAGGAACCTGACATCCACACTGTGCATTTCAGGAGTTTTATTACTTTGGACTCATTCTTCTCCTGTCTTTTGTTTTATACTTGGCAACATAATTAATATTAAAAAAACCCTTTATTTTTCCAGTTTACAACTTGAGAATCCAAAACTTGAATGCCCACATAAGTCAAAGTGCAACTCCTAGTCTCAGTTCAGTAGATTTCTGTTTGACCCAATATTGTAGTAGATTAGATTAATGTGTATGATAGAAACAGAGATCACACCCTTGGTTAATTTTATATTCACACTCTCTACATTTTCTCTCAAAATGATGTCCTGTTAGACTTCATTACTTGGCAGTAAAGTCCTTTTATATTTTCCTTCCTCATCTAGTTAATTATTAAAACAAACCCAGGAGAGTATTAACTTCTGGTGTCATCAATTTCTTATCAATAGGAATAAGATTTTAATGGGCAAAAATGTCTTCAGGTTCTTCCAGTTTCTTATCAATAGAATGGGATTCAAAGAACAATTCTGGTTTCATAAATAGATATGTTTTCCCAGCTAAGGAAAAAAAATGCCATGAGGAGTAATATCAACCATTAGGTGAAGCAGAGCAACTCACTCCATATTAAACTGAATTCTTGGTTTCATTGGCTCATTCCCTAGTATTATTGCTGTGCAGTAAAGCAAAAAAATAATATACTTGAACCTCAGGGATATCCTTCTCAGTGAACTTGATTTGTCATAAACTACATGAAGGCATTTCCTAACTGTTATACCTATATTTGCTTATTCAGTACTCTATTCAAATTTTATTTAAATAACTTTCAATGTAGCACTTTTTATCAATCTGATTACTTAAACTGATCCCTAAGCAGCAGATGAACCAATTCTGAAAATACGGTTTCATATGCTACACAAATACAGAGCTTTTGTATTCTGGAAGAAGTTGAACTTGTATTTTTCCTCATATTAAAGTTGTCCCTGTCTGTTCTGAGGAAGAATATTGCCCAGCAGCTGTTGCAGAAGAGACATTTTTGTCAGCTGATCTGAACCACAGGTCTTGTAAACCTTCCAGGGTCCTAATCTTGAGGAAGTTCCACCCCTATCATGTAATACCCTTTACATGAGCAGGAGGTTTCAATTCTCTTTTTTCCTTATTTATTATCAGGGAAACTGTCAGAGTATAAGAAAGTATTAGGCATTTAATGGGGAAGCAGAAAATGAGGAGAAACTTACGGCTGATGCATTATTTTGAATTGGCTCAGCTCATAATCTGATACATTCTGAAATGAGAGAAAACAGGTTTTGTATTATTGTTAAGTGAATGGCATGATATTTTTAATAGTGAACTAAGCAAATACCTAAAACCCAGTTTTTAGCTTTGTAGCTACATCGTTGTCTCATTGTGGTTAATGTTTAACTTTTTATTACTGGCCTGTTGTAACATTTCTGCGAAGCTGGTAGCACACACTACATTGTAAACTGGAATGTAACTGGGCATGTGGCAGACTACATTATGCTGGTTAATGAATAATTCAAAAAATGAAAAGCAAACCATTTTATATGGTCTTTTCCAGCTCTACAACATAATTTCTTTAAGGTGTTTTTTTTACTGATTCAGCAGATTAGCGTGACAGTGGCTGAGTGGAAGATTATTTTAACAGTGGTTGGGAGACTATTAATTCCCAGTTTGGTCTGTTGTTGTGCTAGACTTCTGCATGACTCCTCAGCCCATGAAAAACTGGGGATAAAAAAGAAACCGAATTTTTAGTGTGCCACATACAGTGCCCATTCTAGTGCTGTCCAGACTAACTTGGGTACTGGAAACAGTTTAGCCAAATAATTTTCATAGTTTGTGTAGCTCCCTGTAGCTTTCTCCAGAACCTGCCATGCACTGTACTAAAGTGGTAGTACATCTGATGTTAAAGCTAGGGTGCAGTTTGAAGCCAGACTTAAGTCAGAGTTTTAAGACAGTTTTTCCTTTAGGGCAAAATTTCCCATGAAATCTCTGGATTGTACCCAGACCAAGTGTGTGATCGCCTGGTTTCAGTCCAGAAACATGCTAATGCTAAAATACCCTCTTTCTCAGAATAGATTTCAACAGGGAATGGGTCAGACTGAAAACATGTCTATTTAATAAACTCGATTCTAACTCTCCTTCAATTTTTGTGTCAGGAAGAGGAATTTAATTTGCTTGTTTCCTGAGACTTCCTAGGCACACCTGTAATGGATGTGAAATCTCTCAAATGGGTACTTTTCAGTGACTTCAGTGATACTGAGTTCATTGTAAGATGGTTAATATTTGCTGAGCTCTGTTTTTATGAATAACCTCCCCAGCTGTTAGTCCCATTCCAAAGCTTTTTCTCTCATGGTCTCATCAGCATGATAGATGAGTTTATATCTGGCATGCAAAATGAGACACTAATAACAAGTGTATGAGACATGGAGATGAAGTGGAGAACATAGAAGATTGCTGATTTCCTCACCCTGTATTTAAGTGAATCTCTGTATTTCTTCAAGGTCTTTGATATATTTGTTGTGAAAATATGCCATTTCAGACACTAGAGAACCCCCTGTGTTCAATACTTAGCCTGTAATTATACTGTAACAAAATGCAGCTGCATAGCTACAGGTAGTGCATATGATAATTAGCAGATGATCTAGGAGATCCAGAAATTGCCAAATTCCCGAGGAAATTTGAAACTGCATTGGGCTGTCTGATTGACATACAGGCCCATCTGAGCTCGTTCAGACTTCATCAGCTGTAATGATGACTCACCAAATTGCCCCTGCAGATCAATGACCAGCAGTACTACAGGCATTTCTACCCCTGTTATTGCAACTTCTAGATTAAGGGTAGGAAGTAGCCGTGCTTTTTGTTGTAAGCATTTGACTTTTGTTTACTTCATTTTCTATGCAAAATAAGACTATTTAAAACTTTTATTGAGTGTTTTAAGATTGGTGAGGTATAATTGCTTGGTGGTAGCAGCCAAATAGCTTGTGTAGTTGTCACTGCCTTCCTAGCTGAAGTTTGACTGAGCAGTGCTCTGCTGTAGGCAGTTCTTTCTATGCAGGCAAGTCCTGCGTGTATGGTCAGATCAAGCACTATTTAAACTGGCAGTTCAGCTTGATAGAGGATGAAGATATGGATCTAAGCCCTTCTTGTGCTGGTGAGGATTTTTTTTTTTTTCTTTCTTCCCCTGAGACAGTCTTCGAATAAGGGGATTAAGCTATGAGCCTCCCTGAAGTTTGAGGAGGCAGCTGTGGGTCCACCTGAATGCTATCTTATTTTCTATATTTGGTTGTTTTGTGGTTGGTTGGTTGTATTTTTTTTCTGTTTCCCAGTAAATTGCACCATTCATTGCAACTAAGAGCTGCTGCTGCATTTTAGCAACAAAACTCTGGTCTTACAAAAGAGTACAAAAATATCTTGCGAACTCAATATTTTTGAAATTGCATGGTAATTTCTGTAAGAAGATGACTAATTCTTCTAGGGTTTAACCATTCATCGCTCCTGTTGTTGCTTGTGGTATACATTGTTAGTGATTCATATAGGCATGAATGGAATATATTGCAAATGAACATGTGTGATAGAGAAGAAGTTAAAGTAGTTTCTTTCCTGGAGGGATATGCGTTGCCAAATATACAATGAGGAACTAAAGGGATTTGGGTTTGTTGTATTAATGGTTTCACGTTCGAGTGCAATTTAGAAAGCATCTAAAAATTATGTTGTTATTTTCAAATCTGCTATTGAATTAGTCTTTTCTAGTGGCTGCTTCATTCACCTGACTTCAACTTTCTCAGTAGCTCACATACTTAGCTCAGTAGCTAAGAGTAACCAAAATTTAGCTTGCAAATCCAGCCAGCCAGCCAGGTTTGTTTGCAGACAGCATCATGGAAAGGGAGAAATGCTGCAGTGGCTCAAATGTTTGAGGTACATCTCTTATTCCTTCACTTGCAGAGGGGTATCTTGGATCTGAGCCTATCCTGCTGTAGCTGCTTGCCAGCATGAGTGCTGAGGAAGAGAAACCCTTACATCAAAGAGAAACAAAATTTCTGTACCATCTGAGGCTGCAGACCTGTAAGTAGGTTTTCTGTGTTTTTGTCTGGAGAAGTTTAGAGTGAGTCCTGCATGTGGACTGTGCAGTACAGACACAGTGAATTGATATGTCTGAGATGCTCAGGTTCTGTGCATGTGCTTTGCAAATGGCCAGCACATATGGAGGTGGCTTACATGCCTTGGCTGGGTGGGACTTACAGCATTTTGTACACTTAGGGGTATGTAGAGGATGACTGGGAAGTGGATAAGGGGTAGTTAGCATGCAAATGGGGTCCTGGTTTAATGAAAGTGGTAGGAAGGTAAAGGGAATGGGGCTCTTCCGTGGGTTGAAACGTTGTAACACAGTGTATGGCATATATGGGACCTTCACCTACACTTCCATAAGGAAGGCTTCTAAGTCACAAATGCAACTGTTGGAAGTCATGGGACTTGATATGTTTTGGTTTGCTTTGGAGGTTGTTTTTTTTTGTCAGGCTTTCACAGTTACTAGCTGTTGTTGTGGAGAGGGATATTTTAACAGAGTCATGGCCTCAAAGAAGTTTTTAGGTGTTTTGAAGAAGGTTGTTGATATAGTTGATTGTCTGATACAGTCTTTTCACATATAAACAGATCTTTCTCCCCTTCCTTACTTTTCAGCCCCTCCTTGTAGCTAAGCACCTGTGCAAGATGGTTATGGCTGCAGGTGCAAATAATACCTGAAAAAGCCAGGAGAGCTCTGAAGGATCAGTATGAGTCCAAAAAGGTCGAAGTTTGATGTGAATGAGGATGAGGGGATTCCCTTGACTTCCTGATAAACAAACATATTGAGCTGCTAGGTTAACTGTCAGTATCTGAGCAGTAAAGCTGCATGTAAGGTGACAGCCTTGTCATTACTTTGCAATAACACTGAGTTACATTCTGTAACATTGCCAGTTCTGAGCATGGACCAGTTTGGAGAGGTTTGCTGTGCAACGAGTGTTGCTTTTTGTGTGTCTGTGTGTGCATATATATACAGTAGAATATATACCTTTATATATGTAGTTGATATTATATGGTATAAAGAATTTGACTTCCTCTTTTTTTTCAGTTTTTTTGTTGTGTTTTTTTTTTTTTTTTTTTTTTAGGGCCAAGTGAAAACCCAGATTTATTTAGTGTAAAGTGATTTCATGTTGTTATGGCAAAGTAAATGCATAATATATATATTAAAAAAGCTCTGTATTCAGTATGATCAACTTTTTAATGTTAAAACCTGCTTATTTTTATTGAATCTGTTTTGTATTTACAAAAAGATCTGCAAGAAGCCAGGATTAGGAGGAGTTTACAGCTGTGTTTTTCATTTCTGAGAGGCAGAAATTTGGAGTGTAAATAAAGTGGTCTACATTTAGGCAATCAATATGAGTAAAAATCGGAAAAAAACTATAGAATTGTAATATACATGTCAAAGTTATCTTCTATTAACTGGCATAGTAGACTGTAATTTAGTTATTAGTAAAAATGTTCTTATGGAGTACAAAAATATCCTATGAAGTAAGAGTAAGATCCCAGTGCAATCCTCTAGAAATACAACCTAAGCTATAGAATTTTGCCAGTGATACCTGGCAAAAACTGTGAGAATGTCTCAGGCTGAGTAAATAATTGAATACATGCATAGTGGAAGAATTGTGCCCCACGGGGGAGAAAAGCAGAAGACAAGGTGGTAAATAAAATGTGGAATCCTTAAAATTAAAGTTCATTCCAGAAAGAATGACATAATACAGAAATGTGCTTCTATTGTGAATGGGGTATTACGATTTTTAGCCATTTTAAAGTGTGTAAAACTGACACCTAGTGGTAGCAAAAACACTTTGTGTGCAAAGTGGCTTTATAGCGAGACCAGTTTGTAAAGCAGCTTTATAGATTGTAATTTCAATATGTAATATAGTTATAGTTCCCTATACTTCAGGCTAATTAAAATCCTATTTCTATGTGTTAGAGAGCATTTCAATTAAATCTTGCTCCTTTCAGTAATATCTCACTTCTGTGAAGCAAGGTGGTTGTGGGACACCTCCTGCAGAAGTGTCATCCCAATAAATCCCAATAATCAGAGGGGAAAAGGTTGGGAAGGGCATTAGGATTAAAATATTCCCATCCAAAAATCTGAGGATGAGGGTTAAAGAATCTCTTACCATTCTAATGTACTGTTGACCTCTCAGGTCTGAGTGTGGGAGTGGCTGCAATGACACGGGGCTGATTGCTATGCACAGAGTCACTCTGGCTTTGCACTCATTGGGGCTTTTCCTTGCTTCTTGGGCACTGATGCTTTTCCAAAGCACTGAAAGGATAAGCATAAATTGTGCTAGAAGTGCCAGAATTCATATAAATTGTATCTCTAGGATTTCACAGCAGCCATGTATGCATTTGGCTTATGTAACAAGTCGGTACCAATGAAGTTCTGTTGGTAGCCATGTTAGTAGCAGGGGAATATATTCAGGAAACACATGGAGGGGGTGTTTGATAAAACACAGCTAGCATGGAGCCTTCTGGTGCTCAGTCCCTGAGGCCAGCAAGGTGGCAGCAGGCAGAGCTGGGGAAAAGCCATACCAGGCACCTGAATGTGCCTGTGGCTTGTGGCAGCTGAGGGGTCAGTTCTGCTCCCTCCCTTCTTCCTCGACTTGCGTCCAGGAGGAATGTCTCCCATTTCTGTGCTGTCTAGGGTGCTTCTCTGACACTTTTGTAAGTTGAACCAGCTGCAAATGAAACGAGAACTCTCTTGAACCAAAGGAAGCTTCTGGCTAGAAGCAGGGGGCTGAGAGGGGGTGTGTGTATGTGTGTGAGGAAATTGTTGTTGAGGACACCCACCCCTGTTCCTGGCAGCAGCCTCTTCAGGTCTCTGGGTTTGTGTGAAATATCTCATGGAAGCTGTGTTTTTAACAGCTGCTTTAAAGCTCCTGGAGGGGTGTATTCCCTGGGGCCTGTGCTTCCTCTGCCTCCTCTGTGCTGTTGTGTTGTGAGCTGGATTAGGAAAGTGGTCTGGCTGGAAAAAAATACAAAAATCCACTTCCATCTGGATAAAATCTTGATGCACGATCTTTGTGGCCAGGTGAGACCTAGTGCTAGCAAAAGGGTATGTGTGGAATGAAAATGCAGTGAAGGTGGAAGGGGCAGCATTGCTCCTTTACCCAGGCATGAAACTCCCTTGAGTTAATCTAATTTGCTTACTGAGGGAAGAAGGAGCCAAAATGCTTGTGGTGGTGGCATTTTCAGTATTTGAATATTGACTTAGTAGGAAGAGTACTGTCTTGGACTGACAGCAGAGGATGTCTCAGTGGAAGACACTCTGTGCACTGCATTGAAAAATAAAACTTATCTCTGTCTTCTGGATATTAAGAGTTTCCATCCTGTTCTCATGAGGGAGGCCAAAAATAACAACAGGAAACAGCACAGCAGGAATCAGTTCTCTGGTCACGGATAGGTGAGACCAGCAAGGGCCTACTTGGGGAAAGTTAAGTCATAAACCTACTTAAATGCTGTTATATGGGACAAAAAATTGAATAGAGACACTCCATATGTGTCTCAGGCTGGTGGGAGCAATGGGATCAATCGTGTAGAATCCCAGAAAGTGGGAGGCTTTGGGCCTTCAGCTCTCCCCTGCTGGCCAAGGGCCTGGGAACTGTGTAGAAGAGCTTCCTGCTGACACTGCTTGCAGATGCAGCTGCCTTCCACTTTCTTGCATCTGGGCAAAACCAATAATTATGACAAGAAGTGGAAAATGGCTGAGCCTGAAAAGTCTCTAAAGAAGGGGTATGAGAATCATGCTTCTGAGAGCAAATATTATATGGTAGGAGCAGCCAGCAATCTTAAAACTGCAACAGTGGTCTTAAAAGCAAAACCTATACGTGAGAGTATTCTTAAAAGATTAAGAAAGGTCATATGTATAATTTTAAGCACATTAAATTTCATCAAGGGAACTAGAAACAGCTAATCTTAATGATAAGAATAAATGCCCTTGCTCAATCAGAAACCAAATGTGACTTTGTAAATGTCTGGCAGCTCCAAATGCTCTGATGGTTGGCCACCTTCTGTTTGGAAATAATCTACTTCATAAGCTTCTTGGACATTTACATTGAAGTAACAATTTTATATGCCCACACAGAAAACTGCTGAGCTACGTAATTTTGGAAGTACCCCCTGGATAGTGAGAGAGATTTGCTGTACCTTTTTTGATACTTGTTCGTATTCTTGAGGTAGCGTTTTAGTTCCACTGTTTAGCTTAATTTTAGTAATTACAATGGTTATAGCTGTCTGTTATAGATAGTCTTTAATTCATACAGCCACGAAAATGTTGTGTATGTATATCTGTAGGCATCATGAAAATGAGCAGTTGATTTGCTTGAATCATGATACTTAAGCCACAGTGAACAACATCACTAATAGTTGGTAATCAGTGAATCCATCAGCAAGATCATGACTACTGCATTTCAATGGCTGAAACAACTTTGTGAAAAGATAGACTTTAAGGTTACTGCAAGTAGGAGAGGAACAGTATATATAGTTGTGGTAATTTAGGTAAGCAGCAGTGTTCTGTGACTGGGACAGGGATTTACTAGAGAGAGTCCAATGGAGGGCTATGAGGACGATTAAGGGTCTGGAAAACCTGCCTTACGAGGAAAGGCTGAGAGAACCTGGGGCTGTTTGGTCTGTAGAAGAGAAGACTGAGAGGGGATCTTATTAATGTATATAAATCTCTGAAGGGTGGGTGTCAAGAAAGTGGGGCCAATCTCTTTTCAATTGTGCCCTGTGATAGGACAAGGGGCAATGGATGCAAACTAAAGCACAGGAAGTTCCACCTCAACATGAGGAAGAACTTCTTTACTTGTAAGGGCTATGGAGCACTGGAACAGGCTGCCCAGAGAGGTTGTAGAGTCTCCTTTTCTGGAGACTTTCAAGACCCATCTGGATCCATTTCTGTGTGACCTGTCCTAGATTCTGTGGTGGTCCTGCTCTGGCAGAGGGGTTGGACATGATGATCTCCAGAGGTCCCTTCCAACCTCTACCATTCTGTGATTATTAAGACTGAATACAATGAAGATTCCTTACTGTAAAGCATACACGCTAGATCCAAGTTGTAAGAACTCAGCCTGCTGAGTTCATGACTGCTTTGTGTTGAAGAGACCAGCTGCCAATACTGCATGCAGCATGTGGCACTTCTTCAAACAGAAGAAGCTACTTCTGCCACTGGAGAAAGGCATGTGTACTTGTTTGTCAGTAGATTCTTTATCTTCATTCAAAGCATAAACCTCATCTGTGTAGGGTCACAGCAGGGTGAGTGTGGATGAGGGCTTCTAAGATGTGGTGGAAGACAAATATAGCATGGAGAGGTGATGTCTTTCCAGCTCTGTGACACTGTGCAGGGTGCTGCTTAGTGATTTATGGTCAGGCCAGCCTCAAATCATGAGAGCCACTTCTTAAAGTGGAAAAGCCAAAGACTTGTACAGTATTAATCAATGCTTACCAGTGAAATTTTCTTGGTAAGTACTTAGCTACAAAGAGGTTAAGGATATTTGAGTTAAACATCTGCTTTATTTTTCCCAAATAGGAAATCTGAAAGACAGCCTCTAAATATAACACTCCCTTCCCCACATCCCATTGTCCCCTGCCATTCTGAGATGCCATTAGAATTCTTAGTGGGCTTAAATGGTTTAATTAAAATCTTTTCTGGTCCAATGCAATAAACAATGTTTTCTGTCAGTGCAACGTGTCTGATGCTAATGATGCTTCTGGGTGACAGATTGTTGTGGGGACAGCTACAAAGGTAATGAGTAACTTAATTTGAGAGGTTTGATTTCCTTTTACTGTGGCTTTCATGGACTAAATAGATACTGACAGTTAGAAAGAAGCAAAGGAAAAGGTGCTTTGAAAGTTTCTCCTCTCCTTTTTTCTTATATGGGAATTTAACAGTATAATGACCCATTTTTCAAGTTATATGTATCTGTCTAGTAGATGCTAAACTATTACTTCCATTTCAGTTGGAAAAAGGAGATCTAGTTTTGGATACTGGACTCATTATATTAGGTTAACCAAAATTGCTGGTGTCTGTGTGCATATATATTTCTCTGCAGACAGTGGTACATCAACAATACAGTGTTTGTGGTTTTTCTACTTCTGTATTGCTCCTTGGTCTTTATACACAAACACTGATTTATCTGGGTTTCATGCTGGGTCTGAATACCTATTCAAGGTCCTGGGGCACCCAGGGTGTACCTTGTTTCCTTCCCTCTCAGCACTATGACTCTTCAAAACCATAAATATTGGTCTTTTCTCTTTGATATTTCATGTTAGCCAATGAAGTGCATATCTACATTTGAGTTTCTCAAAGCTTCAAAGTACTCAGATTGTATAATTGTGCTCTTAGTATGTTCTGCACTGATTTTATAGCATTAGTTACTGTTCAGGAATGGATATAAAACAGACTTCCTTTTGGCTCTTTCCTGAAGTGACCAGAGTTATTTTTGGACAAAGCAATTAAAAAGTGGGTTATAAAAATGATGCCGTATGTCATTGAAATTATTGTTCCACTGTATGTAAGCATACATGAATCTCTCATAGAAAAAAGCTATTTCTACCAATTTTTAAAAATTTAAATTACAGTGGTTAGCAAGTGTATTTCTTGCAGTGAAGGACATAGTAGGATATATATTTAAAATGTCTAAAAATAAATACGTTTGTTTCAAGTCAGTACAAGTCAATGACCTGACATGTTGTTGACAACTAAGATTAAATGCTTACAAGAAATCCTGTATTTTCACTGAGATACAGACACTGTTTTCTTCCTGGCAGTTCATGAAACATTAACATTTGAATTTTAGTCTGGTACCATCGGACAATTTTGGAGCAGTGTATCTTTAAATATATTATTAAGCTTGTGCAGAGTTTAGAGTGGGAGAAGAAAGGAAAAGCGGTATGTTTTCTTTGAAGAAAGTTAAGCACTGAAAGCAATTGAAAATATTGGAATGTTAAAAGACAAACCAGCTGAGATACATTAATGGGCAAAGAGCAAGAGAAAAGGTCAAAACTGTAGATGCAAATGTCCTTTCACATCCTAGTAATTTCTGAAGATTCACATGGCTTCAAAAATAAGCTCATTCCAGGGACACAATACACATATTTGCAAGCAATTCTAATATTAGTCTGTCATTATAATGGTATCTGAAAGCCAGTGATATTTATGCTAGCATAAAAGAGACTAAAAAAATTTAGCCTCCCAACCCCAGTTGCCTTGTGTGTGGGAGTAGAATTTTTTTTAGAAAAAGTCACTGTTGGTTGACTTTTTCTCTCCCTTTCTCACCCTCCAACCATTCACTAGTACTGAAATTTAACTTAGAGTGAATATTTCCATTTCTGCTTAAAAACCAATTTAAAGCAGAGTGACTTATGTACTATTGTCTACATAGAAAAGCAAACTATAAATTGAATGTTGATCATTAATATAAAAATCATATGCTGTTCTCTGAAAGATTTGATGGATTTGTCCAAGTCAAGAAGCAATAAAGGACAAAGATCACATATAACAACCATCCTTCCAACTGGGCACATACACTTGTAGAACAGGAAAAGAACAGAAAAAGAGAAAAACAATCAAATTTTATATGGGTCAATTAATTAAATATCAACTGTTGACAAATTTTGCATGTTTATTAGAAGCTAATCCACCAGTGTACTAAAAGGTTATAATGAGTTCCATATCAATGTGGATCCAGTCCTTTTTTAAGTGACCACTGGCAAAATAGAAGTCCATTTACTTTTTCTTTAGTGTTCTCTAACTCTAGTGCTTTTTAGCTGTGACTGTAATTACCCAGCCAGACCTGCATAGCATGACCAGATGCCTTCTAAAGTACTTCTAAGTATTATTTGTTTTTCCTCATTTTCTTGTATTGCATCACCTGTCAAGTAAGAGACTCTTGCATTTCCCATTCTAATGTGTGTAAAATGAATACTGCTTCCCACAATTATCTTTATATGAGAACTGCAGCTCATTCAAATATGGATGTGAGTGCACACATTTTCAAATGGTGGACGTTGGGATGGTTCTGGACCTTCTGACTGATGGCCACACTTGTGTGGAGTGTCTGTATCTAGATACCATTTATCATGGCAAAAGTAACTCTATTTGGCTTTAGCTGATAAAAATTATTATCCAAGATTTCATAAATGCAGGTTATTTCAAACTGAAGCTCAACAAAAGCAAGATCATCTTCAAAAAATTCTTGGCCTTGGAACCATATTTCATTGTATGTTCTGGAAACCCAGCTGTTGTCTACAAATGTCAGTTTATACTCACTTTATCTGTGCTGCCCAAATGGATATTTCTCCCCTTTGGAACCAATGTGGTGCATTGTGTTATGATGAAAAACATAAAAAAAAAAATAATCAAAAAATCTATGACCTAATTGTTGAGTTCCTTGGTTTCTTATGTTCCTTAAATTTATTCATGAACGCAGCCACAAAAATCCTTCAATACCCAACAGAAAATGTAGTGCTACACTGTAAAGTTCAAGAATACTTAATTGGACAGGGAAAAGGAAGAAATGATAACACCATAAATAATGCATGGTACAGTTCTAAAAAAGACTGAAATTTTGTTGGTAGAGGACTTTCTATTGGGAAAGTCCATATACCATAACCAAATATAACCCCAGGCTTTGGGGATGTTACCGTATTTCGTAACAGATTTTATTTGCTTTTCTTCCTATTGCCTCTGTAAAATTTAGTGTTGTGTTTGTACAGATGCATTTCACATACTGTGTGAACCACCTGAATTAAAAGCATTCAGGTAAGAGGTTGAGTTTTTGAGGGGCTTTTTCTTTGTTTCAGTGAAGAGTCTCTTTCACTTACAACATGATGCTGGCACACCTAGATGTTTCTCTAATCAGCCTCTTATATTCTATAAGACCCAGAAAATTAAAAGCACAAATGGAACATTGCATTTCCCTCTTCACAGGAAACTAGGGATTCAGGGCAAATGTAAACATTTTCCTTGGACAGACCTGAGTAAGTGAAATAGATTAGCAGGTATAAATATCAAATATACCTTTGTTATCAAGTGGCTATATTTTTTTGACAAAAAAAAAGTATAACCTGTATAGTTACTTGTTTCTATCTTATCCTACATTCAGATGGTTAGGCACCCTGCCTACTTGTATTATGCTAATCAGGTGTTGTTTTAGTGTACTGGGACTTTCAAGTAAGTTTAATGGAAAATCAAGTTTTTACTCTATCAGGGTCATATCATGACAAATCAACCCCTGGTTGTTGTTTGTAAGGTTTTAATAGTTGTCAGTCTTAAGCTTTTCAATTCCTATGTTGCAATGGATGCAGGCGATAACAGCTTTTAAAAATGTAGATTGCATTCAATAGCAAGGGGAACAATAGTTTAACTGAAGTGAAAAAGCCCAGTTACATAGTAACAGTGGAGGAAATAAAAAGTGCAGCAACAAAATAAAAGCATTCTACAGTAGGCCTGAAGAATACTAATTAAAAGTTTAAAATATTTTTCATAGGAATTTTCTGCCTATTTGTTTACTAATGCAAGCTCAATGCTGCATGTAAGAGAACCTACAGGAAACCAAGTACCCTACAAGTAGAAGCTGTGCTTCTGCATTTGCCACACTAATGTAAATTCTGGATAGATTTTACCCTTCAGTACTCCCGAGGCTTAAAGCACATGAAATGATTGAAATTCTGATTCTTCTAAGCACTGGGAGCACTGGGAATTCTAATTTCTTCCCAGCATGCCTTTTCCTGAGCGCTAGAATGTGATGTGGTTTTCCAGCAATGCAACTCAAACTTCAAGCCAGATTCTCTGATGTTAAAGTCTGTGCTCATGCACAGAATTGGCACTGGGAAAACTCACTAATGAAAGATGTCTGTAATTGCTTTTATTTTTTTAATGCGGGCAAATTCCACGAGTTTTTAGATATGGAAAGATAAATACTTAATAGTGTTCTCTGAGCTGTTTTTAGGAATGGCTGCAAGCTTTCATTGCTCTTAGCAGTATGTTAATAACTGACAGGTTGTGCAACCCATCTGCTGATCGTTTTAAATTAAAGACAATATAACACTGAAATTTAGCAGTCACTACATTTGTAGCAGTCTGCAAGTTTGCTGTTCCTGTTTTGTTCACTTCCCCCTCCACCCCTGCAGCATCATGTTTATTCAGAGCAGATGGCATCATGTGAAAAAAAAAAAACCAGGATGGTTTCATTTTACTAAGGGAAACCCCCTGACACTTGGTAACTTGGTCTTTATCTGTGTTTCTTGTTTCTATAAATTTGCATTGAAGACTTCACAGATTTTCATTTTAGCTGTGTTAAGACTTTTAATCCAGCCAGAACAGCTCAGTCAGCATTAGCAAAATGTGTTCAGCTAACTCTTAGGCTAGAAGCACATCTATGTGAAAAATTTACCAGCAGAACCGTTCTGGCATAATCATCCTTGTGTAACAACCCTGTGAATGTCTTACTGGGAATAAGTGTATTTTTATTTTGCTTTTGTTCATGTCACTTTACATTTAGTAGCTTTATAGTAGCAGTATCTAGACAGGTTTAGAAACTGTTTCAGCAGAAGTTTACTTCTTTCTCTTTTCTTTTGGGAAATTCAAGTTACTTGAATTTATTTTTTTTAGTATTCTTTCCAGCCATCTTTCATTTCTGAAATCAGGACTGCAATTAGTTCTGCTTTAATTAATCGGGAATAGCAGCTTGAAATGTATCTCCTTGGAAATTTGGCACTAGCATCACCCAGTGGCCCAAGTAAAATGTTAATATTTGGGGTCTTTCCAGGTTCCCTCTTTTTGGAATTGAAAGTTACCATAAAGCCAGCTATATTACTTAATGCAATCCTGTATTTAAATAGAAAATTGTTGAAGTCCTTTCTTCCTGAACCCAGCTGAAGGGAATTACTTAAAACTTCAGACTCTCCCTGGCCTGTTCCCGAGGCACTCTTTTTCCCTGCTATATCATCTGATTCTCACAGGATGCCCTTGTTTTCAGTGGAATTGTATATATGCACCTTTCCAAACCAGTAGAGCCTGAAGAGTAGTCCCTTTCTTAGAAAAAACTTCACAACATCGATTTTTAAACCTTGCTCATGCTTTCTCAAGAGAATCAGTAATATTCAGCTGGTTTTAGTATTTGCTGCAGAAAGAAGTATTTTTCCTGGAAATGTTCAGAAATATCATCCAGGCTAAGAGCACGACAGTTCCCCTCATCAACAAGATGGTTAAATCAGTGCATTACCCTTGGGAACCCCTGGTTAACTTAGCTTGAGATCATCTCTAATCCAAATTTATTGTAAACTTCTTTTCAAATTCATGATGTTAAGGAATGATAGAGTGAGTTTAGTCTGGTCAGGGAGGTCTAGACATTTATAACCTGTTGTCCTCACTGATGTATTTCTGTTACATGATTACTAGATTTCCAGTATTCCTTTTTACCCTTAAAGATATTACTTAGAGTAACTCTACAGCCATAATAAATAGATGCTGTAAGAGTAAATTTTCTTATACATTAAAATTTCTAGTAATAAAAGAGAGTCCTGAGAGAGAAATTAGACCCAGAATTGAACATAAATTCAGCAGTGTGCCCAGGTGGCCTGGAAGGCCAATGGCATCCTGGCTTGTATCAGGAATAGTGTGGCCAGCAGGAGTAGGGATGTAATTCTCCTCCTGTACACAGCACTGGTGAGGCCTCACCTTGAGTACTGTGTACAGTTCTGGGCCCCTCACTTCAAGAAGGATGTTGAGGTGCTGGAGCAGGTCCAGAGGAGAGCAACAAGGTTGGTGGAAGGACTAGAGGGGAAGTCTTATAGGGAGAGGCTGAGGGTGCTGGGGTTGTTTAGCCTGGAGAAGAGGAGACTCAGGGGGGACCTTATCACTCTCTTCAACTACCTGAAGGGAGGCTGTAGTCAGGTGGGGGCTGGGCTCTATTTCCAGGCAACTAGCAACAAGACAAGAGGGCATAGCCTCAAGCTGCTCCAGGGGAGGGTTAGGTTGCATATTAGGAAGCACTTCCTCATGGAGAGGGTGGTTAGACATTGAAATAGACTTCCCAGGGAAGTGGTGGAGGCGCCGTCCCTGGCTGTGTTCAAGGCAAGGCTGGATGTGGCACTTAGTGCCATGGTCTAGACGGTGTGGTGGTCATAGGCTGGACTTGATGATCTTGAAGGTCTTTTCTGGCCTTGGTAATTCTGTGATTCTGTGATGATTCTTTACTGTTTCTCTCATTGTATTAAAGAGGTATGTGAGACGAGCAAAATCCAATGGGTTTATGCTTTCCCTTACTGTGGAGATACGGTTATAATTTTTAGTTTTGCTTTCAGATCTCTTGTACCTGCAATTTTTAATGTAACACACCATTTCCCAGAACCAATGTAGGCTCTGTTGTTGATAAAATGGCTTGTACACATAACTGCTGTCTACGTACACTAGAAGAGATTTTTTTTTCTAATTTTCTAATCTCTGTCAGTCATATTGTGTTAAAAGGAAACAATATTCACAGAAGGAAATGCTATTTGCAGGTTGATTAGTGTTCCCACCAGTTAGTTCAGGTCTTTCTCACTCTTCTGTGAAAAGAGTCTTTTAATTTTTAAAACCTGGTGTCCTACAAAGCTTTGGTCCTGAGCTTTATTTTCTCCCACTCTGCCAGAAAGGCAGAGTGTACCCATCTTATAAATGTGATCTTGTCTAAATCTGTATCTCTGACAAATTTTCACTGATTTTTTTCAGTTTAGTTCTTCATTAATAGAAAACATGAAGTGTAACTTCATCAAATGCTTCTACAAGGCACAGTCAGCTAATGCTTTCCCACTGCTGTGGCTTGAGTGACATTCAGACAAACATAGACAAAACCATCTATAATTTTATACTTTGGTAGCTTTTCATTGCTGGAGCTGCAGGTATCACTATGTAGTGACAAATTTGGTCTACTCTTACATATGCATGTATATGTATAAGTAATTTTAATAAGAAAAGTATGTATTGAGACAAAAGAAAACGTGCTGTCTTCTCTGCTTGATACATTTTGCTGACTTCCTGTGGGACTTGCTCAGCAAAACTTAACGACTTCCTTAAATGATCTTTATGTAATTTACAATGTGCCTTTGCCTACTGATGATTTTTCTGTCCCCCTTTTTTTTTTTGTATAGAAGAGAAACGATGATAAAATGAACTTGGCCTTTTAGTATAGGTTTCACACATTCACCTGCCTCTTCAAGGATAAACTAAAGAATGGAGAATTAGGAATGTGTAGCCCTGTATTGGAAACAGCTAATACGAAGGCAGGAGACCAAATTGTGACATTCTGGGGACTCTAGGAGATTTCTGAAATGGTTAGCAGCTGCTATTTAACAATGGGAAAGTGATTATAGTCACTGGCTAGATTTTAAAAAATGACTAATGATTTTAGGCATTAGTATTCTGAAGTTCCAACTTGCACACATTGTAAAAGCTCCTGATTTTTCAGGAAGGAAAGAATACGAAAGCACCCAAAATGAAGATTCTTCAAGTCACAAATTGTCTCTGAAGACAACTTCCTAAAATCATCTCAGAGGGGATGCATTTATATAACTGGGATCTTTAAATAAAATAGAAATATGAGGAAGTTCAAAATTGGAAAGCCTGAGTCTGTGTGCAGCTTTCCTATTTCTCAGCTCAGGGCTTACAAAGTCAATGCTGGAAACTATGACACAATGACTTAAAAATTTCCACAACTTCTCACATTCTTTTTCATGTTCCTTGAAATTGAAAGGCCCACAAAACTTGAAGGAAACTTTTAATAACATTTAAAATTATCAGTAAACTTTGAGGAGAGAGAATTCTGCATCAAAAGATATTACTTTAATTAATATTTAATGTAGTTATGACTAATCTGACATTTAGAATTTGATTGGATTGTTGTGTGCCAGAGCTTAAAGAATGGAGAGCAGACAAGCACTTCCCATCATTTGCAGCTACTGCATAAAACAAACAAATATATGTTCAAATCACTTCTGGCAGCAGCATTTGGAATATTAATACAAATATTCTTCTGTCACAGAAAAAAAAAATTAAGGGTCCACTCCTGCAATGAATAGTTTGCACTGGTTTGGGATTACTTACTACAGGATTGCATTGCTAGATCATGGCATTAGACAGTTTTATTAAATTGCTTCTGATATATTTGAAAATGCTTAGCAGGAAAGTAATTTAAAATGATTGGATTAAAAATCACCTTCTAAGCTAATATTCATGGGAATCTGGTGATAATGTTTGTATCTTGTTTGCCTATTTTATTGTGACTGTTCTCTTTACTAATATTAATATATTTTGAAGTTAATATTGATAGGCAATATCACTTCTGTTCTTAGGTGTTAGGTAAAGTTGCATAACTTCACGGTGCCCTAGATTTCAGAAATTAATCTACATTCAGTAACCTATCTTCATATTTATCTTTTCAGTTTTTTTGAAGAATAAGGATAAATATGCAAATTTTCTTTTACTTTGCAGATGCCTTAGGCTTTGTTGAAGATATATGAATATGTAATGTCCTTGTACCTTATTACTTAATTGAAGTTGATTGATAAGCAGCAGATGCACTAAGCTGTAAAATATCTCCCTTTTAGCTCTGTTCTCTTTAAGGTCACTCTTTGATTCTGGTTACTTTGTACGTTTAACAACATTTGCTTTCTTTCTATGGTGTTTTTATCATTTTTCTCTTTCTGAAATGATTGTTAGTACCTGTGATTCCACTTCTAGAAACAGTTTCCTATTAGGTTAGAAACAGCACCAAATGCCTCTGTACTTGGTAGCTGATGGTGTTGAGAGCAATCTAGGAAGCTGTTGCTCCCTGTCCCTTCGCTGGCAGCCCCCCTGCGTCTCTGCAAGACCTGCGAGGGGGCGAGCGTTGGACTTCTCTGCTCTTTGTTACGTTTTCTGCCCTCCCTTTTAATGCTTTGTGTCCATCTCTCCTGAGCATTTCTCAGTTTCCACCTGCCCTGAGAAGCTTTCATTTTAAACACTTTTATTTTAACTGTGTTTTTGAAGTCTATAAAGCACTAGCTATAGGGGTAGGCGCTGAGATCACTTGTTTTTGCACAGAGTTCAAATTCTTAAAGTGCCTGGTTCCTGCCACTCTCTAGGCTCTTGAAGAATGTGAGCACAGAGCCTGTAGAAATACCTGGAAATTAAGTTTTTTCTGAAAAAATACCTTTCGTATTTAAGCCAGCTCAGCTGCCTCTGATGGGGAACCTCTACAGCTGAGAAGAATGGCAATGAGGAAAGCCCATAGGGCTGAAAATCAATAAGAAGTATCAGCAGGAGATATTTTCTTTCATGAATAATAGGACCTAATTGAGTAGGAGAGGGAAGGAAGACCCTGGCTAAAAGCAAAGCAGAAGCAAAGCACTGGGTGTTGGAAGGCACCTAAGGCAAGTATGTGTAAAGGGGAGGGGGTGAAGAGGGGCTGAGCCCCAGCAAAGTGTATTGGGGAAAGGAGAGGGAGTGTGTGTTAGATGGTAGATAGATGTGAATAGGAGAAAGGAATGTCAGAGGAAATAAATTATGTAAAAAGGAAATTAAATTAATACAGTTGCATGGCCTAGTCACGTTTTGCAGCTGAAAAGATATATTTTTGTAACATCTCTTTTCTGTGGTGAACAATTGTTGGTTTTTCTCATGGGGATCTTGGGTGCTTGTCAAAGGCAGGAGAAACAATGCCTGCATCACTGCTGCTTGCACAAAACACTTGGGTACCCCAAAATGTCAGCATTGAGGTTTTGTGTGATTATAAAAAACTTTATTTTATGGCTTTCTGAGATAAGTGGTAAACTATTAGACCCTGGCTGTAGAATTGTGGCTTTTAGCTATCAACAGCCAGCCCAAGAGCGTGACTCGACAGTACCTGCAACTTGCACCATGTTTCTCTGGACTTCATCCATGTGCAAGCTTTCTATGCTTGCGTGATGCCTGAACACTGCAAGAGGCTTTTTTGCCTTTTCACAGAGAGGTTATAAAGACGTACTTAGCAAGCTTTTTATTTCTGTTTTTTAAATTCCTAATTTCTATTGTGTATGTAGGACCTAGAAAAGTTGTGTTTTTTTGTTCCCCCCCACCTCTGGAAACTCAAAGCATTCATGGTCCAAATCTTATTTGTAAAACTAAATATACAGGGATGCATGTCAGATCCAGTTGAATAGAACCTGATGCTGGTTAGTTCTTTCCTAACAGATATTCAAGCAGCCAAAACCAATTATAATCTGTATTTCCCACTATTCCCCTACCCTTTGCTGCTAAAATACCACTCGCAGTATTGGGAAACACTCTCTTAGCTGAAACTAAGTGATTTAGGTCTTGTGGGACTCTGCAGCATTCACATAGCAACAGAAGAGCTCTAGGTGTGATGTGTTCGGTCACTGTGGTCACTAGAGAGAGCAGGTTTTGTTCCTGTCCTTTCCTGTCTGCTGCAAGGAGCATCCAAGTGGGATGATAGCTCCTCTTTCTCAGTAGCAGTGCTGACATAAATGGATGTCAAAGTACAGCCTTGGTGAGTTGAACCTGGCAAGCTCTGGCAGTGTTTTGCACTGGCAGGAAGGCATGAGTCTCCCATAGGAAGGCACAGGTTCCATTCTCTAAATATTACTTGGAAATCCCCAATAGCGTATTTGTGAGGAAAATGGGTCTGGTTTTCTCCAAGGCAGTCATATTCCAGCCATACAAATCAAAACATTTTGATATAGCAAGAAAGAGGAGAAGTACACAAAAGTTATTTAGAATAAATGTCTGACCATTTTGCTATGCTTGAGATCTCTTTTAGTAATTTTCTAGATACAGATCCAATAAGAAATTCTACCTTCTTCAGTTCTGAAGTTCAAGTAAAAATTCACTTTTTAATATCCTTTTCAATCTGTCACTGGGAATTCAAAACAGAATTAAAAAAAACACTCATCAAACAAGCAACCTACTCTTAGAGGGAACTGAAAAGCAGACTACAGTGTAGCAAGTTCAGACATTAAAATTTAGAGAATATAATATGCTCTGTGCAATGCAGCTGTGGCTAAATGCTGATTTCCACATTAGGACTAGATTAGCATCATTCAGATGTGACCTGCATATTGAATAACTATCACAAGTATAGTGCTATTGATAAAAAAAAAAAGAAAGTGCATGGTACACTTCGGATTTATTATACCACCCTTTTGTGTTTGAGAGTCTACAAAACTGTAAAGGAAGAGCTATTACTTCTCAATTTTTTAAAAAAGGTGTGTAATTTTATTTCCTATAAAAGATCAGTTTGATACTTGGTATGTATATAAAACAGAGTATAATAATGCTATGACAGTGGTGGTCTTTTTGCTACTCAAAAGAAATAGTCAAAGAAATGACCATTTAAATGTTGATTACTCTATTTCTATTCTGAAACCAGTTACAATTGATTGAAGGTGTTGTCGCCAATTTATCATAGATTATGTGGCTACACTGTCTGCGTGATGGACTTTGAGCATTTTAAACTTCAAAAATACCTTAGGATTGATAACTCCATCTGATTCACTTTCAAATTAAATGTAGTTTGCATTTGACATGAAGGATGTAGGATGTGCAGGAAGGCCCCCTGGTAAGTTTTGTGTTAAAGTGGTGAGCTTTAGGATAATTACTTTCTACTGAACAATTAAAGAACACATGAAAGCTGTAGGAAGGTTACTACTGGTGTGTGAGACCTGTCTCATTTTCTCTACAATGCCATCAAAAATAGATGTTGCACATTGTATCACACATATACTGCCATGTTTTCTGCAGTGCGAAATAATCTTTAAAGAGAATATATAGTTTGGAGAACATACTAGCAAATGCTTCCATTTTTAATCATACTGCTTTTGTATCACAGACCATCATCAAAGCTCATCCATTATTCCCCTTACTGGTTTCACTTCATTTTATTAGGTTACCACTAATGTTTGAAAATATTTATCATATTCTTTTCCACTGCTGCTGTACTGCTTTATTTGCAGCAGGCACGTGTAGCCAACTCATTCACCTTTAGTTTTAACTTCACTCCCTCTCATCCAGCAACAGATATTACCTTTAGCAATTCAATTTATAACACATGAATGGGACAGCAATCAGTCTGTATTTGACAGCTTTTAAAGCCTGACTGTGCTAGCATGAATTGTTAGTAAAACTCAGTCTTACTCTGTGGCAAATTGAGTAGTACTCTGTACACAAAATGAACCTGCATGCACTTGAGTAGCTGTGTCCTAATGAGTCACTTTGCAGGATTGAACTCCTGATGCATCCAGGAAACCATTTTGATGAGCTATGAAGTGCCAAGTAAACGTAATTTCTCTGCAGTACATAAATACATTATTTTACCTTTAAAATAGTTCTTAGCTTTTTTACTGCAGTAGCTACAGAAATGGAATTAGTGGTAGAGGAATCACCCCAGTTCCAGGAGTTGTTCTATTCCTCTCTTCTGATTCGTTGCAATCAGTTAACCACACTTCTACATAAAAAATTCTACAGAGGAAGTTACGGGTTTTTACAGGTACCAGGCACAATACCTGAAAACTTTTATTGTAAAATTAATGTAGAATTCTGTACTAATAAGTGCTCTGAATCATGAAAGTTTTATGAAAAAGCTTTTACATAAACAGTGGCTCAAAATACATATTTTCTTAAAAAAATACCAAACCCTCTAAGTCATATTTCATGAGACATTCCCTGCCACAGTTGTGTGCTAATGGCTGATTCTACGTGTCTCCACTTTCTCTGGAGGGGGAGAAGGGCTGGCTGGGATTTCTGTTGTGCAGTGGGGTTGCTTGAGCTAGAGATGTAAATCAACCTATGAAAACGGGAAATTGGAGCAATTGATGGTGGATGCAGAAGGACAATGTCAGAGTATTTTCTGGCACTGTAAGGAATAGTGGTGTCGTGCTGATATGTGCATGAATGATAGCTCTTATGAAATATTTGCTTACCAAGAAATGAGATCCATTCATGCACAGTTTTTCTACAAGTGCAGCAGATTCAGGCATTCCAAACTGAGGTGAGAAAAAAATAGAATTCTTATATTAGTATGAAACGTGACATTTGTAAACTAATGAACCTTTCCATGCTCAAATATTTGGGTTTGTGGAAGTCTTTATACTATTTGACATGGATAATTAGAAAAAGAATAAAGGAGAGAATAATAGTAATGCTTAGAAATAGGTAGTGACTTCCACACATGAGGTAAGAGACAGTATTACCTCTTTCTTAGGAAGAAAGATTGCAAGGGATAGGGGCTGATAAAATTGTGAAGGGAGTAGACAAGATGAAATTATGAAGCAGCAAATGTAACACAAATGGAACAAAGAGCCCAACAGAAATGTGCTGTGAGACTTTAATTGCTATGGGATAAGAGGAGGCCTGCATAGAAAGAGATTAAAAGGTAACTTGTGACAAACCTCCATCAGTAGCCATGCAGTCACCTCAGGAAATTGTTGTATCACTGACTGCTGGAAAATGAAGGCTATATAAGAGTGAGCTCTGTTGTTACATGCCTGTTTACCAACCCTCTACATGCTGACTGCTGCTTGGCTTTAGCAGCAGATGTTTTGCTAAGTGTGTCTTGCAGTTCCCGTGGTAGAGGGGTATTGCTGGAAAGAATTCAGGTTCAGAAACAGGGTTCCTGTAATCTGGTGGTGGTGGTGTTCCCTAAGAAAGTTACTGTTGATTATTGTCACTGTCAGTTATAAATTAAAATGAAACACAAAAGTCCAAAAGTAGCAGCTCTTTATGACAGAAACTCGATAGTAATTTGGAAAAAAGTGGATACATTGGATTTCTTTTAGTAAAAAATAGTAAGGAATGGAGCAGGGCTAAAGGTGTCCTAAAAATCTCACTGTATTGTATAGTTTATCCTGGCTTTTCAAAGAAATTACACTGTTATGCATGGAATGTGGGGAAAAAATTAGATATGTTTTCTTAAAGAAAATACCACTCTTGAAATGGGTTTTAGTATTTGTAATGTTTAGCTGTAAATTTCTGTAGCAGTAATGACCAACTCAAACTTTAATAGGTAAATATTTGTGAAGATAAGTTATTCTCATAGAAGTATGTAGGTAACCTTTTAAATTTTATTATTTCTTTCTAGAATACTTAAAACTGCTAATGCTTAAAAACATTTGAAGTGTATTAACTACTTTTTTTATATGAAAACTTCATATTCAGACAGTTTGCTTGGCCTATAAGCCATTATCCTTGAGTTGATAAATGATTATTTTATATGATGATTGGGAAATTGCTGCCTGCTTGCAGTACAGAATGGATCACAATTCGAAGGAGAGGGTTGCTGTGGGTGTTGGACAAATGGTTGGTTGTGGGATATGTTAATCTGCCATCAGTTTAAGTGATATTGGTGGAGAGGCAAAGAACCAAGGTAGTGCACACCTTCTGCTCCTGGCTTCTGCCTATCTATTTCTAGTTATTGTCTCTGTCTCCAGTTATTTGCTCTGATGAGCCGCTTTTGTGCTTTGCCTTATAGTATTAATCAAGCATGTAACTTTTGTGTAAGGGCAAATTGGATCTCTGTACACGGGTAGCTTTTCAGACAAGCAGGTGACAAGCAGATATCTCACTGCTCGCATTTAGTGATGACCACTGAATCTTTCACTTTCTCACAAATACATTAGCTCCACAACATTAAGATAAGTACAAAGGAGAGGAACTAGGCTACGTGGCAAATAGAGACCAAGTACATAAACTCTGTATCTATATCTCAATTGATATATAATTGTATATAATATCTCAAGATTATACTTATATACAATATATTGTATACAGTATCTCAATTGTATATAGTATTTCAGTATTGCAATTACAGTGGAGATGCAAGATAACAGGGAAGTATGTGCATGTGGCTAACAGGTTTCCATTATTATCTTCACTTAATTATTTTTTAGTAGCAAAGTTATTGATTTTATACAAAATGTCTTTCATGAGACTGGAAGCACTCTGCAGAATGGCTAGTTAATAACTTCTGTACTTAGGACACAAATCCGTTTTGGAAACATCATTAAGACTATTAAAATTAAGGAAATGCTAAGATTGTACTGTACAAATGTACATACACCCTGTACATAAATATTATGCACTAACATCTCATGAAGACCCAGCCTCAGTCACAGCACATAAAAGCTGATGTGATGTGACTTTTCTGAACTGCTTTTTGATTTGTTGTGCTCTGTTCAGTGTTCACTGTTCACCTCCTGTCTTGTACTACACAATATTCAAACCCTTTCTGAAATGAGAATTATTTTTCTTTGTAATTTTAAAATCGTCTAAGACCACCCTGTGAGATGAAAACTCTATTAGTAAGGGGAGTTGAGGTGCATGAGAAACAAAACTCATGCGGCACCCAGTGGCTTTGGATGCCTAACTATAGCTATTTAGGATCTGAGAGATCTACGTGTGTGTTTACATATTCAGTATTTTGGCATTTTTACCCTTCTAGCAGAGCTACCACTGTGATTGCAACACTTACTTCTTACCAATTCTGCAAATCAGAGCCAGGAATTTCAAGTTAAGCACTCAGGAAATGTCGTTTTTTTTTTCTCAATTTGCATGGCTATAGGTAAAAATACTGAGCTGGGGAAGTGACAAAATTTGATATTTCAAGGTAGAATTGAATCACCATTACCATGAATTCACTCTTTCTCTCTTATTCAACCAGCCCTGGCCTTGTGCACCTCACAATTTATCTAACAGCCCAGAGTAGTGCATAAAACTGCCATGTTTCTCTGCATTGAAAGAGGCAGTTTTTTCTGAATGGAAATGGTAGCACACGAAGGAGCAATTGTAGAGTATCATAATGTGTAAGTAAAAGGGGACAAATTCAGGTTATACAGGTAATCCCATTCTGGCACTTTAAACATTTGATGCTTGTTTCTGCAACATTAACAGCATTATTTCAGGATTCATGTATGTGTGTTCTGTCTCTGACAGGGGTCCAGCACAGCCCTCTGCTATATTGGTTGTCTGTGGAAACGATGGTGGTATCTGGTGCCCAGGCTCTCTGGAGCACTGGTAGTGGGACCTGAACAGCTTTTCACAAGGTGGTCTCTGGCAAATGGCTGCTACTCCCCACTGCTAGTCTTTGATATGCAGAGTGGCCAAGCACTTAATGTTGGTTATGCTGCAGTAATTAGATCACTTAGTTGTTTTAATCAGTGATGTAAGTGTAAGCATTAGCATTAACAGCTTTTTATAAAGTTGGTGGAAAACTTTCTCAACAAATACGGAACCAGTAGTTACAACGTGCCGGCTCTCATGGAAGACTCAGTTGATGAACAATTGTCATTAATTTTCTGTCCTGTATTCTGCTGTAGAATTGCAGCATACTTTAAAATAATATCTTCTGTTAATTAGTCTGATTCCCTTTAAGCTGAAAGGCTTTGAGCTAATTAATCATCTGAGTAGCTGTTCACAGTAATAAGTTCACAGTTTAGCTGATACATTATCATTATTGAGTGTATGAAGTCCATGGAACAGATTAGCTTTCTTAATGTGGGGATAATGGTCCACCTGTGATACACCTGTATTGGAAAACTGTTGTGTGGGGTTTTTTTTATTTTATTTTGTACATGCATATGCATAGGTACTTATGCAAAAATAAATACGGGAAAACAATAAAAATTAAACACTTTAAACTTTGGCCTACATTTTACATGGCTACAAATGGAAGTTTTGTAGAAACATTTCATAACAATGTATTATTTTCCTTGAAGAAGATTGTATGCTCCTCAATTGAAAAGAATGAGAAACCCTAATATCAATAAATTCTCACTGTTAAAGCAGGCACTGGTAAAGATTTGTCCTTCTACAGTTAAAAGCAGGATGAATACTGGACATAAGAAACCTATATATAAAATGATACACAGAAACTTGCATTAAAAAAACATAAGGAAATGTAAAATGAGATGATATATCAACATGTAGTCCGTCAATGGACTTGATTGTGTAAGTTACAGGTAGAAGTCTAAAACCTGGGTCATAGTATCCAGTAAGTTACAAGGAAAAATCTGGTATTAAAATAATGATATATCATGGAGGATACAGTTTATACGTTGGAGGAGATTATTCAAGTGGCGAAAGGATGACTGAAAGCAAGCTTGAGATATTTTGTGCAATGCAGGTTATTTTATACATAATACAAAGGACACTGCAGATATAGGAAAGGTAAAAACAGACAAAAAAAATTAAAAATACTCAAAACTCAAGTGACTTAAAATTAAGCAACATCTAGCAGCTACTGTGGATATACGTGCATTGAGAAGAAAAGATGAACAGTAGATTCTTATTGACAAGCTGTAAACTTTAAAGCACTGTTGAAGTATAACATCTAGGCCTACTTTCAGTGAAATGGTTTTTCTTCCCAGCAGGAAATAAATTGGGGCATTAAATACCTTTTCTATTATAAGAAATATCCCCATGAGCAAACATTTTTATATGATTTGCAGTGTCGGAGATTTTAACTGGCAGCTTTTACCATACATTAAATTTCTATAAAAAACGGGAGCACCAAGAAGCTCATGTAATTTTAAGAGTAAGTTCCTGGGGGTGGCAATTGCTGACTAATCTATTTTCAGTACTTTTGAATATTTGTGCTAGATTTAAGCTAAGATACTCTTTTTCCCCCAAAGATAAATACAGTAAGAGTTTCTGCTAGCTGAATATAGACTGGACTGTCTAAAGTGTTGCATATACATTCAGTACCTGTCTTAGGAGATCTGCAACTTGAAAAGCTGTCCAGTTCTCAAATTCCTCTTGAGATGGTAGTTTCATGGCCATGTTGCTGTCCAGTGAGAGAAACTTGATCTATATTAGTAACACTAAACTATTGCTTTACTGGTTTTTACTGAGCTGCTGTAGAAATCCTAGGAGGAAGTTCTTTTTGCAACTTCTTTTCCTGTTTGCTCACTTAAAGTGAACCCCTATAAAGGGTGATATAGGAAGTACCAATGCTCTCCTATGAGTGACTCTTTCCAGTATGAGGAAACTGAGTTATAGCAATGTATGCAAATATGTCATTACTGGAATCAGTTAAACAAATTCTGCTGAAAATTTGAGTGTAACTATTTCAGTCATCAGCATTGGAGGTTTGAATATGGAAACTATTTTTCATATTTATTAAAAAACTGAGTGATAGCAGTTTCTTGCCTACCTTGAACTCCTTGATCCAGTTGCTTGGATCTGCCTTCAGATCGCATTTTGCTTGCTTGTGGGTTTTGACATAGTGTGCTGCATTGTTGAGACAGAAAAAATAGAGTTCAGTTGCAAAACTTTTACTTCCATATTGTCACATCATATAGACTCATGTCAAATTGGGGCATCATACTTTTGGGCTTAAATAAAGCACTTGGTTATTCTAAGGTGATGTATGATCTAAAGTTTTGGTGGTTTTGTGGCTTGTTTTTTTTTTTTTTTTTTTTTTTTTCAGTATTACTGCTCTAGAACAAATTGCCAACAAATTAATTCCAGTGCTATGTTATCTTTTCAAAAATTACAGCTAACATAAGATGCTTATATGGATTCAGACCATAAACTTATCCAGTCCAGCATCATCTTTTCTGATGGTGGTCAGAAGTGAGCTAACTAAGAAGTTGTATAGAAACAGGGCAAGCATGTAAGACTTCCGTAGTGTTCTCCCAGTCTCCAGCCATTTCTAACTCAGGGACTTACTAGTCTGGATATGGTTTCTACATATGCTGCATGCATATGTAACACATGTTATGCCAAGGATTCCCAAATTTGAAGTCATGACTGTAACCATTTAAGGAGGGAGATGTGTAATGGACTGGGCAGGCACAGCCATTAATCACTGCTGGGCTTCAGGGGAAGGAAGACATGTTTAGTGGAGGCTGGGGCTCAGATGCAGTCAAGAGGGAGAAGAGCCAAGGAGGCTCAAAATAGGCATTTCTGCCCCTTCCCAGCCCTGTCCCACCACATCCCTTGAGCTGTGTCCCTGATCTCCTCACAGCCCTCCTCTGCCTCTTCCCCTCTAACACAGAATACGTTTCCAGTTTGAGAGGAGCAGCATGTGCAGTTCTTAAACTGGAGAAGGGGCAGGGTGAATATTCTAAAATGGAGCAAGGGGGAAAGGTTTGAGAGCTATTGCTTTGTAGAATGGACAATAAAATTGCAAAGATGCAGCTGCGGCTGTTGAAATAAACCCAGATTATTTGACTCAGCAGTTCTGAGTCACCACAACAGGAGAAATATGAAAGCTTCCATAAAAGGCCGGAGACCAAGGAATGTTAATGTTCTGCTTTCCAATTACTCTTCCTGTTTTATTTCCCAGTGCTAAATGGCTTTGGAACACATGTTCAAAGATGAAAATGGATTTCGGCTAAGTTGAAATGTCTCATCTGCTGTCCTTCAAATTTTCCTGTGTGTATTTTTGCTGTTAGATTGACTGATGGGTCAATTGTTGCCAGTGAATACTCTTAACTCTTTACTATCTTGTAACTTTGCAGAACACTAAGTCTGGCAAAACTTAGCTCCTGGAATTTCAGAAATGCACAATTGAGACCAAAGGCTTTGCACCTTAAACCTTGCCTCCTCAGAATAATCTCCAAATGCCTGGCTGTGCACACTGTAAAAAAAGTTATGTTGGATTTCATAGTGTTTTGGCTGTGAGTTGTTCCAAGGGGAGGGGGGGCAATGTATCCCTGAATGATGAGAGGAACTGATGCTCTCTTCCACTGTATGCATCAGAAGAGAGAAGTGCAGGTTTTCCTTAAGAAATTTTGCTTGCTGAGTTTGAGTGCATTGTATGAGCAGTAGGGTCTTCATGTACAGTGGAGGTGGGAAGCTGCTGGGTGGGAGATGTGTGACTTACAGGTTTAACAGTTGCTTAGGGGAAAGAGCAGAATAACAGATGGCATCAGGTGTGAAATGAATTATGTGAAGCACAGTCATGCTGTTTTTTCTGCAGTACAGGCTGAGTTCTGTTACTGAGTAGGTGTAAGCAGTTTTAGTTCAGAATATCTCGAAGGCAGATAAAAAATAATGTTTTTAAGGATTTTGCAATTGAGTGCATGCTGCCAGCAGTACCTGCTCCTCTTCTCGCTGAGTTCCACCCAGCCACTAGCATTTTTAGAAACACTGGCATGCAAGGATCTGCCCCTTGCTGCCTGCTGCCCTCCGCTGTTATGTTCCTACGTGTGGTAGTCTGCAGTGTGAGCTGAAGCTCTGCTTTGCCAGATCGCCCACCTTGCTGTGCCCAGATGTCCCTCTTCTCCCATCTGGCTTCTCTCTGATTGCTCTCCCCATACAGTAAATGGTTAATTCTTCTATAATTGCCTGAATTGACATTGTCTTAATATATATTCTGGATTTTCAGGAGAGTACTCTCAAGGCTAATGTTTATGGAGCTCACCTCTCTCCACTGAATGAGACAGAGATCTGTTTGGGAAGGTCACTTTTGGTTTTGTGTTCCCAAAGGAGCTGTACCAGAGGTGGTTGAACCACAGGGACCGTAGCTTGCAATAAATATTTTGCCATTTGTGTTTTAGTCAGATTAGAAATAACAACAATGACAAAAAATTTAAAAACAGGGACTCCGGGAGGCTCCTCTGGCATCCTGCAGCTAATACCTCGATGCCGATATTGATGTTGGCTTAGTCAATGCTGTAGTTTTATTTTCTCAAATATGTGCAGCAAAAATGAATATTATCATGCACTTCAAGGTGCTTTCCATTACTCTCAATGGGATTATTTCAAGAATTGTTGGGTAGGAGGACCCTGGATTCCCTTACCAATTCTACTTAGTTCCCTCCTACTCCCAGTTAGCTTATCCTATTGTTATCCTACTCCATAACTTACAGATTGTAAAGACTTGAATGAGAGCAAGCACTAGAGCTGGGCAGCTCATGCTCAGTTACTACTGAATATTTCCTGGAGCCTCTTGATCTGGCATGGACACTAGAAGACTGAAAAATGTGTTTAAGTGCATGTGCAGAATGTAAACTGTCATTTAAAACTTGTATCTAACTGGAGACATTAATAGTTTTCATCCATACTGTTTAAAATTTCACTTAAAAAAAAAAAAGGTGGAAATCTGATTCTGTATATTGAGAAATTTCATTTTTCTGGACCCCTTAGCAAAAATGACATCTAGTACTTGAGAAGTCCCAAATTTCAGAGGAATCTTAGTTAATGTGTATGTTTTCTAAACCAGTTAATGTGACTTCTGAACAGAAAGTCATTCTCATATGTAACTTCTACATAGAGTTAACACATAGTTACAGTAGATCTATTGGAATGAATTTTTTTCCTGCAGTCTGGAATGTGCAAGCCACACCAGAGGCATGTTTCTACAGGCTACAGCTCCTTGGAGTTTCGTGAAATAAATTATCAATTTGCAATTTCATATAAATAATTAATAAACAGTATAAAATCTGATTCGTGGTTCATATAACTGACTTTCTTACTGAACATAAGTATGTATTTTCATTAACATAAACACTAAGTGTGTTAAATTATTTCAAAACTTTGAAAGTCAAATTTGGCTTTGCAAAAACCCATAGTAGCTGCATGCAACTTATTTTACTGGATATAACAGTGGAATACTGCTCTTGGGAAAACATACTTGAGCAAAATAGCTCAATGAAGTATTACTGTATATAGAATATAAGCCATTGTCACAGATTTTTTTGCTAGTTTTCTACAAAAAAAAGAAAAGAGTGTGACTTACCATACATAAATTTTTCTTCTCCCCAGCACAGATGTTGGAGTTGATTCCAAATAAGTTAAAGGAGCAGTTTCTCATATCTGCTCTTCCTTCTTAAACTGTCCCATATGTATTTTGTTGTTCTTAATGTGATTGACAGGCCTGGCATTCATGGTGGGTGGGAGAAAAACATTCTTAAAGCAAAAAGCTTGAACAGTGTCATAGTCTAAATAAGTTCACAGAGAACATCGTAAAATGAAGCCTTACTTACTGCTATCTGTCTAGAAGCTTGGTAAGATCTTGCGTATTAGTTTTGTCTTTTTTTTAAATTATTTAACAGGAAATAAAAATACTAATAACAGAAATCCACAGGGTCTGGAAGTGACTCAGGAGATCGAGGCAGGGCTTTAACAGAGAGGCAGGATAAAATACAACTAGAGTGAATTGTCTCAGTCTCAGAAAACAATTTGATAACCCCTTTTCCTGACTGTGAGTTCTTGGGGTAGCATCAGGTTTCCCATGTCCCTAGGTGGCACAGCAGGAGAGAGAACTCTGATAATTCTGTGCTTTATTGCTCTAGGGTGCAAGAGAAAGTGAGCATTGGTAAGGATAATGTCTGGCTAAGAACCAAATGGGCCGAGTCTGGACCTTCTCTCTTTTCTGAGGAAGCAAAACCAGTTTCTGTCAAATTTCTTCAGAAGTAATGATAGTTTTCTTTAGCCTTTTTTAGATTTTGTTTTGTTTTTCTCTTTTCTTATTCTCAGCATTCTTTGGCTCCAACTTAACTGAAAAAAAAGGTGGCCAAGCTGGTCCCAGTATACTATTCTTTATCCTGTGGTAACTGCTTCTGTCTTAGTAATATCCAGCTGTGCTTTTATCAAAATACTGAATACAATTAAGGCCAGAACAAATTCCTGTCGGACCCTACTTGAAATAACCATTGTGTGTGAAAGTGATTCCCACGTATAATCTCCATGTAAGTCAGACAAGCACTTACAATATATGGTATTTTAATCACATTTCTCTAGTTTATGTGTGAAGTTTTTTATATGGGAGCACATCAAAACCCTTAGTGATACAATGTGGTTTGGGCTCCTTATTTACTAGGTGGTTATCATATCAAGGAAGGAAATTAGGCTGATTTGACACAATTTGTTCCGGATAAGTCAGTTTTTACTGCAGTGTTAAAGAAAAAACTTCTAAGTATATTGAGGCCAAACATTTGCTTTAATACATTTGTGAGAATTGGAGTTGGGGTGACTGTTCTGCTGTTCCCTGTCCTCCTTCCCCCCTCATCTTTAAGAATGGATGTTTGCCCTTAGTTACTCTCTTTTTACTGACCTACATCATGTGCTGAATTCATAGTGTTCAAGGGTAATATGCTTTGGCTAGTTCTTTACATAATCTGTGTTGAGAATTTCATTATGCCGTTCTTATTTAAAATTCGAATCCACTGTCATATCAGTAATAAGTATTCTGATCCTGCAGTGGCTGCTGTCAAAATTAAGCATCTGGTCACAGTCTTTCCTAGGAAGACTATTTAAATACTTTATTTTTCTCTCGTATTTATTATTTATTTTCATTTTCCCAACAAGGTATGAACTTGGAACCATTGCTTTACTGAGGAGACTGTACACTGATCTGAAACTTGTCACTTTTATATCACTTCCCCTATATCCATTTTGCAGCAGAAACACACCATTTTTCTTTATTTCACTTGTTCTTAAACTCATTCCTGGGGTGTGTTGTTTCAGCTGAATTTTGATTATTGCCAAATGCTAGGATTATTTGTTTGCTTGTTTTGTCACAGAGGCTGAGTACATGGCAGAAAAACCATTGTCTTAGGGACAGTTGCTCTTTGTGTTATCACTCGGCCATCTGAAATCTTTTTGTATGACTCTTGATGGTTAGTTTGACCTCCTCTGTGAATCTAGCAGCAGACTTAGCCATTATTCTAGAGAGATTTTCCCATGTCTCTAACCATCTAACAATCTATTAAAAATGTAGTTCCTCTCATATGTATTTTTTTGCAACCTGAATTTTGCACCTAGTTTTCTTTATATTAAAAAAATAATTATTTTAACCAGTACAAGAAATATAACATTAATAAAATCCCAACCTGCTACAAAAGTGACATTGTTTTATTAGAAATTCTCTTTGATTTTTTCAAAGGCTGAAACTGATGCCTTAATGCTTGGTTGTGATACCCTTCACAAGCACTCAGTATTCTTTGCAGTTTAACTGAGCCACTTTAAAAAAAAAAAATTATTCTTTTGAACACCTTGGCAGAACTTGCTGTCTATTCCTCTAAATTTCTAGGCTGGTTTTATAGTCTGCACTAATATTTTATATTGTTTCTTTACAGAACCTCATCTTCTTTGAATTCAACTGTGTTGACTATTCTGATAAAATACAGGAAAATATGTATGAACAGACTTCTGTCTCACAACTCTTATGTTAATGAAAGGCTGAGTACATTTAAAAATAGAAAACCAGTATTATTTCAGTGTCTTGCCTTACCATTTAAATAGCATTCCTAGGCTACTTAAATTTGAAAAGCTGTGTCTGATGCTTATTTTATATTACTTTATGTTCTTTTGATGGATTTTGTTAGTGTAATGAATTCACAGTTAAACACTATTGATTTCTTTGAGGCTTGTACGTTGATATGTGTAAAAGGTCTTTCACCACACACAACTCTTGACATGAGATAAATGGAAAAATGTTACATTAATACTTCGACTCCCAAGGGGCATACTAATGCATGATTGCATGGTATTCTAAAGTGAAAGATCTCAACAAAAGGTTGACCCTGTAGGTGTTGAAGACTGCCATGAAGGTAGTATAAGAACCAGAGTGGTTCCACTTCACTCCTTGCAGCTCTTGTAACCTTTGGAACAGCCTTTGGTATTTCAGTATATCCATCCACCATGCAGCAGTTGAATGGATTTCCACAGTGATCTAGTGTTATTCAAGTTCACTGAATTGGTAGAGGTTTGAACTAGAACAACTTCAGTCACAGCAGATTTTTGAGTTATAACTCAAGTATTTGTTGTTAGGAGGCATTGTTAACAAGAAATGTAAGGTACATTATAGAATTTTGAAGAGGTGCATTTGCCTGCTTAACATACAGGTTTGGATAATGAGGAACTTACAGAAGCATCAAAACAATAGTGAAGCATTAGTGTACCATTGTTTTAGTATCCTAAGTGTTATAGTGTATACATAGGAGATAGTATAGTATTATAGCACTGCATTGTACTATTATGATATAGTGGTTCTGTGCTACTGACATTCAGGTTTCATTCAAAGACATACCAAATGAATTTACAAAGGTCATAGGTTTTAGTCAAAGGTTTTAGTTCTTCTGTTTATTTAAAGCAGTTGAGATAAAGCTGAACAGGGAAAATAGCTGGATGGGGGAATAGGATACTGCAAGATCTAGGACCTTTCTGTAGGGCAGCAGCAGGTGTGAGGGAAACTGGTCAATTGTCATATGAAGTAGGGAAGATGTGGGAACAGAATCTGAGATACAGAATTGTTTGGACAAGGTTTTTATTGCATATTGTCATCAACATAGTAGGTGGAAGGAAGGAAGAAAAATGTAATGGTTTTGGGGAGCCCAAAGAGTTCAGGAAAGAAAGTTAATCACTTTTATGGGCAAGAGGAACTGGGTGGAACATAGAATCTTAGAATGGTTAGAGTTGGAAGGGACCTTAAAGATCGAGTTCCAACTCTCCTGCATAAGCAGGGACACCTCCCACTAGGCCAGGTTGCTCAGAGCCCCATCCATCCTGGGCTTGAATGCCCCCAGGGATGTGTGTCAACTGGCCAGTATTCAGATGTTGTTTGGACAAAAACTAAGTAGACCTTCTTCATACATCCTGTCAATAGAGCCATGAAAATGAAGCTGGAAGAATGAAGTTCTGAGCATGTTAAATAAAGACAGAAGAAAGAAGGAATTCAAAAAGGGAAAGGGGATTAGAAGGTGGATAGAGAAATTTAAGAGATTGACAAAGGGAGGGGCTGATAAAAGTGGAAGGGTGCAAAAAGTAAAGGAGAAAGGAGGGTGATGGAGAGAGAAGCTGTGTAAATGGAGAGGGTTTCTCAAGGTTTTTGGACTCATAAATAAAGCTTTTACATGTCTTGTGTCCTTAGTCTGCTGACATAGATAAAATTTTATGAGCAGAGTTTATTTGCCAGTCAACAGAGTGAGAATATGATTAAATCTCAATAAATAAAGACCTCAAGAGCTGAGAGATCTATAGGTTTTTTGTTTTTTTTTTTTTTTTTTTTCCTGACTGCAGTGTTTGGGGACATCTCAAAGATATTTCAAGAGTTATTATGTTTCTGATAATAAATTTTAAAAGAAAGAACTATCAAGAAAAATAATGACAAAAAGTACTTTTAAATTTTTCTGGTTTGAGCCACATAAAATTAAACTCAGTAATTTCCTAGCCTTTTAATTAGTTTTTATTAGCTCCTTTTTATTAGTTTTATTTTCTTTATCATTTAGGTAATGTCATCAAATCCCTCTGTCAGCATGGTATTAAGTGAAATTAGATCTAGATAATCTTGTGATAACTAGAAAGGTATGGAAGGGGCAAACATTCAGTGAGAGATTCTTCCCCACACCAAATCTGGAGGAGTCATCTATTGTATGCTGAATACAGTGAAAATTTAGTAGGTTATGTCCATTCTCTTTCCATTTTTCTTGTGAACTAGAAACATTTATTCCATAGCTTTAGAATCTCCAGTTTAATTGTCGTACAGCTACTCAATAAAAGCTGTTAATATTCTCATAGGTATTTTCTTCAAAGTGCCAAAGTGTCCTGTTGCAGTATGATTTGACAATACAGAGCTGTTTCAGTTTATTCTTCTCTCCTCTCTTCCAAAGGCAGAAGCCATGTTAATCATGTTAGTTTATTTCCAAGGAAATTTGTATTGCCTATTAGAAAAATGCTGGAGCTTCTAGTTGTAATTAGGTAGAAGGTGAATAATGATATGGAATGCACCAAAGGGCAGGTTTGTGGTACCAGTTGGAATTAGTGGGAATGAGACTAGTAGCTGACTGCTGTTTGTGTGTGTCTTGCATGGCAAACAGTCCCATTAAAGTATATCTTCAGATTTTCTCTGTTTCTATAGAATGTGCTAGGGAATGCTGGACACAATATCCATGTGTATTGGAGCCTAATTGAGAAAACTCCAGTAACAGCTGCTTTTTTGTGTTGCAAACATTCCTCTGATAAGCTTTTTAAGGATCTAGATGTGAGAGGTTTAATGCTGGGCTGACAAACTATGACGCATGTTCTGTATTCACCCCTCTCAATTCCACTTTAGGGAAGGGAGAGAGACTAAGGGAGAGAGACTTGCAGGTTGGAAACTAAACTATACAGCTTTGAAACAATAGTGATTAAAAGAAAAAAAATGAAATATGTACAAATATATACAAAAGCAGTATCATGTTTACCCCCAATAACACTCCCGTCACTGCCAAGGCTTCAGGCCAGGCCCTGAAAAAGTCCTGGACTTGACTCCTGGAGTCAGCTGCAGACACGAGCTGGATGCAGGAATGCAAAGATTCAGGAACATGTGGGTCGGGATCAAAGGTAGATGAACAGATGGAGTCCTCCCCGGACACTGGCCATGGACAAAGTGAGCTTGACCCTTGTGATCATTCAAATTTATACCAAGTATGACACACATGGGATGGAATACTGTGTTTGGTCAATTTTGGTCACCTGTCTGGTCAAAGGAGGGTCACAGGTGTGACCCCTTTACTTGCTTTTGTTTCTGGAGCATAATAAGTTTTTCAGAACCAAGCAGTGACCTTGGTTCTGCATACTATTCTGCAGCAGTAACTATAAACATTGAGTGTTATCAGTCCTAGCAGCAGACACTGACTGAAAAACATGCTGCTAATTTCAGCAAGTCCAGCTACTTACAAGAGACTTAACTGAAAAGTAAAATTAATAGAAAGAAAATTATTTCTATCCTGGCTCAAACCAGGACACGTGCTCAGTATACATCCATCTACTGGTAGTATTAAAAATACTGAATTTCCGACCTTCAGATTTTCTCTCTTGATGTCTGGTTAAATGATATATTTGCCAGTTTTACACTGCTTTGTCTTCCCTCTTTAACATTATTATACCATGATTCCTTGTGATCCCATTGTCATCCCAGGGGAATGATATATCTCAAATGACAAATATACTTTGAAGCAACATGGGAAATAAACACATTGGCTAAACTTCATTTACAAGGCACTGTGTTGAAACTTCCTTCTTCAGTGCCCAGTATAATTGATTTCTTTTTTGTTGATGTATTTAAGAATACTGCTATTTTATAAGATAATATAAAGAAAGATGAGCTACTGTTCTACTGGATACTGGAGTGTCTCAGTTATGGTTTAATTCACATTTTCCCTTGCTTTTGATTTCCTATGCACTGCATTATTGGGCTTGGCAAGACAAGCTGAACAGTAGTGGAAATAGCAGCTTTCTGTTTTCCTTCAGTGGTGAATACTTCACTTCTCTAGAAATGTTCTCTTCTCTAGAACAGGTGAAAGTTAACTTCCCTTCCAGAGAAGTGAATCATAAACCAAATTAGGTGAGAAAGAAAAGAGATGGACACACAAAAATTTTGCACTCTGGTATAATTTTTTTTCATATGCTTGTTTTATGCTTTTGAGCACATCTCAAAAGCAGCACTACCTTAGAATTCCATGCCTGTTTTCAGAAGTTGATTGGATGTATGATGTGAATGAGACCTTGATAACATTACCTACATTCCTGATAAATTGAAGTCACTTTTGATTCAAGTATTTTATGAAAAGTCAATGGGAATTGTTTATGCATAACCTTCATGTCCTCATTCCTTTGTTATTAAAAAGAAATGAAATGAGAACTTAAACATTAAAAAAAAAATTGTCTATAATAAATGTCAGGCTGATAAAAACCTCACCACTGACCTTCAGAACAGTGAGATTTGACTATGATGTGATTATCCACTGAGGTCAGAAGTTACAAATCAGATGAAGCCGTGATGACATTAGTCCTCTGTAACCCACACATTCTGCATAACATTCCATGCCTCATTTACCACATCTTTTCCACTGTCCAGAGCAAGATCTATTACTTCTGTTTGCAATTTTGCATCTCTCTGTTATTGACAGACTACAGCAGACAGTTGAATTCTCTGAGAAGTCTCACCTCTTGGTCAACTGTGCCCCAGTTAATAACCAAAGCACTTTATGTGCTGTATGTGTGACTGACACACGTGAGTGCAAAAGCTGTGGAAACGTGAGCTGGCCCTGATACACTTGTATCAGCAAAATGTAATGGGATGGCCCATATCTTATAACTGATTGCAGATTATTTAATGTAATTGTAAAATTGCTCTTAACAGTAGTTTCTGTCTACTCTTTCCTGTTGCCTTGGGTGACTGACCGTAGTTTAGTTTGATTTACAGGCACATAAATGATTTTATCATTTAGAATTAACCCCCTGTCACAGTGTGTGCTGGAGGCATTCTGATCCAGTGTCACTATCACATCACTGAGATGATGCCATAAATGTTATTGCCAGCCCAGCTTTTGTAATTTCTACTGACAGCTTGCAAAGTGCTTAAATCAGCTTATAGAGTCATGTTTTTGTTTCTAGTTTTAAAGAAAGCACAATAACATATAAGGGAAATAACTACCAAATAGTTATGAGATTGTCTGGAAAGCCACACAATCACTCGTTAAATATTTTTTTCCTCACTAGGGCTCTAACTTTTTTCCCCATAACTTTATCTAGCAGGACTTGATTAATGCAGATCAAAGCAATGCTTAAATTCAGGTATTGGAAGACTTAAGTGCTGAAAACTACTTTGCATAGAGGAGTCAATAGAGGTTCTGCTCTGGATGGACCAAACTCGGGACGTTTATGATACTATAAATAATATTTTTCATTTTCCTTCTCATTCTGACAATAGATTGCACTCAGCTCTCTTACCTCTTGCTGTCTTCCTCACAACATGCAAAACCGTGTGAGTCAAAACTCTCTCTAAGAGGAAGAGAGCAGGCCAGAAAGAATGTGATGTATTTGTGGGGGTTTTCCTAGATTAGTCCTTTTCAGATTTCTCATCTGTATCCCAGGAAACTTGAGAGCACAGATACTTGCTTGTCAAGAGGCTCTCTGAAAAAAGGTAGGCTGAAGCACATCCCTCCTGCACAAGTGTGGTTATGAATCTTTGAGAGGGTGAGGAAAATCCTAGGAAGCGTATGGTGGCCAACTTTGCCTGGCTCTCTGAAAGACTGGCATCTGCTCTGCTATTGATAAAGAACTGTCTGGAAAAAAGAGACCCCTCTGTTTGATGTGAGGCTATCGGTTCATAAGGATTGCCTTTCTGCTTCCCTTTTTTTCCTGAGTTTGTCAATTTGTCTGCCTTCTGATTGCAAGCTGCCCATGGGGGTCGTTCCTCTCTTGAAAGATTAGAAACATCTCAACAATAAGGTGATTCTGTTGTGGAAAAGCTGCTTTCTGTGTTTGCTCACCCTGTCTGAAAGACAGAGCCTTTGTATTTATGGCATTTAATCCTCTAACACAAACATCCTTGCTTGTGCTACCTATGACTAGTAAAAAAAGACTTTTACAATTAGTTTCTACTATTAACTCCAGTTTTAGAAACTCTTTAAAGTATTTCTTTTCCACTGCATATAGAAGAATTCTAGAGCATCCATCATACAAAAGTAGGCTGTCCAAATATAATCAATCTCAGCAAGAGCAAAGTTGAAATGGAGCATGTCGTATAAAATTTCTCAGTGATATTTGATACCTTTGTAATAGTAGAAGAAATTAGAGGAAACGTTGAAAGGAATAAAACTCCCTGCTTCAGAAGGTAGCCACCTTCTTTAAGACCTGGTTGTAAAATTTTTACCTAATAGAAGAATTTGTTTTGTGTGTATGACTTTGGAAACTGGAAAACAAAATCAAACAAGCTGCTTAAATGGAGCTGAGCCTCCTCTGTTCAATTCTTGTGCATCCTCTAATATGCTTGTAGGAAATGGATCTTTAGATTCTCTCCTATGCTCTCAGAGGAGATTAAAATAATACTGGTAACTATTTATCAAGTGTTATATGGGAGTATTAGTATTGAGGCTTAACTTTTGGCGAGGGTATTTCAGGAGTTTTTTGTCTAATTCCCCTGTGGATTGTATCAGTTGGGCTGTTTGCACACTGAGTGTTCTAATAAATGTTGTAAATCTTTTTTTTTGTTCACTTTCACAAAATATACTGTAGAAAATTTTTAATATGATTATTTTGTTTAGATACCTAAATTGCAAATCCATTACACACAAACCTTTTTCATAAACTGAGTAAGCAAAGACAAAATTGCTAGTGGAAAGGATACCTTTTAGGAAACTGTCTTACCAAAATGACCCCATGAACCACTCAGTTAAAGTTCAGGGAGAAGAATGTAAATCAAATGAAGTGCTGTTTATTTCCAGAGAGGATCTTAATCCTCAGGGTGCTGTGCTTAATGTTATGGGATCTTCTGGGAGAAGTTAGTGCTTGCCTTTCTTTCAAGTTACCAACTGAATTCTGAAGGCTTTGAGAGAGCAGAGCGCTTTGCTGGACTGACACAACAAAAAGATGGTGAAATTACATTACTGTTAATGAATGTTTTTCAAGTACATTTTGAGAAGATAAGTTGGAGGTAAAAAGAAATGAAGGGGACAGATGGTGACTATGCATTTCACTGTTTGAATAATGTTCCAGATGAGGATATTGAGGATATCAACATACTTCCCCCCCACCCGCCACCCTGAAGCATGATGAGGACGCATTAGAACAGGGAATGTGCAGTAGCACAAACTGCACTCAGGAATAAGATACTACTGTTGGTCATAGCAGGTGAGATACCTTGTGTGTTTTCAGTAAGCACTAAGGCAAAAATAGGGACAGCAAAAGACTTTTTGAATGGTGAAAGGCATTCTATATTGAACAAATTTTAATCTAGTGCAGCTGATCTTACATAGTATCTGACTAGTAAAAATTTCCGCTAAAAGAGTGGCACAATGAAGTTGAAAATCCATTATTTGAATTATCAAATGGGTATTTTGAAATAGACTGCTTGATTTGAAGAAAGAATAGTGAACTCAGAGATGGAAATTATTCTCAAAAAATACACTCATGCAGCAGAGAGAAGGTGGAGGTGGCCACATACACATACTGGACAGTTCTTTCCACGTCTTCAGTAAAATTTATTGAATACCATTTTAATATTTCATTCCACTGTGTTACACTTGTTTCTTACAGGATTAACAAATGCAACTTCAAATTGCATAGTAGCAAATTTCCTAACACCAACGCATAGGTCTATTAATAGAAAAGACTAAATCCCAGGAAGAGCAAGACCCTAGTCAACCAACTCTGATTTTATGAAGTATTTTTCTATATATTTGTTCTTTATATTTATTCTGAAATTTAATAATGGTGATCAAAACCATATTTCAGAGCAAAACAATGAATGATCATCTGCAGTTGCAGACAATCAGCAGTTGCAGATATCTGTTATCACAGATTTATTCAACAAAATAGTTTCTAGGATGAGTTGCACTGCTATAGGCCTAGCTTAACTCTGGTGATATTTATACAGTGTGTATATGAGATGCTAGCATTTAATCAAGAGAAATATAAAGCATTATAATGCCATGTTGTAACAGTCCATGAGGGGGAGTACTTAACTACACTGAATCATTTCAGCTCAGGAACAGAGACTGAAAGCTGGAGCTTTAATGCAAGGCAGATGCACTTAGTTAATCTCTTCATCTCTTGTTGAAAGTGAAAATCAGTTTCTGGAAAGAAGACTTTGTCAGATCTCTAGATTAAAACTAATTCAGTCACCCCATGTATATGTAAAATCAAATAGTAAATGCCTTGCTGAACCCGAGCCAGTATAATGAGTTTTCAAAAAGCTAATTGTGTTTTTCGTCATTTGGAAAGGAGTGTGATAGTTTCTTCTTTTTATTTGACTGGACGATTAATTTATTAATTGTAAAATTGGGAGTATTTACACATACAAACTTACCATCTCATTTTCCCGTATTTATGCACTAAACACAGGTTCTATGTGTAATTTTATCATAGATAGTTGATGCACTTCTTTCATGTTCTTGTTTAGTAAGAAACCTTTTACTGTTACTGCTGCAACTGAGATAGGAATCTAGCCCACAGTACACATTCATGCAGGAGACATTTGCAGCTGTCAGTTGGCAGCTCACTGGCTTGTTTTGAGATCTGTGGATAAAACACAGTGCAGGTTAGTGACGAGATAGAGGATTGTATTTTTTTTTCGCTAACTGATACTTTGGTGTCAAGGGGTCTTAACATGATAATTGATTGTTAGTTTACTCTGCCAAATTCTATGTGGAAGACAATAGTAGAGTTGTCTACTGTTTCAAAAGCCCACGCTTTTGAAAGAAAATGTTATACTTTGCCTTTTATTTGGAAATCTTCATCTTCTTAAATGCTAGTCACACAATTTGAGCAAGTCATAATTACTGAAGTTAGAATTCTTAATGTTCCCCTGTTTGTCAGGAGTGGAACTACAACAATTACACTGTCAGAGCTTTGCTCTGTGGTGTGCAACAGCCTCTCATTGTACCTTCGTAAGCAAAATATTGTGGTATCTATAGAAGATATTTTAAAAATCTGCTCTTTATTGCAACCAGCATCTGAAAGGGAGAGAAGTGTTAAAGTGCATAGTTTCAACCTTACTGCCAGGGCTGATATTCCCAATGTACTACATCACCTTGTAAATAGAATTTGTATTATGATATGCCAAATTCTGGCTTTGATAAACTTTCTGGTGAATAGATGTTTGCTGATGATATCATTTCAGGACTTAATGTTTGTTCAATTTGAAATGAGGTCTTAATTAAGGCTTTATTTGAAGATGTTATATGGCCATTGATTGTAAGCCTAATGGATTCTCTCTCTGCTTTTGGATTGATTAAACAGCAATTTCTGACTGAGAGAATTGGGAATAAGTGCTATCGAACACCGACATTACATGTACATTTTCATGCTTCAGTAAGTCAGATTCAAAGAAGTGTGTCAACAGTATATTGGAAATGATACCTTAATCTCCATCAAACCATCTCTGAAAACCGCCCAAACCTTGAAAGAAATTTCAATCTTAACAATGAGCCAAAGACAACTGTTACATTTTTTGAAAGGATAACTTTTTCTTGCCAGTGAGTTTGTCTCTAGAGGAAACAGGGAGTGTGTTCTCAGTCAGGGGCAGTAGTTCACACTCCTTTCTCAGGTGAACTGTTTGAGTATTTGACTTGCTGTCACTTTCCTAGCAAAACCAGTGATCACAAAAATGCGGTAACTTAACTGAGCTGTTTTTAGCACAGAGCTGTCCTCATGTAGGAGCATCATCCCTTTATGTTGAAATACTTGTGTTGAAGTAACTGATCCAAATAATTCACTGAACAATTCCTCCTCTGTTTCAGTTTACTATTCAAACATTTCCTGGACAAATAATTGCTAGATCTAACACTGGAATATGGCTTAAAAAAAAAAAAAAAGAGCCTCTTGATTTATTTCCATTTTATGAACAGAGTGACTTGGGTAACAAGCTTCAGTTAAAAATGATGACAGTAGTTCCAGAAGAATTTACATCTAGAACAAATCCCATGAAGAAAGAAATGAAACATATATGGATAGTACCAGCATTTCTGTGATGCACTTAAGGGTCATATGAGTTATCAGACTGGAATTTCATTAAGTGGCATGTGTTTAAGAACTGTGGAACATGTTCAGCCATTATGCAAGATATTATGGTATAATATTCTTGCCTGCATAGTATAGTAATAAACAATTTGATAGAAAGAAGTGTCCCCTAAATTAATGTATGTCCTCAACTTCTGAATACCTCAAGAAAAAGTTGATGTCCTGAATCTTTGTTGATACATACACATACATATGTGCACACCAGTATGCAGGTAGAAAGCACATTTTTTCTGCACCAGTTGCAGAGGAACTATTCTAGCTCGTACTGAAGTCTCTTTACTTATTTAGACTTCTGAAAATCTTAAATGAATCCATTTTTGAAACACAAAGCCTTTTTTGCCATCTCTTTGAGTTACAGTTATACTAGCTGAAGCAGAAATAATCTAGAAGCTGTTCTTAAACCAGGAGTATAAATGGAAATGATTCAGTGTAGAAATCATGGGTACTTATTTTAGTCTTTAATTTAGCAAATTATTCAAGTATAGATTAATAAATTCATAGGTGTTAAGGTTGCAAATGACTAACAGTCATACTAGTGTGACCTTTTGCTTAACAGAAATTACAATTTATGTAAATAAATTCTTGCTTTATATCCTTTGACTGTGTTTGAACTAAAGCATATTGTTCATAAAAATATCCAGCTTTGATAAAACGAGTTACCAGTGTTTTAAAATTTGCCACACTCCACCTGCACAGACATTGATGAAGGTGAATGGATCGTATCTACCATGTATTTCTGCTGAGAGCTTGAATGTTTCAAGCTACCTATGTATTACACCATATCAGTATAAGTACATTTAAGTCTAATTATATCCCATTATGACTAGTCTTGATATGCCAGAATATGACTATCAAAAATCAAGACCATAGTTAAAGAAATGGTTGCAACTTCTTTAAACAATAGCATATGTTTTAAAAACAAACCACAAACAACCCCCACCTCAAACACCATTCAGTGCTGTTATTAAAATCTAGAAAAAGCCAGAGATCCAACATATAATTTATGGAACTGATTGTTCTGAGGTTCATGTTGCTTATGCCCATTTAGGACGTAGTGTTTGCAAAACTCAGATAAACTAGTTAATGTCACCAGCAGAATAAGGTGAAATAAAGTGGCGGGGTCATGTCCTTATTGGCATTGCATCTAACAGTGCTACAGTTCCACTAGATTCAGTGGTGTTACCTCTGAGATGTTTAATTAAGGCAGGGACTTCTATGTTTGCTTGGTTTTTAATAACCTTTTGGAGAATAAAAGCATTTCTTTTTAGTGAATTCGAACTATAAAATAACATCAGCTTCAGCAGATCAGAGCAATTAGTGATGTGTAAGAGAAAAATCTGGAGAGAAGTTCTAGGAGGGGAAAAAACTGGAAATAGATTAAATGTTTTGTTTTAAGATTTTTTTTGTTCTCATTTAAAAATCATATAATCATATTTTAAAATAAAAATAACACAAATTTAAAAAACAAAATAAGGAATTAGGAAAACAAGTATTCTGAAATTGCTTTATGTTGCCTGGCTTCACATCAAATGAAATAAATTGTTCAACCTAGACTGAATGTGGATATTTTTGGATAGTCAATTCAAGGAGTTTAATTTTGGGTTGAATGAACACTTTTAATCACAGATAAACTTAGTTGCATTTCATGGAAAACATTCTACCTTTTCCAATCAAAAAAATACTTCTTTCAACAATCGTTCAGCAAATGAAGTAAACTTTACCTGCTTGCATTCCTACACCATGTGTGCTCCTTTTCATTCAGTATTAAGCACTTGTAAACATGAATGCACTAATTTGCCCAAGAAAACTGTATTTAATCTGAGGCCCAATAGGGTCACTTGACCAGATAAAGACAAAGGTTAGAATGAGTTTAAACAGAGAAGAGCTGCAAAAGCTCATCTGATAGTTCTACAGAGGGAAATTACTGCTTGTATAACCACAAAACCAAGCCAGGTGTCATCATCTGAGTCAGGTCTGACTCCAGTCTGTCAGACACTGTTAGCCCAAACACAGCTGTTACCTTCTCACACCTAACACAAATGCAAAAGTTTCTTTATTTGCACAGGAATTAATTAGCTATAAACACATTTGGCAATGTGGATAAACGATCCCAGCAATCCTGACCCCTGCTACTCTACTATTGTCCACATGCCCAGAATTGCTAGTCCAATAGTCCTGATCTCATCAGCCATGAGATCCTATTGAGTTAAACCCTTTACTGAACTCTGGACTCTAAAGATTTAACCAGTTCATCAGTGCTGGAAAAAGGCTGCTTTTAGCCAAAATCCAAGCACAGATTTCAGACCCTTGTTTGCATCAGTGTTCAATCAATTTTCTCAGTTCTAAACTTACTTTAAAACACAAACAAATGAAGTCTGTTTTCCCAAAGCCTAGTAATTATCCTAACCTGATTGTTGATATGGATATCTTGCATTACCCATAATAAATAGAGCCTGCTGGCCCAGATGAATTTAGGTTTTCTTATCTTAGCTACCCTAAATCCAGTGTTATTCTTACTACCCGTGTTTGTAGCCATATCGAACACCTCTTCTGAGTAAGAACAACTGAAACTTAAACCCCAACATATATTTCTGAACCTGCCTCAACCCCTTCTTGTTCCCTCTTATGTCTTTCAGCTCTAGCCATAATCTGTATCCAAATCATCATCCTAATCTATTAACATGCAAATACAATATTTATTATCCAAAATATCATGGCCAGGAGGTAAAATAATGTTAAGATTTGGCCCAAGTACACTCCTAACCTTGTGTTATCAGATCCTGTAGAAACTATTGCCCTTGATTTCAGGTTGATACTGCTTTCTCCATTGCCACGTGTATAGATTGGGAATAAAAGTGGTTCCTCAATTCAAGGTTTGTATATAGATAGGCTGACGTTTACGTTGCAGGCACAGACTTAAGAGGGCATCTCAAAGGGTTGTGAGCCCAGATACTTTTATCTGTGGTAACGAGATTGCTGCTTAAAAACTTGTAATGTAGGCTTTTTTAAATTCATGGGCATAAACTTGCTGTATTTGAGTCCTAGGACTGCACTGGAAAACACTTGTGTTCTCACAGCTGAAAAATATTGAAAAACAGTGATCTAAATGGAAGGTGAATGAGTTTGAAGCTTCTAGTCACTTGTGAAAATAAAAAACCTGAATGGCACTCAGCATGCCCCTTAAATTTACATATGTGCCTATTTTGAAATGTGAGGAATGGGGAGAATATTGACTACTATTCAGGCATATTCAGCATGAATTAGTGTGAAAAGTGATATATAACTCTTCAGGTGTATCCAATTTATTTATAGAACTGAAGCAGTCTTAACAAGTTTGAGCATTTTTAATGTAACCATTTAAATGGAAACCTGCAAAATATGGCTTCTCAGGGAAGAAGCAAGGGTACAAACTCTCAATCATTGCCATAATGAGAAAATATTTTCAAATTTAACAAAAAAATCCTAAGCAGTAACTTTTAATGTGTTGCTAAAATCTTTCTTGCTCTGGAGATGATTGAGGAGGCTGTATAGCATTTTCTAGTGTCACATCTAGAATGGAAGTCATAAAGCAACTGGCTCTACCATCATATTCATTAAATGCCTTCTCAGCTGATTCTTCTAACCTTTAGATTGCTCTGGCTTTGAAAAAGAGGTTTTTCAAGTTTTCCTTTGTGGTTTCTGAATCAGGTGCTGCAGTCGACTCCTTTTGGCTCAGATATTTTACAGAGGTAAACGTACAGGTAAACTTGTAAGAAAACTTACAACTGACTTGTAAGTTTTCATGTTAAATGTACAGTATTGCATTGTGAGTGTCAAGGCAGTAACTAATTGTAACTCTGTCTGTTACATGTATTACATATTTAAAATAGTTTAATTTTATGATTTCTAGGCTCTGTTATTTTTTCTGATCATCTGAATCTGCTAAATTGCTGTGCCAAGCAATGTAAAATAGCCTTGAGAACATCTTACGAATCCAAACACATATAGTAGGACTGAGTTTGGCTGAAGAGGTACTGTCAGTTTTTCTTTCTTGCTTAGTCTTTAAAACAAAAAGTTATCCTCAATTTCTGTCCCTCACACTCACTCCTCTGGGTTGCAGGGCTGTTTGTTTACACTGGCGTTTGTGCTGTAGTACGCTTGTGGGTAGTGCAGCTGTGGAGGTAGTGTGAGGTGATCCTGTGGTGGTTTGCTGCGGAGAGAACATGTGTAAATGGTTAAAGTTAGAGTGTTTGCCCCAACAGTTACTATACCTAACTTTTAGAACTGTAAGTTTAATGCTTTAGTTCCATACAAAATTATGTTGCCAAAGAGATAAGAAATTATGTGTAAATATATATGAACTGTATGTGTATACATACATAATTTACAATCATGTGCAAATTCTCTAAAGATATTTTTGATACCTTTCAACTTTTATTTGCCAATGTCTACCAGGGAATAGCTATTTAGAGTATTTGTTAAGGGCCTATATCATAGGGCCTTGATATATGCCTACATAGAATCACAGAATTGTTCTGGTTGGAAAAGACCTTTTATATAATCAAGTCCAACCAAACTCTACAAAGTCCAGTGCCCAACCACATTCCTAAGCACCACATCTACACATCTTTTAAACGTCTCCAGGGATGGTGATTCAACTACCGTCCTGGGTAGCCTGTTCCAGCGTTTAATAACCCTTTCAGTAAAGAAGTTTCTTCTAATATCCAATCTAAACCTCCCCTGACACAACTTGAGGCCTTTTCCTTGCTTGTTATTAGGGAGAGAGACCAGCCCCCACCTTGCTACAACCTCCTTTCTGGCTGCTGTAGAGAGCAATAAGGTGTCCCTTTATTGCCATCATCAGACTGTTCCTACTCAGAAACCATTCTCCTGGATAAAGCCATCTTTTTCCACTCGCTGCAGCAAAGTGATCTTAGTAGTGAAGTATTTTCCTCTGTAGATCTTTTCTTCTCAACATGATTTTGATACAGCAAAGACCAGTGGGTAAGAGAGAAAAAGCAGTACTTTCCTCATTGCTTCATTTAAGTAAATCAGCTGTCCGGCCTAAGTACCGAATCTACAGGAGACTTTCTCCACATCCTTCTACTTCACTTGTTTACTTAGGGCAGCGAAAACTGGGTGATAGATTGGTATCACTTCTTTGGTGCTTGAATCAAACTTGTAGGGTAGCCTGGAGTAGCTGGAAATGAGCTGGCTGGGTTTTGAAAACATGCACTTGGTAATATTGTCAAAATAATTGTAAAAATTGTCAGTATTGTAAAAATACATTATAACTTTGACATGTACTCATACCTGCTCTCCATAACTGTTAGCACAGTCTCAGGGTTTAGGCCTTTCTCTCCTCTAACTTGGCCAGATTTTGTCTTTGTAATTCCACAGATTTCAACACAGTTAAAACAGAGGATAGATTTGTCTCTGGATCATGCTTGTATTAATGACATTTTGAATTACAGTGCATTGTAAACCTCATAATAATCTGCCAACAGCAAAAGAAAACTAATATTGAATTGTGTCCTTAATAATATCTCAGTGTGAAGTGACTAACTTAAAATATCTTTAAATTATAAGCATGTATTTTTATTAAAATTTTGAGTAAATTGTTGTGACAGAACAGCATTCACAAGTAGATTTACCTGCTTTAAATTTTTCTTGCTGTTCTGCTTCATAATGTATGGTAATTATTTTAGCATAGGAATAGAAAACCAGAAGGACATAGGAAACCTTAATGAAGAAAGACAAAACTTTCTGTCAGAAAGTTCTTTGCTATGATGTGGTCTTCTCATTTGTCAATTAACTGTTGAATTACTAGCTACAGTCATAGTTATGCAATAGTATGTTGACTGACTTTTCACATTGCAGAAAAATTACTGGCATTACTTAAAACTGAAATCTTTCTGCAGCTATAAGCACAGGGAATAGGAGTAAAGCTCATAATACAAGTACTTCAATTAGGTGGAATTCTACTGTCTCTTTGAATAGTATAAAATGTGTCAAAACCTGTAATGGAATTTCCTAATAAGAAGGTGTGCATCATAAAATAATGGCATGAAATTTACATCTGTGATTTAATGAGTGAGAAAGATGGCTCTAAAGGCTGAATTGTCAAAAATGTCCAGGGACAGTGTTTTCTTAAAAAGATCAATCGACATGATCACAATAAATATGCAATGCTACACTGGGGCAGGGAATGTGTGGGCTATTGCAACTTTGAATTTATTTAGTAATAAACTTTTTGAAACAAAACGTGGGAGCAAATTTTGAGGTAACCTGGAAAAGGAATTGCCAGTGACTTTGAGAACTAAATTTTTATTCAGTTGAAAAAAAACCAACAACTTTTGTAGTGACAGGTAGAGTCATCAAGTGCACACTGCAAAATAAAAAAATGTTTATTTTGCAATACTCTAGGCAACTGTTGAATTATGGGTGAAGTCAGTAAGATATGGAAAGAAGGCTTTTGTGGAAACTGTGTTAAGAGTGGTTTTGGGTTAAAAAAATCCAGCTGGATAAAACAAATGTTTTCCTGCTATGGATTTATCTCCCATTTAAGTTACTTTTGCTGTAATTAGTTCTGTATTAATGGAACTTAGAACCTCAATAAATCAAAAAGATGAGAATTCTGCTCCACTCCACTCTGCTTTCTAGCTTCTTTCAGCTCAAATTTCTAGAAAAAAACAAGGCTTCTAACTGATTTTTTCATTCACCTGCAAAATTCACAGCACATCACTCAGATGAACATCTGTTGTGTTTTCTCTCTGGAAATAACACAAAGATATACATGATCCTCATCAGCAATTCTTTCATCTTCTCTGATGCTGTCCCTGACTTTTTTCTACAGCTTATTTCAGTGCAGTGTGCAGACAGAGTTCTGTCAGGACTCATCCTACAGTTAGCCATTACCTGTTGCTTTTGTGCAATAGCCAGACAGTGAGATAAACTTCCTTATCTTGGTATGATGTGCATTAACTTCTTAGAGGACAAGGGGACATAGTGCATAATATTATTCATAAGTTTTTCTTTCTTCTGCAACAACATTATCTATGGTACTTACTCTCTTTATTACCTGGTCTGATTATCTCTTCAGCTTGATGATGGTGGGAGCTGCAACCAGAGAAGTTTTCATGTACTACTGAAAACTGAGTGTTTAGTTTAAAGCTTTATGTGAAACATGGCAATAACCTTTTCCCATTTTTCATTGTTTTTGCTAAAGCACATCTATCTTTATGAAATGCATCATGCTTTACTATCTGTAAGTGTAGGAGGCATAAATTTCACACATGCTGCTCTTTGCATATTCTGTCATGTAAATAGGTCTAGAACTGCATTTGCAGTGTTACTGCAAGATGCATCAATTCTACCATCTAGTAACTATCATAATGACTAATAAAAAGAAGATACATGGTCAATTTAGCTGCTATGTTAACAGTGTCCTACTAGAGAAGTAGGGGAGGAAATAAGAGAATTAAGGTGGCAAGATAAGAATTTTTATAGAACACTGTATTTATGTCTAGTATTATCTTTTTATACAAAAAGTTTCTGAAATGTCCACAGGAATGTTATTTGGTCATCACTGGGGGAAATAATCTTTTCAACTGCCTAAATATAGGCCATGCAACACCATTTGTGTAGCTCCTCGTCTCTGAAAGGTTGCTTGATATTTGTTAATTAATGAAAATATCCTTAATACTGGCAATGAGATGAAAGTGAGACTCTAAATAAATGGTACTCAACATCAAGTGACCTTTACCCTTGTAAATTGTGTTTGGAAGAGATGCATAACTGTCAAAGGACCTGCCTGACCATGTGTATTGATGGGATTATGCAGATATGTCAGCTTGTTTCTGAGAGGTTCACAAGGCTCTCATGAGACTACAGTAAAAAGGAAACCTTTGATGCACTAGCACAAAAAAATCAAAGAACAGTCCAATAACAATCACAACAAGGAGCAGCAGCTACCATTAGCAGCTTAACCAAAGAGAGCAATTGTGATGCTTGTAACTGAACAGAGACTGAAAGAAGAATGAAAATAATAGTTTCCAAGGGAAGTAGGCATATTGATATTGGTAGGAAGTAGCTCCTGCCAGGATTTGTCACCAATTACTTTTCCCCATGCTGTAAGGGGGAGCCCTATTGCTCTGTTTTATTATTCAGCACTGTGATCTCTCTCTTCCCTGGTTTCCTCTGAAAGGGCTCAGAACAACAAGCTCTTTCTGTAATAGCTGTGTATATAATTAGTCAAAGAAGCTGTCAGCTCTGGGTATGATTTCTGGATGGGCAGTTTTTTAGAGATGTTGCTAGGTACATTCTTTTTCAGATTTTCATCTCCAATTTGATGGAGAGAAAAAAAGAAAAAGATAAACAGCTATTCTGACCACATGTGTCAGAAGTGTAAATTTGATTACAGCAACTACATGGTTTTGTGTCCTTTCTAAGCCTGCTTTATCTTAGATGCCAAACACATGATACAGCCAAGTTAGCATAATTAAAGCATACTATCATTTAATCAGTTTTTCAAAATTCTTGGTCACCTGGGTATTTTATGGAGTTTATAATCTTTCATGGGAATAACTCGAGCATGTGTACTTCCAAGTTGCCCCCTGAAAATGTGCTTGTAGTTCAAAGGGTATAAACACCAAAGAGGATGAGGGAGAATTGATTTTTAAATGTATCTGAACATCTCCAGAATATACATTCAATAGTTCTTTAACTTTAATAGTAAGGCATTTATTCAAAACACTGGAATAAAATGTAACAGCATGATGTTCTGTTTCTTTATTTTTTAGGCTAGACAGATAAGTTTACCATGCTCATTTTGGAAGTGTTTGTATATTGGGGGAAAAAAGTGGGACTAAAGAAATAAATTCATGCAGCGTATGTTCAAACAAAGTTTGCCGGTGCAGGCAGGAGTGTTCAGGAATTCCAAGTACAGACCCCTTTTGCGTGATATTTTACTAAATGGTAATGAAAACTTCCCACATAAAGTGGAATTAAGGAAAGAAACTTGAGGCCTTTGAGAGTCTATAAACTCCCTGGTGACAAATGAGGCAGAGGATTGAGGTAAAACAAATAAGGTAAAACAGAGCCTGTACTTGTTTGTAAGTGAGAAAGCTTCACAAAAAAGTTGTTTAACATTTTATATGTTATATATATATATATACATGTCCTTCAAGGTTGTGCAATGGCTAGGTGTAAGTGGTACAAATATAGAAAAGTTCTATATAACTTCATTAAAAAATATAATTGGATTCCATTTTGAAAACTAGGAAAAACACCTGCTATATTATTTTTAGGCATTGAGAGATTGGTAGAACAGGTATCAACAGCAAAGGGGCTGTTTAACAGCCAAGGAAGCCAGAATTTAAAATCTGAGTCATGGCAATATCTGAACAAATACATGGAGGATTTTAGAATTTCCATGGAATTGTTCATTAGAAAATACTGAATTGCCAAAGACTTTAAATTTAAAAGCTAAGAAATGTTAATCCTTGTGAAATAAAACTGCATGAAATGCTGTTAAGCCTATGTGAAATAAAAAAGGTATCCAAAGAATAATTTATCCAGTTTTTATTGATGGTGCTCTGAAGGTTGGCATAGTGCAGCTGTGTATTAAAAGCATTTTGCACCATTCTTCACAGGAAAGCTATATAAAGTGGGCAAGTAATATTTTATAAAATATTTAAAATGCAGTTTGCATGAAAGCAGGGCACTAAAGGACTCTCTGACAATAATCAAGAAGGCACTGAAAGCATGTGTGAATGCTGAAATTCAGAGGAACTGAACTGAGCTATCCAGAAATCATGTGTTCCTGCACTTTTCATCATGAGGAAACTCCCTTTGAAGCCAGATCCATAGTCTGGGCATCAGGGTGAATTCTATACTACTGACTGCTTGGGATGCTGTTGTTGGCAGAGACATCGTAAGTGATGAAATTCTTCTACTGAAATGCCCATCAACATTCATGTACATCTCTCTCTTAACTCATGCCTTTGATACCGCACAGAACTAATCCACAGCAAGAACATCAGAACATGGAAATTTGTTCTAGATTTCCCTCCAGTGACTTGAACTACCCTGAACTCCAGGAGACTGTACTGAGATGGAAAAATTTCTGCAAGATTCTGTGGTTTTAGGCCACAAATCATTATGTGGTAGAGAGTAAGGGATAATACATGGTGCCATGGTTCATGTAGCAGGATACATTTCCTTTGTCATAAACAAGAGGCATGCTTTTTCTCTGCTGTATTTGCTCTCTCCCTACTGCATATTCTACTTCCGGCGTTACTGGAAAAAATATTATACTGTGATGTTGTAGCAGAGAAGGCTATTCACTCATCTAGGATATGGAAATCTTGTTAATTTTAGAAGGTATGTTTAATAAGATTGCATCTTTGGCAGAGACCCTTTCATGATATTATACTGTGTGTACTAGACAGAGAAAATCTCTTTGCATTAGGTTCAAAGCCAGAAATTGATTTCCAAGGAGCTGGATGCCTGGGCTGCTTAGATATTTTGAAAATCCCACTAGGCCTCTGTTTGCAGCTTTTTTGCACCTAAATACCCTCAAAAATCTGGCTCAAGAGTAACATGTAGTAACATGAAGGAATAATAACTTATGTTTTTCATGCCAGAAGGATTTTCCTGGCACCAAGCATCTTGATGTTACATTGGGGGAAATAATATTTACATGTTTGAGAGCACTGAATTAATTCTAACATAAAATAAGACTTTGTTTAACATCTGTAAAGAATCTGTTCTCAAATACATTATTCCTTGTAGGGCTTGAGATAAAGTAAAATGTTTTACCAAGCCTAGGAAGACTGTAAACAGGGAGATGGCCAGTGTTCAATGGTCGATTAGCAGTCTGGAAAACAGACACGGAGCAACCCGAACAGATTGCTCAGCCTTAATGTCAGACCCATCACTATGAATTATTTTTTCTTCCTTGTTGCAATTCTTTTGCTGAAACCTCTTAAAGTCTGCTTGTTCATTTTCCAGTTCCTATGAAAAGATCTCTTATAATTTCAAAATAACCTTGAAAATATTTATTTTGACAACTTCAATGTTATGAATCAGAAAGAAGAATAGATATTTTGGCTTCTGGGTTATCCTTAGATAAAGGAAGCTATGAATGGAGTCTAGCCTATTTACTAAACTATGTATATATTTTCTTTATGGTCTCAAGAAGACCCCAGAGCTGAAAGCTCTATATTAATATTTGATCGTTACTTTCTATTCTGATGAAAAATGTTTCTTTGTACCTGTGATAATACAGTTGAAGCAGCAAGAGCTTTAGGGCTGCAAAAATGTCAGTAAGACTTTTATAATTTAATTTTAAACTCATGGCCATAATTGTAGGAAAGAGGTTTTGACTCATTTTTCCATAACTCAGGTTGTATATCCATCTGTAATAAAATGGATATAACTGACTTAGGCAGGATTTTTCCACCTTGCTTTCTCTCTTAAACATGAGCTATGAGAATTGCAGGATATAACATTTCTGACACATTTTGAAGGACTGGTAAAAATCCAAATTCTCTGCTACACTAAAAATATAAATCCAAGTTGACATGGAAATGGGGATATTTAGCACTGAGGTAGATTTGTGCTGAAATAGATATCCAGTGATACATAACTGGATCCAACACAATGTCTGCAACAAATTTTAGCTGATGACCAATACCCAGTCCTCTAGGGAAGGATGGTACATAGCCTCCATAATCTCCTCTGCAGTTGTTTGGAGATCACTAGGTGCTTAAAAACAGGAAGGTAGTTTCCTTTTCCTTACTGTACCTGTGACAGATTTTGCAATACATTCTAGGGCAAATAGTAGAAAGCAGTGTTGGCAATGCATGCCAAAGGCATATTTAAACACATCTCTAATGCTTTCTCTTTGTCTTTCATTGCCTTAGTACCAAAAAAGCAAAGGATTTCTTGTATTCTAAATGTAATTTCAAAAGCCAATATTTTTTTTGTTCAAAAAAACCTATCCTTTTAAAATAAAATTAATTACACAGAAGTAGCAAGTGTGCAGACTACACCATATTTATATATCTTATTTAGTTGTATTCTAACACATAGCTCCTAGTTAACAGTAAGAAGATTATTTTTTTTAATGAATAGAAAATTAATGTACCCTGCAAACTGGAAAAGATTTGAAAGCAGAAATCTATGAAACTTGGCCATTAAATCAGTTGAAGACCTAGTTGGTATTTAGAGATAATTTTGCTATGATCAATATTATTTGGATAATGTTTTTATAGGTGGTGGTTGTTTGAAGAAATGAAAGCATATTTGCACCTGTCTGGAGTACTTGAAAACAAATGATGTTTCTGCTTGTGTAGCACCTGTTTTTGATTTCAGAGGGCAAACAGAAGAAAATTACTTCAATGGGTGGTAACATAAAATACAGCTGCTACCTGACACAAAGCATGTTATCTCCCTTAAGCCCAAGGGAAAACACTTCTACCTTGCATCATGGATAGGATCAGAGCTCCAGCTGTATTTTCCCAGAGGAAGAAACAGAAAGGGATGAATTCCCCAAACTTTTCCTGCAATTATGAAATAAAGTTCAGTAAGTTTGTCATTTTTATAATGCAGAGGAAGATGGGGATGACCAGAAGGACATTTTTGATGGAGCTGGCAATACGAAAAGGTTTCAGAGTAGAAAGTGAGCTAAGGTAGGAAAATGTTTGTGTAGAAGTAACTTGTAGTAATGATGCTTGAAACATACTAATTTAATAAATGCAGTCATACGAGTGACTGTGGCTGAAGTTTCTGTTTATGTATTTGATGGATATGCTTTACTGCTTCAGGATTTCAGTGTGTGTTCCTGAAGTGCCAATAATTCCCATTGTATTCTGAATAGAGAGCATGTAGAACATAAACATTAGCAAAATTTCTGGCTTTTATGTCTAAATGTGGTTCTAATTTTCTTAAGTCTGTTGATTTTAATGTGTCTGCATTTTTTATTGTGCTGCTTCTCATGTGGAAACTAAAAATATATAAGGTGTGAACTTGCAAATGTTTTTCATGGGAGATGTTTCTGTGAGTTTGTATGGTCTCACTGGAATCAATGAATCATGTCTTCAGCTGATCTATATCAGCCTTTGTTCATTTCTCCCTTGAAGATTAATCTAAACTTAATGGCCACTTCTTGAAATGAAGTTAAGTATGTGATGGGTTGAGGAGGACATTTCTCTAGAACATCTCTGGTATTCTAATATTTAATCTTCCAGCAAATAATACACTGATTTGAGTCTCAAAGTTACTGGCTTATCCTTTGGTGCAATCTGGAAGAGCACTGGAGAGAAAACCTAGGAATAAAATACCCTAGATGTGGCAGTTCAGGGTGAAAATATACTCCAGCTGCAGATTTGTCTGGTGATGTTTCGATACACCAACTGATTTTGAAGGAAGCCTACCTCCAAATAATGCTTTTCATGAGTGCTCATTATATCATTATGCAGCTTTCAGAAACTTGCATCATTACGCAGGTCCTCTGAAAAGCTGGAAGAAAACCAAGTATTGATCATTTCTCTGTGTCTGTATGCAGACAGTATACAACTGGGTTCCTTCCTATAAAAGCCCATTTCCACAGACTTTTCAATCCCATCAACTTTGAAAGCCTGAGGAAGAAGGGAGAATGAAATAGTTTGTAAAGCAAGATTCAAGCAGGTATTGAACTGAAGTAAGCAATTAGCATCTGATACAAAACGAATTGAATTCTCTGGGAAAAAAAAATTAATTGGGCTGTTCTGAATCCCACGTTAGCAATCCATTGAGGACTAAACAGAGGCTTTATCTGGGCTGCTTTGACATATGTTTTTATTACCAATGTTTCGGAGTTTCTGTAAGTTGTTTGCAAGGTAGGTGTTATGTTTAATTTCAGTTTAGCTGCTATTGGATAAAGCAGAACTATTTAACTGTTGATTTTGGTTTTGAAAATGCCAGAGGAAATACTAAATCTTATGTTCTGTGCCAAGAAAAAAGCACAGCTGTACAGGTACCAGAGGAAACTGGTGCACAGCAGCTAAACTGCTGCTGTGACCATAACAATGGCAAGGTTCCCAGATCTACAGCTTGGTACAAATACATTACATGTGAATATTTTATATAAAGTGAAATAAACCACAGGAAGCAGAAGTTCTATGTCTCCAACTGAATTATTTTTTTTTAACTCAAGTTAAGTTGTGACTGTTTAATTAATGTAGAACCTAGCAGGGTTAAATAATAATAAAAGTAATACTATTTTGTGGAGATTCACCTAACCTAGATTTGTAATCTTTTAGATTAAAATTAATTGAGATTTTTTTTCCCAACAGACTCTGCCCTACAATTCGCACAATATGAGGAGAAGGAAATTGTGCTATACCATGGTAGTTTTAATCTTTCTAAAGTATAGTGCATTCAATACATTGTATTTTCAAAACGTAGCACATTTAATGCATTGGAGAGTGATGTGATAACAATTTTCTATAGGATGGCTCCAGTTTTTGGGACACCATATAATCTATTATACAATAATTCAGTCTCAAATGTTATATCCACTAAACTAAGATATCAGTTTGATAAGAGACTGGCCTCTTAGTAGCCAGCAAGCAGTCTTTAGGTGGAGTGCACAGTTCATAAGATTTAAGTCATGAACATTTAACAATGCCACATGTAAAGAGCTTAATGTAAGCACAGAAAATTAAATTTACAAAAAGATATTACTAGCTCTAAAGAATTACTGTTAACAGACTTTTTAATACTGTAGAGCTTTCATTCATCGATCAGGAGTATTGGAAAGCAGCTGTCAGGTATTGTAAATCAGCCTTTTTGTTATGGTACCGCTTGTACAAGCAGAGTATTTTCAGAGTTGCAAAAAAAATGTGTAATAGGATAGTGTCTTACAGAAGGCAAGTGATGCTGAAAGAAAGAAAATGCGCCTACAGGAGCTGTCAGGCTAAAGTCTTTTCTCAAAGCAGATTCAGTGACTGGAATAGATACATTGTGATGTGAAAATGCAACTGCTTCCCACATCCTAACATAAGATATATGCTACAAATTTTAGAAAGTGCATGGTAAGTAGATGTGGAAATAGAGGCTCTGTATCTGTATACAGTTGGGTTCAGATAAAAAAGAAAACTTCATATTGTTTACTTCTTGACAGTGACTCTGTCACTCATATTGTGGCTGAGAACAACTCTTACTTGGAGGTGCTGGACTGGCTGAGAGGACAGGCTGTGAGCGACAGCTCCAGGTTTGAAATACTGGATATCTCCTGGTTCACAGCCTGTATGGAAGCAGGAAGACCAGTTGATTCAGAAATGTACCGTCTCATGGTAAGACAGATCCTTCAGTGTGAATACAGTGGCGTTCAGAATGAATGATGGTGATTTTTGTATTTTTTTTTAGCCTAAAAGAAATTATACTTGTGATATAATTTTTGAATTTAAAAATGCTTTTCCCTTAAGTTTACCTGAGTAATCCACACAGTTTTAGTAGACTAAAAAAAAACACCTTCCATACCTTTTGTCAGTGTTAAGTTACTATGCTGGCACATCTTACAAACTGGTAATATACATAATTCCTGTTTAAAAAAAAAAAAAAGGTGCTGTTAAAGGGGAAATAACCATCCATGAAACACTTGGTGTTGTTGTGGTACTTGCAGTATTTCCACAAATACTTCAACATCACAGTAAATTTCCCACTGAGAGCAGTGTGCTTTGATGGGCTCTTGATGGAATATCTTGCCTCTTCAAAACAACACAAAAATATTAACACTTTTGCTGTTTGGAAGTGATTAGGTAACTGCTGGGCCTTTAAAGGACCTGTGAAGTGAAAGCTGTGACAGTCTGTGGACATGCATTTGCAAACTTGGCACTTTAAATTAAAATTGTCTTAAGGAAAAAAAGGGTTTTTTTAATATTGTATTATCTCTCAATGGGAGCTGTAAGTAAGAGGAGATTGTGAATGGTAGGCTGATAATTTGGTGAATGATATTTGACCTTGAAGCAATGGATGATGACATATTTTCCTCTGATCTATATCTGACAAAATTACATGCCAATTTCTCAAATTGGAAAGTAATGAGAAGTGGTGGTGTTCAATACCCCCAGCACAGACTGCAGAAGCTGAGGGTGTGGTAGAGATGCCAGGGTGTGATGCCAGCACCTGCTGGGCCACGAGATAGACCCTGCACTGTGGCAGGTGAATCAGTTCACTTGTTCTGCATGCACTCGAGCCTCATGGTGAGGGGTTTAACGTGCACTGGTGAAGACAAATTCACACATCAAGACAATTGCAAGTCTGATCTGAAGTGCTCTGAAGTGAGGGATTCCTGCTGATTTCTGAGGGTCTGGATTAGGCTCCTTGTGAACTGTGACCCCACTGCAAATTGTAAGTAGGAAACCTGTAAACAGTGGGACCAAGGCAGGATCCGCAGCGTGTGTCTTCCTGTGGGGCAGAGGATGCCTGAATATTTAACAGCAATATTGTACTGTTTGCTGCTTCTTCATCCTGATGTTGAGATTATGAAGAATTATTCATAAATACAACTCTTCCTCAAGAAAAACTGTAGCTCCTTATTAGTTTTTTTACTCACCTTTCATTGCCAGAAACTATATTCCAGGTTTTTACATATAATAATTACTGTTTAGTAACACTTTGGGGGGCGGGGGGTGTGAGGAATAAATACACCAGATGGAGCTGTCTCTCTCAGCATAATTCCATGACACAATATGTGTTTATATTTGCAAATGTTTCAATATTTTTGCACTATATTTGTAATATTTTCAGTGAATCTGCTGAAGGGAAAATAGGCCAAAGAAATTAATGCAAAATAGAAAAAACCTGAGAACCTTATAACAGTAGTTCTCTAAACAAGAAATAAATCTAAAACGTTGGCAAAATCCTGTGAACTTTGTGGAGAGTTTCACATCAGGATTGAAAGTAAACCAAATTACCATTTATGCACATTCTTAATTTCCACAATGCATGAAGACCTATAGATGCAGGTATCTCTGAAAATATCTTTTCACAGATTTTTTTTTCTCTTCAAAGCAAGGAATTCTTTGTCTTTCTCCAAAATGTTTCCAATTATGCTGAAGCTTACTTAAAAAAAAATAATAAAAAAATAAAAAATCAGTGAAAAGGCTACTACAAGTTGAACCACCTTTTAAATAAATGTTTGTGTAGAGCTAACATGGAAGGGAGAGGATTACTGAAGTTCAGCAAACTTAAAAATAATTTTTTTCAGTGTCACCATGATTTTTTCCCTGTCTTAAAAAATGAGGAAGGACTGAAGTAAAGGTTAACTTTCTTTTTAAGTACTAGACTGAATTAATACATAATTTATTGTAATTGGAGTTTCACTGAAGACAGATTTGGTCCATTATGTCAGTCTTGAGAAATCAAGGTAAATTAACAAACCTTGAACTCAGGCTACACCATGAAGGCTTTGAGGAAAATGAATGGATTGCAGAAGAGGAATGTTTTGGGTGAAATCTTATCTACATGTAGGTTAGTGGTAAAATTCCAATTAATATAAATAGCAGTAAGATTTCATATTTCAGATCTTACAGTAACTCATTTGAAAGGTTGTTCTTCATTCAAGACATTTGTTTTAATACGTTACTAAAGAAGTGTCCTTCTCCATGCAAAACAAAGGGAATAAAGGCAGAGTTACAGACTATTAGCTAACATATTAATTAACAATTGTCACTAAAGTACATCTTTCTGTGGTTGGGAATGATCTGAGAGATGTTAGTGATTTACTCATTATAAAAAGTTGCATGATTTATTCATTATAGAAGGTTGGGTGACCAGCTCTAAGTTGGTCTGAATTCTTACGTATTCCTTTGGTAAGAGTTGACTTTTATAGTTAACAGCTGTCATTTAATTTAATAGGCTATGGAAACGTGGTAGCCAAACATCTTCTTTAAAGGGAAATGAAAGTATTTCTATGGCAAAAGAGCACCTTTCCCACCACAAGTAGATGGGTGTTCTTGACAATAGTAGGACATGGACGTTAATAAGTATGCAGGGGCATCCCCACATGCTAGAAAGCAGTGCTGTTTCCTGGGTAATAGACAAGAAAGAGGCAGAGGGGAAGCTTTCAGGAGGATAAAAAGAAAGGAAGAGAACCATAAATGGGTTGGTATCCTCAGCAGCCTTAGGACCTGTGCTATGACTGCATCTCTTCTGCCTTCTTCTCAGTCAGAACACAAAAGTTGTTAGTTATTTTTTTAGAAAGAAAATTTATTTCCTTGAGCAAAGGATTTCCCTCCACATTAGGAAAAGGAACTACCACATCTTTTGAACCCATGCGATATCATGTGACAAGCAACTAATATTTAACATTTTCCAGAGTGTCTCACTCTGTTGCCTAGTGAATGAGAGAGGCTCTAGCTAATGGAAGAAATCCTTCATACTGACAGTTTCCCAGAAAATAAAATGAAACTTATAAACTGGCTGCCTTCTTGTCATAAAATGTAGGATATCAGCAGACTTTATTATTTTATCAATTCTGTCTGGACTTTACAAAGCTGCTGGCTGTTGAGTAATGTGGCCTGACACAGTCTCTAGTATCTGCACACCTTATTCACTGCTGCTCCTTTTTCTCTCTCTTGGTTATTTCCCTATGTCATTATATTTCTTTGTTTTGAGTATTAAAAAAAATAGTTTGACAAATAGCAAAGAAGTCCCCTACAAGATTAATTCTGCAACTAAACAGCTCTGCTGTACAAACTGCTGCTAGTGGTACAGGCTGATTTTCTTGCTTATGCCATGTGGAAAACATCCCTGTGAAGGAGTGGTGGTGACATTCGCTGTTGCTGCAGTCTGGATGTGGGGTACAAACTGACTAGCTCTAGCAATTAATTAACCTACACATTTGGATATGTTTTAGTGGTTGCCCCTATGCAGTGTATCGTAATTTCATTTTCATTTATAAGAATTGTCTGCAAAAAAAAGGAGTTTTAATGCTTGTATTTTTCTCGTATCTGCAGTTGCTTCTTCTCAGTACTACAAATTATTTTGAGGTAGTGTGAGTTTCCAGGATTGCTTGTTCTTCTCCACAATTGCTACTGAATGAAACTAGGTTTGTCCCATAATCTGTACAAATTATTTTATCCCATCTGGTCTTCCCACCAAAAAACAGTATCAATCCTGTTCTTGTGATGATAATAGGAGATCATTTCTATAGTCCTCATGCTGACATCGTAGTATTCCCTATAAATTGGACTATAGTTAATACTTTTTACTAGATGTTTTTGCTGTTGGTTTCTAGCAGAAGTTTCTTCTGTTATAAATAGTCAAGTACTGTTAATTAAAAGCATAACAATTGCTGATTAAGAAAAATGCTCAAATACCTTTGCTAAGTCAGGAACAAGATGCTTATGTGCCAGTCTATTGTCCTCTTAAGCACCTAGATTTTCTGTGTTAATTTTTATCTCATCCACAGTGCCAGGTAATGCTACATGTAGGGCTCATGTTGTTTGTGTCTGTGCCCTAATGAAGACAATGGCTTATTATTTATTCTATTCAGTAACATTCTGTTTGTTCACAGTCTTTGTAGCTGGCACTATAATTTCAAGCGGTGTATTAGCAGTAATCAATCATAGTTTATATGATTTAAAATCAATTTTGAATTATAATTCATGAATGTGTGTAACAGTGGATGAATAGTGCTGTTGATCCTGGCTGAAACCCATTTTTGTTATTCCCAAGAGTGGTCTTATACATAAAATAGCTTCCTTCCTTTCAGTGTATACCATGAAAACTTTATATAATTCACTGCTCCTTCAGCTGTGCAAGCAAATTCATTTTTTGAGTGTGTGAATACTATTTTTTAACTACTCTATATCAAATACAAAGGCAATTTAGCGTGAACGTGTGTGTGTGGGGGGGGTGTGTGTGTGAAGGCACACTCACATTTTTGCCTAGTACAGATTCTAGCTTTATGTCTGTGTGTCTTTGGATAGAGGGGACAAAGGGCTCATTGTTCCATTATCGAGGTCAAAATTTCCTCCATGTATCTTTGTGATATTTTTTGTCAAATCACTTCCTTGTGGCTTTTGAGTAGAGCAACGCAGTACATTTCTGACAGATCTGCCAAATGTTTTTAGACAAAATGACAAATAGCAAAAAATAAAAATACTGAGAACATTTTGGGTGTTTCTGAAGTATTTCTGATTCAGGCACTTTCAGTGAAAGCAAAGGAATTAAAGGGCTGGGTGTATAAAATGGCAGAAAAGCTGGTGCCGGGTTGTCTTTTTCTAGTTGTTCACTGGTCAGGACACTCACATGTTGAGGACTTATGCTCAGGACTCAGTGTTGCTGATGAGGACATGACTTCGCTTATCCTACCTTTCAGGGGAACTCCCTTCTGACCCCACTGCCTGCAGACTTTTTTCTTGACCTTTGTTGCTTTGTATGGAGCAAAATTAGGTGATAAGCAAATAAGCACACGGGGTGGTTGGGAAACCCGATTTGGCACCTGGCTCCTTTCCTTTGCTCCAGTGAACACCTGAAATTGATGTCAGAATTGGACCAGCTTGTATGGGCTAAGTGGGAAACCACTTATAAAGTGAACACTGGGCTGATGGATGAAAAGCTGGAGATGACTCTTCTATAGCTGTTTTTTAGTTGTTTCTTTTGCTTTATAATGACCCCAGAATAGACATTTAACTTAATGCATTAACTCCAACTAAAAGTTTTCTTTCATTTTACCTGGAAGAGGAGGAAAATTTAAATTTAAAACAAACATTTTTTTCTCCACCACTGAATCAAGATACAGATCAGATACAAGATCAGAAAAGTCAGTTATTTGAGCAACTCTGGTTTGGTGTGGCGGTTTGGTAGGTTTTTTTTTTTCTCTCCTCTTGGTCTAACATCCCTGATATTCTACTGAATCACCTGGTGTTTTCTGGGAAAACACTGTTCTTTCAAGCTTGTCCACCCTTAAAGCTTTGTAGTTTTTCAATCTTACTGCAATAACAAGAGTAGTAGTAAAGAGACTTGCCATATAGAGAGACTTTCTTTTTTTAAAAAATGAAAGTGCCATTGAAAACTCCCTGCAAGAACTTACTGCAGAAAATGAAAAATCCAAGTAATCACCAGATAAACTGGTATTGTCAGTTCAGCCAATGTGAAATTGAGTGATTTTCCTAGGAAGAGGGTAACAACATTATTGTTATTTTACCACATTTAAAGGTACATATTTTGGGGTCATGAAATGTATTTTTGGTATTTTAAGCTATTTGATAGGTGTGTCACCTAACCTTCTTGCCTTTTTTTCTTGTTAGGAACAAGATCAGTCTGCTCCTTTGAATACACCTGAATCAGAAGTGCCATCCTTTATTGCAAGCAGTGTATCTCAGTATTCATGTCAAAGGAAGACAACTTTAAATAACCACAACAAGAAATTTACGGTAATATTTGTTATATCCATGATGTAGAAACTAGCATAACTAAAATATTTAATACAGTACCTGCATCAAGATTTCTATGGCATCCTCAGCAAATTAATGAGTTAAACAGGCAGCACAATCATAAAAATTTTAAAATGTAGATCTACCATATTTAAATTAAAACTGAGTGCAAACTTAATTGCATCCTTTGTGTTGCTGAAAGCTTAACACAATGGATCTTTAAATACATTAATAGCTTGTAAAGAAAATTTTTAAAAACAAATGATAGAATACCATTCTTGAAATGTGTTTTAGCCTTTCATCACAGTCTTATTTGACAAGTTGGAAGCAAAAGTTTGGTTTAGGTGAGTCCAAGGTGCTTCACAATAGCTGTGCTGCCTTCTCATTGGGTCAAGTGTTCAGTTCTTCAAAGTGTGGTTGTAAGCTTCAGATTTTCACAATTGCTTAGTTATGAAAACAGATTGCATGATCAATGTAATTACTTTAACATGATGAAAAAGATCCTTAAATTGTCTAGTTAAATAGAAATCTTAGAGTCTGTCATATATCCTATTTAATCTCATAACATTATGCTGTTCCATGGGTATGAAGAGACTGAGTCATCTGGTCTAAATTCCTCTTAGTTCTTGTGCCTGATGGCTCCTCTTGGCTGGCTCTGGATACCCAGTGATAACTATTCAATAGGGAACATTTGACTCGGAGACTCTAAATTAGTATAGTCTGAAAAAATCTGGCATAGTTATTTACTTTTCAACTGTAACATGAAACACCTCCTTATCTTCCTAAAGTTTTGTTATTTATTTTGTTATTATTTGTAATTCTTACCCTTTTCTTTTGTGTGCATGCCTATAAACACTCACAAATCTTTCGTGTAAATATTATTTGTAAGATCCAAAGAAACAGAATAACAATAGATAACAGTAATTTAAGAATAAAAAAACATTTACAAATTAAGTACTAAGACCTCTGGGAATTTAGAACTTAAGATAAACCTTAGAACAACTCAAAAATGTCTTGATTTAGGTATTGCACAGTTTAAATGTAAGCAACCCAAATTTTGCCTTGTAGTGATGCTTTGAAAAAATAATCAATCAATTATGCCAATCATAGAATAGTATTTATGGTACTGAAGTAGGTTAAACTATTTGGTTATTTTAAAAAATTTAATTGCCTTTTTAAGCAAGCAGGTGGGAATTGAGTTTTGACCCTACTTTGAGCCTGAGGTTAAACTAGAGACAACCTGAGGTCCATTCCAGCCCCAATGATGCCAGCATTCCCAAAACTGCTTCTTTTGAAATGGCTATCCCATCCCACCTCCTGCTAGAAAAAAAGGCTGTGAATGTTACCGTTTAATCTCTTGAAAGCAGTCGTTCTTTTTCACTGTTTACAAATACCAAATACACGCTGCTGTAGGAGAAGATGTCAGATCAATATAGTAGGATCTGAACAGTCAGTAAAATACTGACTTTGGAGAAATAGGAAGCACCTTAGTTCTATGCTTCCTGAAAGCAGTGGAATGTGGGAGTCTGGTCTTGAATTTTCTGTAGTAGAACATTTTGTCAGTCATTCTGAAGATAAGAAATGAAAAGTAACTGTGGTTCTTGGCAAAGTACAATGACTATTCCTAGAATGCACAAAGTCATTGTTTTTTAACTATCATTAACATTTTGAGCCCAAAAAGATCTAGAGTAAGGTAGTTCCTTTTTTAATGGTACCTTTCAAATTACTTCTAATTTTTGAAACACCTAAAATCTTTTTTTTTTGTCAGTTCACACAGTATTTTTCCATTTTCCAAGACTGACTCCTGTAAGTTCAGTGAATATATATTTCATCTTCTAGCTGTTGAATTCTTGAATTTAGCCCAAGATTAGGTAAAAATTAAAAATACAGCAGCAGCAACGTATTCAATGAGTGGTTTATTATACCTGTGTTGCTTAGAGAGGCAGTCCCTAAATTACTTCCAGGTTTATTGTTGCAGCAGTCTTAATGTCAGAGTACAACTTATTTGATAAATGGATTTAGCTGAACACATAAGAAGCAGAGCAGCTGAATGTCTGAAGCACTGAGACTCCCTTCTGTTATCCTATATATCAAACATTTCTGAGCCTGGGTAGAAATCGGGTTTTGTAGGGACAAAGGTGACAGTTTTTCATCCTCATACTTTGAGAATAACTGTTCTAAGTTCATGCTGTATTTTATTTCTGGAGGTGGTACAGGACAAGTTGATGATGTGTATGAGTCTGTCTAGTGTCTGCACCTTGATAGTTACAGTGTAACTCCTTAGGGCTGTTGCTCTTTTTCCTCACAACCACAGCCTGCAATGACAGCTGAAGGCTGGGTTGTTTATGGACTGCAAGAGCTGGCCCGTTCCCTGGAAGCCTGCCAGTTAGTCTGCCTAATGTCACAGGAGCCTGATTTTCAGTTTTGCAGTTGTATTGTTGGTCTTGTGTTAAACCTGTAATTCATGTTCTCAAATAAGTGTGTTCCACTTATTTGAGAGGAATTATACTAACGCGGAGGTACTGGTATAATTCACTTGTGCATGCTGTGGGCAGCCAGCCATTACATGACAGATTTTCCCTGGCTCAGTGCTGTACATCCTGAAAATTAGGTCCAAACCATCTTGAATTATGTGTTGATGATAGTATTTTGTTATAACAACTTTATTCTGTGAGTCAGGGTTGTTCCTTTTTTCTTACAGATTTTCTGTTTTCTTCGGTTAGCTTGAAAACTCTTTTTTGAACTTTCCTACAGCAGAAGCACAAAGCTATTATTTGCTTATGCATTTTTGGACGAACTCATGGATTCTTCCTTTCACTGGACTGTGCCCTAATACCTTGTATCAAATTCCTCTTTCAAATGAGTAGTAATGTTGATAAAGACTAGTAGTTATGTTTGACATCTTTTAGTCTCTTCAGAAGAGCAGGGAAACAGTCACTAATAGGCTCAACCCAGGACAGACATGCATGCAACGAGGCTTTGAATGTGCTGATTTCTAGGGAGAGACACTTTTGGAGGCTTCATTTCTGGAGAAATTGGTAATTAATAATCAGTTTTAGTCTTGAGTCCTGTTCTGTATATATTTTACCATGAAAGACCATTTATTAAAGCCCAATAGCAGAGATATTGGATGAGAGCTCATGAGGACAACAGTAGGATCATAGAATCATCAAGTTTGGAAAAGACCTTCAAGATCATCAAGTCCAGCTGTCAGCCTTACACCCCCAAGACCCACTAAACCATCTTCCGAAGCTCTGTGCCTACTCATTTTTTTAACACTTCCGGGGACAGTGCCTCCACCACCTCCCTGGGCAGCCTGTTCCAATGCCTCACCATTCTTTCAGTGAAGAAATTTTTTCTAATATCCAAGCTGAACCTCCTGTGGAGCAACTTCACCCCATTTCCTCTTGTCCTATCACTAGTCACTAGGGAGAAGAGGCCAACAACCACCTCACTATAATCAGGTAGCTGTAGAGAGCAATGAGGTCTCCCCTCAGCCTCCTCTTCTCCAGGTTGAACAGTCTCAGCTCCCTCAGCCTCTTCTTGTAAGACCTGTTCTCCAGACCCCTAATCAGCCTAGTTGCCCTTCTCTGCCCCCTCTCCAGCAGACCCCTCTGCAGAGCCTCCCTTCCCTCAAGCAGATTGACACTCCCACCCGACTTAGTGTTGTCTGCAGACTTATGAAGGGTGCACTCTATCCCCCCTCATGTGGGATACCACACTGTGGTGGTTTAACACACTAGATGCAATTCTAAATTCAACTGTTCTGTGTTTCCTTTCTATTGTAGTAGCCAGTGGCCAGAAAATAACTTACAAAAAGGTGAAACAAACCAGTTTTACATCACGGAAGAAACTATAGAGGATTGGCAAAGAGTCTGCAGATGTGAAGGTTTTGTGACTATATTCAGTATGGGGCAAATCCTACCCAAATGAGTTTTTTATGAGCTGTTGAGTAGTATCCAGGCCTGTTGTGTGAAAAATAGACTAAGTGTGTCAAATTGCATGTCAAGGAGGAGGCAGTGGCATTGTGTGGCAGTTCATGGAGGAGAAATGCAACCACTTCAGACTGGTGGGGCCTCATGCAAACTTTGGGTCCCTGTGTCATGTACTGTGTCCTTATATGCATATGTTAGGAAACACCTTAGCATGTTTCCTTTGTATTTGTCTTAAACATGAATGTTATGAGGGAATATAATATGACAATATTGTTCTCTGGCTCATTTGTATATAGCTAGCCATCTGCCCCCTCTCCCCCTGAAAAGACACACTTGGGGACTGCATTGTGTTTTCATGGGGTGAAATAAATGGAGTAATTCTGCTGTGCCTTAGAGGGGTTGTTGGATTTGAATATTAATACCAGACTGTAATAAAATTCAGAAAGACATTCTTCTATGAGGAAAATACAATTTAATTCTTACAGAAGAAACTAATTAAGTCAGAGGCAAATGTTTCTGTGATTCTGAGGCTTATTGCTAATGCTACTGAATGTTGCTCTGGTTTGGCTGTTACTCATCGTAATGAGAAAGTGGAAGTTTAGCACAGAAAAGATGCCTGGTTTCAATTCCACTCCGTTAGAGGGTGAAAACAAAAACAAAACAAAAACCAAACAAACCCCCTTTTTAATTTTCTCTTCTTTTTTACTACAGAAACATGTATGAATTATGCCAGAGACTCAAGCATTTAGTATTATTCCATTTTAAAACAAACATCGTGAGAAGCTCGACTTTGATTTTATAATGAATGTGAGGGCTCTACAGGTAGAAAATCCACTAACTGAATGTGTACCCTTTACAATATGCACTCTATTACTGGTGTAGCTTACTTCAGTAAAAATTTTCCAGACAGTACATCAAAATTGCAAATTTTGCAAATGTATGTGAAGTGCACACCTCTTCAAACTGAACTGGTAGTTTGGTCTAAGGAGGAAATATGTCTCTTCATTTTTAAGTGACAGGGTGTTCCCCAAAATACAGGCAGTATATAAGTACACGTGCACTTTTTGGCAACCCAAATTTCTATGTATACATCAGGTTTATGCTGCTTCCTTTGACAATATTAATGTGTAATATACATTTAGCTTTTTATGTTTCTTATTGCACTGTGTGTTTTGATCTGGGGAAGTGTTCCATGATTGACACTCTAACTGCATCTTTGTGCTCTGTCAGCAAATCTTTTCTAACAATTGTCCTGGTTTCTTTCACATTATGTGGAAAAATATGGAAATGTCTCAAGAGTATCACTCTTCTCTTTTGTAAGAAATGAACCTGTTGTTATTGGTTAAAGTGAGGAGCAGCTGGAGCTAAAAGATATTTATTTCTAATAACAGCGTCTATGCAAGGACCGTGAGATCATGCATATTATGCTGTTACTGTTATTCTCATTCTCTCAGCTTCTTTGTTTCTCCAGCTGATGTAAGATGATGAGATAAAATCTTTAGACCTCGGCAAATACTGGGCTTTTCAGTTCAGATACCAACCCCCCCCCCCCCCCCCCCCAAAATTCAGGTTGAACAAAATTGGATCATTTTATTTATTTGGAAATCACTTCAGTCAGCACTCCAGTTTGGCTCAGTGCTTAATTCTCCTTGATATAAGCATCTGACAATATTTATTTTCTCTCTCTCTGTATACAAAAGGTATTCACATGCCCTATGTCTCTTGACATTGACACACAAAATTAGGATATACACTATGAAAAGCGAGAAGACAATTATCTGAATGGATGATTTGTTCTAAATCTCTTTAAAATCACTCTGGTCAGTTTTGAATGGACACCAAACACTGACACTAGCAACTTGATGAGAACTAGGACCCACCTTTTGGATTTTACCAAATAAACTTCAAGTAGAAAGCAGTGATTAAGAGGAAAAGCAATTTAACTCAAATTGCTAATTCCTGTTCTGAGTAAAATAGTCCTTCAATCAGGTATCATGTAGGATGCTTTTGTTTGTTTGTTTAGCACACTTTGCTATGTAGCTCTTCAGTGGATTAAGTTCACCTGTAAGAGGGGTTTTTTTATTTATTTGTTTGTGCTGCAGGAGCATTTGCAGGCTCAAGCAAGACAGGGCCTTTTTTTGTAACAGATGGTGTGCAAACACATCGTATAAGACAATTGAAGCCCTGGAGAGTTCATAGCCCTAATAGACATCAAATGAAAGATAGCAAGGGAAACAATGGCAGGGAGATCTGAAGCAGCTTTCCAAGGTCACACAGCAGAGGAGCAGTGGGTGTGGTCATGGGAGTGGACAAATGTTTTGTCATGAAGCTGCAATGCTTTCTTTACAAAAGAGAATAGCTTTAAAATATGCTCTTGATAGTATAATATTGGTGATGTTTGTTCTCACAGAGTCTTAAACTGAGGTCATTAAAGACTATTTTGTAAGTAACAATGGAACCACTCTGAATATCTTGTTGAAATGAGCAGGACAGTATAAAGCACAGCATGGGACCCTTAGGTTCTTTTGTTTATCTGAATGTGGGTGAACTCATGTACTCTGATATTCATGTTGAAAGTTACTGTGTTAGCTGTTCAGCAGGCATAAAGAGCATAGCATTATGGATTATTTTTTTCTGCGAAATGTCCTTGTATATTGTTTGAGAATCATGCTCTTTGTGTTGATTTCACTGTTGTGATTTTTAGGACTTATAATATTCGGTGTGCATTTTTATGTGTGCAAGATCCTTACTGGTAACTTTGGTTTGCTAGTGATATTTTATCTTATTGTCTTAAATACTAGTATTAAATGAGCTTCAAAATTTCTGTTGGTACAGCCATTCTCTTCCTTATTTTTAACGTAATTCAACAAAATCTTTATGTACTTCTGTATCTGACTGCTGGGATCTGGAATACCATTCCATCCCTAGATTTTTCCATAGCCCAGTTCTCATCAACATACATTCCCCGATTTCAGACACAGCTGGAAAATTTGCAATAACTGAAGAACTGAAATGTAGCCCAGCTATCTTTAACATTCAATTAGAGCAGCCCCTGCAGAATATACCGGAGATTATGAAAATCCCACATTTTGAAAATCTCTAGAAATTTAGTTTCCTGTTAAACTAGCATCATTTAAACAGGCCAATCTGATTATTGATCTGATTGTTAAAAAGATGTTGAGTTGCTTAATATAAGAAATACAAAAGTTTAGAATAAGTGAGGGGTCAGTAACTTTCCTTTTTATATCACCACAAATAGATTTAACCAGAAATCTAACAGATTGCTAACTTTTTCTCAACTGAAATAGAAGTTTCATGTGCTTTTCCCCTCTGGAATATGATTCAGTACAGACTATAATATCCAATAGGCAGCAACTCCACTCGGAGATCAGTTCTTTCTGTTTTTAAAGAAGACAGATTTTATCAAAAAGAATGTCAAAAGCAATTTTATATAAAAAGACAGATCTGTACTTAATTGCAGCATTTGCAAGCAATGTTTTGTACAGGGAATAATGAATATCCAATACTATACGATTGTTTATTTAAAACAGATTAATGAGCTTTGCAAAGATAGGAAAACACTGAAAAATGCAAACTGGAATGATAAAAAATTTTTGATTATATTTTCTCACTGACTGTTAACAGTCTCTGAATAAAATGCTACAAGTGATTGCCTTTTTCACTAATGGTGGTGACATAGCTTTCCTGAAAACTGCCCTCCTGCTAGCAGAAAGAGGTTAATACCTTTCTAAAGCAGCAGTGGTGCTGGTATATGCAGACACATTTATCATGATGGCTGATTATTCAATGTAGAATACAGCTATTTAAATGTTCATGTGAGAGGCTGCCTGTTGGGAGTGAGAAAAAACACTCCTAGACTTTGAGCTTCCTAATCAAGATGACTTTGCCAGTCTCAGTCATTACTACCTACTGCTGAGCAGGTACTTTTGAGAATAGTTTTCTGTCAATGTATTTGTCTGTAGGGACTATTTTAACAAGACGGTAGCAACTATATGCTTTTGGTTCTGTCCTGCATTAATTCTGCTGGTGTTAAGCAGAGTAAGAAATTTCTTGCCAAATGCTACTTTCTTGAGTATTCACATGCACAGATTGTAAAGAGAGAAAAAGAAAACAGAAGTAATCATAACTTTGTGACTGAAAATATAAACCTCACTTAATGCAAGAAGCAACCTTTTGTTGGTAATAGGAAAGAATCCTTGAAGCTCACAGAGCATAAGAAGAGCAAAAACTTAGGAGAACATAAAAAACCCAAACCAACTCACAAAAGTCCTACAGCACAGGAGACATCTGACTCCTATTGCCCCACTTGTAAAATACATATTCCTCATTTGCTTTGCAGTACTGTGTATGCTGCATTTGTTCTTCCATATGTAAACTGGGATGAATCCATGCTGCTTATGACCTCAGATTGGCAGTTTCCCTTGTTTCTGCATTTGTTTTTCTAAATGGGAACTATAATGTGCACCTGTCTTTAACCCAAAAGTATGTAATCAAATACAACATAATCTGTCAAGCAAATAAAGATCTTAAATGTGGAGAAAAAAGACAAACAGTTGAATAATTACAACAATTAGCCACTACAAGCACTTTAAAGACAGCTGTAAGAAAGCTAAGTTGTTGTGCACTGTTTTTATAATAGAATGTCTTTCTGGAGTGGTGGGTTGTGGTTTTTTTGGTTTTTTGTTTTGTTTGTTTTTTTTTGTTTGTTTGTTTTGGTTTGGTTTTTTGTTTGTTTTTGTTTTTTGTTTGTTTGTTTTTGTTTGTTTGGTTTTTTGTTGTTTTTTTCCCCCTCAGAGGAGCATTATCCCACACCCCTTTGATTCCTTATACCCAAGGGCTAGGTGAATGTAAATACTGGTAGAAACTTTCAGATCAAGCATCTTGTGAAACTACTGTCTTATCTCAAGAGGTCTTCCATGGAATGTTATGAAAATCAAATTGCACAGCACTTACTAGTCAGGGCAGCTGATTAAAAAAATGCAGGAGATAATTGTCCCAGTGAGATGGACAAACAGGACTGATCCTTACAGAGATCAAGGAGTGAAGTTATACTGGTGATACAGAACAAAGCAAATTCTCTGTAGCAAGCCCTAATTAATGTTTTTTATACACTTTAACATGGTAGCACATACACAAATAAGACAAGTGGTTTGTTCAGCTAAGGCACCTATTTCTTCTAAGATCTCATTTGCTTTATTTGTTAAGAGGAAGGTTTAGCAAATCCTGAAGTCAGTAGAGGCAATTTTTTCTTGAAAGTTTAAAACCTTAATTTTGCTTCAACAAGACAATTGTTTATAAGCTGAACATATCAGATGGTCTATTTTTCTAGAACTGATGAAACACTGAAATGTAATATGTCATCTACATTCATTGTGAAAGGTACATTTAAGGACTTGTTCTAGTTTAATGATCTAAATGATTGTAGATAAAGTAAAATATTTTTGTTGTTTTAATTGTTTACATCAAGCTTTATTTCTTCAGTGCAGGGTGATAGAGGCTGTGCTCAGTTCCACGGATGTAATAAAGGAATGACTTCACTGGATTTGCTGTCACATCAGTTACTGGGCTTAGAACTGACTCCAGTTCACCTGGAGATATTATGCATGTAACATTTTGGATGTGCAAGCCCTGCTGGTTTTTACTTGGCTTTATCTTCCAGTGTAATACACATTTAATGCTAAGATAAAAATCAAAACAAAATAAGAAATTATTTTCTTTAAACTGTATAATGATACATTTAATCACATGAAAAGAAATCTAAGCCTAAATGTGAATAGTGATCCTATAAACACAAAGGGCAGGAAAAAGCTGTTTAATTTTATTCCTTTATAGAGGAATTAGAGCCATTATAGAGTCCGTCTCTCACACCTTCCTCCTAGCCCCTTCAGCCATTGTTCTGGTAAGCCATTTGCTGTCTCTTGATATCTGCATCATAGAGCCTTACTCATACTTGTTCTAAAAACCATTTCTGAACACACATTTGGACTCCAGCTCAGTGAGGTGAGGGTTGCAGGCAGATGCACACTGACAGCTGCTACTTTGTTATTTTGTAATGCCTCATGGGTCAAAGAAGAAACAGGAGGAAGGTGGAAAACAGGAAGGATAAGGTGCAACTGATACAGTGGGGCATATGGTGCTTTCAGTGCTGGCACCTGTTAGCTGCCCTTGAGAGACTGGCTGGAGAGTAAGAAATGGGGTCTGTGGCAGGAGTGCAGGACACTGTGCATGGGGCTTATTTCTGTGCTGTGCCAAGCCTGCCCTGCACTGTTTGAATGGGGCACAAATGCATCCCGAACACTCAGATGTGGGATGCATTTTAGAGAAATATTTTTAACAGTGAAAGTCTCTTAAAAATCTCTGAAGAACCACTTAATTTTTTCAGTCTTGAACATTTTTGATGTTTTGTTCAAGGTTTCCTTAAAAACTTTGATTTCCAGCTGCTTATCAGCTGCAAGGCTTTGTAAGTTCTTTTCTTAGATTATTCACAAACTTTTTTTGCAGCATTTGTTCTCTCTCAAATATAGTATTCTACAGTACGAAACTAAAAAAACTTCTTCTCTTGTCCACCACTAGGTAATAGTTTCCTGCATTTAGTTTCTAAAAACTGCTGCTATTAAAAGAGAGAGAGAGAGAGAGAGAGAGATAGATATTCTGGGAGGGAGAATCCAAAGCTGCATAAATGACATATGGATAATTAAAAAAAAAATAAAAATTACTGGCAATCTCCAGGTAGTTTTGAGTGCAACATCAAATAAACCAAGCCATGACTAGCTGAAGAACCATAAAGAAAATGTGTTTCTATGTGCATAGGTCATACATCTGAAAAATGAGGAAAAAGCGAGTTTGTTCCCTACATTGCTAAATAGAAGTATGGCTACAAGTGCTGAAAGAACAAGGTGGTTTCCAGTATTGCCACAGACTCCCATTTTGTTGTGTTTGAAAATGAAGGTGTCACCCACTGGCCTGTTGGATTACTTATGCTTGGGCACAATTCTAAAAATTGTGGTGCTCTTTCACATCGATTTATTAGAACTGCACAGAACATGAAAAGTCTATCTCATAAAAGATTTTAAAGTTTGGCTTTGTTACAGATCAGAATCTTGTCCTACATTTGCCTCTAAAATACATTATGACACCTGGAAACTTTCAAGGGGTTAGAAAATTATGTAGATTTTTTTTTTTAAACAAACCATAGCATTAAGAATTGTTCTTGCATTTGCATACCAAGTAACCTGTCCAAGGAGTATACTGAATAGTTGAAGCTTTTATTAACTTTTAACTTTTTTCTACCTCTCTCTTCTCCCCAGGATGTCTTTGAGATAATGGCTGAAAATTATGAGTTCAAAGAAAATGAAATATTATGCCTGGAATTTCTGAGAGCAGCTTCTGTTCTGAAATTTCTTCCATTTCCAGTAACCAGAATGAAAGATATACAAGGGTTGCCCTGCATGGGAGACCGAGTCAGAGATGTCATTGAGGTAACATAGCTCTAAATTATCTGCCAACTGATTCTTTTACAGATCTACTTTTAGAGGTCACAGGGTGCAGCATTGATATCTGTGTGTATTTACACATTAACATGATATTAAGAAAATAGAACTAAGAACATAATGATTTCTGGAAACCTTTTGCAGTAACACAAGATTCTGTCATGGAACACTCGCCCTTAGGAATGAAGGTATTTAATGAATAAATACAAATTAATAAATAATGCAGTATCATTTTCCATGTAATTTTTAAAGGCTCACTCTGATTTGAATGTGACAGGTTAACTGTTAATAGTTTTGTTCATGTGACTTCTGCCCTTGGCAACATCACTTTGCTCACCTGAATGCTTTATTAGAAATACTATTTTTGCAAATATAGTAAATATTTTAGTACTTTAACGTTAAGTCCTATGAGCTCTAGCAGAGCCTTTTATCTAGGTGATGGATGAACTTTACATTCTTACTGGAGCTTTGAGTATTCCCTGCATTTTTTTTTAATTCTTAGCCTTTTCAGGACCCCACATCTCAGGTGCTGTTATTCCAGCAGGCAGCTGATTGGAGGGTCTCAGCTGTCTGGAGAGGTCATTGCTGAGTGTTGTGATGCACTCTGGCACCTCATTTACCTCACTGCACCAGTTAAGAATGTAGCTTCTGAAGTGCTCTTTGCACCTACTACCTGGAGACTCAAAATTAAATTATGATCCCACAGAAAGTAGGATGATTTGGGGGGTTTTATTGATGGAGTTGTTTGTTAGTTTTTTATCAGAAGGACTGAAGGAGCTTTACACTCAAGAAAATATATCTGTTTTTACAATGCTCTTACTTCGAAGAAAAGTAAACTCAACCAAATAATGAAATCTAATTTTCAGGACAACTCCTTGATAGCTTATGATAAATAACTGCTTTCTGGCTATAAATTTATGAGTACTGTGAAATATATTCCATGGTCCCAGTTTTTACTTCATCCTTGAGTAAATTTATGAGTAAATAAGCACTGTGAAATTTATTCTGTGGTTCCAGTTTCCCCTTCATCCTTCAGTAATTTTCTGTCTCAAAAAGGATTGCAGGATTTTGTCCTAATGGAATAAAACCATATGCTTGCTATGAATGCTCTTCATGTTTTTACAGGTTAATAAGATTTTATTTTAGATTATTTTCCTAAATCTTACCATAATCTTGATTTTGTTTTTAAGTAATTTTTTTCTTTGTTTAGGAGATTGTTGAAGAAGGGGAGAGTTCTAGAGCTAAAGAAGTGTTAGATGATGAACGATATAAATCATTTAAGGTAAATATTTTGAGGTTTGTTGCTGTTGTTTGTTGCATGTATTTTCCTCTGTTTAGTAGATCTTTGACATAACCATCAATTTTATTATAAAGGAACATGCAATATAAAGTATGAGGAAAGAAAGGTCTTGAATAAAGAGAATGGGAGAGAAACTCTGATAGATGAAGGAGTAATGGTGAAATCAGTTATCTTACTAATTAATGCAATGTATATGGAGTTGCTCTGAAGCTTGAACTAAACAATCTGTTTTTCCTGAAAACTAATGTAATGCATACTCTTTGCATTAAGTTTAACTCAGTGTTTGGTTTATTTTTTATTTTATTATCATTATAACACTACACCATGTTATTCTGCCATTAAGAAAACACAAGGTGAAGAAGATGACTCAAATCTATTTTAATTCTCTTCTGTGTGAGGCAGAATGAAGAGAGGCCAGAGATACTTCTTTGCTAGGCAGTTTGTAGGTTCAGAGTCATGGTCACACTTCTTCATAATTACAGGGAATCTAGAACACACAAATACTGCAGTTCCCATTTCTTAAATATTCCGTGAATTCTCCACTAGATAAAATAAATACCGGAAAAACTTTTTTGGAGTTTACCTGCAGTTTTAATCTCTAAAAATATCCTAAGTGTGTCTTCAGAAAAATTCAAATCAGAGAGTAAAATGAATTGGACTGTTTAATTCTCCCCTGCATGACTCAATTGTACTTCAGCTACTGACCAGCAATATAAGTGTCAAAAGATGTTCAGCGACAGTTGTTGCTGCCATCTGAAGCAATATTCAGGGAAGAGGTTTAGATTCACATGTATTGCAGGATTCAGGAACCAGACTTGACTATTGGTGCTAATAAAGATTGAGAATCAGCCATTAAATCTTATGTTTCAATGTTTAAGAAAATTTCTTGGAGATTAGAATAAAACCCATCAGGGGACAGATTATCTCAATTATGCTTTATCTCTTGTTTTACATACTAAATTATGAAAAAACTATGTGGCTCTCTTGTTAGCTGAGCACAGTGTCAACTTTTTGGCTAAACTGGTTGTAGCCAGTTTTTCCCGACGAACAACTTTTTATGTGTTTCTTGGAAAGCCAGGAAGAATCCCATAATATTAGTGGGCTCCTAAATTTTACTATTTAGCTTGGTTTTAGTAACTGCTGCAAATCACTTATCATGACTTGGAATATCACCACTGGTCCCAGCACCACAGTTATCAAACAACTGAAATAAATTATACAGCCTGTTTTACATGTAGGGTACAAGAACGATATAGTCAGTTTGCCTCCTTATGGAGGTGGATGCTGCAGAGAACAAGTTTATATAATCCACTTTCACCAGCTGAAAAAGAGCAATGCTTGCACACACAATTGAAGAAATGGGCTACCTGCTGCTCACACTGCACTCTTGGCAGTGTCTCTAAATTGACATCTATAAATAAACTGAATAATAATGCATCTTAGTATGGAAAGAAAAAATGTGGTGGTCTTTTTTTCCTAAAAATTTGGACAGTGGCATAGAATCAGTTTTCTTTAGTTCTCTATCCCAATATTAATTAAGTCTCTTGGGAGTATTCTAAACCCAGTAATAGACTCTTTTGAAAATCTTTTAGCACTAGCAAAAACATTAAAAGATAACGATCTAAGTATTTAAAAAAAATCACGTTCTTTCATAAACACCCATGATTCAGACAAAGAATGGGTAATTTCATCCATTATATTAAAAGTGTAGGGTGATTCCTATTTAATATTATCCCAGATTTTAATTCTTCTCTTTTCTTTATCTTAATTATTTCCAATGAATTAATCTTATTAAAACCCCCACAAAATAAAGCTAGTATGGTTGGAATTCAGAGGTTGTAGATTCAATGGAAAACAGCAGTTATTCATGTCTTACATAGCTGCTCATTGAATTCTATAAAAGCACAAAGAAGCTATTGAGAGCTTCAGTATTGACAAACTGAACATAAAGAATGTGCTTTTGGGCAGGCATGAAAGTTTTCCCTCTTGCTTTCATATCACTGTTCATCTGGGATATTGATCCACTGAATAATGCTTACAACTGTGACATTTTCGCTTTACATTCTTTCTTGGGGAATAAGTTAGTTTACAAAATTACTTCAGAATAAATGAAGACTGGTACATTTGGGTTTCTCTTGCCCCCCCTCCCCCCCTCCCTTTTCTCCTCTCTCTCTCTCTCTCTCTTTTCCCCACAGTGAAATCTATACTCCAGTTAGGATGTATAGGAATTTAGCTTGGCTCATGTGAGGACGGAAGAATTGTAAGGCTGTTTATAATATGCAAGCGAACAAAATTTACCTGTTCTACTTGTGGTTGAATACTGTTTTGGAAACCAATATTTGGCATAACCTCCAAACATACGTGTTTTAGAATGCAGTGTAAGAGCAGGTTAGTTGTCCTTATATACTTACCATCTGTTTCGATGCACCATTCAGACTCATTGCTCTTGGTGTAGAATTTCAGGAGTCACAGGGTTCCCCCTGATGCCATCACTCGGGAGTGCTGCAACACCAACATCGTGTGTACAACTGAGAGTTGGTAGGGTGTGTAATACCAAATCATAATATCACTCAAACTAGGAAGATAGTCTTGAGACATCTCTTATTCCATGAAGTCAGTAATGTAAGGGAATTCAGCTACTTAACTTTGTTGTTTGTATTTCTATTAAGAAATGCAGTGAAAATAAAACTATTATTTCAACCCTTAGTTGAAAATGTACATTGGGTAAATCACATAAAGATGCAGGGGCTACTAACGTATTATTGTTTAGATTTCACTTTAATGAGAATTGCCCATGTATAAAATCAATTGTCTGTTCAACATAACTATACAAAGAAAGGAAACTGAATCTGTATGTTTGTATTACACTTTTATCTTCAATGTAGGAGAAACTCTGCCTGGTACTTTTCCTGTGAAACCTTGTTACCTAGTTATTGTTAATTCACTGCTCCTTCACAACACTGAAATGTGTTTTCTTCTACTGACTTTAGCAATTTACTTCAGTGTTTGGAGTGGGAGTGAAGACATCTGAGAAATGGTACAGGATGGGTTTACGAACTCTGGAAGAGGTAAAGGCTGACAAGACCCTGAAGCTGTCAAAAATGCAGAAAGCAGGTAAGGTGGAACTCTCATAAAAATCTGTAACTCAGTCCTCTAAGAACTTGATAACAGCATCAGAGGAGGAGGCAAAGTTCATTTATACATCCATTTTCTTGCTGCAGTGTCTTGTGAATATTAAATCATTAGGTTAAAAAAAGTTTGGACTAACAGAGCTCCTAATTTAACGTTGTGCCAGTCAAAACGTACAAATGTGCATATTTATTTGCTTACTCAGCTACCCAATAAAATCTGCTTTTATACACAAAAATATTAATGGGTCATTGTTGTATAGCTCATGAAAAAATGACAACATTAGGAAAGCCCAGAGCTACTTTTCTGGGTAAACCTATCTCATTCAAGGCAGCCCTACTTTAGCAATAAATCAAGATTTGCAATAAAGTACTTGTAAAATTACTTCCCTAATCCTAGCATGTTTTAACTTTAAAGTGTTAAATATGGTCAAATGAATGATGTTGCTTTCCCATGGATGATTTTTCATGGGTGTGCCATTTGCCTGAATAGAGGAATTAAAGGAATAATGACATTAAAATAGTGTATCTTTGGTTTTGCATTAAATCTATGTGGTTTACATCTCTTCAGAACTCCTAGAACCAGCTTGCCTACACTCATACTGCATTGTCCTTTTTTCTTTTACATATCGTATCAAAATACTAAGCAAGCTGCAGGACTGAGCTCTTTTGATACAAGCTCTGTGATCAGACATTCAGAGAGCAGAGATATTTCACATACCTCTGAGCCCTGTACTTGGGCAGAGCTTCACCATTTCTAGAAAAGCACCTTTCATAGCAGAACATCCAGAAATGCCATTGATGGGAGCTGGTAGGGAAGTCAGAATAACTTATAAGTATTCAGGTTCTCTGTAAGTGGGGTAGTTATCCTGAGTGCTATGTTGTTATAAATTGTAACTGCTGTTGCAATTAATAAAAAACTGTAATTACAAAAGTACATATAAACTATATGGACAAGTATGATGGAAGGCAGAGGCTGTCTCTTGCCTGCAATCCCCCCAAGCCCAAGGCAGGAGTGCTGACTCCAGGAATGGTGGGGTGGAAGGAAAAGAATCAAGAGGTTCGATCTAAGTATATGTTTTCCCATCAGATGTCCTGAAAGAAACCTGTACTTTCAGGTTCAAGATTGAGCGTTTCTTAATTTCCTTGCCCATGGAGTTGTGTCACTTAAATCCTTGGTGAGAGGTGGCTAGTTCACACAAGGTTTACATAATGCTATGTAGATTTTGATAATTGCGCAGAGCGATCAGCATTTTTTCATCTTTGATTTCCAGGGTTTCTCTACTATGAGGACCTTGTTAGCTGTGTGTCTAAGGCAGAAGCGGATGCAGTAAGCTTGATTGTCAAGAATACTGTGTGTATGTTTCTACCAGATGCTTTAGTTACCATAACTGGTGGTTTCAGGAGGTGAGTGAAAACAAATGAGGTCACTTGGCTGTTTTATTCAGGTACAGAAAAGATGATGTTTTTGTCTTAGAAAAAAAAGAGAAACTTAGTGGGAAAGTATCAGTTTGTTTTCAATGGCTTTTTTCATTGTTGTGTGGGTTTTTTTGTGTTTTTCAAATAGGAAAACAATTCTATGACATTCTCAGATTCCCACGTTTTATTACTGTAGATGGTTGGTTTGTCAGAACAAATTCTATTTAAGAATGGCTTGCTGGAAAAATTATGTCTAGATCACATATCTTACTTGAGTGAATTTTTTTTTTCCTCTTTTAATGGATCTGAATTGCCAAAGCTAGAACTATACCCAAGGCCATGTTTGAAAAAAGATACAAAAGCTTTAAGGCAATCTTGGAATTTGAGTGTTTTTTTTTAAGAGAAGTTTGTCACAGGAGATGATATTCCCAGTTTCTTCTGATATGATGTATTTGTGAGCTTTGGCAGCACAGTTGTTTGCAAAGCTCTCATCTCACACAGCAGATTTAAGCCCATTGTTTTGCTTAATGTTTCAGGGGTGTTGCGATCCACGACCTATTATATCTCCTTTTTGGAGTGATTTTAGCTGTATCAGCCATTATCTTTTTTTCTTAATAATAAGCTTTCATATCTCTAAATGGGTATGCCAAACCAAAAGATAAATTAAGTATCTAATATGCCTTCAGTGAGTAATCCCATATATTAAATATATCCCTGTAAAGATATAGAGAATATATTAAAAAGCTAAGTTTCAAAATGGCAGTCCTAAATAATATTTTACATGCCTATGGAAAACAAATACAGCAGGGTGGGATTTATAGAAAATGTGAGTAAATGGATTGAGGTACCTTCTTTACGCATCTATATTTTAATTACTGAACTGCAAGAGAGTTGACTACGTTTTCTTTTTTGCCTGTCTCATATAGTGGCAATATTCATCAGCATGAAGTATGTGTAAGCCCTCTAGACTGAGGGCTTCGTAAGAGCAAAAATGCTTGGAGAAAGCATTATATAGCATATGTATTTTATGGCTGCAGTCTCTGTACTGGTTGTGTCTCAATACGCAGATTCACAAGCACCACATTTGACTGCAGAAGTTCAGAAAAGAATCTGGAAGAAGAATTAAATAAAATTATAAGAATAAATCATCATGTTCATTAACTGCAGTTTCAGTATGGCTTTCTGTTAGCCTTTCTGTGTGCTTTGTCCATATGATTCACAAATGACTTAAAAATTAGATTTCGGTTTTCTTTTGTTCCATGTAGCACCCTCAAACAATTGTGGTCAGCTCTGCAGCAGCAGGGTTGTACAGCTGTGATATGAGCACATAGGGCCTATTGATGGTATAGGCACTTACATTTTAGAGATTACCTAGACATCTTATTGGTATGATGATTTCAGTTCTGACTTTCTTAAATGAGATTTACTCGACACGCTTTTTTAAGCTAGTCTTTGCTTTAAGGTAGAGTGAAGAGACTAGAGACTGACTTAGTTTTAGATAAGTTTTCATATTGTGCTTCTTAAGAAGGTGTTCAAGTGTCCTGGGCAATGCATCAAGCAGAATAACTGGTGCCTATCATGTAGTATTTGTCAGAGTGGGAGGCTAATTCCCCCGTTCCACATCAGTCTTCAGGGAATTTTTATATCACACTCTCCTGTTATTGAAATTTGTTCTTACATGAGCCTAATTGTAGATCACTATCTCCTTGCTTGAATTTTATATTATCTTTAGAAATCAAATTTGAGGCTCTAACGTTTGAAGATAAGAATTTCTAATAGAAAAGCAATGAAGAGCGCAAGGGACAGGAACAGTGCCATGCTTTTGTATTTTAGAATGCAAAGTTTCTTTCCTGTGTGCAGTGACATTTCCTTAAAGGCAAAGTAATTCATAAATCAATGGCATGGCACAGGACTCTGGTCTTTCCTGTTGTGTATCAAGAAAATAATTTGAAGATATTCCTCCTTTCAATCTCAGAAATAAAACAAAATAGATGGGACAAAGAAACACTTCCAGAGATAATTATACAGGCTTGTGCACTAATAAATAACAGCTGTTATTGTGACACCTTTGTTTTGGAAGTAAGACTTCTATAATGCATCTGAAATCACAATTATCTGACTGTATTGGCCCATGCTCATAAATGAGGAAATGTGAGGTAGAATGTATAAAGAGTCTGCCAAGATCTTTGTATATACTTAAGGTTTTGTGGTTTATTTAATTGAGATAGTCATGTAGCCTCCGAGTAAATTCTTTGATAAACCCTTATAAAAAGCTCTATTTGACCGTTTCATAGTGGATACTCCTAATAAAAGTATTCCTTAGCAGCCTATAGATGTTCTACTATGAGACTAGAATGCCTGACCTAACTCCAAATCTTTGTTAGGTTTTGAGAGATAAATGTGTTTAAAGTTCTATTACCAATTTTTTTTTTTCTCAGATCTAGGATTAAAATAGTGACAGACTTCAAATACATATAATCAATTAAGCAAAAGTTGCTTTCATTAAGTTTTTGGGCAAACTTTCTAAGCAGAGGTTCCTTATTCTCCTCACACCTTGTCATTACAGTATATCTTTCTATTTACGCTATTTTTAGATATGGTTATTTCTATGCCTTTTTTAATTCCAAAACACAAACTATAATAAGGGACATTTTTGTCAGGGAGAAATCTGGTATAAAGGAGTTGTGAGGCAGCTGCTCGCTGAATGTTTGAGCCGATATGGTCGTTTGCACACACTCTAATTTAGAGCAGTTCCTAAAGGAATCTGGCAATTCTTCCAGCAACACACTGAAGATATTGTTTGGGTAGCATTTATGACCAAAGCTTTGCCTCTGATAAACTGTAGTCCGCTTAGGATGAGGCTTTTAACCCAGAGGTGTTCTTACCTGATCTGTTTGTTCTTGTATCTTAGTAAACCAGCTTCATGCTACTGAACTCTCAAAGTTTATAAGTGTTTGACATTGAGTTATTGGGATGCACTGAATAAAAATATTTCTGTGGCAGGAGTCAGATTTGCTACAGCTAGGGAAGAATAGAAGTAATCAGTGGTTTCTGCTTCTAATTTTCCATAACCCATTAAAAATAAGTTATGAAAGGAGAAAATAATTTCTTCCAATTTAATGGCTAGGCAAGTCAATTTAGAAGATAATCTATTGGAATAATATTCAGACACTTATTTTTTTCATTAGAGCTTTGATTAGTTTTCCTCTCATTTCATCTATTAGCCATGATGAATCATGGCGTAGAAGTTGATGAATAAGGTGTTTGGGAGTCACAGACAGGAACAATTTTGTAAGAATCTGTGAGGCTGTTGAGAACTCAGTGCAGTGTGTTCTTTCAAAACCTTCCAAAAAAATGCTCCCTTGATCCAAGATGTTTTTCACATGCATTACTCTACTCAAACCTTTACCACTTTCACAGGTTTCTCAGCTCATAAGAAGAATGCTCTTTAGTTATATACTCCTCCCTAGAGCTACTTCAGGTGCTGGGTCCAGAGTGGAGGTGGCAATGTCCCTGATTTCTGTGAACCTAAAGTTTTTGCTTGGTATATGCAGAGCCAGAAACTCTCTCGAATAGCTTTACAGTTTCCATGATAACCACACCTCCTGGAATGCATTTGTAACAATCTTAGCGGTGTTTAGCACTTTCTGTCTCCTGTCATCACTGATGATGACTGGCTAGTGAGTAAACCAGAGCAATGCAAGCATGTGCATACAGCAAGATAGGAAACTCCAGATTACATGATTTTAGGAATATGGTAACAAAGCCATGTATTAGCATTTTATTTTTTTACTGAATCGGAAAAAATTAGAATGACAGTCAAATCTAGGGGTAATGTATTTGCTCGTCAGGCAGTCAATCTGAAATGATGTAATGATACATGATCAGATTTGTTACTATTTTGATCCTAGACAGAATTTCTATATGAATCTGGCTAAAATGTTCAAAATTACTGCATTGCTAACTCCTTTGTGCTATTTACAGTATTTGTTGTTATGCAGTCTAAAGAATATTGGCGTTTTCAAATTACAAAGGCGTTACTTGTTAGAGGTAAAGCAACATATCACAAGTGCACTACTAAGAGTAAGATAAAGTGTTATCTTAAAAAGATATTATTTCTTTACAGTTCATATAAAAGTAGTGTTTTGTTCATTTGATACACAAATCTGATATTCAATGTTAGAATCAAAACTAAAACTTGCGATTAATATAAAAATGCAATAATTTATATTAAAGATGCTACTATTTCTAGTGCAATAACAGGACAAAAATTCACAAGACTCTAGCTGGCTTTGACCACTAATTGTAACTAGGGTGTCTTTTTCTAGAAGTTACTCTAAAATAGTATATAAAAGTTTCCAGCTGTATTTAGGCTGGTAAGTACATAGATCGATTTGACCATTATCAGAGGCAGAAATGTCCTGTTACAGAGGATCCTGCTGGTAGATATGGTAAGATGGAAAACTCTAAAAGTGAGTCAGAGAGAAACTTGCCGTAAGGAGGTAATTTATATATGTATGTGTGTGTACAGTAATAATACACACATACATGAAGGCTTTCAACATATATGAAGAATGAACAGAATGATGGCTAATCATGGTATTCAAAGAATTTTTCTCCTTTTGCTTTTTTCTGGTTTGCCCTTTAAGGTCACTTTCAATTATTTTTGGTACGTAAGAGTCAGCCATTTGACAATTCTGGGTTTCTGAATTGTATGAAAATATTTTTAGAATGCTTGCCACTGCATAAAACCAAAATGTTAATGGCTTCACTGAGTAAAATTAAATTTAAATGGCCATGGCTTAATTTTTTTCTGGCCTGTTCACATCCATTAAAGGTGATACAGTTGTCTTCTAATATCACAGCTGACCTGAATAGCCTTCCCAATTAGCCTTTTTGATTAAGCAGATCTGATACATTTTAAATAAATAAAGATCTCTTTCTATTGGTTAAATGCTGATATTCACAGCTCATTGAATCCATTTATCGAGATGCAATGTCAAAAGAACAACAGTTTTTGTGCAATGTTGGTGAATAATGTGTAGAGATGAGAAAAATAAATATTAGAGCACCTTTGTTAAGTAAGTGAATGGAATTTAAGTAAGAGGAACTCAAAAAGATCTATTTAAGATTTAAAGAAAGATGTGTGGCTGAGAAATGAGAAAAAATATTTTCAAAGAAGTTAGTCATTGAAAGCATTATAGGAAATGGTAAGAAAAATAGCGAGCTAAAAATTTAGAGTTCCTTCATAAATACATTCTGACATCTTGCAAATAATCTAATCTCTAAACAGTAGATTGTTGTCCCATGTTTTTTAAATCTGTTAATTCTATATTCATGTAATGTTTTTATTTAATAATTTAATGGATTATTTTAGTATTTACAATATAATATGTTTACTACTTATACAAAAAGTAATGAAAATTGTTAGAAAGCTACTATAGTTTGTTCAAAAGAATCTTTGATGTTTCAATAATTCCGTTTGATGTTTGTTCTCATTTTTGGATGACAGTTTCCCAAAACTTTCACTATATCACAGACACAGCCTACTGTGATAAAACCTTCACTGTGTATGGGTGCAGGTGTGGGGAAAGAGGCTTCTGGATTTACTGCTCAGCATGGGATACAACAAAAGCAATCTGCCATGTCTGTTGTGTAGAAGAGCTGAACTGAGGATGGTTTGGACTGTAAATACATCCTTTCCAGTTGCTTTGCTCATCAAAGTGCAAGAGAGTGGTATTGTCATTAGTTAGAGAAGACTTCATCACTGACTTCAGTTTTGCTGTTTTAGTTGCTCATATGAGTGTCAGATGATGAGCTTGCCCAAAAGTAACTTGCTTTCTCCTGATGTAAAGTCCTAGCTCTGAAACAAATACCAGCCTGTCATGACAGCTGGCTCATTAGCCTCACTAAAGTGGAAGGGAGCAGTGACAGCTGTCGGTACCAGTGACAGTACTCCCAGCTCCAAAATCCAGTGGCTTGTGCAGTGACACTCTAAGATAATATACCATTATAATTCAAAAATGTTGAAACAGATTTTGCTTTATTTACACTATTTTCTAAGAAAGTTTGCCAAAGTTAATGTTTTGGAAAGTTATAAGTGGGGATTATGATGCAACTATTTATAGTCTCAATATACTAATGAAATATACTTAAGCTATATTCTACTGGTCATTCCCGTTTAAAAACATTTGGTAATAAAAATTGTTGTGATTTTTATTATGTGAGGTTAACTGAAAACTATTCATTCAGCATTTAGAACAATTTCGTTTAGAACAATTAACATGTGCAGTACCGGTTATTATTCACATTATGAAAATGAAATGTAAATTAGTAAGTTCTGCTTTGACTTATATTGAAAACACTTCTCTGTTTTTTTTTGGAAGGGGAAATGCTCTGTTGTTCCTTGAGTACAATTCTCCCAAATACATGATTCTTCCAATATACAAATACATAATTTTTCATTGACCATAAAAAACATTTAATAAGACCACAAAAGGTCTTTTGCACAGGACACAGGCACTGATGCTGATACAGTTTGGATACGACACCATTTTATATAAAAAAAATCACATCAAGTCTGATGGCCTCAGGCATTATTATAACATACAATCTAGGGCTGGAGGGCAGGTTGCATGATACAGAGAATGTATTAAAATTGATTTAGCAGTATAATTTTATAAGCTGGAAAATCTGCTTCCTACACTAAGGGTGAACTATTGCTCTTTGAATGTTTTGCTAATTTGGGAGTAGATTAGTATGATATGTCATGGGGGAATGAAAGCTGTTCTGATTAAAAGGAAACTGTACAAATAATTGGTACCTAACATTAACATGTATAGGGATGTATTCACAGACTGACTGAGCTTCATTTTCAAAATATGTAGAGAGAATGACAAGTAATTCTTTACAAGTAAATCTCAGGCAAGATCAATGATAATAACTTTAGAACTGTTCTGCCGCAGAGTCATGTTATATATGTGCTGCAGTTAATTTGAATTGCATGAAATAGGGCTGATACAGTTTGCAGACTCCTTTTTCGTGATACTGATATTGGATGAATCATAATAGGAATATGATAGAGACAATTTAAATATGTAATTTTCAGTGAGCTTTGATTTTATCACATATTTCACTGTGTCAGTCTAAATTTGGTGATGATTTTTTTTTTGCAATTTTATTTTAGTGAATTTTCACCAATGTTTGGTTGGTTTTGTGTGGTTTTTTTTAAAATACCGAGGGACAGGATAATTTGTATATTACTATTTGGGAAGAGGTTTGATGAAAGGGGATGTTGACAATATGAATGTTGCAAGCTGAAATGTGTCATAGAACACCCCTATAGTCAGAAATTAAGATAGTGAATGAAGTAGATAATGGTTTTGGTTTTTTTAGGATTTGTTTATCTCTCAAAGTGTTTATAAGCTTTTTCTTGTTTTCTGTGGAAGTTTTCAATTCTTCTTTGAGGAGCTGGACAGAATGCCTATCTATCGCCTGGTAGGGGCTGTTATTCAAGTAATTTGTATTTCTTCTGTGGATTGAGTTCTTGAGTCAGAATTCTTCTTTCATGACAAGCTTGAGCTGTAGGCGTTTCATACTATATATTGTGTCATTTCACCTAAAGACAGGGGTATGCACATCATGAAAGAGGTAGTCAGTGGCACAGAAACCTCTGAAGTGTTGCAGTGCTGTTTCAAGATCACTGAAGTATTTTAATTCAGGTTTTGTCCTGGAAATTTAAAGAACAACTTGGATTAAAAGAATTCTTTCTCAATTGTGTTAGCTGTCCACACAACTTTTTCTGTTTTCTCTCATTTTACTGACCAACTCTGCTAAGCCCTCACTGTAACTAATAGATGGAGTGATTAGAGAGAGAGAATAAACTATCAACTATAATTTGTAGCAAATATTTTCCAGCCATTAGAGATTTTTCTTATGGTTGAGGTTTTTTTGCCTTCAACATGGATATTCCTGGGAGACATCATCTTCCCAAGTACTGCTCTGGAAAGTCACAATAATCAGAGTGTCTCTTATAAACATTTGGCATGAAGACAATATAATGCATTGATTTCTGAAATGCTCAACCAGTGAATTTAAACAGACTGATTTTAATACACAGGCCAGGAAGTATGTTGAAGTAGGATATTTAAAATATACTACTTGAAAAGTATTTACTGTAAATGGATGAGCACTCAGGGTTTTAGAGGCTGTCTCATAAATAAATAGCTATAGAGTAAAATATATTCGTGATAGTACATAAAACTGGCAAATAAAAATCTTCTAAAAGTTATAGAGCATTAGATACGAGGAGGACTATTAGGATAGTGGATATTCAGGGAAATATCAAGTAGCAAGACAAGAAGAAAAAGAGAAGATTTCAGATAAGGTGATAAGATAAAAGAAAAAGAGGTCAAATCAAAGATGTACATGGCCTTGATGAGATAGGGATGCATAGTTAATTAGATAGCTTTATTCCTAAAATAAAATAAAACCATAAAATAGTTTCACTGCGGTTCACCTGCTAAAAAGAGGATGCCTGACAAAATCCAAGCCACTCGGGAAAGGAATGAAGAGAGACAGATACAGTCTTTGTAGCACTTAGAGACTTGCGGAAGAAAGTGGTATTCTTGTCTGAAAGAAAATAGAATCAAAACTCTGCATCGAGGCAAATTGAAACAAAACCCTGCCAGCAGCCCTAGAGTAAGTTGCCAGCAGTAAAGTCAGCTGTAGGGTAGCATTAATGGGCCAAGAATAGGACCTGTTTATGGTTAAAATATTTAATTAATGTTTTAAGAAAGAATAGTGCTGATGATGTTTAGCCAGCTTTCCATCAGACATATGTGCACCAAGAAACAAGTGTCTATTTCTTATTTTCTTTCAGAATATTGTACTTAGGCATCTTTTTACTTATGAACTCCAGTGTCCAACCCTAAGAAATTCAGGACAGAAGTAGAATTTTGTCTTGTTTGTGGCCTTTCTTGAATTTGTGTTGTTTAATCTGAGAGCTTTCTGATGCCTCAAATGTTTTCAAGTACATTTCTTACTGTTCATACATTGTGGTAATTTTGGTTTTTAGGAACTTTTACTCATAAGAGTTTCAGGGCATCTACACCAGAGATGAATTTTGTTTTGAGGATTTTGCTCTCTATTAGCAGTTATGAAGATGAACAATAGTATTCTGTGGTTCGCTGTTTACAAAAGAGATTTTGCAGGCTCAGATGGCAGACAGTTCAGGGTTTGCAGGATCAAATGCCTGTTGTTAAGAATCAAGAGATTAAAAGCTAGTTGCAACTATACTATAGAATATGCTGCATTGCTTTTACCATGATTTTATTCCTAGAAAGCTGGCTTGAAAACAGAATATTCATAGCTGAGTTTACTCATTGCTGATTTACTCTTTAGCAGAAGTGAAAGTTTATTACAGGCTAGTTAGTTGCTATGGACATGGTTAACAGTACAAGCAAAGAATGATATTTTCCTGGCAGATAATCATGGGAAAAGCTGCAGGCACCAGCGACCTTATATTTATGCTTAGAGCAACCAGAGGGTACGTTTTGCAGATCTCTGTGAGCAAGAGTAACCACAACATTTTAGTTAAGTGTGACATGATCATGCTAGGGGTGTGAGGACACAGTAATGAGGAGGTAAGTGCTGGCTGAATTTTTTTTATTATTTTTTTTCAGTGTGAGTCAGACAGGACATTTTCTACATGTCAGATAACAAGGAAAAGACTCAGAGGGTTAAAAATCCACCATGTAGGAAATGCCTGGATTAAAATATAAAGCCAGAAATAGTCCTCTTAGTTGCTTTGGGCAAGTTGGATGGAAATATTCCATGCAATCTTTTTTTAAGAATGGAAAATCAGTATTAAATAAAGAGCAGGAAAATCTGATAAGAGAGACTCTGTTATAATCATCAGCTGTTCTGTGATACTACTAGGGGCTATCTTGGACATCAACAACAACAACAAAACCGATTGAAACATTATGGATTGTGTCTTCTGACATGCAAGTTTATAAACTCATGCTAGTTCACAAACTAATAAGCTTTACACTGTATGTTATGCTAATGATCAAAGACTGCAGAAAATTTGCCTTTTGTCTTGGTATATCATATACCTAGACACAATTCTGGTGGGTAAACACAAAATTTCCCTGATCTTGTTGCAGAGGTTACTATATCCAGTTGCACCTAGTTTGTCTGTGTTAGTAATAATATCCCCATTGAACATGGTTGCTTATGAAAGGTCTCAATGTTGAGATTATCATATACATTTGTATCACTACCATAAATAGTCCTACATCCAGACTTGTACATATAGATCATAACTCCACTATTAAAAATAATGTAAGAAATGTGAACAACCTACTGGTACATTCTAGCTAAAATGTCATTGAGTGCCTTGACATTGATTTCAGCTGAATAATGAAAAAATAGAAGGATGCTTTCATCAGATTGTTTTAGAATTTGAACTGGCAAGAAATAGTGACCTAGGAAATGCATTTTCACATTTTCACCTAAAGAAATAAAAATACGTACAATGAAGATGCCCTTAAAATGCCCCATTACATGAGGTCACAAAACAGTGCAGGTTGAAGGAGTCAAGATCATATTCAGAATGAAGACAGAACAAGAGTTTAGAGAAATACTACATGACTTGTTAATTAAGAGACTTTTTTGAAATATATGGCTAGAGTTTTATAATATCTGGATCAGGAAAAAGGCCACAGGGAGAGCACTTGAAGGCTATATTCTCAAACAGAGTATCTCCTTGCCATGGTTTGGGAATTAAGGAAGTTGGTTAAAAATAATCAGAAGTTTTCGATTTAGGATTAAATCAACTAAACCAACTTTGTGAGGATCATGTCTTGGAGCAGAGCAAGGGAATTTTGTAAAGGAACCTAACAAGATTTCACTATAGAGAGATTTACTTAAGGTAGAAGGTAGGTTTAGTGACAGGCTTGTCTACAATTTAAAAGGCTTTTCTGGTATGCTTATACTTGTAGAATGTCTTGGCAGCCTTTCTCTGTGGAAATGCAATATTCCTTTGCCAGTGGAGTTTAAATGATTTTCTCAAATGGAATAACCTACACTGGCCCAAAGTGTACAATAGTTTCTGCAGGATAACAGGGTGAACCCAGCTATCTTGGCAAAACACTGATGAAGGCCAAGTAGGGAAGTTTTGACTTTCAATTTCTGTTTGAAAACTGATCTTCAAACAGGCATAGTTGTTCTATCCCATAATTCTAGTATACTGTGTGTTCATTTTAATAGTAACTATTATTTTCTCTGTAAAAGTCTAGTTTTCTAAATGTATCCCATAGCTTAAGAGTAAATTCCTCTTCCCTTAGGCAAAATTAGTAGTTTATACAAGCCAAATTAGGTCTCAAAAGAGAGAAATCTCATTTTCTCTAGATTATGTTTCTGTAAAATTCCTAACTACCTTACTTGCAGTAGAGGTATGCAAGTGCAGTAATGGAAAACCCGTATGTCAGCCCACTCCTGGAAAAGTTCACTCTAAAAATTCAAGTGAGTGAGCAGTGTTATTAAAACTAAACAGATTGTACACATGCTTGAATTTTAAACTGTGCATAATTTTTCATAAGTACTTAGTGAAACTTCAGTGTCTTGGCAGAAAGGCTAGACTCAATCTCATATGTATGCTAGTAAAAACTTTAATTTGTAGTTAGGAGATGTTGTATTAATCCAATGGAATATAGTATCTTAATCACAACTAAAGCAGAATTATACATATTGCCACAAAATACCAGGAGGTTCAGCTTCATAAATCAGCTTCTTATGTCATTATAACTAACCCAAATGCATGAACAATTACTTGCGGTCCTCACCCATTGCACCAGGAACTCAAAGAGAAGACTTAATCCTGTGTTATGTTAGAATTTGGGGAGGTGTGTCTTTTGGGTTTGTTTTCTTTGGTGGCTCTTTTTCTTTCTTTTTTTTGCCCCAGTGGCTGCAAGCAATCTATTTCTCAGTTCAAGGAATTTTAATAGAAAAACTGTCATGTTTATGAAACTTCAAATACAGTTGAGCAGAAAGCAAAGAGAAACCTTTTATTTTTGATATTTTGGTTGTACAGATTGTCTCATCACTTCCAAGTAAGTGAACTCAGGCTGAACATCTAACACCATTCAGATATTCTAAAAATGCACATATTGTTCCTTGCATGAACATTAATATTGTCTTTTAAATTGTTTAAAGTGAATGTTTTGACTTTTGGAAACGTCAAAGTAGACATGCATGAAAAAGAACATTTTGATGGAAGTTTCTGTGACAAAGGAATATGACAAAGGAATAATCAATTTGAAACTCTCAAGAGAATTAGCTAGAGAGAATTAAAGGAACTGGGATTGAATGCGTGTTTTCCATCTACCACCAGAGCTTCAATACAGCAAAAATTGTTGCTATAAAACAATTTGTTAATTTTGTTATCATGTCAGTATAGAAAAACACCATTATCTTCCTTCTTTCAAAATAAAATGTAATCTCTTAAGTTTTAGCTTATATGTATTAATGATATTCTGAGTAAGTAGAATAGAAATATAATTCTGAACCAAAAAATTCTCACTTGGACAATAAAAATCTAAATAGTAAGTGGAAACTGCCTCAGTCGCAAGATAATGTTTTTAGTTAAAATAATGTAAGCAAGCCAAATTGCTTTATAAAAGCATTTTTTAAAATATACTGCTTTCATAATTAATAATGCAGACTGTTGTCTACTTATTTCAGTAAATAATTTGAATCCAGCTGACCTTTCTGTTTTCTTTGCTGCATTATTAATGATGTTGAAGAGATCACTGTTATTGTTCTAGCAATATAGAACTTGCTTAGCTGAGGTTTTGGTTTGCAGCTAATGCTGTTTACAATGTGGCAGCTGAACAGATTATGTACCAGCTGAGATGGAAACAGAAAATTGAAAGCTTTCTGATTTAAAAATCTGGAATGTCAATGCATTTTTATGTTCAGTTCCATCTTTAGGCATTGGGGTACGTATATAACCTACAGATCTTGACTACTCCACCTAAATACCTCATGATGGCAAACTTAATTTCTTTGGCAGCAAACCAGCAGAAGGTGGACACAGCACTGGACTTTGTCTTGAATCAGAGCAATATCTATATATGACTAATCCAGATCTAGAAGGGTCCAACTCTCTCCTAGTTTGTGTTAGCCTGTCCTGAAAAGTGCTGGTCACCAGCTGCCTCCAAAGAAGTAGACAAATCCTAAAATCCTTTAACCTTCTCATTGCATCATCTCATATTGATTCATTGTTGGAGAGAAGAAGAGGTCATTTTCTTTACCTTTTTTCTTTGATTTTTTTTTTTCCCCCAAAGTTCACCTGGGAGTTCATGGAAACATCTGGTTTCTGAAGAGATCTGCTGATCTCTTCATAAGTAGAGGTAGTTGAATTTCCTTGTCTTGTTTTGCACAATTCTGAAGTTTTTGTTAAGCCTTTAAATTAGGCCAAAAGAGATGAGGTATTTCAAGATGTCTGAGATGCCTGCTTTTATAAATAACAAAAATACACCTTCTCTCCAGTCAAGTCTGATTCTTTCATAATACAATGTTCTTTTTTTTTTCCTGCTGATTTCAGAATAATTAAAATTTTACAGTTCCTGGTAACCAAAGATACTGTACCACTCTCATACAGACTGCTTTTTAAGAGTGAGAAAGGTTGCTTCCACGTTATCATAGAATATGCTGACAGAAGATTTTACACATGAGAAACTAGATAGTTGTTTAAAGACTAAAGTATCTTCTGCATACTCTTTACATTCAGCTGAATATATGAGATTCCAAATCCACATCAGTACTCATTGGAGTGTGTATCTTTCTCAAACTGTGTTGAAGAGGTTTTCCTTCACCATTGATTGGCACTCAGCAAAATTTATGTATGCAGGAAGTTTCTGTGATGTCATTTGAAAAGCTTGATTGGAATTGAGTGTAATTTAAAGGATTTGCCAAGACAGCAAAAGCAAAACTTCAGCAATGTATTTAATGACTTTAAATAAAACTGTGACAGATTGGTATGGTACATTTCATAAGTTTTAAAAGCTTGAAATTATATGGACACATTCCAGGTACAATTCCATTATTTACATGAAATGGAGACAGCGCTCTCAGTGATTCTAAGCTTAAGCATAATTTTATTTTGGTTGGTGGAATAGTGAATTTGCTTCAAATATAGAATTTAGAGAGCCTAGAGCTCTTAGTAGCAGAAAGTCATCTTGTGTGTGAGCCAAAAAGGGATAAATATTCAACATCAGGGTTTAATGGGTGACGGCCATATTCAGGCATTTGTGTCATGGAAAGCTGGAAGACAATAATACCATCTAGGCAGTAGAACTATTATAATACATAGAGACAGCCATACTTTCTAATTAAGGAGTGACTAAATTCCCACCTGGCCATTATCCTATTTTGTTGTCTCAGTAGAAACCAGGCTGGTAGAGGACTAGTTTTATACAAATCAATAAAGTGTAAGCAATTTAATTGAAATTTAATTTCTGTTTTTCACATAACTTTTTTTTTTGTTTTTAGCAGCTGTAAAGGTGAGTTAAGGGAATCAATTTCAGCATGTGAGTAATGGGTGGTGGTTCTCATTAAGATAATGACTACAAAAGTAGGTTAATCAAATTGTCTGTAATTTTTTTTTTGTGGAATAATGTTTTATGGTTCTTTTTTTGGACTTCAAATTCTGACTTAGATTAATTTTTTCCTAATATTCCACAATATAATGTTTTTCTTAGATATCCAAGTATAAAAGAATCCATATGCAGATTTATTTTAAACTGAATATGCTTTGAAATAACCATTTGACTGAAAGTCCACAGAAGCCAATACATATGCTGCCATTCATCATTCATTCCCTTTCTTAGGAAGAGAAATAACTCTTTTCAATGTTTTACATTTTGATTTCTTTAACCCGTTAAATAATTTTAATGCAGCTAAACAGAGCTTTATAAGATCAATGGATAAATTACTTTAAATTTAAGTCATTTAAGTTCTTAAGTTGAATAACCATTTTCTGATTTATGTTTTCTTATTCCATTAAAGTAACGTTAAATATCTCTTAAAGCAAAGCATGAAAAAAGACATTGGCATGACGTGGAGTACCCAGGTGTCTTGTAATCTGAGAAGCACCATCAAGGTTTCTTTTGGGTCACAAATAGAAGAGACACACAGAGTCAAGCATAGTATGGCATATGCTTGGTCTTTGAAAGTGCCTTTAGTGAGACACTAGGTGAACGACAGACATTACTGTACTTTTTTGAGGCAATGTAGTCACTGAGGGTGAAATTAGATTTTAGGTAAGATTTGAGTGGTGTTGCGCAGGTTTTACACTGATTCTCCCCACTTCAGTGATTTTCACCTGCAGGGCATAACTTGCAGAAATACCCAGAGATGTGATCCTTTCTGCTGCACCAGTTGACACTTCTTTATCCTGCATCAATACAAGAAAAATCTTTTAAGTAGTGAATTCTCTGCATTATTTTTTTCCTTAAAATTCTTCTTCAACAGCAGCTACTGATGCTCCATAGCAGTGATAGCCTGCTGAATAATTAAGAAAGCAAAACAGCTTGTTTTGTGTCCACAATAAGCTACATTCCCATATGCCATATAAGTTCAGTTTCTGCTCCTAAAGGGAAAGGGATTTTTCCATTGCTACTGCATTGCAGAGTTGGATTAACTTAAAAAAATAAATAGCATCCACAGCTATGGAAAATATGTACTGACCCCAGTGAATTAGAATTAATGCTACGCTATGCAAGAAAAACAGCATTTTAATTAAGTGTCCACCCTCAAGGACCTCTTCCTGAGAAGATACCTGTGAATCTTTGCCAAATACTTAGGGTAGTTCAGCTGATTTTCTGTTGAATTACTTGGCTGGGTGAAGAAGCTGCTGTATGCTATCTTTGGCAACTCAAGCCTTTGTAGAAGCCCGATTTATAGTTTCCCAGGAGAACACTGGATCAGTTTTCACTATGTTTTCATTTTGGAGACAGTCTAATCTAAACTGGGAAAAGTAGTTCTGCAGACAAAGCTTCAACAGCAATTATTTTTTACCCACAAATTGTCTCAAAATGAGTCAGAGTATCTCTCATAACTGCATAGTATCTTTTCAGTTAAATATATCTTGAATTCAGTTTCAATTTTAATTGTCTTTGCTGGTGGCAGAATTTATTTCAGTTAATTTTATTATTGCTTTCAGACATTAATCAGCATCCTATTAAACCATCTCACAGATACTAATTATGCCCAAAATAGCTGTGATGTACAGTTAGGGAGGAATTAATCCTCAAGAGACAGGAATTCCAGATTTTCCTTTGATATGTAATATATAATTTCAGTGAGTTTGGGTTTATTTTTCCAGAAATATTCAACTCTCAATTTTTATGAGCAAGCCAAGTCTACTGGGGTGACTGAAATGCCAGGCACTAACATTAGAGAGTCCAGCTACAAAATGTTTGTGCAAGTATTTTCCCACACTGGCACTTCTCATCTCAGCTGGTATTTTGTAGTACATTACCAATTATACGGGATTAGAAAGAAAGTAGAATGAATTTTGATACTGGCTAGGGACCTCTAGTGTCGAATTGCCTTCAAAGGCAGCTAGGATCCAATTCATACAAAAAATCAGGAGAGAAGAAATTATCCCAGGAAGCCAGATATTCCCATATCCATATCTATCTTTCACAGAGCCTTGATGACATCTTGCTATGTTGTTTTCCTCATCACTTTCAGACATGTTACTTTGTTTTTAAAAAACAGGGACTCACTTGAGTGTATGGACAGTGTTGGGATTTGTTCACTCAGGGTGGAGTAACAATGAGACCTGCCATAGATACTTGCAATGTGAGGTTGGGAGGATCCTCCTTGGTTATTAATTTTTTTAATTACCATGAGCAAAATTATGATCACTACAGTCCTGCAATGGAAGCCTTCCCTGAATTGCAGTTCTGGAATCAGAACTGTCTTATGATTCTAAAAACTACAACCTTTGGGAAGCTTAGTATATCTTTGTATCTTTGTGTGATAAATGGTATAGATGAGACTCCTGACTATCCAATTTGGTGAACTACAAAACAGGTATCTTGCCTCTGGCATCCTCATCCATCATAAGTCTTTGTCATGTTTAAGGTGGAGGTACAAAGGTCATGCACCTCGAGAGGAAGTGAAGGTGGTGGTGGAGTCTGGCATGTTTGAGTGCCCCTAGTTTGTTCTGGCTCAATGTTCCCTCTTCCACTCTCCCTCTGCTCACAAATTAATTGTTGCACAGTGCGAGTCAGTCTTGCAAACAGATACTTTTTGCACTTTGCTGTCTAAGCTTTCTCTGTGTCAGTGTTTTTGGATTGTTAACTTTGGTTGAGCTGCTTTTGCAGTTCAGTGAGCATTTATTTTTCTGCTACCTACTCTATAAGTGTGTGAAACACCATTGCATTGACACTTGAATCTAAATGTTTTGAAAATGTGAAGCTGACTTGAATACTAAGGAAAACTGCTAAGCTAAGCTGACGGTGATTTGAAGAACAGCTTATGTGTGATGTACAGAGTTTAGCTGGTCATTTCTGATAGCAGTGGCTGTTAATACTCTTTACAGTATTGATCAGAATATGTAATTGAGAGTTCCTGAGGAAATAACTTGGAATAAATGTCATGGCCTTATGTTGCAATTTGGAAGCTTTTGTCACAAACAAGATAATTTTCTATCTTTTTCTTTTTAGCTATTACCCAGCTCTTGTTGCAAATGAAATGGGACTGTTGCAAACATTATAATTTCTTCCAACAAAATCCTACAGCATGAAATCACTATTGCAGAAACTCCTGCAGAGATACAGTTCTGTTTGTTTTCTTGGCAAGTGCCTTGTCTACTAATTAGATATTTGGCAAAGGTCAGTGTCATTTTGAGTCAAGAGAAGATACTTTATGTCTTATGTCCAGATTGCAGACCTGAAAAAAAGTCAGAAGGAAGTGTGATGAAATAATTAATTTCTTATTAAATTATGAATTTGGTAAAATTACTTGGGCAAAATACTCTGAAAATCTTACTTATTGGTCTACTTTGCATCTATATTTCATTAAACTGCTAGTAACTTATATGGAACATTATGAAACAAAGTTTTGAAAATACATGATGAAATTTGTGAGTACTTTGGAATGATTGGAATTTTTCTCCTGTGGCTGTTAAACAGTCCAGGATTTTACCTTCTATGTAATAGTTGTACCACTGTCACACTCCAGTACTTCCAGTTTAAAGATTATTTTTTTCTCTTTGTAGTGGGGTTTATACAAGAAAAAGGTGCAGTTTTTCATAGTTTGAGTGACAGTAACTCAGAATTATTTTAAGAGCTGAGTGTAAGAAATTGTCCATCTCTTGTTCAAGGTCTCGGCAAAGCCTGCTTGATAAGCAAACCCACAAGCATGCAGACTACATGTGATTTAGAATGAAAATTTCTGTTCCTCTTCTGAGAAGACACATACCAGTGGGGGACAGGCAGTAGAGGTACCTTAATCAGGACTGTGGTTGTTAGAGACAGAACTACCATACCATTTCTATTTGGTAAAACCCAACTAATGTAAAATGATACTTTTACATTGCCTGTACAGTGGGAGTTAAATCACACCTAGCATAGAGGATACCTCCTTAGACTAAAAATACAGCCTCAGTATCAGAAAACTCAGAAAGAAATCTTTGAACTATTTATGCACATGTGGGCATGTTTGATTATAGCTGTAATTATACGTTTGACTGTGCATGCACACTGAGGCTACTAAAGTTTTCCTAGGAACATGCATTTTATGGTACTTATAAATTATTTGGTTGCTATATGTGAAAGGAGTGATTCTGCTACTTATCCAAGCTTTTTCTTTGCTGCTTAAACGAAAGTTCATTTTGCTGTATCACAATTTGTCCATTCTTTCAGCTATGTGTAATCTTCTGCAACATTCAATCCCTTTTCCATTGCCACACAATCATCACTTCAGCAATTGCATATTGCTCATCTGTATTCAAGGAAATGTTCAAATGGCCTCACATATTTTAAAGTCACTTGGGGATGTCTGTTTAGAAGCTGTCCTCCCTGCATTTTCCAAAAGAAGAATACACAGAAGATGACAATTTAATATGTAGTGAATTACCATATTTCTTTCCTCAACTAAAGGACTTCTAATTTTTTAATATGGGCTTTCAGCATTGTAGCTAGTATCCAGCTTGCTATACAAGTGGATTTTATCTGGATTGCTTTTAATCTGAGCTTTTTGGAAGGAAGGGAGAGTTAAATCTGATATTTTGTGCACTCTCACCACACTCTAAGGCCCACTCCATCTGAGATTACTTTTACTGATTTTCCCAGCTTTCTGTATCAAAATGCAACTATACAATAAAATGGTCAGGAAAGTGAGATTTTAAAAACCTTACCAGCTTTATGGTGAGTATTGGTTGCACAGCAATTCCTGATGGCCTGATTTTTTTCACTGTCTGTCCTGGTAGCAATCATTCTTAGGAAGCTATTTCACAGCTGTGGGGTTTGTTTTTTTCCGCAATGTAAAGTAGATGTGGTGCTCAGGAATATGGTTTAGCACTGGACTTGGTAGACTTAGATTAATGGTTGGACTTGATGATCTTAAAGGTCATTTTCAACCAGAACAATTCTATGATTCTGTGATGCCATAAAGGCTGCAAATTATATGGGTAAAAATTTCCATTAACATTTTTAAAAACCATTTCAATCTGCCAAGTCTGAATATTAATATTATAATAGATGTCATGTTTTAGTAAATAAAATCCAGTTCCATCAGACTAACTCAGAACATTAGTCATATCCAATGTTTTACTTCATATGCCTTCGTCCACAATCAATATTTTCCCACAGTTTTAACAGAAATAAAACGTTCAGTCAAACATAAAGAAGCCTGAAATATCTATGCTGAATCTCTTTCCATTCTCCATTATTTGTCCTCACCTCATAATGTTATATTTTTGTGGCATTCAAATGAGTGTACGAGTTGAAGAGTTATTATGTAATTAATTATATACAATTAATTTGTTTCATTCCAGGAACCCCACCTAAATTTATACTACTTTATTATTTAACAATTATTGAACAGATGCTGGAAGTGAGCATCTGTTGGTTGATAGTCCTCCAGGTTCTTAAATATACATGCTTGACTTCATGCAAGTTATTAATGCCTCTGATATCAGTGGCAGCATTCTGCTGTGTGAAGTTGAGTGTGTGTGTGTGTAAACACTGAAGGACTTATCACACATGCAACCTCATTCAGCACTTATAATGCTATCACTATACCATTGAGAATTTTGTCTGAATGAGGGATAGGATTAGCTTAATAAATGGAGATTTGGCTATAAGCTACTGTTACAAAATGAAAAAAAAAAATTATGGGGAAATTTTCCATCTGTTTTTTAAGAAACAGAAATACAAGTTGACCAGCTTGTCTCCAGTCTGGGCTATGAGCATGCAGAGTCAGTGGGCCGCAGTCATCTCTGATCTTTCTGAGCAGCTATTGAAAACCTTTTTCTTCTGAATATCAGATGCCTTCTTCACCAAAAAAACTGTCCTGCCCAAGATGATTTTTGAGACTTGATTGAATTACAGAATATTGCAGCTGTGAAGGAAGTGTATTTTGGGCTGCCCTGGAAAGCTTGTTACCAAATGGGATTCCTGGTCCAAAATTTCTAGCCAAAACAGCAAGGTACACTTAGCATTTCTGATTGGAAGTCAGGCAAATAATTTGGCTTTTAGCTAGCAAGGGCAGATCCAAAGTAATCATTCAACCCGAGAACTGTTTTCACACAGAAGTGAAGTAATAATTTTGATTGAGAAAGATTTGTAAAAACAATTATAATCCCACTTTGAATGAAGCATGAACCTCTGAAAACATAGAAATGCCATCTCTAAAGCAAAATATCACAGTGACCCATTACCAAATGACCTAAATAAACCAAAGAACAGTCTACTACAGTGTTCAAGGTTTTAACATCAGAAGTAATTTTTATGCATTTTTATGAGCATTTAGTGCAGCAGGTAAGCCTTTCAGTTAATCACTTGGTTTGAAGAACTTCACAAGAATTTTATCCAAAGTTTTACCCTATTCATTCTAGTTATTCCACAACAGGGTAACAGTGGGTTTTTCAAATGAGAGAAAACCTTTACATCTATCTGAACGTAATTCTAGGAACTTGAAAATGTTTTAAAGATCTGTGAGGAAGAATGAGTGAGGTCCATTAAAGAACTGTACACTGGAACTGTACCCTAGTGGAAGGCAGAAGTGGAGGAGACTGAGGAGATGCCTCCTGTGAATCAGGAACATTGCCAAAATTCCTGAGAAAAAATAAGGCAATACAAAGTTGAGGAATCACTGCACCAATCACTGGGCTACCAAATGCAAGACACAGGACTGTATTCGGTTTTGGGTCCCTCAATACAAGAAAGATGTTGAGGTGCTGGAGTGGTGCAGAGAAGAGCAACTGGGCTGGTGAAAGGCCTAAAGACCAAGTTTTATGAAGAGCAGCTGAGGTAACTGGGGCTATTTAGTCTAAAGAAAAGGAAGCTGGGGGGAGACCTTATCGTTCTCTACAACTACCTGAAAGGACATTGTAGAGAGGTAGTGCTGGTTTCTTAATGCAAGAGAATAGTGATAGGACAAGAGGGAACAGCCTAAAGCTACACCAGGGGAGGTTTAATCTGGACATGAGGGAAAAATTTTTCTCTGAAGGGATTGTCAGACATTGCAGAGAGGTAGTTGAGTCACCATCCCTGGATGTGTTGAAAAGTTGTATAGGTGTGGTGCCTGGGGATATGGTTTAGGGCTGAACATGGTAGAGTAGGATTAAAGGTTGGACTTGACCTTAAAGGTCTTTTCCAACCTAAATGATTAAATGAGTCTATGATTCTATGAAAACCAGGCACTGACAGCATCAATTTAGTGACGTTTAGTTGTTTGGTTTTTTTCAAACAAAGTTTTTGTTTTCATTTTTAAGTGGATGATGTTTAGTTAACATTATTCAGTCTCTAGATGACGTTGGTGTCCATCTGTAGCCCTGTGTAAGGAACCTACTCTCTTGAGTGTGATGGGGTTTGATAAAGACTGCAGCCTGCAGCATTCCTCTTGGAAAGCTTCAGGAATGAATAAGGCATTGAGGTTGCATCTCTAAGGTCAGGTCACTTAATCAGGTGATGAATTCTGGGTTTTCATGTTCAGTTTGAAGACTAGATGTCTGCCACCATGGTGTAAACTTGTATATAATCAAGTCATATCAAGTCTTTAGGTATGTAGTTATCTTCAGCTTCGATGAACTGTTTATGTGCATATAGAACTAATCTTTGATAAACAAATACATATGCTTATGGACTTCCTAGGCTGGGGACAGATCACCTTGGTGCTATTCCATCCCATGTGCCCATGGTTGTATGTTTCTATGTACACACACAAAATTATGTAAATACATATTTGTGAAAAGCCCTAGTCTGCTGAAATCAATGGCTGTGTTCTTCCCTTTAGCTTCAATAGAATGACGGTCTGAATCTATGTGCACTTTACTGCAGCCTTTTGCATGATTTATAAGCCACGAGCAATATGTATTGTACAGCTTTTTAATTTTCTAGATTTCTTTTTCTATGTTAAGGAAGGCAATAAATTTTTCTAGGATGAAACATATTATTTGGTAAAGAGTATTAGTGGAAATCAGACTAAATGTTCCAGTAGCAGCCTGACAATTTAAGTCAGAAATTAATCCCATGTGAATTAGTTGAAAGAGAAGCTGAAATATAACTCTGACAATAACGATGATTTTATGTGGTGTGCTTTCATTTTGGATTGAAACACACTAACTCCACAAATAAAAAAGCATTTCAATAGATGCTCTGTGTCTTGGGAAATAGATGGCCAGTGAAACACCTGGTATTTCTTGGGATTTTATGGCTGGATTGATGCTGTATTTCGTAGATGTGGTTGACCTCAAATATGCATGTGTTGGGTACCAGAGGAAGAATTTGGAATTTGTGCCCAATTCCATCAGCTTCCAATTTCTTCTTTTTCTTTTTTTTTAATAATGATTATTTTAATAATAATTTTCTTATGCCACTGTCTGCATCTCTAAGATAGGAATAGAAACTTCCCTTTGGAAAAAACATTTTGAGACAGGTAAGTAAAAAGTGCTGTGTAAGAGCTTTGGATTATTATGGTAATTTAAGAGATAATAATTCAGGAAATGAAATATTTTTGAACTTCTTGAGTTTGAATAGCTGTTCAGTTTCTAAGCCTAGACTGATGCTTTAGTTGAAACTTCTTTTGAAATAATTTCCACCTGTTTAAGCAGTTTTGACTTTGTTGCAGACACGGCACAAGAGTTTTATTATAATGAGTTAGACTGCTTGTCAAATGTAAACCCTAGATTTTCATTTCCTTACATCTTGCTGCTAAAACTGTTCAATGATCCATCACTTCGATGATTTCCTGTCATACAAATGGCGGTTGACATGTCTGCCAATCGGTTCTGTTACTACAAATTTTAATGTTTAAGAAATCAGATTCTGTTTTAGGTAGCATTTTAAGACAATGAGCTATTTCATTAAATATAAAAAAGCAAACCTTTTGGTTTAGGTTTAGATTTAACACAATTGTTAAGTGGATGAAAGTCAAGGATGAATGCTTAGACTTAAATGAAGAAAAACCCGAAGGTTATGACATCATTTTTCATTAAGAACATCTACTATTAAACTTTGTGCATATGGGTTTAGTTGTGAAATACTTAGTGTGTGCAGCAAACAAGCTGAACTATTCTTGAAAAAAATCATGCTCAATCTCTGCAAAAAAAAGGTTATATTTTAAAAGAAATGTAAAATGCTTAGAGACTTTGAATCTGCCATAAAAAGAAACAACAATATTATTCATAACCTCAGTTTTGTTCATTAAAGTGTCCATTAAAAGCTAAAGAAGAATATTTAAGCCTGCAGTAATCAGACTGGCAAGTTTATCTACTGTTGCAGCACTGGGTTTGTAATAGGTACTATGGTATTTTGGTTATGTGTTTTTTTTATCTAAAGATGGCTGAAACCTTATTTTCTGGGACTTAAGGGGAAGAAAGAGAAAGATTTAAAATCACCGAATGAATCTACAGTATCTAGTTGAACAACAGAGAAACTATATCAAAAAGCTTAAATTATTGCTTAACAGAGAATACTCACAGACCTAATAAAAGAAATAGAAGATTTTCTTTTGTGTTTCAAGCAACATTGTTATGACATTGTGCTGCAAGCTTTTTTATAATGCAGCAAAATATCTTTGAAAGTAGTGTGATATTCAACAAGAACTTAACTCTTTTAGTCCTCTTGTTATTTGTTGCTTCCAGGGGAAAGGAGATTGGACATGATATAGATTTTTTGATCACCAATCCAGGGCCAAGAGAAGATGATGAACTTCTGCATAAAGTTGTCAACTTATGGAAAAAGCAGGTATGAACCAAGTAACATTTGGCCAAGAAAGACATATTCTAATAGCACTGAATTAAGGCTATGTAGTACGTAAAGAACGTTGACTCCTTTTTACCAATGATTGCAATATTTTGAAATTGAATATTGCTCTCCCTGCTTATTAATCATGATGATCTTGCTGCATCCTTCAGCTCAGAATGCTGAAGTTGAAGGTTATATCAGAAGTGCTCTACACACATTCTGTTGTATCTTACCCTAAGAATATTCAGCTAGTGTGAGGTGAGCATGTCTGAAAGCTTATGTACCAAAGCCCTGGAATTCTGGCTTCCTTTCAGCCCAAATACCAGCATTTTTCCTGGCTTCCATTGGAACATTGTCAAAATGTACATAGTCTTCCATGATGCCTGGGTTTGGAAGATTGTACACGTTTCACAAAGGAATTGTTCAGATAAGGGTTTGGGGTTTGTTTTTTTTTTTTAATCTTTCTTCAGTTTTAAGCAGCTTTGAAGTTGGAAGAGTCTGAATTATAACTGGTGCAGATATCTCAAAATATTCCTGGGTCAAAAATATAGTATTTTTTTTCTTTTTCTAACTTTCTAGCCAGCAAATATATTTTTCGATGTTTACTACCTGTACTGTTTAGAGGAGCTGAGTACATTTCAAAAAGTAAAATGCCAACACTCTCTGAGGTGAACCACCAAATGCCCCACTGCTAAGTAAAGTCAACTTTCAGTTCAGGTAGCCTGGAGAGAATGTTTTTGAATTGATTCTTGAGCTATGTACTTTAATTAATGTATAATGAATTAACATGTGAAAGACATGAAGAACATTCAACCAGGCAAAAGCTTACCTATTTCAAGGTGGTCAAAACCTTTCAACTGGCTTTAACAGAAGGACTTCAAACTTTTTTTTCCTAGTAAAATACAACCTTACTTGAATCCCTCATCCTTCTGTTGACTTTTTGTCTTTGAAATATTAACAGATTATTATTAATTTCTTAGATCTCTGTGACTTCCATCATAATTCTGCATGAAAAGTATATGAAGTAGATTGCTAGCAGGTATAATTTGTCATACTCCAATGAAAAGCAAGGAAGCTGGGGCAATTAATGAGTGCTGAAGAGCTACTTTATTTTCCTTTTTCTTATTTATGTAGTTTCTCAGGAATTTGCTCCCTTTATTCTGAGAGAAGTTGCATTTCATCTTGAAGGCTGTCCTTTTACCTTCTTATGCAGACTTTAACCTCTAGGAAGCCATGTGTGAGTTCTCAAAAAATCCTGTTTATTATCAGATAGCACAAAGGAGAAGTGATGACTGGCTGAGGCTAGAGCCTGCCCCGAGTGTGCAGCCTTCATTCCTTCTCCCATCCCATCACACTCCACTTTGATTAATGAGAATAATGACTGTGATCAGAAAAGTCAGGCAACTGCTGAAACTTTTCAGGTTACTCTTGATCTGCTTTCATTAAATTGAATTGAAAGGAAATAAATAGAAAATAAGATGGTTTGGGGTTTTTTTTAAGGATAAAATTTGGCAGAAGTGAGTGCTGGAAGAGTAGGGGAGATCAAGGGTGTCAAAGGATTTGATTATAATATTAGTATTCCTCTAGGAAATGCAGCCCAAAAAAGCTGGGGATAGTTTAAAGCTATGGACAAATATTTTCTGTTTTCTGCTTGTCCTCCAGATTTTTTTTATGGTTTATACTACTGTCTATAGTGCCTCTCTACTGTGAGAGTAGTAATATACAGGCTTTTACTGGCACTACTAAAAAATAAGCAGCCAGCAAAACCAAAATACAAAAAAGAAAGAGAGGAAATATAATCTTCTTGCCTTTTATTACCTTTGATTTCTAAGGGGGAAGGGGGACACAGAAAACCCTCAAACCTAAAGCGCTTTTATCTTTTTGACAGTACACCTGTTGTCTGCTTCACAGCTCTCCACTTTTGTGCTACTGCTTCAAAGTGCAAGGTCATCAGAGAATATCACTGAAGTCACAATGTTGACTTCCTTTTGGCAGCTCTAAGAGAAGGATTCTGCAATGTTTAACTTTTAAACAATGGACTTCAGCCTTATTTAAATAGTTTAAAAGGGTCTTTTGCTTAGCTAAAAAGTTTAATGTAACAAGATTCTTCCACTAAAAGCTGTTGAAAACTAAGTGGTTAAATCAGCACCATCATGCTCTTTGATGCAGCATCACCAGGGATAAATGGGCCAAGGAACAGAGAACACAAAGTTTCCACTGAGCTTCAAAGTAGAGTGGCAAAAAAAAAGCTGCAATGCAGTACACAGGTTATGGTTTTAATGGTTCAAAAAATTTTGCAAAGAAAGGAAGAAATTAATTCTGTGAGTTAGAGCTTGGAAGTTTGTGGGCAAACAGGCTAAGCCATATGAGTCAAGCAACTTCGTTCACATACTGTGTCAAGTCATTTTCATTTTTTGCTAAAAATCTATACAGCCATATTTAGCACTGTTCCTGTTGTTACATCTGTACTTTCAACAAAGGAAGAGGTACCTTTACTGCAGGCATTCCTTCACTCTTCATTTTTTTCCCTTTGTATTCATCTAAGTATAATGTTGCATTTTTCTTTTGGCTTTTAGGAAAACGAGGAGTGTAGATGCCTGCCTGTGCTTGCTTATTTTAATATATTAGTGGTCTGGTTTAGACAGTATTGTTCACTCTTGCTGTGGTCAACAGGTCAGGGAAGGGAAGCCTTGATGTGCCATTAAGGTGGATGGTTAGGAACAAGTAATTGGTCTCACTTTTTCATTGCTGGAAACAGATTTTTTTATTTTTTTTTTTTGTAAATGGAACAGCAGCACATTCATTATTGAGTGACAGCTGGATTTTAGCAGCAAAAAAATCTGGATCTAAGACAGGATTCAGAAGTGGTTAAGAGGTCGGGACAAAAAGTTTTTTTTTTCAGATGGATGCTCTGCCCATGAGGATGCAGAGTTCCTCTGTGAACATGTTGTCTCCCCTTTTGACTCAATGCATTATGAATATTTTGTTGCATCCTGGCTCAGGTTCAGCAGGAGCTGAGGGACATTCTTACCTAAAATAGCCTATTGCATGGTGGGTAGAGCTCTGGACATGAGAGAACTTGGCTTAAATTGCTTTAGGCAAAGGATGGGACTGAATCTCATTGTCCTGCTTGTGAGGTTATTGCATAGTGTATGACACAGGTGTCATACAGTATGACACAGGTGTTCCACCTCCTGTCATGTTTTAAGTGATGATTCAGGCAGGGGTGGCTTTTCTTATGACATATGATCTTCCTGGTGTGTATTGTATATCTGTGAGTGTCTAAGTATGTATGTGTGTGTCTGTCTTGCTCACCAGTGCAAATACTCATGGCAGAGAGGGAAACATCTTCACTCCTGGACTTTGGTGCTGGTCTGTGCATTGCTGTCCAAACCTGGCTGTTCAGAACATGCTCAGAATTAGATCCTTCTGACATACAGGGAACTTCAAGATGAAAAACAGACCAAGGCAGACACATAGTTATAAAGCAGCACAGTTTTGTATTGCTGATCAAGCCTTTGATGTCATTTGCTAATAATTCCTCACCCTAAGAGGCCTGACTGCTCCCAGGCATCAGTTCCTTGAGCTGTTCCACTTTATTAATAGAGTTCTCACCATGAGGGTAGTAAGGCAGTGGAATAGGTTGCCCAGGGAGGTTGGGGATGCCCTCTCCCAGGAGGTGTTTAAGGCTGGGCTGGATGAGGCTTTCTGCAGCCTGGTCTAGTGTGAGGTGTCCCTGCTCATAGCAGGGAGGTTGGAACCTGATGATCTTTAAGGTCCCTTCCAATCTTCCATTCTATGGAAAGATATCAATCAAACCATTCTATGTTTCTCTGAATTCTATCTGTCTCACCTAGGTAGTGACTTTTCTGAACTAACATGCCTACATCCTGTTTTTTGATTAACCATAGGTATTTTACTGAGAAAATAAATCGTTACATTTTATTAATCCAATTTAGAAGGAAATAAGAGCAACAGCATATATACATTTCAGAAGAACACACTTGATTACATTTTCAGGTGGTATGAAAAGGTCCTACTTAGCTTTAACAGAATTAATCCAGTTACAATTATGAACAGACAGCTTGTATCATTAAAAATAGGCTAGGACTTAATTTAACTAAAAATGTCTAAGAATGCTAATGACCATATTTGGATTCACTTTTCATCTATTGATTACACATTTTTCTAAAAATTCACACTTTTTCTCAGTTTGATCATGGATTTACTCCAATATCAATGTTATTGATGTACCAGCACTCAAGAAAATATGCATAATTCTTCTAAAAAAGGAAAAATGTAGTGGGTATTCACACAATTGCCCTAAAAGATACATTTGGTTTTGATGGTGGTGTAAATTTGAGAAATGAAAATGCCAACATCTTAAAACTTGATTGTGTAAACAAGGTTTACAGTACTTTATGATGTAGTGATCAAGCTGGACTTTGCAAAGAACTGCAGATCCTTGACGAAGAGGAACACGAAGGCTGATGTTTTGCACCTAGCAGAAGCCAAAACTTCACACATTCTTCATAGCTGACTGTGCCTTCTGGCAATACTTTTAAAAAAATGTACAAAAGTGCCTTCAGCTTTACTTTATGGGTGATGGTGATGTCCAGTGCCTGATCAAATTAGGTTAATTGGAAACATTATCCCAATGGATATGACCTAGGCTTTGGCTCCTATTTAAAGGTGATATCCTGCTTTTGAGTCAGGTTTCAACAACTGCTTGTTGAACTCAGCACTTACGTAATTGTTGTCTAATTTCTTCTTTCTTTCATTTTTTTTTAAAAGTGAAGTAGACATTGAGTGGTCTACATCCTCTCCTGCTCTTCATATTAACTTTAGAAATTGCTCAGCCAGCAGACTAAGAAAAAACACTACAGAATGACCCAAAGAGAGGTAGTCCTAAAATATCTTTCTAGTCACGCTTGCTAACTCTGGCCAACTGCAAATACTTCAAATGTATTCAAGTAGAAGACATAGCCTAGTCAGCAAGGGAAGAATGTCAGTACTTAATAAAAGTCTGAAGTCATCAACTAATGGTCAGTAATCAATGAGATTAAAAGCACTTTTGAGCATTAAAAGCAACAAAATTAACCTGAGGCAGGCATGGTTTCATCAAAAAGAGTGAGATAATAAGCAGTTATACATTAATGTTCAACAGCTGTTTTGAGTCTGTATTTGGAAATAGCAAATGCCAGTGCCTTGTGACATTGGGGTAAAACTAAGGAAAAATTACTATCTTGTTTTAAAGATGGATGTGAGAGAGCACCTGCTAAGATTAAACATTTTCAAATCAGCACACTTTGTAACTAGTAATCCAAGAGAATGAGTTACAGAAGGAGTTTTCTCATATTAGTTTATAATAAATCTTCAAAATTGAGAGAAAATCCAAAGAAGTGAAAGAATGTCAAAGCAGGTCAAATAGTTGCCATTTAAAAGGTTGGCTCAGTGACCCATAAAACAGCCTGTGACTGATTCCCAGTAAAATAAAGGGATTGTTAATTTGGAACTATCATCAATGAAAACCTGGAGGCTGAAAATATAATACCACCTATCAGTGTCTCTTCATGGAAATAGTATCTTAAGTGTTTTTGTTACACTTTAGTCAGGATTACACCTCTGAGTGATGAGTAATTTCATTGCTGTAAAGTATTCTCTAAGCTATTTAATATATTATCATGTAAAGTTATCAAAATTGCACCATATAGAAGGAATTATGAAAACCTGTTGTTTAATATGGAGATATTCTTCCAAAAATCAGTTCATTGTCACCTGTGGTCATAAGAGGACTGATCTGGAGACCCATGTAGTTAATCATCGACAGCCATTAAGCAAAATCACTTCTATACACTCTCAGTTCAATATTGCAATCAAAACAAAACAAAATTAATATGATTCTTTGCCATATATTAAGGGATGTTAACTAAAAGTCATGCATGACCGTGCTTTTTTATTATGAGATTAGTATAAGGACTGCTAGTGCAGTGGAAGGAGAATTTGTGAACATTTTAGGGACTTCAAAGGAGAGACAAAAAATTGATTCGAGGACGTAAAGAAATCCTGATGAGGGAAATCTTAAGAAAATTAGTCTCTTCATCTCTTCAGTGATAAATCTGAGGAGTAGGTTTGATCAATGCATTTAAAGAAATGTAAAAGGAGATAGGAAAAGGCACGTGACAGTTGCAGTCTTGTTGCTCTTGAAGATGAAAACTAGTGAGTTTATCTAGCCAGAACAGGAAGTTAGGAAGTTCAGCTTAGTGGTTTTCCTTCTAGTAATAAGAGTTAAACACCTAATAGATGATGAAGAAAGTGGTTGATGCACTATTGTTGCTAAACTTGACAACAAAGTTAAATTTCTTTTTCAAGGCATATCTCAGAAGTCTCTACTTTCTGTGAAATGAGGAGCTCAGTCACAGTGCTCTTCTGTCTTTTATTAATCTATAAAAGCTAAGTTAAGGCTGAGTGTATCAGGATTTAGGCATATATCTTAGGGTTTTCATTATGTAAAACCACTCTCAGAAGGCAGAAACTTTTTTGCAATCTGAGCCCTCCTGCTAGAGATGGTTTCAGTATCACCGAGCGTTGTTATATTATGCATCAACCTCCATTTCTATATTGAAGACTCAAGGATGACTGAAGAAAGTGGTGTGATGGACACTGTCTGCTTTATTTATTTGTTATTGTGTACTTGACATTGTGTATTCTTTAAAAAGGATATGCTGGGCAGCAGAGAGAGGGATGGTGCTCCTTGTTTTGTCCCAGGTGTTGTGCTTTGTGTGGTGAGAGGTTTTCTGGCTAGTGAGGAGAGATTGCACTGTACCTGAGGGCAGCCAAACATGAAGAGCTCTAAGCAGCTTTGGGAGTGCAGGGTAAGTCTGAGATCTCCAGGAAATCAGTAGCCTTGGAAGCTGCCCAGAAATGCAAAGAACAGTCACGAAGACAGGCCTGAGGAATGACAGAAAGATGCTTTTCCTAAGGGCCAAGAGGGGATAGTGCAGCCCCGGGAGGCATTGAAAGGTTGCTGGCTACAGCGCAAGACTGGAAGAAAGCACTGCCTGTTTCAACCTAGCCCTTCTACAGTGCTGGATTAGAAGGAATTAATTTACAACACTCTACTACTTCCATTTTTCTCACTCTGAATGTTCTTTGTTATATCAAGAAAATCTTGTTTATGCTTTAATAAAATCTGGCTCTTGAGGTTCAATAGTTTTTTGGTGCACTCCCTTCAAACAAAAGGCATGGACAGGGACACTCCACATCTCTGGAGAGGCCAAACCTTGTCACAAGGAAATCTCATACAGCACAAAGTCTGAATGCTCTGTTTGGAATCTGTCAGCAAGGCTGTGCTCAGGATTAATCTGTTTCTCTAGATGTCTGCTATGTGGGAAAGCATCAATCCCTACTCAGAAATTTCTGTTGATATAACTACAAAAAGCTTTAAAGGAAAGGATGTAGGGGAAGAATTGCAAATATTGTCTCCTTAGTACAGGGTAGGACATGACTACTCTCAGATGACTACCAATGCAGATTTCCCTCAAAGGGTCTGGGAATATTTTTCTGAAAATTGCAGCTGTTTCTTTTCTCTGCTTAGCCCAGATTTGGCCCTGCACAGTTCTGCATTTACTGAAACTGCATTATACATGAGTTTTTTAAAACAACTGTCTAGCAACTCTGGAATTACAGTAAAACCAGTCCAGTAATTCAATGTGAGCAATTTCCTTCTCTTTAGGGCTTACTCCTATATTGTGATATGATTGAATCAACATTTGTGAAAGAACAGCTACCAAGCAGAAAAGTTGATGCCATGGATAATTTTCAGAAGTGTTTTGCAATCTTAAAATTGTATCAGCCAAGAGTAGACAACAGCAGTTACAACACATCAAAAAACTTTGATGTTGCAGAAGTCAAAGACTGGAAGGCAATCCGTGTAGACCTAGTCATAACCCCCTTTGAGCAATATGCATATGCTCTGTTGGGCTGGACAGGCTCTAGGGTAAGTACACACAGCAGTTTCTGTGTTTCTATTCTTTCTCAGAATTGCTAACAAATTTTTGCTGTTGCAGGACTCTTCAGAGTTCATGAATTTAAAAAAAAAATCTTCCTTCTCTCCACAAGTCACCTTTCATGCTGTCATCAACCCATGATCATATGTTGGAGCTGATGAACTTGCAACTGACATTTATGGTTGTCTCTATAGAGGAGTTAACATCTATTTTCCTCAAAGCTTAGTGTTTAAATTCATGGACTGGAGAGCTAGATTTTCAGTTGCACTGTCTTTTTACATCATACTACATTAACAAGCAATCTAATGGTTACTGAGTAGAGAGATGATTTGGAAAGTGTCATGGAATTTTACAGGAAATTAAACATTTGAGGAAGAGATGTTCTGAATCAGAACTTAATTTGTTTTGTAGGCAACTGAAAACAATTTGTCATCTCTCTTTTTGAATTAGATAAAATGTTTTCTTTCAGTTGTATTTTAATTGGCCATCTTAAATAGTAAAAAATTGGAAAGTGTTTAAATTGACACATTAGTTTTGAACTAGAATAAAAACGTGTTTTGAAATTTTAATAAGAAAACTTGAAATTATAGCTACTTGCACAACAGACACAGTAGTCAGTGGGTATAATATGAAATAGTATTGTATTTTCAAAATAAAAAATTCTATCTAAATGCAAACTCAAAACTCAAATGATTAATCTCTCTCCAGACAGAATTATTTTTTAATCTGTTCTACATGCTTGCCTTCTGATGTTTGCTTTCTTAAGGAGTGATTACATGGTATAATGGAGAGCTCCCGAGCCTGTTCTGAATCATCTTTTTGATGTGCTAGAAGCAGTGCAGGTGCATTGCCACTCTGTTCTATGCAGATTAATTGGAAACAGAATGTTTTAGACCAGACAAAATGCTGCAACTGATGTATTCTCCTGCTGAGCTGATGAGTTACTTCAGTCACTTGTCTGTTTTGAGATAATAAAATGTATTTATTTGGATCTTCTATTAAGTCCTGCAGACTTCGGTGCCCTTATTATCCTGGAACTATCTGGCTACTTAAAAGCCATTCTTTCTCCCTAAGTGGGTGTCTACACTAAAAGTGCACTTTGTGAGACCCTTTGGTTGAGCAGGCAATGACCCCACCTTTCTCTGCCTCACTCAGCTCCTACTCCCTGTTGAGATAATTCACCTATTAACTGTAGAAGCCCATCATAGGCTGTCTGTAAGCTTCATTTCTCATGTAAGAAGCTTGCTCATGTACATAAGCTTACTATTCTCAGAGTAACCAACTGAAATAATTGACTATTGCCTATCAAAACACTGTCCTTTCAGATGATCAATTTTTCAGCCTATTGTCTTTTAATAGAGGTAATTTTTACATGTTCATTTTTATTTTGCTTTGTCAGAATTGTTCATATTTGCTATCTCTTTTACAGCAATTTGGACGTGATTTGCGGAGGTATGCTACTCATGAAAGAAAGATGATATTGGATAACCATGCTTTATATGACAAGAGAAAGGTATTGTTTATTCTCAGAAATAAAACTATTTTGTGTTTTTATTTCTGAGTATGCATTTTCAGTTTATTTTTTATATTCAAGTACATAGAATATTTTAGCTCAATTCTCTATTATGTGGTAAAACAGTTCTACCTTCACAAGATACAGTTTCACTGACAGAGCCTGATTGAATCTGGATAAGTAAATCCAGAAATCTATTTTGGCATGGCTGAGGTAATTTCTGAAATTTAACAAGAAACATATATTAGACAATAGTGTTTGGAAGGAATGATGCAACCTTCACAAAACTGAGAATAGCTCTTCTGCAAGTATTTGAAAAAAACTATTTTACTGTCTCATTTCAAAATGAAAGGTCCTTTTTATGTCCCGGGGGTAATTTTAACAGGAATTGTAATCAGTAGTATCAGCTCCATTTCAGCTGTCTCCGTATGTGGTTGTCAAACTCAGATGCTGTAGCATCCTAAGTTCAGGAAGAAACCTGGGGAAATTATCAGACTAATGATCCAGTTAGTCAAATAGCATGTCTCCAACAATTGTCAATATTAGATGCATCAGAAGAAAATATGAAATTGCATAATGGATAAATATGCTGTCAAATATCTAAGGGGTGATGTTTCTTCCTGACCTCAGGGATTATATCAGTGTTTTCTGCCTGTCTTTTATATTTTTAAAGCATTCAAAATATAAACTGTTTCCCTCAACATAATGTATCAGAAATTATCTGCCAGTTAATCTGTGCTCTGTTAAATAGCATTTTGGGTGTAACAGATAACTGCACTAGGGAAACACAAAGAATTTAAGAAATGTCAGGGCTATTTTTTGAGTGCAGCAAAATTTGCCTGGTTGGTGTACATATATAAGTACATATCATTAAATCTGCTTCTTGTACCTGGAACCCTGATGCTCTTGTCTTCCCAAATTTTCAACTAAAGAACTGAGGCATAGAAAGATTTAAGGCCATAATATCCATTGCAGTTTGGCCTGAATTTTCTCCAGTTGAGTATCTGCCCCAGGACTTTGAAAAATACATAGAATTGTATGTACCTATGCCATGTTTCCCTATGGCTGTAGTTGTAACTGAATTTCCAGACCTTCTACATATCAACTTACTCTTCCTCACTGCACTGCCCGAAAACACAGAAAAAGAATTAGTGGGAGGACTGAGAAGCAAGATGAAAAAAGTTTTCCTTATTACTTAGTATGATGCAGAAATTGTATTACAAGGCAAGGAAAAAGCAGTTCTTAATGTAGGACTTCCGTGTATCAAATTAATGACATGAATCTGTCAAATGTCCCTTTCCACAGGGCACTCCATTTACTTTCAAATATTGCCCCCCTCCAAATAATATCTGAATCTCCCATTTCTCATTTAATCCCAGACACAGCCAGTTTACTTTCAAATTTTGTTTTCTGCTGCAAAACACAGATGTAGCACAGACTTCAAACAAGAAGTCAAGACAATATTTTGACTCAGCAGAATACTGTTCTTGTTTCTGCAGCATTCTCAGAAATAGCTAAATTACATTGGCTGAAATTTTCCAAAAACTAAGAAAATTCTGAGGCAGATATGCAACATGAAAAAAATCTCAGCACTAAAGTTATAACCTACATAAACCAAGGTCTTTTATCAAATAGTGCCATTCTAACATGGAGCAGGGAGACAACACCACTCCCCTTTTAAGTATTCTACTATCTAAAATCTAATGTGTTATATTGAAAAAAGATTATATTTTTTAAACTTTGCAATTTTTTATTGTTATTCCTGTAAGGGACATTTTGATCTAAAAGCCTTTCACACTGCCACCAGTGTGTAATAAAGGTAAGAATGTGCATAATACAGCAATGGTGGCTGTACCCGGGAAAATTGTGATGATGATTCATGGTGGAAAAGAATTTTGCTGAAAGTTGTGTGGCTGCCAGGATTGATTAATTTTTAGGGTCATAAGGTTAGTAAGGTTAAAATCAGTGATGAAAATAATTAGTAACTTTGGTGCTGTTTCAGGGAACATAAACCAAAATTGTGAAATGTGTAGGGTTTTTTTTAAATGATGAAGACTAGAGAATATTCTTTACTGTAATTCAAGTGCTTTTATTTTAAAAAACTCAAACATTTGATTAGGGGGAAACACTAAACACATAGATGTTTTACCTCCACCCTCTTTTAGACTTCAAAATCTTTTAGACTTCAGTGCAAGCTGCTCAAGATCCCTTAACAAAACCTTAATTAAGGTTAGTTAGGCACCATAGGTAAAAATGGGATTACATCTTTTCCATATTTCTCTCCTTGGCTGCTAAAGAGAGGTTACCTGATGTCACTGACTCTGTCCAGGCAGACAAACTTTCGTGCACAACTCTGTAACAGTTGCTGGGGTATAATTCAGGGGCTGGGCCAAATCCTTTCTGTTTCGTTCTTCTTTTATTACTCTGTGTGTGTGTGCACAGCAAAAGAGATAGAAAGGTCAGGGTAAGTCAAAGTAATTCTTGATCTTGATGAAGACCAAATCTTTTCTTTGAAAACACTTGCCTGTCATAATTTAAAATTTTTCAAGCTGGTATAAGAAGTTAATAAACCATGTGTTTTAATAAACATGTGATGTGCGTCAGAGAATCCCAGATTCCAGTGTTCAAGGGGTTGCATCAGGAGAGAGTCCCAGTTACTTTAATGTATTTCCAAAGGGATTCGGACTGGAAGAAGGAGCATTAATACAGCACTTAGGAATCAATTACATGGCTTTACAGAAGGGAAAAAAAGGAAAAGATACTTCCTCCGGGGGCTCATTACAAAGTTACACTGTGAAACTATTCCTCAGCCTTGATTCCTAGGGTGAATCTTTGTCATATATTTGTGGGTTTTGGAAGACAGTGTGCAACTATCAAACTAATGATTTTTTCTGTAATTAAAAGGGCATGTTATAGATCTTCCTTTGGTATGAAAACTGTAACAGCAAAAATTGAAAATCCACTACCAGTTATCTGACAGACTCATTTTCTAAAAGAAAGAGTGGTTATCCCAATCTCTTCCTCTTCAGAATTGTGTCCTAAGGCTATGGAAGTCTGCACTTGTATATACCAACTTGAAGCATGGAGTTTCTGTGATTTACATCAGCTGGAGATCAAACCTTACAATGATTCCCACACTTATGGAAGGAAGGAGTTTGTTGATGAATCATCAGGAAGAAAGAGGAATCATATATTCCTGTTGTCTTATAATAGTTATTGCTGTTGCACTGGTTACAAATGGCACTACACATTTATGAATCAGGCCAGTTAATCTCACTGTAAAACTTTCCTGATTCAGAAATGAAAAATATGCTCTTTAAGTAAAGTAGAAGTGCTATTGCAAAAAAGAATTTCATTTTTCTGTGTCAGGTCAGCCGAACAATAGGCTCCTCCTTAGAAAAATTGAAGTCTTTAAGCTGGAAACCATGGCATCACTGGTTGTTTTTGCATCCATCTGTGTTTCGTTGGGCATCATTTTCCCCTTAACCCACTACAAGAGGTTTTGATTACAACATACATTGTGTCTAGACTTACTCAGGAGATAGTAAGAGTGCAAGCACTGACCTCTGTGATGTGTTAACATAACATGGTCATCAGTTTACTGTCTGAACTGCAGTTTTTAGTTGGCGTGTATACATACAGTTTGACACATACTGAGATCTGGAGGGCACTTTTTTTGCAATGATTAAGAATTCGTGAGGTACTACGATAGTCATTATCAAGTTTTGACAACATCCTGACAACTTTTTAATTGGGTGAAATGGAGAGAGATCTAGTGGATCTAACTAAAGAACATGGAACTTTAAACTCAGTTTTATTTTTAAACACCGGTCTTTAAGCTGAATAGCTATCATATGCTTGCATGAGAGTGAAACAAATGTGATTTACTTTCACTTGAATGTTTTATTACTTTTAATTTTTAAAGTGGCTGGCAAACCACAAGCTTTCTGTTCTTAAAGGAGTAGCTGCTGAAGTACTAGTGCTTCTCCCTTTTTACAGAGTTAGCAGCCTGGAATAAGATGCAGGAACCAAAAAGTGTGTTTGTTGCTCCTTTACCAAACTCCAGTGCTGATAGCTGGAGTATCCTTGTCATGGAAAGGGGCACTGTGGAGAGTGTCTGAAGGTGGGCTCTATGATACTGGAGTTTTGTAGTCTTCACCCAGAGGGTGATTAAGATAATGTGTAATGACTGTTTTCACATGAACTGGCTCTCACACTCAAGTGTGTGCTTTTCTTCAGTTACAATATTACTTAAGGAAAAACTTCCTCATTCTCCAGAGTATGAAATGCTATGGTCCAGCTGGCAATAAACTTAGCATCATCTTTAACTTTGAAGCTTGCTACACCTTTACAACATCTTTACTGTGTCTCTGTGTTTAATGTCATTCAAGTCTTCTTTTCTTCTTAATTTGACATAATTCAGTTTTGTAGATTTCAATAGCTTGTAGACTCCAACGTTGCTGCTTACTTTCTCCTGGGTGCTGTTAATACTACTTCTAAATCCAGGTGATGACTGTTAAAAGAGTAGCTACAACTTAGTGGTGTAAAATGTCAGTTTGAGAAGTTACTTTCCTTACCCCAGTATTGAAAGGATCCAATAGGCCCTTGTGAGTTACCTAGAGAACTGCCGTAGCTCTGGAAGATATAAGCTGTGTCTTTCTGCTAAAATTAAAATAGTCAATTGTAGTTTTATAGTTAAAATAGTTTTAAATATAGCTAAGGTTCCAGACAGTAAGCACTAACATGAAATTTAAGTTCCAAAATTTTCATCATCAGGAAAAACTGTGTATTTGATTTAAGATGATTTTGTTTTAACTTCTGTTATTCTGACATTTACTGTTAGCTGGCCTTCGACATTGCTGCAAAACCTTTTTGTTTCTTGTTACTCTTAAAATTCCAGAGGAACATAAATCTGTTGGATTCCTTTCTCTCCTACCCCCCAATTGTGTTTTCCTGGATGTTATCTGAGGTTGCAGCTTGCAGTTAATAAATACCGGGCTGTGATCTTATTCTTCCTCATGGCTCATCCATTTGAAGATCCAATTCAGATATCCAATCTTTAGATTTTTAGATAGTCTATATCCAGCTGTAGATTTGTTATAGTCTGGCTGGTTGAAGTGCTCTCTGCTCCTTCTCGGTGTGTAGTGACTGAACATAAAAGGTCCTTCTTCAGCTTCCAAAAATACCTGACATACATGGTTGTTAAGACACTGTGACTGTCACTCCTATCTGAAGCATTTACATTGATAATTGTGAAGGCAATTGTCCCACTCATTCCCAACTCTCATTCCCATTGAGGAAACAGCCTAGATAACTGCTAGCATTTAAAGGAAAGGTTCAAAATAATGTAATGTTTTATCAGTTTGATACTTCAGGGTTGTGCACTGTCCAAGCCTTGAACTTGGAAATGTCTTAAGTGCATGGCCAAACCACTTTGACATGTATGTGAAACATTTTGCATGTACTGCTGGTATTTTGGTTCAACAGAGAAAACACTCAAGAACAGCTTTTAACGTGTGGAAGGCAGACTGGAAATGACATCTGGAGGTGACCTACTCTATTTTTGTGCATTTCCTTACTCTGCAGTAGGTCCGTTCTTGCCCAGTACATATGCCTTTTCTTGTATCACCTTGTAACACGGCATCATGTCAGGCCGGTAGACTGACGTGATTATAGTCAGCCAAAGGATCATATGTTCAGACATGTCAGAAGGCATATTCAGGCAGTTTTTAGGTTTCTCTGAATATTTTCTGATCCCATTTTTAATCCTGATTCGGCTTGTGAAAAGGCAACATGTGACAGAAGAAAGCATTTTGACATTTGGAATGAAGTGACAATTGCGTGAGCTGAGAAGATCACATTCATTGTTATGGCCCAAGGAAGGAGGATGGTCCAGAGGTTTAATGATTAACTAGCAATTTGGATTGCATTGTAGCCAGATTTTCTGTGTAGTTTTAAGAAAGTCATTTAACCTTCCTTGATCTCACTTCCTAAGAGTAAAACCTAATTCCAACAATGCAAAGGTACAGTAAAGGTAAGTAGTTAACCACTGTGGCAAAGACTAGTTCAGTTTATTGAAGGATTTTGATCACCCAGTATTTTGTCTTTCCCTATAACTAGGAGAAAGAAAAAATATTTAATGAAGAATTTTGATAATTCAAAATTTGCTTGTTCTCTTAGAGAGGAAATAAAAATGTTGACACTTTCTGCAAAGGGAAATCTAACTGATGGTTGGACTTGATGATTTTAGAGGTCCTTTCCAACCTCAATGAATCTATGGTTCTATGAATCTCTCAGCTTTAGAAACAGTCCACAGAGCAGACTGTTCCTTACCTCCAAAGCTCAGACAGCTCTCGGGGCTGCAAGCTCTGAGGCATTCACTTGGTCAGCTGCTCCAGGCTTGTGGAGCCAATAAGCTCTGGGGACCATGGCTGTGATGTAATTAAAATGACTTATTTGAACTCAGGCTCCCAGTAGCCTGTCAAGCAAGTTGTTGAGAAGATGGGCAAGCTGGCAGGAGCTCAAATAGGCTTAGATTTTTTAAAGTGTCTGGTAAGCTAGGTTCTATTGGATAATTTTTTTCAGGGCAATATTTTGATAATTGCACCATTTTTATGGAACACCCAAGTTTAAGTGAGTAGGAAGATTCTAACAAAACAAAATTCATTATCGTTTTGCTGAACAGATCTGTTCCCAAGGCAATGGGATATTATGTTTGTGTATCTAATACATGTGTTAAGTAGAAATATTGCTCCCTTGAACTGTGTTTTCTCTGGGAATCCCAGGAAGTTGCATTCCAGTGGTTCTCAGCCAGCAACATCTATTTAGTGTTTCTCTGCAGAGCTTGGTGTGAGGATGACCCAAATTTAATTACAGAAGATGCTTATGGAAGATCTACTACTCTATGCAAAGCCTAACCCTACCACTTATCCCATGGATAATTTTGAGTTTTTAAAATGCAGGATTTATTAACTTCTTTTATTATTACTTCTTATCTAAACTCCCTTATCTGAATTAATTTAAAACTAGTACCATTATCAAATACTTCACAACCCATATTGTCAGAAAATAAGCTGCTTTTTGATTTTTTTTACATTTTGGTAACTATTTGGAAACTATTCCTTGTAGCTACAGTAAAGAACGCTGTTTAAAACATCTGCACTCCACACAGTTTCAGCTGTGGTGGGATTTCCCTATTGCTGCTTTCTTTCATTCAAGGTATAGTCACTGTTCTTTATGCCATTTGCTGATTAGCAGTTCACAGAGCCAAAGAGCCTGCCAGAGGTCTGCTGTATTCAGTGTCTGAGTTCTAATCATTTTCCATTTCATTGGAGAAGACTCTGCATAAAACAGGAACTGGTTTCAACTGTATGGCAGAAGTTCTGAGTTATGTATTTCCTCAAATAATTACTAGATGATCTTAGAGGACTTTTCCAACTGTAATGATTCTGTGATAGGTGAGCGTGTGGGAGTGGGAGGAATGAGAGGTGGGATGGGCTAGATGAGTTAAGCCACTGCAGGTACTTTTCCCTATTACTGTCCCATGGTGGGAGATTTCTAGGGATGGCATATGGAAACAGCTTCATGGCTGGATCATGGTCATGTAGAAAGTGTCTCTTTCCTGCACCTTTATCACACTACTACCCAGTGGAGATCCTCAAGCTTGTTGTGGGATCCAAAGGTTGGATTTGTTTGATAGAATTAGATTTTTCTTACATAAACCCATATGCCTTCACTTTTAAGTCCAATTATTACTTTATGCAGTTCAAGGCAGCAAAATGAAGTGATGTAAATAATTAGCAATGCTTTTTTTTGTGAAAGAATAGCTGGGGTTCCTAGGGTATAATAGATTGATTAAAATTTTAGCATATGAATATTCTTGGACTAACATCGTAGGCTGTTGGTTTTTGTAAGAGGAGGGTCACAAGATCAGTGTTATTTTGAGTCATTGGAGCAGAAAGCAGTTATTAGTTTTATGTTCTAAGTAAGTTTAAGATGGGAAATAGCTGCCTTAATGTTTTCTATTGTTAAAGAAATATTGGAAAAATTATTACAATCCATGCAGAAGATTGTATATGAGTGATGACAATTTTGCATTTAAAAACCATTGTGTGAATTTGAATGGCATTAAATATTATTTAGTTGTTGAATAGAAAGAGAGAGTTTATATAACTGCTCTGAACAGTAAATTCACAAGATGCCCTGAAAACTTCATAATAGGACCCAGCTTTGCTAAACATTTAGTGCTCTACAGTTACAATGAAAATAGTAAAGCCCTATGCTCCCAATTTTTTTAAGATAATACTTAATTTTCCTTGGGAAACTAGTATACACACGAATGGGTAAATTTATTCTGGCATTTCTTCCACAATGTGAAGATGACATGCATGCAGCAGAATCATCAGTATTGCACAGTCTTTAATCACTTACCTGCCAAATACATTCCTATTTAGGAAAAACCTTTAGTGACTGTTCAAGCAGGGCTTGGCCCTTCTGTATTTGCATATTTCTGTAAAACCAAATCAAGGTGTGATTGCAGCACAGGTAAATGACTATTATATGACTGTAATGCTCTGATGAGCTGTCTCAAGCGTGTCTGTAAGTTTGAGTTCTGCTGCTGCCCATCTTCTGCCTAAGTAGCTCCTTCACAGACAACCATCCAGTGATGCCTGGCAACATACTTGAACTTCTAGTCTCTCCTGTGACAATCTAGTTTTTCTCTGGCTGAGTCTAAACCCCTGTTGCTGGCATGACACTTAGCCAGTAACTTTTATTTTGAGGTAAGTCTTACCTGACATTGATCAAGTTGATGGGAAAAGTTATATTCATGGGGTGACTTGGCTCAGAGGTCGGAAACAGCTCTGGGGAAGCCAGACTAAAATTGCAGATGGGTGGGTTGTTACCTGCACTTCCCAGAACTTTGTAAATAGGTCTCCTAATAAAAAGCCAGCTTTGTTTTCCAAGCATTGATTCTTTTCTGTCACTACCCAATACATTATTTGTCAAAATTTCTTGGGGTGCCCTACACAGGAACAGGAATTGGACTTGATGATCCTGATGGGTCCCTTCCAAATCAGCATATTCTATGATTCTAAAAGCTTGTATCAGTGGGAAGGAGAGCTGGCTATTATTCTATACCCTTATTTTATTACATAAAGAAGTGAAATATTAGCACATGTTTAACTGTGTATTCAATAGTTATAGTATCAACATTTTTCTTGTATCATATGAGACTGTTCCACACTACCTTTAACTGAAAAAAGGATGCCTGCAGAAGTTCACTTGCACAGTTAAAGAGACATTTTTTATGATTCTTTAAAAGCTGGATGTAATAGCCTTGTTTTGGCAGATGCTGCTCTAAAATTATGAAATTATAACAGTGAGACAGTCAGCTTTGAGAACATCTTGATGAATTAAAGATGCTGCAGCTGCAGAGTTTGCATTAGATGTCTGCAATAATGACTGGATTAAAGCTAAAGTAAACATAAAGATCCAAAGTTTATAATATTGATTTCCAGTGTGATCAGTTGTTCACACAATCATTACTACAATTAAACACTGAGTCATTGTAAACAGATGCACATGCTCGCATTTACATTCTAATTCTTCTTACTCTCAGAAGTGGAAATTGCATCTGTGATTTGGGGGATTTTTTCTTTTTGCACCTGGTCTATTTTTAAAAATTAAGAATTAAAATAATTTACTTTTCTTATCTTTTGGTAAATTAAAAAAAAATATGCATTTTCTTCCAAAATGTGCTTCTCCCCAGTGTTCTTTTAGCATTTTAAATGGTTCACATAGAGAGCATATGATTGTTCATCTTTACAAATTCTGCATGCAATGTATGTATTAACTAATATTTGTACTTTAGCAACAGCAAACTGTACATCTAACACAAAGATCTACTGAATTTTTCTTTCCTTTGCTTGGTGCATTTTCTGAACAGTTCAGTGAAACCTGTGTTGCTAATGAAAAGAGAGAGCTCCCAAAATGCATAAGTAGGTGCAGATCCAGAATATTTTGAGTATACTTTTTTATTAACTTTCATTTCTAGGGCAGTATAGAGCCAACTATTTTTAAGTGTTTCAATTCAATTATTCAATAATTTTGCTTGGGTAAGGTATAGAATGAGGGGCAGACAACATAGTCTCAAATTTTCTGTTAGGGGAAAAAAAAAAAAAGAAATCTATGGAGAAGAAGCTAGGTAGAGAGAGAGCTGACAATTGAGAGAGCCAAGGGCCAGAATGGAAAATGGGCTATGAAGTGGGAGTGAGAATGGGAAGTCTGAGGTGGATGTACACCACATACACCTCAGGAAGTGCAGAGAGGCTGGGCAAAGCAATGGGGAATGGAAAGGGAATATTTGAGTGGTAGCTGCATTGTGGAAAAGAGTCTGGGTTGGTTGAAGAGACTGAGCTTTAAAGCACTAAAAAAGAATGACTGGGGAGAGATAAGAGTGAAAGTTTTGCGGACTAAAAGATAAATTCATTAGGCTCATGCTCTAAGCTGGCAACAGGAAATGGGTAAACTTTCAATTGTTCCAAATATCTGAGTAAACTGTGCTTATCTCACTTTACTCTGAACATGGCATGAGTGGAGCCTGAAGTTACGTTGGATATCTGAGGGGAGAGATCAAGACTACAATTTACTGTAGTGAAGTAGAGAAGAGAGGGGAGCTAGAGCTGATATAGATTATAAAAGCTCAATTTTCCAAGACCGGTTGATCCCACATGGCTGCAACCCTGTTGTCGGTGCTGGCAGCAAGTATTCGTTAGCCCTGTGGCACAGTAGATTTCCTGCCTAGTTAAAGAAGCCCAAGCATGTTACAGATATTGAAGGAAGCAGTATTTATTTGAAGAAAAAAGTCTCTATGAATATGCATAGGAAAGCTGAAAGTCTTAGATTTTTGCCATCTCGATAATGTTCTTTTGAAGTGGCTTGTTTATAATAATCCCATATGAGTTACACTCAACTGTGTTTCATAAAATCCAGGATTCTGCATTTTTCTTGTTTCATTTGAATGCTAACAATGAAAAATGCAATAAACCAACTTGATAGTATTTGACAAGCTGGAGCTACTTTAAGTAACACAGACTTAAAGCAAAACAGAAATATAGCTAAAGTGGAAAAGGAAGTGATTTCTCTTAATTTTTAAGGACTTTGTGATAAGACGCTTTTGTCAGAGATCTATGGGGTAATAACTTTTTGTTCTCTTTTTGTTTTCAAAAATGTGCTATTTAACATGTTAAATTTTTTGCCTGGGTTGTCAGCTCCAAAGTTCCAAGTTCCTCTTTGCTTTGTGTGCCCAAAACTGACAACATATTCTTGTAGTCTGGATGGTATGGTATTCTACTTTTTATTCTGGAATGTTTTTAATTATTAAAATTGTAACGGGAGAGTAGATGTATAACTATGTAGTGTTTTGCAACAAAGTAACCACAAATCTGTGATTTTAAACAGACAATAGTTCCATTTTAAGCACAGCATCATCTTGTTTACAAACTAAATTTTAGCAAATAAAAAGTGCTCCTTCAGCTAAGTCAACAAATAATGTTTCTTATTATTTTTCAAAGTGTCAGCTCTTCAGCACTGATCTTTTTCTTTCTTCTTCATCAAAGCTGCTTGGAGTAAGTACGTTGCAGGTAGAAAGTCTAGAGATATTTTGTTACTCTATGTTATGAAACAGTTAATAGGATAGCTGCCTAGAATATCCTAGTATTAGTCTGATTATTAGCCTGATTACTCTAGTGTACTCGGTGTATCTACTTTTTATTGTTCAGAAATTTAATATGAGTAGACCTATAACTACAATTAGAGAATAGATGTAAGAGAAACATTCAAGCATGGTATTTCTGATTGAAGCACGTGTGAAGTGGTAAAATGAAATGAGAATGTATGATTTCAGCTTCTAGTACCTTCTAAAATTCTTAAGGCTCAGAATTATTAGAATGAATTCCACTGCACTGTTTTGCATCAATACCATTACACATGATTTTGCCTGAGGGTATTGAGTCAATGGGTAATGCTTGTAATACTGCTTTTCCAATCACTGTTTGTTATAATGTAATTTCAGAGAGTCATTTTTTTCTCTCTGATTTATTTATCATGTTATTTGTAGGTGGATTAGGAACAGATTAGTTTTTATTTTAAAGCAGGCAGTGTGATGTGAATATTAGTACAAAAAATACCAGTTAAACATGAATATTACATTTGGAGATAATATAATGTCAGAGGCACTTATTCACTACTGAAAACTGTTATGATACCATCAAAGGGAAAATGCACAATTTCAACACAGTGCTGTGCAATATTTTTATTGGACTTGATGTAATACTTCACATTTCTAGCACAACTAGTATTTCAGTATTTATGTTCTATAATTATAATGAAATTGTTTGTACTGTTGAATAGTCTCATTCCTATATAAAGCATAAATATTTAGCAAAATGTCTAATTACATGCAAAGGCAAGAATCACCAACACCTAGTTTTAAAACAAAAACTCTCTCTCTCTCAAAAAAAGGAAAAACAAGGAAGGAAAAATACCTGGAAGTTGTTTGTTGTATTGTTTAGGAAACTACTAGAAGATCAATGCTCAGATATTATAGCAATCTACAAAAAATGTGAAAAATGTGTGTTGACCATACTGAAGATAACTACTACTGAAATACATTTATGGGCAATTACTACACAGTTTCTTAGGGCTAGTTTCTGTCATGTTTTTTCATCAAGCAATGTCTGATTCTGGGAATATCATCTCAGTGACCAGTGATGGAATCAGATGCTGTCCCTCTGAGGCTGGCTAGCAGCATGAATATCAGGATCACTGAGGAGTTCCATTTTTCTGTGTTACTTTCCAACAACGTTAGTACTACACAAGATAATTGAATACAATTAATGGAAACCTCTTATATAATGACAGAATTGTATGCATTTTTATCTGGAAATTGCTTTATTTAGATTTCATTTTTTTCTTCCTCTATTGCCTCCCCTCCCTCTTCATAAAATCATTTAGCTCCATGTGAAAGTTACTGATCATAGTGATTCTTGGTAGCACTTTGTCTACCCTAATGATTCAACTAATGATTTCAGAGTAGCAGCCACCATTTTATTAATAGATGTTGCATTGTATTGCCTACTTCCATTGTAGACTCCATCTCATATCAGTCAGCATGCTGCAGAAATTTATTCTGTAACAATTTCTCTAAGGTTGCTTTACACAATTCTGTGTCTGTAAGTGGTGTAAAATTGCAAAGCTACTCGCTACACTGAACCTCTGAGCAGATTTATATTTCCTACCTAAGATGTACAACATGTAAAGTTAACTGTAGCAGAAAGAAGGAAGACAAAATATTTGGCATCCTGATCAGTGTTTGCAAAGTATGTTTTTTTTCTTCATGATTACAAGTCAATAAAAAGAGAGTGAAGCTGGTTGCAATGCTGAAGGTAGGCTGTGTAGCTGAACATGACAGACCTGAATGACAAAAATCCTGGTGTGGGAGCTGCACCCCTTTATCAAAGACCATAAAATGGATTGAGGAGGCACACATCCAGCTGTTGAAAGAAAACAGAATCATAGTCCCTGTGGGTATACGCTGATATTGCCAAGTTCTGCTATTGAAGTCTATAATTTTGAAGTGTTGACAGTGGCACTGGGCTGCTAGTTTAGTAAAAACCTCTGGATACTACCACAGTTATTCCTTTTTGATATATAGCGTTATAAATCATGCTAATCAAGGTTAACAGATTCAAATATAGACACAAGCACATGGTAATAACCTCACCAAATTCTGCCTTTGTTCGAAGTCTGTTCCTTTCTACTGCTATAGAGGGTATTAATGCATTTTCTCATTGGCTTCTTCAAACCTTGTGGCTTGTACCTTTTAGACCTATTAGCTGGTCCACTTAACACACAAGCTCTGTCTGCAAGAAATTGCTCCGGAAAGTGATTGCTTTTGATAATGAGCAAGGTGGGACTATCTTTTTGCCAGTAAATGAGTTTTGAACAGGAAGTGCTTAAAACACTTTAAGTTTGCATCATCCTCCTTCACCCTCCCTTGCAGCTGCCCTTAGCTGAGTCACTTGGCAGGTGTTATCTGCACCTTCCTCTCAGAAACCTGCTCTCTTGGAAATCCATTAAGATAAATCAAAACCAGGTTAACATTTTTTTCTTCAATCTGCCACAGGGCTTTATTAAGAACCTTAGAAGTTCATCTAAACTATTGTTTCCCCTCCACCTTCTCTTTCCATTACTTTCTATTCTATGCATGCTTTTGATCTTGCTTTTTGGTTGGCTGGTGGTTGGAGTAAATTTGTTTGGTTCTGTTAATTTGTTTGGAGTAAAATGTTCTGAGTAATTTTATTCGAGATTTTTAGTCTGAGTTAACATCTACCTGAAAAAAAAATAAGTATCTGAAATAAAATTCAATTAAAAAATTATTTTTTTCCTCTTGACCTTCGTGACTTGTTATATGTGTTGCACACATTCTCCATATGAAAGTGCTGAACTGCAGAGGCTCATCAGCATTTTCAGTATTGTAAGAAGTGTCAGCACAAGAGGTACCATTAGGAGGACATCACGTCAAGTCAATCATTCAGTAACGCTTTCCTACATCCTATTTTTTTGTTTTTTGCTAGTCTGTTACTGACATCCTCCCTTTTGTCCTTCTCTCCTCTTTTATTTCTCACTTATTTTTACAAAATGTTACTAGTTTCTCCATGCTTATGATTTCAGGATAAACATAATTGAAGTTGATGGGGATCAAGAATATAATCAACTCAAAGTGTTTTGGATGTTGCAATAACTTAATTGTCAATAAAGAAAACTTCCAACTAGTGGCACCATGGAGTGAGTCTGGATAATTTTTCATCAATCAGTCCATATAATACGATTACATCTCTTCTGAGTGACCTTTCATAAAGAAGATGTAAGTGCATAGCTGTCTGTCTTGTCTTCTCTCCAGCTTTTCTGACTCAATTTCTTTGACAGTGGTCCTTTTACTTATCACATCCAAGAATTCCTAGACATCTGCATTCAGGGCCTTCAGTAGTTGGCCTTGGAACTTTTTGTTTGAAAAATATGCTTTCCTTGCCAAAGGTTGCCTTTTCTATGACCTCATTGTTTTCAAGTTTTCTTTTGGTTGTGAGCTAATGGGGATATTCAGGCTAGTGAGGCAGAGCAGGCTTCTCAGGTGAAAAGCAGCAGTGAACTTGGATCATTTCATAATCCTTGTTTGCTAAGGTTCACCAGAAATCCATGGAGCTCATTGCAGTCAAATGAAAAAGCCTGTAACATTGAACTGCCTTTAATTTTGCACGGAGAACTTATTTTTCTCCTCTTACTGAGTTGAATTATTGAATTGGATTAATTTCTTCATATGGAATTGAGCTGGCAGGATGCATGCTTTTCTAATATAATAATTAAAAAAAATAAATTAACAGCTAAGATAACGTTTTTTGCTTTCTGGTATCTCTGTTCCTTCTTTTTTCCCTACCTTTCAGGCAGATCTAATTTCTGTTTTTAAATAATTTTATAGTGTAAGCCCCAAAACACTTTTCATTGCAATTCTGATAATACAATAAATGAAAATATTACTAGTTCAAGCTTTCAAATCTGTTTATTTCTTCTCTCTTCAGTATTTTGCAAGTTAGAAAAAGCAGCTTGAGGCTATTGTCACATATTACATTTAATAATTATATATCAAGAAGCAATTCTATGTGCTCCTGCTACCTTCTATGAAAATTTTCACTAATGGTTGTTTTAGCATTTATAGAAATTCTCCCATACAAGTGACAGTTGTCGCTATTCCAGATTGTTTTGTTTCTAATTATTTCTAAATTTTTCACAGAAATAATTTAATGTTATACCCATTTGTTGTCACAATCTTGCTCTGAACTAAATACAATATGACCACTGAGTACACAAGATAGCTGCCATCAATGTAAGAATTGCAGAAAATGTTACAACAAAAATACTTCAATGCATTGTTTTGTGGACAAATGATTGTACAAATATTTTTGATGCAGTGATCAGACACCCTCATTACCTGAGTCTCTTCAGGACAGTACACAGGAGTTTAGGTTAATATAATCTGAAAGTCATAAAATAGTGACATATAAACCTGTATTGTAAGGTATATGTTATAAAAGGCTGACTTATTAAAAGAAGCATCTTCCTGAAAGTTTCTGCAGTACTGGTGTGACCAATGTCCAGTGTTGGTTTTCATTACTTGTTCTAGCAAAAATGGCCCAGTGGCAGAGAACAGATGGGGTAATGCTCAGGTCGTGTGAATATTCCCACTGTTAATCTTGCCCAAAGTGTTTACTGTTTGTTATGTTTCTGCCTTCACAATTCTTTCTGTAATCTCATTTCTTTTCATCCAATTAACAGCTATTTATAGAATCATAGAATCATAAAATGGTTTGGGTTGAAAGGGACCCGAAAGATCATCTAGTTCTGACCCTGCATGGGCAGGGACACCTCCCACTAGACCATGTTTCTCAAAGCCCCATCCAGCCTGCCTTTGAACCCTTCCAGGGAGGGGGGCATATTTTTTTAAATATATTTGTTAAGAGCATAAATTTTATTTGAAAAAATGCAGTCAGAGAAAAAGGGAGTTTGAACAGTTTAAACACAGTTCAACTATTAATATATTAACAGTTTAAAAGCTTTACACCTTTATTCTACTAAGGTATTTCAATATATTCTGTACATTGTAGGTCTTTACCGTCATGGTGCACTGCTTCACAGAATGCAGTGGTCTTTCATATGTAAAGAAGTGCTTTTATGTCTTGGAAGCTATTGCAAGCCATGTACGTAGCATAATGTCTGCATTAGTCCAAGTATCTTTAATTAAAAATTGACTTGGCATAAGTGATGACATGTGAAGATGTTTAAGACTAATTCAAGGTGTTTTTATGGTATCTTTTACTATGGTTGATTAAGCAAGTCCTTTTGTTACCGTCATTCATCTAAAATTGACTTTACCCAGAAAACCTATTTTTTGAATGGTCTCTGTCCAAGCACAATCAACAGTTAAATTCCTAGTTTGCAAATGACAGTCTGTCCTCTTCTTTTCAGTTGTTCATTTATCATTGTCGTGCTTACTGCCACTGTAATAATTCCAGACATGTGAAGTGATGGAGTTTTAGACTGCTTGGAATTTATCATTCAGTATACTGGAAATGCTGCGAAGTTAGACATGATCGTATTGCCATTATATCCCTGATTTGATAACTTTAAAAAGGAAAGCAGATATTAAAGTACTTAAATTGATGTGACGTCACACACAAAAATTGGTGAGAGAAGAGCAATATTAAATGAAAACATCCCTACCTACCCCATATAAGAGTTTGCTGTTTTTAAAACATGCAACATTATCCGGATACGAAGAAAAGCTTGCAGTAAGTGTATATATTGGTGACACTCCCAGATACTTGTCTAGAGGCAGAGTTGCATAAAGCAGATTTGTAATTTGTTACCAAGATACTGTTGGCAATATTCTATAACCTCCATGCCCTCCCCAAATTAATTTGATGAAACAGTATGTCAGAAGGAGTCCAGGCAGACCCTAATGAATATGGCCCTTCAGGGTCTTTTGCAAAAGGAGGGAGGGTGCCTCCTACACAATGTCAAAGTTTTCCAAAGGATAATGAAATCCACTGGAGTATGACTACACTCTTTCTGAATTGCAGTTGTATAGCAAATAAAAGTCAGCACTATGAAAAGAGCAGAGAAAACGTGATATGGAAGGAAATATATTCTCAAATAATATATAAAGTAGAGTTGGGCCAGTAATCAACTAAGAAACTTCATAGTTAATTCTAGTTTCTCAGCTAATGCCAAGCATTATAAGGATTTAAATAATGAATCAAATTTTCACCATGTCTCATCTTCATGACAGTGGGTTCCACACGAACATACTGTACACATGTTGTACATACAAACCTGGAGAACTTAATTCTTCAGAATATTCTCCTGGTTCAGAACCATTAAATCCCATTTCATCAATGATACTGACTATGTGGTCCTACTGGCTTTTATTTTGAGGTTCTTGTATTCAAACTAACTTGCTAAATTCATCCTGAGATTAGGAAAATAGTAATGAAATGCCATGGTGACAGGCTGAGAGTCTAATTGTAATAGACTATTCAATTTTGTATTTTGCAGCACACTTATTATCAAGCTATATAGTAATAAACAGTAGGATATCAGTCTACTTGGAATGTGATTAAATGTGTGCCTTTCAAGAAGGCTGTGTTAATATTGATGGAGAGCACGAGTAGACTTGATTTCAGGAACTTTGTGTACCCAAAATTAGCAGAGCAGCAGCTTCTCTGTCTCCTGAGTGAGAAACCTCAACAAAGTATTGTTTTTATTCAGTGCAGTTTCAGGAGGTTTCTGTCAGTGCAATATTTTCCCCTCCTGTCCAAGCAGCAGAAAGAAAGATGGGTGGCCACAGTAGAGGCAAGTGTGGAGTGGGTGTCTAAGCAGTTCAGTTTCATTTCAACAGCCTAAAGAATTTATCTAGGGTCACTGGAAGTACAGGTTGCCTAATGAACAGTACATATCCAATGCCCTAAATTTTCATATAGTAGTAGGAAACTCTGTTTAAAAAAATCAGTTGTGCACAGTAATTTCTAGTAATCTCTGATTTCTTGGAATCTCTTCTTCATCTTTGCCAGATGGAAAAATTGCTAACCATATTTTAAGGTTTCCTGTCTTGATGCATTGGGTCAACCTACTTATGTTGAACTACTCAAGAAGCAGTTTAAAGAGACAGGTGGCGGGTACTCCAAAAATGGAAGAGAAAAAGGGATTTGTACTTACTTTCCAGCGTGTTCAACTTCTTTTCCTCTCAGAAGAAACATTTGCTGTTGGTCAGTGATGATTTATGTTACTAAAACTAGAAATCCACTTTACTGAGTAATGGTTTTGTTTTGCTGGCTTCATCATATTAAAATGTGAGATGAAACCAAGTGACAATAATAGTATAACATCTGTTTGAACTTTGGCAGTGCTAGTTAGGATATCATCAAGCAGTGCTTCTTCTGTGCCTTCTCTCTGCTTCTCTTTCATCAAAAGTATTATTGATCATTAATGCCAAAATAAAAAATAAGATGTAGCAGTTCACATAAGAAAACATTTGGATGGCAGCTGTTCTACATTAGGTGTAGTTAATGGTCATGTTTGTAACCACGATTGTAATATTTACATCCATTGAAATAAGAGAATTGATTGAATGGGATAAGAGCAGAGTGATGCCAGCTGCTCCACAGCATTGTTTTTTGTAAGTTTGATTGATGTTGACTGGGTATGTCTTGGATCTGCTGAATGTTAGTAAGAAGGTGAAAAAAAATCACAACTGGGCAAGCAGTTCACTACGTCTCTTGAGAGGAAAAAAAAAAAAAGAAGAATTGCACTGAATGCAATAAGAAGATTTGCATCACTGTATAAGCTCTGCATAGACTGACAAAGAAGCAAAATCATAGGTTATTATTAACATTAATAACACTTACATTACTAAAGCAGTTGGTAGATATCAGCTAGAGATTCATTTAGAAACATGGCTTGTAGCTACTGAGAATGCTATTCAGCATCAGATACTTTGTATTAGAAATTTTTCTGTCAAGCAAATGAAATGAGTTTTGCTTGCAGAAAAACAAAGTGACAGAACAAAAGAAATGGTCCCAGGGATATGAAGGGCTTCTATTAAAGAATATAACATCTGTCTACAAGTGTAAGATCTTTATTTATTTATTTATTGCAGTAGTGTACATGTATACACGTATGGATTGACCTCTCATTCTTAGTAATGGTAAAAGGGGAAATGAAAAAAACAACAAACCACCAAAAAAGTCCCCCAAATCCTGTCTTCCCAGAATATACTCTAGGATCAAAATATCTCCAGTATTATTACCTACTGGGCATTTATAAGTGTCTTCTTTTATTTTATTTTATATAATCTTTTTTACCATTTTTTCTAGTCTTATCTATATGAAAAAAGATCAATTTAATTGCTTTATAAGCAACTTTTTGTTATCACAGACACAACTTTGACCTGTCAGTTCGTTATGGATATGTACTTGTTTTCAGCTTTTCATGCTCCAGCAATACTCTGTAGTTGTCTGGGGTACTGTCCCATTAAATATTCATAAGCTGAGAACTTAATGGTGAAAGATAAAATACCTTAGAAAACTGGAGATTGCTTTTACACTACAGCTGTCAAAGCAAAAAGGCAAACCCTGTTTGTCCTTGTTCAATTTAAAAAAATAAAAAAAAGTCCCTGAAGCAATGGGCCAAATTATTCCCTCAAATTTCTGATATGGTGTAATTGAATATCTTATGTAAGTAGAATTCATTATGGGAAAGTGAAAACAACTTAATATACCTTGTGAAGTACTTTTACTGTGCACTCTAGTAACGAATCTCTGATTCATAAAGAGTATCACTGCCTGGAATCAATGCCTTTATCTTAGGGGCTATTTTACGTCTACTGACATGAGTGTGACAGGCTGTTTCTGTGGCTTTGGTTTAGATAAAGTGCAGTTGATACACAACAGTTCTGCAAATGCAAATCTGGGGAATATAAATGCCAAAGAGTTAATGTGATCTGCAAGTAGCTTCTGAGCATGGCAAGACACTATTTGTGAAGACTGCACTGTATGTATTGTTACAGGGCATTACAGAAGCACATACAATTTTTAAAGCTACTTTCTGATTTTGTAGTATATTTTTATTACTAAAACAGAACACATTACTTCTTGTTGCCATAATTGCCATTTACTCTAATGATTTGCCTATTAAGATTGTGTTTGTCTAATTGAAGATTAATGGTCTCCAAATAAAATAGTGAAAATGTTCCATATTACTTTACTGTATAGCAATAATTTGCTAAGAAAGATAAATTAGTTAGTAATTTTGGATGCATTCAAGAGGATATCAGCCAGAACTGTTCATAAATACTTATTTTGTTGTTTGGGAACTCTAGAAGAGCAGAATCAGAATGTCATATTCCATCCTTTCTGTTCTCCCAAGCTCCAGGGAACACTGATGGCCTCTGGTTCTATTCACGTAGCATCTAACCTCTACCATTCAATTCAGTCTTCAAAACCTTTCTAGCACAGTTCAACCAACTTTCGTTCTATGTTGTGGCATTGAAAAATAGCTGTTAGGAAAACTGCCAGCCTGGCTGCTCTGGCTGTTGGAGCTTAACAGTGTCAATGAAAGACGGGCCTTTGTTGTAGAGTTGGACTTAGAACTTTATTATGCTTTGGCAAAACTGTGGATCCTGACAGGATGAGCGTATGGATCAGGGACTGGAAAGAATAGGTCTGCTGGAGAATAACAATAAGACAGAGGGTACCAACCGATGAGGTGAATCTTACTGATGATGCCCAGGCACATTTCAGGGGCACCATACGGCTGCCCTGGGCTCAGCAGTTTTGCTTATTCTTTCTGGCTTACTATTTTTTCTGCTTTCCTTCCTTTGATGCAGCAGCTTAGACAGCACTTTGTAGCCTTCACTTGCTCTGGTGCCATAGAGCTTGGCCAAGCTGCATGCCCATGTCTCCTACCAGTGTCGATCTTCTCTAGTGACTCATAAGTAACAGGGGTTTGAAAGGAGAGAGCAAAGTGTCAGCAACCAGAAGCAGGATCTACCTGTTCCACTCATCTACCTGCCTGCTGCCTTTCTAAGTTCCTTGAGTTATGTGGTGGGAGTAAGAGACCAGGGAACCCCATCCAAATTAGGGAGTGAAGGAGAGAACACAAAAGGAAAAGTTGTGAATCTCTGGTGCCAGGAGTTTTCAACCATACCAAGTGTCCTAGGTTGAGCCAGGATGAAGCTAATTTTCCTTCTACTGTTTTTTTTTTTTTTTTTTTCCTTCAGTAAGCTCTCTTTTAACCAGCAGCAAGTGTTCCAGCTAGTGGACTGATAACACTGGAATGTTTATGTTTCTGCTGAGACTCCAAGGTTGCTTCTTAGCTCTGCTGCTACAGAGGCTACTGGGGCAGGAGAATTGTATCTGTGACCCCCCCCCCCGTAGGGGAGCTGGACTAGACAGACAGCAGAATTGACCAAAGGTATTCCATTCCATATATCTACGTAAGCTCCAAGGAAGGTCAGAGATCACAGAAGACAACTTCCTTCCTGCTTCTTCTTCCCTTCTCTTCTGTCCATGGCCGGCGTCTGGGGATGATTCCATCCATCCATCACCGTTGACCCCAGGCTCAGCCCTGACCCTCATAACTCTCCCCTCAGCCCCTGTCTGCTCTGCCTTATCTCCTGCCTGTGGGCTGAGACATTTTGGGACTGCTCACAGCTCAGGAGAGTGCTGGGGGAGTTGCTGGGGGTGGGGGGAGGCAAGAGGCTTTTGCACATTCCTGAACATACTTGTATATAATTGTACATATAATTAAAACTGTCTAAGGCCTGCTCTGACCTACTTATGGACACCTCTTCTTGACCATGGGTATGCTGGACAGCATAGCCTTCGTGGAGGCAGTGCTTGGCAGATGAGAAAGCAGAGGTACTAGCACAAATATTCCTAAACTTTACAAATTCATCACTGGGTAGTTCTTTAGACAGCATCTCCTCTTGCACAGTAGAAAGTAAATCTAGAAGAATTTGAAACTTTAACCCTGAAGTTTTAATTAAACTGGAGTTAGAGGTTGTTCAGAGCTGAACACCAATTGAGACTTAACTTCAAATGATTCAGAAATTGCTGAAATATGAAGTATTTTTTTCGATAGAAATTAGTTCTTTCTTGCTTCCAACTCCTCTAAACAGTGAGGTTTCACTGGTTTAATAGTCATCTACCTTAGCAGCTTTTAAATTAATACTGTACTTCAATGCTGAAAGGAATTTATAAGGCTAAGTACTTTACTGTCATCTTGTGGGAGCTAGTCTTGTAGGTGTTTCCTGTGCAAGAATACTATCCTGCATTATCAGAAGGGTAGATGTGAAAAAACAAAACTGGTTTTTATTGTATGAGATTCATTAGGAGTGTGTGTGTAAAATAAAAAAAAAAACAAACAACAATAAAATAAAGTTACAATTGTTGATGCCTCATTTTTGGCTTGCTTTTCCAGATGGAATATTTTGCCTTTTCAGATAAGCCTTCTGTAAGCATTAGAAATTTGGAAAGCATCGATTCTTTTAATGCTTGGCTATATATAATTAGCATAACCATTGAATAGGCTTGAATGCATTTATAGAGAACATTACGGTGCTAATTTAAAAAAAAATTGATGATTTTATCAAGGAAGTCAGGCTGTTTGATTTCTAGCTGTAATACTTGTGCATAAAGTCTTGAAAAACTAAATCAAAACAAAGAGTTGTAAACTAGTCATTAGAAGTGAAAGCACCAAGCAGCATTAGAATTATTTTTTAACTTGCTTTTGCATTTCAAGGTCAGCACACTGATTAAGAGTCTATTCTGTAGAGGATACAATGGGTAGAACTGTCAGAAATTAACTCCTTTTAAACAGCAAAAAACATCAATTGAAATTTCCTTTTAACACCCTTATTGACTTCCTGTGTTTCTTTAATTCTTTCACAGAGGATCTTTCTCAAAGCTGGAAGTGAGGAAGAAATCTTTGCACATCTTGGCTTGGATTATGTCGAACCATGGGAAAGGAATGCTTAAAATGATTTGCCAGTGTGCATTCATCAGTTGACAGCAATCGTGTTCCTGCCTATCTTGCAGTCTGGTTTAAATAGATAGTTTTATATATCTATATAAAATAAGCATCTCTATGACAACTAAGAAAGTTTTACAATGTTAGAATGCCATTATACGTGCTGATGTTCCTAGAAAAAAAAAATTCTTCCAAATCTTTTCTATTCTTTTCTGTTTTAATCTTTGAAGTTTCTATATGGGAGTGACAAGATAGAGCTTTTTTTTTTTTTTTTTTTTGGGGGGGGGGGGGGGCGGAACTTGAAACTGGTGAGTCTTTTGCTTGTGTTAGGAATTTAACATTTCTCTGAATAATACTTGCTTGTTAAAATACTGTCAGCTATGACAATACTTAAATAGTACAAAATATTTGAGCTGAGACCCAAAATTACTGAAACGCATGCCTACCTTTAACTGGATTTCTTAAGTATTTTGCTGAATCCATATAGAAACTGCTGCTACATATAAGATTTAACAACCTAGGCAGTACTTAGTCTGGCAGTCTCACCAAGAGGCTTCCACTGTACTATTTTTCCAGGTGAGCCACCACTCTATGAAAACCATAAACAAGCTGAGAATTCAGTGAGAGTTAAAAATATTTCACAGGAAGAGATTTTGAAAAGTAGCAGTGGAATAAGTAGCAACCTTCAGTTGAGAGGAAAAAATACTATAAATTTTGAGTACTGATTTGGACTAAGCAAGATTCAAGTGGTGATGTGATGGTCCTCAATCAGGAGTTTGAATTATAACTTGCCTGAAAACAACTTCCTTAATTGTCAGGCTGGTGGCTGCTCTTGGGGGAGAGCTTTTAATTTTCTGTGCTCAATTTAGATAGATGGAAAATTATTTATTAGTAGATATATATGCGTTGGGGTAGAAGTTTACCTGAGCTGTTGGGTGTTCCAGAATGGTATTCCCTGTTTTTGGTCAGAAATTAATCTTAGATGAGAGAGAATTTCTGATAAAAGTAATCCTATAAGATATTTTAGTTTCATAAAATTTCCAGGTAGCTCTTCTGTCTGTGTTGATAATGAAGATTCTGTAATACTTTTATCCTTTAATGAACAGGAGCATTTAGTGCTTTAGCACATTAAGTTACTTACTTACCACTCATTTGTCATTTGTAGAATAAAGATGATTAAGAACACCAAGACTGGTCAAATAATTTTCTTTCTTAAAAGCCTGAACTTTTTTCCTGTTAAGGTTGATCTTACATTTTAGCTTGAGAGAGGGAGAATGGCACTGACAGGCCTGTGCACAACAATTATCACTGGCTGTAATGGCTTCACATATTCAAACAATGGCCATAATCCACAGCAATGTAGGCTTGAAGTTTCTACACATGCATAAAATATGCCAAAGTTTAAAAATGTAGTGCTTAACTATGGGATGAATGACTTAAGGTGCAAGTGCCAAAGCTATTGCTGGTAAGATAAAATGAAAGAGGAATTTCTGAGAAGCTGCTTCCCTAAAGAGTGATTTTTTTAGTACAGTAGACAGGATAGTAAAAATATTAACAATGCTTCCAATGTAGAATTTTATATGCAACCACATCTTTCTGGTTGTTAAAATAGTTAGTAGCTGTATATTTGTGAAATGTGTTCATTCTTCATTGTGGTAAGACTCAGTACTATAGAAACACTTTGAAAATACCAGTTCACATTATATTTATTTGTTGGCCAGATTTTTTTAGGATACATTTTATGCATCTCACTTTCTATCTTCTTTACTGTATTCATGAAAAATACTCTAATGCAATTTTATGCATTTTCTCACAAGGTAAAATGTTACAGGATCAGGCCCAAAAGTATAGGAAAATGAAACCTACTCCTGAACAAAGGATCAGGTTTTGCTACAAGGATGTCATTCAATAAACACACCCATCTGGCCACAGGGGGATTTCCTAAGCTTTAGCAAACAACCTGAAACAAAGCTAGACAGGAATGACTTTATTAGACTTACTGGAAGAAAGGCATGCTATGCTGTTAATCTTTTCTGTAATTTGTGATAATTCTAATCTTATGGTATAAGAAATTTAAATTTGGTAATTTAAATGTAGTTTGATGCCTTTAGTAGAAATATAGGCAAGACTTTTTTGCAGATATAGTTGCTTGACAGTTTTGACATGAAGCAAAGGTATGGTGATTTTGTTTACTCATGCCATTTGACTAGGAAATGGACTTTTAAGAAGACTGTATCACAAATTATGCTAAAACCTCAGTAAGAGACATAGAAAAATGTGATCACAGCATAGAGTTTTATTCTTGCCTGTGCCAATAAACCTGTCCTTTTAAAGTGCAGTTTTGCTAACTGAGCTGAAAATACAACACTGCTTTCTAAATTTCTCTAACTGCAAGTGCTTCCTGCTTTACTGTGCTAATGTATGAAGTACCTTTATGTTTTGCATCAGGATGCTGACACTTAAGTAGCAATGACATTTTTCAGTCCTAGTGGAAGAGAACAAAAGCCACAGTACCTTATCTAAATATACTTACTACTTGGCCAACATTTATCAGAAATTATACATTCCAGTTGTGCTGTTTCTGCATACTTGAAGCCACAGAGGAAATATGAAACATTCTGATTTCCACATAAAGAAATGTTTTAAATTCATAACTCCTATTTTACCTGCCTATGCATCACTTATAATTATTCTACCTGTGGGGGAGAAGATACCAAACACAAGCTCTGTCAGCTCCTTCAAGACAGGAAGAAAACAGTATATTACTTTATTCTTTTTCTGAACTTTTTTTTAGAATGAATTATACAGAGAATTGAAAACAGGATTGCTGACTGTATCAAATATTTAAAAGAACTGCAGAATTATTAATTGAAGGGCTAGATTAAACAGAAGGTCAGATTAGATGACTAGATTGGTTGGATTATGAAGAAGAGAACTGTTCTGAACACCTCCACTGAAGAAGCAGGTACCTCAGTCACTATTATAGTTACTGTATGCAGAATCATACCTGACAGCACTAGCCAAACTCATTGTACATGCAATGGCAGAGGCAGAAAAGCATAAAATCAGTTTTTAGTAAACAAAATCATAACATGATGCTTCTTGCATCAATTAAATCCAGTCCTGCAATTCTGAGCAGTCTCAGCCCTGTAATAATTTCACTTGTTCTTGATGGTGCTAGTCAACTGAAACTATAATTAGAAAAGATAGAAATCATTAAGGGAGAACTGGGATGGAACAGGTTACAGGAAAGGAAACATGTATCACTTGAGCATAGCTGGATTCATGAGAGTATTGAAAACTCCCATAGTGTGGTGAAACTGTTGGAGTCAATGGTAATGATGTTTCTGAACAGGTGAAGGACAGGGTGATACCTGGGGGCTGTGAAAAGGGCAAACACTTGTAACAAGAACAGACAGATGTTTATAGTAGGAGGAAGGAAAAAAGTTCAGATCGGTGCACTTAATATCTCCTAAATTGTTACAATGATTAATAGAATTTATTTTTAAAGCACCTAGAGGGAAATAAAGTCATAAGCTATTGGTAACTTGTTTATCAGAAACAAATGGTATCGACTTAATGCATTTGCAAAGTTCCTAAAGGCTGATTATTAAAATGTCTGTCCCTCCTCCCCTGATTCTACACTGAGGCACTTTGGCAAGTAGTAAGAGGAGAAAGATGATTTGGTTTATAAATATCTACATTCTAACTCTTTAAAAACTGATTAGTGGCTCTGTCTCTGGGAAAAACAGAGTTAAAACAAAAACCACTGTATTCTTTCCTGGTTTGTGATAATTTGTGATTTGAATACCCTGGATAATGTTTTCTATTGACATGATGTTATAACATACATTGCATGGGCAACATAATGTAGTCATTAAAGAACAAACAAACCAGGAAATCCAAATGCACCATAGTACAAATGCTTTGCTCAAAATCTATTAAGGCGAAAACAATCAGATATGCTCAGATTGGTGGGTAATACTGTAGTTAATGTCATCAGTGAATGTAGGTGGTATAACATACTAAAAGAGGAGCTTTTTGTACTTACACAACTCTACAAAAATTGCAAATCTAGCCAACCTAAATATTCATACAGATGGCATTATAAACTTGAAGCCACACAGGCCTTCTGGAAATTACTGGAAGTCTGAAAACTGCTGCTATTTTATGTAAATTACTCCAGAACATTGAAAAATACAAACCCCCCAAACCCCGTACTTTACAATCCCCAGATTAAATCTGTTTTCTGTATCTTACAGCCAGAATCAGGGAAGTGGTGGAGGCACCGTCCCTGGATGTGTTCAAGGAAAGGCTGGATGTGGCACTTGGTGCCATGGTCTAGCCAATGTGGTGGTCTTAGGACACAGGCTGGATTTGATGATCTTAAAGGTCTTTTCCAGCCTTGGTGATTCTGTGAATTGTTTGGATTTCTCAGGTGACGCAATCTTATGCCTTAGTATGAAAAGTATTCTTCCACTTGTTGAACAACTATTTATTTCTATTATATAGTTTCCTTTAACAACTTCAGTTAAAATAATTGAGTCCTGGGTCTAAAAGGTTAATGGAAGAAATCACATAAACAAATGTAGGCAGGAAGCTCTGAAAATCTGCCATAGAGGTTAAACTTCTGCTGGCATTGCTGTCAACCTAGCTAGGAGAGAATGCTGCTGGCTTTGTCTGTAAGAACCCAATACATATCCATAAAAATGTCATAGCTATGGTTGAGTTAGAGCTTCACAGGTTTCCACTAAACTCAGCTAATTAGCTGATCTCTGTCTATATATACACCAAGCCACCTTTTTTTTTTTTCTTCAGTATTCCATTTTACAAAGAGGACAAAGCAATCTTTGCCCCTGCTGTGTAGATACACTAAGTGCCTTTTCTTTTAATCAGGATGCATCAGATGTATCTTCTTTTAGCTGATGATGCTCCTTAGGAAAAGAGATCAGTTCACAGTCATGGCAAGTATTCCTCTTTTAGGATCTAATTTACTTAGGATGAATTTTCTTGTGCCTGTTTACAGCTTCTTTTGCATGATTTGTGGTATTACACTCTAGGTCTGTCAAGTTCTACCTCTGGATTTGGTCCTTTTATTTTTAACTAAAATTTTGGATCATTGAATGTGGAAATGAAGTGCCTCCATGTGTCCTATATCTTTGCCATAATTCAACTATGCATATGTGGCCTCACATCTCGCTCAAGTGGCTGCAATGTGGATTGTTCTAGGAATGCCTGTAAGTGTTGAACTTTAAAAACACAAACCTCACAAACAGTATTCATCAACTTCTATTTGTCCCCCATCTTCTCCCTGTTCTTTGCATCTTTCTGTTTGCATGGTCAATTCTTTGTTTGAAGGTTGTGTGGAATACAGTGAAAATGTACTTTATGCCAGCCTGGCCTAAGATGCTTTGATGAAGACAAATAGTATGTATTCCATTATCACCTCTTACAAAGTCCAAATGTAACCAGGAAAGGCTTTCCTCCATGAATGCTCTTCAACCCCCATAATACTTAATTGAAAATATATATTTAATGACTTCTTCCATAAATGTGTATTATTGGCAATCCATAAAACACTATTTTTCACTTATTGCCTCCAAACTGTATTCTCAAATACTACTAGAAATACAGACAATCCCCATGAATTGCATTGTGCGGGCTACTGAACTTCATATCCCAGAATCCAAAGTGCTTTGGGTAAATGTTAAATCACCTGGCTGGTCAGGATCAATCAGGCCTGCAGCTGGTGTCTGATTATGAGGAGAGAGATCATGTGTTGGGTAAGTACAAAAGCTCCTAGTTCTCTATGTTTTAGTAACTAAACGCACTTATTTGAAAAACAAGCTACTTTTTTTTTTTTTTTGCTATTTTTAATTGGTGCAGGCGTTAGATTCTAATTCCTTTGTGTGCAGCAAAAAAATACTGCTAAATGGTAAAAGGCTTTTTGTGTTGCATTCTCTCCAAAATCAGTGTGTTAAATCAAAGGGATTTTTTTAAATGGTGGAGCTTCCCAATTCCTTTGCCATGATTTTTGAAGGTATAAGGGAAAAAATTACATGAACCAACAAGTAAGCATTTCTGTTAAATAAGGAAAGCCTTTCTAGCAGGAGTAGCATTATTTCTTGTATTTGTTGCTCTTTATACTATTTTGTGTACATTGCTATATATACACACACTATACACAAACTGCCTTAAGTTTTCTGTGAGCTTCAGTGTCTTTTTTTCTTTAGGAAGCTATGAATTAAGATTTAACAGAAAATAGCAAGTTTTTAAAGATTAGATTAAATTCCAGAAAATGGTGGTTGCAACATTGGGGAAAAACAAGCAGATAATAAAAACTTTATGCCAGCACTTAAAAGATAAAATAGTAATCTTTGTATATTTCTAACAGTTAAAAAGAAGTTATTTAGAATTGTCTTCACGGCTGAATAGAGAGGCTGAGGACCTTATATAGCTTCAAAAATGGAGCTTGACAAGGTTATGTAATTGTGGGCTTGTGATACGAGACTGAAAGTGTAGCCTAAGGATGAGTGGAAAGACCAGAGGGTCCCCTGGATTCTATAACTGTACTCTGTGAATCCCATATTCAATATGCTGTGGCTAGGACATTTTGGAACACAGAAGACCAAAGACAATATTTAGCAGGATAGCTAGGATCTACTGCTTCTAGTGATTCTGAAATCCTTGTGTTCTGCTTTAAACTATATTATGATATTTGAGTTGGTTTTCTATGCTTTAAACTAAGCTATGGTGTCAGAGATAGAATTTGATGCCTTTTTGCCTTTTGCACTATACTTTTAGGTGTGCTAAAGGCTGCTAGAAAGACCTTTTTGTGTTGGTTGTGAGTGGGAAGTGGTTGTTCTGAAAACCCTCCCAGACTAATTGCAGGGCTGTAGCTGTTGCAGGGCACTTGGCAAATGATGGATTATATAATTTGAAGGTATTATGATACCAACACTAAAAAAGAACCAAGATACCACAAATATCAGCATGTAAACATTTGGGCAAGACATCAGAATTACAGAGGGAATATGGATATTTCTCTCCCATTGTGTCTTGGCCCTTATCCCATTTAGTTCTGACTTCATTAGGAGAAGAGGTCGTTTATCTGAGGAAGTGTTCTCCTTCTCCTACTCCATGTTGAAGGGGCTTATAACCCCTTTGCTCACTTGCCTGAAGGACCCAGAGGTTTCCTTTGACTGTGTATGACTAAAAGGGGGATATTGAACATCTTTAAGCAAACTTCTGTTGGATGCAAATAATGGGGCCTAATGAGCCATATATTTAAAAATGATGCTGCAAGCCACTCTGGTACTTGTGTGTACCCAGGGAAAGACTTTCAAAAGCACCCAAGTGAGAAAGAAAGTGTAGGTGAGTGGGCCACTGCACTGTGAATTTTTTTGACAGATGGCTGCTAAGACAATCCACACTAGATGATAAATCAGTATAGATTAAAGCCTACAAACCACAAATAAATACAAAAAATGCCTCCAAGAAACATTTGAACTGAAGTTTTATTATCCTATGAAATCACTAGCGAATCAAGAATTACAAGCTGTTAAAAAGCAGAAAGGCTGAACACAGAATAAACATTCTTCTAAGATAAGGGAAGGGTGGACAGATATGAGTTCAAGAAAAAAAATTATGTAAAACATCATAATATAATAAACATCAATCTCAATGGGTTAGTTTCGACAAACCACTAGTATGGGTATTATTTTACTGGTGGGAAAGGGAAATATTATCTTCCAAAATACCCAAATTCCATATTCTATAATGTCAGCAATTTCTTATAAAAGAAGCAAATAACATTGTCAGTTATTCTTATTGCAACAGGAAAACTTAATTGGAGAATGTTTATTCTAAGACATAAGTCATGTTAAAAAGACACATGAATTTTGTAAGGTAAGAGCAGAAAAAACAATTGTCTATCAGCAGAATTTTACTGTCTGAAGAGATTTTGTCACAGCTAACTCTTGTAACAAGACCTTCTATTCTCCACTAAAATACCCTCAGACTAACTATACTAAAATCTAAATTACAATGTTGGCTAAAGCTAGGAATCGTTGAAAACTATCAGGTCTAGGGAGATTCTGGTTAAGTTAGCAGAGCAAAAAAATTGCAATTTTTGTTGAGAAGACACTGGAACTTTATCAACAAAGCCAAGTGTTCAATAGCTTGTATGCAAGGCCATGTTAAATGTGGTTCAGAGTAGATGAAGAATAGAATTGCATCACCATTTTAAGTTGCCCACCCATGACATCTTTACTACTTTATTTTTTTTCCAAAATTGTTCTATTTTTTCTTCCAAACCTTTTGCTTGTGTAGATGGGGAAAACTTTAACTTTTCCCTTTTTATCTCTTCCAAAGGATCATGTGAACAGCCACATAATGTTGAGTACTGGTTGAATTTCATTGCAAATAGTTTAACTGAAGGCAGACAGAGAAGAGATAACACAATCTCAAAATATTATGCTGATATATTTATCAGAGGATGCCACCCAGTTCTCTAAGGGAACAGAAGTTTATCTTAGCCTCCTATATTTATGATTCATATTCTTGCAGTTGTACAGATTTCTGATTGCAAAATGCAAAATTCATGTTTTTAGATTTTGGTGTTCATACAAAGCTGCTCAAGAAAGTAATACTAAGAACTACACATCATATTAAGTGCTACATCAGACCAGAGACCTTTCCACAGCTGTGTCCTTTCTTTGATCTAGCTTGTTTCAAAATTTCTGTAACACTTCCTTAACTCCTCAGTGCTTAATTAAACATGCCAGTCCTTTTTGTGCAAAACACAGCAGCATAGTGTTGGGCAATGATTGGATTAAATGTATGAGATGTTTTCTCTCAGTCAGCACAAACCAGACTCTAGGCTTCTGAATAATGAGACCTGTTTCAGCTCCCATTGTGCTGATTGTAAACTGATGAAAGGCCATTGTCTTTTTAAAAGGCTGGATTCATTTATGCCAGCCAAAGAACTGGATTACATTTGCAGTGCCTGTGTGGAATAAAACTCATGGAAGAAAAAAACTAAACTGGCAGTAGAAAGTTTGTTTGAATTAAGGAAAATCTGTAATCATTGTCAGGAAGTAAACAGAGTTCATGTAGGTGAAAAGATACCTTGGATACTGCAAAGACAGAATATTGTGGGGATCTGCGTATATTATTTGACCTGTGCCTTTTAGAAAGTTACTTAGCAGGGTATTGTAGACACTTTTTAGTGGCATCCTAGACTCCAGGATCTAAAAAGAATGGGAAAAAAATATTGTAAATTGAAAAAAAAAAAAAGCTTTTAAAAATTTTATTTGGCAGGACTATCATAATGCCTAAGATTACTGAAGTTACTAACTTTATCTGGCAACGTATTGTTCAACTTGCAATTATTTCACTTCATTAATTCCTCAAAGTCATAAATATGGTAAGTTGATAAAGATTTCTTTCTAAAAATGTATTACTCAGAATTAGTGCATAGCTTAGAAATAAAGAATTTTTACAAAATTCCATCTTTGAAGTTGAATATTTAACAATCACAAACAGAGTAAGTGTGCACAGATCAAACAATGGTAATAACAAAGCGTTATCTCTCATACCTTTTTTTTATTCTTGGTGGTTTTTTTTTTTTGTAAATCTTACCTTCCTCTGCAACTGAGGAAAATAATTTGGTTCCCTGATTGTATAATCAACTAGCTGAGTTTTACAATGCTGCTATATTAAAAATATCTTATCAAAACACAAAACTCAGTTTATGAAATTCATTAACAGTCATGACTGATAATGCAAATGTGAATTATGTCACAGTACACTCAATAGACCATCTGCTCCAGAAAGAAAAAACATCTGTTGGTAAATGTAAACTGTGGAACTTATGTGGTATGCAATATGTTCACATCCTGTATGGAATAAATAAAGTGGACACTGACAATCTATTATGTTAGTATCATTAATCTAGTTTCTTATGTTGAAAAGGGGAAGAACTCAGCTGCAAGTATTTTTGAGATGATGGAGGAAATTATTGTGCCATGTCCCATCCAGGTGACTGTTGCTGAAGGCAGTCACTATCAGGCAGCTGAAATAATCATCTGCAGTTATGAGATGCTGTAACATAGTATGGACATAGAAGCACGTGCTCCTCTATAGTAGAAGTTTCTATCCTTGTATTTTCCTGATGGTGATATCACTGCAATTTGTGATATTGTTGGAACTGGCTGTATTTCTGGCTTATAGGATAGAAATAGTGATCATGAAACATGTATATTCATATGTATGAATTATAAAGGAGACTGATCTTTAATAAGGATAAATAGCAGCAACACATGAATATAACTCTATCTTCAGTGTGCTGCACTAATATAAAAATGGAAAATGGGCAGCAGTTCTGCACCCATATGCTGTCATAGAAAAGGGTATAACCAACAGTACTTCAGAAATTTCCTTGAGAATGTTTCATTCATTCCTTGTCAGCACAAAGAGTATTTAACATATTTAATAAACAAAGTATGCAGAAATTGTGTATTTTAACATATATCTAAGGAGGCACTAAACTTATAAGAATATCAGGATTTTTGTTTCAATTGAAATGCCTTTTTCCCCCCTCCACATTGTGAGAGGGAATTTACCATAATCTGTTGTTAAACAAGTCAAACTAATGTTTGTGCTAGTGATGGTTTGCATGTTCTGCTTCTTTAAGAATCTCAAACTGCTTATGGTGCCAGGCAATAAAAGCCATTCTGTGGTATGCACAATGCTGGTGTTACTCTATTGTAGAGTATTCCAAAAGACTGGGAACCCCTTCTCATGAAGGAGATTTGGGCTTCTTTAATTCTTCCCTGCAAGAACCCTTACGATGTTTTCATAGTCAGACTTCACATTGCTTTCCACAAGCTCTTCAGCTTTTTACTCCAGTGTTGTCCTTGCATGTCACTGTTTCTTTTCTTCAGTTTTCGAGCATGCTCACATTTATTTTCAGGCTACAGTTATCCAAGAAGAATGCTGCAGCCAAAATATTTTTAAACTTTGTGTTTGGATCAAACTCATCAGTCTGCTGTTCTTTGTGGTGCTGCTAATGCCTGTTGTACTCTCGACTCCATGTATCTGAGAGAGCTTTTTAGCCTTAATGATGTCAACTAAAGCAAGTCTCACAAATCTTTATTAGGCATTAGCACATTTAGCCCCCTGCAACAAGTGACTAGACACACAATGACAAATCTCTGTAAAAATAAACACTAAAAAAAGGCTAAATGTAGCACTTCTTAAAACCTGTAAGTTAAATTGTTTCCAACTATTGCTACATTGTAAGAAGTATATTCTATGGAGCACTATTCACAGTACTAAAAGGGATCAATGTGTGGACTAAACTTTCCTACCTGTGTTCTCCCCAGCTGTACTGCCAGTGCTCTAGCAAGAGTACCTGCTTTTATCCCATTATCTGTGACATAACTGAGCCACACACCTTCACTTACTAGACAAAGCTTCAAGTTCTTCTTCTGTCAAGCTTCCCTAGGACTTGTGGTTTGCTCTAAATGTCCTTTTAAAAAACTGGGGTAGAGATATATCTTTCAGGTGTCCTCTGTACAAACCGAGATAAACTCTGCTGTTGAACAAAAATGGTTTAGAAAAATCCAAAGACAGGCAACAGTGTTTTTGTTAAGCTCAAATTTGTAAAAAAAAATAAATAAATTGGGAAATATGAACAATTTCACAGCTATCTTGCTGTAAGAAATAAAAGCACAGCCCAGGATATCAATATCCAGGTAATAAAAGAGAAGTCTAATTTTCTTAGTTGAAATAAAGATAAGTTAATAGAATGGACATAAGCCTTAAATAGCAATCACCAGACTAGCAGCTCTCTTCTTCATATTTGAATGGACTGTTAGATATAGGAATGGCTATATACTAAAGAACAAAATAATAGCTAAACAGCCTGTGCCAGTAAGAATAACTTGCTTTATTTTTTTTCCCCTGCATTTAGATGGAAAGTATTAGAACACATGCAGTAGTGGAGGTCAGACAAATGATGTAAGAAAAATAAAGATGCCTGAGGGACAGAAGGTGTTGAAGAAAGATATAGTTGAGTATCAGCATCCATGAAGGGGCACTCAAATGTTGCCAAAGAATTTGATGTCTAAGTGCCAGCATATAGATTAGGAACAGTGCTGGGCTGAGAATGGAATCCTCTGAGGGACATCAGAGCTGAGTTCTGTAGGAAATTAAAAATCCCACAACAGCCCAAGGTCAGAAACTGTCCACCAGTCTGCAAATTACAGCAAAACAAGACTAATTTAGGCAGTGTAGGAGAAAGATACTACTTTAAATCTCCTCATTAGAGCTGTATGATGCAGTGATGACTGAAAAAACACAAAGAAACATAAAAGAAATAAATTATTTAAAATTTTTTATGTTTGCTCAGTCATATAATTCTGAAATGATTCATAGCAGGTTTAAGAGATATGGCTTTGGATGCAAAAGTCAACTAATGGAAAGCTTACACAATATAGGAGATTTCTTAGTTGAGTGATTGTCCTAACAACAAATCAAAGCAAAATGCCAGTCAAAAACATTTGACAAACATTTAAAAGGTATAAAAAAAGTTATTAGCAATAAAAAAAATGTAGCTATAATATCAGTGGTTTTATACTACTTAATCTAAGTAGTAAACTCTGAATCTGGGGATTCTTAAACAGGTGTTTACACTCGGCAGAAAACAGAAGTGTGCATTGAATAGTAGTTGTTAGTGACTGCTGTGGAGATGCAAAACACAAATTGATCATTGTGAATCTGTAGAATATGGTAGAAATCTTGTTTGGCAGTCTTTAAAATGAAGGAGGAAAGTCTGAGAAAATAGACAAAGGAGTGAAATCCAAGAAGCAAAGGTGATGTAGGGAGTGAGGCAAATTCACAAGTAGCTGCTCTCTCCTAGGAGAGAGCAGAGGTACTGGCAGTTGACAGGCCAAGAAGAAGGGCTGTTTTATATGCCTGACAACATTGGAAAATGGACATAGAAGAGCTGGAGGAACAAAAGTTTTTAAAAGAATGCTTTAGTAAACAAGGCCTGAAGAGAGCAAGTTGCTCTAAAGCTAAATAAAAATAAAAGTGTGAAGTAAATTAAAGGCTTATAAAGAATCAAAACAATGGCTGTGATTGTCCAGATCTCAGTTCACCAAGCAGTCAGCCTGTCTTTCTTGCAGGGATGCAAAGGACAGGACATTGGGGAGGTTCTTTTCCAGTACAGGAAGAGATTTAGATATGGTGCTGATTGCCATGTCTCCTACTATGTGATCTCAAAAATCCTTTTTTTTTTTCACTCAATCTGTTTTAAGATAAAAATGACATGTTGTAAAGTCAAAACAGATCTAAGGCTTGTAGGAACTCTCCATTGCAAATATGAGGTTCAGCGGCTAAAACGGGATTGAGAAATTAACAAGCATTATGCAATTTACCTCTAGTTATGGAGGAGGGTTTCTGTAGCTTTCGTGTTAGTTATATTCTGCACTTGAAAATCCTGAATTATATATTGTATGCATAAAACTTGATTCACTAAGGTCTGTGAAGACCTTTTTTATTAAAAAGAAGTGGCAGCATGTTCTGTTTCTTGATGTCAGACCAACAGCAAACGCTGAAGTCATGAGTGCTGCCACCCCCTTGATTTGTATCAGGAATACATTTAAAATTTACCTTTTTATTTTTGAGGATCGTGGTTATAATAGACTGTTGGATATTTAAAATGTGAAAGATGACGGGTTGATTAGTTTGTATTTGTACAACTTAAAGCTGAAAATGTTACATAAATAATCCAGTATGTTATTTTCAACTGATGAAGGAACTGAACAGCAGTTACCTCAGAGTCATAGAATCATAGGATAGTTTGGGTCCCCCCTGCATTGTCAGGGACACCTCCCACTAGATCAGGTTGCTCAGAGATGCATCAGTTCCTGTTTACCAAGATATTTTGGAGAGACTGCGCTACTGTGGTGACAATAGCACATACATATTCAAACTGCACATTTATTATACCTTGTAGTTAAATTTAAATTACGTGCTATTTGGCATTCTGTTTGGCATGGGAAATACCATGGCTCCTGGCTTTAAATATTAAGTGGATTGTGTTTCTTAAAAAGACAGATCTTGTGGTATGGTAAACTGTAATTTTCAGTTGGTGTCCATAAGATACAGATTTAGCCCTGCTACGACATAGATGTCTGCTCTTGTTTCCTCTCTTGTTAGAAAAAGTGACCCTTGGTCACTGATGATAGAACTACTATTTAAAATTTAAATAATTAAGATCCAGCATCTGCTAGGGTCAGAAGTAGATAATTTGGTCCCAAGAGGTACCTCTGTTGCACTGTTTAAAATCTGTCATATTTGCTGTTTCAAAGGAATTTTCTATTGCTGCTCCACAACAACTGATGCAGAAACAAACAGCTAAGGTAAAAAGTTCCAAATTCACTGATCCATTTACTTTAACATTAAGAGATTTGTTACCTAACATTTTTATTGGGTTAAAAGATCAAAGTTATGAGCCAACAGTAGTGGGGGGTTTTGGGGGGTTTTTTGTGTTGGTTTTTTTTGTTTGTTTTTGGTGGGTTTTTTTTGTGTGTGTTGTGTTGGTTTTTTGTTTTTGTTTTTGTTTTTTTAAATCCTGTAGTATCTGTTTTTTTGTTGATAAGAGGTCTCCTAAGAGGTAACTAGCCTTCACTTATGGAAGGCAGGATAGAACCTCACCTGGGATATAATGTGATCATCACTTGTGGAGAATACTAACAAATTATTCTAGAAGTCTGAGAGGACTCAGAATTTCATGTCTCAGACACCTCAATTACCATGAATTAAAAGTATGAGTTACAATGAAGTTTTCTGTGAGACCAATATTCTAGTATTTCCTCTCAAAAATATCTAGTATTCCCTCTCGAAAATCCTTTTGACACCCAGACAAGAAGCATACTCAAGAAGCGAAGAGAACTTCAACCATGCTGTGTGTTCTCAGCTCATTAATCCACATCTGCTGGGTTGAGTACTGATGTACACAAAATCTGAGAAGCTTCAAACAACTGACACAATGTCCTTTAAAACCTTCCACTATAATGTTCCTCCCTTATCTCCTCCTGCAGAAAATCCTGCTTGTTCGCTGAAGAAACAGTTACTATTCAGACCTGAATTAGTTTTAAGGTCTGACATCTTTGAAGGCTAAAAGCTTGTGTACTATCAGGTTTAGAAATGGATGACTGTGAGACTCCTGGGAATCTCCCATTACAAGTGGTAACCAGCTTTTGTTTTTCTCTCTGATCCATAGCAAGGTTTTGAATAAAACATGAAAATGGTCTCAGATAGATTAAAGGATTTTGTGATCTTTAACATATTATTTAACATTTTTATTCATGAGGCCTCTATACTTAGACTTACAGAACAAACAGAACATGATTCTTGCAGGTGAAGCAATTGGAAAAAAAAATTAAATGGGCCTTTGAACAGTGGTTTAAAAAATACCTTTAAAAAATTAATGCAGCAGTTCTAAGAACAGTTTATTACAACTAAAATCCCAAGTTTGATTATTCCAAATTTATGAATTTCTCTGTTTGCTGTTCTAGAACATTTTGCTCCAGAAACATATTGTTAAGCTTATAACTTTTATCACAAGTTCTATCAATGTGAATTCCCACAAATTTGGAGTTTCCCACATAATATTGAAAAATGGCATTTTTAGTTCTTTTCTTGGCATGTAGATCATCCACTGATCTTTAATTCTTACTTGAATCAGGAATACAAAGGATACAAATAAGTGGATGTATGTAGCAAGGGCAAAAGGAACAGAAAGGATTCTGTAAAGAGTTATTGAAGAATTATTGAACAATTCTGTGATTTCCTGCAGCATTTGTTCATCCTCTGTATACTTGCCCCCAGTGGAACTTTATCTTCTCCTGCAATTGCTCTCTGGACTTCCTAAAGCAAACATTCCTGTTGCTGGAGATAACTTGGTTCAGCCATTTCAAAGGGTTTTTATTTATTTGTTTTGTGAAATTAACTAGCTAGGTTTCTAGTAATAGGGAATTGCTTTTATCCACTAGTGTACAGCTTTCTTTGCATGATATTTAGATAATACAGCATGGAACTGCTACCAGCTGTATTATTGCATTGAATAGGCAACATGCCCAACAAGACAATAACTGGCAATAAAAATGTTTTACTTAATGATTGTTAGTATTTAAAACCTTTCTAAAAAGAACTTTGTATTTCAAGAATACCTGGTACATCTGTTGTTTCACCATTCCGTGCTTGCGTATATTGAGGACCATATAAATGAATGCATCAGTAGTATAATCCTAAAAAAACCAAAATGACAGAATCAGCATCTGCTGTTTTTTGGTTGGAGTTTTTTGTTTGTTTGTTTTCTGTTACAGTACAAAACAGAGCAAAAGGCAAATCACTGCCAACTGTAGAAATATATAAGAAGACACATCTTTGTAAATATTTAAATAACTGCTAAAATAACCTTCCTAGTTTTGTACAGTAAGTAGTGCACACTGGCAAGTATTACGTTTCCAAATGTGCTGCTTTCTCAGTTCTGTAATCAATGTAAAGATATAATGGGCTTTATTTTAAAAGAGGATTCACCCAAGTGTATTGTGTTTGTTTTCATGGTTCTGTAAGGCCTCAGTTGGATGTTTTTGAAAGCATTTGAAAGGAAAAATATCATTCTTTGCAGATGTGCTACTGGGGTTTAAGTAAAGAGGCAAACATTTTTGTACATTTTTTGGTTTGGTAGCTAATAATTCTTCTTGAAATTCAACACAATTTATACCCCTGCCACCTTTGTCTTGGACCAACACATTGGTCAGGTAGTCAGCATCTGCAATGATGGCTGAACTTTCCAAGGGTGTGGTTGCATCTTTGCCAGGGTCACATACCATTATGCTGACTGAGAAGCAAGCCAATGACTAAATCACTGTTTACTAATTTTTGTTTTTCTGCTCCAGCAAGGTATGATATGTCCATTAATTTTGCACTGCTATGGGAATGTAAAAATTGTGCAGAAACTGTGCCTCCTCTGTGATGCAGTTAGACTGTGCCAAGAAGACAAGGGTTGTCCTAGGCATTCTGTACATGAAGAAATATCCCATACAGCTATTTTACGTGGGTTCATTGTTGGACCCACTTATTCCCTATAAAGAGTGTATCTTTCTTTAACCTGCTTTGGAATTGGATTACAACACAGAAAGACAAATATAAAAAAGCATCAGTTTGCTTTCAAATGAAGCCAGAGAGAAAGAGCTGTTATACTTTAAACTACTACCAGACTTGTTTTACAAATGCTTTCCAACATAAACAATTAATAAAACTAAAGCTTTCATGGAGTATGAATGCAATATAATCTAGTGAAGAACAGCTGATAAGGGGAAATAAACTAAATTATTCAATTTGATACTTCTGTTTTACGAAAAATGTATAAAACAGGAAAAAAAAAGTCCACATAAAGAAGTGCCAGAATATTGTTTTGCTTTAAGAATGTATTTTGTATCTTGGGATTCATGTCTCACACCAGATGTAGGATGCACTGTAAAGTTTTGAGAGAAGTAAATAAGAGCAGTTATAGTAAGATGGGATGGCACTATACCCTGTTCTCAGTTATTCTGACCCCTAACGAACTGGGCATATTTCTCCCTTTTTTAGTACTTCCCTTTTGTTCCATTCTGATAAATGTCCATATGTGAGCATGGAATACACCTAGACCATTAATACTAACATATTAGTATATAATTTTCTTTCTGTGAAAGCAGCTCTGGCTTTTCAGAGATAATCTTCTTGATTATTTAGTGATGATTCCTTGGAGCACACTTAAATTACAGATGACAGTGTACCTTAGAGCGACCCCCAGTTCTGCCACTCCATGTTCATGTTCCATTACAATGAGTAAGACCCTGGAGAGTAATGTTTTTACAGTCTCATTACTACCTAGTGTGTTAGATCATGACAAAAACATAGCTTAATGAAAAATATATCCTGTTACAGTGTATGATCGCTTGGCAGCAATGGTTATTTTAAAACTTTATCTTAGGCATTTAAACTAAGCTTTCACCATCTGTTCTACCTTCTAATTATACATGCAAAAAGAACATAAATCACAAGTGTATCATAAAAGTGGATAATGTACTTGATTAAATGATACTGTTGCATGCATGTGTTTGGTTATTCAGTACCTCTGATTTGCTTTTTAGCTCATAAATCACTTTGAATACATTGTGCAGTGAATTTTTCTTGGCAAACAGACAAGAGATGTACTCTCTCACATTTGAGGGGAGGCAATGAACTGATGATAATGATGGATAGAAAGAGAATACCAGAGAGATGGTGTCAAACAGCAAGTATGCATACTTCAGTTCTTTGAAGGAGTTGGACCAACTTGCCCACTAGCAGGATTTCTGAACACGAGGAATTACTTGGCAACTGTTTTACATTAAATAAAGAGCAAGGAAGAAATCCCTTGCTTAAATGGCATCTGATAATCTGCATATAATCTTTTGTATGATAGTCCAATATCTATGCATTGCTATGAATGGAAACCTTGGAGCTTTGTTTTACTAAGTCATTCAGGTGCTTGTATTACTTTCAAAAGTACTAGAATAAATTCCATTTCTATTACATGCTAAGATTCAGTTCAACTTTTCTAGGGCATTAGGGAGGAAATAAAAGCCTGTATGTTAAAAGGACTATGAAAAAAAGGAAGTGCCATGATAAATTGAAAGAAAAATTACCTGAAATTTGTTACCATAAATAGGAAATTAATTGAGTTCATGTATTTCAAGTAATAGTAAAACTTGAAGAACAGTGTAGCCTCTATAATACTTAATTTCTTAAGGTCAGCAGATTTTAGTGAATCCACAGGTGAAGTAGAAGTTTGAAGTACCTTCTACAAAGCTCTAGTAAAATTGTAGCTTCCCTTCAGATTAATTTGTTTGAAGACATATTTAGTACTAACTGCACTTCCATTTAATTTTCAGTGTTTCTGCAGTAACTTTTCTATACTAATATACTTTATGTACTTTTTGCTTCATAGTGTGGCCTAAGTGTGCACATAAAACACATTGCACAAGAATGCATGTGTCTGAAAAGATGAAAGTACTCCTTATGAAATCTGCTTGGAAAGATGCTTAAAACTAGGCAGAAGGAAAATTCATTCTTAATTTTTTAGCATTTATGCATTTAGCAGTCTATCAGTTTACGGTGTAGTTTCTGTGATTCCTAATAGGTTTTAGTCAACTTCCTCCTAAACAGCTCTTCTCTATCATTACTTTTGTCCCCAGATTTAAACAGGTGATGAAAGAGAGTTCTTTGTGACATTAATATATATTTAATCCAGATTGTTACTTTGGTAGTTTGGCCTCAGCCTTCTTCCAAGGACTATGGCACACACCCCAGTTGTGTCCTGTCATGTCTTTTGCTCTTTCTCTAATGTCTCCTTCCCTCATTCTGACAGGTAATTTAGAAAGCCTGCCACATCTCTTCCTTGCATCTGATTCCACTAGATGTGAATGGATTGAAAGATGGAATGTAATGGAACAAGATAATCTGTAGCATGTTTGAGTATTTTAATAAATATTTTAAAATATTTGTATTGACTTCACAAGGATTTCCTAAGTATTTGCAATGCAGTCCAGACAGAGCACCATCACAATTTTCCCAGGAAATAATTTTTTTTTTTTCCCCTGAAGAGATTTCTTATAATATCAATAAATAATCTTTTGGTTTTGTGATACTATGTAAAGAAGAAATTTATGCTTAACATATGTTTGCTTGGAGGTAAAATAAATGTATGATGGATTGTTAAACAGCAAACATGAAACGTAGGGAGGCTTATAATCACTGCTAAATCCCTAGATGGTAAGTAACACAGCCATTATCTGCACTGATGTATTGCTCAGAAGAGCAGACAAAACAGGCAGGTGTCAAACTCAGCACCTATATAAAACAATAAAACCCATAAATTAGGCACTGATCCTTCATCTTGAAATTTACAAACATATGCAGAGTCTCATTTACTTCACAGGGCTGAGCCTGGGCACATGCAAGGGGGTGGATGGGAGGTCCGAGCATAAATTGTAAATGGTAGGATTAAAGCCTTAGGGCTGGAGCTGAAGCCACTTGAATCAGTGGGACTTTTTATGCTGACTTAGTGGAGTGTTAATTGCCCCTGAATAAATTATTTTGAAATCTGAATAGATATTGCTTAATCAATTAAATCTGTTATTCATTAATGTAATTTTTGCAAATAGTCAGTCCACTGTCATTGGCATACTGGGACATTGTGCCAAAATCAGCTTCACAAAACAAACTATCTGGAATCAGAAGAATACCTAATTATACCAAGTTCAGAGCCAGTTGTTATTTTGGGTGGTTATTAAACTATCTGAAGTTGATGAACCCTTGAGTTTTGTTGCTAGAATGGTCATACTCTTCTAGAAGTTAACAGCAAGTGAGCAGTTTTCTAGCAAAAAAAAGAATTTATATTATTCCGGATGAAATGCCTCCAATCTATTGCTATGTGGTCTGTATATGTAAGACCTAATTTTATCTTCTTTTTCCTACTTTCCAAACCAGGATTCTTCTTTCACACACTCTATATTCTGCTGTCCTACTATGCTTTTTGAAAATATTGTAAAAAAAATTATTTTTTATTAGATTTTTCCTTCCTTTATATTGTCTTTTTGTTCCTTTGTTTTATAAGCTTTAGTGGAATGTAATTCTTATACTAGAATCACAGTTTAACACATTTTCCTCTTAAGTTTGAAACTGGGAAAAGGAAAAAAAGAAATCCTTATTATCCTCTATCTTTAAAAACCTCAGCCGAGCCAGAAAACAAATCTCCAAGGACTCAGAATTTTTAAAGAGATTACATTTTTCTCTAAAGCAACGATTTAATATGGCAGATCTTTTGAGTTTTTATGTAACCAAGGATCAGTCTTTTTTTACTTTCCAGTAAGGAACAACCACAGAGATACTGATTCAGCTTGACAATGTTTATAGTAGACGTTATTTAAACTATAATATAAAGTATTTTGAGATATGAAGTCACTTGTAAAAAAAGCCTAAGCAGCTCTCTGCTCCATGATGAGAAATTTTTCACTAGATAACTGCAATTCGTATGGTGATCCGCAGAGTTCTTTTGGCCAGCTGCCCAAATTCACTTCATCACATGCTTAAGTTTAATTAGACTTTATAGACTGACAGATTATAAAACCAAAAGGGGCTATGGGGATGATTCATGCTGACCTCCTTTGCAGCACAGGCCGGAGACCTTTGCTGAATAAATCCCCATTCCAAAAATAAAAGTATTTTCAGTCAGATACCCACTTTTGTTGTGAAAACTCTGGTGATGAGTTGTTAACACTTTGTACCATTGACCCTGTGTTTCCTAACTACCCTTGTTCAAATATCTTTCTTACCCAAAGCTTTATACCAGCGAAAATCAGTCCCTTAGCTCATTCTTCTTCCCATGGCCTGGAGAGGCCCCTGCTCTCAATCGCCTGCCTGCAGGATGGTCTCCTTGCTCTCCCACTGGTGAGGCTTGTGGTGAGTCTTGGCTGTCTGGAGGCTGTTTCCAGGTGCAGCTGGGGGCTCTGCTGGCCATGGGCGAGTGGGACGGGGCCTGCCCTGGCCTCCTGTGCTCTACCCTGTGTAGAAATGTCTCCCTGTGCTCTGGTGGCTGCCTCACAGTCTGCTGCTTCATGCCAGGATGGGAGCAGCCTATGCAGAGGGTACTTTGCTTTACTCCCTACGCTGAGGCAAAATTATTTTAGTATCAACTTTTCTGCACTGCAGCCCAGGGGAGGACTGGTCCCTTTAAGATGTTTAGCAGTGTGGGCCCATGAGTGGAGGCCATCATTTATCAGCAGTCCTAGCTGACTGGAGAGGTACCAGCAGATTGGAAATCAGCCAACCTAACCCCCATATATAAGAAGGGACAGAAGGATGATCTGGGAGATTACAGGCCTGTTAGTTTTACTTCAGTACTGGGGAAGCTGACGGAGCAAATAATCCTGGGTACCGTTATGCAGTACATGCAGGACAACCAGGTGATCAGGCCCTGATCTTCAAAAAAGATGAAAAAGAAAAAAACTTCTCAGATAAAGTTAAACAATATTTCTGGTTTGGATTTGATTTTTTTTTTTTTCCCACAACATAAGAAGTGAGTAATGGGACAGACTTATTTACTTTTCATGCTTGTACTTACCCAGACATTCAGAAGTTGTAACAATCAGACATATGATGACTATGGCTACAAGACCTGTACTTGAGCCTCATTAGCATTTATACTCTACAGCTGATGACAACAAAACTCAGCTGTAGCTTAAAGCTCCATAAGAGTCATGCTGACCACTTTCTTCATTTGATAATAAATGAATAACCTTCTTAGACTAATACTAATTAACTTTGTACAGTTTCTGCTGTAAATTATTTTCTGAGCCACTTAGGATTGCTCTCAGCCAATTGCATACATGGCAAAAGGTTAATTGTTTGTGAAAGACAAAGAAAAGGGTACCTCTGTGACTCCCAGTAGATATTAAGATAATAATGAAGTCTTTCTATGGGAATTCATCTACTTCATGTGTGATGTACTGACTGCAAAACTTCAAACATATATTTCAAGAGCAGTGTTTGACAAAAATAGTGTGTCAATTTGTATAAAATAATGGCATGGATTTCTGTTTTATTCAGAAACCTGGCTAGCAACGCACATGATAATTTAAGCTTGTCTGTTTTAAGAAGAATTATATCATGGATATATATATTTCCTATGCTGATCAAGACATGCTGGTTGTTCAAATTAGCCCACAGAGTGCAGGAATATTGTGCTTATATACATGGCAACCACTATCAAGACAAATAGGGATTGCAAAAATATTGTGGCATGAAATATTTATGTGGCTTATCATTACTAGAAGGGACGTGAATTGCAAGTTGCACCCAACAAATGACAAAAGAAACTGCATGTGATGCCACACAATGATAGTTTTTTAGAGCTTACTTGGAGCTGATGTATTTAGAGCAGAGTTTATAGAAAATTTATTTTTTTTAAGACATTTGTGATATATTATCTGTTTTGATTCTTTTTTCACTTCCTTTTGGAGAAACTTATCTACAGAGGTGTAACATGTTGGTTGAAAAATCCTTAAAATAAAAATACTGCAGAAATTGTGTAAAAATGATTTTATAAGTAAAGAAATAATGTGATCTTGTCAAGATATTATTTCTTCATTCTTCCCCCAAGTTACTCTCATTTTGCTCAAGGAACATTTCTCTCTTTTTCCCTCACTCTACTTTTTGGGTGTATTCTTCCTCCTCTGCTTTGTCTTCTAGAGTAAGTTGTGTAAGCAAAGCTGAGATCAGTCAGCTTTGATGAGTCTTATCTCACTTGTGGGGAAATAAGGCAGATATTTGGAATCCAGAATTATAGGACATTATGTTTTTTTGTTATTTGTGTCTGAAAGTAATGAATTATAATAAAGAGCAGAAAAAATACTTTGTGGCAGGAAAAAAAAACCTAAAGAGTTAGCATGTGGGAAACCTGATGGTAGAAGTAAAAACCTGTGCTTTTGGTGCTAGAAGTTTTGCTAGTAACTTCATTTTGCATAGTGGCGTTTAAGATGAAATGTGCATTTATCTTGTGTAATGTAACACTACTTTGCTTTCTTGGTTATTAGTTTATAGCCATGTCCTGGGTGAAATCTCAGCTTCATTTAATTCAGTGGGTATTTTCTCACAGCTTTATAAAAGGGCCAGGCTTCATGCTTATATATATATTTCCTTCTTTACTAATGCTGATCAACTACGAGAGGGAAACTTTTTATAATGGAAAACTCCTCTGGCTGTTTTCACAATCACGATTTCCAGCTGCTGCAGGTTTTCTTCATTGGCAGACATGAGATTTCCTTGTAGGGTAGGCTAGCAGTTCCTCCACTTACCGGCAGGAGAATCAGCAACAGCAACGACCAGCAGAACTTCCATTACCTCTGAAGCTTCTTAATAGGTGAGTAACATCCCTGGTGTACAGATAAAAAAAATAAAGTATTGAGTAATGTATTCTATCTTTTAAAAAAGTTTTTCCACATAACTTTTAAACAGCTCTTCCTTGATTAGAAAGGGAGAATGAATCATTGGTAAATTAGAGGCAGCAGAGAGAAGCTGTAACAATGTTTTGTTTTACTGAATATTTGATAAGGACTCAAGTTATACTAGTCTGAACTGACAAAGGTATTAATTTCTGGATAATGTTTCGTTTGGAAAACTGATTTAAGATTATTTTGGAGAATAAAAGGGAGAGAAACCTAAGGATCTAAAATGGCTGGTTTTCTGGCTGCAACCTAGTCTCAAAGTTTTAGATCTTAAGCATACTGACATTTTTTCCTCTCTATGGAGCTCGATAAATGAAGGTTAGGTTACTAGAGATTCTGAAACGTGTTTCTGACCCTATAGGAATGCATAATCTTTTTAGAAATAAGGAATGATCTGAATATAGCCACCAAATATTTATAACTCTAATGGAAGAAACTAGGAAATACTCACTTCTTCTGGAAATGATACCTACCAATGAGCTGCAGGTGAGGGTTGTAGTCTTTTACAATTGGAATCAGTGGAGTCGTGGCATTCAGAGAACAGTGGTTAAAGGGTTAGTTTTGCTTCCATATAAATGGAAAGAAATTGAAATAGTTATTGCAGTGAATAGTCATGATCGCAGCACATGTCTTTTTGTAGTCAAAGTTGTATACAGGAGAGATGGTGACTTTTTTTTTTTCATTTGACACTGACTCCAGATTTTGCCTTCTGCTGAAGCATTCAGGTTATACAAAAACACTGACTTGGGCAAACTGACAATACCTGGCCTCTATGGCAAATGGTCATACAGTTGTTTTCCTGTCTTCTGCAGATAGGTCTGTCTGAGGAAGCACTGCATTGGCTCATGTACCACTGTTTGAATTGTGATGTGTGAAAAATACTAAGCTTTAGAGCAGAATACCAGCTATGATGATACAGTGTTTTGATTTTTGGCAAACAAATATACACAGTTTGGCAGTGGCTATAACTGAAGAAAAGGAAAGAGGTTCACATAAACATTCTACAGGGACAATGTCTATAGAAATCTGTAAGCCTGGATATGTGGCAGTTTATCAAGTGAAGATAGTTTCAGCAGAAATCAAGGCATAATGAAAAAGTGAAGATAAGCAATTACAGTGTCTAGCTATTACTACTCTAAATGATTACACAAATACATTACTGAGAACATCTGTTTCATTGGTTTTTTTATTTTCTTTACTGAAAATTGCTGACATAATAAAGCTTTCAGCACTGTATTTCATATTTAGCTCATAAATCTCCAAACAGATTAGAAATATGAAGCTCAAAAATCTGTTGTCTTTTAAAAATATTTTTTGCTTATGTTGTTAGGTTGCTCAGACAAGGCAATTCTTTTTGCACTTATTTAGAGATTGGTTTGTTCTTGATTATTTTTTTAAATGTAATTCTAGTACAATGAATATTCAGTGAGTCTGAAAGAAATAAGTCTGTAAATTGTCTATCTTCCCACAGTTTTGATAACTTCTACTGACAATCAGGTATTCGTATATTATCTAGAAGGGTTAACTGTCAAACTCCATTGTCCTAGAAATACTTCATTCTTTTTCTACTACTGGGGAATAGAAATAAGAATGCATGAAGCACCTTCTTTTATACCACTTACTTTTGTGATGATACTTCACAAAGCTTTCCTTGTTTTGACTTCGTATCACAAGACATTTTGGGTGCCTTCCATAGTACCAGCCTGTTTTCTCATCCAGACATAAAAATGAGCTATTACAATGATATTGAACCTGTTTGCAGCTGCTAGATGTGACTCTGTATTGTCACATCTTTCATACTTTTTTTTTTTTATTCATTACATCTCTAAAGCTTATTTTTCCAATGCTTTCCATCATTTCCTAGTAAAGTTTCAACATGTCGAGAAAGGAGTAAGCATTCAGAATTTAGGACTAAACTTTTCAATCTTGTCATTGTTGCTTTTTTCAAAGAATCACAGAATCATAGAATGCCAGGTTGGAAGGGACCTCAAGGATCACCTGGTCCAACCTTTTTAGGTACTAGTACAGTTTATATGAGACGGTTTAGGACCCTGTCAAGTTGAGACTTAAAGCTGTCCAATGTGGAGAATCTACCACTTCGCTTGGGAGACTATTTCAGTGTTTGAGATTGAAATTTTTATAGCTGCATAGTCTTGAAGTTTTCCTTTCCACGTTAATTTCCATTGTATGGTCCCTTTTTAAGGACAATTATAATGCTAATGAGCCATGCACTGTGACACTTCTTTAGCAAAGAAGTAATAACTATTTATTAACATGACAATATATGCCTATTAGACAAATAATACATTTAAAAGGACGGTAACTCTTATTTTAAATGCAAATTGAATAAAGCATATTTAAAATGTCAAAAAGAAAAAAAACTCCAAAACCCAAAGAAGGCACAATAACTGTCTTGATTGTATTTGATTTAGCTGCTTTAAAAACACCCTGTATCTTAGACTTAGTAAGAATTACTGCAAGATTATTTTAAACTAGGAATTCTATGTTAGTGTGTTCTGCTTTTTTAGATACACACTAGGAACACTGCTTCTTTTTTTATTTTATAAAGACTATTTAACATAAAGAAGGGGATTTTGTAAAAACAGACTTGCATTAAGATCCATTCCAGATTAGCTTTTGCAGCTTAAAAACTACAGAGGTTCTGTTTTCATGTGTTCCTCAGTTTAAGACTCTAGAAATATTTACAGAATCTTTTTGGTTTAAGGGTTGTTGAGTCACTTAAACAGAATTTCCAGATTTCCAGAAACACAGTAAGTGGTAGAAAGGCAGTAAGATAAGTAGTTCTCTATCGTTTCAGGATGCAGGAGAGTTTTAGAAGGTCATAAATTGCTTTCAAAAAGAACTAGGATGGTGACAATCTCAACTTTGCAATTAACATTCTATTGGAATTAAAATTAGGCATTAGAAAACTACTTATATTTGGAAGAATTAAATGGTTTTGTCTGCTTGGAGACAATGAGATGGGCAAGTTTCAAACAAAACACGTCTTTAGTGATAGTTTGTTACCTTCTGCTAGAAATGTTCAAATATTTTCTTGAAATGTACCCATCCGTCTGTCTTGTCTGGAGATTAAGTTGGATTTTACAGAGGCTGGATGAATTATTTACTCTGAGCATTTCTACAACTTGAATGTATTGGTAAAAAGTACTATTTTATAGAGGAAGAGAACTCCATTGTTGTGGTAAATACAATATTTAATAGCAATGCATAGCACACACAATACATTTTTACCCAATCTACCAGCTAGGAGAGACTTCTTGCTTGTTGGAAGTTGTATGATATGATTTATGCATGCATACGTGCATGCTTTGGAAATGCTTGGTCAAAAACAACTGTGATAAATATATTAATTTCTGCCTTTGAATACTCAGCCTTAATGCTTTATGTAAAAGCTCCCCAAGATGGCATCAGCAGGTACTTAAAATATACTTGCAAATATTTCCTCTCTAGATATGTGGATATATTGTAGGTGAAGATAGGTTAAAAATAATTGTCTTCACATTAGATGTATGAAAATAGATTGGTTAGTGGTACAGTGGAGGATACTGTGTTTCTCAGGATAGAACAAGTTCCACGTTGTTGGTAAACTGTTCATGTTACAAACCTGTAAATACTTCCACTGGCTAAAGCAGATGAGAGCGTTGTTAATCATCCATTTAGACACATTTTGGTTTTTTAAGTTATAAAGCTGCTTTATTCACAACTTCTAAAGATAAAGCCTGCTTACTGGAAATGGCAAATGTAATGGCTGAAATCACTTGTACTAGAACAGATGTCTCCGAATTTACTTATTGTTAGTATTTTTAGTATTCTTTCTGTAATACCACAGATATCAAAGTGTTATTGATATTTGTTTCAAAACAGTGCAATTTGCTATGGAACACACTGAGAAAATCACAGCTTTGATAATGAAAGCTGGAAAGACAAATGCTGCAGTTCTCAGTAATACATTTATAGTTTGTGGCTAGAGATTTTCATGTATTACAGCTTTTATAGTCCTTCACAAGTGTTTCTGACATAATGTTCCATATTTGAATCTTAATGTAAAGAAGATAATCTTAAATAGGGGTGGTTGTGTGTCTGTACATATAAGAACATAGCTACTAATTTCATATTCTGCATATCGTTGAATGTTCTGTATAACATTCTGTATCAGAGGATATTAATTCACATGCAAAATATTTATTTCACCTATTATCTGTATAATATACAATGAAATCCTCTATGGATACGTAAGTTTATCCTTATATGGGGCTTAAATTTAATAGTATCTGTTAAATGTTCATTCCTTCCTGCCTTTGAAGCAATTGTAAAATAATGGGTTGGGTATTGTTTGTTTGTTTTGGTTTTTTTTTTACTAATACATTCACAGAGAATGTCAACTATGATTTGTAAACAAATTTGATCTTTCAAAGAATTATTCTTACTGTCTCTTTTATAATTTTCCCCATACAAACAATTAATTTCTGCAGGCCATTGAAGAAATATTATTCAGTTCACGCAAGTTAGGAACAGAATCTACTGGTGTGTGACATAATTTAAAAGAATCAGAAACAAAAACAATTGGGGGATTTTATTTTTGAATTGAAGATATTTGAAGTAATGCTCTCTTTGCACTTTGTCTGAATCATTTTATGCTGGAAAGCATATTTTCTCTGCATAAAAGTAGAAACTGCTTATCTCTGTGTTGAGGAAAGTCTGCGCCTCAAATACAAATGAGTAAGTAAACTGACTTCTGAAGAATGCTTTCCTGTGCTTGTAGTGAAGCTGAATTCTTGGAGAAATATTGTCATCCACCCAGGGCGGGTAAAGGGGGGGTGTTCTAAAATCTTTTTTCCTTAATTTGCAGCCCAGATGGTGCAACTATTTAATCTAAACAGAATGTATTGTTGGAATAGTTTAGAGAGGCGATGATCAAGAGACCACAAATGGGAACATTTTGGGTTTGAATTTTTTTATCTGATTACAGGGATGATGGCTTGACAATCAGCCTGACAATTTTGTGTGATTACAAAAGGGATATTCATGTTGATTTCTCATCATGTTTTCAAATGGAAACAAATTTCTGCCATGTGTTATATATAATTTATCTCTCAGATTATTCAATTCATATCCATTTCAATCTCTCAATGGTCTCGGCTACTCCATGCGTGGAGCTGTTCTGTTGTTTTGATTGGCAAAGAGACATCAAAAGAATGTCTTTGCCAGTCTTCCATGCCACTGAGTCTGTATGAAGAGCTTGGAAAAACGAAACCAGAGAATGATAGTTAATTTTTAGAGTTTTTTAATTATGGCAAATCTGATGTTTATGCAAAAATAGACTCCTAGGAGAGCACCTTTATATTGAAATAAATGCCTGTATTTATTTTACCCAACTGAATGACATTTAATTTTGAATCCTTCATTTCCACATTATGCAAGTGTATTTAAAGTGATAGGTGTGCTTCAAGCCCTAGACACTGTTTTGCTGAAAGGAAATAGGTAGAAACAATCTAGCTGATCTCTTTTTATATCTTTGGATGACTTATGAAGCCCTCTTGTGACATCTGCATAATTAACAAAATTGAATGTGGTATGTTATAAATAAAAACTTCCCCATTTTTCTCTCTTTTTACAGTCTGTTTGTTATCCCCTTTATGCTGTTCTCAATACATTTGATTAAAGCCTTATACTATAGAAAAGTGCAGTTTATGGGTATCTAGACCTGTTCCGTGCATGAACTTCACTCATGGATTTGTCTCCATAACACATTTTTTCATCTTGGTCTGAAGATGTGGAGTCAATACAAGGATTATGTCTCTTTCTCTGTAGCATATGCTACATATTCAGATAATTTTACTGAGCCAGTCTGTGTTTTCTGTTGAGAATAAAAATCAAACTGTAAGTGAGAATGAGCATTTGATGACAAAGCTGATGGAAGTTACAGACACATGGTCACTCTGAAATTTATTTTTTTTCTACTCATAAGTTTTACCTTGGGAATCCATCTGAAAATACACTTGCAGGGTGGAAATTACTGAATTTTTTTCACTGGAGGTGTTTTGAGAATGGAAGTATGTCACCAGGAGAACACTTCAAGAGTTTGTGCTAGGACCAGTGCTATTAAAAAAATTATGCACAAATTACTTTATAAAAAGGCACGAACAATAAGGTGAAAAGTTTTTGATGGCTTTATTGGTTTACTGGTTATCTGTAGTGTTAAAGAAAGAGGTGAACTACTAAGTAATTTCAGAAGGATATAGCAAGACACAAGACTGAACAGTAAAAAGATTAAATCCAATCCATATAAACGCAAAATCATGCAAGAAAGTGAATAAATCCTAACACCATATTCAAAATTATTGTCTCTGAGCTGGCCATTAATACGCAGAAGTGAGAACTGGGCATTAGAGTAGGTCTATGAATATGTCAGTCTAATATTGACCAAAAAGTGTTGTGAATTACTAGGAGAGAAGTAGGGAACAAAACAACGTAATAATGCTGGACCATACATCCATGCTTTATCTTGATAACTGTGGACTGTTCTGCTCCTATTTCAAAAACCATGTAGATCTGGAAAAGGTTCTGAGAAAGACAGGCAGGATGATCAAAATAATGGAAGAGCTTCCATATAACTCAGAGAATTTAGAAAAAGGTAAACTGAGAAATTCGGAACTGGAAAATCCCTACTCACTGTCGCTTACACTGTGATTTTTCTCCATAGTATAAAGGTAAAGTATGTCTGATGGCTTTGATCAGTATTCCTGCAAGAGGTTACCATAACTTCCTCTGGAACACTTTTTCTCTCACTATTGGATTTAATCGTCAGGTGTGCACACCCTCCAAATGTTTGAGGAAGGTTATCATTAATTCTTGCTCTTATTTAGTTAAGGTTGTATACTTGTTTTACTTTCATTCTGTGTTTCTGCTGCTTATATTTTTCCTCACTGTGTTACTTTTCTGTGTGGAAATGAAAGGAAAAAAACTTGAAGGAGAGAGCTTGGAGCTGCTGGAGTTGGCAAGCGCTCCTCACACCACTTAATAAGGAGTAATATTGTTCTGAAACCAAAGAATGCTGAAGTGGTGAACAAAACCCCCATAAATTAGGAGGAAAATTGGGTTAAAGCAAATAACATGTATCATATAAAGATGGAAGAGAACTCGGATGAGTACAAACAATAGATTGACTCATTAAGATTTTTTTTAGCTCTGAATTTTCTCTGGTAATGAACCCTCCTGCTTTTGTGTTCCTTATGCCAATAAATTTGTTGATCACTAGTGTGTAACACTGCTCATTTTGACCATGGACAGAACTTGTCTTTCAAAGGAATCTATAACTCGTGTCCTCTTGTTTCAGTTGCATTCACATCCAATGCTTGTCACACTCATCTTCTTGATCTTGCTCTCCTCACGCTAGGAAACTGTTCAAATTTATTATTTTTTTTTTTTAAATCTAGGACGTGCCAGACTCTGCCTTAACATTGTTATTTGTTCTCCACTTGTGGTCATTTATGACAGTTACCAGATTTAGAATGTATCAAAAGCTTGTTTTTCATTGGGCAAAAGAGTAACTTGGAAAGGAGGTGACCAGCATATTTCTTCCACAATTCTAAATCTTACGTCTGAAAAAGTATGGTTTCCAGTTACAGTTCTTGTACCATGAGTGTTTTTCCTGCTAGTTCTAATAAAGGGATGTGTGGATTGAAGCTAAGGGTGGTGAGGGATAAAGCTTAGGGCAAGACCTAAGAAACCAGAAGAATAGTTTGAGAATTTGTGCTGAGTTAAAAATATTACTAGCAGAATCATTTGAGGGTAAAAAGCATCCACTACTCACTGTTTGACAGACTCTGATGAAAGAAAGTGAAAGCTGAATGTGATCTCTCAGTAGTCCAGAATGAAGAAATCATCTCTCATAGTAGTACCTCTCAGTATGACTTGAGACTGCTTGAGTATGCAAAGACATTGCTTTATGATTTCTCAACCATTGCAAACTGGAGCAAATCCTCTGCAAGTCCCATCCTGTCTGTGAAGAGTGTACATGGTATGTATTATCTATCTACCCACTCAGAAAATCCTAGTAAAATTATTCAAGTATGGAGGTAAAAGAGAACATTTCTCTGTTTCATATCTTTGCTAATCCTTATTCAAGGACAATTCCAAACCAACTTGTATGGCTATACTATAGTATGTGTTTTAAGACTTCCTAGGAATTTTGTTCATACTTGTTATTCCAGTCTTTAAGTTTCATACATTCACTTCCTAGATGTGTTTTTCTTATTATGGTTACTCATCTTGAAACCAAGTTCCCCATTGATAAGAATTCAACCTTTTGTGTCTATATAGGAATGACTGTCAAGCTGTTGTTTTCTATTTTGTGAATGGTGACTAAGAAAATGGAACAACTTGTTAGTGGCTTGAAATTAGTTCTGTAGGACGCTATTGAAAAGGAAAGGGGGGGGGGAAAGGTGGGGTACAAACTGAAAACAGCTGAAAATTATTCCTGGGTTTAAGTTAACAAGACTATTTCAACAGGAAAAATGCAATGTCTTTTTCCTTCAACTTTTTTACATCTAGAAAATAATTACATAGCTTTAGCCTATGTTGAGTTGAGAATGATATGAAAAGCCCATGTATTCTTTTTCCCTCTTCCGAAAAATAATTTTACATTTGTTAGAATCAATCTTCTTTCAAAGATATAATGACATGTTTTCCTCTTATCTATCCTTAAAACATTAAATCATTTATATGAATTGGTTGACAGTTTTTGAAGGATAACCTTTTCAACATCATAAAATAAATGGAAGTGGTGAAGGATTTAGATTTAAAATGCTTTTCCAGTGCACTAATAATTTGATGAGCACTGCTATCATTTTTCTAAAATGGCATCAGACTAAATCTTATTCATCCAGCAAATTCTTTTGAAGAGTCTCACCTTTAAAAGTTGATGACACAAAGCAGCTTGAAAATGTGATTGTGGTATTTGAAACGCCCTGTCTCTAGAGTAAATTATTTATGATGTATGGTGAATACTTTGTATGTTTCTTTACAAGACTCATTTACTTTACTATTATTATTTTAAAAACTCTGCTTATAAGGACATAATATAGTTGCCTCTCTAGTAAGATCTTGTCTCTGGTAACTTAGCACATTTTTCTCCAGACACTCATGTCAGCAGCACACAACCATGATGTGAAAGGAAATTGCTTCCAACGCCTCTAAAATTGCTTGCTTGGCTTGAATTAATCTTAATCGAATTTCTGTCTGAGATGTTTAAAAACCTTACAGAATCTCATCCTTTGAGCACAGCTTTGCTAATTTGATTCTACATTCCAAAGTGACGACAAATTTTGAGGCCCTGCAGGGCTGCTGTTGCTGATAATGTTTCTATGCGGGTGGCATGAACCAAACTGTTTATTAATGTGACATACCTTTATAATGAATGTCCCCATATGATAGTTAGGGATGCAAGTTCATTGTTTTCCCATCTAACTGTGTTGTCTCCTTGTCTAAGAAACCAAATGTGTATTCAGTCTTGAGAAAGAAAAACGAAGAGAAATATAGTGTGTATATCTTCAGATATTTAAGTTGAGAAGAAAGCCATATTACTAACCTTATACATGTTATTTACTTTTGTTTTAGTCAAGATAATCCAAAACCTAGAGATTTACCACAACAGTGAAAAAACAGGGCAGAAAGATCTGTATCATATCATCAAATGACTTAGAAATTCCTTTTTTGTTTGTAACACTTCAAGTAAGTTTCAGATACCTGATAAATCGATTTGTTTCTTTCTAAACAGCAAGCCAGTCTGAGTTTCCACTTACTGAATTGTGAATAATTGATCCTATTAGGTATTGCTAAAATTAGAATTTTATTTAATTGAGCAACATTTATTTTAATTTAATGTCCAAGACACTTCTGAATGTACGTTTTAAAAAACTTAACCGCAGTAAGAAAAACTGTTTCTATTGATGCTGATTCTATTGATACCAAGTTGGTAAGAGTGAGCTCCAAACAGTGGATGTTGCTTTTAGCAATAAAAATAAAATACGGTTAAAAATAACAATCTGTCTCATTGGAGTTTGAGAAAAATCTCACTGAAACAGTATTTTTTTTTAGAATAAGAGCAACATAAGTGTCTTGTCTAGGAATAAAGCGCATAGAATCATCCATAAAGAAGCAGTCTATATACTGAGAAACAAGGTACCAGGCCTTATTTTGGCTTTTCTCTGTTCTACACTGATTGCTCATTCAGGGAGCAGTGAATATTCTACAGTGTTCTTCCTGTAAAACAGATTCTACTTGCTCTGGTATCTAACATGGAACAAAGCTGACATCAGTAAGCATCATATTTTCCTTGAATTTGCCTCACATTTTCTGACCTGCAGCATATGTTATCACAGATTAACATGATGTATTGTAAGCATCCGAATGCAGCCAGGAAAGTCAGACATACAGTTGTAGTTAGAAATTAATCTTAATTTTTATTCTAAGTGATACCTAGCCCTTTGGAGCTATGTTCTTTGCAGCTCTGGGGGTACAAATAAACTTTGCCATAATTTTTTTAGCAGGAAAAATAAGTACTTGTTAAAATACTGGGTTTTAAATCTAAATATCAGACCCATGTGTAATGTATTATTCCTCAAGACATTTATATAAGTTCGATGAGTATACTTACTATTAATATTTTCATGCAGATAGTCACAGGGAGAACAGGCTTTAAATAATGCAACTATCTTGTGCACACATTTATATACAGCTATGTATTTCAAAATCACAGAAGAAAACTTGGCTATTTAAAGGCAGACTTACTCTCTAATGGACATTTTTCCTGAAGTTGACTCTAACAATAAACTCCTCCTGTTTTCTCCAGTATGCTGGGTTCTTTTGAATGAAGCAACCAGCTTTCCACCTGCTGTATTAAGTTCTACACCACACATTATTGCAATGAGGTTTTTTTATGCAAAGCAACATGCAGTCTCTTCTTATTATGTGCTCCACAGGGATTTCCTTAATTTTGATAAGCCCTTTATTTTACTGTTATCTTCATTTGTTCAGCACGCTACTAAGCTAGCAGTTCTTCTGAGTGGGTGAGAAAAATGCTGCTCATGATTTATGGCTATTGTTACTTTTTACATAATCTGTTCTAAACTATTTCTTTTTTAACTTTATTCCTGTTGACCCTGCAAAAATATATTTAGCATCATACAGTTTGACTGTAGTACCATTTGGTAGTTTTTCCAGTAAGGTAGTTTATTATGTAGTCTTCACTGACTTTGGTAACCTACTTTGACCCCAGTATCTGCAGAAAATGAATTGAGAAAACTCTGTGAGTAAATTTCCACTTGGTTTATCATACTCCCTTCTCAGACTTGAGAAGCTATGTTTTTAATTGCTAAGAAGTGATGTCTTGAGAAGAGGGACCTTTGAGGACTAGAATGCTGAAGGTCAGAAAAACAAGTATGGATTTTCGTTTGGTTTTTTTCATTCTCTGTACCTCATAGAACAACAAGGAATTTGCACTGATACCTGTATTATGGTGATACTAAGTCCTGAGAGAAACTTTTTTTTTTGTTTAAAAGCCTATTAAAAGAACTGGGAGATGGCAGTGGTGGCTGTCAGATGTGTAGTCTTGCTCTCCCTATGAGTTACAGGGCATTTCTTTTGTGTGGTGAATCTCAGAAGAGCTGCAGATTCTGCAAGCTGAAGCTGTTAAAATAATTTGTGAAAAATCTTCATTTTCTTTTGTGTTTTCTTTCACATTCTTTTGTGGGTTTTGCTGCATTGGAAAAAGTTCTGGGCCTCCCTTCAGCGTCTGGAAGAGCAGATGTTAACTATGAGAGCAAAGAAGTATTATTTTTTCTTTAATTGAAATACTGCAGTTGTTTACATAGGTGATGTTATCATTTATTAAACTATCTACTTAGAGTTATCTGAAGTAGAAGAAACCTAAACCTAGAAGAAGTCAGATGTAAATGTCCTTAGATTTCTTAGTGAAATAAAACCATCTGATAAAGGTCATTCCAAAAGACCCAGTTCATCATATGCCACAATGTAAAAAAGATCATCACCCACCAAATTATCTGAGCTGAGTGCAGAGAGGTAAAGCTTGTTTGTGACTGAGTTTGAAACCACTACTAAATAATTATTGCGAATTTACCTTTCTGTCTCTTGATACATAATGAGCCAAGTATATTTCCTTATTTCACAGAATCATTTTGAGATCAACAAGTCCAACTGTTAACCTAGCACTGCCAAGTCCACAACTAAGCCATGTCCCTAAGCACCACACCTACATGACTTTTAAATACCTCCAGGGATGGTGACTCAACTGCTTCCCTGGGCAGCCTGTTCCAGTACTTAACAACCCTGTCAGTGAAGGATTTTTTCCCTACTATCCAATCTCAATCTCCCCTGGCACAACATGTGGCCATTTCCTCTTTTATATTGCTTGTTACTTGGAAGAAGAGACCAATGCCCACCTTGCTCCTACCTCCTTTCAGATAGTTGTAGAGAGCAATTAAGGTCTCCACTCAGCCTTCTTTTCTCCAACCTAAACAACCCCCAGTTCCCTCAGCTGCTCCTCATAACTTGTCTTTGAAATACTTTTATGCAATCCCATAAAGCTTCTGTGGTTTGAAGAATATATTTGAATGAGAATCTTTAACTTACCCAAACCTTGCTAAGGATCACTTGTGTGCATCATTAGAGTAGGTCTACAGTAGGAAAATTCTAGATTTTCTAGTCCCACTGGCCACAGCATGACTCCTACCTTTAAGCTTATTTGTAAATAGGAAGGAGTAAACAGAGGATCACATTGTCTGCAATAGGAGGTTAATTTCACTTCTATGGATTGCTCTGAATGCTGGAAGTGTGGTGGATGGCTCCAGAAACAAAGCACAAAATAGATCTTGTGTTAGGATCACACTTCCAGTGCTGGTTGCCTTTTGCTCAGTGTAGTGTGTGTTACAGGCTGTTCTAGCCTCTTCTCTGAAGGAGGCTGTGCCAGTTTTAGGAGTGTCTTCTTGTGATGCATGTAGATTCCCCTTGAGATGTAATGAGATATGCCATCCATTTTTATTCAGCAGTTGTGTTTTATTGCACTTCCATGTGCATAACTTTGGCTTTCTGCTTATAGTATTCACTCTGTAGCTCCTGTAGCATGGTCTGAGAAATTAAGAGTTTGTTTCATTTGTTCCTTCTCCTCTGTGCATGGAACTATGAGCTGTGATGAGGTGGAAGTACCTCTTCTAAGTTAATTTGAAATGCATAAACATTTGTGATATTGAAAATTTGAGTAGTGTTGGCTCTAATTTTAAATAGAGGAAAAAATATTTCTTTAAACCTGTTATTAGTCTCTTTAAATTTACAATCTTTACAGGCAGAAATAAAATATACTACAATGAAAATCTGTTTGGATCACATGCTGCTGAAGGGTCAGTTCAGTAAAGTTCAGCCCAGTTATTGGATTTCTACTGCTTGGCATACAAAATTTATAAATTAAGAGGCATATATAAATACAAATTTACATCTGTCATGCTTAAGATTAAAAGAAAAAACAGTCTGAGAAGTTATGAACTATGATTCAATCAGATTTTTCTTTAATTTGCCAAAATTGTAGGTAAGTACTTATGTGACTTGTCTGCACCTTGCTCAACTTTTTCACAAAGATTTGCAGGGATGCTGTGCCCTAGGTTGATAAATTATTTTCCAAACAAGTGCTGTGTTAACCCTGCAGCACTAGCTCACTTCCCTTGAGAATTGCCTTTATTGCTTGCAATGATGCAGTGGCTTGTTGGACCATGACAAATGGGTTTGCTTCCTGCTGTTGTGAGTGAGTGCTTTGAAGCTCCTTATGTCCTTCTAAAGCTGACAGACCTGATTCTTTTTTAGTATTATTTTTTTAAAGCAAGGTTGGATTTTGTAATATTTTGTACCTAGCTCTAAATATTTTCATCTTATCCACATCTCACTCTGCCCTTTCACAAATCTGCACCTTCTTCCAACTCTCCAAAATTCCAAACAGCTATTGCCATTTTGATTTATAGTGGCTTCATCTGTGATGTGCATCTACACTATTTTTTTTGTTTTGTGTTGGGTTTTTGGTTTGGGTTTTTTGTGTGTGTGGGTTTTTTTGGTTTTGTTTTTTTTTTTTTTTTATATTGTCTGTATATTTGGGCTGCAAGCTTATGGCAGTAAGTGTTGTCTTGCATTTACTCTAGAATATTTTGGAGGCCAGTTGCCCACACCATTTCCCACCTTCCTCAGGGGTGTAATCAGCTTATTTAGATTGCCACAGTAGTCCTGTGTGCAAGTGGGAAAAGAAGCAGGCTCATAACTTAGTCTTCCAGTTTTCCCTCTTTTCCTTCTTACCTGGTACTGATATTTTGCTACCTGTATAAAAAATAGTAGGGAAGAGAACATAAAAACGAGTGGAGCAGAGTAGTGATGGCTAGATTATTTTTTGTTGTTGTTATAAATGGTGCTATCATCCACTCATCTGAAGCCTGCAGTGATACAAACATCAAGTGCGAGCACTCTACACATTCTCTCAGAAACAGCACAATAGGGAGGATTTCCAAAACTACATTGTCCCTCTTAGGAGACAGCACAACTATGGGGTGCTCCCTGTATCAGTCCAGAGACTGTATTTTAAATGGAAACTGTTGCAGTGCTTAAACATGTTGTGATATATATGTGGTTTCCACACCATCCCCTGCTCTGCTGCTTGCATCCATCTCAAATTTCTCTGGATGAATCTTGTAGCTGTTGCGTCCCGTCCTTCCACTGTGTATCTCTGAGAGGAGTCTTACCTGCACCTCTCTGTTACATAGTGGAAGGCAACAATTACATTCTCCTTTAGCTTTTTCATTAACAGTGGTTAATGATGATGGATTCTGAGGGATGCTCGTATTGATCTTGCCTAACAGTAGCTTTCTACTAGTCATGAGGTACTTAGAGTATCTTTTTACTCAGAGACATATTTGAATAGGCATCCTGGAGAGTAATTTATCTCACCTACTTGAGACACGTGATTTCAGATGAAATGCATCTAGAGGTGCTTATGTCGTATGCTAACTATAAAGGGATTCCAGTTTTTAATTTAAACTAGATGCCTGCTTTTTATGCAGCCAACTGTAAACATGTTAATGACATACAGCTAAAGAAAACTGCATGATTAGTCTGTCATGATTAACATGCCTGCATAGAACCTAAAGCTGAGAAAATAAAACTGAAAATTTAGTGTTAATGAATAATCTGTTAGTGTAATTTGGGTGAAATCCCTTACATTTAAAGGCCCTTTTTCCTTTAACCCCTGATTGCAAATTTCCTTTTCTCAGATTATGTCCAAAAGTATTGTTGCCATAGCAGCAGGTTTCTACTTTTGAAGAAAGGAAACATGTAGTGTAACATGTACAAAAATAAGCATGAATTTTTCAGGTGGAGAGAGGGTACAAAAAGTAAGGACCTTATAGAAAGTACACTTATGGATGAATTTGCCTTGTGTCATTTACCTTCTGCCAAAGACAATTTTAATAGCATTGAGAGTGTGTTTTCTACTGGATTGGAGCAAGTACCAGACAGGACAACCTTGATTTCTTGTAGAGGAGATAGTGTACGAGGCACAGCACATTTATATCTCCCAGAAAAAAAGGTTTAGCACAGATTAGAATTAGATCAGCACAGTAGAATAGATGTTAAAATTAATTTACATTCTTTGCTGTCCCTTGAGTTGTCCCTGGTTGTAGCATGCCTGTTCACCCTCTACTCTGCTCTCATTTTCATACCATCTGTCTCTTACACTAGATGAGAGATACAGAGGCTTAAGTGGGTGAACATTTGACAGGTATTATGGAAAGGACATGGGAAATGGAGGATTTATTCTTGATCTAGAAGGTAGCATCTATTTTAGTACTATTGGGCTTTATGGGAAAAGTTAATTTTCTGAAAAAGACAATTCCAATACAGGTGAAAGGTTGGAGATGAAAGATGGAATATGTTGTGGAAATAGAGGAGCCAGGTTGCCATAGGAAAATCTTAGAAGCTGATAACCCTTGAAATTCAGGTTATAGTTAAGACATTCACTACACGTATTGCTGCATACCAGTATTAGTGTGATATAACCTGTTTTATGCTAATTTGCTGATTTTTCATATGATGCAGTGATCCTCAATCTTGTTATAAAATTACAGTAGAGAAGAGCAACACTAAATCCTTAGAGTAACTTATATGCTGTCCTCAAAATCTATAAAATATTCAAAACATCTTGTTCTTTTGCACTTTTTACTGTAACTGCCTCTTAGCTAATACGGTGATGTTAATTTGCAGCATTTACCTCTAAGCTGATTCCATCAGTGATACTTTTATATCTTCTCAGTACCTGCTTACTTTGTTACTTCATAATCTGTTTCACCCAAAGTGAAACTTGAAGAAAAACCAGAAAGAAAAAGTAAATCAGAAGAAACCTCTCACTAGCAAGGGGAAGAGTACTAGCAAGTGCTAGTGTGTTACTTTGCTTATTGCAGTGCTCAAAATATAACCTGGCCTATGCCCAGCTCCTGCAGAATATTCAGACACACAAATCTTGCTTAGTCTCCAAAAGTTTGTGAGAAAAGAGCATATGCACAAATTGGTCTTGATTTTGTTCCCATGCATTGCCTTGGAAACACTTCTATATGCTGAAGATCATTTATAACAGGTTGCCTATCCAGTTGTACAGATCATTGCTGTGAGGTCCTTGGCATCTTCACAGTTGTTACATTTTTCAACCCCTGCTTCCCTTTTTTACACCCTGCAGAATTACAGCAGACAGAGACGAGGTGTCCCATGTTGCTAACTCCAGTCTGCATTTTTTGCTTAAAAACTTGCAAGTCTTCCCAGTGGACAAGAAATCACTGTGTTCACCTGGAACTGAACTAGTCCATGCACTTTAAGCATCCCATGCACACTTGGGTAGAATCAGTGTGTACAGTGAGGCTGAGCTGAAGTAGATATTGCTTGAGAGAATAGTGGGTCCCTCTTTTTTTCTGAGAAACCTGGCATATTGAAAAGGGTTTGTGTTGTGAAAGTTGTGTAGACGTCCTTGGTGGACAACTTGGAACTCACCATTATGGTCTCGTAAAACATGATGGAAGCTCACTAGAGTGTATGATGAAACTATACAGAATGTATATGTGGGTTTTGAACACAGCCAAGAAGCTTAGTTTTTCCAAATCTTTTAATCAGATTCTTGATTACACCATCCTGTAGGACTCACTATGTGATGTGGATGCTACTACATCAGTAAACCATCATAATGGGGTTTGTAATTTCAGGCCTATGCCTTCTTAACTGAGAACTGGACATGCATTGGATCAATGCCACTTTCTCCTCTAAGGTTGTCTTCCACATGCTGTGTAAATGTGGCCACCTCTTTAAAATTCCTCTGTGTTTAATTTCATGGTCTCCTTCTCAATGTGTAAAGCTTTGGCAATCTTTGTCCTGTTATTAAAGGACATTTACCAGTTTGTTATCATGGGTCAAAAGCACTTCTTGTGGTTTAAAGTAATGAATTTTCCAGGAGACTTGTGCATATAAGCATCCTTCAATGATTAGCATGATTATTTCATCTGCATGCTTAATTTTATATTGCTTGCAAGACACAGAAATGCCACCTCAGATAACGGGTTGTTTTTATCCATACTTTGTGTGTGTAGGTATTCTTCCAGAAAAATGTTCATTTTAGCAAACGGCAAGCTCTATGTAGTCATCTTTATGTTAACTTTTGAGAATCTTAATTTTCTTAGAAATAAGTAAATTTCCAAGGCTTCTATGATTTTTAACCACTTCTACCCAAATTTCCTTATGTTCCCAAGATGAGTTTCCACAAGCTAGTGCTTTGAAAGCTCTGCCAGGATTTTGTGTTAAATATCTAGCAAATAAAAACTAACAATTGGTAAGGCTTTTTTTTTTTAACTGGGTTTCAACATAACAGATTTTGTAAAATGAAACCAGGTGTCAGTTGTCTACAGTAATGCTTTTGAACAAACATATTAATTCAGCCAAATCTAGTTCAGTTGAGGGTGGTTTTGTTGTTTTGATTTTTCTGATTTTGGGGGCTTTTATTGTGTGGTGGTGGGTTTTGGAGGGGTGTGTGTGTTCTGTTCTGATTTTTTGTTTGTTTTGGTTTTGTGTTTGTTTTGGTTTTTTTAACTTACTGATGTTTGTACACTAGTTTCCATGAGACAATAGCTGATACCCACTGGATGAGAGGAGAATCAAGGCTGCCTAAACAACAACTTTGCAGTATCTTTCGGGTATTCTCCTAGCATTTTTGATGGCAATTCTATTTCTCAATCATGTTCACTTTCAATTGTAAATAAAGACATAATTTCTCATTTCCCAGTTTGTAGCTGTGAGCAATTAATGTGCAGGCACTGGAAGAAGGTATTAATGAATACCACAGCTAAAAAACGTTTCACAATCTGTTTCTCCTCCTCTATCACTTTATGGTGCTTTCTCTTATATAATTAAAACAATCCTATGATTTTCAGACACAACAAACTTTCTATCTCGTGAAATTTATTCTTTACTCAGCAGGAATCTCTGCAAGTTCTCTCCAACTGAAGCAAACATTCAGATACATTCGTGCAGGTCTGTAAATTGCTTTCTCCTTGTCGTGTGGTTTAGTTAATAACATTTAGTTTTCCTGCTATGCTGATTAACATTCAGTTTGCAAAAGCAAGAGAGAAATTATGTAATTAAATGTGTGTAAATTTAACAAGAACAACAAAAAAATCTTAGAAGGGTCACGTTTTTTTCCTGCAGCATATATGAAAAGTAGACAAATGGAAAGACCAGCCATTACTGAAACAATTTCCAGAGAACTGTACGGGTATTAATTCTACTTATGTAATGGAATCTATCATTTTCTCTACCAGTGCCAAGCAGAAATCAAAATGACTAAATGACACTTAGATTCAGCTCCACAAAATACAAGTATGAGGATTAAATAGCAGACTTAGTTCAATAACCTAAAATTAAAGTGGATAATACAGCATGTACCTTTCAGAAGGAAGTGCAGTAAGTTTTTTTAACAGCTAATAATCTCTTTCTTATTTTAAACTGCAAGAAAAAAAGACTATAATAAAAAAAAATCGCCATTGATTCTCTCTCCTAGAGTACTTCCTGAAGGCAATTAGAACTAGTAGATGATTAAATTTGAATTAAATTTCAAATTGATTGGACAGAAAAAAGAATATCTAACAATAAATTTATTTTGGCCTGCTCCCAGCTGATTTTAATAAAGCAGCATTTCAGGTAGTTGTCTGAAATTGAGTATCAGTAAGATGATGGGAGAAAAACTAGGTCACAAGGAGAACTTCCTTAGGCATTTTTTATTTAGGATGTTTTACATTGCCCAGTTATTTGCATTTGTTGGTTTGGGGTTTGGAGTTTTGTTTGTTTGTTTTGTTGTTGTTGTTTTCTTTCCTGTGTATACTTTTTAGGGGCTATCAAAAAGCATTTTGAGCATAATTATCATTTACATGTTTACTGTCATCTCAGAATTTTAAAAATATTTGCAGGAAAATATTATTCTACTCTAAAAATATTCACTCTGAAATAATTTAAATTAGTTACATGAGTATTACCAGAATTACAATAGAAAGCTACTAAATAAAACCATGATCATTAGGAATTCCAGTGTTGTATTTCTCACCTGGTGGAACTATGAAGTATATTCTGAAGCTATTATTTTGTATCTTCTAAAATAATGGACAGTTTGCCTTATTCTTTTTAACATAAAATCTTGTATTATTTCTGAAAACCTGAACTATAGCTCTAACGATCTTGCTGTCCACAAGGTGGAGAATATAATACCTGTGTCATGATTTTCCACTTTCAGTTGCTGCAAAGCCTGACATTACTGGTTTCCAGTTCAGAGCCAACACCTGTAGAGTGGGCCTGAATCTCTGAGAGCTTATTTCAGTTCACAGCTATTCTTAAATCAGCCATTCAGCAATATATTCAGGATCAAAAAACATATTTAAAGATGTAGTTAACTAATTTATATCTAAGTGTCTAACTCTTAATTTATGCATTGGTAATGCAGTATTCTTTGAGAACATAAGCCCATGTTCACAAAGCTGTTTCTGCCAGTTTCTTTGACAGTAACCCTACATATTGGAAAGCCTGCCTTCTATGAGTTGGGGTTTTCACTGCATTGAAAATAATGCTATCTGTATAGTTACTTAGATATAGCAAGACATTCAGTTTGTTGTCCATGAAGTCCTGGGGTAGGGCAAGTGGGCTCCTTTTAAGGATTTCAGGGAAGTAAATTAGGAAAATAATCTTAAATATACTGAACATCATTTGTATGGGAAATAATCTATAAATGGGAAAACACTTGGATGAGGGGGCAGTGGGAAGAGAAGGTAGTGAAAATTAAAAAATTTTTTTTTTTTTTTTTTACACACTGCATTTATATGATGTATTATGCAACTTGTTCCTTTCTGGTAAAGTGAACTCTAAACTTCTAGAGGTCTGCCTGAGATCTCAAAAGATTAGAACAATTCCCCTGTCTCATGCCAAATTTATATTTTTTTAATCAAGAATAGGCTTTTCTCTCTTAGACTTGTTAAGACAATGCTAGAATGCTGACAATGATGCCTTACTGAATTTTACTGATAGAAACAACAGCCATGTAAAGGGGTATTAATTACATAAACTTTCACTATTTATTTATTTAAAGGCTGTTCGAGTATTCTAGAAAAACAGGAGTAGCTTGGCAGAGCATTTGGGGTCTCCTTTTTCCAGTTGTTTTATTCACTATTGCACTAGTTATATTTGAGGTTACCATGTTTTCCACCACAACGTCAAAGTGTTTTTTGTGGTGTGTGGTTTCTTTTTTTAGCAGTGCCTTCCTTCTTTATGTGGGACTACTGTCGTCCCTTTTTTTGGCCTGGAGACTTGGCTTGGGTGAAAATCAGTTTTGATGATGGTGCAGGAGTCTTACACAGCTAAAAGCAATATGTAATTAATCAAATTTCCCAATTAAAGTGTGTTTCTAGATGTGACATTCTTAGCTGCTTCACTCTTTGGTTCATCATGTCTATTAACAACATTCTTGGATAAACCTTCCTTTTAAAAATCCAGTGGATATTTACCTGCAGCAAGGTATAGTAAACCCATGCTTTTACCTAAGCAAAAAAGTAGTGGCCTATTGAAAAGCTGATGAAAAAGTAGTTGGTTAGACATTCAATTATCACAAACTTTTTGCAAGTGCAGCTGGACTCAGTGTTTTTTATTTTGTCCATTTATTACTGGTTTACATCATCATGAAGTTATTACAAGATCACTGAATGTGAAGAATATTCCCTCTTTCAGGGGATAAATTAAATACCCAAAGAGTTCAGGTGCTTCAATAACACATTCTCAGAAGGATCTTCTTAAGAAGGTACAGTTGCTACCATACAAAAATTAAAGAAAAAGTTTTCAGGTCCTACTGAACATCCATGTTCCATTTTTCTCTGCTAGCTAGCAAGAATCTATTCATCATAGACAAATAATCACTTTTTTCCAAATGTAACCAGGCAGAAATTACGCTTTTGCTTTATTGAGTATGTCATAGACGATTTGTCCTTTATTGTAAAGTATTTTGTATGCTATTTTTAGTTCCTTAAAATGCTGTTTCATGGTTCACTGGTGCCAGCAATCTTTATGTATAACTAGGTTTCTTCAAGTGCAGTGTCTGAATGTATTTTTAAGATTCCCTTCATGGTTTGAATTTGAGTACTCACCTGAATCATACTGTATATTTAGTGAATGTTTTTTAGGTAGCTTTTTAATGATTTGTAATTTTAACTTTCTCCATGAGTAGTGTGTTTAAACAGAGGTGTGCCTGGTATGGTGTATTCATTCTGGTTTATTTTTTTCCTCTTCATGTGTTATTATGTTCTATGTGTTACCACATCTTTAAAATCTCTTCAGAGTGGCAAGATGATGTTAACTTCTATGGTATTTGGAGATTTAAAAAAATATTTCTCTTACTTTGCATTGCACAAATAATTATTTCCTTTGCCTTGCAAAACAAAACAAAACCCTCATCTGAGGTTTACTTCACACTTCATGCTTAATTAGACAATCCACAGTGCTGTTGCAAAATATTTTTATTTTCTAGTTCACTTTGACTGTTTCCAGATACAGATTGGCCAGAGTAACAGAGGCAAGTAAAATTTATTTATAAATACAATAACTCTTGTAAAAATAGTCCTTTTTCTCTATTAAGTATTATTTTATTGTAATGTATGTGATTGCCTGTTGTTTGGTATAATATCTATTCAGCAAATAACAGCAGTAGGTAAGGCTGAACAGCTTTCAGGCACTGATTGGATACTCACTTTGCATGTTTATAATGTGTTGTGGCTCACTTGCATACTATGTTTTTGCTCCATGAATGGAAGTTTCTGAACAGAGGGACAACAAAGAATGAATTGCAAATACCATGTGCATATTTACCACCCTTGCTTCAAGTATATTTGACAAAGAATAAAAGCTAAAGTGAGTATTCACACTTTGTAAACTCAGGCATTTAACTGTAATATCTGTGTTAAGAACTGGTCTGTATATTGTTAAATAAGATGGGGAAGCAGAAGGTTTGTAATTGTATTTTGGGCTTTTTATTGGAACTATTAAAAGTTTATACTAAGCAGTGAAGTGGGGAAAATACAGAACTTCTACAATAATCTTGAGGATTAATCTTTTGTAAACTACCAAAACACTAGCATTGTTAGTGAGTTTAACAAGCTGGATCAAACCTCTTTGTCTGCAGTATATAAAGCACAAACAAATTTTGGACTGGTTGTGCCTGATAGGCAGAGGAAGCCAGGGTTGAGGGCAGGAGCCTTGGTGCATTTCACATTTGATCTGCTCTCACCTCACTAGTGAGGCATACGTTTTCTGCTGAAGTTCCTGAGTTGTAGCAAGGAGTGTATGACGCCCAAAGTTCTCAGTCAGTGTTCACAAGGGCAGAAACCTTGCTTAGAAGTCTAAGGACTGTGCCAAGACTGAATCTCAGACCACCTGATGAATTAAATAATGTTTATTTCCATGGGCACCAGAAAATAGTCCTTACAGTTTTTGGGGTCACAGATTGTGGAACATAGGCTTTCCCATGTTCATACATAAAAGAAAAGAATGAGGAGGGGCCTCTGAGAATTTTCTGCATGAATATACGTTGCACACTATGCTCCACCTCTGGTGACATAGCACCTCTGGGACTTGAGATAATATTAGCTTGGTTGGCATCCCAAGGGAATGGAACGGAGCCCAGAGAGAATGCACAAATTTCCCATCTGGATTAGATCCCTACTGATTTCAGCAGATCATTCTCCTCCTGCTTAACCCTTCATGTCTGCTGCTATTTTAATAAGTGTGAATTTTTAGGCATGAAAGCTCTCCAATATTGCAAGTCAGCTGCCTCCTGGGTTTATTATGAGATTCATAAATACACCTACATGCTTCTCAAGCTTTCTTTTTCATCAGTTTCATAATAGATAACTAATTTATTTCAAAAGAGGATTAACTCTTTCAAAGTTTTTTCCCCAGTCACCAATTAAAAATGTGTCTTTCTCCATTCTGAGCAGTTCTCTTTCGTATTTTAACAGTGATTATTATGATTACCTAGTAATCAGTGCATAACTTTTTCATATAGACAGCATCCCAGTTTCAAAACTATGTATGGTCTTTCAGTGAAAATCTGTCAGGGGCAATACCCTGTTATTTTCAACCTCCATTACACATGTTGTGCAGTGTACAATATTAAAAAAGTAGAAGACGAATAAAATTATTCTTTCTCTAGTATCAACAAAAAAACTGCATGATATACACATGGAGAATCATGGCTTTAGCCACACTTAACCTTGCTGTAATATTTTCTGTATCCAACCTCCCAGTTAAAACATTTATGAGAGAGAAAATCCTGGTAACTCTGCCAAGTGTTCAGATAGTAACTTTTTAAAGAAATAATGGGGGAAATTATATTTTATTATAGTTTACTAGATGGTCTTTTTAAATGCTCCGCAACACGATAGTTACGATTTTCTTTTAGGTGCAGTTGATTGTATTTAGTAATGATCTATAAAGTTTTCATCCTAGTACATTTTAGTCACTGCTTCTAATCCTGTAGGGTGGGGAAAAAAAAGCTGAAATTGTCTGGCTAAAAATACACCTAATAATATTATAAATAACATGTAAGACACCTTTGCCTTTGTTCAAAGCTTTTAACCTGTGAAGCTATAAACTGCATGTGGTTTTTCAATTTAGGAACTCTGAGCTTTGCCAGTGTCCTTGAGGAAAATGAAGAGAATAGAGAGCTGATATTCCTGGCACTCAACATTTAGGAGAGCTTGGACAGAATATTTTGCTTCTAAAAGGCTTCAGCTCTGGATCTTTGTCTTTTTTTTCTTTTAAATAATAAATTGTTCCCTTTTCCCTTTTTTCCTATTTATATTACCTATTGACATGATATTATCTAAAATATAATACTATATAGACTAGAGAGATACGCTCTTAAGAAATATTCTTGATTATGAGAAGAAGAACATTTCAACTTATTCTATTAGTTAGGTAATTAAACTATTAATATGAGTAGCTAGTATTTTTAATATTTTTTCAGTTGGTAGGCTACCAGTTTGACTCTCTGTTCCACTTCAAAGTGCAGCTGATTCATCAAGTGTCATCTTGACAACAGAAAGGGTCAGACTCAACTAGTTCAAAGCAGCTTGACATAACATTACTTCTAACTCAGCTTATATTTTAAAAGAAAAATATTTCAAGGCCCTTATTTTGAATGCAGATCTGTGTGAACAATGCTTGTTAGAGTATTAGTCCAGCAGTGTGTTACAGACAGTAATCCAGAAATAATAACTGAGAAAGATGTCTCAACGAATATCAGTGAACAGTATGAGTGATGATCATTATTTAACAATTAAATTCAAGTTCTCTGTTTTTCATTTTAGAAAGATCCTTGTTTTTGCAATCTGCTTTTGATGATATCATGAAAATAAAAAGAAATACACAAAATTATCCAAGTTTTGGTGAAAGAAAAGTGGAAATCAAAAGCTGTAGGACAAATGATTTTCGAAAAATATCTGCTTCTGAAGAAGGTGTTTCGGGCTTTTTTCAAATTGTAGCTAAGTAAGCACAATTAGAAATAAGCTATGGAAACACTACCATATATTAGAATAGCATAGCTAGCAAAAAAAGGAAGTAGTTCTAGAAAGTGTGTTCAGGATAGGATGAACTTGGCATTACTGATAGGAAAGGTATTAGGCAGTAGGAAGCATTTGTAATGAAAAGATTCATGGGCAGAATGTTCTTGAAATATTCTTATGTTTGATAGTCTCCAGTATGCAGCAACCTTGTTTTTGAAAAATCATCATAGAATCATAGAATGGTTAGAGTTGGAAGGTACCTTAAAGATCATCGAGTTCCGACTCCCCTGCATGGGCAGGGACACCTCCCACTAGACCAGGCTGTTCAGATCCCCATCCAACCTGGGCTTGAATGCCCCCAGGGATGGAGCCTCCACAACTTCTCTGGGCAGCCTGTTCCAGTGTCTCACTACCCACACACTAAAGAATTTCCTTCTGATCTCTAACCTAAATCTCTCCTCCTTCAGTTTCAAACCATTACCCCTTGTCCTATCACTATGTGCTCTTGTAAAAAGCCACTTCCCAGCTTTTCTGTAGGCCCCCTTCTGGTACTGGAAAGCTGCTATGGGTTCCCCCCGGTGCCTTCTCTTTTTCCAGCTGAAAACCCCAACTCCCTCAGCATTTCTTCATAAGAGAGGTGCTCCAGCCCTTGGATCATTTTCATGGCCCTCCTCTGGCATATCGACTGCACCGCCCATCTTGGTGTTGTCAGCAAACTTGCTGAGGGTGCTCTCAATGCCACTGTCAACATCCAGAAATTGAGTGGTAGGGGAGTCAGAAGTAATCTATATACAGCTCTTGATGTATCACAAATCAGACTGTGTGACCTAGCTGGATGGATAATCAAGTTAACTGTTAGTAAAAGCAGATTTGTATGTCTGATACTGCTCCTAGTGAAGTAAGTGATAGGGCTCCATTGGTTTCAGTTTAGTAGGGAAGGTTTGGTCTTATGCTTGATATTCGGAAGTGTTTTATTTGCAGACTGTGGTTGAATTGTATTTTATATGGCTTCTTTGAACTTTCACAACAAAATTATTGCCTGTCTTGAGGAAGCTGGGAAAGGAACAGTCTCAAGTCAAGATCCTGATTGGGTGCTGTAGATGTTGTTCTCTCCTGTTTAGGGGAAACATGCTTTCAGTGTCTATAACTTCCCATGACCTAAGAAAGACACAATATTATTTTTAATGCTGTAGCTAATGCCTAGGATTTGTGTATGTTGCTGATGTCTGTTTTCCTTTCTATTTTGCACCCTCCCTGAAAACTCTGAACATTCCCCGTCTTTCATCCTGTGCACATTTTTTTTTCCTTATCCTGTTGTAGTAAATGGCATAGATGGGATGTCCTAAATCCTTTTTTGAGATACAGTTTGAAGTCAAGAGGATGCAAATTCTTTTGGAGAACACCACTGTTTTCAAGGTTTACAACACAATGTGAAATCAGCAACACAGTCTGTTCAGATGTTCCCAAAGAGCACATGAATTATTTTGATCTTGTTACTCCATTGTCGAGCAATAATAGGATATGAACAGAACTGCAGCTGCTCTCCAGGTGGTCAGAGTGCTATTTTCTCTAACTTAAAAAATTAGTAGAGTGGAATCATGGAACACATAACCTCAAATCAAAAGTCTGAATGATGTAATAAGGTGTCAAGTTCTTTTTTTAAACTGCAGACTGAATTTAGGCTCAGAATGAATGGCACAAGTGCCATAAATATGAATGGATTTTTTTTTTCCTTATAGGCTAAAATTTACAGCTCTAAATCATATGATCTGCTGTTTCTTGATTGGAACTAGTTTTCAGTTTCTAGTTATTCACCACTCATGCAAACTGATTTCTATTAATGAAAACTCTCAAATAGTCCTTCACAAGGTTTTACTGTAATCTCTTTTTTGGCCTTGGGCTTTGAGAACCGTACACCAAACTGACTGTAAATCAGCTCTAGGGTAAAGAACAAAATCTTACAGTGAAATGTGACCCTGCAATAATTAACAAGGTGCCCCAGAGGGTTCCATGTATTGTGACAGTCTTTCTTCTTTGAGCAAATTAGTGGTCCTTGTGATTCCTTGTAGATTCCAGTGTTGTTTTTATGCAGATGACTTTGCAATCTGCATTAGAGGGCCATCTGTCACAGACCTTCCACTTGAAGTAGAATGTAATTTGAGCCTTGTGCAATTGATTGCCTAAAAAAATAGATTTAACAAGCTCTTCCCATTTCATCTTGACTTTGAACTCTAGAATGGTTTTTAGCAAAATATGCCATTTAAGCATAGTCCTTTTGGGAAAGTAGCTTTTTTTTTCCCACCTAGACTCTACTTCTTTGTTTTTATTCATTTTTTTGGTTAATTTATCAATTACTGCTGAATAAAATTATATTATTTCTCTGCATGAGTAAGAGATTTTTTTTTTGTAAAGGAGACTTAGGGTTACTTTCCTGTTTTTCATTGCTACAAATACAGTGATCATGTACATAGTGTAGCTTTTTGTCAGTTTACTTAACATTCAAAAAATGTGCCATATTTTTGTTTCATTTATTTTGCTTTTTAAATTTGGAGTTTCCTCAGGGATCCATGCATAGACTGAACTGATCATGCTGAAATGCAGACTCCACCTGTGTTAGTTTACATTTACTCATAGATTCATCTATGAGTAAAGCTTGCTTACTTGTAAATAAAACTCCAAAGTCTCATATTTTACGTATTAGCATCCTAAAGACAGTGATACATTTAAACATTCAAAATGAAAATAATCTTGAGGTATGATCCTAATTATAATTTGTTCAAATTGTAAGTCAATGGTATTCAGTGATCTGCATTTTCACTTTAATTTTTATTAAGTCTTAGATTTACTGAAATGGATATAGAACATTTGCACATTGAACATATTTTTAAATGACTTTTTTTTCCCCCCAATGCTTATTTTAGGTCCTAACTTTGGAGGTTTTCATTTAAATGAATGCATGAAAGTCTCCTCAGGGTTTTTGTCTTGTTTAAATAAATTGAATTGAATTATTTAGTGTTCCTCTTACTATTGGTTGAACTATAGGCTGTTGGGAGACAAAGTCACTGGGCTTTATTATGGATTACAAGGGGAAAAATAAAGGGAACTGCTCAGGAGGTTGATTTGACATTAATTCATCCATTGTATAACATGCACAAAATGCTCACTTAAAAAAAAATTATCCTGTTTAAATACATATTATTTTTGTCTTTCAGAAAAAAAAAGGTAAATTTAAAAAATTTCCTTATATAATTCTTACTTTTAAAACAGGAGTCTCCACTGAGTATTTCTAACAAGCATCCTTATTGTAATAGACATCCTAATCATAGCATGCCCATAAAAAACTTACTTGGTATTTTTTTGTCAATTAAGAGAAGCAAATAACATTGATTTCTTCTGTCCAAATGGAAAGGCATCTAGAAACTAGGACTACTGGCCCTATCTGTGTTGTGGGAGATGGTATGTTGGAAATTAGTGATTTGGAAAACTATTTCGAGCCAGGGTGGAAAACTGGTAAACCATCATAGTGACTGGAAGTTAAAGGGCTAATGTGACTTAAGGCATAAAAGCAGAATAATGCCAAAAAGAAATAGAAAGATGGTTACTACCTTTGTAGAAACAGGACAGTAAGAGTTCTTGGAATCCTAGGTTCCATTGGAACCCATGATTTGAGGAAGATATTAAATTATTAGAGTGGTACAAACAAGACCCATAAATGGAGTGATAAGATTAGAAAGGAAGGATTTTGAAGCTCTAACTGGAATCCACTCAAGGAAATCTTCCTGTCTGTGTGAAGCAGAACAAACTATCTGATTGCAATAATCCTTTCCTGGGTAAATAACTATGAACTGTTGATTATTTTTATGATGAAATGTTATTAAAGTATTGCTCTTACTCTGCTACGAAGACAGGCTGAGAGACATGGGGCTGTTCAGCCTGGAGAAGAGAAGGCTCCAGGGAGACCTTATAGCACCTTCCAGTGCCTGAAGGGGCTACAGGAAAGCTGAGGAGGGGCTTTCATCAGAGAAGATAGCGATAGGACAAGGGATAATGGTTTTAAACTGAAAGAGGGGAGATTTAGGTTAGATATTGAGAAGAAATTCTTCAGTATAAGGGTGGTGAGGTGCTGGAATAGGTTGCTCAGGGAGGTTGTTATTGCCCCATCCCTGGAGGTTTTTAAGGCAAGGTTGGATGAGGGTCTAGTGGTAGGGTTCCCTGCTCAAAGCAGGGGTTTTGGAACTAGATGATCTTTAGGGTCCCTTCCAACCTTGACAATTCTATGATTCTATTGTTCCAGAAATTTCCTTAAGAACACAACATTCTTTGAGATCTGATATAGACATAATTAATCCAGTAAGTTTAAAAACTGCTGATTATTAGTCTTTGATATGTCATGGTTGATAATAATTCCTGACTTCATTTGAAAATAACCTGGGGTAAAAGATATGTATTTTTTAAACTCCTTTTAACTATTCTATTGTATTGGAAATATCTAAAAGTTTTTCATTGAGTTTTTTCTAAAAGGCTCTAATTTACACTAAATACAATATAAAAGGCTTGTCTCCAGTATATTCTTGATGGCACCACTCTGATGATTTCTTACTGCAATCTATTACCACAGCAACTGTTCTTTGATAATGCGTAGAATTGAGCAATAAATCTCTGGTATAACATCTGAAAATCTGGTACATTCTATGAATTTAATTTAACAGTGTGTGAAGGTTTGTGTGTATTGAGGTGATGTTAAGAATTTAGTGAGCTGTAGTCAGTGAGGAAACATACAGGTTTTAAGGGAACAACTCAGATTATGGATGGGCCAGCTTATACAGGGAAGGTGTCTCTCATAGCACACTTTAGGAGTTCCAGATGACAAGTCTTAATGACTTTGAAAGTGGAATCGTAAGCCTAAAGTTCAGAACCCTCATCTCAGAAGTATTTAAGTAACAAACTCTCATTGGTACATTTTCATTTGGATTCACCGTCTAACTTACATAAAGGGTCTGAACCTGAAGATACATACCCAAGGTTACATAGGAGCAAGGAAGTGAGTGTCCAGGCTGATGACCTTGCCATCAGATTGTATTTGCATGCACCCCACTTCCCGCCACCAAGATCTTTCTAACATCTTGTTACTCTGAGAGGAAGAAGGAAAATGACTTAATGGTTGTGGTTATTCCTAAGAAAGTAGTGATACCAAAAGGGTTTAGGGATCATGGTGCAGAGCCAGAAATAGAAGAACTACCAAATTAATGCTGTAACAAGCCAAGTTCCTTGGTTTATAAGTAGGCAAATACTGAGTAAAATAAGTGATGCCGTATTGCATTGCATTAATGAGACCGTTATAGCTATGTCCTCCATGCTTTAAAACAGACACTGAAAAATTGGAAAATGTTCCTGTAGGAGCTGCAACAATGATTCAAGGTCTGAAAACCTGCCTTGGAATGAAAGACAAGAAGCCCTATCTAGTTATTTTATTAAAGAAAAAACTGAGAAGCAATTTAATCTATTGGCATTCCCATGGAGAGAAAATTTCTGATGATAAAGGGCTCTTTAATCTGTCTGGTAAAGATATAAGAAGATTTGGTAACTGGAATCCGAAGCTAGAAAAATTCAAATTAGGTACTTTATACATATTTTAAAGGGAAATTTGGGAAAGAGAAAGAGTGGGTGCATTTTTTAGTGGTTCAAATATTTAAATATCGGGGCATTTTTTTATGTCTTGGTTTTTGGTTTTAATAAATTAAAGTGAATTCAAGAAGTTATAAAGCTGATTACCGGCATGTTTGTGTCAAAATGTATGCTATATCACAAAATCACAGAATGCTAGGGGTTGGAAGGGACCTCCGAAGATGGAGTATAAACTCCTGCCAGAGCAGGACCAAAAACTAGGGCAGATCACTCAGAAAGGCATCCAGACAGGTCTTGAAAATCTCCAGAGAAGGACACTCCACAACCTCTCTGGGGAGCCTGTTCCAATGCTCTGTAACCCTCACAGCAAAGAAGTTCTTCCTTGTGTTGAGGTGGAACTTCCTGTCCTCGAGTTTGAATCCATTGCCCCTTGTCCTATCACAGGGTAAAAGTGTAGAGAGGTTGTCTCCACCTTCTTGATGCCCAGCCCTCATATATTTCTAGAAATTAATTAGATCCCCCCTCAGTTTTCTTCTCTCTAGACTGAAAAGCCCCAGGTCTCTTAGCCTTTCCCCGTAAGGCAGATGTTCCAGTCTCTTAATCATTCTCATTGCCCTCCGTTGGACTCTCTCAAGTAGATCCCTGTCCCTCTTGAACTGGGGAGCCCAGAACTGGACACAATAATTCTAAGTGAGGTCTCACCAGGGCCAAGTAGAGGGGGAGGAGAACCTCCCATGATCTGCTGGACACACGCCTCCTAATGCACCCCAAAATACCATTGACCTTCTTGGCCACAAGGGCACATTGTTGTCCCATGGATAACGTTGTCTAGCACGGCTCCAAGGTCCTTCTCCATAGAGCTGCTCTCTAGCAAATCATCTCCTAGCCTGTACTGGTGCATTTTGTTGTTCCTTCTAAGGTGTGGGACTCCACATTTGCTCTTGTTGAACCTCAATGTTTTCCTCTTTGCCCAGCTCTCCAGCCTGTCCAAATCTTGCTGGATGGCTGCACAGCCTTCAGGTGAATCAGCCAATCCTCCCAGCTTCATGTCATCAGCAAACTTGCTGAGGAGACACTCTGTCCCAAGATCAAGGTCATTGATAAAGATGTTGAACAGGACTGGACCCAGCACTGATCCCTGTGGGACTCCACTAGTTACAGGTCTCCAGCTGGACTCTGCACTATTGATTATCACTTTTTGGGCTCTCTTGTGCAGCCAGTTCATAATTCATCTCACTGTCCATTCTTTTATCCCACATATTGTGAGCTTGCTCATGAGGGTGTTATGGGAGACTGTGTCAAAACCTTTGCTAAGGTCGAGGTAGACTACATCCACTGGTCTCCCTGCATCTATCCTTTTAGTAACAACATCATAGAAGGCTAACAGATTAGTCAAGCATGATTTCCTCTTGCAGGCGACAACAGATGACAATAATCCTCTCACTTTTAGAATCCATGTCTGATACATTTTTTTACTGTGTGACTTGTGATAACATCTAGACAAGGCTTAGATTTTTGAGTATTATCCTGTTAAACATTAAACATGTGCATCTTGAAAACATTGCTCCAGTTCTAGAGATCTGTCAGTCCAAAAAATTAATAATGAACAAGCTCTTTGATTCAGTTTAATATAGTAACTCATATAAGCCTGGAAGGGTTATCTGTGAAGAGTGAGAGGCTGAGTTTGCTCATCTGTAGCAACAGTAGTTCTGGCAGGAATGAAGATTGTTTGCAGGAAGATGAACTGTGTGCTTGCATTACAACACAGGAGTCAAATTCACTCTGAACTGTTTCTTCACTTGGTTTCAGTCAACAGTGACCTCGCTAAGTAGTCTGGTAGATGTAACTTTTCTTTGAGTTATTTAAATAGCCCAAGACTTTAAAACTTGCAAATGATTTTCAGTGATGTTGGCTCTGTCCAGAGAAAGTAGGTAGAATATCATATAATTATATGCAATAAATACATAAATATCCTATGTTATTTAATTCCTGATTTGGGGTATTTCAGCTATTCAAATACTAGGCTGCAGATAAACAGGTGTGACTTGTACTCAGTTGACAGCAACTATAGACTGAATTCACAAAATCTGTCACTCAAAATCCATAGAAAATTGAAATAGATTTCTAGAAGTGAAAGTATACCAAACTTCTGTGAGCTCTCCCCTACTGTCCAACTTTAAACTTAGCTACTGTAATATGTGAAGTTCTATAGTTTCAGAAATGTGACTCCAGAAATAAAGGGCACTTAACCCATTTACATTCAAAAACAAATAGAAAGCCATGGATTTCATAATTTACATACTAAAATAGATTAAGTAGTCAAGTAAATCACACTGATGAATCCTTAGTGATACTTATTAGAATATAAACGTGATTAATTTCTCTTCTATATTTCTGGTGAATTGAGATATTACTTTTGCAAATCTCTTCTCAGTAATTTGCAAATTAATATACTATTAGGTGGCAAAACCTGAGTTTTTTTTAATCTTTTCCTTATAGTGATGTCTTATGGATTTGGTAGCATAAAGAAAGCAGTAAAATTCACCAAGGGTGAAATTCACTCCTGGCAGAAATCCAGAAATGCGAATGTGCTCCAGTTACATTGTGCTTGAGACCTATTATGACATAGCTCTGTTGAAAAAAACGTGGGACTAGAATTCTTGAAGAATTATTCTCAAATGAATTCTGATATACTGTGCTGATACGACTGTAATATCAGAACATCTTAGAAAATCAATCAATTTACAATCTGTAGTGCTCATGAGGAACTATTATTTTCCCAGACAGAACTGAGTGAGATTAAGTTTTCCCAAGGTCATGCATGAAGTTACTATTGAGGTAAGCACTAACTAGAGCAAAGAGAACATCAAATTTTTATTCTATTAATTCAGATTTTTCTTTGTGGAATATAGAACAAGCAGTTGAGAATTCCTATGGAAAGTTATTGAAAATTCATATGTATATAATAACATTATGCTTTGCTAATTTTAAAGTATTCTTCTTTGATCTTGAAATTTTGAACTTGTTTTGTAACAAACATGAAAAGACCTATCAAAATAATTGTAAACATTATGTTTTGCTGGAATAGAAGATACATTTGTGTTGTTTTGTTTTTTTTTCCTTAACTGTGTGAAATCATTAAATCTGCAGATATTCCTGTTAAAAAAAAAAAAAAGGCATTTTTTTCAGCATTTTGATGGAACACTTGATGTTTGAAACAGATCTGTTTATTGGTTTTTGCATTTCAGTCCAGTTCCTTGACTAAAAGTTCATTTTTATTTTTTCACAAAGGACTCTGTAAGAGGTATACAGTTTTAAAAGAAATGAGAAGTGCATAACTTCAAAGGAGAGACTTGGGAAACTGGTTCACATTTCTTTTTACAGCTGTTGTACCTATTCCATTTTTGTTTTTACAACTTAAACTCTAAATGTGTTGAAGCTGTGATGATAAGCACTGCTACTGCTCTGGTATGGAAGTAGTTTTGCATTTAATTTTACGTCAGATTAGCAAAGATGCATTCTCTATTAGGGAAAAGTAGTTTCTTCATACACTTATTTAAAGGAGAGGTGACAACGACCTATTAGGTGGGCATTTTCCTACCAGTGCAAGAGGCGTATTTTCTTTTTTATTAGGGGGAAGTATCTTGCCATGTAATGATTTCAGTCCAGTTCTCTGGGGTTTTACAATATTTTTGACAGAAAAATCTAACAGTGTTTAAAATAATAACAAGGGATAGGTTGACTGTCAGATTACAAATCCTTTAACAGTTCTGACAACAGTAATCTTAAGGACACTGGATTTCTATGCTAACGGATTTCTACACTAGAAGGTAGCAAAGAAAAGAATGTTATGTAATTTGCTGCATGTCCTTATGCTAAAATTTCTTCTTTGGAATTGAAGTGTAATTCTATGACAAACTAAGCACAGCTAATAAACAGACCTGATAAATGTTTGCCCTACTTTGACTCAGTTCTGAAACACTGAAAGAAGAAAATTTTAATCTTGTTCGAGTACATCTTTTATAAGAATCATTCAGAGCTTAGTTCAAGATGTTTGCAGACCTTGCAAGCCTTTCTTGTTCCCTTCAAATTCTGTCAGTTTTTCTGCACATTCATGCTGGGTTCAGTAAATCAAATCTGTTTGACAATTACAGATGAAATTTGGAATTCATTTACATTCTGCAGTGGAATATAGTTATAATACATTCTAATTTCATATATAAGTATCTATGAAGCATCAATAAACTATGAAAGATCAAAGGAGCAATAAATGCCAAGAAAAGTGATAAATAAACATCTCCTGTTTTTACATCTCTCTGTATATATATTTTTTATAAAGATCTCAATTACATACTTTGAATGCATACATATTTTTAGAATTGTTTTGCAGCTTTCACTGTACTGCTTTGATTTGCACTAGATTTTTTCTTTTTGTAGGTATGAATCTGCACTTAAATAAAGATTGAGTGTGAAGAAAGTCGTGGGTAGCAAAGTTTTTCATACATTTTTAATTGCTTTTCTGCAACAAAATTTTATCTGCCAAAGTTCCAGAAAATACTACAACAATAGTTGAGAAGGAGACTGAGAATCTCCTCATTTGTTCATACGTGCAAACTTCTCTATTTATCTACCTGAATCTCTCCATTATTCTTAGAAATAAAGCTGAAGTTCTTGCTCCCATCTCATTGCAATCACAAGGAAGGAAGACAACATTTTTGGTTTAAACCCCAAGCAACTCAGAAGCTACAGAAAGCTGAAACCTAAATGCAACTTTGGCCTGTAAAATGAACATTTGAGTTCTAAAGCACTAGGTAATCACTAGAAATATGGATATGTCTAAGTTTTATCAGTCAGTGCCAATACACGTGTTATTGCAGTGTGCCAATATGAACTTGCCACTGAATAATTGCATAGTGGAAATACACAAGTCCACTTAATGGGATAAAGGTTACTCCTTCAAATAAAGATTTTGATGTTCAAAGAAGAAAAACATATAAAAACAGACATGTAATTGTTCATAGGACCATGCAGGTAGCAAAAAAACCAAAAGGTGCTGAGCCAACTGTTCACTCTCTATCAGCTCTGGAAAATTGTGGCAATAAAGGAAGGTTCCTCATGACTAGAAAAAATGCAAGTGTCACACCCCACCTTCAAGGTGAAAGAGCAGAAGGTGGGGAATTACATACTTGCTTCAGATCACAGGGCAATGCTGGAACAGGTCTTCCTCCAAGCCATTTCAAGGCACGTTGAAGGATGAGAAACAAACAGTGAACATTCAGTATGGATTTCCCAAGGACAAATTCTGCCTGACCAGCCAAATTGTCTTCTACAATGGGATGACTGACTCTGTGGATTAGAGGCAACATTAGAGTATTTCTCTTTACTCCATCAAGGCTTTTGACAGAGCTTCCTGTAGGATTCACCTAGCCAGCATGGGAGACACGAGCTAGCTGAGTGGACTTAAACTTATGGTCAAAACTGCCTGGCCTGCTGGCTTAAAGAGTAGTATTCAAGAGTTGATATTCTGGGTAACCCATTATGAATAGTTTTCTTCGGGGATCAGTACAGGGGCTGAGACTGTTTAACATCGTCTGTAGTGGGTTGATGTAACAAAGTGTACCATTATAGACCTGTGGATAAAACCAGGTGAGGGGGAGCAAGTACTGCACCTGGGAAGGAATAACTCCCTGTATCATCAGTTCAGGCTGGGAATCGTCTGCAGAAAAGGATGTGGGGTCCTGGTGGACAAATGGAATATAAATAAGCAATGTGACCTTTTAGTAATGGGAGTTAAACCCACACTTATCTGCATTAGCAATAATGAGGCAATGGCATTAGAGAAGGAAATATTCCTCTCTCTTCAGCATTTATGATGATAAGTCTGAAACACAATGTCCAATTTTGGTCTCCCCCCACCCAAAATAAATAGTAATTGGCAAACTGGAGAGAGTCTACTGCAAGACTTTTAAGATGCTTAGGGGCCTGGAGCATATGAGGTATGAGGAGAGATTATGGGAGGTGTGTTTGTTTAGTCTGGGGAAATTCTAAGGAGAGATCTAATTGCTGTCTTCCACTATGTAAAGAAGGATTATAGAGAACAAAGAATTATACTGTTGTGGGTGATGTGGAGAAAAAGGACAAGAGGTAACAATTGCAAACTACAACTTAAATTCTAGTTGGATGTAAGGAAAAAAATAATTGAGTATTTAAGCACTTGCCAAGAGAGATTGTGAAAACCCCATCCTTGGAGATACATAAAACTTAACCTGATAAGCGTCTGATTATATACATTGTGTGTGATTCTGTAATCATTTATTCTCTGCTTTTAATATCCCTCTACTACTTATTTTGGTGAAGTGCCAGGCAATTCAACAGAATAAATAGCAGCACTATTATCTACAGAAAACTTTTTTCTTCAAATAATTCCATGGAATGTACCGTTACAGATATGTAATTTTCTGATCTGTCTATTTAGAAAACTGCAGTGGAGTTTTACCGTCAATCACTTTGCATGAAATCGTAACTCTGAGTTTTCACTGCATACAATTCTCAGTCTTGAAAGTGTAGGTAAAATAGTCTGATTAAATACTCGTAGTAGACTTTAAGCAGTGTCAGTGCACTGACCCACATACTTGGGCTAGAACTTCACTATCTATAGCTGTGTCACATGCTCCAGTAGCATTTATTATTTGAGAAAGATGTCCAATAATATTACTAATTCTGGAAGAATATTATTCCATTAATGTTTGTAAAAACGTTCTAGGATTCTTGAGAGTTTTTAAAAACAGTTTAGTTTGTCTATTCTACATATCCTTTATATTCTTCTATAACTGAAAATATGCCTGGTAATACTAGTCAGAAAACGAAGTGTAATCATGGCAAAACATAAATTCTTCTAGATTATTGTTGTATAAGTAACTGATTACTTATTTAGACTGACTGGTCCCTAAACTCTCTTGCGTAATAGAGTATATCTAGACAGTTTATCCTGTTTTGATGAATTTGATAACCTGTGGGAAATACTAGAAATACAGATATAAAGAAAGCATGCCGTCCTTTGATATTCCAGAAATATTCAAAGCACTGTGTTTGAGAGTAGGGGGAAAGTTAAAGCAGATATGTTGACCAAGGATTATGTAATATTCAAGTTAAATCTTAAACAGTGTGCTAAATGTCCTTCAATGAATGGCAGCAACAGCCAGGAAGAATGAATATTGTTATTCTAAATCATGTGTACATATGATTCATCCAAGGTATATATTGTAAGTACTGCATCCAGCTCTGAAGTCCTCAGCACAGGAAAGAGTCAAATGATCAGAGGGATGGAACTTGTATGCAGAAAGGCTGAGTGAGTTTGGGTTGTTCAGCCTAGAGAAGAGAAGGCTCTGGGGAGACCTTATTGTGGCTTTTCAGTACTAAAAGGGGTCTTCTAAGAAAGATGCGGACAAACTTTTTAGTAGGACCTGTTGTGATAGGACAGGGGGTAACAGTTTTAAAAAAAAAAAGAGAGTAGATTTAAACTAGATATAAGGAATATTTTTTTTCTTATGAGGGTGGTGGAACACTGGAACAGGTTGGCCAGAGAGGTTGTAAATGCCCCATCCCTGGAAACATGCAAGGACAGGTTAGATGTGGCTCTGACAACCTGATCTAGTTGAAGATGTCCCTGCTCATTGCAGGGGGAGTGGACCAGACAACCTCTAAAGGTCCCTTCCAACCCATACTATTCTATGATCTTTTTTCTACCTGCCCTAGACCAGTCCAGGGGCAAATTTTTCTGTGCAGTTTTTATGTTTTTTTAAATTTATTAAAAATCTGTTAAGCTTTATGACTTTGTACTTCTGTAGCTGAAGTTTCCTCAATATCTTAGAGCATTAATACTAAAATCTTAACTGTAAATTTAAGAACGGTGGATCTGATGAGTTTTTTCTTTTCACCTTTTCTTACTCTGTCCTTAGTCTGTTCCAGTAAACCCATTATTGCATTGTGAGGGTTCAGTGTTGTGGGTTTTTAATAAAGTTTGTTTATAATGTTAGCAGTTGAGATTACATTTCTACTTTATAGAAAAATGTGCTAGATTCTGACCTCATAAGAGTAGTCATGTTACTGCCAAATCCATTATATTTGGGCCCTATTAATTTGTGGTTCTTAGTGTGTCATGTCATGGATAGCAATACACCATATAAAACTAAGTCATCTTCACAGAAAGGACAAAACATGACTGATCTTGTTGCTTTTAAGATAAGTTTATATCACAGATATAAAGTGAATTCTACCAAATCCAGTGAGTGTTGTAGCACTCCTAGATAAGAGGTAACCCATGTAACAAAATATACCATTTAAAACCAAGAATTTGCTATGTAAAATACAACCTTTATTAAGTCACAAAACTACCAGAAAATTTCAGACTTCTCTTTAACTGTTGTTGGAGCTGATGAAACTCTTGATATTGTTTGTCATTTCATCAACAAAACCCTTACTTCTTTTGAAAAGCATGTTGTTCTTGTGTGTTTGAGCTGAAGTTTCACCCTCAGAAAGACAGAGGAAAAGAGTAGGGACTACCGAATCCCAAGAGAGCCCATTCTCCTGTTGGTTTTTGTTTTCTTTTCCTCAATTATGTTATTTTGGGTGTATATGTCTGTGACCCGACAAATCAAATACTTGGCTGTGCTTACAAAGCAGAGTGAAATTCTCGACAACATGTCGACATGGATTTTCTGATTATACTTCAGAAGCTGTTTTGCAGTTCTAAGTAAGAATAAACCACATGCATATTTTACAGTTCTTGAAAGAGAATTTTAATGTATAACTTAAATTAAGATACCAGGATATATGTTGTGTTAGATTTATTTTGCGGATGTCAATCAAATTACTGTTTGGAGAAAAAGCACTCAAAGATGTAAATGGAGTAAGTTTAGAAAAAAGTATCACAAGTTGTTCCTCATTTAAAGATTAAATGGGGTTCTTGTTTAATTTTGTAAATTCACCTTGCTTTATTAAACATAGTTAAATCCTGTTGCCATAGATATCTGCATTCCACAGAATGAAACTCCCATATATTCTTGTTTTTCTTTATTTAAAACTTCTTTCTTCCATTCTGATACATTTCAGTTTGCATAAAAAATAAAAGAAAAAGTATTTAGTAAGCAAATTCTCAGGTAAGAGGTCTTAATTTTGATGGCATGATTACACAGAGCAGGAAAGTTTGCTTTCATGTTTTTCTTCGGAAGGAAGGGATAGAAATATGGGACTTTAAGAATAAATACACAGGGAAAAAACAAATAGGAAATAAAGTAAACGTCAATCTAAGAAATGAAGGATAAAAATGCAAGATAAAAATACCAAGAAAGAAATGGTTTGAAAGATGTCATGATGAATGAAAGTAGGAAAGACACACAAAGCAACATTTTGCTAGACAAGAATTTGCATTGTGTTATGCTTGGGAAAAGTATGGTAGTTTGGTTGGTTGGTTTTTTTTGTTTGTTTGTTTTGGTTTTTTGTTGCTTTTTTTTTTTTTTTTTTAGGTTGAGGAGGCTGTGCATGAGCAAGGAAGGCGAATAATCCATTCCTGCTGCTTACATTGCCAGAGTTTGTAGCATACCAAACAGAGTGCTGCATTGTTAGGAGGTAGCACAGTAGAGAACATCCCTCATGCAATAGTAAGTTTGTATTGTTCAGGTTTTTTACACTCAATGCATAGTGCAATTTGTGAAAATCTAGCAGTTGTTCTTGGAGTAAATGTAACTCTAAAATCAATATGGAAGAAACGTAATTTCTTAATTTCTTATTAGGTATTTCCCTGTGATCTTGATGCCACTAGTACATTCTCCACTTTAGGTAATAGTGTTTCCCATGTATCAGTGGTGTCTGAAGTCTACTGTGGTTGTATGTCAAAACCTTCAGTTGTTCACTTCAAGAAACAAGTGTAGGGAAATCTATTTTGTTAAATCTGTTTAATTCAGTAATGGAACCTATGTTCCATTTTTTCCCCGCTTGTTTTTCTGCTTGCTATGTAACTCTTTTCGCACACTGTTGACCAGCAATACTTTAATTGCCTAGATCACTTCTGTTTTTTTTACCTGTTCTTGAATATAGGTTTCTTATTTGCAATGTTCACACTGTTAGACACTACAGTCCTCTGACAGACTAGTTAAAAATTCTAATATGAGGAATACCTGTTCCCCCCACAATTCAGCTGCGTGTGCTGAGCCTACTTTTGCTTTTATTTTAAATATGAGTAGTTTTCTTCTTGTCCTCATTCCTGCTAGCCATCTTTACTTTGCCCTCAGGTTCATAACAATCTTACTGGGAAGTAAGGTAACGGAATTTTAGTTTCAGGATCCTATTTCATCTCCTATTGAAATCCTTCTTTCCTTGTCTTTTCAGAGTTCTGGATCAAGAACCTCTTGATAATGTACTTCAGATTTTGGTGCAGACTCAAATTCATTGTGATATCTGAAAATGTTAGTTTGTTCCTCTATGGTTTTTTAATGCCAGGGTACAGTCCTCTTTAGTGAGAATTTCCTTTTTTCTTTTTTTTTTTTTTTTGGTGGGCTATCTGCAAACTTGCAGCATTCAGAAGAGGTTTATTTGTTAAAGCTTGGAGCCTTGTAACACCACTCATAGTACAAGTTTCAGGTTGCTTTTTTCAGTTTTGAGTAAAACTTCTCTGCATTTAAGTTCTTCAGCTTTTCATTTCAGATATCTTCACTAATTAATTCCAGCAATTTCTTGAATTTGCTCCTTCAGAAATACAAGAAATGTAGTTATCGATCTGGTACCAGTTCGTGACTTCAAAGACAGCTGTTAAGGATATTCCAGCACCTGGTCAGTCAGTAAATTTGGGTCAGCTCCTGTGTTGACACTTCAATAGGTAGAAGAGAACTGTGTAATAGAAGTTCCTATTTCTGGCTGGAAAAAATTGTGGCCTCCTCACACATACGGTTTCTGTGGAAACCTCTCTGCACAACCTCAACAACTGAGGTTGCTTGTGCTGTTTCCATATGGGCATACCAGGCCTTCAGCAACAGGGCAACTTTGCATCCTTACCCAGATTCATTCTACCTGCTTATGTTTTTATGTTAAAGTAACAATCACTAAACTGAGATCTTTATTGAGGCTTGCCAGCAAAAGACAGGTGCTATACCAGCAGGTAGTCATCTCAGGGGTAAGCAGACTCGCAAAATTATGGAGCCTTCTCTCTGTTTCCAACTACAGTGGAAGCCTAGGTTTACTAGCCTTCTAATATTGATGTCTCTGCTAAATCCTTAAAACAAGTAGAAAAACCTTAATTCTTTCTATTATTTCTTTCCAAGGTTCCTTTCATTTTCAATAAGCTGCTTTTTTCTTGGAGGACTAGTACAGATTATGAATATTAGAATCACTGAGCAAACTCCTAGTGTTTATATAGACATATATCTCAAAGCATTTGCATAATGTAATAATATAGTTCATACTTTATTTACACTAGATCAGAGCCATAATCCATAATGAAATCACATGGGACCTTCAGAATCATGTAGAAAAGTAGTGATCATAATTTCTCCTGAGATCATCTCGGAGTGAAATATTTTTTCACTTTTCATTCAATGAAAAAGATTATTCATCTGGTCTATATCATTTGTATCTCAAAGCAAATGAAATCTACAGAATCTACATACAAACTTAAGACTTTTACTTATTCCAGTTAAAGTGCTTTTGAATGTATTTGCATTAAATTTTCAAAGGATATACCCATAAAATTTCCAAAGGAAACACAATGTTTTTAAACTTTTTAAAATTGAAATAATTAGAAATATGTTTTTTGTGACTATCAACTATTTTTAACAGAAGACCTTTCATGTACAAATTACTCAACTGAATAATGTTTATATCATTTGTTAAATAATATATCAACTATTTTGTCATAAATTATCAGATGGGTACCACTCAGCTGGATCCAGATAGCTCCAGATTCTCTCAGTAAATCACTGTCGTCTTTAGACAGTGGCAGATTTTAGAAGATCAGCTTTATACCCAAACATAAGCCTGACTCTAAAAAATCTGTATACTTAAATACAAGGAATGAAAAGATGTCTGACAACAGTTCTGAACTTCTATTTACTTCAGTCTCCCCCAAATTACAGATATTTTGTAGATGCACACTGAAGTGCCTTCTTTATATTTTTGAGGCCCCACCTCAAATACTGTGTCCAGTTTACCTCAATACAAGAAAGATATCGAGATGCTGGAGCGTGTCCAAAGAAGGGCAACAAAGCTCATACAGGGCCTTGAGAACAAGTTTTATAAGGAGTGGCTGAGGTAACCGGGGCTATTTAGTCTGAAGAAAAGGAGGCTGAGGGGAGACCTCATTGCCCTCTACAACTACCTGAAAGGATGTTGTAAAGGGGGGAGTGCTGGTCTCTTCTCACAAGAAACGGGTGATAGAACAAGAGGGAATGGCCTCAAGCTGCACCAGGGGAGGTTTAGACTAGACATTAGGAAGAACTTTTTCACTGGAAGAGTTGTCAGACATTGGAACATGCTGCTCAGGGAGGTGGTTGAGTCCCCATCCCTGGATGTGTTTAGCAGTTGCCTAGATGTGGCGCTTGGGGATATGGCTTAGTGCTGGACTTGGCAGAGTAGGGTTAATGGGTGGACTCGATGATCTTAGAGGTCTTTTCCAAACTGAGTGATTCTGTGATTCTAAAACAGAAAGCAGGATAATGGCTTGACTTAACAGAGTTGTCATGAATTGGATATATTGGGCAAACCTCAAGATCACAACAGTCCTTATCTAAGTACTCTGTATGCAAGCACACAAATACATATATTTAAATGTAAGCATGTGTTGAACAGTGTCATTTTCATCATTGTTTCACTGTTTTTGTGTGACACTAGCATATCACCTTGCTATATTAAGACAAAAAGTCTTTACTTTTTACTTTTCTACAATTAGGGAAACCAGGCAGAATTTGGTGATTTATGGCTCTTTCAATAAAGCTATGTGTGTTATTGGGTTACTCTTCTATGGTGTAATTACTGCTAACAGTGCTGCATTCTGAAATGTCTTCCAATTGAGGAGAAGGGCTTACTAAGCTCCAAAGAGTGGTATGGCTTTTGTGTGAGTAGCTTTTGTAGTTGGTTGTTTCTTTGCTAATGTAAGGCAGAAACAATACATTACCTTATCCTCCTGAAATTAATTTATTTTAGTCTTACCAATGGTACTGTGAAGATCTGTGTGCTATTGAAGATGTGCCACTTCCTCAACACCTGCTGGTCTAAATTACTTGGAGACACTGGGAATAGGCTTGCTTTCACAGGTATTTCTTACAACTAATTGCCTGTGAAAATTCATTTGGTTATTTGCAATTTAAAATGACAGGAAATGTTATGAGAGCAGTATGTGAAATGTATTCCCAGCCCACCCACCTCTGGTTTTTAATTCTATTGACTGAGCTTTAGCATGTAGATTGTAATGCTGCTCCACTGACTAGTATATCAACAATTAAATAATTCCAATTTTATTTCTATATGAAATTAACTCTATACTTTATTGTATGTAATGCTTTTGGAATGGTATTCAGTTTTATGGTGGGGACGATTATTTTAGTTAATTACAAGGAATAATAATGTCATGTGTTATCCTGAACTTCCATCATTATCCCTTCACATAATCAAACTCATAGTCTCATTTCAATTGGAATAGTTCAATAGAACTGTTATTCCCCATTAAAAAGTCCTGCAGGATTTGAATTTTTTGTAGCTATGTGTTCCACGCCATCAGATTCTATCTAAGAATTCTTGAGCAACTAGCTTGTTAGCCAAGGATCCAGAGTACTCACTGCCACTTTTTGCAGTTAGGCTGGCAGCAAAGCCACATAGATCTCCCTCTTCTCAATTCATAACCTGTGCGAATTAATATCACCTAAGAAAAATACTGAAAAAGAATTGCCAAGATAGAAGAATTAGATTATACTGCAATGTTTAAATTCTTGAGGTCGTAAAAAGACTAGCTTACAGCTGCAAAGATAAGCCCCAAATGTGGACTAGATATGCCACATAGGATTCAGGATTTTCCCAATACAGGGTTTAAAAGAAACATTTGATTTAGAAGTTAGGAGACTGTGAAATCATCAGTATTCTCTGTTGGTGCAAACTGCACTGGGCTCCATGGTTTATAAATTTATGCTACAAGATGTTGCACATCTTTAGCATTTATTTGTCTGTGAATACACAGATCTAGACAGGTTGTCTGTTTTCTGCTAAGTATTCTTTCCTATTTTCATTTGTCAATTAAATCAGGCATTTTAAAATTATACTCCGAGCATGTTTGAAATTATACACCAAAGACCTTTTTTTGTATGGTGTACCTTCTGTCTATATTCTCATTTCAAAGGCATGTTGATTGTCTGAATTTTATTGCTAATTACCTTCCTGCTATTCATAGTGCAATGTTAAAGTTGGCTTTCAGTGTTGTACTGGATCAGTATTTTGGAGGAACTGCTTTTGCCATAAAAAGAAAGGCTTTCACTCTTAAAAAAAGAATAAAAAAAATCTGTAGGCAATTTTTATTACTCCGTCATTACTTTTTGACTCAGTAACTTTGGCTAAACTCTATGACCTCTATTGACAGGGCTGTCATCTGTTGAAGATGACCAGTTAGTCATGCGCACAACTTTAAAATCATATAAAAGTTTCCTCCAAATTTAATAATTCATTGTAACTACATATTTTCTTCATAACAGAGTGTATAATATGTAGTACATCGAGGTGTCTTGGTTGATATCTAAACTGCTGGTTTCTGTAGCACTTCACTGCAAATGCAGACATCTATTACAGCTCACCTGCTTGTTTAGGTAAGCTCAGGGCATACCATCCATTTTTCACGCACTCTAATTTCTGCAGGAACCTAACTTGCATAAAGGGCCAGCAAGCATCTGTGGTACACCCCAGGCAAGTCCTTCCTTAAATGTTTGGCAGGTTAGACCCCTTGGTATGGCTACGTACATGTTGTACTATTGAAATGTAGCCTGAGAAATTATTTTCGACAGGATATAGGATTTTCATGGTTACTCTGATAGTGTTAAGTGACTAATTATCTCCGGCTTTCAAATCAGAGGTGATGAATCCATGCTGTTCTACACTATTTCATTTTATAACTTGTTTCTTTACAGTCTAAAGGATCTCTTCAGCGCCACTTTTTATTTTACTATGTAGGTACACTTGCAAAAATAAATGACTTCTCAGATAATGTGTCCAAATCTATAGAGAGAGCTTTGAAGGTGAGCAACCTACTCCTGAATTTGCATTTGCTGAATCCAAGTATTCAGAGGGAAATCAGTGAAAGGAGCAGAGCAGTGAACAGATGTGCTGTCGTTGTCCTGTGTGCTTGATTTGGATTCCACAGTGATTGCAGCCCAGTTAAGGTCAGCAATTTAATTCTTAAGAATGGGGTTTTACTGTGATCCTGGCTGAAGGCTAAGATTGTAAAACCTGACATCACTAACATCCTTACTTACATAGTTCTCTCCCATTTCCCTTTCTTATGAAAGTTTGTAGAGTTGGCTTGAATTGTTTTCTGTATCTTTCCCTTTTTATTGCAAAATACATATCTAGTTAACAATAATTCCAATTTTATATTTTTCTATCTTTTCTTTGTACCTTATCTAGCTTTTTCTGTACATTGACTGAAAATGAATATTTTAGAAGCTTTTCAGCACTCAAAGGTCTCATATTATCCACCTGATAATGTTCCTGATTTCTTTATTGATCTACTATCTTTGTCTGCTTTCCATTTTTAAGCTATCACAAAGAATATCTATCCCTTTCTTTTACTGCTTAGAAAACAATGAGAAAATTGTTCTCCAAAATAAGCACAATAGATGCCATTGGAATTTCTTATTTGATACATCAGTCATCTTACCAAATTCAAACACAGCTAGAAATAAAAAGTTGGACTAAAAAAATAAAATGAGGATGAGTACTCTTTATCCTTATATGTTCTAGAACAAGTCTATAAATACAATGAGACTTCTGCATGTAACTTCTGTCATATTTTTGAATACTGCATTTAAAACACAATCATTTTATGTGTGATTTACCAACTGAACAAAAATATCATGTCAAATTTGCTTTATTAAATATGTTTAAAAGGCAAAAAATATTATTGTATGCAAAGAAATACTGATTCTGTAAGGGAAAAATTACACATTTTTTAAGGAGGGAAATACGTACAAGTAAAAATTTATGGTGCCTCAAACTAAGCAGATGTATTACATATATTTTGTTCTTTGTTTTCCAGGAATAATTCCATGTTTTGCACCTAATTAAGTGTAGTTATAGTTTTCATATGATTTTCCAGTCTATGTGTACAATAAACTGGATGGGATTGCAATCAGAGTAACAGCTGTTAGAGCTCTCATTTTGAAGGAAAAACAACTACACATCAAAAAATAATGAGGCTGAAGACAATTGGCTCACCTGTTTGCGCATGGGCAGCAAGAGCTTTCAATTGTCTGGACTGCAACCAGTGTTAGAAAAGGTGCAGCATTAAAAAAGCTAGAGGAGAAGGGAAACAATTACACTCAAAGTATCTGAAGCAATCACTAAAACACGCACACCATGACACCATTTAACACCATTCTAGTCCCCAGTTTTCTTCTCTGTCATTGTATTACCCTGTGTCATATCTAAAATTACACTGTAAACTCCTTGGGGGCAAGTTTTGTCTCTGAATTAACTATGCAAACTGCCAGAAGTCTTGGGGTGCTGTATAATAACCTTGTGGATCTCATTAGTTTGCAGATATATCTCGATACAAGTAGCAGCATGTGTTTAGTTTGCTAACAAGGACAGTAAAAATCAGGAATTTTCCCCATTATTTCCTGTTACCTGCTTCTGACTCTGTCTAAACCTGTGTGCACAGACATTCATACAAGTACTACTTTGTAGAACCTCAGTCCTGCATATCTGTTAAAAAAAGCATAGGTTCAGAGTTCAAATGGAAAAAATATTTTTTTTTTTTGTATTTCAGTGTGGCTCAAGCTTAGAAGGAGATAGATGCTCAGTATCTCAAAGAATGTTCTCAGCAATTCAGCCTGCTTATCCCTAACTTGGGCAAAATTTATGATGAAATCTGAAGAGCTACAGTCTGTAAGTCCATGAATGCCTGCTGTTTCTAAAGTCTCAGATCTTAGTTGCTGGCTCACTGGGAATTCTACCTTGTGTGGTACTGAGTTGCTTCATCTCTCATTGACTTCAGTTAGAGTTGAAAGGTTCTCAGCAGGTGATGGCAGGTACCAGTAGAAATTAATTTTGAGTATCTAAATACTAACACTGAGAAAGAGTAATCCAATCTTGGGAGTGATAGGAAGCATTTTATCCTTATACCTGCCTGTCAGTAACTTACCCTCAAAATGGGCAGTAATGCTCTTTCTTCCCTCCCACCTTAATTTGGTGATCTCATAGAAAACAAATGTTTTGGGTGCTTTTGTAATTTTTTTTCCTATGAAATTGGTTACAGTGTGACTCCATCTGTGATAACGAATTGAATAGACTGGATGTGAATATTAGGCAAAGGATGGAAAAAGTGGAAACTATGCCAGCATCCTGCTATTAGGTATTTTTAACATATTTTGAAACTGCACCCAGTGCTAGAGATGAAGGAGAGATCTCACAAAATTCTGATAGTTTAGTTGGTTAATTGCAGCTGGGAGACTAATTTAGTTAGAAATTATCAGCATGTTAGTGTTCTAACATTTTTGTCAGATCACTGCCTAGACATTAGGTTGGTTTATATATCTGGAAATTTCCTTTGCTGGTATTTCCCCTACAGAACCTCTGGGTAATTCTGGATTTTCAGAAATTTGAAATAACTAAATTAGAAATTTGAAAGCAGCTGTATCTTGTACTGGTAATTCAGAAAGCCTTTGAATCATCTTTTAATTCTAAATACAGTTTCATAAGTTTGTTTGAATTTCTTGTCATCGTGTATGAAAGTTGCAAGTTTTCAACAGTCACTCTAACAAATTTTGTAACTTCTTACCTTATGTCAAATTTTAAAAGACTATAATCATCAATGATTATTAAAGTTATAAGGAGAATACACCTAACTTCCCAAGATATTATAAATCTCATCCATCAGTGTCTATGGGGAACAAAAACAAGCACTTGTTACAGAGTGCTCTGTCACGTGTTGTTTTCTGTATTGTGGTACTTACCTTCATTTTTTTTCCACTTTCAAGTTAAATGCAAAATGGATGGCATCAGATTTTGTGAAGAGTACCTATATTTTTTGTCTTAGTTCTATACGTTTTTTCTTTTATGCTATAAAGTTTTTTAAAATTCAAAATTTAGACTCAAGACCAAAATGTTCTAGAATCAGAATCTGTTTTTTGAAACTGCACTACTCAGGGTGACCTGTAAAGCATGATGTAAACTGTGTCGCAAGTGAATTTTTCTTCTGCATTTCCTTATGCCTACTGAATGTGCTTACTGAAAACATTGCAACGTTGTTTCTTTATACTGTGATACAATTAATTTGCTTTTTCCAAGGAAAATCTTTGTTTCTTCAGAAGGAAAGCACAGTCTTGAATTTTTTTGTAATCAAATCACTGTCATCTACAGAATGCACATTTTCTTCCTAGAAGCACCAGTTCCTTGAAAGCAGATTTACTTTTTTGGGTAACAAAAATGAATTCGTGAACTTCCTTCTTTTAAATTCAGATATACCCAAATAGTAGTGAAATATCTTCTACTTTGATAAAGTATACTGTTTTTTCACCTAATATTGCTACTTAAATTCAACTGCATCTTGCAGTACACTAACTTGTTGTACCACTATATCATCTGCATCTCTCACTTGGAAGATGTTTGCACAGATAAATAAAATCAGAAATCAGTAGGAATAGTTATTATTGATACTCATTTGACTTATACTCATTTGCTGAATAACTGAAGACTGGGAAGGGTGTGTAAGCCTAGGTTCATTAGCTGGTTTAATTCAGCCATCTAAAAGTTGTCACTCTGTCACCAAAACTCCCTTTGTAACTATGACAGAGAAAAAGGAGCTGCCAGAAAGTTCATCACTTCTATCTTAAACACTTAAAGAAGAGTCCTAGCTCAGTCAGCTTCTTTTAAAGATTGCTAAATTTAGGTGGAGAAAAACCCCTTTCACTGCTGGCGTACGTTTCCTAAATAAATAAATAAATAAATAAATAAATAAATGCTTGGAGATTGGCCTCAATGGAACAAGAACTGTGTCCAGTGAGTTGGATCACTGAGCTGGGTTTTTTAGTATCTTTTAATTAGGTACTAACTGATTCTCACTATCTGACTGTAGAACTCTATAGTTAATAGAAGTTTGTCATTAGGAACTTCATCAAAGGCTTTCTAAAAATATAAATAAGTAATGTCATCTGCTGTTTAAATTTGTAAGTTCCACTATAATATCCACAAAGTTAGGTGAGTAGAATTTTCCCTGTGCTGTACTATGCTAGTTATCTCTTATTAAATTATTGCTATCCCTTAGAGGCGTGTTCTGAAATATTTCCTACCTAGTTATTTTTCAGTGCTATTTCTCATTGCTAATTACCTGGAATTCTGTAGCTGACATCTGACCCAAATCTTAAGATTAAAAAAACCTGTTTTCCAATCTTTAAAAAGAACCTTGTTGGTTTTTCTGATTGACATGAAGTTTTATGTTTCGTGTGATACCCTCAAAACATGCATGAAGCATAGATCGGATCCTCTCAGATTCTTTAGAGTTCAAATTGAGAGGAAAAGAAAGGGAAAAGAAAGAGTAAAGAATTAATTTTAAAAGTCAACTACTTGCCCTTTTGTCTACAATTCATTCAGGGTCTGAAACAGCCTACACAACTTAGAATACCTAAGAAGACAGTTTGCATGGTTGTGAATCACTGAAGTATAGTGTAATTTGCTTTGTATTGCCCAGACCAAGTTCATCCAGAGATGTTCCTTACATACCAAAGAGGTAAACAAGTAATGGAAAGCTTAGTACTCCAACAGAAACATCCCCTTAACATCCTCTTCCTCTAGTTCTTCCTGTAAGCACAATTCCTTTTCTGTTTACAAAGAGGTTAGTGTGGGATGAAATTTAGCTCCAAACATAAATGACAAAAACAAACTTTTATCATGTGTGTGAAAGTGTCTACTCTGTCCAGAGCCACAACAGCAAACGCTTCTTTGTTGAAAGGCAGAAATACACTATTCTTCATCCCTCTCTCAAGAGGAAGAATACTGGCAGTATTCTTGGCAGGAATTGACACACTTCTATCTCAACTTCATATTTCTAGTACTTTGCCTTCGGAGTTCTGCAGATAACCCATTAAGTGCTCTATATTTATCAAGAATCAATAGTGATCAAGAAAGTTATGTAGAAAAACAAAAATGTCACCAGAACTCATGGTTTACCTCTTGTAGATCTTAACTGGCTTTGTGTAGAATGCCAGTGAATAGTGTTTGGTTGGTTTTGAAATTATGCTCGTCTCCAGTGAAAAGAAAACAGCAGTGTCTAAGCACTCTACAAAAATCTAGTGTGTCACCAAGCACAAGAAATTGAAGTGAGAGCCTTACCATCATTGTGTTGCTCTGTGCCATTATTAATTAATTTTTAAGTAATACTTAGTATTTGTAAAGAATTTAAAAATGAATTTTCACTATATTAAAATGTGCAAGTTTATATAAATTAATGCAATGTCAATTATTGTAATTAAGCTACTTATTCAAATTACTATTTTAAGAAAAAAATCTGTTTATGGAATATTTTCAATTTATTCATCAATTTGAGAATATGCAAGTTCATTTTGTACTTTATTTATCTACAATTTACTTTTTAGTCTCGTTCTTGGTGTTTTATTCCATAGTTGGCCCAAACACTCAGATAAATATACCATCTCCTCAAATAAGGAGATCTTCTGTTTTTATAAGGAGTGGGGATGCAGCTACTTCCATCTTCACTGGAGATTTGCAGAGAATATTCCTCAAGTAATTGTATTTGTAAAATCTGATTTTGACAGAAGTCAACTTAGCAACATGCTGTTTTCCTTTCTCTACCACACCAGATGAGATCAGCTACATAGGGTTTGATATATAGAGTTATGGGGGTTTGGAGGTCAATCATTATCTCTAAACAAGATTTTAGAGACAGATTATTTCCCCATTACCTACATTGCTCTGCACTCTTCATGAATTGTGGGCTGGACAAGGATTCTGCAGTGGTAAAAAGCTAAAGTAACACCCACTAGACAGGCCCAGTGATTACCTATCCTACTTACTTTCATCAGGTTTATCAGTGTTATATTGGCACTCTGAAACTGTGGTTATCCAAAGGTTGCTTGAATTGAATTATGAGACAATACCAAGTGACCCAAGATCAGAAAGGACAAACAAGTTCAACGTCTTGAGCTGACCCATCTGGTCTCATTGCTGTAACTCATTTATTAGAAAACTTAAGTTTTTGCCTTGGTAGGACCGAAGGCTGGTTGTAGAGTACGTAAACACCATAATTTTTAATTTATGAGGAGGCAACTTAGTAGTGTTTGGCAGATTTAGTAAGGTCTCTAAGTAAATAAATAAAGGAAAAAAAAAAAGCCACAACACAGAAAAACATCACAAAATGCACTGACTTCTGCTTTATTCATTTCCAGGCACCATTTAGTTCAGTGTGTAAGATAAGGGAATTGTTTGAGAATAAACATATTCTAGATGACAAAATTGGGTTGTAAGACTCAAAGAATAAAGGGAAGGTTGTTTGGGGAAATGCCTAGGGTAGCAACTTTTCCAGCTCAGTGAGAGATTTCTTGATGCACATTGTTTTGGAGTTTAATATTGCAAAATAATTTCTTTTTTTTTTAAATCACCATAATATTTATTTACATAGTCATAGTGGTGATAGAAATAGCGTCCCTTCTTGTTCCTTTAACACGCAGTACAATAATTACATTTGTTAATGTGTCATAAACAGATTTATATCCTCTTCTGATGAAAAATCTAAATGATACAAGTTAAAAATATTAACACAACATTTTACAAAAGAATAACTCATGATATATCATTTATTTCCATGAGTTATAGATGACCTCATAACTCATGAGTGATGGAGCAAAACAGAGCTGGAAGTGAGTTAGGAAAAATAATCAGTAGAAATAAATGGTGTATACAGAATCAGCCTGCTCTACAAGTTCTTTTATGGAACACCAGTTTTCATTGTAGACTGTGCATTGATGGACTGTAATTTTTTATCTTAGGTGCTGAAGCAACATTAGTGCCTTGGTCGAAGTGTGAGTGCCTGGTGGTATTGCCGGTGGTTTGGAAGTAAGAAATATGCATGCATATAAGTAAGGGGTTATGTTGCATTTTTTACTTTTGCTCCTGTAAACTATTATTACCAACACAGGCAAAGGGGAAATTATTACAGATTGACAAGAAAGAGGAGATTATCAAATTTTAATAATTTTTTGGTAAATTCCTCATCAAACAGTACAGAGATTCTGTTTCCCAGAATTTGCAGACAGCCCTGTATCAAATATAGAGGAAGTGGTGGAGAGAGCAGGTGGAGTCAGAGCATAAATTGGTAACACATTTAGAGGAATTTGCTTTCATCCTCCTGGCTGTATAATTTACCAGGAAAGATAGTAACATTCCAGGTACACTGTCAAGAGCTGAATTGTCTTTGTGTTTACCTCCTGCTCCTACAGTGTTTTATTAATACTAAAGAGTTTCCAAATGAGGATCTATGTCACTGTTTTCTCTACAAGGTAAATGGGGACAACTCACCTGAAATATGGCTCATCCTCTAAAGGAACCTATCTTTGTATCTTGATTACATAGGAAATGTAGATAACTGAGCTTCAGTGCCTCAAAAGGCACAATAGATGCATAGCTCAAACTAAACTTTGGTATCATGATCTGCAAAAATTGCTACTGCGCTTTATTCACAAGGGTGAACAAATAGCGGTAAAGAATTAACTTTGACCAGTACAAGAATTTTGGGTGCTGATTGCTAAAAATGGGACTGTTAAAAAAAGGGAAAAGTTATTAAAGCTGGGGAAAACTGCCTTATAGAGAGGTACGACAAAAAAGAACTTGTTCCGTATGGCTTCCCAAAGAAGTTGTGACTTGCTTATGATCTAAAAGTATAAAAAGAAAGTAAACCAAGTGTTAAAAGACTAGCAGAAGAAAAATATCTTGCAATAAGAACTCCTGGCTGGAAGCTGAAGCCAAACAAATTCAAATGAGAAATTAGGCACAATTTCACAGCAGCAATGGTATTTAACCTTCAGAGCAAAAAAGCCAAGGGCAATGATTCTCCATCTCTCTGCCTTCAAATCAAGACTAGATGTTTTTCTGTAATATGTTAAAACAGAAACTACTGAACTGAGTGCAATTGAAAATGAAATTTAATGACCTATGATATACAGGGTCAGAATATATGATCTAATTGATCCTTCCTGTCTTGAGCTGTATGAAAAAGTTAATGGACCTGCACCATTTTATGGACAAAGAATTTGTCTTTCATGTCCATTACTCAGCAATTTTTTCCTTTTTTTTTTTTTTTTTCCCAACTGGTTTGTGTAAATTCATGTAGAACTGGCTTTCCTTTGAAAGTTTTATTCCATGTATTACTGTACTGAGAGACAGAAGGCCTATCAACTCCTCACATTACATTTGTTTTGCTAAATTATTTCAGTTTTCTAAAAGCTTTAATGCCATCCTTGTCACTAGCTAATGCCAAACAAATATGCTTGGCAATAGGATCTTTGCACTCACATGTTTATGTCCCCAATTAATTCAGATGTAATCATTCACTACATCTTCATTCCCATATTTCTCTTCCTCTGTGTCTCTGAGGTTTTGAGTAATTAGAAGGTTGGAATTACAAATTGTCATAGTCTGTGGAGTTTTATTACCTTCTTTTTTTCACCTCATCTTTAAGCAGAATTTTATTCTCCTGTCTCTTCTTGCCCTGAAGGTCTATACTACCTCCCTAGTGCTATCCTTACTCTTTTTCCTATGTAGTAGCTTAATCCCAGATTGATTCATTATATTTCTCCAAGGCTCACTACAGCAATTTTTCAGTTCTGATTTTTCTCATGATACACACAGCTCTACTTTCTCCCCTGTTTCTTTCATGTTTGTGTCTTCCAGAAAGTCTGGAAGCCCTGTGTTTAGAATTTATACCCTTCCTTTGGAAAAAATCATGTTTCTTATGTAAGTACTACACTGCCATGCGTTTGATTACCAGATGTTCATGTTTTCAATATCATATTTCTGTAATGACATCTCCAGAAACAGCATCCTAGTTACCCACTGGATGCAGAGGCACCTCGTGAATAGTTTATAACTCTGCTCATGGAAGGTTTTCCTAAAGTGTCTTTTATTGCTTAGTTTCATGGTGATTCAATCGTCCCATTCTTGAGCAAGTTCTTTTTAACCACTATTACTGATTCTATTAGTTCTAAGCCTCAGCTCTCATTGCTCTAGTATAATAATTACACATTCTTTTTCTGCTTGTGAGAGTATCTTTAAAAATGGGGCCTTATTGTTGCTGTTTTGGTCAGGATCTGAACTTTCTAAAGAACAGTGAAAATTCTAGTTTTGCGTAGTGGAAATTTCAGTAACTGACAGAACTAATGAGTCCTTTTAATTCAGTGCCATAACTTTAATAGCAGGCAGTGTCAGATGCTTGATTGGAAAGTGAAACAGTTTTTCAAAGGGAAAGATTTTTGAAAACCAGTTAAGCACTAACTGGCTTACTTTTTGACATGAAACTTATCTACTATTTATACATTAATTATTTTTTTTAATTTATTTTTGAACCACTCTCTAACTTCTCTTGATGCCTTTTAGGAAAGAATATTTCATTAGTTGTATGCATTTTTGAAGCATATGTGGAAGCTGTGAACTGACATGCATATCCCAAACCTAAGTATATAAAAATTATTTCCTGTCTCCAATAGTTTAGGAGGCATATCTTTCTCCCAACATCAGATTATTCCTTATGACGTGAGGTGTGTTTGATAGTTTTTCACTGATCTCTTCTTGCTGCAAAATTCACTTAAAATTGTACAAAATTTAATTGCATTCATTCTTTTCGCTGCAGCTGAAAGATTTCAAAGCCTTGGTTCTCTGAAGTTTTAGTTTCTATATGCTTTTAACATTCTATCAATTGGAAAACTTTTTCTCAAATGTGTATTAGGGATGAAAAACTTAATATCCAAAGCTTTCAAATAGTAGAATCTTTAATGGCATGGCAGTTTGGTTCTGGAGTAAGATTTGGATCAGCAGACTGAGAGGTAAGATAGTCTCTAAGAAATCATTTATCCTGGTCTTTCTTTTAGAATGTTTGGAATTGAAGGAAATTTTAGCTTGTAAACCAACTGTGGAGTAGAAAATAAACTGCAGATGAACTTCAGTTGTGAGCTGAACTCATTGTGGTTTCCTTTTAAAGCCTATCACTTAATTGGAATCTTGCTTGTTATCAATTAAAATTGCTATCATGTGAATCTGGGGGAAAAAAAGCCAATTTTCCTACTATTAAAATATAAACTGCTTTCATTTTGCAGGATTTTAGGGTGCTTTTAATTTTTACTAAAGTGTCTACAGGTTTTGACATTTCAGTAAAAATTACTTCATTTATTAAAATATTGGGGAAAAAGGTTTTGTTGAAAAAAGTTCTTAAGGAAGTAATAATAAATTTTTAATTGAAACTGACAATGTTATGAAAAAATGTATACATAACAGAAAATACTAGAAACATGGACAGTCTTATGTAATTTCTGGGGAAAAATAAAGTATTAGAATGCAGACCCTGGAAAACCTTACATACAAAGCTACAATAGAGAGAGAAAAAAATTACAAGTTTGAAATATTCAAAGTTCACTTTTTTGTATAAGTTCATAAGCAAGAATCATTATAATGAATGCAAAAATATTCACATTTTTCCCAAAATATTATATGATTCTTACATATTTTTGAAGTTTTATATTATCATTAGATTAAGAAAAAGATTTGCAAGTAATGCCTAGAGCATCTCCAGAACTCAAACAGAATCAGCACTGATACTTGTCCAAATGTTATTTCAAGTAGGGAGTTGAGAGCTATGAGTATGCAGGGAATGCTGCCACAAAAACATGAACACCAAGTGAAGGGCATCCCCAAGTTTCATAGAGGCTGGATCTGTTTGTGAGGATGCTTCACATGATTATATTACATGACACTGTTCAACTTTGTATAGAAGGTTCCTAGAATCAGATGTATGGCACATTCATTGAGGGCATTTAGCACGAAGCAGGACTATCACTAACCTGGAATATAGTTTCTGCTGCTGCTTGAAGCTTTTACTGAAATGTCGTGGAACAAAGACTGAAAGGATACTGAGTCCCCAAAGAGCAGGGATTGGGCTGAGGCATTCCCATCCACCAACTTTCTTTTAGATTATTCTGGTCAAGATGTTATTTTTCAAAACAGGGAAAAATCCTGAACCAGATCAGTAGAGTCATATCATCTTGGGAAAAAGTATTCTTTGACACATTTTTCCTCAGTAATTAGCAAAAGGGAAAAATAAACCATCTCCTTATCAGAATTAGCACACAATAACACCATGTAAAAACTGGATTCCTGGAATGAAGAAAACTCACATTTTTCCTGATGTGATTATCAGAAGTGTTTCTAGTATCTCATTCAGGATTTTATTTCTTAATCCTAACATTCTACTACTGTGTCATTTGCCATCATTCAGGAGAACAGGTAAGGGCATAGAACAGAAGCATAAACCTGATACTCAGCTCACCCATAAACTCAGTTGTAAACTCAATATCAGAAAAGTAAACTTGAATAATTTTTTTTTCCAGTTTCAGTATAGATGTGGAAAGGTATGATTTTGCAAGAATAGATTATAATGGAAAAAGATGAAGTGTCTGCCTTTTTCCTACCATGAGTATGGGTGTAAAGGTAATATTCAGATCTAGCACACACTTTAGGGATGTGTTGATAAAAATATGATACAAATTAGTTCAGTAATTTTCCATATCACTTTTTAATTTCATTTCCCTGTAAACAGGGAATGGTAATGCTAACATGACCACTAATAGCCATCAGAAGTCAGTTACCTAGTATTTTGTTATTGTGCACTCAGCATTTTGTAGAAGAGTTCAAAGTTAGTTAAGTTAAAGTGATGCTCATGTTCTCTAATGCAAAGATACCTGTTGGATGATGTCATCTAGGTTTACCTTCTTAGTGTTTTTAATAGAGATGTAAATCTGAAACAGTCAAGTGTGTGTAGTGCCCTGTCAAAGAATTGTTAGAGAAACACCATTTGCTTGAAAAACATTGTGGGAAATTTGTTTTAGTCCACCACTAAGAAATAATACCAAAACCTGAAACCTTATATAAGAAACTTATTCTCCAGTCTATTTGTGTATGCACTTGTAAATATATAGGAATGGCAAGATTATCCACTGAAATATATACTTAAAACAAAACCACAGTGACCATTTCCTAATAATTCTTAGCATTTAATTTAGTTTTTAAAAGTACATTGGGCATCATACTGATGGTTTTTATAGATCCACATGTCACAACCAAAGGATCTTACTCCTGCTTGGTAATATTTTTCTTACAGCTATCCTTTGGGTTTTTTCCCATGTGCAGAACTTTACATTTATCTATACTAAATTTCGCCTACTGTGAAGAGTTTGCAGCCAAACCATCCTTTCATAAATCAGGGCAATTCATGCCAGTGAAGGCTATCTGAAGCATGTGCCCGGAAAATTCTCTTAAGTGTACAATTGTCTGGGAGAGAAGTAGAGTTCAGAGGCAGCTAATTTCTGCAGTAGGTTTTCTATCACTGGCAATGGGCAGTAATAGAGATTATATTTTTTCTTTGGAGCAGTAACTCTTGAAAAGGATTAAGTACCAACGAAATGCAGATTCACAGCCTGGGTTTTTTTGCATTTTTTCCCTTTTTCTATTTAAGAAAATGTAAATGAAAAGTACTGTTTTGAGCATTTCATTTTAATTTATAGTAGTTCTTCACCAGGATAATAAATACCAACTTATTTACTTCAGAGGATTTGAGAGGATTACTTAGTTAATGTTTAAAAAGCACTTTGAAGATAAAAAGCACTATTGAGCTGCTTAAGACTTACTGAATAGTTGATTATCTAAAGGTCCCATTCTCCCCCCTACAGGTTATTTCTACACAGGGGAGAGTAAACTCTGAGCATCATATCATGGCTTTCAAAGCCAGGCTTTTAAAATATTATTGGTTTCAAAAATTTGGTTTTTAGTGGCCTGAATCTGATTCCTTTGAAGTCAATGGCAAAAGTCCAACAGATTCCACTGAAGCATGATATAGCTGCTCAGAATAAACAGATTGAAACCATGGTTAGAACAGCTATTCACATTATTTACATTTTATCTTACTTAATGTGTATAAATGTATATATGTGTATCTATACTTACATATATGCACACACATATATATTTGTACATATACAGATGGTGGTTTGTGATGAGTAAGATATGTTTTCATTTGGGACTTTAGGTATATGGAACTCATTCCTTCATGAAGAGCCACTTCTGAAGAGAGACACTGACTTTGCTGAGAACCTCCACAGGCAAAATATGGGGAAAAAAAGCTCTGAAAGGATCCACCTGGCTACTGTGCTGTGTCAGGTAATTAGCACTCCTTCCTTCAGCATCTTAACTGTTAAAAACATCCTTAGTGATCAGTGTAAAGTAAAAGTTACTTTTTGCTGAGGACAGGAATCTCACTTTGGACTAAATGGTTTGGGAAATACAGTTGCACACATATCAGATCTTTACTGTAGAAGACATCAGTCCTGCAAACACTAATATATATATACCTAATTTTGTAAACAAGAAATACCTCTGGATTCTGGTATGACTGATTATGAGTCAGATGTTAAGTATTTGTTAATACTAGCACAATTATGTCTTGAATTCATCGATATATGCCACCTGAGGAAAAAGTAATGAGAGTTATATATTTAACTGGAGTTCATAATTGATTTCTCCCTAAGATAAAGAACAGTATCTCAACCTGAACTCATTTAAATTTGACCTTTTAATGTGCTACAGCAGCACACTCTCTTATGCTTTTAACTGTGTTGGCTCTTAAATCAGGGTCTAGATGTAAAAGGTCATGCTGAATTCTTGAGTTACATTTTTAACAAGAACCACTTTTAGGGTTTTTTCATGATTAACACCAAGAACATGCAGGGATTGCAAGAGGAAAGGGTAAACAAGTGAGAAGGGATTTCCTTAACAAATTGGTTTCTATGCCCTTGTTTTTGAAACCATACACTAATCTGATGATACTAAACACAGCTAAAGAAGCTCCAAAATAAAACAATAGTTAATATTTATAGTGAGAATATAAATTGTGAGTTAAAAGGTGAATGCTTGGCCCATGTGTGTCAGACATTTCCGAAGTCCAGAAGTTGATTATAACTTTATGGGTTTACGCTTCTAAAATATTCCTCTCACACAGAATCTCATGAAATATGTGTGTGTTTACAGGAAATTGTGGAAATAGTGACTCATCTTTTCAATAATTTACACAGGATAATTTCTTGAAAAGCAAGATCAGCAGGGGCTTTTTTCCCTGATTGCAAAGGATATGATTAGCTACCTCTGGATACTTTCAAAACAAGGAGAATTTTCAGAGTACGGTGTAAGTGACATTTGCTCTTTGGCAATACAGGTTTACTACTAGTTGCTCCAGTCCTCTAAACCATAGCCTCATGTCTGTTACTAGGGTTTTTCAAAACTTCATTTCCGACTGATGTTACACTTTCCAAACACTATCTTATGTAAACGTCACAAAATGCTTCCAACACATAGAAATCTCTCAGGTTTCTCCAGCTCTTCTTGGGCTGTTGGTGCCTACTTTCTGTAGGCCATGATGTTTTTCCTAAATATGATTTGAGAGATTGAATGCAAGTGATGGTCAAAGATTCTAAAAAGTGACTGAAACCTAAATTATATGTTCTATCCTCGAATACTGCGAAAAGGAATGGAATTACATGATGTCACTGAGGGAAATGGAATACTAAGTGTTGTGACACTGCTAAGTCCAATTCAAGTGGATCAAGCAACAAGCTGTGTCAGAAAAAGGTTTTCACACACGTACACAGAATTAACTGAACCCCAACCCAATGACCAGCCCAGTTAGGCAGCACAATGAAGCCCAAAGGAATCTGACACTCCCTCCAACCAGTCTACATGTCAAGCTTTTAGGCAAAGGCTCAGCACCAATGCATAGCAGTTCCACCTCAGGCACTCTCCTTCTACACTGTGTTGGGTGACCACATAACAGTGTTCCTCCCCAACCCCAGCCTCTACTGTCAAGTGTCTTTGTAGCCAGATGCTGACACAACTGCCAATTAGATTGCAGCACACCTTTCCAGCAGTTTCAGGTAACATTCTCCTGTCAGTTGTTGATCCCTGGCTCACACCAAGGACCATTACACTTAGATCCTCTTTGCGTGTCAGCCATGGCTCATTATGCTCAAGTCTTGTTTCCAGTGTCCTCTTGGCCATGGTACATTATACTTAGTCACTCAGCCCTCAGTCAAGGCAAAGCCATATTGCTACTATGTTAAATGAAGACTATTTTCTATGTATCCCCACTCAAAGTAAACATGGTAAGTTTATGAAAATTTGGGATGATTTTCTATATCATATTTCTGCATCCCAAATACTGAAGCTGCCTGTGGATGTTCTAGTCCATGATGTAAGCTACAAGATCTATTTGGGTTCCACCAGTTTGCAGCTGAAAACCATAGCTCCAAGGGGAACAGGAATAACATAACAGCAATACTGATATAATGCCATTTTTCCTTGCCTACATCTCCTATTGCAGGACCTGCAAGAAGAAAGGGCACAGAGTTGCCACAACAGATAAAACATGTCTCCAGGTTATTGTTAGAATGATGGCAGAAATATAATGAACCCTTTCAAGTATTCCCATAGACAGCCCCGCAGAACCAAACAGTATTTTCTTAATGAAGAAAATTCAGCAGCTTTGTTTCTAAAAAATAGAGCAGGTTCTTGCAAATGTTCAAACATAACGTGATGTCCAGCATAATGAATATGTTAAATGAATAGCCACAGGATACAGAAAATGTTCTACAAGTCTGCTCCATTAATCTTCTAAGAGAGTGAGAATCTGCTACAACATCAGAATTTTCTTTCAGGATTTTTTTATTTAAAGCTTATTGTAGTCTTAGTTTCATTCTGAGCCTGCAAATAGTAGCTAAAGAAATTTGGCCAGAAACTTGACAGAGAGTGAAATAACTAACTAGTATTAGTAGTCATCAATTAGAAAAGCAAACAAAAAGCATGCATTTCAAAAGTCTGTATGTAAAAAGTACACTTCTGAACTGCTGAAGTATTTTAAATTCTTAGAGTGACCTGTATGACCTTCTCTTCAATATGCCCCACATGAATAATGTAGCCACCCCAAACTCATGCCATTAAAAAATCGTAATAACTGTCTGACATGCACATGTAACATTACACTGGGGCTCAATTTGGCCCAGAGCATTCCATTAAAACACAAAGTGAGTTTCAAAAGAGTATGTTAAAACGAAACATCAGCTATAATGAAAAAAAGGAAGTAGAACAGAGTGGGCTTTCGGTATTAGTATGCATTTTCCTTTAGAGAACATTTTGCCACGCTTGTACTATCCATAATGCCACTCCATATTTGATGTACAATCAATCCACATTTTATTTTGCCTTTAAAATTATCCTATGAAATGTACAAGGCAATCAATGTACTGTGCTCTAGAGAGATGGTGGTATTATTTGAATTGTTATTGCTACTTAATATTTAGTTTTCAATAAAGCCTTGATTATGGTCCATTGTGTTAGCTACCCTACAAGTACTTAGGAAAATGTGGCCCCTAATCTAAAGTTCAGCATTTCAGTTTGAATTAGGAAGCTTTGGTAAACTTAGAAAAAGACAGGTGAAGCACATTACAGTGGCCTGGTTAATTATTTACTCCATGCTACCCCTGAACATGGAGAGACTAAGATCACTCTATCATCTTGGCATTCTCGTATCAGTTCATATATAGGATACCAAAGAAATTCTATTGGAATTAATGCTTTTTAAGTGTTTCCAAAGACCTTTGACACTGCACAATAGAGAATTGGACTTTACTTAGCTTAAAAAAATTGTCTTCATAGTACTCTGCAGAGCTCGGCCCCTTACTTTGGCAGTGAGGATTTCAGTCACAGCTGGATGAAAACTGAAAACCTACGAGTGTGTTTGCCTTTTACCAAACACCCATAGATGTCCTTCATGTGAAAACTGTATTCCAAAGAGGCAAAGAAAGAGTGGATTAATCATATTAATGATTGAAGAAGGTAATTTAAGGTTCTGAAAATCCTGGACACATTTTGGCTTGACCAAAGAGTGCAGGTGAGGGTTCTCTTAAGTAACATCAGTAGGGTTATCGGTGAGGAAAGGGGTTGTCCCTAAGACCAGATGTACATAGAATTTTTAATGTCCGTGAAATTATTGTGAGGCAGACTTATTCCCAGAAGACAATAAATGAACCCCTTGGATTCCTATGTCTATAAAGCCATTGTGGCTACTGAGTACTTTTAAATCTCAAATATTATCAATGCATCTATTGCATAAAATGACCTACATTTATGCACTGCTCCCCACTGCAAGGTATTTATTACATGAGGTAGCCAGTGCTTCACAACGTGCCAGTCTGCATGAAGCTTTAATCACAGTTGTATGAAACTTATGAGTTGATGTCATTGTACATGTGCTGCAATTAACTTTATGTACCCATACTTTTATATTAAATCCAAATTTTTAGTCCACTTCTTTTGCACTGACTAAATCAAAGTCACTCTTTCATTTCCTTGCTTCCTTCTTCAAATTGGAATAAAACAAACAATTTCTTAGTTTTCCGCTAGAAATAGGGCAAATTTTATATAACAAAACAATACAGAATAGTTCTTTTCCAGGTTAATATGATACACACCAGCTTTCAGCCTGTAGTGAATTATGTAAGGAAGTGGTAAATAGGGATTTGGAAGAGTCTGATGGGTCTGTTACTAACATTGTAATACTGTTGAATATGAAATTTATTTTAAAGTTTCCATCATATGGAAAGTACTTATAGTACTTACCAAAAGCACTTCCGAACACAGAAAAAGGCTAAACTTAGTAACAGCCAGCCTGTCCTTCTGCCTCCTTTTTTAGTATTCCTGCTTTTCTTGGAGGTCATTTTTAATGAGTATTTACAAGCACCTGAAAAATCAGGTGCATAAATTGACTAACAATTAAGGTAGCAAAAAAAGAGAATAATTTAATTACTAGTTTCTATATATAAGTCCACTTGTTATTGTGTAGTATGTCTGCATGTTTATCATAAAGCAATTACTGTAGCACCAAAGAAAAGGGATGTTTTCATTGTGTTGCAGTTGTGAAACTGGATATAACATGAAGGAAAATAATTTGCTTTCAAGCTTATATGTCACTGGGTACAGTTGGAAGAATGTTATCAAGATTTAATATAGCAAGTGCTTAATTATTTCCGTATAACTTTTACCCCCCATTTAATATCATTGTCTGTCTGGAGTGCCTGTTGACCTAGTTTTCAATTAATTGCAATGAGAATAAAAAGTTGCCTTTAAAGCAGTGAATTTTTTTTACTGCATTACCCATGACAGCTGAAATGGTGAAATCATAACTGATAAACTTTGTTTCCATCATCAGTAGTGAACTGGCATTATTACCCAAAATCTTAGAAAACAATAATGACGTTAGAAAATATACAGAATGTTGAGAATAGGACTCCACAGAAAATATGTTTATTTAGAAGACAGAAAGAAATTCTTTTATCTACAAATATAAAATAAAAGGCCCAGTGATTTGAGTATTAACACACTAACTATCCTATGAAATATTATCAGATTATGATATGATTTCCAGGAATATTATTTCCAAGAAGGAAATGCTGAAAAGGTGAATATAATTTTTAACCTTTCATAACTGCCCACTAAGGACAAACAATCAGTATCACTTTCCAGTGTATAGCCATTTAATCTTTCTTGTTGAAAATTTCAGGTAAGTTTACTCTTTGTTTAAAATTTAACCACTGAAGTAGAACAAACATGATAGTGACCATGCCCCTTTATAGAACAAGCTTTGGTCCAATTCTTCAGTTATCTTTTGGGAACCTGAGTCCCATTGAAACCCAGAAGGTCTAGAATTCAGAACACTACTGAAGAATGTTTAAGACCTAAAATCAAGGTCCTTCTTCACCTGAGAGGATTCAAACCTTGTAGTCTCAGAGACTGAGTTAGTCCTACATGCACCCAGAGTCAAAATACCAGTCATCACTGTATAGAGTTTAGCTACCATCAAATGACATCACAATTTTATAGTGGTGTTAGTTTCATCAATTTTGAGTCAAGAATTTTAATGCAACTAAGACACACAGATAGAAACTAAAGTCAGCAGATGGTAAATACTCCCAAGTACCTGTGACTTATCTGTTGTGCATCCATCATAAGTCCTTCTACTTTTTTTCAGAAAGTTCTCTCAAAGTAAATGCTATTAGAGCAAATGGATAGCAATTAGGTTGCTGCTGACATCTCAGAATAGAGGATATCTGCATACAATTTAAGTAATAGGCAGACTGTAACTTACAGCATTAGAGACATTTACTGAATGCATTTCATTCAGCACTGTAATAGCTATGGACTGTATTCAGCACTTGTTAGCAAAATCAGCCTCAGCTAACTGAATCTTATTTGTCTCTTTCCATTTCATTATTCACCATCATTTGTTGTTGATACCTACACTATTAACACCTCATGAATCATCTTAGAGCAATTTAATCAGCCAAGTTGTCCCGTCACTTTATATTGGTCAACTCAGGTTGCATTGGTATAAAGTTAAAGAATAATTTAGCCCAATGACTGCAAATTAAAGGAGATGATGTTTGTAATATAGAGTGCATTCTTACTGTTTGGACTTCAAGTTGGTTTCCCTTTAGTAGGTCTTTTTTCCCGTGTAGCTCACATTGATGACAAGGCTTAACAGTGGCCATTAGTAGCTATTAGTGCAATATGGCTCATAGGTATCATCCACTGCTAACTCTCAGACTGGCTGTTATTACCCATAAAACAACTTCTAAGTATGCAAGTCAAGCATGCTGGTATTGTCACGATCAGCCATGGACAGTCCATTGTCTGCAAATACATAATTAATGTTCAGATCTTTGTTAAAAAAAGCATTTTATTTTATTTTTTTTCCATTCCCAGTGTTTTCCATATAGCTGGATAAGAGAAGGACTGAAGACAGAAGTATATGAGAAGATCAAGGAAGAATACAACAGGAGTCAGAATTCTGATAAATTATAAGATCTTATATCAAGAGATGCCCATGTAAGGCTTTATTCATTAATGCGAGAGGTTATTCAGTGGTTTGTTGGGGAAAAAAAATAACTGTGAAGAAGGCCTTAGACACCATGCATTATGTAATTATTTTTAAGTTAATTTATGAACTTTTACAGGCACCTGTAAACTACAAAATACAGTGAAAGGTACATATGATTCCTCTCTTTGACCTGTCAAAAAGACAGTGCAAAATGACATTTTGCACCATTTGCACCAGGTAGCTAACTCTTTGGTTAGTTTGGGTTGTTTCTGCCCTTTCCTGCAGGTGTTGTATTTCAGGTGCTGAATCTGCAGTACTGAGCAATTTCTGTTGCTTTCAGCTGTAAAGCAATTGGCAAACAACCAAGCCCATGAGGGGTGGGTATCTCAGCACTATGAGGCATTTTTCACTAACTGTTGAGGGATTTTTTCAACCTTTAAAACCTGAGAGGTAATGTCACAGGGACGTGGGAATTTGAAAGCATGATGCCATAGATGAATAAAATATTATGCTCCAAAGGCATTAGGCAGCTGTTTTGCACCCATACATATATAGCATTTAATAGTATCTGTTCTACGTAACTAACTGCAAACAAAACTAAAAAGGGCATTCCTAAACAGTAAGCTGTTGCCCAAACAGCAGTTTATGTTGTTATTTTCCCGAGGACACTAGAAACACTGATAGTACTTAGACACAATATTGAGTTTTACTTGGACAGTTTAAACCAAGGATGCTCAATTTGCAAGGCAATTGGGGCATCAACAGTTCATATTCATTTAAATTAACCTAAACAATCGTATTATGGAGTCAGAGTGACTTAAAAACCTAATAAAAACATTTTGTCTCTTACTAGTTTTCTATAGACAATGTTGATGAAAATTGGACCCAAACATTTCCTGACACCAAAGTGTTTTACTAATTATATCCTTGGGTTGTTTTGTGGGGGTTTTTTGTTTGTTTGTTTTTTTGTTTGTTTTGTTACATTTTTGTAGCCAGGAACAAATGCATATGGTCACTTTAATTTGTTTTTCTGTTGCAAAGCTGTCAGTCAGCTTTTGGCAGTAGGGACCATTAGGCAAATGACTAGCACCTTCATTCCGTTTTTGTGATCACACTGTAGGACTCAGGATATTAAAGGGAGATGAGGCAAAGAAGCTGAAGAGGCATGATAGATGAGGGATTTTTCCAGCAGACTTCTGGGAAAAAAAGACCAAAGTAATAGAAAGAAGCTGTCAGGATATCAAACTAATTTTTAGGTTTTTTTCTGTGTATTTAGGAATACAAATCTGATAGCTCTTGTAAAAAAAAAAAGTCTGTTTAATTTATTTCCACAACAGTCGTGTGCACAGGTAATCCTCTCTGATTAAGATTTGTGGATTGTTGGTTTTTTTTAAATAGTTAATCTCAGTCTTTCCAAACTCTCTGCTCCATATAAAATACAAGTGCAAGATCTATTTTTATCTTCATGATAAAAGTACAGAGTTCTCCTTGCTTAAGGATGATGATTTTATCTGTATATGTTTATATGAAGTAGCAAATAAAAATTATGTGTAGAAAGGAGAAAAAAAAAAAAAAAAAGAGGAAGTTCTGTATCAGTCTACTGATTCCACATCTCCAGATGGTAGAACACTGCAAATTCTGTGAAGTCAGATGAAGAATCTTAGAAAGAGGTGGTTCCTTTCCAGGTATGCCTTTATATCACACCACAGAGACAGATGTGATGCATACCAAGAGCCAGGGTACAGGTACAGGTCACAAGTAGATATTGTCTGTAGTTTTCTCAGGTATCCTCATATTTTACTAGGAAGTCAGCAAGTAACTAGAAGCAGAAAGGCACTTCCTTCGCAGCCACTAAGTATGGGAGTCCTGTCTCTTTTCTATTCAACAGTTCCTAGAAGGGTAAAGAGGACAGTGGAAGAGTGATATCTCTGGATGCCACATGTAGAATAAGGTTTACTATCGTTTTCCATGGGCACTATCAAAATACAAGATGTTTGTAGTTTTTGAGAGATGTATTGGATGGGGAAGCTGATTTGTATGTCATGCACATAAATTTAAAGATAAATGATGCTTCTGCTCCCAGTGGAAAAGATGTTAGAAACTTCAAAGTCATGTGTTTACTTGATCTTCCATCCTTCATTCTGAAGTCAACGAAATGAAGTCAACGGATCTAACAATATAGATATGCTGCTAAGCAGCAAACAGTGCCAGAAGAGAGGTTGCTGGCAACTAATGAATAGCAAGCAAAGATAAAAATCCCAGGTGGCAGTAATGGCCCTCAAATAATCTTGTGTGAAACAGAAATGCTGTAAGTAAGAATCTTGAACTTTGAGAGTTGCAGTTTAAAGGTGCAGTATTGGGAAATTCTAGAGCATTTTGTGGAAAAATAATATAGTTCCATAAATAACTTTTATAGTTCCAGTCTTATTCCAGTCTTACATGTTTATGTGACCATCTCACCTTTGGAGGTTATAATGTTGTCATATACAGAATATTTGGGCATTGATATGTATGACTGCTATGCCTTTATCATCAGTTACCTTCTGTAGCCTTTCCTGAATCTACAGATTTTACAAGAAGTTTTTTCATTCGCTTTTACTTTATTGGTGAAATTATCCTGATGCCTGAAGAACTCCACCAGAAATATTTTTTCTTGTCCTTCAGTTAGTTAGTTTTTGTTGTGCTTAGTGTAAGTTCTATAGATATTTTATGGTGCTAACTTATTATCAGAATATCTTACAGCATTGATTTAAATGCTGTACAGAGGCTATTGCATTTGTTCTGTTACTTTTATCAACTAAGTCAGAAATTTTGTTGGAGAATGAAAGAAGGTAGTTTGACAATACAGAATACGTATAAATTTAATCCTGCCATTTTTGCAAATATGGCTGACATGGTTTTCTAACTGTAATTTCTGTCAGTTGACTCCCATATTAGTATTTTCATATTCTCCACGGGGTTTGTGCCAGGCTAACCAGCCTGAAAAAAACTATTGTCATCCCTGCTGTTTATTTATTTATGTATTTATTCCATACTGATACAGCATTAGCACTCTTCCAGGCATCTTCTTCAAAGACTTTTCCATTACTGACTAGTAATGGAAATTACTGTTCAAATTAGTCCAGAAATCTCTGAAGATGGAGATTTCCAGTATTGCTAGGTCACTAAGACAGTGAAAGAGATCAGGGCTTATGAAACAATGCAGTGATGCACAGATGTGCAGTCATATTTAAAAATAATGCACTAAGATTTTAACAAATGTACAAATGTGTTTAAAACAAAAAAAATCTGAAGTCTGTCACTCTTACACTTTCTCTCGAAATGCATCACAGTCTTTCACGTTACAAGACTCTGTTTCATTATCATTCTAAACATGAGTGCTAGATGGACTTGCCCTCAGGCCAAACATACCTTCCATGTCTTGACACTTCTTTTGTTTTAATGTGGTTTTTGAAAGACTGATACCGTTGCAGAAGCTGCAGCAGAGATGTTAATGCACTTTTTAAAGCTACTCAGGTCCTATGGTTTACCCTTTTCTTTCCACAACCTTCACTGAATGCACATTGGGTAGACAGATGATCGATGTATCCACCTCACAGCAATCCTTTCCACTGTTCGTTCACTTCTCATTAGTAAGGTGGGAAAGGCAGTGGATTTTACTTGTTAATGTAGTTCAAACAATTATCAAACTGCTCTGATGCCAAGAATAAGTGAAACAATGCAAAGGAACTCTCATAGCCTGGCAGTAATTGTAAAAATTAAATTTTATAATTTGTTTACTTCTTTATTCAATTAAGACCACGAAGAATAGCAAATGAAAGTTGATTTCAAACAGAACTTAATATTGTCCCCTCTAGTAACTATTCCAACAGCACTATATGGTTCTAAAATCTTCAGCATCTTCCTATTGACCCTTCAGCCTTACACAGTAAGTCTTCTAGCTTACCTTCAGGTAGAGTTGAGAATCTCAGATGCAATTGCTCTTGAGTTGTCTGCAGTGTTCAGTTATAAGGCAGCCCACATTTGCTATCATATTTGCAGCCAATGCCATCTTGCTTTTCCCTTCCTAGATGTCTGATCCAAAGCCTGTTAAAAGTCCTGTAATCAGCTTCAGTGGACTTTCATCGTCCGTAGCCAGTCTGTCCAGTCATGGGTGTTTTTACCAAGATAGTAAGCACTGGTGTTATGAATACAGAGAAATTCCTTAGAAACAAACCGGAGAAATGTCTGTGATCAAATTCTGCAAAACCTTATTTGACTAGTTGGTACCAAGTATTCTCAATCAAAAAAATATTTTCCCTCTGAAGACCTGCCAGTTTACCAGGCAGGCAAATGAAGGCAGTGAATTAGCTTAATATTTGTAAAATAGTTTATGTTAATTTAAAGTCACGTTATTGGTGCCCTTCGCTAAAGTGCAGGCAAGAGGTAAATAATAATAAAGGATAGTGATTACCCCTTTCTTATATTATCTGTTCCTTTTCCCAGTTCCAGAAAGTCACAGTGGAAGACATTACTGAAATAAACCTCAATCACAAGAAAGTGTTGGATTGTCTCACCTTGTCCTAGTTAAAAACTAGATCCAGGCCCCTAGGGACCTTGCAAGACCAAGCTTACCAAGGTGAGTTTGGTTCTGCTGGTTTTTTTCTCGACTAGACTAGATTGGTTATTGGGACAATACATTTTTGTATTTTGGAGCATTTATAGCTTTTTTAAAATACATGGAAATGCATTATTTTTAACTGTGCTACTGTCTTTACAACCCTAAAAGGTCACATCTATTATATTCTGCAGTCAAAGCAGCTCTGCAGGGAATCTTATCTCTGACATATGCCAAATTATGCAGAATCTCATCCATCTAATTGCACACCATGTACAGTGACTTTTAAAGAGTATTTTTAGGCCCTGAGACTGATACTAACCTTTAAAAAGTGCTCAATTCATTTGCTGTGCCACCCCTTATCACCTGTTTAAATTTTGTCTTGTATGACTGTTAAAAACAAAAGCCAAAAAAAAAAAAACCAAAGCCCAAAAAAACCCCAAAATAAGCCCAGCTTGACTGATTCATTTGTGTAAAAGCACAGAAAAATTTACACTATCCATATTCAGGTGAAAGGATTTTTTCTCTGAACAATCACCTTGTTTTGGCTCATAGAAGTCACAACTATGGCTTAATTACAGTGCCATCTTCTACATGAAGTTCAAAACTATTAGCACATTTGTGTAGCATGGCCTCAGTGGGTTCTTGTACGTTTGTACTGCTAAATATTAACTTGTAGGACCATGTTTTGTCTGGGTATTCAAACTATCATATTGATTTTTGTCTCTGTGTAAAAAGTGCTGAAATATACATTTAGTTCTGAAGGAATCTTCACTGAGATTAAAAGGAGTACACAGTAGATATTGAATTTCAATGGCAGCTGAGTCTTTCAGTCACAGAATTTTCTGTAAAAATGTCTGCCAGTACCTTTCCTATGTTTTGAGAAATTTAGGAATTAAACTTCAACATGTGACAAGGTATTTATTACTCTAATTTATACTTTTAGGAAAATTATATGTGCCTATATATTTTATTTGTATAAAATACATACAGGTAGTTCTAATGAGTTTAAATTTACCCCCTTTTTATCTAGCTTCTTCAAAACTAAAATTGCTGTACATTTCAAACACAGAATTATTCCTCTTCACACTTCATACTCTTCATACTTGATCAGTATAGATTCCTTAAAATAATACTTACCCATCAAAAATTGTGGACTTCTCCAAATTCATGAAGCCAAGCAAAGTTACATCGAATATGATTGCAAAAATTTTTATCTCAGCCACAATATGAAGACTTTGTATTTAAAACAGGAAAATGGTTTCAAATATGTCATTTGTTACCCACACCCCAAACAGACCAACATAAATATTTGCAGGAATCTGTGAGAATTAGAATCTAAAGAAGCTTGCACAGCTCAAGTAAGCATGTTTCACTACATTAATTCTTTCTTCGTGCATGACAATCACAAGAACTAGATTTGTGGGGGTTTTTATTCTGCCATAGCTTGACAGATTTTTTTGGTGCAAGTTTAACAGGAATATTTCAATGTGTTTGCAGTTTGCTTTTGGTAATATTGATCCCTAAAATACTTACCCTCCATAAAATGAAACAAAGTAACTTTGAAGTCACTTGTGCTGATACCTGTTTTGATAGAGGTGCAATTTGGAGAAAAAACTGCATGTAATTTAGTGTGGGACTCAATAATTATGTAATTCCTTAGACTATAAATTAACAAACTACAACACTCTGCATGACAGCATCTGTGCCTAAGACACTGCAGAGAAAATGTTAACCATTCTTTTTCCTCAGAAATGTCAGGTGGTTAACTAGGATTGAATAGCACAAACTATAATTTATAATGTGTGAAAGCTCTCTAGTACATGCACCAATTTATACAGTAAGTTCTTCCTAACATCATTTAGGATTTTCCACTGTTATCTGATCCATAAGGAGATGTTCAGCCATATACAGCAATTTTAGTCTTGCCAAAGCAGAGCATTTGCCACGTTTCGTCCTGCAGACAGGGACTATACAGGCTTCAAAAGCAGAAAGTGCACCATTCAGAAATGTGAAGGTGAGTGTTTTTTATGTGCTGTTCATGTTAATTTTAAGGTGAGTTTATTCAGACCGGAGTGCATTTAAGTTCATAATTCCATTTTAGAATTATTAAAAAGAAGGATATTTCCTCTTAAAGCCCCCTAGAAAGGAATTAACTACAAGGGTAAAGGTGACATGACATGGATAATAACTATCACCGTATGTGTGACTACTGAACATCTTTAAAGGCATTCAGAAAATCCACATTAAACATCAAGGCTCCTTAAATTCCCTCAATTTCTGTTTGGTAATGAGATGTCTGAAGTTCTAATCCATTCTAAGAACTAATGAACAAGCAGACTCTTTTCCTTCCACTTCCAATAAAACAGTAATAGAAAATTCTTTCTTTAAGCTCACCTCGCTGCCAAACATCTGAGTTCAATGGGTGCTATCCCGTTGTGTTTTGCTACAGTAGTATTTAAAATCTAAATAATCAAGATAACTCTGTCCAGCAGTGTTTCTGTTTCAGACAGTTGTTATTTTCTACTTTAAGACTGATTTGGGTTGTTTTGCAAAGTAAATTAATTGTTAAAAACATATTTTATTCTCACACTAAAACAGTATAATTCTTCAGAAAACATGAATGTCTTCCATACTGCAGGAGAGCCCCTCTGTATTTTCTTTTTTTTTTGTTTACACAAATATAAGTCCAATAGTTTTTCAGATATATATATTCTGAAAAATGATTGAAAAGATTAATAGCTATTTATTGGCTTGCCATTTCTGAAGAAACATAATACCATATGTTTACATTGCAGGAGTTAATAAATGATGGCAAATTCCTCTAGGCATTATCAAACTGTGTGAATTTGTGTATCTGATCAAATATTTATTAGCTGCAGCCTCTTCCTACACTGATTTCTCTTTTCATTTATTGCTCTAGGCCTTTCTGCACAACACTAAGGTGATACTCATGGGCATTTGCCCCCAAAAGAAAGGCAATCATTATGAAATAACCAACTTCAAAACCTCTGGCTGACTGAATTTTAATTTTTGTTGGGGTTTTTTTTTTTGCCTTTAAGTAAACTGCCACTGTGTTTAATTATCTTTTCTAGCTCATTTACTTGACCTATATTGAAATTATACAGAAACAAAATTTCATTATCTACACTGATAATAGATATTAATTTCTATTAAATTATGTCCTAAGCTTTTTATACTTTTATTTAAGCTCTTCTCAATGATGTATACAAACGTGATGTTTTCAGATTCTTCATTCAGTGTTTACTGTCTTGGTAGAAGTCTGCTCTGTATTATTTTCTTTTATAAATGTATTAGATATGCAACGGATTTATTGCACTGAACTAGTATGAAACTTTGGAACTGAGCCACCATTAAGTCCTCTGGGTGTGATGCCTTATTTCAATGCAGTTAGCTCAGAGGGGGCACTTTGTGCTGCTGACCCAGCAGGAACAGCATCCACTGCATTACAGGAACATGAAGGAATGGTGCATCTATTTCCCCCCATGACCAATCCTTCAGCACCTTTGAGTAAAACAGAACTTCCTGGTGTTGGCAGAGATAACTTAATGATAACACCTCCTTCTACAATGTTCATTTCAGAGTTTTGTTTACCCTGCCATATTGCATAGGTTCATAGGATGGAGAATTATTTTCTGGGCTGTGATCAAATATGCTTTGCAACAAGACTTTCCTTCTCTCAGCACAGCACAGGAAATTGTCAGGATCTCTTTTACAATTTGAATATTTTCGTGTCTACTTCAAACAGATAAAAATAAAAAAATGTGTTTTGCTCAGGAAAATATAACATCCTTGGGTTTTCTGCATTTCTGTAGGGGCATAAGAAGCTTTGGAGGAACCTGTTTTCAGTAGTTCCACCACAGGAAATTGTATGTATATAGAGAAAACCAGAGGCACTATCTTCTCATGGCATTCTCTCTAACGTCCCTCATAGATTTTCCATTTACTTCAGAGTTGTAGGCCAAAACAGGCAATGCAGGCCTTGTGTAAATAATACTCTTATATAATATCCTATGCTCTCTAAAATGAAGACATCTTCAGAACTAAGCTAAAATGACATACTCCTGCAGATTGTAAACAAATGCACACAGGCAAAATAATTCTGAATTACAACTTAGAACACCACACATTTAATAAAGAACAACAGGGAGAAAGTCGCAGGAGAGTAAAAAGTCACAGACTTGTGAGATCTCTGTATTTATTCAGATTTGTTCTAATAGATTAAGTGGTGCCTATGCTGAGCCCTGGGCAACCTTGATAATCACAAAAAAAACCATAAGCAACATAAAGAATGAAGCACCCTGCAGCAATCTTTGCCATCCCCAGCACTGTGTATTAGACCTTACAGCCACAGGAAATGAAGAGAAACCACACCTCCCTCCTTCCCTTTCTCCCTGACCACCCTTCCAAAGAGGAACATAGGTGCAGGACCACATGATGCATATAATATTGTTGTTTGGTTCTTTAATTACTGAGATTTTATTTGCACAAGATAGGTATTCCCTGTGCACATATATGTGGTAATAAACAAGAAATCCTCAACAAGTAATAATCTGGCTACTAACTTGTTATAGATTCATACACGATGTTTGACCTGATATGGTCTCTTTTAATAATTTTTTGTTGTATAATCATTCAAACATGCATATGGACAATTGATGTAACTGGAGGAAATTTAACATCAGTCCCAATATTCCTAAGAGATCCATTGAAGATAAAGAGCTCTAGTCTACAATATTAAACCAGTTTGGAGAAATCTAAATTTTAAAACTGATTTTTTTTAATAAAACAATGGTCAAGAACAACTCATGTTGTTCCATTATCTTGGCCCTGGACATGGGTATAACTGGGGCAATATTTAGGTATTAAGCAGCACTATGTTTCAGGTTCTGAATTATTTAGACCTGCTAAACCACTGAAATTGGCAAAGCTCTGTTCACAGTACTAGCCAAATATCTAGACTGTTGCTGGTTTGTTGGTTTTTTTCCAAGTTGGAAAGCTAGTTGATCATATAATTAAGTAACTTCATGAAGAGTTTTAATTAGAAGAATACTTACCTCTTATCAGTTATCAGTCCAGGTTTTACACAGAGCAGAATTCTGTTTTTCTCTCCCGGGAAGTGTTTTGGTATGCTGATCTTTTCCCCTGTTTGCTCTTTCCTTCCACATTCTGAGAAGAAGCATGAGGGAACTGTGTGACTGCATGAGGTTGAGTCAGTGATGTGCCTTTTTGCTATTTTATTCTAAAGGCAGTCAATTTTGGGTTTTGATGTCCACTTGGAGAAAGTACTACACACATGCTGTGAAGGTGTCTAAGATTACTCCTTTTTCATCTAAATACTTATCTCTGAAAACTACATAGAATGAGATTCAAATTTTTGAAACTTATTATGAACTATTTAAAGCAACCAAGTAGAAAGGTTTGTAACAAGATTCTGAGGCAAAACACTGTGCTATAATTATTTGACATGTAAAAGGGTTTAAAAAGCCAGTCCAAAACCCAGTCCATTGTTATAAATTAACAGAAACCTAGGAGAGCAAGGTCTTTGTACCAGCCATCCTGTGTCCTCCTTGCTTGTACAAGGGATCTTGACCAAACCACAGAGGTCTTGGCAAGACCAGAGATACACACATCTTGGAAAATACAAGAATGTTAGTGAGTGAAATAAAAGAGAATGAATGTGAATGACTGGAATCAGTTTTGTTTAAAAGAAGTATCACTTTCCCCTTCCATAAGGTTTTATGCTGAATTTTGTTACAGTAAATTCCTACAAAAGCAGGCACTTACTGTTTCCAGAGACCTGTTTACATTTTATGAAGTGTGCTATGCTTTTGTGTCCACGAATGAAACTAAGCCAAATTTTATTCCAATGTCTTTATTTTTTTTCTTTCTCTAGAGATGCCAATGTGCTTTGCTTTTCATATAGAGAAGGAGAGATGATAGCTAAATGATTTTATGCACCTGTTTACACATGACACCTTGTCTCTAGGCAGATTACTTAAGGATTTAAGGGAAGATTTTCAAAGGTAATTCAGTATCTAACTCAACTGAGAAAACCACAAGAATTTTATTAAAGAAATTGATGAACACTTTGCTTTACCATAAGGAAAACACAATTTTTTTTTTCTAATATGAGCCTATGATTCTAATGAATGTAATGCAGTAACTGCTGTAAAAATGTTTTCACACTGAAAGCTTACTTTCTTCTATACAATTATAATTATAGAAGAGGGGAAAAGCAGAATTTGGATTGTAAATGCTTTGGATTAAGTGAGAAAATGCAAGGAGGGAAAAGCACTCTTATCTTGGTATTGTCTACCATCTTCATGTACAAGCATGATGATAGCATTTGTCACTATTTTGAAACTTAAATCTCAACTTACATATGCTGTTAACCTTTCTGAATGAAAACACTGACTTATATGAATGGTAAAATTTACGTGACTCAATATTTTATATAAAACTGGGTTTAGATACTTATTAATGTTATATTTAATCTGAACTGATTTTTTTTTTTTTAATTTGCACATTCACTAGGGAGCATTTTTGGGAGAAAAATAATAATAAGTTCCACTTTATTTGCTGGACCTGCATCTTTAGCCTGTGAAGGGAGAAAAAAAATATGCTGGAGGAAGAGAATGGAGTTCATTTACGTTTTCCTCCCTCATCACTTTTAGCTGAATTAAAGAAGACAAAACAGAAATTGAGATGCTGGATGGAGCCTCTTACCACTTGCTGTTCCAAAACAGAGGCCTACAGGTAATTTGGAAGTTACAGGACTAGCCATTTGCTTTCCATCCATCTCCTACTGGTTTAATAGAATCTCCTGAATGATTAGTTTTCTGCCCATTCCTGGAAACATTTCTAGAAGAAACCGGCTCCAAGAAAAAAACAGTATGGTTTCTGTACCTTTTACACTGCTCTGGCAGCAAAAAAAATATGGAGAGCTGAATTAACATTCTAATGTTATAATAATATGTATAATATATACATATAATAATAACTAACTAATAGTTTTAGTTTACAAAAGTTTTATCAAGAGGTGTTGCAGATATAGCTGTTCTGGCAATCCCCAGGTGGTGGTGAGACTAAGGAATACCCTTTCAGGCAGCTTTGTGCTAGACGCTGGTCTGATCCAAGATCAGGAGAATGGCATAGCTTAGATTGTTCAGGGTTTTTCCTAGATGAATTTTAGGTAGACCTGGGATCCTTGCCGAAATTTCTTCATGGACACCCAAGCCAGGTCTGTGGACTTTTGGTAATGAGACTGGGCTGACAAAGCACTGTCAAAGTAGCTGGGATAATTCAGTAACTTTATGGGAAGAATTTACTAGAATTCTTAGAGTAAGAGGCACAGAGAGTTTTGTTCCCATAACTTTCTCCTTGTGGTTTGGGTTTTGTTGTTGTTGGGTTTTTTGTGGTTTGGTGTTTTTTTGTTTGTTTGTTTAGGGGTTATTTGTTTTGGTTTGTTGTTGTTGTGGTTTTTTGGTAGGTTTTTTGGGGGGTGAGGGGGTTTGTTGAGGGGGGATGTTGTCCCTGAGGGGTTCTTACGGTTTCTATTCAATTGTATTTTATTATAATTCTGTAAAGCAGCATTCCACATTGGTGTTTCTAGTGCTTCTTTCTTGGCAATGGATAGATGACTGAATAATTTTGGATAACTCACACGACACAATGCAAGGCTGTGTAGATATACCTCTGCTAGTTCTGAACCAGTAATTATAAGTGGTAGGAGACCCTTAAATATAATATATATTCCAGGAGGAAGGCAGCATTCTAATATACTGTCCTCAGCCAAGCTAAGTACATCTGGTAAAGCAGCACACAGTTGTGATTATTTTGTTTTTAAAACACAGGCTACTATTTGTACACTGAAGTGTACCCTAAATGCATTAATATGGTTCACTGGGTCTCTACTGTCAGGCACAGTCTAGACTTACAAATGCCCTGTGGAATATTAAAAATTGTCTTTTGATAGTGCATTACACTGGCATTGCACAGAAGTTAATTATTATTAAGTCTTGCAGGATGATATAGATTTGGTCCCAGTTTGTTCATTCATGGTGAATTTTACTGTGAAAAAATCACTCCTGTATGTCTTTATTTGTAAAACTAGGGGTACTATGGCCTCAACTACCATCAGGGTCCAGGCAGTATCAGCAAATTTCTGTTTGCTTGGAATAACATCTAGAAAGCTAAAAGCTCATATTACAGCGTGAATGCAAATGTGAATTTCTGTAATTAGGAACAAAAGCATAGTAACCTTAAATGAAGGTCATATCCTTACAAGGAGATTGATAATGAAGGTGGCAAGTACACCTGCTGCTGCAACATCATCCTCTGAACTGCACTGCATAGAAGCTGTAGTAATGACTCATTGGTTTTGTGGGGTTTTTTTAATTAATTCAGTGATGGGTGAAATCTCTTATGCCTTGCTTTTATTGTCTCTTTGTGACATTTGCCAGTCTTTAAATGCTTCATACCATCTCCCAACTATCTTATGTTCTCAGAAGTGGTTGATAGCATTATGATTGATTCTTTAAAAAAATTAGATCATAGCATTGCAGCACAGACTCCTAATGCCCAAAACTCTAAGCTGTAGTACATCAGCATTTCCCAGATTTTCAAGGGAAAGTCTTGTAAATTAAGGATTTATAATCTCAAATTGCTCCCTTCATCAGAAGTTGTAAAAGAGTAGTATTCTGAACATCAACAATTTTTTATTATTCTCCGGCAGGAAACTTTGTTTATGTAAGTTTGAAGAATATTGATAAAATTCTATTTCTGGCATATATCCAACACAGAAGAGTAAAATACAGACCTCTCAGTGGAACTAATGAGCTGACCAGAAAGGATGAAAATTGTATCAGGTCAGAACCTGCAAGGTCACAGACCTTGCAGCTTTGAAAAAAATCTTCTCGAAATTATTTAATTTCAACTATTTCTGTTTACTGTGATACAGTGAACAATGTGTAAAATCATGACTTCCCTTAAAGAGAAGCTCTACAGTGGATAATATTTTATAAGACTCTTAATTAAGTTTATTACTTGAAAATGCTTACATTTATGTGTATCAGAATATTTATTTGAGTTCTCTAACACTACTTGAATTATATATTTTCAAATAAGCTAAAGTGTATTACTGGCATTGTTAGTTTAAGTGAGACAGAGACAGCCATGATACAATGTTTTCTCACAGCAGTATCTGCTAATTGTACATCTTTGATACCAGTTTGAAATTAGATAGTTCTAAGATTGAAGAAGTATCCTCTGTCTTGTCCAAAACCCATGGTGCACGGGGTGTAACTGATGTTTGCACGTTTTGGACTTTTGGGTTGGATCCTAATCACACTTTTCTCCTTTCCCAACAACGAGGTCGGCCAACTTCATCATGTTAATTTCATTTGACTGTCATTTAAATCATTGCTTCAGAACAACGTAATGTTTTTCAGCACTTTCTTTCATAATTCACTGTGCTGTTCTAATTGCTGTAATACTGTCCTAAATTTGCAGCAGGTGAGTCCTGTCAGATCTTTCTTTTCTGTTTACATCTTCACTGATATTAAATCTTTGGGGAAGGAATATTGCAATTTAGTCTTTTGAAAATGGTCCAAAGAAATTAAAAAGTCTGAAGAGAGTAGTGTGAGAAGTCGATGTCTAATATAAAAGCATATTAAGTGGCAAAAAGATTAATAAAGCTGGCAGACTGTTCAGGAGGAAGATGCCTTTTACATTGTTATGAAGGGTTATGGATGTCTTCTGTACTTGGCAGAACTAATGGCTGGGAGTCAGGCCTGGCTGTAAGGTATTATGCATGTGTAAGATGGTTGGAGAAAACCAATCAAGAATGGAAACCTCATTAAAATGGCAGCTTTTTTTAATCAGTTCCCTTCACGGCTGTCTTATTCAAAGGGTACAAGAATGATAGCTGACCTTCTGGATATAAAAATGACATTTAAAAATACGAATAAAGTACAAATTAATTCAGTTATAAAAGGAAAATACATTATATCACTTCTTTGTCTTTGGTGTTACTGTTTTGCAGTGATAACCTGTCTCAGTTGAAATCTGTGGGAATTTACAATTGATTTTAACTCAGCAAAATGTGCCATGTCCTGACTTCGGAAAAAGACTGACTGAAGAGCTTAAGGTGTCTATTGTATGGTTTTAGTTTTTGAAACTGTGCAAATAGAGTTGCTGATGTATTCTGAGCCCAAACTCATATACTGGGCCTGATTTTTGTGATTGCTATAAGTAGTTTTTCCACACTCTGGTGGCTAGGATATGCCCTTGCGAAGTGGGAGGCATAGAATTGAATTTACACAGGCTAAGGAGAACAAAACCACAGGTTTTATGCTTTTGAACAGATTAGCCTAATTGGTGAGTTTTGTGAAAGCAGGTATCATCAGCCAGCTAAGTTCCAGAAAAAGTGAGTCTGGAAAATTTCTAATAAAATCCTGTTTAGCTTCTCATTAGCTCATCTGACCATCCATTTTCCAATCATAAAAGTGCAAACCCCCACTTTTTAAAGCCCCTGGCACCTTTAATAGGCAGAACTTTTTTGGAGTCATTTTATCAATGGACTAGGGCAAGAGATTCCAAGGTGTAGTAATCTAAAGGCCATGTTGAACAGTAAGTGGCCATGGAATTGCACAACAGAAATCTCACCTAAAATCTTTTGAAATTTATATATACCAGCTTCTGGAATATGCTTTCAGAAGAATATCTGCTATTTCTGAATATCTGTTTTCCTAAGAAGAAAAATGTGGGAGTTTTCTGATTTTTTTTTTTCTTCCAGATTCTTTAAGGTAGAGAAAAGGCTGTGGAGTTTTACTCTACTCTTATGAGTAGATTTTCATTTTTGACAGAGCAATGTGTTAACCCAGTTATCTTAACAGAATTTTATAACTATCTCCTTCATCTTGTCCTTGATAACTATAGTCATCACCATCAGGTTTGTGGGCTTGTAAATGTGCAGAGATTTGTGCTGTATCTCCTCCCACCTATTGTGTCTAACAGTATCTTTAAAAAGGCATTGGCGAAAGGATGTGGTAGCAATCTCACTCTACAGAAATCTGTACTTTGTTAGAATATGCTTTAACTAAATTGCAAAGAGCAGTAACTTTTCCTCTCTTGCTCACTTCTGTAGCATAGTCTTTTACTAGGCCAATCCTTAATAAAAAATCCATCTGAGAGAGGTAAGAACTGCTCTTGCTTTACAGCTGCAATATCTATAGGAGGAAAGGAAAATTCCTGCTCTTTTAAAGCAATGTGTGTTACTGACAAATACATCACTTCATCATATTGAAGGTTTCACTTCAGTAGTTTAATCAGTCAATGAACTATGGAAATTTTTGTTTAAAATCTGAATATAATTATAAGCAATGTATACAAATTGTGATGTTGAGAAAACATTCTGCTTTATTTTTTTCTTTCGTGAAGCAACAATAGAGAACAGGGGAGAGAGGCAGAATCTAAACCAGCAAATCCTTAAGTCATAGTTCCAGCAACAAGTTTTGATGTGGTGAAAGTCAGTATATGTAATGGGAATTACTCCAGTATGAAAACATTGATCTGTTGGGGTTTTTTTCATTTCCTCATTTTTCATCAAAGCCACCGTGCCAGTGCAGAATGTAAGTATAACATGTTAGTGTATTGATTTGAGCTTTTCTGCTACCCAACCAGCCACAAGCCAGCAGTGTATGGTAATGACAGCAGGTCAGAGCATCATGTATCCATTGTTTCTAACACAGTTTCTTCTAAAATAAGGCCTAAAACAGATTTGATTATTTTTGCCAGCTACACTGTATTGTTAAACTAGCACTTTTCAAACTCCTTACTGACAAAAACTCTAGAACATCATTTAAGGCTAGATAAAGATTCAGATAAAAGTTTTCTCATCTTTTTGCTGATCTAGAGATACAAACTCCAGTCATTGTTCTTTTTCCAGTAAAGTGCAAGACATAATTAAGGGGAGTATACATGTGTGAAGTACTGAGTACAGCTTGCTAAATGTCTTAATCGAGTTTATTCCACTGTGAGGCATTTGTTAATAAAATGCAGATAATTTAAGCTATTCTACGTCTATCTTTAGATTAAAACATAAATTATAGACAAAGGGGCCATGAAGTAGTTTATACTGTATATCAAGTGTGACTTGCCATAAAATTAGCATAATAGTTTTGGATTACTAACACCTTCCCTCTCCAAAATATACTAATTTATTGCAATGGAACAATTGACTCTATCTATATAAAAAGTTTCAGTATCTTGGCTTGACACGTTTTTTCAAATTAACAAAGTCTTGCTCCATACACATAATTTTTCTATATAGTTCCCAATTTGCTTAATTGCATAGTAATTAATGCCTTATAAACAAACTACGGCAGCTGTATTCATTGCAGCAGAGATGACAGAGTTGTGTTGCTGCGTTTGGCTTTTTAGCCTAAAGCCATCTAAAAATAGTTAATGGAATTTCATTTTTCACCCTGGTATTTAAACGATGATAAATTTCTTCACTAAAGAACCCTGACGTTCTTGTATGAGAGTAGATTAAACGGAGTGACATAAGCCTCTGCCCTCTTGTGGCAGATCAGGTTGGTGAAGTAAGCTAACGCTTTTCCTTAACTTCAACAATTTTCCTTAACTTTCTACAAAAGTATAAAGAGTTTTAAGGGTTCAGTTCTACAGGCACTGAAATCTTCATCTACTCTCAGAGTTTCCTAATGGAGCAAGGCCCATGGAGAGGAAAAGAGTGTCCTTTCTGATTCAGTTCTGCCGTTCAAACTTTGCTTTGAACACTGGTATTTTCAAACTAAAAAAAAAGGTGTCCCCTTTGTTACAGTGATGAGTAAAGTTCTGCTTGCAAAAGGTTGCTCAGACATTCCGCAGCTTCTCTACTGAGACTAACCAAGCTGGTTTGTCATATTAAATATCCTGGCATCCCTGTTTTACACCACACAAATAATCAAATACGGGAAAAAACCGTTAACAGCTCAGTCCCATATCCTATAGTTACCACAGAGAGTTAACTGAAGGGATCGAGGTGTACTTCAATAAAAATATTAAACAGAGAAAACTAGTGCAGGAATGTACTCATATTACAAGGAGCCTAAGGAGTGTCATTTGGACCTTTTGGCAAGGAAGAAAATTTTTCCTTCTTCGTTGCCCTAGCAGGAAAGTATTTTTCAATATTTTTCAAGGCACTTGCTGATTAGCAAAGTCCATTTCTTATTTTGAGCTTCTGACATAGTTTGTGGGTGGCTAACCATGAACAGAAAAGGTGTCAGAAAGAGGGGAGGGACACAGTTGTGAGCAGAAGTAAAGGGTCATGAGAAATTTGTGGAGACAAGCTAAGAAGCTCTGGCTATATCAAACGCCCCAGGAGGTTACAGTAAATGAGTGATAATGGTTAAAATGTAGAAGTACATAAAAATGTAGCTAAAGGAGATTGGATGTCAAGTTTTGCTTGTCTGTACAGAGCTGCTCTTCTAATTCACTCTTGGAACCAGATCAGAAGGGTCTTTTTAGCTCTGATTCAGTATTATAAAAAGCTGAGACTTCCTGAGGGAAGAGAAATAGGTAAGAAATAATCTATTAAAAAAAAAAAAGAAAAAACAAAAAAAAATGCCACCGAAAAAACATTTCAAGTTCAGCACATAGGAAAAAAGCTCAGGCTAAGTATAATGTTGCAGTAATGTATTTACTACCTTGAAACTTTGTAGATTTGAACCACGTCAATTAGTTCTGTTTAAATCTTGTGTTCAGTACTTTAAGATCAGAAATTCCATCTATTTAATTTAATGTGACACTCACTTAGCAGTTGATTGCTTTTGCTGGCAATAAGCAGAGGTGTAAGAGTCTGCCTGTTACCCAGGTTTTGAGCTCAGTAGTGCTGAGATCTCTCCCTCAGATGCCTTAATGACCACAAAGTACTATGATATGGTATATATTTAAATACTACCAAAGGTACCCACCATAAATAAAAACAAATGGCATTCAGGTATCAGATTGCCAAAGAAAAATGGCTGTAAACAAGGTAGCACAAAAAAAACCCAACGAAAACCAGAAGAATATAAAGTAAAAAATACATGTTCTTAAAGTTTGAGGCCACATTAACGGTGTAAAAACATCTGTCAATGCCTGTGTAGTGCTGTATCTCCTGAATGTCCTAGACAGTCAATACCAGGGAATATTCCAGGAATCAATCAACAGAATGCTACTGATTTGGGGACATATCAAGAAAAACAACAAAAGGCAGAAGGGAGGACAATGGAGCTTTTGCCAGGTGCTTGGCAGAATCTCAGCTTTAGTATTTCTGCAGTTGTCTGTAATGGATGGCAGCCTTAATGCCTTTCTAGTCCAGCCTTGCTGCTCTGCCTTACAGAGTTTAAGATATCTTGGCATTCAAAATTATTATATCCCAAACAAATAGTAACACAAAGGGGGGAGAGGGGTGGGGGAAAAAAAAAGGGGGGGGGGGGCTGCGCACAAAGACTAAAAATAGGCAGAGCCCAGGCTGACAGAAGAAAAGAAGGCATTTGGGTGTTGGGAGTGGGAGGGCCCTGCCCAGGCATGAGACAGTAGACAGGAAAGCTGCAGAGAGGTGAATGAGAGAACAGAGGAAAGCCAGGAATCACTTCTGTTTGCAGTGAACTTGGCCTTACAAAAACTATTAGGGTTATGCTGTCTTATGCATTTGATTTAAAATAAAAAAAGAAACTTTGTGGATTAGAATCCATGTAGTTATGAGGGTATTTATTATGAAATCCCACTTTTTCATGTTCTTCGTGAACTGCTACCATGGGCAGACAGCCTACCATTTCTTTAACATCTGTTTTGAAAGACTTGTGAATATTTGCTTACAGCAGCATGTATTCAACACTTAAGCACTTTCAGCAAGTCTTTGAAACAATTAGCTTATGACGAGCAGCTTCCATGCTAGCAAACTATAGTAAAATGCTAATTAAAAACTTTAAAATGTTAAAACTCTGACTTTAACATGAAAAATGCCACATGATCACCAGCTCACTCTTGGAAGATGAAATGTGCCTTGAGATGTCAACTCTTCCCATCTAAATTAACCTAACCTGTAGTTTGTAACTTCTGGTCACTTTGCAAAATGGAAAAATGCCTAAAAGGGATTTACCACAGTTCATTTCAAATATTCTATTGGAAGTATTGCTTCACATCAAATATGCATAAGAGGGAGTTATTGTAAGGTTATTACAAATTTTGAAAGCAGCAATGCTATGAAAAATAGATGGAGTACAAGTGCATAACTGTTTAAAGCCTACATTTTAATTATTTTTTTAATCCATACCTCTGCATCCTTAAACTGAATGTTAACTTAAAGGACCCCAGTGTCTGGGTGGTCTGCCCAACACTCCTTCTGTTGTGCTGGACACTGTGCAACTGCACAGTGTGAGATGTTGCCTGCCATGAAGAGCTGATACGTCAGATAGACAAGAGCGATGAAGAAAATGTTACTAAGGGATTACACATGAAGAAGTGAGAGCCAGTCAGAATACATGTCCTTTGGTAAGACCACATGGCCGTCTAGCAAAATAAGAAATAAACCTTGTTCAGATGTGTTGATCTGCAAATGTTGAGTCACAAGAAAAATTGCTTAAAGCATTAACAAAACTATGAGGTGTCAGTGATCTTTAGCAGAATGTACAACTTGGTCCTTATACCCCATGTTTCTTGGCATAGGCAAGGCGAGTTTTAGCATTATCTGAAATAAGAATAGGATTTCAGCCACTCAGTTCACCACAAATGTTATTCATGTGTTAATCTTTGGAAAGAAATGAAAGGTTTTCCAGCACAGAACTTCAATGGTTGGTCAGGGTTTGAAATACATCCCCATTAGTTATGTACCTGTCCTAATATCAAGGATCCAAACATCTATAAGCCAACACAGGAATTCTACCCAGAATTAGATCCTGTTTTCTTGAGAATTCAAGCATGCTACATAACACAGCTGCTAGTAGGATATGGAAACTCAAGATCATTCATCTGTTATTGATAGGCTGCTTGGTCCAGAAGTAGCCACAGCGCTCTCAGTAACAAGCAGCAATTTTTATCATTACTTCAGTGGCCTTGTGCATTTATCTTAATTGCTTCACTCCAGCATCCTCTATCTTTGTTCCCTATGTTTTATGTGAGTTGCAGTCTCATGGATCATATACTGTGATACTGAAAGATACTGCACTTACGAGGAAGTAATGAAAACTTAAAAACATTCATTTAGACAAAAGACCTGAAGTCCAGATATTTGGAAGTAGCTCCCTTTTTCCTTTGTGGTCAAACACATTTGAAATACTGTTATAAAATATGCATTTAGAATCACAGTGATAAAACGTTCCTTCACATTCTCTAAATAGACAAAAGAGTTCTTGCAAATTCTGCAGATTTTGAAGACATAAATCAAATAACCAATGTATCTTCAGTATACATTGTTCTCTGTGATTATCTACATAATGATCATAATTGCCCATTGTATTCAATGTATTTTAGTAATATTCTAATTGCTATTATGTTCCTGAAAATGTCATCTTTCTAGTCAGTGTGAACAGTCAACAGATGGCATATGTGCTTGGCATCATAAATTATTTATCATATCAAAGAATTTATACTTTGCTAACTTGGCAAATTTGAGGGAGGGAGGGAATCTACTTTTAAAAAATTTATATTTTAAGTATTTAAGTATTGCTTTAGACTATGGTTTTGCATACATAATGAAATTAACATCTGTGAATAAATTGAGCAAAATGACCAAAATAGTACTTGACCAAAATGCCTTGTGAATATATCTGCTTTCAACTTTGAATGCCTGCATCCACAGCAAATAGAAGAATAAGGCACATAATAACAGTTCTTAACAGCATAATAAGAAAAATATAAGCTGTGGTCACATTCTGCAAAAATTCTGAGGTTAGTTGTTCTTCCACTCTTAGGTATATTTGTATCAGCTTTTAAAGGCAAACATGATTTCTGCCTGCTTGTTCTCTGAAGCAACATGAGACAGTTCTCACTAAATATGAGCAGCTGTGTAGCTTCAGCAGCACAACACTAAGCACCCTGTATCACAGCAATCCATGGATTCTGTTTTGAAAATTATTTCCCCTAATCAGCTCAAAATGCAGACAGGCTGAACTTGCATCTGCTGCTAAAATAGGGTGTAGATAGATCCTCTGTTAACATTATCAAATTCAGTGTGTCATTCTTTAGGCCTGGACTCAGTCTTTTAGTTAGTTCTAATCAGAAGATTTCTACTTCCCTTGGAGATTTTTCAGATAAGAGTCCTCTGGATACAGATAGAGTGGAGCCTGCATTTTAGCCTTTGCCTACAAAGTGTATGTCTTAATAGTGGAGGGTTTATTTTGCTCATAGGCCTTCTGTTTTTAGAACATTTTGTGATACCTAAAACCACAGGAATACAATTATTCTTTGTTTCTTTGGGACGGAGGTCTAATTAAGCAGGTCTCCACTGTCACAGGCACAGATGTGAAAGAATTGACTGTGACATGAGTTATGTATTCCAAACTGAAGGCAAGGCTGCTCAATAGATTAGGTTTATTATTTGAGAGTAGAATCCACAACAAAAGAGATTATTGACATCAGAAGAATACAGATACCATTATTTCCTTGTTTTAGGCAATTTCTTTTTTTGACAAGTATGGTAAGTTGTTCTCTGAATGTCAGCCTGCTCTTCTAAAGACTAAAACCACTACTGAATAAGCTTATTTGATGGGTTAGAGTCCAAGATAAATGGATTCTATTTACTGAAAATATCCCGTACTGCTCTATTATGTTAAAATGACCCAATTCATATATATATTTACCTAGGAAAAAATCTAACTAAAATATCAAAAAACAATCACAAAGAGACCAAATATCAAAAAATAATGAAGTCAAGGGCCACCCTTTTTTAAATTACTGTAATTTCCTCAGTTCCACACCTATAAAAAGTGTGCATTTCCATGTTAATCTCTTTTCTGATATTTTGTAGTTAGGCTTTTTCAGGCAAGGACACAGAAATAGCAAGCTTGATTTTGTGATGCAAATCTTGCACTCTTCAGTCAAATGTTTTCAACTGCCTTTGTCATGGGCCAATGACAAAGTCTCAGTGGACTTCTACAGAAGAAGGTACAGATGTGAGAGGTCCGTTTTATGATACGTGTGTAAACAACTGAAAATGTTTTCAATGGGAAAGCAATACTTCCAGGAGCTGGGAATTCTGAAATTTGAAATCTGCAATATATTAAGGAAGCTCCAGCAGATTCAGTCTCAAGGCTACTATAAAATGGAGTGAGCCTATAAAGTAATTTGGGAGCTGAACAAAGTGTAACAAACTCACTTAGAAGTATTAGAAGTATTCATTTTCATAATTTTCTGTTTAGAACCTTCCACATTTCCTCAGATTCATTTAACACAGAATGATCATAGATATATATGTGAAAATAAAGGGCAAATTATTTTTTTTTACATTGAATTAAGTAATTTGCATTTTAGATACATTTTTTTTATTTTTAACCCTGGGCATTTCCTTTTAAATGTTTTTTTCCTTGAGACTTCTTTGCTACCAAGCCTTTTTTTTTTGGGCCAAGGACTTCAACCTTTGAGGCCATGGAGCAAAACTGCAGATTCGTAAATATTTAATTAAATAACTGTCAACCAACCATACAGGTAAAGAAACTTCGAATGGCCTGCACTTTACAGACATGGATAAGCAGAAGAAAACACGTAAAAGATGGAGGGAATAAGATAAAGGTATGGGGTATTATTATTGTTAACATAATAATCTATCGGTCTCTGTTTCACTTGGCTGATTAGTAAGACTTCACATTTTACTTTGAAAACTTTTTCCTTTGAAAACCCTTTTCTTTATATTACTCTTTTCTGTATCTTTTACTATCATAAATTAAACCAGTGAGTTTTTATCTTGCTAAGAGGATAATGACCATTCTGTAATGTCTGGATAAATCAAAACCCCAGCTAACATTTTCTGAGCACCTACATGAACAAAGCTAATTTTAAAAACAACTTTCAGGAAAAAAAACAAAATTGGTAAAGTATTTCTTAACAGACTACTTTGTTCTCGTTTTCCTGCTTATGAAAAAGGGAAAATAATTTGACAAAAAAGCCTAAACTGAAATTGTGCCCTCTTCAGTTAAGTTGCAAAGTTCCATCATCTTTTTATAGTCCTTATAAGGGGCCAAGAACAGTCCTTCAACTGTGATCTCATAAGTTCATGGTTCATCCTTTGCCATTTCCTGCATTCTGAGCTTCTCCACGTGGTAGATGCAGTTGGAGCTATGAGCTTGTATCTGCTTCCCAAATGCCGCTCAGAAAACCTTACCTGTTCCTGGTGTTGATTCCCCATTGTAAAAGTGTATGCCTCTGCCATGGTTGTTTTAGGAGCACTGAGAATTCATCTCCTTTCCTTCAAGGCTTCATGTGAAGGATGTTCTGCAGTGCTTACAAAATGGACTGCTGCTATCTTCCTGTAAATTATGTTGGCATGGGTATATTTCTTCATATTTTTACCTGAACAACAGTGGCAAGGATAGTAACTTTTTAACCACGCTAACTGAACTCTGTTCAGAAAAGATCTAAGAGTAAATTACAAAGTTGTAATAGTCTAATGACTTATCCACATGATTATTACTACTATTGGCAAAGAACAGAAAAAGAAAAAATTCTATCATAGATGGACTTAATGAGCCAGCTAAGGTTATTCAGTGTTATCACAGCAATCAGACTGACTGTATATAAAATACTTTTCCATTAATATTTTTTCAGCCTGAAGAATAATCAGTTATGCATCAATGTAGACTGACTAACAATTCCATATATCTTGCATTACAGACTAAACATACTGTTTTAAATCCCTCCCTTTGAAATCATTACTGCATCAGGGGTTCAGCAGTGTAGTAGATTATCACAAATCCCAGGAATCTGGCAGCTGAAACTCTATACCAGTTGCTTCAAAATACAGGAGTTTAATATCTAATGAATGGCTATTTACAGTTTGTATGATACCACTGGTGTGAATAACAATTTATGCCATAAAAACTGACAGGTTTCTCTCCTGATTTTCCAATCTAGTACTGAAAATTGTAATGAGGGTCAGTTTCCTTCTTGACTTCACAATACTTGTAGAATTACTGCAGAATAAATGATGGGCAACAATGAAGTAAAAGGAAATAAATACATTGAGGAATTGTGTTGACACACTGTAGTACATAAATGTAGAACTATTGATGCAGAGTGAAAGATAGATTTCCCTGAAGTCAATAGAAATTTTGTTACTGGGTTCCACACTGCCAACATACTACTGTCACTACACAGATTTTGGCTTTTTTTACCTTGAATTCATGTACTGTTCATCTGCTTCCCTAGCCCTCCCCACTCATTTTCTCCTCTTCCTACTCTCCCTCCTTACCTCTCTTTGGTTCCTGTTCTATATCTGCTGCATCTGCCAGGCAGTTAAATTTTAAAATAGCTTTTCCCTTTGAAGTGCTAATGCCAGCACAGCTATTGCTATAGAAAGTAACTTCACTGACTGTTGTGGTTTGTTTTACTCTTTGTTTTATGTGTTTGTATGTGCTTGTGTAAGGTGTTACGTGGTTTAACAGTGAAGAGCTGGAAAAAATGGAGGGAAATAAAACTCAATTATGAGATTTTTTTTTTCTTTCTAAACACAAGTTAAATCCCAGTTGCTCTACCTCAGGCTGTGATTTTGTCAGATCTCACAAGCTAAGCAGGTCAAACGTGGCGAGTAATTAGATAGCAGACCTCTGAGGAAAACCGAGGGTGCTGTGGTGGCACTGAAGATTCAGTAGCTGCCACTGTGCCTTTTCAGTAAGTGTTAAATCATTGCTTATGTTTTTCTTTCTTCATTCAGTCCATCAGTGGCTATTAAACATGACAAACCTGTACAGAACTTCTTCAGAAAACTGTAACACCTTTATTCTTGCCAGAAGATAGGAGGATGTTCTTCTGAAAGGACCACTTTGTACACACACTGTTTTTATAGTCTTTAACCATCTGCTAGTGGCTGAGGAAAGGAAAGCAGATGAACTATACACTGGAGACAGAGCACAGGACCTTTGATCAGTTCCAGCACAGCATTCATATGCTTTTTTAACAGCCAGAACTTCTGTATTGAGCACTAGAGCAGTCACAGTTGTCATCTTCAAGATGGTTCTTTTTGCTGTGGAATAAAATTCATGTGTGGATTTATTTTAAACATCTAAATTTACCTTATTTACAGTAATGACCAACTGCTCTAATGTAACCATTATACCCTATGTAGTACAGTTATATAGAAAAGTTAAAAAAAAAAAAGCATTCCATACTTGGGTGTTAACCTTCAAGAGTTTGGGAGTCCTTTCTGATACTGTGAGATTTAGAAAGCTCAGAGGTGTCCATTTTAAATATTTATGTTTTGTTCTTTCACACTGGGAATGTTTCATTCATGAATGCTTTGCATCTTCCATGTAAATTGTTTCATTTTTTTACAGGTATAGAAAAAAAACCACTGATGAATAATACAGTCCCTCATTACATGTGCACTGAGAAAATTAATCATTTGCACTATCTGGATTATCCTCAAGTTTTGGGAAAGATAATTTGAGATAACTGTTTCCTGGTCTGTATATGTCAGGAATGTACTCATACTTTAGTGAGCTGAACATGGGGCAAAGCTTGATGGGTTGTCCTCTTGTATGGCAGTTGCTTTGAGCTGAACCTGTGTTCTTACAAGAAAGTACAAAATACTGTTTCCCTGCACAAGGCAATGGATTATTCTTTCACCACTTGCTCCAAGCCAGTGTCAGCCCACTACCCCAAAGGCTTTTTCCTTTTCTAAGCTTTTTTTTCAAGGCTATGGGGGAAAATCGAAGCGATAACTGCCTACATTTTTTCTTCTTTTTTCCTAGACTTGTTGAAAAGGAGATATAGGTGTATCGGAGAGGTTACAGAACCTAAATCATCCCATAGAAGTTGAGAATTAAAAACTCTTTCTCCTGTATAGGAATGTATTTTTGATTTAGCAAGTCTTTGGGGTATTTGAATGATAGCTAGATATACCAGTTTCAGCTCCCAATGCATAAATAATTCTTATGAGCACCTTAAAGGAAGGTGTACCTCTGAAAATGTGAGGTGGGAATTCTGTAAATAAATTAATAACAGTGTGTATATTTATATCTGAGATTTATCACTTTAATAACAGCATGTGTATTTATATCTTAGATTTATCATTCTGACACACAGCTTTGTTATTGTGCCCAATCGCTGGTCAAAATTTGGTAGTTTGCAGACTATTCCCACTAGAAGGAGGAACTGTTAATAGAGATTGATTTTTTTTTTTTCCAGTGCAAACCCATTTCTAAAAAGCAACATTAAAAAAATCCTGTATCCTTAGGCATATCAGAAGTTATACATATTGAAAAAGCTTTTTTTCAGAGATTGAATCCATGTCTGTCTCTGCCAGCAGTCCAAAACCTGTCTAGTTTTTCTGCTTGGTACCTGTTCATTGGCAGTAATTCGACATTAGCTGCTTCTACATACTGGCTGTTCCTGCATGTTTACGTATGTTCTACACACATAGGTCCTATTTGTTTCACTTTTATTTATTTTCTGTTTTAAACATTTTGCAATACTGCTCCACCCACTTCATTCACATTCAGAGCTGGCTCTTTCAAGCTTTTGTTTTGCAGAGAGACATGTAATTGTGTTTGGGGCTTAGAGACCACAGTCACTCCAGAGCAAAGGTGCATAATGGCTTCTTACATCTATCTTAAATGAAGAGGGACAGTTATACCCAAGAGCTGCAATGAGGTTTACCTGACCTATAATTTTACAGCATTAGAAACCACATTTCAGCTGAAACTTCAGAGCTAGCAAAATAATAAAGGTCACGGTTCAGCATTGCGGTGTAGAGAGTTTTCTTTCCAGTGATCTCATGTCTGTTCCTCCAGAAGCAGGAAATGCATTATGGTTCTGAAGGGCAAGTCTGCAAAACCCTTTACTTTTGGCTAATTGTACAGTTTTAGGAGGGTGCTCAGAGATGGTGTACTGTAGACACCGGCCCTGTCTGCAACTTATCCAAGCTGCATACTGATAATTTTGGACTGTTTTCAGAGGGAGAGAACTACAAAAGCAATTTTACTTTTAGTTACAGTCCGCTCTGAGTCTGCAGAAGGCACAACTCAGCTGGCCTAGCAATCCGGAGTGATGTCTTTTTTTGGATCATCTATTCTTTGCTGCGACTGTTCATTCACCCTTCCTATTTTCTCTCTTTTCTTTCTTCAGTTCAATGCCTCTGGTGACACAATTTAGAGCAGTGGAATGGATATATGAGTGAGGGTATTTCAAATCAAGGGCAATTTTAAAAATCAGAGAGAGAGTATATGGCAGTGTGTTTCAGCTTCAAAAATTATCAACAGTTGTTTGGAATATTGTCCTGGATGCAACACACAGTAGACGAGACGGAATGCCTTCCATGACCTTTCAGGAATGACCAAATTGCCCCATTTTTTGAAAAGAAATTTGTCATCTTTCAACACCTTTGATGTCCTCTCAGTAACTTGTGTCTATTGCTTTACTCTTAATAAAGATTTCTAACAGTCTTTATGACTTCAGTGAGAAAAAGTCATTTAATGATAATTAAGATGTCAGAATTTACAGTACTCAATAAACATGAGAGAAAATGCACTTCTCTGGAGTATTTCAAAGGTTGGTACTGTATTGAATACCAGATACTGCCTATGTCAAGCCCTGAGGTTTCATATTATAAAGTTTCTGTAAATTTTAAGCAGATTGAAATCCACATTTGTCTAGATAATGTCACTTATTTTTTATAACACTGTGAATAAAGGCCTTTGGAGAATGAGGAAATGTTGAGTCGAAGTCACTCTTAATGAACTCTACTGATGAGTACAGGAAGGTAGGGCTGTGCCACTGTTTGTCAGATATTTAAGTAAGTTAAAAATTAATTTAAAATCAAGGCAAAAGACACCCTTTATGCCCTGAGTTTTAGTCTGTGCTTCAAACTGAAATAAATATGCAATCATAAGTGAACTGAAACCACAGCTTCTGTGTGGTAGATGGAAATAGTTATAAATCAGACCAGTTTCATGAACCTTAATGGATAAATATTTGTGACTAAATTTTGAGTATTAAGCCTTGAATCAAGCAAATGTCATATGGCCTTAAGGCCAGGGATATTTCACATAGCTGTACTAATATAGTTTGCTTTTTGTTTTACTAAATCGGGAATGATCCTATCATAAAATATACTTCCTTCAATATAATATATGTTCTAGAAACTTTATGTTTATATTTTATATAAGCTACTGTAATTATAAATTTCATGTCAAATACAGTGAACTCTCAGAGAAAATGCAGTGAATTAAATCCTAGCCCTGACAGAGAAACTAGCAGAATTTCTTTTATTTTTGTGTGATCAAGATCTCATCTGAAGTCTTTGATAGAGATGCACGAAGGCTAAATGTCTAGCTGTGACAGCACCGAAACTTGAAGTGATCCACAATATAAGCACACATAGTACTTGAAATGTTTCCAGTGAATCTGTGTCCACATAAATTTAGATACTATGCACCCATATGTAATAAAAATCTGTCCATCTTTTAAAACCAATAAGGCATCAGCAAGGATGTTAATCCTTTAGTAGAAACATAAAGTTGTACTTCGATAAATAGAAACAATAGAAGAAATCCAGGCTTTGATATTTTGCATGCTTTTATAGGCACATAGCTCTACAGAAGTCACTGAGATGACTCATGAATGAAATTGCCCATGCAATTGACTTCTGTGATAAGGGATCTGGAGAATTTTAAAAAATACTCAGAAACAAGAAACAAGTGAAAAGCATTTAAAATAGGTCCTTTCTCCCCTTTCTAGCCATGGTGATTCTTCAAGACATAGTCCTAGGACATGTATAAGTAAGAAATCTAGCATAGCAGTTAGCCTGGACTTTCACCAGGCTAGCCATACATGGTTTTCTCCTTGATCCTTTAATTATACTGTACCTTTATCCCTCTACCACAAACATATGACACCTCATACACCATCTCTTATAACACCTTTTCTTTTTCCAGAGTTTAATGCTAGCCACCTGGAACCAGGTGTCTGTGTGTGGGCAAGTATTTAAATGGAAAAGATGAAAACTAGGACAAAAATGGTGAAGCAAATAAGGAGCTGCAAAAGAAGATCAATGTATAACATAGAATTTGCTAGATTCTTTAAGAATCAGTCTTGTTAGTTCAGTATCTTTTAATGATTTCACAAATAATCTTAGAAAAACAGAAAATATGCAATTTACTGTTGATTCCCCGCTTGTCAACAGCACACACAGGATATTGGAGCCAAGAAATGTTACATCATAGAATAACAAAATTCAAGATTATGCACTGGAGCCTAAGAGAAACTTTTGGTATAATCTGGTAGTTTGAGAGTCAAAAGTGGTACAGCAGGAGAAAAAATTGATAGTACTAAGCACAAGGCAGACTATAAGCTGTCAACAGAAGAAAGTAAGGTCAATCTCATCTTTATTTGTGTTTAAATGGAGATGAGAGAATGTGCTATTATATCCATTACTAATAAGAGTTTACTAGTATAAAACTCTGTGTGTATATATATGTATAGAACTCTGCCCATCACTGTTTAAGACTAATTCAAACTGTAATTCATCATAGACATCATCAGGGAAATACAGAACTTGTTTTATGAAAAGAGATTAAAATAATACCTGGGTTGATTAAATAAAAACTTGAGTGTTGTATATAACTACATCAAATGGTGAACAGAAAGAAGAACACAACATTATTGAGAGAGAAACAAATGAGACCATTTCTAATCAGAAGAGTGATGTTCAGGCACTGCCTTCAGTGGAAACAGTGAAACAAATTGACTTTAAGATGAACCACTGAATTACAGAAGATACTAATGTAGTCTGCTGAAAAGAGTTTTGTATTAGTGATTCAGAGGTTTTACTCAAGTCCCATTTGTTTGTTGGTTTTTTTACTTTTTCCTCCTAAAACATTTTTTTTAGTGAAACTTTTGATTCTGACAAACTGATTTATTTTTCAGTAATTACTAGACAGCAGTTTCATCTAATACTATGTCATCATGTTGGAACACCAGTACTAAGTGCAATGAACCAATATGGTGGCTATAGCCAGAAGCAGTTAGAAAACAATGAAGAAAATTAACCCCACAGAAAAACAGACACCAGAATTAAAAGAAAAATTTTTTCATCAGAATACATATCCAAGACACACTTTTAAAAGCAAAATCAGAACCAGCTCTCTCTGACAATCTCTGTAAAAAGTAATTGGGTTGTGACAACTAATGAGATTACTTTATATGCTTAATTTTATAAGTTCAAAATTGGCCTTACTAGTGTTCCTATCCTACAGTAAGAATGGTTTGCACAGTACATGGGAATCCTCAGAATTCACAAATGTGAAGAAAATGTTAACATTTTGAAAGAGAGTGCAATTAAGATTTTTCTCTGCAGAAGGCAAATAAATATTGTTTTAAGAAGAAAATTCAGCTGTAATTCTCAAGTGTTATTGTGCCAAATGTGTATTCAAGTACTAAACAGAGAGATTTTAGTCCTGCTGCAAGTGCAAACCGCAATGCAACCTCAGCTGTGGATTTACAAGTAATTACTGTTTTTCATACAGCTAACACAAAATCTAAAGCATAATGGGAGAAATAACAGTAACGTGTCATGTAAATGAAATTTTCACACAAAAGAGCTCTACTTTTTAATTTTATTTTCTTCTTCTTGCTCCTTACACAGCTTTAATCCTCATTGTCTGATTATTTAACTAAGAGTCTTGTCACAGTTTGGGGGATGTCTCTGTGTAAAGCTTATGAATTCTGTTTGATACCTAGGAATCTCTATATATAACTGTGTCAGGTTGAAAATCCTTTGCTAATCTAAAATCCACAAGAGGTGACAGGAGAAATTTTTGCTCCTGGCACATGATCAATAAAGAATTGTTAAACCTTGATAATATCCTATTCAAATATAGTCCCTTGAAGCATGACAATGCTACCAGGTAGGCAAAACCTATGTATAGGTTATAAACCTAGTCTATAAACCTATTATAGATTGAGGTAAGAAGGTAATGAACACAAATTTCATCACCTGATAAGGTGACCTGACTAAGAAGATGAGATGGCAGTAAAAGCAAGTGTTTCTTGCTTGGAGTTGTAGACTAAGTAGTTTGGCAGTAAATATTGGAGGGGGATGCTGGACTTGAAGGACTTCTACCTGTATTTGAAGTAGTAAATAAAGGCAGAGAAATGCAAACCGACTCCTGTCTTAACAGCTGTTCTGAAATCCTTAAAATCTGAGTGGTAGCTTAGCCCTGCTGTGAAGAAGCTGCAAGTCTAGCATACTGCAAGTTTAAACAAATAGTATTTGGATGAATCGGCACTGCCCCTCAGAAGAGGGGCCAGTAAAAGCCCCGTGCCAAGAAAGACGCTGCAGGACTGGGGAAGGAGTCGGTGTTGCTGCTTCAGCAGACCGAAGCAAGCTCCCATGCACAGCAGCGGTGCGTTGCATGGAAAAGCCTGGAGAACTGGCAAGTAGCCGAGCAGCTGTTTTCACCAAGGCTGGGACTTGTGCAAATAAGCCCGGTCCTTCTAACGCGGTCACGGCCACATGGATGCTCAGTGGCCTTTCTGCCATCAGGGATTCTTGCACTGCCCTGATCATCTCCTCCGTGCTAGGCAGCAGGCAGCTCGCGACTCTAGGGCCCTTCTCCACGGCCAAAGCATCGGGCGGGCCGCTGGCAGCGAGAAGACAAGCGAGGGGTGCACCTCCCGACCGTGGACTGTTTCCCGCTGAACTGGGGAATCCCCCCCACGCCCCCGCGTTCAGCTGAGCAGTCACTGAAACCCGCTTCGTGGCGTGGAGCCTTTGCAACTTCCCACGGTTACTTCAGCCTTTCCCGAACGCTGCCCGCCCTGGTCTCGGTACCGCGACCAGCGGAGCTGAGGGCGCGTGTGAAGCTCCCGTTGAGCCCGAAAGGTTCCCCGCTTGGGAGGCCCGTGGGGCGGCCCTCGCCGGCCGGGGAACCAGAGGTGCCGGCGGGGCGTGGGGTGGAATCGCTCGGTCACCTGCCCGAGGGACTCCCCCCTCCCTCAGACCTGGCAGAGCACGGGCAGCCGAGCGCTCGGCGCAGCCTCCCCTCCTCTCCGCTCCCTCCGCGCCGGCGGAGCCCTGCGCCGGGGGATGAACTCCTGCGGAAGGGACGCTACCCTGCGCCCTGCCTCTCTCCAGCCCCCGCTCCCCTCCGCCTGCCTCCTCCTCTGGTCACTGGGACTGATGAATTAATCATGATGTGGCTGCTGTTAATGCATTTATCTGGAGCGGGCTGTGCCACCGGCTCGAAGCGTAGCTCGGCGGGGTGAAGGAGTAAGAGCGCCGGCCTCTCCCCTCCGCTCCTCTCCTCTCCCCTCCGCTCCTCTCCGGCGCGGAGCCACCGCCGACGCCAGCCGTGCGGAGCCGGGGCCGCGGCCACACCGCTCTCCATGGCTCCGGAGGAGGTAATGGGAGTCGGGACTGCCCTTTCCCCAGCAGTCAGGGAAAGGGGCAGGGCTGGCAGGTGGGGGGTGTGGAGGGGCACAGCGGCGCTGGCAGGGCAGTTTTAACTTGCCGGGAGGAGGAGAGAAATGCGCGTGTTGGAGCGGGGTGGGGGATTCGCCTCACGTTCCCGAGGTCCCCCCCAAAACCTGCCCGTGGTTTAAGAATTGCTCTGTTGGCATAACTGTGCGGGAATCAGGCTCACTTCCCTCGCCGCTGACGCTGTCAAAAACGTTGTGGCTTCAGCAGTAACACCAGCGGGCCCCCTCCCTCCGCAGGGCTGCCAGGTCACCCCCTCCGCCTGAGAAATTAAACGCTGATAATCCATTAGCTTCATCTTCCCCCCTTACGCGAGAGTGATGAAGACTTGCTAATTAATTTACATACGACGGAATGATCGCGGAAGGAAGGAGGAAGGAAGGAAGGAAGGAAGGAAGAAAATACCCCGTTGCACCTGCTCCGCCGAGACTTGTCATCTGAATCTGGAGGAGAGCTATAAATCATGTAAAGTGTTCGCGGTGGAGTCGGCTTCTGAGAGCTTGTAGGATTATGTATCCAAATGCTGAATTTATATTTCCCACTAGGAAAAGACTGAAACTCAGGTCAGATATAAACTATATCATTTCATTTAAAACGAAACTGTAGGTTTTTATTGTAATTCTAGAGGGGATTTTTCTTCTCTCCTGATTAAATAGAAAGTGCTGTTAGAGCATGTAGTAGTGATTTACACACTATAGCCTGAAATCTCTTGCAGAGTTGGAAGTGGCTGACAGTATAGGATGATGCTTTAGAATCATGTATGTCCAATTATTTTTGTTACACGTGGAAAGACCAAGAATAACCAGGCTGTTAAATTTTATTTGCTGTTTTTAGTCTGTAGAAAAACGTGTTTTCTGAGATACTGAATGGAGAAAACTTGGAGTAGGGAGACCACAAATGCCATTTGAAAGGCTGACTTTATCAATTGCAGCAACTAGAATCGGTGTGATGTCTGCTTGGATTATTTCCATCATTTGAAAAAAAACTTTTAAAATGTCATAAGCTAGTTTCAAGAATTTCACTTACTGCCTCTAAGGCAATACTGTAATAGTTCTTGACACTTGCCTGTTAAACGAGCTGAACTGGGGAGAACTACTGTTGAGTAAGATGTTTATGATTAGGGATATTTATTCCTGTGGCAGATGTTTCTTCATAAAAGAGGAAATTAGGGTTTTAGGCTGATAAGGTCATGTTTTCATATTGCAGAAAGTATTAATAATTTAGTTTTATGACATCAGTGAGTTTTCATGTATTTGACTAACTAGTCAAATATATTTTGCCATTAGCTGGCAAAACTAGACTGAGGTTTTGTCATTTCAGATGGAACTAGTTTAGACTGGGGTTAATTGCTTTAGTATTATTAATATTATATTTTTGATAATACTGTAAAAGACAAATATGACGTTCTTTCATTCCAGTTACATTTTAAAAATTGCTTTCTGATTAAAAAGATGTTGTGCATTATAAATGTGGGTTGTACATTGCATTTAGTCATGTCATCAGAATGAGGACACTAAGGAGTTTGTGTTCTTCAGCAGCACATGTGATTTGCAAGTTTCTTAAGTTGTGAGCTTATTGTAAACGTGTGTGTGTGTTTGTGGCAAAAGAAGGCTATACTGGTAAAATTAACTGCTAGAAAAAATCCCCTAATAATTACCCAGAAATCTATGAGGTTAATAAGAACATGTGAGCTAGGCTAACCACTCAATATACTTCCTTTGAAAACAAGGCATGTATGCAGTAGTTTTTGCATCACTGTTCTACAGCAACAAAATAAGGGAGCCAAAAATAAGCACAAGCTGGAAGTAAAAAGACAAAAATTTAAAAGGAGACTAGGGAAGACACATTTTTAAATTGAGTCTTTCTGTCAAATTCAATACTGCATGTCATTGTTGAACTAAATCATACTCTCATATACAGTAGTTTATGTCACTTAAGGTGGAAGTCTTGGTCTATAACAAACCACTTAAAAGAGAGTCTGTTGTTGAGGATTTGGTTTATCGTAGAAAAACCGATGGTAGCGGGCAAGTGCCAGTCAATAAAGGTAGACTTAATATTTTAACTTGGAACAAGAGAGCAATTTGTTTTCTTCTTTGATTCTTCTGTCTCTAACTGGAAATGCTGTCATGAAGAACAGTCCCCGAAGTGGCCAAAGTGTTCTGTGGTGAACATTTATTGGTCTGAGATAGCTCTTTAATAGAAATACTTTTTCTGTGTAACCAGCATTGTTCTGGCCAGTGCTTTGGCTAGGTATATCGTATGTGGATAACATGGAAGGAAAAATTAGGGGTTTGAAAAATTTCTGTCATTGCTTATGTTGCAGTCCAGTGTACATTTTTTAATGAAATTTATTGTTCAGCTGCCAAAGTGTTGATCAAGTTACATTGAAAAAAACACTTGCTTCTTTTCCAATCTAAAAAGAAAAAAATCATTTGTCAGCCAGAAGGATGTAGGGAAATGTGCTTACAGTCACTAGATTTCATTGTGCATAAAATATTACTTGACTCTGTTTGATACAATGGATGTGGGCTTGATGGCTTCAGTGAATGACAGACCCGCCTTCATTTTGAACATTTGCAACAGGTTGAGGTTTTGTATCATAAAAGTGTAGTGCTGCATGTTTCTTAATGGACATAACTTTGGAAGGAGCTGAATGGACAAGAGTTAGACATCTGCAAACTTGCTTAATGTTCTTTTAATGCTATGCAAATAACTATGTGGTGGCTGGTCCATATCTGTAGTCATGTGAACATGCCCTCTGTATTTTCTGTAGCTGTTTTGAGTTACACATTGCCCCAGGAAAACTTTTGACCAGGTTGTTCACTGATTAACATAAAAGTAGTATGTTATGAGGGGTGGAGATTGCTGTATGTCCGAATAGAAGCTTCTGTGAAGTTTTTGGATAGCAACATGAATATAGAAAGGATAGTGCCAGCATTTGAGGCGTATATGCAGAGAGCACATTCCTTTTTTGGCTGTTTATATAGTAAGCAGGAGTCTATTAAACTGGCAAGGAGGACAAATATTTAATGAGGACCTAGAGAGGCAATATCATTTCAGTATGTTTGCAGTGCACTGCTCTGTTTAGTTGCTGATTACATCTTTTGATCTGAAGGACAACTTCTAGTCATCTGCTTTGATGCAATATTCTATAAACACATGTAAACTAGAGGAGTAGGGGTTTAAGTCTTAAGACTCTTTTCTCTTAAAGATAAAAAAATTGCGTGTAGTCCTCTCATAGCCCCAGTTGAACTTCAGTGGGAATAGGGGGAACAAAAAGCTTGGCAAGGAGGGGAACAGAATAGAGAGCAGTTCTTCATCATAGTAATTCAGGACTGAAGAAAAGGCCTTTCTGAGTTAGGCAACCAGTTTATCTAATTCCAGTCATAAAGTTGCCACAGTCTACCTTAAAGCTAGTTGTTGCTCTTCTTGGAAGGATGTTTCAAATCCTCTCTCTTAATGCTTAGAACTTTATTTGAACTTCCAGCCTAAATAAATTATTGGATTACTAATTTTTAATATCTCAATATTGTTATTAAAAACAGCTTCTTCCTTAGAGTGTACCCCTTGATAAATTATAAACACTGATCATGTGCCTTCCTTGGCTTTTCCATGCTAGGCTCAAACAAGCAGAGCAAGCACCTTTTAGTCTGTCCAGTAAAACAGAATAAATAGGAAGGTACAGAGGCTATTCACTTAATTCACCCGAATTGTGAATGTACCTCACCTGCATCAAATACCTTGTACCTGAAGTGTTTCCTCAAAGTCTTGAATAATAGTGCCAATCCTCCACTTGGTCTACTGAAAATACTTTATCAGATATTTGTGAAGATCAAGTTTATTTTACAGGTATACCAGGTTGGCTTAATCTTCTTGCAGTAAACTAGACATGGGTGTGTGATTCTTCTTTTCCTGTTGGTCTCAAAATTACAAGACACTATGTAATCACAGAAATGCTACTATTTATAATCATGTGGTGATTTTAATCAGATGGTGTTTTCTTGAGACTGAACAAAAACACAGGGTAGAGGTGCAATATAGTGGGATTTTCATTATGACCTGGGCAAGACTTGAAAATTGATTCATTGAATTACTACTGAAAACATACTATAGAATTGGAAAGTAGTAATTGTGACTGCATAATTTTAAATTTAATTAGGTTTTTCTGTTAAGTAACAGACTGACCTATGTTTGTGATGAGTTAATTTGTTGAAATATTTAAAAGATACTGTAATTCTCTAGATACTACTTTAGGACAACATTTGATATGGCTTCACAGAAGAAAATTATGTCTTGCTGCTGAAAGGGCTTTGAAGCCCTTTTCTCAGTTTTACGGCTAAGTTTCATTGTGCTCAAAAGTAAAGAATCTCTCTAGCAATTTTAAAATTTTTTTTAGCTGGGATGTCTGTCTTTCTTTTGTAGACCTTTCTTGTCTGCTAAAGCAGGTTCATATTTTCAATCCAGTGCTCATTTCTACTGATATCTGTGAAACAACTGACAGTTACCAGAGCTTTATCAGTCTTTCTGTTGCCTGCAAAGTTTTGAACGGGAACTATGGAATAGACCAGAATCTCCTGCTATTGTTGCTGCAGGACTGCACCTCCACCTGTATCCTCAAAAAGCCATTACCCTTTCGTGCATATTTAGTTCAGCTTGTAATTATTAATGTAAGAATCTATTCTGTTCAAATATTGAAGAAATTTCTAAAGGGGAAAAAAATGCATTTAAGTCCCCTTAGCTGAAACTAACAAATAGGTTAGGAAGTTTTTAAGCCTAGAGAAGAGAGGTTATTAAAGAAATAGATGTTTCTAACTGAAATATGAAGTGGAAAAGCTACTAAAGGGAACTATGTGCTGCAATGACTTGAATAACTTGAGCTGGAATAAGAATCACAGAATCGTAGGGGTTGGAAGGGACCTCGAAAGATCATCTAGTCCAATCCCCCTGCCAGGCAGGGTCACCTAGAGTACATCACACAGGAACTTGTCCAGGTGGATTTTGACTGTCTCCAGCGAAGGAGACTCTACAACCTTTCTGGGCAGCCTGTTCCAGTGCTCTGTCACTCTCACAATGGGTACGTTTCCTTAATTAAGCTACTGGGGTTTTGAAACAACTATATTATTTAAAGGTTTAATTTTAAAAATATAAATAGTCTTTTGCATTAATCTTGCTTTTCTTGCATTTTGACATAGCAACTGTCTTTTTAAGCCTTTCACTGTGTTGGTTTTGCTTAATCTTCAAAGTATAACAGGATTTCCATGGAAATTTGGTGTAGTATTACTCTAATTTACACTTAAAATTTTAAATTGTAGATAAGAAAGTGGAGTATGTCATGTAAGTCATACATTGAAAATTCAGGATAGGATATTAACATTACCATTATCATGCTAAATAGCAATAGTCTGCCTTTATATATGTAACGGAGCTGCTTACACAAAAGATGGATATATAGTTGCAGAAGCACAGAACTGAAGATGATGGGGTGGACCTCAAGATTGTGTAGTCCAATCCCTCTGCTCAAAACAGGGTCACAAAGAGCATGTTGCCAAGGGCTATCTCCAGTTGTGTTTTGAATAACTCCAAGGATGGATGCTTTAGAGCCTTGTTAGGCAACCTGTTTCAGTGTTGGACAACTCTTGCGTAAAAAATGTCTAGTTTTGTGTTCAAATGGAATTTCTTGAATTTCTGTTCATGACTTCTGCCCCTTGTCCTTTCACTGGATGCTGGGGAGAAGAATTTGTCTGTCTGCTGTTCTCCCTCCTATCAGGTATTTAAACATACTGATAAGATCCTTCCTGAGCCTTCTCCAGGCTAAACAACCCCAGCTCTCCCAGCCTGTCTTTGTATGACAGATACTTCAATTCCTGTATCATCTCTGTAACCCTTTAATGGATGCACACCACTATGGCCATGTCCTTGTACAGGGAGCCCAGAACTGGGCACACTACTCCACATGTGGCCTCACTGGTGCTGAAGGGAAGGATCACCTCTCTCAGCCTGCTGGCAGTGCTTTTCCTAGTGCAGGTCAGGAGGGTGTTGGCCTTCGTTGCCGCACGGGCACTGTGCTGGTTTATGTTCAACTTCTTGTCCAGCAGGACTGCCCACCCCCATCCTTTTCTGTCCAGTTGCTTTCCATCTGGTTGGTCCCTAGCTTTTTACTAGTGCATGGGGTTATTCCTCTCTGGATGAAGAATGCATTTCCTTTTGCTGAATGTCATTTCTCCAGCCTGTTGAGGTCCCTCTGAATTGCAGCACAAGTACTTCCAATTTTGTATGGTCTGCCAACTTGCTGAGGGCACACTCAGTCCCATTATTCACGTAATTAATGAAAATATTAAACAGCATTTACCCCAGTATCAACCCTTTGGTGTGCACCTGCAGTAACTGGACTCCAGCTGAAATTCGTGGCACTGATCACAAGCCTCTGAGCCCACAGTTCCACCAATTTTCATTTCACCTCACTTCTGTACTTACTCAGAAATAATGTAGATTACTAGTGTTGTGGGGCCAGGCTAATTAACAGATAAGTCTTTTACCATCCTTCCTTGTGTACACACACACCAATTGACAGTTGTCCTTTTTTGTATGTTTAGTGTATGAGTGTGAATTGCCCATACCACGTGTTTGAGACAGGGAAGACAATATTATTTTATATGTCACACAGACAATGCATTTTTTTTTTTTGCATTAATTGATTTCCCTCCACATTTTTAAGGGAGAAAGACCCTCTGGGCTTGATAGAGTTATGGGGATTTTTAAATGGGTAGTCTTGAAATTGGTTGTGAAATGTGGGTGAATTGATCAGGCTATGGCTGAAGTTCCTGAAGCCTGTATGGCCTTTCATTCAGCTGAAGCAATCGTGTGTCTTATGTTGGAAAAATTAAAGGGCTTTTAAACATATGTTTTCTTCAGATGGAAAAAAACAACCAAACAAACAAACTTGAGAAAACCTGCATCAGTATTCCACTTTTTTTTGCTATTCCACACTAACTAGCTTTGCCAGCAGAAAGCTTCTATGGTGATAGTCAGTGCTCTGTTTAAACTTGGTCTGGGATTAAGCTGTTTTGTCTGAGGAAAATTTATTCAATATTGCCTATACAGAAGGAATTTTCTGTTGGTGTATCAAGTCACTGGTGCATTTGCTTTTAGCTAAAAAGCTGTATTTTCATTGTTTGTGTCTATATATAAGGAACCTTTTCATCAAATGAAAGCTTTTCCATTTACAGAGCACTGAAAAAGGTGGTACTTAAAATACTGAAACTGCTGATTCTCATTTTTCTCTTGCTTGAAATGAAGGTACAGTGTCCTAGGTCCACAGTGCTGAGCTATAACTATACTTTCAACCTAATACCATGACACTAATTTTGAGAAGCAGTCTCTTCTTTGCCATTTGATTCTGAATTCACATCCTTTAGGAACTCCATTAGAAAAACTGAATAATTTTACTTCTCTATGATGCTGAGGCATCTCAGGATGGCTCTAGAATTTGCAGAGAAATGCCTCTTGGTATCTTAGCTTCATGAACAGGTGGGAATTGAAAAAGTGCTAATGAGCACCTGTGCAAGTATGCAGCTCGTCTTTATTTCCAAAATCAATACAAATGCATGTGTTCATAATCTGAATTTCAGAAAAATGATTGCTTTTGTGTTTTCTTATTACTATTGTTGTCTAAAATTTCCTGTTAATGCTGTCCATCTGTTTAACTTGGAAAGGCAGGGCAAGTAATTTTTGACTGGTGCCATAAATGGTGCAAAAATAGTTATTAAGTGAAATGTTATGCATTACCTGCAGAACAATGGATAAAATTATTTAATTATTTTTCACTACTGTGTTTTTTCAGAGTGCTAACCAACCATTTTGTGTATTACATTTAAGTGTCTGCAAGTAGTCTTACCTTTTTGTTGTTCAAAAAGGGTTTAAGTGGAAAAAAGATGCCTAATTAAAATTTGTGTAAACTGCAAACAGAAGACTACTTTTTTTTGCAGAGATCAACCATAGAAAATGTGTTCTAAGATTGTATTTATTTACAATGACAGCTTAGTGGATATCTAAAAAAAAAATTGAAAGCCCAAAAGCAAGATAATAGGGATATAGACTGTACTGATAAATGGCAAAATTTCAGTAAATAGAGATACTGTTTTTTAGATATGAGTGAATGAAAGTAATCCAAATACTGTGTGTAACTTTTTAGTTTTGGAATGGACAGAAATGGAGCTACTTCTGTCCTTGTCATATTTTAGCATTTATTTAGTACTTTCTAGGTACAAAACTCTCTATAGATATCAATGATCTTCATTATACCCTCTGAAGGCAGTAGGTGATTTTCTACAAATGAACAGTATAGGGCCCATATATTTTAGACCTAGAAATCTGATAGGATTTTGAATTTTGGTATAAGTTTGTATCAGCGTATAAAGGGCAGACCATATACCTCAATATCAAAAATCAGTGCTTACAATACATGCTTTCTTTTTTAACAGAGATACAGAGTTTCATTCTGAACAGTTGAATACCATCATGTGTCTCTGATAATGGAGTCTAGTCAGATGTAGTTTTTACTGAATTAATGTGTTGGCTACTATACAGAATAATTTTGTGAAGGTTCATGCAGAATAGAGCTTTAATTTACAAAGATTATGGCAGATTTAGCTTGCTTTTTTTTTTTTTTTTGGTGGAAAAGACGTTACACATGGAAAGAGGGAACTTGTCTTTCCTGCCTCCACCCTCCTTGCTTGACAGCCTTTCCCTACAGCAATCAGTTGACAGCAATCAGTTTGAGAATTATTTCTGGAAGGAAAAGGTTTACAGTAAGATTATAAAGAAGGTAGCTGTCATCTGTTTCCTTGGCTTAACTAGTTAAAATCATAGCCATAAAAATACCTTATTACTCAACTGAGCTGTTCTGTTCATTTTATGCAGTAACCAGACCTTATTAAATGGAATGCAATCAAGCCGTGCAAACAGTAGTTTGTTAGACAAAATACAAAAAATTAAATTTGGACTCAAACTTCAGAGATTTTTATTTATTGTTTCTAGATTATTTTTTTAAAATAAGCCTTACACAGTTATTGTAGTGAAACATTTTATCTTGTGACCCTGTCATATATGAAGTAAGCATAGATAATCCCCAACCATTAAGTTCTGTCAAACTCAGAATTATCTGACTCTGCTTCCTTTGTACCACGTGCTACCTTTAGTTTATTCTGTAAATAAATAGCTCCATTTAGTTAGATGGTGTTTTATTGTTGTTTGGCTTTTTAAATTCTGCTTACTTAATTTACAGAATTTCCTTTTACATCTTTAGTTTTGTTCTATACTATTAGATGTTGAGTCTTCCAGTAGTTTTAGTAACCTGTGCATCAATGATTTTTCTGGCTGTGATATTTTTCCCTCCCCTTACAAATAGCCTTACAATGTGTAGACCTTTTTGTGCTTCTAGGGTTTTCTAAACTCAAAATCTGACATGTGCACTGGAGAATAAAGAAAAAGAAAAGGCTTGTTATTTTCATACTCTACTGCATTCTTATCTTGGCTCCAACTTTCTGGATCCTAAAGTAGGATCTGTGCCTGCAAAAAATCCTGAGAGATTAGGCCTCTTTAGCAGGTTAGAGAGCTCCATGCTTTTGATTTTTCCACCCTTTTTTAATATCCCCTCAGCAAAATAATGGAAGTTTAAGATGTTTATTTCAATGTTTGGTGTCTGGCTTTTTATTCTTGTACTTTATCTCCTGTATACTGATAGTATAAACAGTGCCAGTGATAGAAAACAGAAATTTCAAAACAAAACTCGTCTTGAAAAGAGTACTGTTATGGTAACTATATACGGAGTTTTAGAAAATGGAAATAATATAAATCTTCACTAAGTAGTTGTTCCTCAAAGTCAGGTTATCAGATACTCAGAAAAGAGCATTGTGTATCTTTTGTTTTGAATCCTTGTGTGCTCATATGCACAGAATATTGTGCTTTACTACTCCAAGGAATTGTACTACTTTGCTTCTATAATGAAGCAGTTTCCTTTAATCAAACAGAAGCCAATAGAAATACCCAGCATCAAACATAGCTCGATATGGCCCACTGGGAGATATTTAAATTTGTGCTAGCTTGCACTAGAAGGAAATGCTGTTAAAGCATTTTGTTTTGTTTTGTCTTGTTTCTGTAAACACTCTAATATTCAGTGTGTAAAATTTCCATTTAAAAAAAGGTATGATAATATCGTATAAACTGATTAAGGCAATTAACTTCTTAGCCAATTGTAGAATAATACTATACAAGTTTTAACATGTTATTTGTGTTCAAGCTGATTATATTACTTTATACTGTAGATAAAGAAATATGGGCTGCTCTGCTGTTTCTAATTTACTTTTATTCTCATTTATTAAATGGAAATAATCACTTGTGTATATATGTGTGTGTGAGGAAGGAAATAACTGTCTAGGTCTTAAATTGCAAGTGTTGGTTTTGATGGAGACGATTTTGCATTTCTCTCTTAAATATTCCTTGCTAAAAAGATGCAGAGAAGGAAGATTAGGATTGCAGAGTAATTTTTAAAAATTCTGAATCTAATGATACCAATTGCCTCTGCATAAAGCTTATTATATGTGCATTAGTATTTTGACACGGTCTCTGCCTGTGCAGTCATGTGCTGTTGATCCGGGTCTCATGATATTTGTTCATTGTGCACTCTTAATAACAGCAACAGTTAGATTATAATTTGTCTTGTGTAGTGTTTAATGAGGACAGTAAGATTATTATGAGGTTTATTTTTATGATCATATTATAATTTTATTTTTTAAACAGATGGAGTGACCAAAGCATACACGGTGAGTTGTTACATAGGAAGCTTTGGGCTTCATGTACAGTGGTTTAAATCAACTGCAGTGTATAATTGAGGTGAGCTTGCTTTTACCAGTTAAAGATGTACTTCCATAAGGTATGAAGGAATTTTAGGTATCAGTGTAGAGTTGGTCAGAAACTTTTGGAGGGAATGTTATCTGTTGACAGACTACTTCAGTTTAGTATTTCTTGAGAAAACAGTAATTCAGTCTAATAGAATTACTTTCTTTCCTACTTATAACTGGCTTCAAGGGAACTACAGGTCTCAGGAATCCCAGCTGTAAGGCAGAGTTTACCATGCTGGCAGCAGGAAATCTGTGTAGTTAGGGGAGTTTGCTTCACCTAAATGAATGGGAAATCTCTTTCTTTAAACAAAGAGCTTGAGGAAAACTTCTTTCCTGTTCTCCAAATTATCTAAAAAATTTTGCTTCTTAAGTGGAATGATTTCTTGTACTACTGAAGCTTCAGAATTTCTCAAAACATTAAATCCTACCTTCCAGTTAGCTAAGTATCCAAGTATAAAATACCTTTATCTTGACCTCTTAATGTCTGACTTACTCTAATTTTGATGGTGAGTAAATACCTACTTACCTTTAATACATTCCAGTATAATGTGAGATAGCTCTGAAAAGTGAATATTAAATACTGCAATATAATTTGTAAGGTCATAAGGAAAATATTTTGACTATTTGAAGTTTTATAAATTGGTCCCTTTTTATCTGATGTTAAGGGAATGAGTTTAGGAAGGCCAAGTGAGATAGGAAGGACTATAAGTAGTTTTCCCCCCAAATAACTAGGCAATCCTTTCTAAGGCCCTTTCAGTGTTATTCAGACAAGTACAGCAGAAGAAAGTCCCATCCTCCTCTTTGCTGGTGATAAAGTTTTTCTTTCTTACATTAATATATAATGCAGCTATTTTTTTAGATCATGATTTATTCTGTATTGAAGAGGAAGGAACATTCAGTGTAATTTAGTAATGTTTTCTTTTGGGTTACAGTTTAGTAGTTTAGTTTCTTGTTCATTTGTCTGTTTCCTGTTGTCTGTTGTTAAGTGTAATCCTATCTAGTGCAGACTTCTTTTTATGTGGTTTGATTTTTTTTGCTTTAAGTCCGTGGTTCCCTTGACCCATAGTTTTATTTTTCTAGCTTCTCTGGGGATTTTTGGTAGGTTTTGTTTGTTTGTTGTTTGGAGGTTTTTTTGGGGGGAGGGTTGCTTGTTTTATTTATTTATTTTCCTTGCACTTGGTTTTCAGTTCTGTTTTTACTTTCTGCTTGTCATTCTTCAGCATCTTCCAGTCTCCCAGATCTGGTTTTGAGTTCTGAAATGAAACCTCAAGCCCTGTTGAAATGCAGGTTTTGATTGATGCTGCTAGGGATGGAATTTTCTTCTGAAATGTTCCTCAGTAGATGACACCAGTTTGTCAAAACTCTACCTGCTCCCCTGTACTTTGACAAAATCAATAATTCAGTGGCTTGGGTGCTCGAAACCTGGTGTTTGGATTGCAGTAAATTTGGCAGAATCAGGGCTTTGCTTGACACATTTTGCTTACACGTTGCACTGGGTAAATTATTTATTTTTCCATTTAATGTTGAGAAACTTGTCTTTATTATGATGCAGCAGAAGCTGTAGAGTATGATATTGTATTTATTGGTAACAGATCTTTGGCTGACCAGCTTTAGATACAAATTAACTGTGGATTTGGGACATTTTTGTCACTTCTTAAAGTAAAAAAAATTGGAAGTAACTAGTTGCCAAAACATATAGAGACCTGTAGTCCATTTTTTCTGAAGGGATCTTCAGTATATTGTCACTCACTTCTGTGTTGTAGCTACTGCCTATGACAGTGAGTATATAATTTAGTATCACAGCATATGCGACCATAGTATCGTAGTATCATGGTATCATAGTATCATCATTCTGGTTGGAAAAGACCTTCAAGATCATCAAGTCCAACCACTACCCTAGCTCTGCCATATCTACCACTAAACCCTGTCCCCTGGCACCACATCTGTCTTTTTAGATGTATCCAGGGATGGTGGCTCAAACCACCTCCTCGAACAGCCTGGATCCCCAAGTCCCGCCCCAGAACAGGACAACCCCGAGGTTCATACCATGTCCCTGAGGACATTGTCCAAATGTTTCTTAAATATTGTCAGGCTTGGTGCCATTACTGCTCCCCTGGGGAGCCTATTCCAGTGCTCCACCACAGGGTTTTTAATGGTCAGATTTCACCAGACACTTTAGCATGAGGACTTGCTAATATAACAATTCTGCTGAAATCCATAGAGATGTATGTGACTGAAATTACAGTTGCTTAAATGGAGCCTGCATTGAGTACTTTTGAGAAGGATGTTTGTTTAATATTGGAATACACTCCGTATATTCAATTAATAGTTAAATGAGTCAAACACTTTTTTTCAAACGCCCATGGCATATCAAATTTTGAAAAGGACCACAGCAGAGGGAAAGAGATACATTGGAATTTAATTTTTCAGATTAAGACAGTTTTAGGGAACTGGCATAGGGAAAACCTAATTACTTTTAAGTGATATCTGTATTGTGGTATTGAAAGAAAGGCTTCCAGCTTTTCAACTTATGCTACATTGAGAGAAACCATATAGTCACATTTTGTCCAAATGAACTTAGATTAATTAAGTATTCAGGCTAATAAGTGTCAGATGTAGTTAAATACAGATATGTAATATTACTCTGAGGCAAGATTAAAATGGAGGGTATCTACTGAATAGAAAAATCTTGGAACATGCTAACCAGTAGAGGGATAGAAGGACCTGTTATGCCTAGGGTATAGAGCACTATTTCAGTATGGCTGTATTAAGTAATAATATAAAAATTTAGTTGTATACATAAATGAGTTGAAGTCATAGATGTTTGTTAAGTCATATATACATGGGGGCATTCTAAGTTAGAGTGAACTAAACATTTTTGTTTAAATGAAATGAGGTCAATAGATAAATAACACTTCTTCCTTGTCTCCATTCATTGTATTTCACTGAATGGCCATTTTATTTCTTAAGAAATATGTGTACACATGTACACATATTTTAGATTTAATTTGGTTTAATACTCCTGAACTTTCTTATATTGGTGTGACCTCAGAGCCTATCTGGCAAATTAAAGTGTACTGTGTGAGTTTGTCTGAGAATAGTTACTTCGTGTGCTCGAGTCATAGATTCACATTATCTTCCAGTGAAAACATAGGATAAAAATACTTGACTTCATTGGTGAATCAAAAAGCTGGGACTGTCAGTGAAAAAGCTGAGCTTTCTGCTGAGAATAATCAACAATTGGCCAGCAGCTGTGTGTAGAAGGGCTCAACTGTAGAGCCTTGTTGTGGAAAGCTAATGTTTTATCATCCATGTAATTGGTGTCTGAAATCCATCTGCAGCCATGTGTCGGCAGATAGCTGAGGTTAGAAATTAACAGTCTCTAGCAGTGATAGCCAATTCCTGAAGTAAAACACAGATGCTGTAAGAATGTGATATTGCTACAGTGCTGATGTTGAACCAGCATTAGAAGTCAGGGTAAGGACAGAGCTTAAGCCAAAGTTTTAGTCGCACAGCCTTGGCCCAATTCTAGTTTAAATATATGCTGCCTGCCTACCCTGACTGTCTTACTTTGAGGATGGTGTAGGATGAAGAAAAGAAGTTGTAAAATGTCCATGGTGCAAAGGAGCAATTCTAATTCAGACCTTATAAAATCTGAGACACCCAAAATAAACCTTGTGAAGTTAATCTAGCACGCTCCTCATACTGAGTCCTTTAACATTAGAAAGTGTGGGGGTTTGGATGTGGCCAACAATCATCTTTTTCCCTGGTCTTCATTTATGGTTACCTTAAGTGAATTCTATGTTCAGTCATTTCTGAGGCTAGTGTAAGGAAATAGCATCTGTTCAGCTTGAAATTCTTGCTATTTGCTTTTAAGTAAAGTAGCCAGTTCCCTTTTATCCCTCTCTCTCTTTTTGTTTTTGTGGTTGTTTGGTTGGTTGGTTTTTTGTTTTTTCTTTCTCAAGCATGGTGAACATGTTTGTGGAAGACAGCTTGCATGCCCTAAACATCACCCTACCATTCTAATTCTTAAATTGAAACCTTTATTTTTAGGTTTTTATATATAATCTCTGCATATATACTGTCTTTTCTATTTGTCAGAAGGATTAAAGTGAGAGTAAACTATTCGTGTAGCACAACACAGGATTATATTAAGTAGTTCTTGTCTCTCTAGAAAGAACCTCTATTCCTTTATTGTATGTTTCCTTTGATTCTGTTGACAGGAAGACTGCGATCCTACTAAAGGAAAAAAAAATATCTCTTTGGAAAGCTAACAAAGGAAAAATTCCATGTAACAGAAGTGTCACAGAAGAGTGGTCATAGTTTTCATTGTTTGCACCTTTAGAGTAAAAAGCAGAAACGGATCCAGTCATTTAATGTGATTCTTGAATACAGTCACAGTAGTTGAGAGTAGTTGTGTAAGTGGACAAAGAGGAAAATAGTAGAAGCACTTTAGCATTTAAGGGTATATTCAGTTTGAATTATTTCCTGAAGAAGCGTGGGGTCACTATTTTTCACACTTAGGCCCGATGACAGAATAATTTAAACTCCATTTGTAACAGTGTTAACTGAAGCTGGTGAGCCACTGTTTTTCACTTCAGCAGTACCAAAACAAAGATAGTCACTCAATAAAATAACACTACATGTAGCTGAGGGGTTTTGCTGAATAATTCTTAGGAGAAATGAGGAAATGACACAGTGGTGAAAATGAGCCAAGTGCTGACATCCTTGCTTAAATGACTACTTGAAAGGTGAATTCAGACACTGCTTTGTGAGAGCTCTTTAGATGGAACGGTAGATGAAGGTGAGTAGTAAGGAACAGAAAACAATTGCCTGCTTGTGTTTTCTTGTGCTAAGAAAAGTGGAACTTAAACACTAATTGTAAATAAGTAAGAGTGCATCATACACCAGGTTCCATAATCTGTTTCTTTCCTTAATCAGAAGAAACATTGAGAATGTTGTAATTTTGTGTAGCTGTTTAGGTCAGCTGTAGTTGAGCTGATCCCACCTTTAGCAAGAACCAACTCTTCCTGCTAAAATAATTGAGATAAGAATGGAAAAAACAAATTAATCACACTTTGAAGCATTCCATCTCTGATCTGAGTAATTGTCCCGAGCAATCTCTAGCGAACTTTGGTTTTCTCATTTATTTATTTTTTTAGGACACCAGGAGTGCTTTAGTTTGTTGGGGAAACAGTTACTAAATCTGCACTCTAAGTCACTTTCAAAAGGCTTGCACCCACTTCCATTGAAATGTCAGAGAAGCGATTCTAGGTATTGGGTGAGGAAAGGACTGAACATGCTTCTCGCATCTGACTTGTTATACAACTGCTCAGTAACAAGAACTATAATTGTAAAAAAAAAAAAGCCTTTGTCATGTTGAAACTGGGAAGAGATTAATTCTTCCAGAATGGGGTGTTGGGTTTTATGTTGTTTTATAAACTTAGATAATGTTGAAGCTGTGGATAATACTTTTATCTAGGCTGTCTTAAAAGTGTGAGAGTCTGTAATCTACAGCATAGGTAATGTAATCTACAGCAAGATAATGACATGTGTCTATTAGAAGTGTTGTTTCCTGTACCATTTTGACTCTTAACTGTATGTGTGAGGAACTGTATTTATCTTACTTACCTCTCTACTTCAAGACCCTTTTTCCTATTCCCATACCGTTATTACAGGAGTGTGCTATTTGTGTCCGTATTCTGTGTATTTCCAGAATACTGGGTGTTTTGATTGGATTTTTCTTGTTTGACAGTGATGGCGCTAGCTCAGACCTTATTCAGTTCCTTAAAAATGAATTGTCAACAGTTCTGTCATAGATTATAGGCTCATATAAAAATTCAGGTACGAAGAGACCTCAGGAGGTTATCTTGGTCCAGTCTTCTGCTCAGAACAGGATCGATGTTGAAGTCAGGCCAGGTTACTCAGGGTTTTCTCACTCAGGTCTTGAAAATGTCTGAGGACAGAGACTGTACCACTGCTTGGGGCATCCTGTTCCAATGCCTGACTGTCCTCATAGTAAAAAGGCTTTTCCTTATATCCAGCCAGAATCTCTCATATTTCAGCTTACGTCTATTGACCTGTGTCCTCCCTCTAGGGAACACTATGAAGAGCCTGGCTCCACTGCTGTGTTGACCCCCTTGTAGGCAAGCTCCTTTGTTGTTAATAGTAGCAGATGTTTGAGTACTTTGCACCTCACTTAGAAGATTGGTTTCCTTTTCTGTGGTTCTGATTCCAAAGAGGTATTGAGGACAGTTAATGCTATGTGTCTATCATAGATGTGGGTACTTGAAGAGAAGGCTTAGGGAGACCTTACCAGTGTTTATAAATATCTGATTGTAGAGTGCAAAGAAAATCAACACATACTCTTCTCAGTTGTGTGCAGTAGCAGAATAAGAGACAATGGGCATAAACTAAACCATGTGAATTCTATCTGAACGTAAGAAAACAGCTTCTTACTGTGAGGGAGGCCTGGAGTGGGAGGTTTTAGGTTTGGATTTGGTCTCTTTAATTATTTTGAAATAATCTCAAATGATGTCATATAGATAAGTTTTACACTACAATAAAGAAATTAAATGCAGATTAATGGAAGACAACTGAACAATAGCTAAAATACTGCTGAAAGAAATCAATTTGTTTAACCATATGTTGTTAATTAATTGCCTTTTATTCAGAAGCATATATCTGTTGAAAAGAGAATAAAAGTTCTTGATGTTTCTTGTTTCCTTCTGTGATTATTAAACATTGAGCATTCTAGTAAACCTTGTGTATTATTTCTCCAACCAGTTCCTATTATTACAATAGGAAAATTATATTCTGAGTCATCATATAACTGATAATGATTCTTGGTTTGTTTTTTTTAATTATTATTATTATTGTCCTGATTTAAGCAGACCAGGATAAAAATTGCCCCTAGGTCTACTAACCTGAGATGTTCTGGGACCTGCCCCCCCAGCAGCTGCTGGGCTGTGGCTGTGGCAATTACAGTGGGGAGAGCAGCTGTGCCTATGGGGCGGAGAGGATAGGTCAGGTGACCAAAATGGACCAATCACAGTGTTCCTTCCCATGGTGCTTAGTATAAAATGGCTCCTCAGAGAGCACTCTTCTGGCCTCTCTGAGTGGTGTTCTGGCTGGGTTGGGGTCTGTTTGTTTGTCTTCTCTCCCTTTGCTGCTACTCCTGCTCCTCCTGCATCCCGTATTCTCACCAGAGACTAATGTAATTCACTGAGACATGTCTCCTTCTCCTGCCTCTCTAAGTAGGACCATCGTGGCCACTCCAAGGCTTTTGTGAACTGTCTCTGGGACCCTGGACTCACATACCCCATCTGCTGCCAGGTCCAGTTTGGGACTTTTCTGGTTGGGAAGTAATTACCAACTGAGGAGCATGTGTTCTGTATCTATATATTTGTAATTCACCAACATTTTTATTATTACTACTTCATTAAACCTGTTCTAGGTTTGGGGTTTTTTCCAACCTTAAAGTCTCTCTACCTTATTCCCTTTTTTATCTTCCCCTGGGAAGGTAGTGGGGGGATAACAGAGAGCATCTGACAACCTGTTATTGGCTAAAACTGTGACAATTAGGTATCTCAGATTTTGTAAAGCAAGTACAAGTTTATTCTGTTAGGTGTACAAATCAAAACAGAATTTTCTTTTTTCAAGACAACTATTCAATTTCAGCCTGAAGTAAGCTTTCAACAGAATAAAGTAATTTGAAAATGCACTGAGTTTTTTAGAAGCATTTTAAGATTTATGACTTGTAACTGAAGATGTTAGATTAATCTAAATTGCAAAAATGGTGTATACTGAGGGATTGACAAACACTTCTATTTAAGTCTTTCTTTCCAGACAAGTATGTACCCTGAAGTATGTGTTAGACTCCTGCACAATACAAAGCATGAGATGTAAAAGAAATAAACTACAGTGTAAAAAGTGAGCATCAGAATTAAAACTTCTGATGACAGGGAAGTTGGTTGTAGTGTTTCACTCTGTATGAAAGCAGTAGATGCCAGCAGATAATAAAGTGCACAGAACTTAGTATTTTTTTTCCCAAAAAGGTTTTTTTACTGCATTTAGTACTTTTTCATGGTTTCTTAGTTCACTTGGTCATCAGAATCAATTGTGGACATCTTATACAGAAATTGAAACAACTTTGTGCTTTAATACTTGAGGCCAGTGTTTCCTGCACTTAAAAAGAAGTTTGTTGTTAGTATCAATATGAAAAGCCTACTTTGCCATTCCTGACAGTCTCTGGTCAGATTGTATGTTGAGATTAGGGTCTTGGGCAAAATCATTGGCACAAATCCTAAATATTTTGTCAACCTAAGGAACTCATTCAGAAGCTTAGGAAGAAAAAGTCCTATAACACAGCAGATGTGATAGAGAACTCAAGATAAGAATTCAGGAAAATGAATTAGTTCTTTTAAGTGGGAAACACAGTGATGTTGCACGAGAGACTAATAGCTGTGTGAGACACAGGCAACACTACCAAGTCTTGTCAACAACCACAGTAGGCTGAGATTTCTGGGCCCAAGGGAGGATTTTGAAAAATGATCTATTTTTTGCTACCTTAAATACATCAGTACCTCAGAGGTGAACTGAAGACTGTTTATGTTTCTGTATGTTGCAGAGCTTATTTGAGAAAGTAAACTTGAGGAGTTGTATCTCGTGCTAGAATCATTTGGATCTGGTGATGCCAAAAGCCATATAGAGGTAATGCTGATCTATTAAGATTCAGAATGTTGAAGCCAGTAAGTCAGAGATGATTGTTTCTGTCGAGTGAGTACACGAACAACCCTTCTTTTGCCCTATAAATTTGGCACCTAGTAAAGCCAAAATTAGGCATCTAGACTCTCCAAAGTCAGTGGTTGCTCACTGATTCAACTGTCTGCATTGATTGCACAAAGTAACCTTGTTTTGTGCAAACTTAAATGCCTAAAGAGCAACTCTTCAGTGAAATTATGAATGTAGGGAGAAGGGAGAATACCTTCTATTCCCCTGTATACCTTACAAAGGAACTCATTACCCTCCCAGAACCTGGAAAGAGATGCAGCTTTCAACAGATAGTGCTTCTGGTTTGTTGTGGGGGTTTTTTAATGTAATTTTTTTTCCCCTCACAGAATTACTTGAAGACAGATCAAATGTTTCTGCCTCTTGTCCTAGTAGAAAGAACTTTTGAGTCTGAGACTGAAAATTTTTTAACCCTGTGCCACCCAAAGGGGTGATCTTAGCTAACAAGACTAAAATGTAACTGGTCAAAATGGAAAGAGAGAATGTGTGATTACCTTTTCTTTTTTCTTTTCCTCTCTTTCTCTCTTTTCCTCTCTTTCTCTCTTTTCCTCTCTTTCTCTCTTTTCCTCTCTTTCTCTCTTTTCCTCTCTTTCTCTCTTTTCCTCTTTCTTTTATTACCTGCAGCCATTCCATAAGATTGTCTGGCAAATTGATGTATATAAAAGATATGTTGCATGTCACAAGTCACGTGTCCTAAGGAAGAGCTCTGTGTAAGAAATACTCCATGAGACCAACCTTTCTCTGCCTGGAGACCACTTTCCTACCTGTGCAGTAGTCCTAGGGAAATCAAGAAAATCAATATAAATGCAGAGACAGCAGAGAGAAAACCTCATAGTGAGTTTTTCCTTTCATAGCATGTCTGCCATATAAGTCTTCATGCAAAGATTCTCAAGCTTCTGCTTTTAAAGTAGGCAATATGTTTCCACTAGATTGGATAGCAGGGTTTTATGAGGACTTTATTTCGTGGGAATAGTGAAAACTAGTAACAAAAAACCTTCTTTCAGAAGCTAAACCTCTAATCCTTGATTACTTGGCTAGAGAAGTGACAGTTAATCCACTGGTACTATTAAGAATTATATCTCTGTTCTGGTTTTCATTTTCTCCTTGGGTAACAAAACCCAAAGAATTTAGTATGCTTGTCATATATCTCTCCCCTGCCAAAGAAGTGATGTTAAAACAGATCCCATGGGAGTAAGCTGTTTTGCCAAATCTTTTACATGCATACAAATCTCTTGGTAGCCACAGTATTCTTTAGGTTTTTTGGTGTGTTGTGGGGGGTTTGTTTGTTTGTTTTTTTGGTTTCTTTTTTTGAGATGAATTCCTGTGTATGTTTTGCACCTGAGGATATATGGGTGGGCTTCTGTGAGAGACGGACTCTATAATGTGTGTGGACGTACCGAGCGGACCGTTTGCCTGGAGTCTCAGGGGACAGGACGTGGATCCCGACCAGGGATTGGCTTCGGCCGTACCCCCCGGTGGTGAGAATTGCAAACATCTTACTAACATTCCTACGAACATTCCTACATAATATTCACACATACCAGACACTCACTTCTCTTTTCCAATATTCTTCTATTTCCCAAAGGCTCTCTCCAGGCTTTCCCTCTTATCCCTGTCCGGGAATGGGAATAGGGGGGAAGGGGAGGGGTTCTCTCTTGTTTTCTGTGTGTGTTGTTATTGCCATATAGATGTAGTGTTGTATAGCTGTTGGTATATGGATATATAGGTGTGAATATAGATATAGAGGTAGACCTTGTGTGTGTTAGGTGATACTTAATAAATCTATTGATTCCTAAGCGTTGTTTGTGAGTGTGACGGGGAGTGGTCTTCAGCCCTCGGTTTCCCCGAGGTGGGGGTGTGGGTCGCGGCTTTACCTATCTCGGTCCGTGACAGCTTCATATTGTCTTCCCTGGGAATAAGCAACATCTTCTGAAATTAATTTAAAAAAATAGTTTTGTTTTTTTTTGCAATAATGCACAAAGTTAAGCCAACTTCTTAGAGAAACTATAATACTTTTCAGCTTTACTGGAACTTCTGAAAATAAGGTAACGGCCTAGATTATAATTCAGGTTAAAAGCTCATGGTTAGAAGATTCTAACATTTGGGATTTAGTCACTTAAAGAGGCATCAGAATCTGTGTCTCTAGTGGAGTGATTTGATAAAGGTGTTTTTGCAAAAAAAAAAAAAAAAACAAAAAGAAATCTGGCTCAGAAGCATTTTTGGTACTATCAAGTTTCCTCTTTCAGCCATGAAAGAGATAATAATGTTCTGAGATAGAAGATGTTTGCTTTTGGATTTTAGAAACATATTTTTAGGTGAAAGTGAATTTTCATTGCTGTCCTCTTACTTACTCTGTGTTAGGTAAGATGCTTTCCTGTATTGACGAACTTTGCTAGGAAATCACTTGTTGAACATTTTAAAGCTTTGATATCCTGACCAGTCAATGTAAATGAGGATATCTTCAGTCTTTTTGGGTTTGGTAGTTTTCCCAGAAAATTAATTGCAAATGCAGATTGCAGGAGTAAAGACAGAGGCAAAGAAGGCATTCAGCACCTCTGCCTTCTTTATATCCTCTGTCACCAGGGCTCCCCCCTCATTCAACCAATATTGCCTCTAGTGTTAGCTTTGTTAGCTATGTATTTGAAAAAGCCCTTTCTATTATCCTTAACCTGACTTGCAAGGTTAAGTTCCAAGGAAGCCTTAGCTTTCCTAATTGCCTCCCTACATCCTCTGACAACAGCCCTATATTCCTCCCAAGTGACCAGCCCCTCCTTCCATGATCTGTAGATTTTCCTTTTCCACTTAAGTTTGCCCAGCAGTTCCTTTTTTAACCATGCTGGTCTCCTAGCTCCCTTACTAGATTTCCTAACCATTGGGATGCTCTGATCCTGTGCTTGCAAGAAGTGGTCCTTGAATGTTGACCAGCTATCTTGAGCCCCTTTATCTTCTAGCACCCTGTCCCATGGGATTTCCCTTAACAGTTGATTGAGGAGGCCAAAGTTTGCCCTGTGGAAGTCCAGGGTTCTGGTCCTACTGGGTATTCTGTTCCTTCCACACAGGATCCTGAACTCCACCATCTCGTGATCACTGCAGCCAAGGCTGCCACTGACCACCACTGCTTCAACAAGGCCCTCCTTGTTGGTGAGCACAAGATCCAGCAGCGCTCCTCTTCTAGTCGGCTTGTCCACCATTTGCATTAAGAAGTTATCATCAATGCACTGGAGGAACCTCCTAGACTGTGAAAGGCTGGCTGTGTGAGTCTTCCAGCAGATATCGGGGTAGTTAAAGTCTCCCATGAGGACTAGGGACTGCAGTTGTGAGGCTACTTTCAGCTGCCTGTAGAAAGCCTCATCAACTTCCTCGCCTTGATCAGGAGGTCTGTAGTAGACCCCCACGACTGTATCACCCACACCAGCCTGCCCCTTAATTCTTACCCACAGACTTTCAACTTGCCCCTCATCAGCCCCTGCACAAAACTCAATACATTCTAGTTGCTCTCCAACATAAAGAGCAACTCCACCACCTCGCTTCCCCGCCCTATCTTTCCTAAAAAGCACATAACCATCCATGGCCACATTCCAGTCATGTGACCTGTCCCACCACGTCTCTGTTATTGCTACCAGATCATAACCCTTAGCCCGCACACTGACCTCTAACTCTTCCTGCTTATTCCCCATGCTGCGTGCATTAGCATACAGGCATTTCAGGAAACAAACAGAGCCCACTGGTGGGACTAAATCCTCCTTAGACCACCTGCTTTCAGGCCCTGGTACGTTCCTCTTGTGCTTCTCCCTAATAGACCCAGTTTTCTCCCCTCCCCACTTCACATCTAGTTTAAAGCTCTCTCAATGAGCCCTGCTAAGTCCTGCCCCAAAAGCCTCTTCCCCCTCTGGGACAGGTGCATCCCACCTGCCACCACCAGGCCAGGTGTCTCATATAGCATCCCATAATCAAATTATAAGATTATAATTATAAGATTTTATTACCAGCCACTCCAGATTTGTCCTCACTGCACACAAGGGGCTTAACAAAATAGAGAAATCTCAACTGTGGGAGGAAAACTAATGGGTGTTTTGTTTTATGTATGACAGTGTGTCTTGGGATTAAAGTCTAGGACCACTGAGGCTGTCCAAATGCCACTACAGGAGTTTATAAACTAAACATGGGCAAAGAGACAACAGATGGATATGAGCAAAAATGGAGGAGAAATATGAGGAAAAAAATGAGATGTTAGAAAGCAGTCATTCAGCAAAGGAGCAACTGGTTTTGAAGGGCAAGAAAGCGAAGAATTTAAAATAGGGCAATGAAGAAGCTTTGCTGATACTTTCTATGATATTTTGTGTGCAGAAGACCACCATAATTGAAAACTCTGCAATCCTTTTGCAATTTAAGGAATGGACAACAGAAATAGGGTACAGCTGGATGATGATAAATGAAAAATGGCAACAGTCAAGGGTAGATTATGAAGCACTGAAGAAAATGAGGAGAAGCATAAGACGATACAGATTTTTTTGCCTATATTTTAATAGCTTCAAATCCTTTTAACTTCTTTTAAACAAGGGTTAAACATCCATCCTACATACAGTATGTTATAGTCTGTCAGAAAAGTTGCAAGTTGATCTGGTGTACTATTTTCTGTTATCTTTAAATTGCAGTAACTACAGAATCCAAATGATTTAAAGATTGAAGTCTTCTGAGAATACATCTGATTCTTTCCTTTTGTGTGTCAGGTCATTGAAAATTTCACTCTGAATGGCTGCTGCCATGCTTAATTAGCAAGCAGATCATAAGAGAAACTGCTTCCTCACCAACTGTGACCAGCAGGTATTGACAACAAAGCCACGTAAACTCTACAAATGACTGCTGGTGTGCTTAAAACAGCAGAAAAATATGTTCACTTCAATGTCCCTGGGGCATTTAGCTTTGTATATTAGACAGCAGCCTTTACTGGAAATGTGAGCACAGGCCTTATGAACTTGCCAAAATCTATAGCTAATGTTCCAGCTGTTTGAAAAAGCCAACACACACTTGTTGGTAGAATGTTGTCGATATTTAACTCAGCATGTTCAAAAGTTTTTTCTAGGGGATATAAAAACAAAAAAAAAGTTGTTCATTTTTCCACTTCGCAGAATTGTTTTTGGTCTATTTTTAAAGCCTTAAAGCAATAACAGCAAGATCTTCCTCTCTCTACCACCATGAAAAATTTAATTTGTCTAGTAAAATTATTCTCATAAAGCAGGAAAAAAAAAAGTGTAGAAAGCAGTCTATATTAAATTCTGGAAAGAACTGATGCCTTTGCAAATAACATCCTGCTGTTTGCCATGTTGTTGGTAAAGAATTAATTCTAAATTCTGATTACAAGCAACTGGGATTCCCAAATCACGTGTGCAAATAAACTGCTATATTGACTCTTTGTGCAAGTCAGGTGAAGACAAGTTTCAAGAGCTGGCTGGCTGGACAATAGGATCCTCATTTGTGAAGGTGCTGATTTGTTTATCATTAGATCCTTTGGCTTCAACAAACCTAGGCCCCCTGGGAATACTTTGCATTATACATTTGCATTAAACCACAGCCCACCCATAGGGGGTGTGTGTATATACATATATGTGTGTACATGAAAGCATCTCAATCCCCCTGTATAAAAATAATATAAAAGTAGTATGTAATTCATGGAGTACACAAATTACACAGTACTGGAGAGTGCAGTGTATTTGTGCCTTGATTAATTATGAAGTCCTGTCTGACTTACTAATTTAAGAGCACTCATGATCAGTTACACAGGATTTCTCTTTTATAAACTTGAAAACCAACATACAGTTTGTATGCCTCGTCACAGAGCTATGTCTGCATTATTATGTTCTGTATGAATTAAAGAGTGCCATATTGTGCATGAAAACTGGCAAAGAATTAATCTTGCAGGCCAGTGTCAGTAAGAACTTTTTGCTACACTAAATAGTAGGTGCAAATTTTAACAATATTTGTGTAGATTGCCTAAGGAAGCTGTGGAATTTTTATCACTGGGAATTTTTTAAGATCAGGTTATACAAACATCTGTCAAGAATTGTTTCAATATAGTTGATCCTGCCTTGGGGCAGAGAGGTAGACTAAGTGACCTCTTGAGGTTCCTTCCACCTCAGTTTTCTGTGATTCTGTGGCATTGTGATACCATATATTGTAGAAATTTATATGGAAGTTACTCAGTTGTAAAAGTTTATTTGTACTACTTTCTCCCATTCCTATTTCTTAAGCTTGGAGGGATTCACATGTATAAGTAGGAAGGAAAGTGGAATGTTTCCTAATTAATTATGGAAACTTGAAATACCATTTAATTGCATGCTGCATTTTAAGATCTACCTTGAGACTGAGGAAGAACAGAGAGAAAGGAGGAGATAAAAGCAAAGCAGCAGATCAAGACTTGAAAGTTTGCTAGATCAACCTGTCTCATTAAAATATGTTTTTAATTGAATGCATCCATAAAGACAGGACAAAGTATTCTTATCAGAAATTTATGAGGAGGAAAGGCAGGCATGGCCTGAGAGGGCACTCGAATGTTAGAACTGACAGTGAAGAGGTGAGTGTAGCGTGAAGTCCCAACCAGGCATGGTGCTGAGGGTTCACAATTCCTGTTAAGTTCAGCATGATCTCAGGGAGTGTAAAAGACTTGTAATGACCAATATGGCTTTACACAGTTTTGTGCCACAGATTTTTACATGTGTGCATTAATAACTGTGGATGAAAGAGCTAGAATTCAAAAGGTAGACTGCTTCAAGGAAATAACATTTATTGAAGAACATTGCTTTTATTTATTCCAATCAATGATGGTGTGTTGAGCTGTTAGGCTTCACCTGTTGGTGATACAAATAACATGCTTGTTCGACTGTTCTTCTGGGAAGTTCATTAAAATTTGTTTCCAGCCTCTTATTGTATGCCTTGTCCTCTTGATGGAATGAGTCACCTTTAGGACTCTTCAGAACTATAGATGGCAGCAGATGGCAGCAGCAATGCTCACGTCTATGCAGCTATGCCTGCAATTTATTATCAACTTTCCAAGCTCAAAAACTGAAAACCCAAGGGAGGTGGAAATTAAACTGGAATTTTAAAAGTATGCTGTTCTGTAAGACATTTCTTTTTTTGCTAAAAGGATGGGAAAGCTGGCAGGTAAGGAGGAGAAAACACAAGCATTATTCCTGAAGTGGTGTGGTCTATTAATGGAAAATCAGTTCTCAGTCAGACAAATCAGGTCTATTCTCCCAGAGCCCGGATTAGTGTCCTAACAGGGGCCCATCAAATACATTTTAATGAAATACCATTTTTGTTAAACAATTAAATGTTTCAGTTTGGGTTTTCTGCAGAAGAAACATCAATTTGAAAACCTCAGAATTTATATAGCTTTGCAGTCATGATCTCCAGTATATCTTGTAACTTCAATTAATAGAACTTAGTTGGTATGAGAAACACACTGTGGCTTCTGTCATCCAAACTAGGCTAAGCTTGCTCAAATTAACTGAAATTAAACCTCTAATGAAAATACAGCAGTAGTTCTACTGATATAACAGAATTCTGGTATCTTGACTTGAAGTGTGCCTTAAAACCTTAAGTCTTCTTTCAAGCCAGTAACAATTTATATGTATGCACACACGTCAGGGTTTGTTGGTTTTGGTCAATTGAAGACATCTATTATTCTGCATGATGGGACTCCCCATGAATAGTACTGAGATCTGATTTGTTAATGTTATTTGATATTTAATATTTCTGTCATTGAAATACATGTCTACTATTAAACGCTAGTTGTTGAGAATGGTCTTTAAATACTACTGTATAATAATGGACTGAAAGTATTTAGGTTTTTGCAACTGACCCATTTTTTAGAAATTCCTGCAACATTTGCAGATTCAGAATACAAACAGCTACTCCACTTATAGAACACTCATTAATTATGAAGTAGCAATTTAGTATAGGAATGGTTAAGAGGTCAGTGAAAGTCCCTGCAGCATGGAACTAAAGCATTTCCTTTTACTTGTCATACTACATACCATTTTCCATCAGTAGGATTAAAAACTGGTAACATGTAGGTAACTAGGTGGTTGTTACCTCTGTTCTACATGCATGATTAACTTTCTTATTCCAAGTAGAAATACCAAAGTAATAAATGCTGATAATGGTAAGCACATAAGCAAATATTCACTTTCAAAGAAAATCATATGAGAAATATTTTCTGTTGCCTTGAAAAATATTTAATATCCCTTTAAAAAAGTGCTTATTACTTTCATACACCTGTTTTGTTAGCTGTTTGGTGTAGTTATTATCAGGTGATGTGTTCCCAGCTGCTCTTGTCAATATAGGCTGTATTTGTAGAAGTCTTGCTTTTGTGAAAACTTGGACTTTGATATTAAAGGTTATCTATTTAGAACAGAAACATTAAAATATATGGGTAGTTTCTGAAAAAGTTGCCCTATGTTTCCATCTCTATGGAGTCTTAAAATATTGTTGTGTGTATATTTCTGAATCTAATTTTTGTAGAATGGGACTAGTTTGAGCCTTTTTGGTTCTAGGTGTTCATTTGTCACAGTTAATAAAGTATTTAAGAATATAAGAGCAATTCCAATGGATTTTTAAAGTGAGGTATTAACATGAGCCTAAAGGTTTATGCTTGCTGAAGTGAGGTCCAAATGCCAGGTACAACAATCTAGTTAAAATATTCCAGGACTTGATGTGGAAGATATGTCAAATGAAGAAGATGTTGCTGAAATTGCAGCATGATATGGAAATAATTAGATACATATTTTGCTTTTTTGGATAGGTCTCTTCAGTCATGTCTTGAATAGCGAGAAAAAGTGAAAATGTAATTCTAGAAGCTAGTCGAGGTAGTGACAACTGATCTTTAAGAAATAAGTTGTAAATTACTAGATGGTCTTTTGTGGATTGTGCTTCAAATGCTTATTACATTAGAGACTTTATGTTTGTCTTCTCATGCTGAAAAGGGCTACAGCTGTACAATTTAAAATCTTATGTGTCAACAGGTAAGCACTCTCTCTGTTTTTGAAGCCAGTGTTATGTTAATGCTTTTTAAAACACTGTGGAACCCTAAGTACCCCTTCTGTGTTAAGAAAAGAGAAACCAAGTCAGGGACTTTTATTACTTTCTGAAGAACCTGGAACCTGTATGCATTAATCTACTTAAATTTTATACGTGACCATTTTTTACCTGTGACCATATTCCACTGATTTTAGTTGTAGAATAGTGACAGAATAATGACAGGACCTGAGGAAATGGCCTGAAGTTGGGCTGTGTGTAAGGGGTGATTCAAACAGTTTTGGCAAGCAGGTTTCAAAAAGGATGGGGGTTGTGTGTATAATTAATTAATTATCATAAAGAAATTAATAGAAACACTATAACTTGGTCAAATTTGAAGGTAATTTTCATGGGCTCAGTAAAGTGCTGATAATTCCTTGTCATATTACAAAGCTCTAGTTAAAAAAAAACACGCTAGAGCTTCTCCAAGAGCTGGTTGCTGTATTATTTTTTTTTAATAACCTGAACAAACTGTGAATTTCTCCAGCTTCATTCTTGGGAGCAGCTCAGCTCAGTAAGTTGCCAATTTCAAGAAAAATCAAATCACCTTGGGCAGGAACCGAGTGTGAAGAATTTCAGCTGGCAGTTCTTTGGCAAATTTGCATGCAACACAAAACTGGATTTGCTTGTAAACCATGTTGAGCAGCATTGGTGTAAGTCATTCTAACAGTAATTAAAATGGGGAAAAAAAGATGATCACAAAGACCACAAAGATGATCAAAGGGCTAGAACACCTCTGCTACGAAGACAGGCTGAGAGAGTTGGGTTTGTTCAGCCTGGAGAAGAGAAGGCTCCAGGGAGGCCTTATAGCAGCCTTCCAGTACTTGAAGGGGGCCTGAAGGAAAGCTGGGGAGGGGCTTTTCATCAGAGAACGCGATAGGACAAGGGGTAATGGTTTTAAACTGAAAGAGTGGAGATTTAGGTTAGGTATTAGGAAGAAATTCTTTAATATAAGGGTGGTGAGATACTGGAATAGGTTGCCCAGGGAGGTTGTTGATGCCCCATCCCTGGAGGCCTTTAAGGCCAGGTTAGATGAGGTTTTGTGCAACCTCGTCTAGTGGTAGGGGTACCTGCTCATAGCAGGGGGGTTGGAACTAGATGATCTTTAAGGTCCCTTCCAACCTTGACAATTCTATGATTCTATGAACAGTATTTAACCCATTTTTACTAACTGTTCCAAAGCTACTGAATTCAGTGCAAATACTCTGACAGGTAGGGTTTGTATCATATACTTACTGAAGAGGATGTTGACTGCAAAAACATCATCAACTCTCCATAAATTATCTACAGAATACTTTCATCTAGATCACTTCCAAAGCATGGTATTAGCATCTTGAATCATCTGCTTGGTCTTGGTCTTGGAGTATAAAATTTAAATTCTCTAGAATGCAAAAGGTTCCATTCTAATTAATCTGACTATATCTTAAATGGCTTTATTCAGCTAATTTCAATGCATCTCTAATAAGCTTGTGTTTAGTCTGTTCTAAAATTAATATTTTTTTCTAAACCTTCTTACAAGGAGACCCCAACAAATGACTATGTCAGAAATGAAGACATTCCTTTTACTCCATTATTCAAGGATAATAGAAACATTAAACCCACAAAGAGAACAGAAAAACACAACAAGGTAGACTAAAAAAGAGCTTGCAAAAAAATTTCTTAAAGACCTAAGACTATGATTATTTCAATTGTACCAAGAGCAGTAAGCCTGTCTTTATACATAAAAATTTGTAGGTGATGTTATGTTATTTAGAATAGGAGAAATCCAACTGCAGAGAAGCACCTCAGTGATACTGAGTGATGAACTGACTAGTGAAATTCATCATAAATAAATTCAAAGTACTTCACAAAGGGGAAAAAAAAAAAAAGCTTTTTTGTGCCCAAGAATAGACTGCAAACAGACAATTGCTGTAGAAGAACTTCACTGTGAGATAATATAGTCACAGAGATGAGTATTCATGAAGGGCTATGAAATTAGTATCAGTCAAATCAAAGCAAATTTAATATTGGGAATTTTTAGAAAGAAATGGAACAAAGTAGAGAACATCATAGTTACAAGCAGTGTCACAGTGGTGCCCCATTGATTTGAGAAGTAATAACAGTGGTTACTGCTATTGTCCATTAAGGACTCTCAGTGGCTTTCTGAGACAGAAGTATTAGCTTTAAAGTCAGACTTACTGGAGGCTGGGAAAGTGTTTGGAAAAATCAGATATGTTTGCCTTGGTTTTGTACACTCCCCTAATGTGTCTATGATAGGCCTGTGCCAGAGAAGGGATGCAGGACGAGTGAGATGCTGGGTCTCAGCAAGTATACCCATTCTTAGATTAAGCCTAAATTAAAACTGCTGCCAAGATGCAAGCATGCTTCCATTTGCATGTATGTTAAGAGTTGGAGAGCTGGCTTTGTTTCTTTGGTGTGTTAATTTTAATTTTACTTAATCTGAAATTAACATCTCCATTGAGATGATTGAGCATTTTTGATGACTGAGCATCTTTGTTATTGTTACATGAAAGTGTGTTCTTTTGATGGCTAATTATATTTGAATTTGCTCAGTGCATATATTCATATTTTTTTTTCTCCATTTAATCACATATCGACTGTTACCTTGTATTTAATTCCTATATTTTCTTTTTAATACATCTTGAATGAGAGTTGCCCAGCAGAGTTCAGTGTTTATTGGCAGAAAGCTACCTTGGACTACACAATTTTTAAGCCTAAGAAAACCAATATGCAGTATCTTTTATTAATGCCATGGATGGTGGACGAGACATAGGTGAAACTAAGCAGGGAAGGTGCAGACACACTGGAGGACAGGGCTGGGTGTCAAAATGTTGTTGCTATATTCAAGAAATGTTTTTTGTAAAATAGGCTGGAGTTTAATAGAGAGAAGTAGAGGTAAACAGAAATGTTTAATGTACAAATTCCAGGTGTGGGGTTATTGACTAGATAAAGGTGCTGCACAGAAGAATATTACGTGCTTTGATGGATTAGAAACTGCCCAAGAATTAATGGCATCCAAGAAAAAAGCCAGGAAAGATATAAAGATTATTCACACGGGCCATAGTCTGGAAGCCAAGTGGGGTGGTTGTTCTCCGTGTTGGTGAGGTCTTATCTGAGGAAAGAGGCCTAGGATTTGGTGTCATGATCAACATGGATGAAGCAAGAGAGTCTAGAGATTGGTGAGAATGGTCAGAAGTCTAAAAAACATGACTCAGAAGCTGAAATTAAATGAACTGTGATTGTTACCATTCACCACCCACTTGGGTTTTTCTTTGTACAGTATAACATCTTCAAATTCATTAAAAGCTGTTGTAAGACAACTGTTTAGGATTCATCACTTAATCGTGTTACTTTGTGACCTAGCATCTATAATGTGTAGAAGGATCTGAGTTCCTAACTTTCTCGGTTAGCTTGCTTCATTTTTTATGTTTGCAGTCTCTTCTCCTCTGGCATGTGACTAAGTCTGTCATGCTGCTGTCCTTTTTCTTGTCTTGTGTAAGTCATCCAACTTTGCTTATACTTTCAACATCAGTGTCAAACTGTGTGCTCTAATTGTATCCTTCCTGGCCTTCACTAAAGTTAGTGAAACATGAGAAGTGCTTTGAGCTCTGACAATGGAACTGTGGTCGTTTAGTCAGGAATAGGTATTTTTTTTTCTGCTTTTCAGAAAATCAATTTTATCAACGAAGTAAACAAATCATCAAAATCTATTAAAAATTATTTAGTCTATTTATATGTAATGTATTTGAAAAATGTTTAAAGTAAGTTGTTACATATTTTATGTGATCTACTCCCTAATTATTGTGATCCCAGAAGTGCAGATTTCTCAAACTGACTTCTGTTTCCCCTTGAGCTCTTTTAAAATGTGTTTTATATTAGATTGCTTATTTAAGGCACTAAATACTGTGTTTTGAAATAAAGCTTAAAATGTCCTTTTTTTGTTGTGGTTTTTTTTTCTTTTTTTCCTTTTTATTTGCATTACATAGTTCTTCAGTAATATTTAGTGGCAGTGACACTCCTAGATTAATTGTGCATTGTTCAGAGCATATAATTTTGTCAGTTTTAATTTTATTGCCTTTTTGTTCCACTGAAATATGTTTTGCCTGAACTTGCAAGGGGGTAAGCTGGTCTTACCCCTAGTTCATTTATCTAATGTAGCAGTCAAAGTATAAACTCTCAAGAAAGTCAAAAGATGTATTTTTTCAATGTCTTTATATGAACAAATTATTTATGCTTGCAATCATCTGTTGATAGCCACCTCAGAACTCTCTCTTTTGAGAGAGGTTGACCAGAATGAAACACACTGCTCTTAGTCACTCTGAACCATTATTTTACCCAAGTACATTAAAATCGTACGGACATTTTCTCTCACTGCTTTTGCATACTAATAGTGTGCTTGCCTTTGTCCCCTTCTGTGCATCAAGCTGAAGTTTTCATTGAGATTTTTGAGTGTTTCACAAAGAATCCTAAGGGTAGGGCTTCCCAGGAAGTCTGAGAGGTCTGGATGTCCATTTCTAATTTGAAATTCAAATTTCAAATGAATTAGTAACTGAAGCTCCCTAAGGTTCCTTTGAAATCTCTCCGCCTGTATCTTTTCCTGGGGAGATGCATGGTGCGAGGTTCTGAATTAAACTGGATGCTGAAGATTTCCTGCACGTCCCCATACTTTGGTTTCTGAGCTATTTCTTTAATTCACATTGAATCTTTGATGTTTTATCTGGAAACTAATAGTGAAGTAATAGTCAAGTAAACAATGTCAGCCTGTTCTTTTCCCTGTGCTATTTAGTTGGCATGGTCAATGGAATCTAAAAGCCATGTAAAAATTTTGCTAAGCAAAAAGTAATATGTGTTAGATTATATGGGAAGTGGGATGTAATCTTTATAAATTGATTTAATTTTAGCATATTGTGGTTCACTTCAATTTTCTTACTTTTTTTCTATGTAATTTCTCCCAATTGTATCACTGGTAATAACTTTTTTTAATATTGTTCATAACTTTAAAATTTTTATCTTTCAACATGGGGGCTAATGTTGCTTGATAGTTTGTCAACTCTGAAATTTAATATCCCTGCAGAACACCTGGATATATTTCTAAAGATGCATGGTGAATTAACACTTCCTTCACTGTTCAGCTGTAGCAGTGCAACTCACCGTTACAGTCTTGAGGAACCTGTTTTATGGTTGCCTCCACCGTTTGATCACCTGGACATTCAAGGTATTTGTATTATCTTTGTAGTATCACTGCAAGGTGAAAAACACAATTCTGAAGAGCATGAGCTTCTGAAAAAATTTCACCCTCAAGGCTTTTCTTCAATGGGAAATTACTGTAAGAAACCTGAGGTGTAAATTGTGAAACCTATGAGCTGCTGAGCTCTAATCCCTCATGTGAACAATCTCAGAGTTTGAGGAGGTTGCTCTACTTGGAGAGCATGTCATCAACTGTAAATTCAAACTCTATCTCACTTTGTTATGGCATCACTGTCTAAGGTATGTTTGCTCCGCCCCCCACAGGAAAATGTGGAAATTGAACTAATTCGGTTTTCACTTGAGTCACAACCACGATACTGTCCTTGCCACTTTTGCCTTCCCACATACCTGCACTATAGTAGAATATAATTTTCCTAAGGTTTGATATGTTGTAACAGATCCAAGTTCTTCTTTGTACAGCTGTTCATTGCTTCCAGTGTATACACATTTATCTGTTTGCAATAAACTTTTATAATCTATATTTATCAGGTTCAGCTGCATTTCTGGTGAAACAAAGTCATTTAAATTATTCAGTCTGACTACATTTTTTATTACAGCCTGTTTTATTTCTCTCTATGTATGTGTGTGTATTTGCACAAATATAGGACAAAACTCTGGTCATTAAAATCATTGATAACATGGTTCTGCCTACAGATGCTTAGTTTTTTCCTTTTTGTAATTTCCATTGCTTTCTCCACTCCTTTCCTCTTTCACTACCAGCTTTGTGGTACTTTAAGTAGAAGTTGATTACATGTTATAATTTAAAGTACCTCACATTCAATTTCTCTAGCATACTGAAGAGCACAGCAGATCCATGATGTTTTATGAAATAGGTCGGACTTCATTATTTATTTCTCCTGCTGCTTTTAAACTTAACTGAAATTTTGTTTCTGAAACAGTCTCAGCTTGTGAATCACAATTATATCAATCTGTTTTTTTTAAAACTTCACGAATGTTTGTAACATGCTACTCCCTAATTTCTTGTATCATTTTGGTAAGCTTCATGTATAGAAATTGAGACTCTTTCACATTCAATAATTGAACCTCTTACTTCTCACAAACTGACACTTCAATGTTGTTGATTGTAAAGTCTTGATTCTGATCTCAAAAACTTGCTCTGAACTGTTTATTATCTATAAACTCAGAGTAAGTGACTTTCTTTTGACTGTAATTCCCTTTAAGGCATCAGTAGGTGTGACAGCTTTCCAAGTACATCCATGTCAGACTTTCCTCCCTGGACAGAAAGGTTCTGGAAGAAATTTAACCTACTCTTAATATTAGGTTCTTTCTGTTAGAAATGTATTTAAATTGATAGATGCTGTAAAGAGTAAGTGGGACATGAGTGTGAAAATATTTTATCTAAGAACTGTCAAACTACAAATCTAAGATGAAAATTCAGCATTAAAAATGTAAAATAATAGATACAATTTATAGTTTCTAGAAAAAATAATGTCCTCTCTTGAGAGGAAAAGCTATTGCTGTGGCTTTAAAACAGAGCTGACATCAGTAACCGGTAGCTTATACTGCTTGCTTGCATTACCTTTTTTAGCATGCTATAAACAGAAATAACTATTCTGTGGTTTATAGTTACAAATTAAATCTAAAATACAGATTTATTTTCCCCTGTGGGCACATATTTAAGGTAAGAGGACTGAACATCCATAGAATGAACAAAAAAATCCTTTATTGCTACAAAATTAAATATGATGTTGCTTTAAATAGCAGTATATATTTTTCACAAATGGGACTGGGGGGAAATAGTGTTATGACTATGAGCTGCAAACCACTTTATGTATCAATGACTAAACAATGAGACACTAAAAGCTGAGAGTGGGAGGATGGATAGGTTGTGATAAGTAATTCAGCAGAAATCCTCTTTCCCTAGCTAAATTTCATGTTAATCTTTTGGAATTACTGCATGTTTGTGAGGTTTTTTTTAAATTAAAAGTTCTGAAATGATGTAAGGTTTGGACAAGTCATCAGCTGCGAATAGGTAGTCTGCAAATGTCTGCCAGAGAATCGTTACATGCACATGAGTTTGTTTCTTCAGCTTTCTGAGTTGGAAAATGGTTGTATCAGTGTTTGAGAACAGGTGACCTTCAACAGAGTTCTCAGCCATCCTAGAGATACAAAAGCTTCAGATGCTCAACTTCTTTGACAATTACACCACCATTTACATAGGGAATTAAGATTCTCTAGTCTTATATTCAGCACTATCCAACTCCATATTATTAATAAACTACTATAAGTGTGAGTAAGGGCAGCAGAGTATCTTTCTGATTGTATGGGCTTTTAGGCCATCTGATTTGGAGGTGCTGGTTTGGTGCTTTGCTTTTGGTTTTTACTACTTGCAAATTAACTGATATTCAGATGTTGGCATTGAAAAAACAATGTACTCAGAAGTAAAATGTACAGTGAGATAATTATTATAAATTTCACCATGCATAGGGGTTGCTGAGTGTGCTTATGAGGCAAGAGAAACATGGATCAGGATGCTCAAGATGTGTATTTTATTTTTTAAAACCATCACATATGAGCACCTACATCCTTTCTTTATATGACAGTGTTTTAGTGGTAATGGAGAACAGGTAAAAGAGAAATGAGGACTGACACTCAATTTTTCTTTTTTAAATTTCCTGAAAGATTGAAATGGACTGGAACAGTATGGAATGTGTGGGTTGTATGCTATATAGCAGGAAAAAAAATTAATTTTGGCTAGACAATGGCAATGATAGTTTACAAAATCAATCGCCTCCTCACCTCCTCAGTCTGGAACTGAAATAACAAAATTGTGTGCTTTGGTTTTTTTTGTCTCCTTTATTCAGGAAGGAAGGAGACTGAGAGGGAGAATGCAAGATAATGGAAGTACTTTTTAACTTTATGCCATGTTAAAGTATTGATCCTTGGGAAAATGTCCAATTGTTGTGGCAATATAAAATCAATCTGCTGTCATGTTATCCTTTCGTAGTAGCTGAAATCAGGGGGTTTACAATCAATTGAAGTACATGTGTTATACAGTCTACAGAGGGAATTATTTCAAACATTCTAATCCTTTATTGTTCTAATTAGTATGCAGTTAATTATGATAATATATCAGAGCCCCTCCCTACTTCGGCCTCCTTCTCCTCTGTTACAGGAGCCTCTAGCACCTTGTCAACTATTGGAATACTTGATAGCACCATTCACGCCTAAGGAGAGAAATAGTAAAAGGTCATTATAACATATCTAGGTGCAACAGATGCTCTCCAAGTTGATACTGCAATTTCAAATTAAAAAGTACTAATCATAGCCAGCAAACACGATATTTGAATCTGGGAGGGGATCTTACCATGCTCTGATTCAGTCTTTGGCTACATCTATAGTGGCTCCTCCTAGTCAAAGTTTCTAATGTGACAAACCCTCACCATGTCACAAGTCTCACGAATTTGAAGTCTTAAAGTTCAGATCCTGAATGTATGTGATGGCTCCTAAATATGATTTTATCTTAAAGACCTAGGTGAAAATTGACAGAGAGAACTTAAAGGCTCCAAAGAATTGCTGTAGGCACTCTCAGCCATCAAAGAGCCTTTCTGAGAAGTTGTAACTGATTTGAAGTGAAGCAGCATTAAATGAATAGTGCAAAAGTCTTATTTGGGTGCCAAGTAGCACTGAGCTGCAGGGGAGAAGTGGTGCTGCATGGCAGAGAAATTTTCTGCTTGAATTAACCATGCTGTTTGATGAAGTGGTACTGCAGGTATTTTTTCCCCTGGCTTTTCAGGTTTAGGGCACAACCACAGAAAGTGTTTTTGTGGAGAGCCCGTAAACTTGTAGATGCAGAGATTGTTTTTGCACAAGGAAGTTGTCATAATAATTCACTGGGCTAGGGGAAAGAGGAGAGGGAGTTCCCTTTTTTACACTGAAGTTTAAGAGGTTTTGACATATGTTTGTATCTTTTTAATAGTTTGGCTTTGGTTGGATTATTGACTTGCATAAAGGTTCAGGCTGTACATGAAAGGTTGAAATATTGGGGCAGCAGAGAAGGTTTTCTGTCTTTCCTAACTGTGAAGTGCAAAGCACAGTCAGATAGAACCCCTACTACATCTCAGAAATCCTGGAGATAAGCCTAAGTGTTTCGTATTAGCTATCTGCCAGTGCTAAAGAGGCATGATTTTGGCTCACTGGCCTATTTTTTTGCATGGTGGTCCAGTTATTGAGCATTTTTAAATGTTTCCTCAGTTGTTTTCGATCCTGCGTCTCTGCAGCTGCCTGCTGGGTTGAACATGCACGGAACTCGGTATCGGGTATGTGTTGAAGGCATTCAGTCAGTGTTTATTCAAGAAGAGTATTACCTATTTGTTTCTTCTCTAATGTGTTTGCCTGATCTGTATTATGGTGTTACATTTACCTTCTTTGTTAGCAAGGATTTGCTTAACAGGGTAAGACAGAGTTTTGTCTTTTTTACTACTTTTTGTATTAGTCAGTTTTACAAATTGTGAGGCAGTTGCTTCCTATGGTGTCTGACTTCAAGTTCTGCTTGTTTATTTACTTTGCAAAAAGGAAGAGTAGGAGGTGCTTTTTTTTTTTTTTTGTAATTTTGGATTCTTTGATGCCTAAAGTCTCTCAGCATACCTACATTCAATGTGGACTAGATGTGTTTCTTAGTTTTGCAAATCCTATTATTCCATTAACCATTCATACTCAGATCTTTTGTCTCTGATCCTTGTCTTAATCTAGTCTCTTATCAGGGCCTACACAAGTCCCCGGAATTTCAAAATTAGATTTTCAACCCCTTAAATCAATTGTCTAGATGAGTTATGTTTTCAGCTTCTTTATATTTCCTCATGTCCTCTCTTTTTTAATCACTTTAAAAAAACAAACAAACAAAACTGCTCCTGAGCCATTTTTTATTTTTCTCTGCAGCATTTTTCACAATCCTGACTTACCTAAAAAGTATTAAAAACATCAAGTACTAAAGAAATAGCTGTAGTCAGAAAAAGAAATATGTCTTTTTGGTTACACACAGCAATGAAGTACTTAAACTTTGTTTAGTCATCCTTCACAAGGCCAGATTATTGCAACTCAGATGAGCCTTTCAGCTGCTTTGTTTTATTGTGGGTGAATTCTCAGCTCACTTTATGCCTGTGCTTTTCAGTATATTCCTGAGCTAAGAATTTTGCTCCTTCTCTTAGTGTCTGAATTTGACATTATAAGGTCTCCAATCTACTGGTCGTTGGGTAGTAGAACTTATTACCAGGAGAAGGAGCAGTTCATTTCATGCCTTGTGTAATAGGGATATAGAGCACTTATACAGGACCCAATACAATTCTAATTAGTCAGCATCATTTAACTACTTCCCACAGACCAAAGCCAGAGCCTTGGAATAGTTCTCCAAAAAGATATTATAAACAGAGGGTGAGATACTGACCTTGGCTCAGCAGATTTGGCTGAAGTGCTTAACTGTGGGAGAGCATTCAAGGTGAGGACAAAAGAACCTCCTTATCTGTAAGACTTTGTGGCTTCTCTGGCTGTCTTAGCCAGCTCCCCATGCAGCTGCCAGCACCTGATGAGCTCTACCTGGAGTGCTCTCACCCTGCACTGGGGCAGTGCTGAAAACGTAAGGTAGAATGTTGTCAAGTTCTGCCCAGAAAAACTCTCCTGTGAGACAGTCTTCCCTTTTTGGAGTCCTAGAAGTTGTAATGCTTTTGAATGCCCACCAATTCGGATTAGCAGGGGATTATGGTTTGTTTGGTTGGTTGGTTGGTTTTTTTTTAATGCCAGGAAGCTGTGCTCTTTACAAGACAGCATAACAGGTTCTAGAGTTGCCTATGTGCAAGCATGTCCTCTAGGGATTTGCTGTTTTGTACAACAGGGAACTAACCTATCCTCATCGCTATCAAATGCTTCTGTTACTATTTCTGACCCTCTGAAGAATCTTTTCCTTTGAAAGTCTCTAACAAAACCTCTGCAGCCAATTCTAATTCCCAAATATCAGTGAGTATTAAGGATTTCTTTGTGACAATGAGTGTGGGCAGTTATACCAAAGGTAGAGAGATTGAAGTTTTACCTTAGTAAGATCTGTAGAAATAAACACAAACCCTAGTTATCATCAGCCACACATTGTTACATCTTGTACCTATATAATTACACAGTTACTGCTTATTTGGCTAAATACCTGGTATGGCATCTTTGCTACTTCCGTTTATATTAGTCCTGGTGCATAATTAACAATTAGAGGTGTAAGTTTAATTCAAAAAAACCATAATGTGATTCCATTTGGAACATGCCAATGTGATACATAGAGTGATTAGACATATAAAATTGTCCTTGGCATCTGTATTAATCTGATTGCTAGCTATGCTTTACATCTTAATAGGAACAGAATTTTTTAATGTCTATTTACAGGTAAGCTTAGAATGTACCTGGCTTTATGGACTAAACACATTAAGGCCCTTTATGAAATTGTAATTCAGTAACTTTTATGTGGATGGGTTGAGTATGATATTTTTCAGAGAGACCATAAAACATAACCTGTAGGCTGCAGCTGTAGAAAGTTTATTTAGCTCAGAAATGTATTACTGTATTTAACTGCACATCTTACCATATATAAGGTACTGCTATATATTTGCAGTCATATTATCATCAGGCAATTTTCTATCTTGAGTTATCAGAAAAAGGAATTAGAAAATATAATGCTAGCCTTAGGGAAGCAAACTTTTTGCAAAACTACTGTCTGCTAATATCACCTGCCAATGATTTAATGTGTTTATGGATTATGCTAACCTTTCTTAGCTCTCCTTTTTATCCATTATAGTCTGTGTACCTGGTAGAAGAGAAGCCTGCAGCCAATTGCCATTACTTTGCAGCTCATATCTTGACTCACCAAATAGCTATTTTCTCTTTTATTCCTTTTTTAATTCCTGTAAGGTAGTAACTGTTGACTGTTATAAAACTGCAATCCCATTAGAAAAGGTTCATCCAAATAAATTCACTGCTGATATTAGGACTTTAAATGTTGATGTCTTTGTCTGTCTTAGGGATAGCATATGTTTTTATATTGATGCTTAAAGAGACACCTTTAGACTCTTTCATTTCCAGAAGAGTTGTTACGGCAGCAAGACAGGATTTTGGGACAGCCTGTAGGATCATGTTTTTCTAGGTAGTGCTTCATTTAAGAATTCTTAGTACATCTTCCTATGAAAAATATGTCCATAGGTTGAGTAACATGCAACTGAACAAAATTCTGAAGAGCGTTCAAGAATGTTAACATTCTTCATCAGCAAGATGAACTGCTGTGATGTTTGTTTGACTCTGGGATCTGTGGTCCTTTTTGTACTTGGTCCTGTACTCCTTGTATAACCAGAGCCCAGTAGAGCTTAACCTGAAGCTCTGTTAAAGAACTCCAATGTCATATTTTACTCGCACTTAATCTTTCTTGCTTTCTCCAGTTTGCATCAGACATTTTCCACAATTAGAGGTGGGAGGTATTCTTCATGTCCAATCTGTGCATATTCATAGAAACGGACTAATGTCTTCTCACAGATTTTGACAAAGCCCAGTAATGGCATCGTGGGAATGTTATCTAGTTATTACACTTAATCTGGCTACAGAGTATAGGGTAAATGTATAGCAGAAAATTTCATGTCCTGTCTGAAGAGAAAGGGTTGTCCATGTGCAGGGATAACTGTCCTTTCACACATAGTGATTAATTTCATGGAATATGTAATCTGGGATTCTGAATCGGCTCTCACTGAACCTTTTAGGACACAGCTCTAAACATATTCAATTGTACCGATTTCTAATTGATCTCGTTCTAACATAACCCTGAAGTAATTGCACTGCTTGTCATAAAATTAAGATCTACTCACAGTTGTTTCTATGTAGGAAACTTTTTCAAAATTTTAAATATTTTTCACCTTTGGAAATGTGCTCCCATTCTCTCCTGAATTCAGTCTCGGCAAATCTGACTGTGTGGACAGAAGCATCTGAATTTTGTTTCCTTCACTTCCTAATAAAGAGGATACTTTTTTGTTCAGCCATTGGACACGTGCCACGTATTTTTAAAGGTACTTTATTTCACAAATGAGTCTATAAAGCAGAATTAAGGTATTATGAAGACTTCTGGCAGTTGTATTATATCTAATATTTAATGCTTAGACTTAATAGAATTAGTCGTTGCTTTATTGGATTTGAATAAATTGATATTGGATTGTATTAAGCAATATATCACATATCCACTGGATTATTCATTTGCCTGTTTTTAAAAAAATGTATAAGCCATACTGAGAGCAGAGTTGCCTTCATTATGCTAAGTAACTAGCCTTTATTTAACCAATGTCTTAATTTCAGCTATTTGAAAACTTTTAGAATTGTATTAGTGTTGTTGTTGAAATTTAGAATTATTTATTACATAAAGCCAGTCTGTATATGGATACTTTACACTGGCATAAGTGTCATTACAGTATGATTTTCTTTTTTAAAAAATTCTGAAACAGTTCACCTTGTATGACCTTTGGCTGTGAATACAGGTAGGCTGCTATAGTGTTTTTTATCTTGTTAGAGATGTTTTTAATCATAGAGACATAATTGAGGTGTTACAAATGTGTGTGCCTGTAAGCCTTACCATGTTTTAACTTAACTCTTTGCAGTGGCTGTTCTCTGTGTTGGGATGAGCTGGTGTCTAATAGGAATACACAGGAAAAGCAGTACACTTTCTAAAATCCAAATACATATTTTTAAAAACAAACACAAATTGGTGCTTTATTATACTTGTTCTGAACACCTCCCCTTGTAGTTTTCAATAGCAAACGGGTATTTCTGTACAAACAGGTTGAAACAAGAAGATCCTGAGTTTGTACTTTGTTTCAGTTTGGGGGTAGGGGGGTGGGAAGTAAGTGGGAAGAAAGTGCTGTATTCCACAAAATACTTGAATCTTGTGCTGAAGGAATTGCTTTGCTCTTCACTTCAGCATGTAACCCAAGTATGAGTTACTGTCAGAGATATGAGTGCCTGCCATGAAATGGCACAAGGTTGGAATTAGAAGGGGAATTGGAAGCCCTGGGGTTTTTTTTCTTGGTTGGACTATAAACCTGTTATATGACCTTGAGCAGATCACATTAACCCTGATTTTCCAAAGCATTTGCACTCCTGAACTGCATCTATAGGTTGGTCAGTTGCAATTTCCTGTAAGGTGAGAATGGTGCTTTAATAGGGTGCAGACAGTTCATTAACAGAAAGTGCTGTGAAATTCTCCAATGAAAAACATTAGAGCCAGTGGAAACTATTATTAGGAATTAATAATATTATAAATTAGTAATAATAATATAGTTAGGTTTCCCTTACCCTGAAGTGAGACAAATCATAAGTCACTTGGAAGTATTTTTTTACAATAGACTGCAGCAGTTAAGGGTCTTTAGAACACTCCTGCAATATTAAAATGATTTTTCAGCCAGCATATTTGCTCCTTTAGTCTAGTCTAAGGTTTTAGAAAAGTAAAGCAAACAAAATCCCAAGGTATTATTTACTTAACTAGTCCTTTCTGCAGCATGCATTTATTTCTGAACTTCATTTCTGCTTAATAAGTATTGTATCTGTTGATGTTTCTTATGTTACTAAGCAACACTAACACTACCAAATAATAGGAAAAAAAATTTAATAAACCACTATAGTTCTCATCATTTATCATGGGGTTAATTTATTAGGAATAGTCTGAGATTCAGAGTGTGCAGTGCAGCAATGTAAAATATGTTATTTTCATAATTAAAAGCAGTTCATATATTCTAAAAATGTGCATTTAATTGCATAAAGGCAGAAAAGCAGCACAAAAATTATTCAAATAACATTCCAATTACGTTTGATAAATCATCTTTAAAACCTTTACATTTATATAGCAATTATAACCTAACCACAGGATCTAACATCTTAGAGCTTCATCAAAATCAATCAAATATCTTAGGCTGAAGCTAGAATGTTGCTCTGAAGGAATTGCTCCCAAAGGCAGTTTTGATCTATTTAGGCACCAGTTTTACAGCACATTCTGAATTCTGTTATTTCTGGTAGTATTTCCTGGGTAAGGCTTTGTTCTAGCAATGACTGTAAGAAATTTCCACTATATAAAACAACTAATTAATTGCAAACTGATTAAACTTAACGATTGTACACTTTGATCCATAGAAAATGCAGAATCTCTTCTGGTACTTGCTTTCTAATTGTGTTTTATAGAGGGATACTGATCTCAGATGGTAGGTTAAACAGACTCACACATGTGAACCTGAGGACACTTTGGAAGCCCCATCATCTTTCCATAGTTCTAGGTATGAGCGTCCCATTCAGCTTGAAGGCTTCTTTGTGAATGACAGTATTTGCACCTGATTCTTAGGTGTGTCAAACCAGGTAATTATCAGTTAATTAGGAATAAAGCAATATTAGTCTGTTGGATATTTCAAAGTAGAATTTTAAAAAAAAAAGTGAATTTGAGCATTTTTTCATCTATCAGATCTAGGAAGAACACACTTCTGTCTGATACTACTGCAGAGCCTCAAATACTTTTATATTTTATTTTACACTGGTTTTAGTTTATTTCAGAGAAATTCCTTCTCTCTTCTCTCCCTTTCTGTTTTTTGTTTAACCTATTAACCTAGTTAGTCTCAAGAATACTTCTCAATAACTCTAAAAATTATTTTCTTTCTGGTAAATAAAGTTGCCTAAAATGAACTGATTCTTGACAGATATAAAACTGTTTCAAGATGGAATAGTTCCAGAATTTAAATTAAATAGTGCTCTTGGTATTTGCAAGGCAGTTCTTGCTTGAACATTCAACCTGTTCTTGCTTTAGATTCAAAGTGCCTGTAAACCAGTGTATACAGGTGTGTATATTCATTATAATGTGCTGCCTGCATCAGTACATAAAAAGTAAATTGAAAAAAATGTTAACATGTTTACAAAAACAATTCCTCAATCTTTCTGAAAAAATGTTAATTTAAGAATGAAGATGAGTGGAATGTAAATTAACACTGGGGTTTGGAACAGGTTGAAAGAAAGATTAACTGCTCCTTGCTCCCTTGCACCCCCTCCCAAATCCGAGCCTATTGGCATCACCGGTCTGGAAAACATCCCGACTGCCATATATTCCTACTTCAGAGAGGAGAGGAAATGTTTTCAAAACCATCTTACACGTAGCTCTATCCTTACTGAGAATGGACTGTTTAGAAATCTTGCAAATCACCAAAATTTGGCTTGAAATTTAAAGCAGAGTCACTCCCTACAAACACACTTAACATTTCAAGGCCACTATTTAATATGTCATCTGGGATGCAGTGCTTCAAATTGCATGGTCACTGTTGTACAATCTATGGAGCTTTTAAAAACCAACATTAGCTGCCATTATAGCAGAATGCATTTTGATTCCTCAGCAACACTGAATAACATGCTTACCATTTCCCAAACTTGCCCTCCAAAAGTGCAGTCAGTCTGAAAAACTTAACTACAAATAGTTTTGCTGTAAACGTATCTATTCCTGTAATTGCCATAGCAATGCTTTTATTGCCTGCTCTTGAGAACTTTAAATAGAACTTCTATGTGAGGTTCTTAGTAAAAAACTTGTGACTTTTAAAATGAAACTTGCTTTAAGGTTTGTAAAGGAGAACAGTATTTTTTCCAGTCTCTGATTACAAAGCAGATTTGAGCTTGGGCATTTCCAGAATCTAGTAAGTGCTTACACTTACCTGTTTGAAGCTGTGCTCTTTTTGAAGAAGCAGTTGACTTTCAGGTCTTGCTTAGACATAACAAGGAATGCTCTCCACAGATTTACTCACTAAAGGTCATAGTTCCTTTTTTAAATGGCAGTTTTAGCGTTAATATTTGTTATCTGTCTGTGAGGTTAAAGCTCATTCAGGCTAACAAAAGTCATTCCCTAGATATCCAAGAAGCTGGAATAGGTTTTAATAAGATTTAGAAAATAGATTAAATGAATCTGCTACATTTCCTAGACTATTATTATAAAAAATGTTCATATGTTAAATGTTTAAGTCTGTAAAATAAGCCTCAAAGTAAACCATTTTAAAATAGAAATACTGAGTGCTTCTCAGAGCCATGACAAATGGGAACTGGCTGTATTTTCTAAGGTTGTTTCTATGAGGCAAAGTACTGTGACCAATATATTCAGAAAAAGAAAGAGACTGACAATGGAACTGAATAGAAGGAGCTAAAGTTGTAGTATTTCTGAGGCTACTTTAAAACATGAGACAAAATTCAAATAGATTCCAAAAACAGGTTTTGTTTTAAAATGACTGCTTTTCATTGTATGAAATAGCTTGTTACCACACCTCTACATTAAAAGGAAAACAAGGATTTAGATCTATAAATCTTAAAATGTTGTAATTGCTCAGAAATGGGATGAAGTCCAACAGTCCTGTAAGATTTTCAGACATAGGAATAGGCAATCCAAGAATAGTGGTTCCAGTGCAGGTGGTTGCATTGATCTGATTTGGCTGATCACTGTTCTTGTGATGTCAGATCCACTAGCAATCTGTTTCAGATACATACAAGAGTTACCCAAGGGTAACATGTCAGTTAGAGTGACATTTTCTTTGATTTACATGTGTACATCCCTGCAAGTCTAAAGCTTTTTTCAGTTTTTTTATGAGATTTAACATACTCCGCTTTCTTAAAATTATTGTATGCTACATGGATTAAGAAACTAGAAGGTGTCCAGCTCCAACCAGACTTGCTTCCCTGCAAAAGATTTTAGGTGCTCAGAGAACGTCTAGGTATCTCTTATATGGAGCTTTGGAGAAACTGCAGAATATTATCTGAAGATTTGATTTTGCCAAGATTTTTCTCAACATCTAAGTGACTGTGCTTCACAGTACTTGGATAGTTGCAAAGAATCCACCCTAATTTGTTTTTTCTATGCTGGTCCAACTGAGACACTTCACTCTTGCTTTGCCACAGTATTAGTTTTCTGTTCTAAAGGGTTCAGATTCCAATTTTTTGCCTGTATCTGTACTTTGTTTTCTGTGTTTAAGTAAACAGAACTTTTTTGTGTATGATCCATAGCTCACTGGAAATGGAATGGATGCACCACCATCCAGTGATATCATTTAGATTAAGATATACTATTCCAGAAGGGAATTTAGGGAAAGACATTGACATTAAAAAAATGCTTTGGAATTATTATTAGTATTATATTGGGCACCGTGTATATGGCAAGAGAAGTATATGGTATATGTGGAAGAGAACTAGGGAAATCAAAGCAAGTGAATAATGGTCAGGAATTTAAAATCAGGTAAATCATTCTAATGCTGTGCTTAGAGGAAATACAAGCTGTTGAAGGGTTAGTATCTCTCACTGGTCACCTTAGGTTAAGGAAAAAAACCCACAAGGTATTTTCTTTTGTTCTGAAAGGCTGGGAAAACAACTTTAGTATAGATTTTCTGTTGTGATCACAGATTGTATTTGTGGATTGAATTATGAGTTGAATTTCAAACTGCTGATAGGTTTAGAAATACTGATTTGTCTTGTCTTATTTTGTAGATGCTCCAGAAACTTGCTGTGTGTTTACCACGGGTTCTGCCAGCCAACTCGAGAGGGGACTTACCTATTGTTTTGTTAGTGAAGTATAACATTATCTTGAACTAATTATTCCTCTCCACATGGCCTTCCTACTAGTGTCAGCTTATCTTCTGCTGGTTCATGCTCAGGGTGCTCCTGATGAGAATGGGGCACTGTTGGAAACACTTAAGTCACAAGTAGGATTATTCAGCAATAAAAGTGAACACTATTCAGCACAGGTGAGACCTCCTGGCACAAGCCGACAAATACCTCAGACAATCATCATAGGAGTTCGTAAAGGAGGAACAAGGGCTTTGCTGGAAATGTTGGATATTCATCCTAATATTGTGGTAGCAGCTACAGAAGTCCACTTCTTTGACTGGGATGAAAATTATGTGAAAGGAATAGACTGGTATAGAAGTCTGATGCCATTTTCTTATGGAAATCAAATTACAATTGAGAAAACACCAGGCTATTTTACATCACCAGAGGCTCCAGAAAGAATTCATGACATGAATAGCTCCATTAAACTGCTGCTCATTCTGAGAGATCCCACTGAGAGAGTTATATCTGACTATACCCAAGTATATTACAACAGAATAGAAAGCCACAAGCCTGTTCAGCTTTTTGAAGATATTGTTATTAAGAATGGAGCACTTAATACCAAATACAAAGCTATTCAGAGAAGTCTATATGATGTTCATATGGAAAAGTGGCTTAAGCATTTCAGTTTGGATCAGATTCACATAGTGGATGGCAATACTTTGATCAAGGACCCTCTTCCTGAATTACAAAAGGTTGAAAGATTTCTAAATCTTCCTTCCCGAATAAGGTCTTCAAATTTTTATTTTAACCAAACCAAGGGATTCTACTGCATTAGAAGCGATGGAAGGGAGAGATGTTTACATGAATCCAAAGGGCGTCCCCATCCTCTTGTTAACCACACTGTTTTAGAGCAACTGTATTCTTACTTCAGAGAGCACAATGCAAACTTTTACAGAATGGTTAATCATTCCTTTGACTGGCATTAACGCATTTGGAATCAATGTTTCTTTAAAAGGGCCTGAAACAAACTCTTTTAAATGTGTTTCTAAACTGCAGAGATTCGTGTTACAAGAACTTAACATACTGATTATATGCTTCACTGGAATAGCACATCTGTTAACTTTTTGAAATGGTAGCCTTTTCTTTGGGAAAAACAAGTTTAATGTATTTGTATAATTACTGTGAGTCATTCTGATCTTTTTCTCATCATGGAAATACATAAACTTCAGCAGAATTATTTCAAATATGTATCTGTTACAGGAGTCGTGCTCTTTTGGAAAAGTGACTGCTTCTAACTGTAAAAAATGTAAATATTTGAAATGGTATTAATCTAACTGTTCTGTTCTGTATTTTTTGTTGTTAGTATTTTTTATATCACACACAATAATAGTGGCATTGATTTCTGCAATTTTTCATACAACAATTTAAATTGTATATTAAAACAAGGGCATACATAGTGGCTCAAATAAGTATTTCATCCTCTGTTAATATGCCAAAGTCTTAATTAATAATAAAAGGAATCTATTTCACCTGTGATTTTAAATGGGAGAACTAGAAGCTACCTGTCTATATATCATTAGTATTAAACCACACTCTTACTATCTCGGGTTTGCAAAACAACCAACCAAACAAACAAATAATCTCCAAACAAAGTAAAAATATGAACAGCTTGAAGAAGCTTTAAGTGAGGGTTCTGAATTTAAAGAAATGAAAATATCCCTGGCAACCTCAAGTTACACCATTACTCTAGACGGTAAAAAAATATTAATATAATTAAATATTTGTACAGTTGCTGATATAATTTCCATCTCTTTGCTCTTGAGTGGGAAAGCTCTTCATTAGAACAACCGTATTATTAATGTTTGTATTCTGTGACTAGTTATTCTACTGCCCTCCTGGTGTTAGTTTACGTATCTCCATTGGCACATTGATCTTTGTTAAAAGAAAAAAAAAAATTTGCTTGCTCTCCAAAGCATGGAGAATTTTTATTGTGTAATTTCTAATGCACACAATGGGATGGTCTCAAAGTTACAACAACATCTTGTTATACTGTATATCTCAGACACACTGCTCAATATGCTAAGTATGATGTAGTCAGATTATATATAAACCCACACCCATCTATACCTCTGCATTAGGAGGTTTGTTTTGTTTGAGAAAGTTGTGCTGGTCTGTTCTCCTTTTTCATGTAAATGTCTTATATATCAATACCAAAGAAGAAAATCAACTTGAAATGTTAAATATGGTGCCAGATAGAAATACAAATGCAGATGTGCTTGTCTGACATTGTACCTTACAATCCAGAAACCCTGGTGCACCCCCTAGTAGAAGCATTGATTACATGCATTCCTCTTCAAGTTTCTCAGGAGCCCACTTCTGACCATTGCAGCATCAAACTCCACCTGCCCCTGGAGAGGATCCTGAATCTGTTTCCTTCCGTCCAAACCATGGTAAAGCCTGCAGGACTGTATGTTCCTAACATGGGATTCAATCTTCCACTTCACAGACTAAAACGTATGTATTGCAGTGCCAATTTTTAGGCTTTAATACTTTAAGAAGGGGCTACTTAGATGTTAGGCAGGTAGCAGTATTCCACTGAAGCTGGACAGAATCAGATCCAGCCAGATGATGTGGAAATAGCCTTCATCAAATATTCCCTCAATAAAGGGTAAAAAGTTAAAAAAAAATATTTTTAATCTTATTTTTTATCTCTCCTGCTACTTGTATGTGTATATATGAGAGAAAACTACATTTGTCATTAACATATAATTAACTTCTGAAATTATCCTTCTGAAGTATGATTATTTACTTCATCTCTGATTTCTACAGATGGCCCAAATTGTTATTTACTTCTTCCACCTTTTCTGAGATTGTGGCTTCTTAATCATTAACATGATCATATTTGGGTACTACTCGGAAGTACAAAAGTTTATTTGAATCAGGTGTGGAAATATTAATGTATTTCTTTCAAATCAGCCAAAGAACTGGATGATTATGCTGGTCTTACACCGTCTCTACAAGGACATTGCACAGGGAAACTGTGATAATTGTATCTTATAGTTTAACTGTATCTTCTTTAATCCAAAAAATTTCTGAACCTTGAATCAGCAGGGTGATTTTATATTGGCTCAACACTTTGTATTTGGTGGGCACATTTTTATCTGATAAGAGAAGCCCCAAATCAAGATTCCCTATAATGTTTAACATAGCCTGTGCTTTTTGACCAATGCAATTTCAGTGGTAAATGAAACTCATTCCAGTCCCCTAATTTCAGAAATGCAGTATTGAAGGTAGCAGCACACCAGCAGTTCATATCATAGATTGTAGGTTTTCTTCAGCAATGTTTTCTGTTTCTTATACATTCCAAAACTTTCCATATTCTTCTTTTTTTGCTCTTTCAATACTGATTTCATTCAGTAGCATCGAATAAGGTTTTTTTCTTCTTTTTTTTTTTTTGCAAGAAGATAATTTGAAAACCATGTATGCTTTAACAAAGGTTTCAGGTAGTTGCCAGTAATTGAAGAGTTCACTTGTCTTATGTGTCATGTTCAATTTCATAGGATTCCAAGGGGAAAAAAAAAATATTTCTAATGTCTGTCTTTATTTATGCCTGCAGGCATCAAGTCTGTCTCTTCTCTGAAGTTTACAGCTAATCTTTAAATGTGTTGAATGCCGGAACACCAGTTGGCAGAAGCTGCATGCATCTTTGAAAATGCAGGTCCCTTTCTGGAATTTACATTTCAAGGAGATCTGATCTGTATGGATTAGTGATGCATATATCTACTTGATTTGTGAGCACTCTTCATTCCTGCTAAGCATTTTTGGGTAGGACAGAGTTGATGGAATTAATTCAATTATCATTTTAGAATTCACTAATTTCAAAAGAAATATATTATGCATAGTATAATTTGGGCGATGGATTGTTTATTTTGGCTTGCTTTTACATAAATCAAGATTCTAATCTGAATTTTTGTTTTGGTAAATGGTCTACAGAGATGCAACTTAAACTCTGCATAACAGAATTCAATAAATATAGGAGACTATAATTTAATGTTACAAACTCTTTCAATCAGTTCCTCATTTTGTGGTGTGAAAAATATTATCTCATGCAGTTCTGACCTTCTCCATTTTTACTGTCTTCAAAAGATAACCCTTCTTCCCTTATCCTCAGAAGCAGAATCAGATCAACTTACTGGAAGATGCACTGAGCCATACTTTAGTAATACCAAAATAAAAAGTATTCAGTTTTTGGCAGTTGGAATTCAAAACTAGTCGAATTTTTGAAATAACTGGAGGCTCACAATCAGCTTAAAGGTGTTATTAGCAAGATGGTTCTCAATTTAAGAAATTACAAATATCTCTTAAATTTCCACAATCGATAGTAAACCATAAATTATTCTTCTCCGAATTGGTCATCAAAGGACTTTTACCTCATCTGATACTCAAGAGGTGTTTGCAGAAATAAGTTCCATGTGGGAATGTTTCTTAAAGAGATCATGCAGTTGTTTTCAAGGTTGTTGGGAGCATCTGAAAAAACTGATATAGTCACATCTGTAAGACTACTGCAGAATTTCTGGTGATTTGAGCAGCTCTTTGGTGGTGTTCTGTATTCAACAAATATTAAGCTTTCACTTTAAATACTGTTCCTTTCCTTTTTTAGTAAAAATGCCATCGTTATAGTTGCTTTGACCTAATATCACTGAGAATCAGCAATATCAAACAACTGCAGCTGTGACTGGATCAATTTAGCCTTTGCCACAATAAGCAGCACACTCACACCTAATACCTAGGTGAGTCGAATATTAGGGTTGGTTGGTTGGTTTTTTTATCGGCTGCATATATCACTGATAGTATATAAAGAAAAACCATTAGATACCTTAAGAGCTAGGGTTTTGCCCCAGACAGCTCCTAGTACTTAAGTAATGGGAATAAAACAAAGAGGTTCCTCTATTGCACTCACCCCCATTATTTTAGCAGGAAGAGGATTGAAGTTTTGCATTGTGTCCTCTGTATCTTGCTACTCAAAGGCCTTGGGATGACTTCTGGTCTTTGCTGTCAGAGCTTAGCCTTGATAGAGCATTTACAGTTCCTCTTCAAGAATACCTGTTAAAGCAGAGACATTTTTGGAAATTCCATAGGAGAACTTACAGAGAACTTTACAGAGGACATACACTCAGCACACATCATTGTACACTGCTACACAACACTGACACCTTCAGTATCCTTTTGATACAAAGCCAATAGATAATCCTATGAAATGCATCAAAGAAAAATTAGGCTGACCACTGTAGGGAAGTGCATCCACATAGAGTGTTTTCAGTATTCATGCACATTCCAAGAGCACACCAAAAAGAACTTGAAAAATTGAGTTGCTCCCAGCAAGTTTGACTGCTTATTAACTGTCAATTCAGATGCATTCGAAGTTGGACAATAATATTAGTACTGCCATAATCCCTATAATTTATTTTTTAATCTAGTTGGTTAAAAACAAAAAAATGAGTTATTCCTTTGCTTTATTGGAGAACAACTAAAAAAAAGAAAAAGAGCAAGACACAATCCCCAATAGCTTGATTCATAGTAAGTGTTTCACAGTAACAATACTAAAAATAACATGTCCTTGCAGAGAAAAACCTTTTATATTATTCAGGTAAAGATTATACTCCTGTAGATTTTTTTTTTTCTATACTTGTGGATTTGATCCTTCAATTCCTTTAAAAGCTTGGATTTTATTGTAGAACTGAAGGGACACATTTAAATTAACATTTGTAATAATTTGCCAAGCACATTAATCATTACCAGCAGTTAATGGCCAATATTTGGTTACTGGCCAAATAATTTCCACTTTATTTCAAGCTTCAGTGTGACTCACTTAATTATTTTGATATTTTATAAAACACATTCTGTGATTATAGAGGAATTGTCACATCTTTAAGGTTAATTAACACTAACATGAGCCAGAAGCCAAGGTACTGATGGAACTGCAAAGTATAAATTAGTACTTGAAGTTGAATTTGCTACTTAGGGAAAATACAACAACAGAAATCATAATTTCCTGGTAAAATAGATGTGATGTATTAGCCCATGTAATAACTACTATGAAGTCTCCTTTCTGATGCAAAATTGTCTTACACATTTACATTGTATGTTATTTTATTTTCATTGCAAAAACCTCTCAGTAAGTGTTTAAAGAAAAACATCTTAATGGAAACTCTTTACCAGTGGTACAGTTTCACTGTCAAAGGACATTTTTCTGGTTTTGTATAGTTTCTTCTGAGATAAAAAGGTGGTTTGCATCACGCTGCAATAAAAGCAAAGAATTATCATACCAGAATTCAGACTGTTACTTCTGTTTATTACAGTTGTCAGTGAACAACATTTTTATATAGGGACTGATAATAGTTTAACAAGCTCTTTGTATTTTCTCTCTCTTTATTATATACTAAAACTATGTCACAGTTTTTCTTATTCTGAAGAATGTTTAAACTCTTACAATGTTACTCTAAAGCACTGACTTGGAGATGTAAATCAGTAATAAAAGGGAAGCACAGGTAATTAAGAATCCATTCCCTTTGCCATTTGGACTAGCTAAGATTTTTTTATTTTTTAACTATTTTGGTGTGAACATTTGGTCCATTGTAAACTTTCTATTAGGAATATATCAGTCTAACTTGCAATAGGAAAAAAAAAAAGGCAAGACCAACTAGAATGCAATAAAACCTGAGCTGAGGGCCCCCTTCTGCTAAATGTTTGTTGACATAACATGGCACAGTTACAAATGAAAATTATGAGTAGCCCGATAAGATAATGCACAGGACTAAGTGAGATGCTATGCCAGGGATTTATCTAGGTATTCTAAATGCCTGAATTAATTTTATGATCATTTGGTTATTAGGGATATACATGAATGTACATTTTCAAAACACTGTATTTCATCTTATTAGAGAATACTACAATACTGTAATGTTCAACTACAGGTTGAATATATTATATTTATCCCTGGGTGAAGAGCTGCAGCACTAGTAAGGCAAATTGGATGGGAAGTAACAATTCTCTACAGTAAGTTTTGGGCATTTTAAATATCTTATGGAAACCTATAGCATGAGATGCAGTGGTTTGGTTGTTGATTTGACAAGGACTGTGAGCCTAGAAAAATGAGCTGTCTGTAACTTATTACTTCTTGTATTAACAAACTGAAGTCTGTTTAGGTCATGTGATAGGCATCTTCTTGAGCTAGCACCATATACTGCTCTTAATACTTTCACCTTGCAGACAACTAGTATTTTATTCTCAAAGTAAGCTTTATCCATCACACAACCCTTGTTCATGTGATTGAGGTTCTTTGTCAAGTGTACATACAACAAAATGAATAAAAAAAGATTAACAGATGGGAAAAAATGGCTAATGGGTCATATACTTAGGGCCTGCTTATGCACAGTAAGCATAGCAGAACAGGATTAAAGTAAACTGCCTTTCATACTTTTCACAAATAAAATTGGGTGCTTTCATTTCCTTTAATTTAGGTGGGGAAACCTCCTCTATATTGTTTAATAACAAAATTGTAATTTTAAAATTCAAAGTCATCTGAGAAGGTAAGGATCTTTTTGTTTTGGTGTCTCAAATAAGAAATTACTATTCAAAAGTTACTACTTTTTATTAGCATTAGAAAACTACTCACTGCAATTTTAGTTCTTTTATGCCTTGTTTTGCACCCTCCCACCTCTCTCTTGAAAGAATAATTTCATAGCAAATACCCTTTTTTCCAGCTTATTTCAATGTTATGTGGGAAGAGTTCACAGTTAAAAAGATAAAGATTAGGTAGGGTAATAGCTAAGACTTACATTTTCACATGAGTGGAAAAAATGGCATACGAAATAATGCTATGGTGACTTAAAATGGTACCTGCTGAATCATACTGAGTAATATGTGCTCCAGATTATAGAGAGAGAGCCAGGGCTGCTTCAGCCATCCAGATGACTGCTTTCTCCTCAGATTACCTGCTGGACAGATTTTTGACAAGTTACAGTCTGTATTCCATTGGTAACAGCAAACTAACTTTGAAAGCTTCATGTAATTTCCTTTTCCTAAGTGCTGGGTCCTCCATTATTTTTGTCCCAATACCCAGCTGTCACAAATGGTAATTATTCTAGGCAAATACAGCCCCCCAGAAAAGTATAAATAAAAGACACTAATCCATCTTTCTGTACCTACTAGATACAATGAGCCAGAAAATACAGAAGCTTGTTATCTTGTTACAAAACTTTTTCTGCGACTCCTTTTTATCAAGTAAGTATTTGGTACAGTTTTATATGCTTGTATGACTCCCTAAGCTGATCATCTGTGTATTACGATCAAAAGGAACAGGATTATGTTACCTCACTTTAATACTAAACCCCAGCATGTTCATTTCACATAAACACAAGTTTCCTGCCAGTCACCCACTATCTTTGATTCTCTTCTCCATCTGTGGATTCTTCTCTGTGGTTTTTTTCATTTATTAATGAATTCTGGCTTTTCTCTTTCATGGAATAAATAAATTTTGATCTCAGATTGAGTTTTACTTATCTAAGAAAAGTAAAAGCTGAAACACATACTATGGCTTTAAAAAAAATAATTCTTGTCTCTGTGCTGTGGTAGTATGTTCAGGAAATCAGATTACAAACTTGCAAGCAATTAAGACAAAATAGCTAATCCTAACAAAACAAACATAACAATTGAGGATATTTTTTGCAGGACTGGAAAAAAAATCACCTTCGAATTTAAAAAATAAGTATTTATTTTATATTTAACAGAAACATTTTAATTCATGTGCTTCACTAATGTAAAGTGGAACTTACTTCAGTTAGCTGTAGTAACTCCATTAAAACTACTCTAATTTCAAGCTAAGGATCTAGCCTTATATATATATATATATGTAGAGAATGCTACTTCAGTCTTAGCTGGCTGATAAGCCAAATGAAATAACTGTACTTTCTGAAACATAAATACTCTTATCACTTAATGCACAAATTATACATTTGATAATAATGCAAATATAGAAGCTATTTCTCTCTTAATTTGATTTTTCACATGAAATTCTTGTCAGGGAATTAGTCAGTGACAAGCAATAAACTGCAAGAAGAGAGGGTGGAAAAATTCCTGTATTTACATCACTGTCCTCATTCTGTCAACATATCACCCAGGTTGCTGGATACACACAGAGATGAGTTCTGGCAACACTAGGAAGGGGCCTGTGCTTCCTGCTGACTATTTCAACTTATTAGTAATAGGGTGATACTTCTGGCACATCTAAAATAAGTTAATATGGGATTAATTAAATTAAAATGATGTCAGGAAAACACGTTGAAGATTCATTCATCACAACTCAAGACCAATATGCTTAAAAAAATTGTTCCATGGTAATTATGTTTACATGTGTAATTGCCTAAAGGTGAGCCAAATGACAGAATATATTCTAACACTTTCCAACATATCTTCAGTGCTTATTAAGCCACCAGTTCATATAATAAATATAAACATAGTATTTCAACACTAACAGTAACACAAATAAATTATTTTAAATACTTTAGTTTTACTTTAGAAAGCATTTTATCTGAACTACCGAAAGATTTCTTTTTCTTGCTGCTGATTCAAAGTTGTGCTCACTGACCATTTCTTTGTTGTTCACTGATGATCATTTAGGTCTTTCTGAATATCAAGAAATGGCAGTTGTCACAGTTTGACTCAGGATCAGCAATTAAACCAATGACAACAACGCTCTCAATCCCCTCCCACCCAGTTAGGAAAGAAGAGAATAAGGAGAGTGACTTTCTGGATTGAAAACTGAACTAGACAGCTTTAATTAAATACTAATGATGAAAGAAAATATGTATAAATATATACAGGTATGTGCAGGAATGTGCAAAACCCTATCACCTCCCCTCATGCCCAGCAACTCCCACGGTACTCACCTGAGCTGTGAGCAGCTCCGAAATGTCCCGGAGACAGCGGCAGAGCAAAACAGGAGCTGAGGGTAGAGTCATGAGGGTCAGGAATGCACGGGCCTAGGGATCAATGGTGATGGATAGATGGTCCTCCCCGGATGCCGGCCACGGACGGAAGAGAAGGGAAGGGAAGAAGAACAACTTGACTTCTGTGATCCCTGAATTTGTACTGAGAGCTACGTAGATACACGGAATGAAATCCTTTGGTTCGCCAACTTTGTTCTTTGTCTAGTCTGCTCCCCCCTATGGAAGGGTTGTAGACAGGAGTCTTCTGATCCTTTAGTATCTGATGCAGTAGATTCAACAAGTAGAGCAAAACGTTCTTGGTCTTTTGGCACTAATTATAAATATCCAAGCATTATCAGTCCACTAGCTGGAAAACTTGTGTGCTGCGTAAGAGAGTTCACAAAAGGAAAAAAACAAAACAATCAGTAAAAAGAAAACTGGCTTCATCCTGGCTCAAACCGGGACAGCAATGCAGCAGTATTTTCTTTAAGTGGCAATAGGCTGGGCAAGAACAACTGCCAAACTTCACATAATTGGCTTAAATGTAGTACTGGTTGAAAAACTTTGTAGGACTATATCTAACCAATTTACAGATAGTAGAATAAAGTGCCAAAAGTAAGAGCAATAGAGAAGTCTGAATAAACATTTTAGCATTTACAGTACCTCATTGATAGGAAATTAATGTAAAAAAGCAAATAAGAGACTGATTCTGTAGCCTTTGACCAGAAAAAAATGATACCTGTAACAGACACAAGGCTTGAGCTAAGGCTGCAGATCTGCACCATTGATTTGAATGTGCTGTATTCAGATACTTTGTTCACACTTCTTGTGTCTTCAGTAGGACCTCAGATACAGTTATGTCCTGCTCATGGTGAGTAAGCATGTCAGAATTTCACTGGATCTGAGGATGATTTTGGATTTACTCATCTTGTAGATATGACAGACAGATGACATCCTGATACAGTAATAAAGACAACTTTAATAAAACAGTCTCTGCATGTTTAGTAGATTGCCCTGTATGCATTTTACAAGTGAAGAATGTAAAAACCTTGTCTGAAGTATTTAATATCTTATGATTTAAAATAAGCAACCATAATAGCCTCTCAAAGATTCTCAAAAACACTGGGAAGTAAGCTGAAAGAGTGAAATTAATAATTTTTCATATGCATCGTCTAAGGTAAAGAGTGATGACTCTTTAATAAGATTAGAACATTTCTGCAGTCTTTCTTCTTAGTCTGCTACTTTAAATCATAACTACTGACAGTGAAATAATTACTAGTGTTGCACAAAGCTTTTCAGTTATAGGTAGAAAGTATATTTTTAAATATACTAACTTTGTAACACATTTGAGCTCTGGAGGGAAAACATTCCATACACCCAGTACTCCAGAGTTTATTCCTGCACACTCTAAGCTTATTCTATTGCAGAAAGCCCTCAGGCCCAAAATCTCTGTCTCTCCTAACCGTCAAGATTTAAACGGAATACAGGGCATCAGAAGCTCAAAAAATGCACTTGGGATGCAATCCTGTGGGACTCTACATATTTACATGAAAAATCTTAAATCTTGGGCTACCAGGCAGCTGAGACAAATAGCAAAACATTGAGAAGAGTCGCACTCCCTTCTGCAAATCTCTCCATGCCACCATAACACACAACTATATAGTAAACCTGCTGCAAGCAATAGATTTTTATGCACATTGCCCAATGTACTGCATGTGTTTCTGTAATCTGTCTGCCATTTCACAAAGAAATGCATCACGATTATCATTAGGGAATTCAAACAGAGCTTGATCCCATTTTCATCACAGAAACCTTAACAGTGGCTTCAGGTCCTCAAATTGCAGCCTCTGGTCAATAACAGCACATAGACTGCACAACTGGCAGGCCTACAGGAATGGTACCTCATCACAATCCAAAAGGCCTAGGGAAAGGCTTTCTTCAGACCTTCTGTGGGAACCAAACATGACAAATTAAATCTGCAGGGATTCTGTTTTAGCTAATCACACGTTTTTATAACGTACTTCAGTCATATAAATGGAAAATAATTGCAAGTCTTCTTTAATTACAACTGGATATAGAGTATGCTAATGGTAATTTAGGCCATTTTGCTCTTAAATTCTCAATAAATCAGATTGTGTTTTACATGGAAGTTTAGGAAGGAAACCAGACCCTTGTGAGAGACAATGTCAGGTAAAAAATAACTAGGTTCAAAAATATGCTGCCACCATCTGCCATTCCAGGTGGCTTAGAAAAATAAGCCAGTCCCAAAGAAATGCAAGACTGAAAGAAAAATCACAGGTTTCTTTATAATCCTCAGTTTGATTTTACCTTCCTTTTTAAGCCTTCAGTTGTTCCAATGTCATGTATCTGTGTTTTTCTTTCTCTACAACCAAAAATCAAGGCATTTTCTTTAATTAAAAAATAGTAAGACAAGATACGTACACTAATATATTCCAAAACTTCCAATAGCTGAAACTTTTTGGGAAGAAAGAGCAATTACCTTGACACTTGAACTTTGAACATGGAAATTGGAGAAGTTGGAGAGACGTTCATCACACACTTCCTATTCCCAGCTAATTAGCTGGAAAACCATCTGGACCTGCAGTATCAAGAGGAGGTGATGCAAAAAGGTGGTAAGATGAGCAGTTATAAATTAGAGCGGCCAACCTCTATTCATCAGATCCTCATTTAATGTTATGCTAAATGGTGTAATTCAAAGCTAAATTCTTGTGCTAATTTAATCTCAGTTTGGCTCATGGTAGAAATTTGTAACATTTAGATCAAACTCTAGTAACATCCACTTTTTTAACTAGGGGATATATTATTTTGTGGATAATAGTCAGTGATACATATTCTTTATGTTCTTCTTTTCCTTATAATGAGACATGATATTCTTTAAAAAGATTTGTGCAACATGCTTTAAACAGAAACTCTAAATTTTCAATCTCTGCCCCGTAGTGTTCTTTGGATTACTTAGATTACCAACATTTCATGTGAGTTTTGCTATTATTCAGTCATGAAGCTTTCCTATGTTTATGCAAGAAAGAAGTTAAACCAGATTAGAGCTATATTTGTGTTCCAATACTGCCAGGCATTGTGCCTATGAGACTGAAGTATAAATTACATTATTTAATAAATTTCTGATTTGATAACTAACATATTTTTGTTTTCTTGATGAATTATACCTAGAAGGTAGTAACTCTGTTATGGATGGGAATGGCATCAAGTTTGCATTTATAAACCCATTAACAACTGAAAGATATTTTTTAAGCGCTTGGAAGCAACAATTTCACAATAATCTTGTAGTTTATCCTCAAGCAAATACTTTCACTCTGGCACTTTCAGAAAACTACGATGTGAAAATTTTCTCCTAGTCTTTGGAAGCCACCAGTGTATGCTGGTGGATCCTAATCTCTCCTCCAACCAATTAATATCTATTTCAGTTTATCCATGCCTCAATCACTGTGACCGAATAACTGAAGAGAAACTAGATTATTTCAAAGCTTTTTGTAAAGAGGAAAGAGCAGTTTTCTCTTCAAAGCTCCAGGCTTACTGGCCAGCTGTTAATTTACTGTGACTTCCTTCAGGAGCAGTGAAATAGGATGCATGTTTAACCAGGGACAATTTTGCAAAAAGGAAAAGCAAGTGCTCTTGGGACAATTTATTTACATGATGCTATAGAATTTTAAATAAAAGAGCCACACTCCAGACAATGCCTCTATTGATGGAAACTTCCTTTAGCATCCTTTACATACATAATTCTGCACCAATTAATACGCAGTCACAAAGACTGTAGTATTCCCTAAGCAAGTCCCTGAACTATGCAGACAGAACACAGCCATACTGTGCCTGTACTTCTGCTACAGGCAAAACATCCCTGTGACAGGCAGCCTGTTCTCTGTAGTGATGTGTAAGTGGTGGTTTATCAGTCTGGTCTACTGATAACCTTGACAAAGAAAAATGGAACAGAAAATAAATTATTTTCTGGATTTCTTATATGCCACGCATCCATGTCTTTCAATAATAGGAGGGGGCGGTGGGGGAATCAAACAACTTGGAACTTCTGAGAAGGGAAAGAGAAAAAGATACAGCTTTAGTTACACCAAAAGCAGATATTCAGAGCTTCTGTACTGAAAGAAATTTCAAACCCTAGAGTGGAAGTCAACATTAAAATCATACCTGTCATACATGGGCCCTACAAAATGGTCACTATATTTCGTGTGTAAAAAGTTGAAATTTATTATGATAAGATGCAGATTTACTTAGGTGGTCCGAGGGGGATGTCAACAAATGCTAAACAGATCCTTATTTTAAAAGAGAAAATAAATAGAGACTTAAACAGTACAGAAAAAATGGATGTATCATATCACAGAACATGAGATAAAATTAAGTGAGGTACTGTTTCTCATATATTTATGTAGTATTTTTAGATATCTGGTGACTTTTTCCTCTGAAAATTACTCCATGTTGTTTGAATAGTCACTGTAGTGTAAATAGAATATTGATGGCTTTAGAAATATTCTGTATTATAAGAATTATCTCTCAATTACAATTATTTTATATAATGTGCTTCTAATGATAGAAAATGATGATGTGATTAAGCCAATAAGAACATTTTTTATATCAACTTAAGCCAAGGTGGCTCTTCTTGGATTTTAAAGATACATCTTAGCTGTGGAAGTTTCACCCAGTTAATCAGAATGACTAGCAGTCTGTCCTGACAGCTACAACTACTTTTTTCCTTCCACAGCAATATTTTCTTATTTTTTCCACAGATAGTTGTTTGTGTTTCTTGTGGTAAAGCCAAACAGAAAAAGTAGCACTTCAGAATTAGCCGTCCTTGAGTAAGTCCTCCCCAGCTATTTCATTTTGACTAAAGTTAAGTTTTAATAACAATTACCTAATTTGTTAATTATTTTTGCATCTGTCTGTGTATTAGCTTTACACATCAGTGTCAAACAGGCATGCAGGATTTTCTGGGTGGCCAAAAAGAGTATGTCCCTAAATATGGATTATTTTAGTACATGCAAGACTGCAGTATGTATTTCTAAATAAGGATGTTTAAATTTGTTATTTCTATGTAAGTATAAGAAATGGTACTGATGGTAGGCTCATTAGATTTTTCAGATGTATCTGTTTAAAATGCAAATATGTGTATATGTGAATATCAGGGTCTATGTCTATAAAAAGCCTCTTTAAATGTTCAAACTCCTAATTACTTTTTCAAAAGATTCCTGGGGATTCTTTCACTCAGATCACCTTTCAATTTTTAATTTACTTTATTAAAATATCAATAAATCATCATATTGCCAACTTCTCCATCTAGAATTCATTAACATCTCACAAGATAATTTATCAGTCACATCTCATATATTGTTTCTCATACATCAATTTGTCATTTCTCTGCTTTCATTCTCCTTTGTACAAACTAAGAAAATCTTATCTCATTTCAAATTTCTATTCAACCAGGGAATATAAACTTTAACTATTTAAAGTAATATAAATGCTTACATTAGCTGATTTACATATGTCAAATTTTTAAATTTATTTTGCTTGCTAGATGAAGAATATTCTAAACTACTTAAGTATAGACAAGTATAAATTTAAGATTCATGAATGCTGGGAAAATCTTTCAATAACTGCCTACACATAACTAAGAACCATTTAACTCTAACAGTACTAACAGCATTGACATAGCAAGCTTTCTGTTTTCTGTGCAGTCTTGGACAATTCACTTAAGCCTCCCTGAATCCCAGAGCATTTAGGACTTCAATCAGAATGGAATAGTGTCCTAGGTATACGCTGTCCTTCCAGCATACATAAGGCACTATGAAACAACTACAGGTTGCCCTCACTTAGAAAATAGTGGTCCTGTTATGTGGAAGTGTAGTGAAGATTAATCATTCAAGATGATAGGGCAATCAGGCACACATAAAACCTAGAGCAGACAGATAAGTAACCACACATGTCTGAATTAATATGATCAGAATGATACTAAAAATGCTTTTGGTAGCTGGCCATCTGCCTCCATTAGAAGCCAGGTTCTCATCTGATCTTATATTCAGGTGAAATACACAGTATCAAATTGCATCTACGCCTTTTCTGAGTTTCCCCTGACTGCCTGGGTGACAGAAAAGAGCTACTGCATAAATGAAATTCGATCTTAAAACACCAGATATTTGCTGCAGGAACAGAGATGTATTTTACAAAATACAGTTATAGTATGCAGACTATCATTAGATCAATGAGAACTCCATGTGAATTAGCAGCAACTGGAAAGTCACAAAGACTTTATGTCAGTTAAACACAATGGCTTTAGCAGGTTCAAAATAGTCCCAATTTAAAACTTTGTAATATAAACAGAGGACCAATCATTAATACCTTTAATCACTTTCTTGACATCTACCTGGACTTTTTCAGTCTCAGCTTTAGCCAGCTGTCAGAGAAGGCACTGAGATCACAAACACAGAGAAATACAAGAAACAGTTTCTTACATGGGGTTTCTCAGATTACCAGTGGGCCTGTGCACTTGCTTGTTCATTCCTTGTACTGAAAAAACAAAATGCTCTTGCATCAGTTTATAGACTGTAAATTATCTTCTAGATTACACAATAATATGAGGAGGAACTTGTGAAAGTTTAGAACAACAACACAAACTTGTAATCTCTTGTAAATACAACGTAGTCATGAAAATGAAGTGGCGGTCTGCCAAAGCAAATATTTTACAACTCTCAGGCAGTACTGTGGGGAAATATTGTGAATTGTATTATAGAAAATACAAACTTAACATTCACAGAGTCAAGAACAAATATAAAGAACAGAGTGAGTTAGAGAAAAGAACAAGTCATAGGAAGTTTAAAAACCAGCAGAAAATTAGTTAATCTAGGGAATCTGCTTAGGTGGAAGGAAGAAGACTGGTAGAAGATACTCAGTAGGGGATATTTTAGTCTGGTGAAAGTGTCAGAGAAAACTATTTCCCACAAAGCCCATATAAAATTTTGTTTGGAATACTATGATGTTGGTAGAAGAGACGGGCATCCTTTCCACCCTCTTCCCTCCCCGCCAAAGAAATGCACGAGACATTTTACTCCTTTATATCAAGTTGGATGCCAAGGAGAAAACATTAAAGAGCAACTTCTCTTAGACAAAACTTTAACTGTCTTTTTAAAGTTTTATTGATGGTCAGAAAAAAAAGAAAGAGGTGGCATAACACAGCTGAATGATCTCGGAAGTAAAACCATCATTCTAAACTCCAGAAAGATTTCCTACACATTTTTCGTATGAAATGAACATAGTATTTGGACCAAATTAACATCAGTTTAGTTATATGAGGGATAAGTGAATCACATTTTATTGAAAAATTTGCAGCTATTTCAAGTGAAAGAAAGAAGAAGATGTTAAGCATTCTGTCAGATGCTTAAAGATATTCTGCATGACTGCGGGGGGGAGGGGAAGAAAAAGTTAAAAAAAAAAGGTTTGCAGAAAACTGAAAACAAAACTTTAGGACTATAGATGAGCCAAGTTCACTGAAAAGATTATTGTCTTTGAATAAAAGAGTTTTAAATAGTTTTTTTAGACAAATTTTGTAGCACCAGGATGACATCAAGTGGCTACTCATGCCAATTACTCCACACTTGCTGGAAACAATTATTATGGCACCCACTTAATGAACTATTCCTTCTGTGTAAACATAATTGTACTATCAACTGCCTCTATTTTAAATTCAGTTTTGCATGTCTTAATTCCAAGTCCTTCATGCTTTCCTCGAGCCTCTCTCCAGACATAATAAACTTAGAAATCTTCCAACACACTAAATAAATCTTTTTCATCTGATACCTTTCAATTCAGGAAATCAGAAATGTAGATTTCTTTGGATTTAACAGTTTTATTAAACTTTGTAAAAACTGGAATAATTAGGCTTACCTTTAACTGGAGGAAAATAAATTAATACCTTGAAAGATCTTCTTGATGTGTAAGGCAGATTATTAATAATTGAAAGAAGTTTCACAGCTTGATAGACTGAGAACAATCATTCACTGGAAAAACCTCCCCAGCGACCTGTTAGAGTTGCTGGAGGTTTTCAAGATGTGATTGCAAATGGTGCTAGAAAATCTCATCTAGGCTCCCATTCTCATTAAAGGCTGCACCAGATGGTCTTTCAAAACTCCTTCCAAGCTGGGCTGTTCTGTGATTCCATGTTCTAGACAAATTACAGCTGTAGCTTCTGATAAACTTGCATTAAGGCTATAAAAATATGATAACCAGTTTAGAACTAGTTAATGGATAAATATTTCAAGCACCTTTGGACTTCATTAATAATATGATTCACTTCTGTTTGTATTTCTCAAAATTTTATTCTGAGAAATGTCCATCTTCAAACATGGCAGTAAGGATTCTAGTCAAATCTGAATTCACAATCACATATCTAAGAGTATTTATAAGATGTCTTTGCAACATGAAGAATGTAATCTTAAAAGTTTACATGTTTCCTTCCTAACTGTTGCACAGAATTTAAGAAAGTCTTCTCAAAGATAAAAAAAATAAAATAATTAACAACAGAAATAATGGAACCTTCCTATGAATTTGTGTCCATTGATCCCCCTCCTAAGATTACTCACCACAAAAACTTCACCCTTATTCCAAAGAACCAGGTGTATTCTGCCTGCATTTCCTTTAATGGGATATTATTTTTAATAAATGTCCTGCATCTAAGTACCAGTTTCCACAGATCTCATAGGAATTTAATTCTATTTCAGATTTGCTTGAAAGTAGCTATCATTTCAAATGTTATTATGGGTGCAATGCCCAGATGGTCATTGAGAGAAACAGAGACAGCATGATCAAGTAAACCTTGTTTCTTCAAGGAGTTGGTAAAAAAACAAGAAAAAAAAAAACACACAAAAAAAACCCCAACCACAACCAAAAACAAAAACTCAACGTCCCCCACTATTGCCCTAAACAGATACTAACTTTCTGATTCCATTATTTGTCTTGTTCTCCCAGTGTCCTATATGAATTTATTCACAGCTAAAAGCCTTTAACATACCTTTTATTATTTCTTTTCCCCCCAGTCTAAATGTAGTTTAAAAGATTACCTGCTCAGGAGATGGCTTGCAAAATATACCTACAGGAGTTTTGTCCAAACCTGGTTTTGGCAGCAGTGTTTACCCTGCTTGCACATCAACTAATATCTTACATGACACCAAGCTGTCAAGTTCTGCCAAGAGTTCCTCTAAGTTACGTTGTCATGTTTTTATTTAAAAGCTCTGACTGACTCTTGGAAATATGTTTTAATCTGCTATAAAGCCCACAGTAAGCAGATCTGTGCTAATTCCTAGAACAGCAGACCTTAAGGAAGCTACTAGTCTACAAGAGCTAAGCTGCCCTTCAGAGTCTGGTAATTACCCAAACACCCTCAGGGACTTTTCTCACAAGACAGTCACCTTGTCTTGTCTGAGCTTTGGGGCTGTAGCGCTGGACTTGATGAGTAATGACAGCTCTTAGTCATGGCAAACTCTGGAACTAATAAACTTATTTCAGGTGAAAGACAGAAAATCTGCTGCATTTAATCTGTGATTTTATGGTACTGGGTAGAATACACATTTTTTAAAGTATTTGTCCTCTGAACATCTATGCATTTTTTTTTACTCCAATAATTTATTCCTCTTGAAAGTAGTTTTACAAGAATATAAGCACCAGAGTTGTAGGCATTATCAGGATTAATTTAACCAGTGTTACAGTACTAACAATTTAGTAATCCCCAGAGGCAATATAAATTCTTGATTCTGTTTTCACTGAAAGTCAAGGCAAAATGCATGAGTTTTAACAGAAATATACTTGTGGTCCTAACATATTTAATACTTGAATTTTTAATTTTAAAAATATTTCCTTTTAGTAAAACACCGCAAATTCAAGCATCTGTATCATTAAGCCATTATCCCTTTGAAGACTTCAAACTATTGCTAGCAGCACAGTCTTACAAATAACTGGCCAATTGTTAAGCTGAAGTAGTTCAGTTGGCTTTTTCCAGTGATATTCCCTTTTTATGTCCACCTCTGGTAGTTCTACCAATTAATTTTCTTTCCTCACTGCAAGATCAAAAGGATTTTCGTTCATTACTTCTTTGCTTTTCTTTGGCCAGAGTATTTTTGGCCTTTCAGATTTAGGACAAACTAGAGAGTGAACTGTGAGCTTTGAAAGTATATTTGATGGTCATGAAGCACAGATAAGAAATCATGCCCCTATTTCAGTCACAGACTGAAAATAAAGAATACAGAATTAAGCACTAACCAGGTGACATCATTAAGTCATTGTCTGTAGAACACTGTTGGAGAATGGAAACATGAGGCACTCATCTAAAGCATTTTATGATTATTCAAAATATTCATTATTTCAAATAGTATTTTATAAATAGCTATAAAGATTAAATAGCCACACCTTAAAGGATAGACAGGACATCTGCCTTCGCAGAAGAGGACAGATATAATCAACTGGAAAACCTATTCTTATTGTTGTCAGATGCATGTTCCAGTTTCCACAATTTATGGAAAAAGCTTTCAGTTTTAGCTCGATCTAAGCTTGACCTTAGAGATCTCATCCCTAAGTGCTCAAGCAATACTTTTATAGCATCTTCCTTTGGTACCTATTCTTGTTTCCTCTTCCCATATGCCCTCTTTATGCATTAAGAAGCCATTGCTGACTATCTAGTGTTGGCAATAGTCTGGGTTTGAGCAGGTTGGACTAGATGACCCTCAAAAGTCTCTTCCAACTAATATTTCTATTATTCTGTTAATACTTATTTTCATTAAGTATTGATCTCTAAATCCATTTTAAATATTACATTAAAAACAATACATATACAAATTGTGTTCTAGTGAAATTGACTCCTCAGAATGCAGTCAATATTTGCTTTGGAAGCCACAGAACACCACTCCCACTTAGTAATCTATGGTTGTTTAGCCAGAAAAAAAATTGACAAAAATTTTGATGCTTACACTGAACTATCATTACTTAAATTAAAATATTTTCTTAGAAGAACTATTACTATGTTGGTTGTTAGTATCTTAAGAAAGAGAAATATGACAATTTCAGGCCCTAACTGCTGATTATTGGCTGGTATAATCTGATGATACACATAGATGTGTATCAACAGTTGCTTTATATTTTCTACATCATGGGAAAGCAATCAGACAAAATAACTTCCTTTTGCCATAAAGAGTTAAATTCCCTACTCCTTTACATTTCATCACAATAATTTACACCTTTTCAACGGGTATGCAATTTGTTACCGAACTAGACTGGTTTCATTTAACACCTAAGTTCACTCTGCATATGTGCAAATTAATACACAAGGTGCAAACCAGCGGAGAATTAGGATTCAAAGCAGAAAATTATTGTCTGGTGATTAAAATTTAATAATACACTTACAGAATGAAAGTTCATCTGAGGCAATTCCTAGGAGTATAGCTAAGGACGTATGAAACAGTTCTGTCATCTGGCAAGAGGACAGAGGTTTGGGTTAGTCCAAGGATGTAAACTAGATACGAGTTATTCCCAGATGAGTGTCCAGAAACAGCTGCTCCCAGCTGTCTCCAACACTGTGACGTCCTATGCAAAATAGGCAGCAAAACCAAGATATAGCAGAACTTATGAGCCCAAAGTTTTCTTGTGGACTTTGCCTCTAAATCTGAAGAAATTAAATACTGTTACAGGCAAAGCAGTCAGCACTCAGGGAAATTATTTTTACTTAATTTAATGTATTACAAATTAACACAGACTTCCAACAACTGATTCAGGAATTGGGAAAAAATAAAAGATAAGTAATTAAATGAATACTTAGGGAAACGTCTTTCTTCCCTCTTCCCTGGCTCAGCACAATCCAAACTCCTACCCTCTTCCATTTGCAAGTCTCAACTTCCTTTATTTTCCCCATTGGTTATGTTTCTGTCCATCCCAATTCCCTTAGGGAGGTGACAGGCAATGCAGGAGGTTGGCATCAAGTGAGTAGCAACCCATTTCCTGGGCCCAGAAAATGAGATACGCAAACAATGAATGAACATAACAGCAAGTAATTTGTGTTACAGGAACATCCAGTTACCAGTATTGGAATGGAATAAGGAAGCTTTCTCCTGGGAAGATTAAATTAGCACAAGACTTTTCAATTTTTTTGGCCTTTTTTAAAGTACGAAAAGAAATGTAAAGTCCCTAGAAAAGGAGTTATATGAATTTGCTGCAAGCACAGTATGAGCCCTAGCAGGTAGATTCCAAGGTAGTAGCGTGATAAGGACTTGACTCAAAGGACTGTCAGTAGGACGTTTTCCAGCAGAACTAGTTAGCGTATTTCTGACTTCTTTTTAGAAGAAGGAGGAAGATATTTTCAGATATTTTCAGTATGTTGTTAGCAGAAAACACAGAGGAAAGCCCAGAATTTATCTTTCTTGATTCTAGGTTTAGTTGGGGCTTAATCTCATCCCTGTCCCATTGGATCTTACTTATCTGCTTCTGGTGCAGTCACTGGAGGCAACAAGTGAGTCATTCTTTTAAGTTTGAGGGCTGATTTTACTACCTGTACTCAGACTGATTGTTTTCCAATTGCTGCTTGTGGAAGAAAGCAGTATTCAGATACAAGCAAGGGAGACAGAAGTTGAGTCTATCACAATTAAAGCATATATGAAAAGGGTTGTGGTCATATTATTTTGTCCGTCACACACAGAAAGATACTGTACTAAGCACCTGAGGTCTGGGGAGATAATTTGTTGTGAATAATACAGAAAGCGAAATGTTGCCTGTGGTTGAGCACATAGGATCCGTTCTACAGGAGACTGGCAATTAAGAGTTTAAATTAAGCATTTGCTTTAAAAATTGTCCAGTCTGTAGGCTATCCAATTAAAAGTTTGTTACAAATCAGGATGTTGATTTAGATTCAGTATCTTCTTGGCTGGTTCAGAACAGCTAAAATAGTCTAGCTTTTTTTTTCCCTTTCCAAATAAAGATATGTAGCTTTTCAATTTTTCTGTACAGGTGATACCATCTTTTTCATTGAAAGAAAAATGAGTGCAGTGGACAAGGTAGAAAAGATAAGGAAAGCTTTTGGGGGGTCCATAAGCGAGAACAAGAGGAGAGCAGAAGAGATCAAGGAACATTAGAAAAGAGACCCATTCACGTATGGGATAGCATTTAAAGTACTGAAAGTTGGAAACAAATACACAAACTAAGTATGGCAGTTTTTAACAGTATTAATTTTAAGTTCAAATAGCTGCAGAACTATTCAATGCATCCTGCTTTAGGACATAATCTGCTATTCAGCTTATTGCCGTAGTGTGGCAGTGTGTCTTCTCTCACCTTGTTTTGTTCTATGTTCATAAACCCGTACCTAGCTGGTTAATATGAGGTTTTAAGGTGATTCAGGTTGGAAAGCTTCTCAGGTCTCTAGACCAATCTTGGGTATAAAGCAAAGTCAGCTTTGAACAGCTGAGGCTGTCAGACCAGGTTACTCAGGACTTTATCCAGGTGGGCTCTTAAAACCTCCAAGGAGGAAGCTGCACAATCTGACAATGCCTGACAGTCCTCATGTTTGAAAGTTTTTCCTTATATCAAGTCAGAACTGCTCTTCTTTCAGTTTTCTTGTTTCAAGCTTATTTGAATCCTGTAAATGGATACCATTTTAGATGTTTCAATTTACATATCATACAATAAGATTCTGAACCAGCATCTTCTTCCTGCTTATAACATTTTATATTCACTAGTTCATTTCCTGATTTCTAGGCTTATTACATCAGAAACAGCCACTTTGGACACTGGGCATCTAACTTCCCGGCTGTTTACACTGGATAGAACAATTTTAAGATTCTAATAGGATCCTCAAAGCCCTAGAAAGCATTGCAACTGACCTTTTGTAGTATCTTATTTCCTGTTGACAGACCTATAAATAATCATATTTTATATCTGACCTGGATTTGGACATAGTAGAATGTCATGCCTAACATTTATATGTTGCCTGGGGAGGTTGCAGAAGGCCCCTCCCAGGAGGTGTTTAAGGCCGGGCTGGATGAGGCTTTGTGCAACCTGGTCTAGTGTGCGGTGTCCCTGATCATAGCAGGGAGGTTGGAACCTGATGATCTTTAAGGTCCCTTCCAACCTTAATCATTCTATGATTTTATATGTAGATTTGATATTAAGAGACTAAATTCAAATTAAAAGCCTGAGATGCTTTAGATGGCTATTTCGTTTCACTTGGCCATTACTGCCATCTAGTGATATAGTTTACAATCTTCAAAACTTGAGAAATGTCGCCTCAGATATATTTGTAAAGGTGGAGGACATATTCTAAAATCTATGCTCCATTTACTTGCTATATTTACTTGCTAATGCAATTCTCCCTTGCTGGTGTGCAATTATGTATGTATTCAGTTTTGAAAGGTAATGTTTTCTGCCTTCCCTGTAAGCATGCACTTAAATATAACTTAAATATAACTTAAACAGACACTTGCCTGAGAAGAAAACTGTTCAGTCCCAGTAGTAGTTTGCAATGTATTCGGCTCCTTCTCTTCTAGCACATTTCCTTTGAATAAGCTGTATTATTTATGACTGCAGTGATTGTTAGTAAATTATTTGTAATTATTTATAAGAAAATAAATTATGGAAATAACTATGGTCAAGTAAAGGGAGGTAATCTCTTCCTTTTTTCAGTGAGCAGGAAGTGTCCCATCACTCTTTTAAAGCAATTACTTCCTCCAAATCTCCTATCTACCTAACATGAGACCAGGCAGGGAGAAAACACTTAAGAGTGAAAACTGGTTCCTAGAATATTACTGGAGGCTGAAGTTCAAACAAGAATAAGGCACAGAATTTTAATCAGAAAAGTAAATTGCCTATTAGAAACATTTATTTTTTGTCTGTGATTTGATGTCTTTAAATCAAGATTAATCTTTCTAATTAATTTGCTAGAGCTCAAATTGACAATTCATATGAAAAGTTGGGGGTTTATAATTGTCTGGTTTTACTGCCTAGGTAACAAACCACTTAATGACTTTCTATAGTTATGTGCATTTAATTTTTTTATTATTTTCTTTTTTTTTATTATCTCACTTCCTTGCATGATCATCCTATTCATAGTGCTCCTGAGTTTAAATCAATTTATGCATTGAACATAAAAAGATACAAACCAAATAAAACAAAAACAGCATCTAAGAATCTCAGACTTGACATTTTCATGTCAATTATATTCAAAGTTGGTTTCAGCTGTTAATTAAACTGCACATGAAAAGCCTTCCCACACAATTCTACTACGGGTAGTTCAGACTTTCATTATAGTTTATCACAGGTGCTTGGTTCACAGACCAAACACTGAGGGTTCAGTCACACTGAGCTCTATTAACTTTTTCTTCACCAGTTGATCTTTTTGTTTCTCTAAGTAATGCTATAGGCCTCCAGGGCACGTTGTTATAGTCATTTTCATGTCTCTACTTGGTATCTAGCTCTGTAACAGAAAAACCTTTCTACAAGTCTGTCTTCAGTTCAGCTGAACAAGCTCTATGCGATCTGCTTCAAAGCCTGTGATATGGAGAGCTGGATTATATATGCACTATCTTGAAGAACCTGTTTCCAATAGCATCAATTTAGCAGAGGATTTAGCCTACATTATGTTAAGCACAGTCTACAGAATGTTGACATTCTTTAAGAAATGTTTGGGTCCTTTCTAGCAGAAACTTGTATGATAAGAACTTTGCCTATCATCATCATTGTGAGCTGATGAATATTCTGTTTCGATATTTCCAAATAACAAATGTCTTCCTGTATTTTCCAGTTCTCAATGTTAAGAAAACCCATGTACATTTAATTCTGAGTTTGGACTTAACTCTCTGTATAAAATAAAACCTGATAATTTAGTACAAAGGTATTGTAGGATAGGATATAGAGGCAAGCTCAGTTCTAGCTCATTTAATCAGGTCCAAAATCCCAGAGAGATTCATTCCAAGATTTTCAGCTTTTTGGTCCAAGATAAATCTCATTGTAGCAATATAATCAAGCAAATGCACCTCTAATAGTATTAACTATGCAAACTGGACAGAAGAAAATGCAAGTCAGACATCATACATCATCTGAGCAGTAGATTTCTATTTTTCTGGGAATCTCTTCAGATTCAGATACTATTAATAAATATACACTGTACCATATTAGCCAGACATTCAAAATACATATTTCTGACTACATGAGTAAAAGGGAAAAAAAATCAGAGAGGATTTAGCATTGTTAATTAAATACACAGATTACACTGTGCAACTCATCTATGACTTCTTGCATTCACTGCATCATTGTCAAAGTAACTAAGTTGATGCAACACTACCAGTTCTAAGTTGTGCTATTTCATGAGCCACCGAGTTAAACATCGTAACTAAAGCAAGAGATGACTTCAAGTGATAGAAAAGCAGGCATTTGGAATTATCTTTTTAAGAAGCCATCTGCTAGTGCAAGGAGAGAAAGTGGAAATCATGCTCATACTGAGACTTCCTATTGTTAAATTCTGTAACTTGCCAGAGCTAGCAAAGGGTATCAGACAGGTGCTTGCAAATCTGTGTTACCCAGAACTGGTCCAGGAAAAAGGAACATTCAGTATTTAACTTTGACATGAAATAAAGGTAATAACTAAGAATTTTTTTTAATGAAAACAACTGTTGGCCTGTTGCAAAAAATAAATTAGACATTAGGTCTTGAATTGATCTACTGTTTGTCACTACCAAAAGGGGGGGATCTTGTTCCTCCTGCTTCTGGCTGTATATACTGCTCTTCCTCTTTCTTTCACATTCTGCTTGTTCTGGCTCTCTCACACATCATACCCTGCACTGAGTCAATTCAATTTGTTTAACCAGAAGAAAATTAACCTGACAAATAAATGAGAGTGAATAATTTGTCTAAGATTTGAAGACTTGAATCAATTTGTCACACAGTCAGTTAAGTGCTAGAGCTGGTATTTTCCTACAAAAATGCAGGTAGGAACAACTGAGGAAGAATTCACCTTTTCTCACAAGAGGATGCTGTTAGATTACATCAGGCATGAGGTGAACTTCATCCACCAACTGTGCCTCCAAATCATGCTTATTGCTGAGATTTAGCTCCACTTCAAAGCCTTCTATAAAGCCTTGCTTCCTTCTATGCCCCAGTTCCAGCGCTCATCCAGACACTGTACTGCCATGAATAAAATACATTCAGTTTTTCATGGCCACTGACATACTTTTCAGGGTTAGTGTGCTTACAAAAAAAAACAACAAAAAACAAACAAAAAAACCCACACCAAACAAACAAACAAAAAACCCCAAACAAACCTAAACCCAAGTCAAACAAGTCACATTGAAACTGAAATAGTAAAGGAATAGGAATGTTTAATCAAGGCACTTGGAGAAGCGAGGCTAGTCCACAGAAATCATACCGGCTTAGTTTGCTACTAAATTGCAGTCTCTCTCAAACTTAGAAAATGCTTCCCCCCTCCCAAAAGTAACAAAACCCACTTCCATTCATTATTCTCACTTTTAATTTGATTTCACTTTCATCAATGTTTTCACTACATCAATCCTTCCTGAATTAAGGACACATCAATGATAGCAGAGCAAGACCACTGAAAGATAACAACTGGGGCATTGTTTGGTAGAGGGACAATTAGAAGGTAAGTGGGGAGTGTTAAGCCAGAATTTAACCCACGTGACTCCTAATCTTTGCTGCAACTCAGAAAATTATCTGAGGCTTACACTTTTAATTTCTCGATAGCAGACTTCAACAGCATATAAAATTATTTCATTCTAATAATAATTCAAGAAACTTAGATGAAAAATATTATATTGTAAGTAATTGAAAAAACAAGACTAAGCTAAATGCCAAGTTTCAAAATCTTATTAAACTGATTCATTATTTGCTGTATTAAAGGCAAATCTAAGGCCCTGTAAAGATAAAAATTATAAAATAACCACCTATGAGATTATAGAATTCAGAAATAACATAACCACTATAATCACAGTCTTTATAACCTCTGATAAAAACTCAACCACAGTAACAATTATACCTTATCCTAGCTGTCTATTTATCTTCATGTATTATAAAAACTAATAACACAAAGTAATTTAAATTGTGGGGTTTTTTAAAAATCTGGGGTTTTTTTGTTTTTTTAAGCAAACCTGTACATAACAATTGTAAAAAGACAAAGGATTAAATGTTGTGGGTTTTGTTCCAGTGTGACAGTAATGTGCTCAAAAATAAAAGACAGGGCAAGTCACCTTTACTTTTTAAATTTTGTTAAAGGTAATCTTTGGGAAAAGTTTTGAGCTGGCAACATTAGAGATGCAGTTTTGCTGTGAACTAAATAAAACAGGGTTGAAAACAACAGGTCTTAGTTATTTAATTCAGCAATGTCACCTGGCTGACTAGATCTGAAAAAATTATAAAATGAGCTGGTAGGGTCAAAATTAATTTGATCTTAGAATGCTCAGCTGAATAATGAAATAGCTACCTTTGTATTTGACTAAACACAAATGCTCCTTCTCAATACTAGAAACCAGCTTAAGGCCCAAATAGAAATCAAGACCAAGGCACTCAGAGACTACTCAATCCATATTCAAATTATTTCCCATCTAAATAACAATTTTAAAAGAGCAAATCATGTCTATACATTGTCACCTTCCATAATTGTCCATTTCACTCTCCTGTGCAGTAGTTACAATAAATGAACATTCAGAATTAATTCCTTAATCTTTTTCTTAATTAATAATTGCCATAAAAGACAATATAACTATTAATTATTTAAATAGGATTAAATACTGAACTCCTTGTGCTTTAAACAAAAAGTAATATACTGTGAAAAGAGAAAAAAACACTTTATACTGAAAAGTGTGAAAGTAAATACTGATACTGGTTTGCATTTCTAACTTTGCAGCTATCAGTAAGCAACTGGAATGCTTGTCTTATTTTTTCGTTCTAACTCAGCTGCAGAGGAGCTGTTTAGGCTTCAGTCATCACAGAGAGGTACAAAGTATCTTTATGGAAAGAAAATATTAGATAATAGAGAATGATCTAATTCCTAAGGAATAGCCTAACAAGAACCAATAATGAGAAGCTGAAAAAAGAGAAATGTAAATCAAAATCTTAAATGAGGTGATTAATGGGGAGCAGGAGGGGGCAGGCAGGGAATTACTAGGTCGTGTAATTACTAAGAAAAATAAGGGTCCGATCTTTTGATGTTTCAGTCAAAATTAGGTAGTCTTTTTAAAGACAAACCATGGTAAAACAAAATTTCCAAACTCAACAGCAGATGTGACTGTTAAACTGTAATAGCCCTGTTAAGTGAGCACTTCTTATTAAACCTTTTAAGACTTCTCATCACCTTAAGTTCCATGAATTCCAGCTCATGTGGAATGTTTTGCATGAAAACAAAATCATACATTTTAAGTTTCAAAGCACCTAGTAATTACTAATTACAACAGAGGAGAAGGAATCAAAACAGAATTAAACCTGATCTTAACTCAAAGAGAAAAACAGAATAATCCCAACAGGTTTTTCTTTTCCAAGGCTTTAACATCTTCAGAGAGAGTTCATTCTAACAAGAAGTTACAAACCTTTTCACTACATTGTCTGATAAAATGCATTTTCTGGCTATAAAATGGAAAATTAAAATGTTGATATTCCCCTGCAAAAGAGTAATTTTTTTAGACAGTGATTCTGTTCATTTTTATGTAGTCCTGCATTTCACCTGTGTGTTTCTGAGTCTAATTTGAGAAGTGTTTTGCAATGGTTTGAGAGCAAGGGTATAACAGAAATGGCTTCTGATATTATAAAGATTCCTTGTCAGACACACTTCAGAACTCGGTATAAAGAGTTAAGATTTGGAAAAAAAAATAAAAAATAGAGTCAATACTTACTGCACCAAAAGGAAATATTTTTAATTTTGCTGTTTATCAGTCTCCCTCAAAAAAAAATGGTGTAGATGCTTAGAGAAATTCTCAGCCACAGATACTGCCAGATGTGAATCACATTTGTTCACAAATAGGTGTGGGGGTTTTTTTCTTTCTCTGTTTTAAGAGCTTACAACTCACCTATGAAGGGGAAGGAGTCTGTCACAATTCAATGAATGATGGAAGAATAGACCATAGTGCAACCCTGCACTGGATTAATCTTCTGGGACAGATGAGCCATTAACCAGTACTACTTACAGCTATTATTCGAAGCAAAATAAAAAATTGTCTGCCTGTATAACTACAGAAGTGTCAGGAAACCCTTAGATTCAGGAGCATGGAAGACAGTAAGCAAAACCAGATCTGAACAGATCCATGTGGACATATGTACCAAAATCCTGGCCTGATTACATCTATCTGAAGATTTTTTTTATTACACGTCAGTTTTCATGCTCCCAAAAATCAGATCTCATTAAGACAATTCTGCATTAAGACTGTTTCAAAATTAGGATTTCTTAGGAGTAGCTGCAGAGGAGACATTTAAAATCACTAGCAACTTCTTAGTACCCTGGCCTTGGTTGTTTATTAATAGGTTTATTGTAGGTCCTGAAAATGCTTATTTCTAATTAGGTTACAGATCACAATATTGTAGGATCCTGCTGTCAGCTACTTTTACAGTTATGTTATTGATTAATAACATGCTGAAAGAACCTTAAGTCAGTGTAGAGTCAGTTTGCAATGGAAGAAATCTGTATGGTGAGAAAGGCTCAAATTTTAATGATATTTTTCTTTAACTTTTCAATGAAGTGTGAATTTCACCTCTTCCCAAATGCATGTTTTTCTTTAACTGTTAGCAATGACCCTAGAATTTTGTGTTCTACACCAAACTTTGGCAAGCAGGTACCCTGCCAAAAAATAAACTGAAATACAAAAGAAAGCAGACAGCCACATTTCTAAGAACGGACTTAACTTTTCAGTGTCAGAGAGCTGTTACATTGGTTCAGCAGTCTCAAGGAACCACACCTGATGGATGCTGTTCCATGAGTATGAAATGTTCTAAATCTTCAGTTGTTGTGCTGTTCAGGCAATTAAACTGGCAAAACCAAATACTTCTGATTGAAGGATTTTCTGTTCATCAACACTCGACAGAAAAAAAAGCTGCTGCTAAAGTGGGCAAGTACTGCATTTCTTTTTCAGATAGAGAAGGTAACTTTTAAAATAAATACTTTCAAAACTTTTATTGTCTCTAGAGAAAAATCTCAGGGGAAAACAGTCTGTGTCATCTTGTCTCCAGGTAGTTATGCCTGTACTTCTTACCATGAAGTTGGAAACTGATACAACTTTTGTTGTAAGCTAACACAGACACTGTTTTCCACTCTTCACATAAATTAGCAGACTGAACTTGCCCTAATGTTTACATCAATCAGTTACCTCAGACCACTAAACTTTAAGGAAACTACAGATAATCAAATCTATTTACGAATATTATGCTTTTTTGTGTGTGTGTTACAGTGAGATAATCACCATATGGTAAGAATATTTTTTCCTAATAAAGGCTATTTCAATGGCCACGTTTAGTTAACATCTGGCTAGAACTTGTCAAAATTCCCTAATTTGAAAGCAGAACATAATGCTTCACAGTCATTTTAGTTTTTGTTTTAGTGTAACAATTGTCCCATAATACTATATAGCCCTTATACCATAACCATATTTAAACTAAGATCTGAAAATATATAATGAATGCACTAAAATATACCTCAGGAAGAGAAATTTTAAAAAACAAAGGTGTTCTTAAAAAATAGACTAGAAGAGACTTTATCACAACCACCAAATATTAGTCTACAGCAACTATGATCAAGTTCATATGCCCTACTGACCTAAATATTATATTAACAAAAACTCATGTCCTGAAATATGAATTCCAATCACAGCATAGGGGATGAGTGGATGATATTTTCAGCAGGTTGCTACAAGTAGGAAAAAGATCCTCAAATATACCAAACAATTCTGAATTTTATTCTTACTCTGCTTAATTATTTAATCTTACAGACTTTGTGAAATGGAGCCTGAGGCAGGAGCAAGAATTTTAAGTCTGACTAAGACTGGGGTGTCATGTTTTTGATGTGTTCAAATAAGACACCTGAAAGAAACTTGCTTTTAAGAAGAGAGGTGAACAGTATTGTAATTTAACAAATCCTTCAATCAGGCTTCAGAAAATTAAAAGATACTCAGAAATCTTAGCACAAATAGGTCTGTAAAATTACTTTAGAACTGCAGTAAATAAAATGTCATGGGCCCCAATCAGTTCAGAACTGTTGACCTCTTCCATAACTTTAACATTGTGTCATACTGTTTTCACAAGAATGCTCTCCAAACAGTATTCAAGGTTAATTTTGCTGTTACTCCCTCTGGCAGGGTAAGAAGATAATTCTGTCTCGCTAATTTCTTTCCCAGTGTTTGATATCAGTAACTTGTACCAGTGCTAAATGAAGTTTTCATATTTTGTCAAGGACACTGTTTGAATTTGTCTGTCTGTTGTATTTCTAAAGGTAATATTTTTGCTTCAAAGGATGTAGAAAAAAAAACATAGGTTGCTTCTTGTTAGTGAGATTGCTGAGAATGTTGTATACCTTCAGTGACAACATTGCAGGGCAAGCTGCTGTATTTTTCCATTTCTATTGCTGAGTAATTAAAATGGAAAAGGATTTGCTTTAACCTGACTAAAAGTATTTACCCCTGTCGTGTATAACAGAATGGAAAAAAACAAAATTAAATCTCTTAGCCACAATCTCAAACATTCAGATATAAATTAACTGTATAAGGCTGAAAGTTTTACTTTTCAGATCATATCCACAAAAACGTATTTCATTCCTCATACTACTCACATTAGTAATTATACTGAAATAAGACTATTCTTCTAAATATATGCATGTAATTTTTTTTTAATTTGGGGGTGTGTGTGATGCTTCTAGACAGGAGCAACTTAGTCGTTCACCAGGGTAATGGATTCAGACTTAAACTAAGGACTAGATGTAACAACAGTACTATATTATTAATGTACATCTGCCAAGTTTGAACAAGCTCCTAAATACTAAAATATGAGCTTTTGTTCAATGTACAGCACAAAAACCTTTTGGCTTGCTGCTGTGAATCAACATATTTTGGCCCAAAAGTCTTTATTCATTTACACCAGCTGAGGATCAATTCTACAGAAGCTGTATTACATTGCATTTGAGGCTAACAGATTGTTCAAGATGAGCTACCACCATTTCCTAATCATTTGGGAAAATGCCTGAACTACATATTTACACATATTTACAGGTGAAAGAAATACTCAACATTTATTAACACGTAGGTATTTTTCCACACTCAACTGAAATAACTGAAATAAGAGCTCAGGCAAACAAATGACAATTAAGCTGATCAACACTCGCTAATGTTTTATATTAAGAAAAGGCCTTTGGCTAATAGACTGATAAAGAGCTACAACAATAGAGAAATAAAATAATAAAAGAAGTTTTATTTCACTATGCTGTATAGCATACATTAACTACTCAATTTCTAATAGAAATAAAAACCCACTCTGTGGGGATTGCACATAGCTACCAGTTACATCATCCTGGGACAAGACACAGAAAAATGACTATTATTCTGGCTATCTACACTTCTTGCAAGAGTGGTTCTGCAGTCAGTATAGCTGATCTGGCTTTTACTAAAACTGGGAGTCCTTATTTCCCCATCTTTTTCCCTGTAATTTGCTGACTTGGCTGAAAGCATAATTTTTGTTGAATTAATCTTTTGCTGAAAACTAACTAGTGAGTTGAGCTGGTTTATGGAGTACTCCAAATGCCAGAACCAGCACAGAATAAGCAGCAGAAGCACAAGGCTGGGGTTCAGAGAAAAAGCAGAGGTAGCAGTGAACTGACAAACCTGTGAACAGTGAGCTTGTCTCAGCTGATGTCAAGAAACTGAATCTTTAGAAAGATTTATAACTGGCCAAATTAAGGATTTGCTTCCACCAATATCTTCTTGTAGATTTCCACAAAAATCAAGTGATGTTTAACTTTGAACATCCTGGATTCCTCGGTGTTATACTGAATTCATTAGTACTTCAATTAGTGTATAAATGAAGCACAATTAATTAAGACAGCAAAGTCACCTGCAAACGATGACAAATTGAGAAGAATTTTAAGAACTGTTCACACATGCTTCTTTCTAATAAATAGAAGATGCCAGTGGTTCAAATACTTTTAACAGTGCTCAGCTTTAAACACCTTTGAAGTCAAATTGTGAAAATTATGTAATAATATACCTACATTGCTGAATTTATTTGAGTGATCCACTCAGGTCATACAAGAAGACATAGATCAGATATGAGAAGCTAGTAATGCAAAGCTATTTTGTAGAGTGTTCATTCCATTGTACATACCTGGTAGAGACACAGAGACCTGGGGCAACGTTATTTCCCTCAGTCATAATATTATAATAAGCTGGAACTGTGGAACTGGTGTTAGTCTTACTGAGGACACAGGGGAATTGCCAGCTACTGTTTAGCCTTTTTTGTCCTATACTCTGGGGAAGATACCTGCATGCAAAAGCATTTTGCAACCTTTATCATAATGTTTGAGACAGAACATTTAACACTTCAATAATGGAGCACCACATTTTAGTCCAGAGATACCTCTTGCAAAGGTGAATGTGGCCAGCATCCACACTTTTGCAACAGTTAAAATTTACCCTGCCCTAGCAAGTGAAATTGAAACCAATTATTTTCATTTAACCTTTAAGAAACCTAGACTGATACCCTGGTAGCTGAGGACAGCCTGCAGTGTAATGCAGCTCTGCACCACAGAAGTGAAAGTACAAATATGTATGTTCGAGTTCTACCAATAGGTCACTCATACAAACATGAGTTAACAGTATTGAGGAGAAAAAAAAATGTAAAAGCCACACTTGCAGGGGAAAAAATATTAACCCAAATAAAGTATTTAAAAGAATGAGAGCCTTTCCTCCTTAAAAAGAGCAGCAGGAGGCAACTCAGGGATAGTAAACTTTTTGTAGCTTCAAAAAATGCTTTTATTGATTAATGCACAAATCAAGTGGAACTTAAAACTAATGATTGAAAACCTTAGTTTAAAAAACCTAAGGAGTTCTATTCATTGTGCAGAATTTCTAATACATCTGTAGGGTTAAACTGGGTTTCAGCTTTGATTTATAAAACATTGGCTCTTCACATGTTATTCAGACAAAACAGAAAAAAATAATAAGATTTTGAGGCTCCTCTGAAGTCCAGTGTTTTTACTGGGAATCTTTCATTGACTTCGGTAAACATTGAATCAGATATCTGAATACGAGTTTGTTCCAGTTTATTTTCATAAACTATTTCCTGCAGTTTGCATACAATCAACTTTGTTCATCCTGCTTTCCCCAGAAAAACAGTTTGAAGGCCAGCTACTGTATCTTACATTCTTAGGAGTTAAGAAGCTTGCCAACTTCATTCTTTCAGACACAAAATATGCAAGGTTTCTTTCCAACATCTTTGACTGTTACCATTCATATCCATAGTACATTTTTAATATTTATGGTTCAACTATCTGGGCACAGTTCATGGATCTTCATTTTAAGGCAATTTAGTTAAAAAAGAACAACCAAAAAACACCAGAATAATGGGATAATGCACCTTGTTACACAACTTAGAACTTGGTATTTGCAAACAGGAATGCTCATTCTCCTTTGCTTATATGATACTTACATAAATTGATTTTATGCAAATGAAATTTTTTTTTTGCAGGTATCACTCACCAACTACTTTTATGCATTTTATGTATTTTCCTGAAAGGAATTGCACAGGTCCTACTTTTAGCTAAGCATCTAAGTCTTTAGGTGCTGAATAGTGAAATAATTTACATTCATTTAAAAAATTAACCTGGGCAGAATGTTACTATATGAAACTTCCAAAGCAGGCTGACATTACATATGAATACCATGAACATCTTCAGTAATTTTTAGTTGTGCTTTCCACTATAAAGTTTACCTCAAATACTAGAAATAATAGTAATTTAATTACATGTTTGTCCAGATATATATGATATGTTTCAGAATTAAATTAAAAACTTGTAACCTGACTGGGTCATAATTTAAATTCAGAAGTTTTGTCTGTGAAGCCTTTGACAGCTCTCCTGATCATCTGTTACAAGGCTGCATGGTGATTTTTGTTTGATGAAATGCACAGGGCAATGTAGATCTCTAGTTTCATTGAAAGGAGTTCATTAGAGAGAAAGCCCCTGACTGCATTCTATTAAGGACATTACAGAATGAAAAAATGTAATTCTTGTTCCATACAGCTAAGTACAAAACAGAAGACAGGGACTAAGTGAAAACAACGAGACAATTAGTCCTAAGAAAATCACAACTTAGGCCACTCTAACCCGAAGTAATTTTAGAATATAGCAACAATAATGCTTCAGAATGTTTTTAAAGCGATCTTCAGAATGTGCATTTTAATTATACTTATTTGTAGCTGCTTAGCATAAAGACATAAACCAAATGAAATCTCACATATATATACCTATACAAACATATGTGCACCAACCATACATTTATCAAGAATATTTAATTCCTTGTGAATGCTAAGCTTCCTTACATGTCAACTGTCTAAAATTGTACCTACGACCATCATGTTGCTAAATCAGAAAAGGTACACTGGTCCAAGAAAATAAACTTTAAAAAAAGGTATGGAACTAAAGATAAAGGAAAGAAGAAACAATATATGCAAGTGTGCATGTGTATGTTCAATTCTGAAAGCCACTACTGCAGACTGCCAGATCCCATTCCAGTTAACATTTGTCTTCAGTTCATATTTAAAATATAAAGAGTAAGACACAAAGACCAGGTTTTAACTTCTGATCTTCCTCCTGTTGCACATCACACAGAATGAGCATTCCAGTTTTAATTCAGGTGCTATGGCAGAAGGTCTAACAAATGTCAATTCTACATTTAAAATGTATAAGAAATTAATTAGAAAAGGCCCAGATCAGTCTTATCCAAAGTTTTTGAGAAATGCTACTAAAAAAAATTTTGCTTTGAAAACTTCTAAAAACTGTGCTTCCACCTAATCATACTTTTCCAAGCTGCCATACAGGTCAAATGAATTGCATTCCAACTTACTTTGTTTCAAAACTACAATTCAAGCATTATAAACCATGTGGCTGGTAGAAGATAAATCTAGGGCTTTCTCTCACTTAGATTCCCCTTCTGAATGCACCTACTCTGTAACAAACATTAAAGGAGGTGCAGGTTACAAGTGTTTGCTTTAGGTGATCAATCTAGAATAGCTTTTAACATTAGGAAGGGTCTGTTCAAACAGAGCACTCAGACTGGCAGCTACATACAATTAAGAATGTTCTTTACTTGGGCCATTAGATTTTAAATACCATTTCAAACATGCCAGACTCTCCCTCTTCTCCAAGGAAATATTCAATAAATTAAAAACACCAAGAACACTGAGATGGCTTTTTTTCAGATTCATTAGCTTTGACAAATACAAATATGTATCTTTATATTCCACAACCATAAGAACACCAGCATTCTTTTAAAACCTCACTTTCAGTGATTAAAATTAATTGTTAGTTGCACCTAAAACCCACAAAATTACTGAGGTTTTAATATAAAAAGTGCATGGGTTTATCCAGGCTATTGTTCAGTCAGCACAGGATTCAGTTTGAACTTGTTTGCCTACCATAGGCACACTGATGGTAAAGGGAGGTTGATCACTGACTTTAATGAGAGTGCTCTCAATCCTTTGTAGGAACCTGGATATTGACAGGACAGAATTCACATACAGAGAATGCATGAGCCAAATGTTCTAGTAGCCCACTGTCCTGGAACATAGGAACACATCCTAATAGTTGCTCAGTGTAAAAGCAAATCTCTGCAAGGTTTTTTCTGTCTGCTTGATGCCATTTATCCTACCATTTTACTTTAAAAAGGCCACAGCAGGTGAAAGCAGGGACTGGGAGAATGAAGTACCCCCCACTGTAGGAGAACAGGTTTATGACCATCTAGAGAACCTGAAGGTACACAAGTCTGTGGGACCTGATGGGGTCCATCCACAGGTCCTGAGGGAGCTAGCAGATGGAGTTGCTAAGCCTCTGTCCATCATATTTGAGAGGTTATGGTGGTCTGGTGAGGTTCCAGCCTATTGGAAAAGAGGTAAGAGTCCCTATTTTTAAAAAGGGGAAAAAGGAAGACCTGGGGAACTACAGGCTGGTCTGTCTCACCTCTGGGACCAGAAAGATCATGGAACAGATCATCCTGGAAAATCTGTTAAGGCACATGGAAAATAAGGAGGTGACTGGTGACAGGCAACATGCCTGACCAATTTGGTGGCCTTCTACAACAAGGCTACAGAGATGGTGGATAGTGGCAGAGTAACTGATGTTACCTACCTGGATTTGTGCAAGGCATTTGACACCGCCCCACATGACATCCTGGTCTTCAAACTGACAAGACAAAGATTTGACAGATGGATCACTCGGTGGAGAAGTAACTGGCTGGATGGCTGTATCCAGAGAGTTATGGTCAATGGTTCAGTGTCCAAGTGTAGATAAGTGATGAGTGGTGTTCCCCAGGGGTCAGTACTGGGACCAGTGCTGTTTAACACCTTTGTTGGAGACTTGGAGAGTGGGATTGAGTGTATCCTCAGCAAGTTTGCTGATGATACCAAGCTGTGTGGTGTTATTGACACCCTAGAGGGCCAACCACATCCTGGACTGCATCAAGAATAGTATGGCCAGCAGGGCCAGGGAGGTGATTCTCCCCCTCTACTCTGCTCTGGTGACACCCCACCAGAGTACAGCTCTGGAGCCCTCCTCACAGGAAAGGCATGGAGCTGTTGGAGAGGGTCCAGAGAAGGGCCATGAAGATGATCAAAGGGCTGGAGCACCTCTGCTACAAAGACAGGCTGAGAGAGTTGGGGTTATTCAGCTGGGAGAAAAGAAGGCTCTGGGGAGACCTTATAGTAGCCTTCCAGTACCTGAAGGGAGCCTACAGGAAAGCTGGGGAGGGGCTTTTCACCAGAGAGGGCAGTGATAGGACAAGGGGTAATGGTTTTAAACTGAAAGAGGGTAGATTCATGTTAGACCCCAGGAAGAAATTCTTCACCATGAGGATAGTAGGGTGCTGGAATACATTGCCTGGGGAAGTTGGTGATGCTCCCTCCCTGGAGGTGTTAAAGGCTAGGTTGGATGAGGCTATTCACAAATGAAATAAAAAGTCTCTTTCACACCCTTTCAAGACACTAGCTAAGAGAGAGATCTGGCATAAGCTGATGAAAAATGTGTTCCAGAGCTTAAAAGCACTATAGTCTGCCCTTTTGAAAAATAGTCTGCCCTTTTGAAAATACAAGTGATTCTGTGATAGTTGGGATTTCTAGTCCCACTAATTTTAACAGCTCAGAGAGGGTTGAAACAGTAATATTAACTCAGATGCATCAGTGCTACATGAATTCATTTGGCTCTTTTCTTCTTTTGTTTTTTTTGTAAACAGCAGTTAACAGCTACAGACCTACACATATGCATGAAGTGACATTTGCACGGATCTTTTCCTAGGAAAAGATTGGTAAAAATAAACATTCACCATACCAAATTATACATACAGCACATAAAATATTGGAGACATCAATCCTTGCATGCATTAAAATTTCAGGCTATTTATTTTACCCTAGCTACCAAATTTGTGACTTTCAGAGGAATGCCTGAATGGCATACATTTCAGAAATCATGCCTTGAGGTTAAAAGGCATCAGATCACCTCTTTGCATTCAACATCAAAGGAAAAGATTGACTAGTGTTCATTTCATAATTTTCTTTCTAAAATTTCAAAGTTGCCTGCTCTATTTATATTTCTGAATAAACCACGTAATTTAATAAAAGTTTAATTTTGCAGTCCAAATCAAAACCAGCTTTAGTTGTGTTCTTAAAGAGAGACTGATAAACTACAAATCAGCTGCTGCAGGTGTTTTAAGAATTATTTACAAATAAGTAACACTAATTATAAACCACAAAAACCAAGAGACTGCTCCTTCACACAGAAGTAAGCAATCTTACTGCTCTTAGTGAGAATGTTTATCTAAATAGCCACTTCTTTTCATAAAGATGGAATCTTCAGACCCCATTCCCAATTTAATTAAGTACTTCTGTGGATATAGCTCTTAACCAAAACTTCACATACCATCTAACATCAAAACACAACTTCCCCAAGTTTGGTGATGCTTTCACCCTGAATTAGATGGCCTCTCTAGGACTCAAGACTAAAGCATAAACAGTGCCTATATTCCAGATGCTAATCCAGCAATTTTGTGTTCAATCCCCTAGGGGAGAAAAACAACAACCACAAAAAAACCAAAAACCAAACAACACCAAAAAAGCCACACACAAACCAGCCACCACTTCTTTCTCTCTCTTGATACATATGTTTTTCAGAAGAACATATACTAAAACAAAAACTGACAATTCCTCTAGCAGGTCTGATACACAAGCAGCTGTTCAGCACTGCTGTGAATAGTCTCTGTTTCTGTGTGGGACAGGTTTTCTCTTTCCAGGTGACATAACTGTCTGATTGAAGGCAGAAAGCCAACAGAGCTGAAGTAAGCAGTACATGTTATAAATCAGAAAACACACAATACTTGCTTCAGAACACAAATAATATGGCTTCAGGTCAGAAGCACTGAATCTCACTGAAGAAAAACTGAAAGAATCAATTGTGTCTTTTCTAAGAATCTAAGCAAAGATTAACCCCAAACTGAAAACAGAAATCTTTTTATTTCAAGGCACTCTACAATAAAGTCAGAATGCAATATCTGTTTGTTATGACAGGAAGGAACAAACTGAATGTGAGGTCACAAAATGAAAATTAGGAAATTATAGGAACTTGGATAAATCTTCTGATACTGAAAGAGCAGACTTAATGAATTTCAGGGGTGTCCAAACTTACGAAAAAATAACAGCATGTAACAATGAGTATTGTGGTTACTTATGAATGCTAGTTGTCTGAATTAATTTGAACCCATTCTGAAGAATTTTAGCTGATCGCTCCAGACTGCAACACAGATCACCTTTACATAGGAGATCAAGTGTTATATCCTAATAAAGATCCTAAAAGAAAGACAGTAACTTGAAAGAAAATGGTTAAAAAGTTTGTTAGCAAATGGTGAAAGATGTTTCCCAGCCTTGGCATCCAGGAGGGAGCCTCACTGGTGCCTGGATAAGCAGAAGGAAGCCTTGTACACAGACCTTGATATCTCCCCAGTAAAGTCGTATTTGCAGTGAAGGACATTGATAGAGATTCTCAAAAAACTGTGCTGGGAAAAGGGGGGTTAGGCACAAAACACAGCACCAGCTTTGAGAACAAGAAGTCCTCTCTCAGATTTGCATTATCCAAACACCATTGACGTATGTGAAAGAAAACAGAGAATAAATTCTCATTCTCAGTGTGCCTTTCAAGCCCTCACTTTAATTATTCCTATCAGTCATGTTGTCCATTGCACTCCCATTTCTACCTCCCCCAATACATGAATGCTACTTCCCATGTTTTCAGCAGTTTTACAAAGCAGCACTTTCGGTTCACCCAGTCTGCAGGTGCAGCAAAGACCTTGGCAAGGGGCAAACCGATTATCACTTACGAAAACAGTTACACTGTATTGTTCATACTTCTTCAAGGTCTTGAGCAGAGCATAAATTCTCATGAAAACGAAGTTATTGCAATTCAAGCCTCAGACAGCTAACCAGGTAAGTCTTACTGCTGCTTGTAGAGATGATTTTACAGTATTTCGTACTTTATAAACTTTTTCTCTCTCGTGCACTTTTTCGGTAATTCAACTTAGTATTTTTGCAGCTTTTAAATTAAAAAACCTCAAATATTGTGCAGTAGTGCAATATACTGAAAATAGGCTATTGTTACTGACTTGTAATTCATCTTTAGGTCAGTTCTACAGAGATTACTTCGTTTTTTCTAAGAAGTCTACTTTTACGTATTTCAAAAAATGAGATTGTACTGATGAATTTTTAACATACTAAATACTGTTAAGTCTCTGCTGAATCCTAGGCAATAGTGTTGGTTGTCTCACACTTAACCTCTGTTCTAGCCTGCATAAGTTTTTAACCTTATAGTTCACAAGAAAATGTACTGTGTAAGGAATATAATGTATTTTTTATTCTCCTTAATCTATACCTTTATATTCCAGGTTTACTCTTGGTGCAAGTGAAGCTGATCTTGATCTGGCTCGTCGTTCCTTTTTCCTATGCATATACTTCTTTGAGAATTTAATCTAAAGAGGCATAGGGCATGGGAAAATGGGGCGACTGAGGTACTTCGACACTCATTTCAACCAGCATCACCAAGGTGACTGTATAAATGTACAGAGAAAATGGATGTATGAAGAAATGAAAGGTTAATTAATGAAACTCAGTTAACCATAAAAAAGTGAATAAAAACATATTGGTGTTCTTTACTCTGATATAATGGTCAAATGTTGGTTTAATCTTAAAAACCTGATTTATCACAAGAATAATATTTTAGGTGTTTATCCAACTACAGTATTTAATACACTGCTTGGTTTAATGTTCCATCTAAAAATATATGCATTGCTAAGAAACTATTTCTGTAGCTCTTATTCCCGTAAACCTCCAATTGAAAATGACTGCAAAAATGCAACTTTTTGGACCTAGCTCAGAGCTGCTCGGAGTCCATCTCCATGGAATTCAGTTAGTGCTGACACAGGTATGTGAGGCCCAGACATGCAAGTTCTAGCCAAGTGGGCTGTCTTCAATGTACAATTTATTCTTACAACTTGGTCCTTTTAGATCCTAAGTACCTTTTACATGAATTACAAATTAATACCTTGTAAAAATAAGACAGTTAACAGTAAATCAAATCATAAACCGGCTGATTTTTTTCTCTTCTTTCATCCACAGGTATCTGGGAAGAAGAAGGGATGAAGTTGTACTGGCCCTCGATTCCCCGAGGTGGGGGTGTGGGTCGCAGCTTTACCTATCTCGGTCCGTGACACATGCAGTAGAAAAACAGTCACTAAACACATGTTTTTGTCCAATTACTTTTATTTAGTCTAAAAAGCAATGTATTACAAATGGGGGGGGGGGGCTGGGAGGGTAGAACTGCTCTTTTGAAACAATGTAACTGTACATACTTCATATCAAATAAAAACCTAACGTTTCAGTCACAAATAAAAAGTTTGCATTACCCTGCACCACAAACTCTAACCAATCTTGAAAGCTGTGTGTTTAGAAAAAGCAAAACTAGGTGTATTACAAGTCATATTACTCAGTGGTTATTGTTATGCTATATTATTCAAGCCTAAATTAATATTTTCAAAGTTATGTTTCATTTGTTTGTAACATAATTGTGTTAAAGGGCTACTCTATGTACATGCCACTTATTTTCTTGAACTAAAAGGCAATAAAAAATTATATCCACAACTGTATCTTTATTCACTGATTCCATATCAAAGCTTATGGTAAAGGGGGTGGAAGTACATAAACAATACATTACTTACTTCACTTGTGAGAGAATGGAAGGGTTTCTTGAACTAAAAAATACTAAATCTAATAACTGTTACTAAAAAAATCAAGAGGAACCTCCAGAATTACTGCACATTAAGGTGGAAAAAAGTCATACAAAACAAACAAAAACATAAATAGGCAAGAAACAAACCCTCACATAACCTATAGTTTCTCAATTCAATTCTCAAATCAAGAGACTTCATATTAATATAAAATTTAACAATACAATCATCACAAAAGTGTATTTTTTACCTATAGTATACCTCTTGTATAATTTATCCTGTAACAATATGCAGAGCCTTATGCAACAAGACAACTGAGGCTTTTTTTCACCTTATTTTCTTAAGACACAGAGTATACAGTTTAAATTGAAAGCTAATATGAGAAACTATGTCACCTCACCTATTACCCAAAAGAGAAGAAAACAAAGTGCTTTCAGGCTGGGGTGGGATTATGGGAATCACTTCAGCTCATTTACAAAAGCTCGGGGGAGGGGGTGTGTATAAACTGATGAACAAGTACCTCATGGATTTTTTTTTTTTTTTTTTTTTTAATTTTTTGGGTTGCATTTTTAAAATCCTTTGAGGAGAGTGAAACTCAGTTTCACTTTTAAGTACCACTGTTCACTAATCCCAGCTTTCATGACTAAAATCAAGCCTTTACAAACCATAACATACCTCTAAATGTTCTCAAATTCCACATGTTTTTATTAACTCCAAGACAACAGTCTTTGCAAGCATATAGAAAGTGATGAAACAAAAGGACATGAATTATAAAACTCAGGACATATATTGGGAGCAGAGCTTGCAAATCTGGAAAAGGGATGGGACAACAATGGAATAATGAGACACATTATTTTAAGGCTTTTCCACCTCTATCTAGTTTGTGCTTAATCTCTCAAACACAAACCACAATCCTATGCTTAAACACCCTCCTGAACAAGACTGAAGGGAGAGTAAAACACATGGCTAAAGTGCATTTGTCTCTCTTTTCCTTTTTTCTTTGTGACACAGTGTAAGATCCAAACTAACTACCATAAAGAGTAATTATTTTAAGTGGGAGCAGTAAAGCTGGGAGGCAAGGACAGGAGGATTCCATCCTGTAAGGTTTAAATAGAAAAGCAGAACCCTAGCTATAAATCTCCTTTTCATCTCCTGAAAACATCAGGTTAAGAAGAATTGACAAAACAGTATGATGAAAATAGCATACAGAGGTACCTGCCACATTATTGAATAGTAAATACTCAGAGGAGTAAAATGAAGGGCTGGAAAAATGTAAAAAAAACTCCAAACCTATTGCAATACAAAGAAAATAATTATAGAGGATTTTACTGTTCAACAACTGTGTTGCAGTTTGCACCACTGCCTAAGTTCAATGGGCAGTGAAAGCTTTAACAAAATCCCTTTCCACAAATTTAGTCCTACTGTTAATTCTGTTTGTCATTTCTCATAACTGTTGGGAAACAGGAAAAAAATAGGACACAGAAGAGGGGAAAGTGTGAACTTATCTCTATCTGCAGATATAGGTATAAAATGTCCAGTAGAAGTCCAAATAGAAGTTAAATCAAGTATGAATCAAGACAGTGATGAACACTGACACTATACCAGTTGCACAAAAAGGGAAGCACCAAGTTGGAAAGGACTTTTTTATTATTTATTGTCCTAAGTCATTGCAAATCTACCTGTAATACAAAAAGTACTCTAGAAAAATCACTAGCTTATGGTTTGGAAGTCCTGTCATGACCAATTTTTCTCCATAGACATATATAAAATTTCCTACTAATTACGGTGCTGCATTTTGTAAACACTTAGATCTTAAAGGCAGTGAAAAGGATAGAAGGGGTGACATTTCAGGCCCCTTCTTCCTGCCCTGATAGTCTGTTCCTGAATTTGCACTGCCTATGGCAGTTTTCAAATCATTCTATGTGGCTTTAGCTTAGTAATGCAGAAGTTAAAACAACAAAACAAACAAAAAACCCACACCCAAACGAAACAAAAAAGCAACAACCCTACAAACCACAAACAACAATAAAAAACAGTTTTATGTTATGATAGTAGGTTACACACGAATCAAACATCCTCTAACAGATGAATCCAAAAAGTGTCAATCATTGCAAAAGTTAAGTGTACAACCAGAAGCTGAAAGGGTAAGTTTCAATTACTTCTGAAGCATTTTAAAATATCAAAAACAATCCAAGAAAAGTTCTCTCAGAAGTCAGGCTAAATTAAGTTCATTGCAAAGTTTTTCATTATCACTGCATGTAGCAGTCTTACAAGACAGATGGAACAATGCCTTTTTTCTGAAATCATGCCTTCTTATTTGGTAACAATGTGCATTACATGACCGGTATCCTCCAGTCCCCATGACATCCTATTCCTACATTTACCTCACTGTATCTGTTTTTTAAACTAGATCAAAGAATCAACCTGCCTAAGTAGACAAAAAATTCTCCTTCCAACCCCCCACTCCCCTCCAGAGGAATTAGTTGTCTGGTGTGATTAATTTTGTATCTGCAAAACCAGCTGCATCAATATAATGAACAAAGACAAGCAGAAGTTGCTTAAATTAGAGGAACACTTAAGAACATCCTTGGAATTGTGGTTTGAGGAAAGAAAGAGGGTATGTATTTTCTCTGTCCTCACTTTCTCTAACACACAAATACCTATGACAGATTTGCCCTAGAGAAGAGAGTCAAGACTTAGCTAGAGGGAAACATATTAATCTCAGCCTTTTTAAAAAACTCACTGATGTGTAAATTTAATTCATCTGTAACACTACCTGTCAGCACTGGCATAAGTGACAGTGGGAAAGCAATAAGGAATCAGGGTCTGTGCATCCAAATACAGCATTTTGCTACAAAAAAAATCAACACAGTTGCACCAAACTACTGTACCATGAACATTTAGATACATTAACTTAAACTAAAGCTAAGTCTTCAAATCCATGTTCCAGCATCTACTTTTTTTTTTAAGATGTTAAGAGGTTAGTTTCATTACTACGTATAAACAACACAGAGTGTGGTTCTGTATGAAGAACTGAGCAGATTAAATAGCTCACTGAAACTGTAAAGGAATAGTCCCCTATACCTTCCTCCTCCTGCTCACTTTGCAGCAATTCAGGCTAGCTTTCTGACCCTCAATTAACTCTTATCAAAGACATCCAAAAAGAGGAAAATTCTTGGTTCAGTTTGTTTTTTTAAACAACAAACAAACAAAATCCACAAAACCAATTTATTTTATTTGTTAACTTTCTGGTTTATTTTTTACTGAACAACATTTTTTTTTCCCTACACTGGACACTTTTAAGACTCAGCTTGGCAAGGTTCTGGGCCCTCTCATCTAGACTATATTCCCACCTAGAAAGGTTGAACCAGATGATCCTTGAAGTCCCTTCCAACCTGGCATTCTGATTTTGTGAACTGCAGTTTAATAATTTACACACCATGAATGTGTGCAGGGTGGTGGTGGTGGTGAAGCCTGACTAAATACCCTATCTCAAATTGCTCAGGTTGGGACTACTCTGTTTTTTTATTAACTCAAACAAGTGCTACAGCAATTTCCTTAATTATCTCTAATTCTTTCAACTTCCAATACTTGGACTAGGCACACAGTATAGAAGTATTAGGTGTTTTCCTCATTAAAACTGTTCCAACTTTTAACAAGCCCTAGGTGTACTCCCCGAAGAAAGCCAAGTCAAACCAATTATATTTTACACAGATTCCAGAGATGACCTGCTGCGATTCAGCATTCTCCAAAACCCTTCCCTGTGCTGTGGCACGCTGCAGCTCGGGGCTGCCAAGAGCTGGGCAGCGCCGTCCCGAGGGCTGCGCCCCAGGCAGGACCTGCGCTCTCGGCGCTCCCCCTGCTGACACCTCGGCAAACACGGAGGGAAGGAAGTAGCTACACTTGAGACGGACAGAATGACATCAGATATGGCTTGTCAAATCAAAAGAGACTGGGCTTTCAAAGGCAGAGATAAAGACAAGAAAGGACTGGATGTTTATGAAGCATATGGGGAGACAAGAGCTATTGCTGAGAGAACAGAATTGTGGGTCTTTAGGTTTTCTTCTGTTCTATTTCTACAAGCCACCTGTTTCTATAGAACAATCCCTTCAGAATTTGGGATTTTAATGCTTATTCCCATATGAAGAAAAATGGCCCATTTATTGTAACCACAAGTAGATGAAATAATATTTAATATTTAATTTAATATTTACAAAGATTTATTTAAAAAAATCCACACTGTGGATGTGTATCAAGACTCACTATCAAAAATGGTAAAAGATACATTTTTGATAGTGAGTCTTGATATACATCCACAGTGTGGATTTTTTTTTTTAATAAATCTTTGTAAATATTAAGCAATCTACTAGGAGCTGAAAAGTTAAGACATTATGGAATTACTCATACCATCTTAATTCTACTTCATAAAACATGCATTATAATATGGTCTGAACTCAATCCCCTCAGTCCTATAAATGATTACTTTTTTCCCCCCATAGGACTCCTCCTCCTCTCTGCAGGATCAAAGCTTTATCAGCTGTAGATATCAGCTGTAGGTCAAGTGAGGATGGGAACGTAGAATGAGAAAAGGAAAAATCTTACACCAATGAAAGGTTAATGACATATCAAATTACTTCTGTCAGGGAGACATTTCCTGTGAAATGGGTCAAGTCTTTTTTTAGACAAATACCCTTTCATTTCTTCTTTAATTTAGTGCCTTATAATACGTTAAGGGGGTTAAACTAAGATTAAGCACTATTTAAATTTTAATTCTAAAAAATATTGGTTTGTATTAATTTTTTTTTTTTTTTTTTTGCATTACCATATGATTTCCTTTAAGAAAGAAAAGCATTACCCACTATCACAGGGACCCTGAACGCAATAATATAGTACCCTTTATTGGAGCACAATAGACTATTAAAATTAAGCTGATACTTAAATATTGCTGAAGCAAGTATGTATAGTACTTAAACGGAAATGCATGCTTTTAGGCCATTAACAGATTATACTTTTGAGTACTGCAAAGCGCCGCTAGGTGATGTAATTCAGCACCGTTGTAAGAGGCCTTGCACCCGTTCAAGCAAGCAACATTCAATTCGATAAAGCACTGGAGCAAGCAGCAGAGGACATACCACAGGGTCAAACTAATCTTATCAGAACATCTAGAAAAGATTACAATGAAGCAGCCATGAAAGTAAAAGCCATTTCAAAAAATATTTTCTTATTTATCAGTAAGTTACATATGTGTTTGCACATCACTCCAATGAAACAGTCACTGTAGATTTTAAAACATCAAATCATAGAGTATTGCTGTTTCCTCTTGGCTCACTAGAGTGTTGATAAAGAAAAGCAATCTGTATCTATACCATTGCAATAGACAGGTTGTAATTTAAAGTAGCCATACAGTTTAACATTTCCTTCAAAACACTACTTTTAAAACAATAAGCAGTATAGATCCACAATAAATTTATGCAATACACAAAAATACTGTATATGCTTTTGTTCAAGTTCTCTTCTCCTAAATAGTCCATAATACTTTTATTTGCTTTTCAGATCATATCTAAACTTGCACATGATGTTTCAGAGAATTGCCCTAAGTGATTCACAAAACTTCTAAGGTGTGCTGTGGCAGAGGTTAGTTGACTCAATGGTTATCTGCCAGCAAAAGCAGAATAAGTCTCCCTTCCCTACCCCTACATGCCCTGAAGTATTAAGGCTTTTGCCAGCTTTGTATCCTGAATTGGCACAACATAACGTAAGAAGAACTACTATAGTGCCTGGGAGGCTACTGGAGTGAGATGGAAAGAACCATCTTTCATTAACCACTGGCAGTTAGATGAGCTTAGTTTGACTAACAAACCAAGTGATACGAGTTAATGAAGGGTGATGTGTCTAAACAGTTTGTTTTTTTCTCCATTTAGGAAACACTTTATCATAATTCATATTGAATTACATCTACAATTTTATCACTTAGTATCAGCATCTTTCCAAGGGAACATGAACATAGATATTAAATACATATCAAGGTGATTTGTGGGTGTGTTTGTTTCGTTTTTAAACTATTTGACTTTAATTTCTACTGTAATTCAACTCTGAATATAACCACAGTGAATGTGACCAAAGTTTTTATAGTTCTTACCTTACTCTCTCTGTCTAGAGAAAGTCAGTAACTATACTGACCCATTGGCTGCAAAGACACCTGCATTTATCTATATAAAGCAACAAATAAAAGGAATCATCTTACTTCTTCATTTTCCCTTCCATGGTCCAAACAATTCTCTGTGCAAGTCACAGAACTGATACAGCTTTCAGTTACTCAATTCAGCATTCCTGTTAAAAAGCCTTTTTGGTTTGCTCCCTCTCCCCTTTGTTTCCTGCTAGGTTAGAAACCTAAATAGACTTCCTGGTAGATCAGAGGGTTACCTAAACTCAAATCAAGTGGGAACAAGCATGTCCAGAAAGAAGGAGGAGCAAAACAAGTCCCTTCAACAGCTGAGAGCTTTGTAGGAAATTATCCTCACAACTGATGCAATGACTAAAAATATATGTATTACCATAAGACAGTCCATAAAGTTATTTCAAAATGAGACATAAATAAACAAAAGAAAACATAGCTATAAGTCATACCATTGAGACCTCGATCAAGGAAGTTTGTCATAAAATGGCAGCACTGAAATGCGAGTCTGTAACTCCTCCACTACACTTCTCTAGCTTTCTGTTTACACTTAAAGTTTTGGTCATCATGGTTTTTTGTAGTCGATATATCACATAAAGTGTTAATAATCAATGGAAAATAGGACAAATGTTTAATCTCGGGACTTGTCAATTGTTAATTGCTAACCAGAAACACGAGCAATTACCCTTTGCATTGTAATCACTCTCATGTGATCTTCGCTTATGGCATTACAATCCATCAAAGTCCTTTGAATTGGGGCTTTGCCTCAAGCCATGTCCTATATCTTAGGTAAATCATCACAATACTGCTCAAGGCATGAACATTAGCATTTGAAAAAAAAAAGTAATTCACTTCAAAAATATGTTTTCTTGTGTTTATCATCTTCATAGCTACTGACACTCCCTCTTGTAGTTTTGTTGAACTCCCTGTTTAGTTTTGTTGTAACACTGCAGGGACGAAAGGTCTTGCAAAAATAATGGTTGTTATGAACCAGGACCCCCAAAAACCCAAGCCACTAAAGTTTAAACATCAACTAAAGGAAACACGATAGAAAGATCTCACAGAAAAACAACCTCATTAAATAATACTGAAAAACTTAGAAATGCAATAGCCTTTTTTTAAATATAGGAGAACACTATACATCTTTTACAGTGCAGTTGTATGCCAACACAGAAAAGTTTAGTCATTATTTCATCTACTTGTGGTTACAATAAATGGGCCAGTATTTAAAACATGGGCAGCCACCAGTGCCACAACTTGAGTTTCAAAATATCTGGGCACTCTGGAAATTTCTACTTCTCCCCTCCGAAGTACAATTTCGAAGCCAAACTACTTCAGAGATATAAAGAGAAATTCTAGAAAGACTTTCATGAGTGGTTCAGTCCCATGAAAAAACAGAAAGCCTAACCATGGCATAAGTCTGAAAGACTGCTCTACTACAAAAATATATTAGCTTCCTCTGTCTTTTGAAATTAGGACTTTTCTCCTAAAAGGTATAAAATCAATTATTCCAATCTAGTCAGATAGTAACATGTTCAATGACTGAATGATTTTAAAAAACCCACCAAAACAACAACAATAAAACAAGCAAGCAAAAAAACCAACAACACAAGTTTCATTAACATTAAAATACAAATTTCAAAACTGACATAAGTGGCAATCTTTTTGTTGCTTAAAAACATTGTTCATCAAATAAGCACAGTAAGAATTAACAACTAGAAACAAGAATATAATAAAGGAGTGATGTCTTACCAATCCTTCTGATTAGATGTTACCTGTAACACTAAATATATTATAGGTGTTCACTTCAGAAGCTGCCTATGACTTTATCATTTTCCAGACCAAACTGTATTATTTCCAGGACTAATCCACAGGTTTGTAGGACTAGGAACCAAACTAACTAAAAGTCCATCTAATTTGCCATTTCAGACAAACTATCCTGAACGCTGAGTTATTTCCCAGTACTTTTTCCATAACATTACCTTAAGGATTCAAGAACTATACCCCTTGATTGTCATTAAAGCAGACTATTAAGCAACAGTCTACTTCCTGGTTTTTGGGGGGGAAGATAGGGTGAGGTTTTTGGGGGGTTGTTTTTTTTGGTTTGGGGTTTTTGAGGGAAGGTTATTTTTTGTTGTGGGTTTTGGGTTTTTGCTTGTTTTGTTGTTGTTTTTTAAGATTTATTTCACCTGATAAATGCAGGAAAAGAATCTGCAAATGTCTCTGTTTTTTTATTTTGTTTTTATGGGGGTTTTGTTGGGGTTTTTTTGAGGGTTGTTTTTTCTCTTGTATTAAAAAGAAAAGCTGTAACTTCTAACTTGCATCTTAAATATTTTTAAAAGCTGTAGATTGCTGTGGGTAGAATTACAAGCACATGAAGACTATGAAGCAGCCATCTCTGTTAGTCAAATAACCTTTTCAGTAAAACCTAAGTGTCAGCTATGCAAAGTGATTTCTTTACTTCGAGGTGTATGTAGTGACCTCCTAGGAGTTTCATGCTGATAAAAAAGGAAAAACAGACGGCCCAAACAGATATTCTAGAGACTTTTTCTAGTTATTACAAGAACAACAAAAGATTTTATAACTGCAGGTGTATGTACGAAGAATATTAAAAGTCAGTGTCTAAAAATTTCTTATTTATGTCATGTTTCAGCACTCTTGACAAAAGAGCATGTAAATCCCCTTACATTTTAAGGGAGAAAGTAGTATTTCTGCCTGAGAACATACAGAAAACCCTAGGGGGGGAACAAAACATAGAAAGGTATTATTACAGTATCTGACTTTATCTATCTCACTACAAACACATCACCATTCATAGAAGGTGACATGGAGTTCTTTGAAGTCTAAGAATTAACATGTTGCCTCAAACATGTTGAGCTCTGCGTGAAAGCTAGTTCATTATCTTTGACTGTATAAACTCAGGCAGTAGTGACTGTTTACTGAAACAACCTGTAAATGTGCTAGCCTCTGTTTGCAGAGGATAAGGACTATGCCATCCCAGGCCCACTTCAGACCGTAAAAGTGGTTCTTTTCTCACCCTTATCTGAATCATCCTTGAACAGACTGCCTCTGAACAGAGTTTACACTCCTCTTCTTTGATCTTCTTTATAAGAACATCAGAACTGTTTGCTTTGAAATGCACACCTTTCTTTGGGTGCAGGGAAAGGAGATGGTGTTTTAAGACATAAACAGATAAATTCAAGGTAACTAGTAATTTTCTGTGTTTTTCGTCCTGTCCAATATCCTGAAACATAACTGCTCATTGCTTTATCTTATTCTGAAATAAATTCATAAGAATTACTCATTCTACTACCTCTTAGATAATGCAAAACTTCCCACACTACTTTCCACAAATGACCTAACAAATTGCCAAGCCACCACCACTGTGGTCTAGTTTCAGACCTTTTCTCATGCAAGACTTTTTAAAATCTCTGATACTACACAAACTGCAACTGTACCTTACACTTAAGAGGAAGTCCTAATTGCAGCACTCTTCTTCATGGACAGCAGCGAACAGTGTTAACCCTGTGTTCCAGCTAACTCCTAGTTCAAACAACACCTACCCACCCTGAGTAGATAAGGACCAGCATGTTACTCATAGTCATATTGGGAAGATACTATTATCAGGGTTTCTCCATATTTTTTACCTGTTCGCAAGCTTGACGTCTACTTGCTCCAACCTCGAGTCATTCTCCTGTACTGGTATAAAGGCATTAGGGTTCTTTCAAGCATTGCATCAAACTGGAAAGAAGGGCTCCAACTTTGGGTTTAACTCTCATTACAAGGGCCTCACTATGTCTTTCCTTGTTACCAGACCCTTCTGAATCCTTGTCTTTAGTACCAGGACATAAAGACTGAAAATCACGGCGGGGCTCAAGAGGCGAGGCCAGCTTGCGCAGCATAAAAAGCGCAGGCCATAATGCAATCATCAGCAGCTACGTGGTCGGGAGGCGACTCGGAGCTGAACTTGGCGCCAGGTCAGGTAGCCTTGAGTTCTTCTAACTACTGCGCTCAGAGATTAGGCGGATGTAACAATCACCTGAAAGGGGAGATTAAAGCGCCTCTCAATAGGGTCCTTTGTTCTCGGCCTCATTTAATGCTTTGCGGCCTTTTCAAACCATGCAGTGGAAGGCACTTTAAATGTTTGCCCCTAAAGTCGGGGCGGCCTCAGTGAGAGGGGATCGCAGGCAGCGATGGAGAAGGGGCCTTTCTCGGTGGAGTGGCTGGCCCAGAGTAGCTGCGGCGGAGCCCAGCCCCTCGCTGCAGCCAGCCAGCCCTGCTCCCCGCCCGGAGGCACCGGCAGCCAGAAAAGCTCGGTGGACGTTGGTGAGTCCCGTCTCTCCCCATGAGCGGGTCGCGCTGCGGGACCGTTGGTGGCGACCGTTAGTCTAAAAGCCGCCGCACGTGCGGCCGCTGCCTACGTCACCACCCGCGCAAAGGGAAGGGTCCCCCCTGACACCCCCGTCCTGTCCCCGCAGCCGCGCTCCGGGACCGCAGCAGCCCCGGGCACGAAGCGGAGACAGGCGACGGCGGCGCTGTGCCTGGGCGGCCCCGCACCAAGTTCTCGGCAGCGCAGCTGCAGGAGCTGGAGCGGAGCTTCCGGGAGCAGCGCTACATCGGCGCCAGCGAGAAGCGGCGCCTGGCCGCAGAGCTGAACCTCTCTCAGAGCCAGGTGAGCGCTGCCCTCCGCCTGAGGGAGGAAACGGGCCCCGCGCCACCTCGACCCTCGCACCCCTCCTATAAACTGCTGCAGGGGGGAGGCGCCCTCCGCCCGTGTTGGCGTTGCCAGGCAGCTCGTGGTTATCGGGGGGACTGGGACAGCGACCGCTCCCCCCAGATGCGGCTGGGGCGGCTGTCAGCTTTCCCCCTGTGGCATAGAGTGAGGCTAAACCAGCTAACATCCCTGCTTCAGCCGGCCTAAATTCTGCACTTCGACGCGGTTTTCTCTTAAACCAGAGACAATCCACAAACAGAACACGGTGAATAGAAACTTAATAGGTGAAGCTTCATAGGAGTTAAAAATGCTTGCACAATCACCGAAACTTCCACTTTCAGGCTAATTCTTTAAAATACATATATACTTGGTACTATTTCAGGATTTCTCTATAAACAAAGCTAGCCTTTCCCAGCCCTTTTAATCCCACTGCAGCAGTCTTGGATTATATTCGTGGTCCAAATCTGATCTATGAGTAACTGTCTTGCCATGCATCATGGAACTGTTACAGCTTGAATCCTCCTCATGCCACTATAATTGTACTACTGAATATAGATCAATGTTATTTGCCTTAAATCTTTTAAATGTTAATATATTCTGTTATTCTGATAATAAGTCTGACTTCAGGATGTATCACTATTTGGAAGAGAGACAAGTGTGTTGGTTCTTTACTCTTTTTTTCCTTATCCTCAGATAAAAACCTGGTTTCAGAATCGTCGTATGAAGTTTAAACGTCAGACTCAAGATGCTAGGGTGGAAGCTCTTTTCTCAGGTTTATTTTTGCCCTATCATTGTTGTGGAGATATTGCTACCTCCAGCTATTCTCATAGAATGGACATCAATCTCTATTCTTCCTCCACTGTTTCCCTTCACCCAGCTATTCCAAGTCCTGCCTTGTTGTTACCTTCTGTTCCAGCTCAGTCCCTTCAGCCCATTTTGCCAAGTCCAGCTTTACTGATGCCTTCCAGCCCAGGATTATCTTGTTATTCTTCTGTAATTCCAGCAATGACACTAACAGATGACCATAAAAGATTGAAGGTCCAGCCACATCTTCCTTCCTGTTAAAAATGCCAAAGATTACCTGTAATCAAAATGAGAACAGCCAAACACCTCTAAGAGTAATTATTTAACTTATTTTGTTACATTAAATTGATTATTCAATTTTATTTTTTAATCAAAATTTGGGTTTTATATTAAAGGATAAAATAATTTGTATTAGAGAAGTAATACTGAGAGTGGAAGACCTGAAAGTTCCCTTTGTTCCTGCAGTTTTTACTATGCTGTATTGAAACTTCTATATATACTTTACTATGCCAAAGTTTGTTTTCAGAAAACATCCTATAGTCATGTGGGGAACTCCACTGAAAAAGTGGAATACTGTTGATACTTCAATTTATGCAGTAAGTATGTAACATAATAGACAACAGTGTTAAAAACTTTGATCATTCTACTTGTGTGCAGAATTTTAAGGAAAGATTTGTAAACTACAGTAAATGCATTGAAATTAAAAATGTACCAAAGATGGCAGCCCTATGAACAAAACTGAACAAATTGTCCAGTATTGTCTTTTTATCTCTATATTCTGTACCATTCCTAAAGTGGTCTCCCCTGTTTGTTGATCTATATATGCATTTAAAGAGAGGTGGGACTAAGGAATTAATTGACAACCAAAATCATGCCAATGTTACACATACTCATAATTTAACTCTGCTGATGAAAACCTGGGAGTTGGTCACAAGTTCAGGTCTCCTCAGACATTCAAAATTAAAACGTTTCAGCTTTTATTTCTAAAGTTTCAGCTGTAGGTTGACAGCCTCACTAGTTTTAAATTGCAGGATTCTTACAGGCTTCCTATCCTAAAAATCCCAAAGCAAGCTTTATGCAAAGTGGCAAAGCCAAACCTTTAGAGAATCATGAGAAACGAGATCTTGCATCAGCATAAAGTAACTGCAGCAGGTGTGATTACATCTTCTCTGTCCCCAACCATCCTTACCTGCCTGCCAGGTGAGTTAGACTACTTTGCAGTTGTCAAGAGTGGAAGAACAACAACAAAAACAAAACACGAACTCACAAAAAAACCTCCCTTCCTTGTAGATTGCTCATAAGAAAAAAAAAAAAAGCTGGTAAATGGTGGCAGCAACAGCCTTGTGCCATGCCTTCTCTTCCTTCCCTCTCTCCCCTCCCAGTAACAGTTGTGGTGTGGGGCTATGCAAAGCAAAGCTGAAATCAGTCTTTGTCTTCTCCTGTTTCTCAGTATCCCTATTGTCTACCATACTTCCATCCAGATTCCTGCGGCTCATCTCCTGTCTGTTTATAACCTCTGGAGAAAAATAAATCCTTGAGCATGCCGTTCCATGGCAAAGCTGCCTCTGAACCTGCTCTACCCAGGGGGAGGGTGGAAGACACTTGAAGGAATTTCTCCCCCTCCCAACATACACCTTCTCAGTGCCACCCCAGGACAGCAACACCCTGAGGCTGCAGCTAGGCAGCTGAAGGGACCAGAAGTGCATTTATTTCTCAGTCACTTTGAACATGGACTGTAAAATACAGGGAAGATGCAGCACTATTATGAACAGTCAACCTGTAATTCCACACCTCGCTTCCCTCAACGACTAGGAAGTTTGCTTGAAACACCTCAGCCTGGATCTTCTTGGAATTAAGACTGCATCTGGTTTGGAAAAGCCTTAATTGGAGAAAATTCCCTTTTCCTCTTCCAAGTCATCCTTTCACAAGTGAGAAGCCCCTAGGCTATTAAATCGAGACTCTTGATGGCTCACTGGATTGGAGGGGGAAAATCCAGACCACAATGTAGCAATCAACTTATTTTCTAGTGCATTTAGAAGGCCTTTCAGGTGAATTAAAGAAACTTAAACTCTAGAAAATCACAAAATAAGTGTTAACCAAGATCTTTCAGAAAAGTGAAAACTGATACCAGTAAGAACTAAGCAACCAACAAAATTTCACAATTGCTGAAGCAGAAACTTGAGCTACTCCCTTTAAATGTTTCTTCTAAAGGGCTCCATTTACTAAACAAGATATAAATGCAATTATGCCATTATCCCATTGGGCATTTAGTGGTGAATCAAAGGCCAAATTTGCAGATTAAAATCCCATTTATATTATATGGTTATGAACTAAACATAATTATGCACTTAATTTTTTTTTACAAAGCACTTGTTTTGGTAATTGTAAACCTATAAAATTCCCTGCTGAAGGTTTAAACTGTTTAATTCCTATTTGAAGACACGCTTAATTAACATTTGTTAATGCTTTCAATTTTGTCGATGCTTTCAGGTGGAAGATGGGGCTGGAAATGTAAAGCAATAAATTTATTAATATTCAGAAGATAAACTCACCAGCTGTTTAACCTTCCTCCTGAAGGATGCACTTAGCCAAAAGCACAGTGCAGTGCAACTGGTAAGGTCCAGGGTCCCAAACACACATAATATATCTCAGCATGAGTGTAGAAATGTCAGGTAAGATATATTAAAACATGCAGATCCTTCCCCACTACCCCAAACCAGAGTTCAAGTGACCATGGTCACCTACACTGTGCAAGTGCAACCTTTATTGAGTTGGCATATACCTCTGTTCAGATTTTATCTATATATATGTATGGAAAACTGAGGATGTACAATGAAAATCAGTTTCTTAACATGCCCATTTCAGAATAAACTTAACTTTTCTCTACACCGTGGGAAACTTGGTAAAATAATTTTCTGCTATCACTTCTCTTCCTCCAGGTCCTTTCAGTCTACAATCTTTTGAACCAAGACAGTAGACTGTCAATATTTTAAAAATTAATAGCCTATCAAACAAAAAAATAGTGTCATCAAGTCCAATAAATTTTAATATCAATTCATACAAATATAAAATTATTCCTTTTCACATTTAACTTATAATAAAAACATACTCTTCTCAGAGAAGATATTCTGGACCCAAAAAATTATATTACAGCACACAACATTTTCTCCTTTGCCTGCCCTGCTTTTTCCCCCCTATAATGCATATACAGGGTGGCAATTATTGTCCATTTTGTTCTGAATAACTGAATGGAAAGGAGGATGAGGAAGAAGGTGTTGATGGTAGTATGGCAGCTCGTTTGCCATAAAGTGGTAGGTGCTTTGCGATGCATCATATCTGGGGAAGGAGAAGCTGAACTGCACAGCAGGCAGCGGGGTAAAAGGCAGGAGTCTCTGGTGCTGTGGAGCAAAGGGGTAGTGGAGCCCATCCTGCAATAGGGCTGGTGGGGTCCCCGGGGGGTAGCTGTAGAGCGGAGCAGGAGACACTAGGCTGTGCTGCTGGTCCTGTATCTGCCTCTTCAGTTTCATCCTCCGATTCTGAAACCAGGTCTTGATCTGAGGAACAAAAAAAACGGGGTGGGGGGTGGGAAAGACAAATCAGGGACCTTGCTTTAAAATAATGTGCAAACTATGAACTACTGTATATTGGCTGTTCTTGACATTTAGATTTTTTATTTTGAGTCTTTAGGACCGTATATAAGCTTTGTAAAGTCTATGCAGACCGCTGTACATCAAGAACAAGCAGTTTACTTTCTCAAGAAATAAAGGAACCTAGATACCTCCCCGGTGGAAAGTGCCCCCAGATTCCCAGTGTTAACTCGTTAATCCCCGAGGGATCCCACAGCCCTTACCGCAACCCCTGCTAGAACCCGTTGAAGACCGCTACGGCTGTCCAGCGCAGGGAAGGCCGACGCCAGATCCCCGAGCCTGGCTGCCCCTACCCGACGAAGGATTCGCTTCCTCCGGAACCCACCTGGATCTCCGAGAGTTGCAAGGCAGCCGCCAGCTTTTTTCGCTCCGAGGGCCCCAGGTACTTCTGGCGCTGGAAGGTCTTCTCCATCCGACAGACCTGTTCGGAGGTGAAGGCGGTCCGAGCCCTCCGCTGCCGCCCGTGGATTCCCCCAGCCGGGGCTCGCTCTGCGCCCGCACTCTCGCTCTCGTAGCCCGAGGACTCGTCTGCGCTCAGCCAGCCGCTGTCGGAGGCTGCAAAGGAGGGAAGGGGAGGCGATGAGACATTTTTCCCGGTTGGAGGGGTGCCTCCGCCTCTCCTAGTCCTGCCGGGAGGTTGCAGTGACAGGAGTCGAAGTTCCGTGTGTGTGTGTGTGTCCCGCCCGCTCCCCTCTTGTTCCTCCCGGTCCCCTCCTCACCCACCTGGCTCCGGCGGGTACGGGTCGGAAGGCTCTCGAGGACTAGCTCGGTCCCCCTCCGCAGCGCAAGGCTCGCTGTCCGCAGGCTGTCTCGGCCTCGGGACCCCCCGTCGGGGCTCGGCTCTTACCAGGAGGGACGAGCTGCCGAGCGAGGTAGGGGGACGGGGAGGTGGCGCGCAGCAGATATGGGGCCTGACCCCGTGGGACTTGCCGTCTGCCAAAGAAAGTTCGGCCTGATTCATGGCGGAGAGGAGCTAGGGGATCGCCGGTCTCACCCTGCTCTTATATGGGCACTCCGGTCCCCGGCGGGCTCGTTTGCAAGTGTGAACCCACATCAAAGTGGGAATCGCGCACAGATAACAGATACCAGGGAGGAAGAAAGTTCACACGTCTGGCAAATGTCTACAGCCCCTGGCTCCAGCGTGTCTGCAGGGCCGTGGGGGGACCCTCTTGAAGTGCAAACCTGTCCCTCTCCCCCGGAGGGCAGGGCACGGGCAGGCCCAGCCCCGCAGAGGGGCGTTTAAAGATACCGACGGTGCCGATAACAGCCCGCTTTTACCCACTCCCCTTTCAGCTGCGGGCTCGCGCATTGAGCAGGTATCCGAAACCCGGGATGAAGGATGGAGGATAGCGTAACGTCGGCAGGGCCTGCCAGCCCCGCTGTCAAACACCTCGCCCCGGGGGACCTGTGGACACCAGCTTCCCTGGGAAAAGCCGTGGGGGGCTGCTAGCAAGAAGTCTCTATCCCCGAGGCCGGCTCGTGGGGTTAGCAGGGCCGCGGGCCCTCTCAGCTTGAACTTGGCGCCGTCTGTCTAGCCAGAAAACGCAACCGGCCTCCCGAATAGTTAAGCGATCAAAGCACTAAGTGAGCAGTGAAACTCGCACCTCATCAACTTCAAACTATCCCAAATCCACACATCGCTTCCCGAGAAGGACTATGTCCTTGTAATGCAGGGGGAATGCCAAGACACCCCCGCCCCACAGCAAAGCTTGGTTGGGGAAAGGGGCATCCCGGTACCTCAGCCTGTCTCTGGGCTCTTGTCTCCGACTTACAACCAGCTTTTAGCCACCCGAGAGAAAAAGATGGCACCGACCACGACCCCACTGGCAGGAGCAGTACTTGAACAGCGTATATCATAACCCTCGATCCTTCCTTAAGCAGAGAAAGCGATCACCATCCCTGTCACTGGGTCTATGAACTGACAAAACCTCAATTTCCACTGAACTCCGCGGCGTTCTCTGCGATGCGCAGCTGAAAAGAGTGGGTACCATGAATCTGCATCTAATGGAGGGAAGGGGGGAGAGGGAAGAGGGGAGGGGGGAGAGGGGGCGGGCGGGGTGAGGAGGCCTGTATCTTTCTAAGAACAGAGCAGTATTCTCGGTTCTCAATACGTAAGAGTAGATACGAGGGTTTTTTCGTAAAAAAAAAAAAAAAAAAAAAAAAAAAAAAAAGTTAACATTTAAAAATAAGTTAAACACCCCAACGAAACCAACCAACTCCCCTCTGATCTCCACAATTTATGATGAGAGATCAAGTGAGAAAATAATATTGTGCTACCCATATCCATTGTTTCAAGTGTCCCCGTAACTCAGTGGCCACCAGAACGGACACTGGGCACTGGGTTAACGACCCCTCCCGCTCCCAAGGGCCACATTGGCTTATCCCAGCTCTGGCCCCAGGGAAGGGATAAAACCCGGGCACTAGAGCAAACTTTACCAAGCCCACAGAGCCCAGGAGCTGGATTCCTCCTAGAGTTTTGCTTGCAACACCAGCCCTTAAGGGTAGGAATGGGAGAGGCTGTACTCGCCTCGGCACAGCCCTGATAAGAGAGATCGGCCTGTTCCTTATGGAGATTCAGTTACCACTGGCAGAAGAATGACATTTTGGCTGATATGCACGAGCAAACGCAAAAGTCCAAGCAGCTGAACACTGAGATGGAGGCTAGATTCCCTCCCTGGGTCAGAAATACGTAACTGTGAGTGCCATTTATGCAACTAAACCCACCATAACAGGGGAGTGTTTAAACCTGTTAGTGTTTCTTAGACACATTTAAGTCCAACAGGGATAGGTGATTCACCGCTGCCCAAAAGAGCTAAGTGCCTGCACGTTAATTTTAAGAACTTCTGGATTTCATAACTATTCCTGAACTATCCACCCGTGTATGGCCCCTCTTTTTTTTTTTTTTTTTTTTTTTTTTTTTTTCTGGAGCAGATGCACCACCATACTCACTATCTCCCATCTTATTTCTGAATAACCCCGTGTGGGGGCAAATCCACACAGAGAACACCATATACAAATTTATTCCCAAGCAGCCATTCCTTGCATACTATCTGAAGAGCCTGACTGCATTGCCAGAAACAAGTTTGGAGGTTGTACCTGAAAACCACTGGTATCCAGGAGCTCCTAAGCTAAGCACACACCTGCCCAGCAAGTAGCATGCTCCCTCAGGGCGTGCTCCCCATCAGAAGATGAAACCTATTTCAAGGCAGGCAGCTCTGGGTTCCCTGTGCCCTGCAATCCCCTCAATGCAGACACACAGTGACAGCCAGGGACCACCATCTAGGGAGAGACACATCATCCCTACTGCCAAAATTAAACCAGGCCTGAGATGACCATTCAGTACTATTCCCAAACTGACCAGCATGCATATTTGCATTTATACATTATGTGCCCTATAAATAATAATTATTAATACCCCATAATAACTGCTGCCATTTCCCCAGCCACTTGACTGAGGATGCAGGGAAGCAGCTGACCTGTCCCACTGTTTGCTGAAAGTCAATGAAAACTGATTTTTTTTTTTTTTTTTTAAAGTAGAATTCAATCTGAATTGCCAGTTGCATAAGGTATTTATGCTCAATCCCAGGATGCCCTCCCAGGATGAACATAGCTGCATCTGTGGACCACAAAACCCTGGAACAGACGGGAAAGGGGTGGGATGTGTTATGTGGCTGTTGTACCTCCTATCAAAAAGAGGTGGCAGCTTGAGAAACTTGAAAACTTTAATGACCCTTGGTGGACAGAGGCTCTGCAGCTGCATTTAAATCCCTCACCTTGCAAAAATATGGTGTTTAAAGGAGACACAAATTTGCTTCCACTCTTATTTTGCATCATTTGAAGATTTTGTATCATTCAATTAATATATAACCATTATAAAAGTTAAATCTAAGTGTTTGGGAAACTGATGTGTCTTTATGTAGACTTCTGTATACCTAGAACTTGGGTATACTGTAGGATCTTGGAAAATGCATGTATTTTTCTTATACGACCTATATTAAGAATGTAGTAGACCCATTTCTCTAAATCAAATGTCTAAATATTGTTGTGTGTTTGCATCTAAGCCTTACAACCATAAGAAACATGCTTGCTTCAAGAAATTTACTAATAACTTGTGTCCTTATAACACATCCTGAAATTTAGGTGCAGTAATTAATGCCAGGATGTGAGAATTGCAGCTAAGGTCCTCAGAAAGAAGTGTTTTGTTTTTTTTTCATGTGAATTCCACAAGGCTTCTAGGGACAAATGGTAAGTTTATCTCAGTGGTACACAATGGGAATACTTCTTTTGGGACTTTGTGCAAACACACAAAATACAAGCCCATGAGAACCGGCAGGGCTGTAGCAACTCAACACTCATGAAGATATTGGGAGGAAGGTTCAGGCGATTTTCTAGGCTCCAGCATTTCCTGCACCAGTTATGAGAAGCTCACCCTTTACTAGGAGATTAAATACTTGAATTCCCCAAGAAGCTGGTATGCCAAGTCCTTCAACATACCATCTTACCTGCTTTTGTGTGAGTGTAAGAAAAAACGGCCACAAATTGGAAAACAGGATTAAAAAGTAAGTTTCTAGCATAATTGGGAAATCTTCAGATTCCAAACTTTCCTTCTACTAGCCATGTTTGTAAGAAGTAGTCCATGAAAAAATGCTATACTGAGCAATCAGTCATAGCATTTATCATAGTTTAAAATCTGATGTGCTAGGTCACCAGACCTGGGACCTGCGGGGGTACCGGGTTAGTGGCTTCATCATAGGCAAATCTCATTTACCTTTCTGAAAAACACCGAGATTTCAGAATCTTCCTGGAAAAACTGGAGAAGTAGCCATGATGGAGGACGCATCAAGATCAACTGCAATGCCACCCCACTTTCCTGGGGAGGGGGAACAACAAACCCAATCCCCCGCCCTCCCCCCCCATCTTTAGCTGCACAAACCAGGCAGCAGTTTTTTAGCAGAGTCTGTGGCAGCCGTTCAGAGTAAGTAAGCTGACTCACTGCAGAGAACGCAGCTAACATTGCTGGAAGCGCAGGAGAGACAATATTTTACCCTTCTCCAACTTAGGCCACAGAAAAACCAGGGCTGTATGTAGCAGCAGGGCCTGAGCCCCGGCCTCGGGAGCCGTCGGCCGCGCGGGGCTGCAGGGGCAGCTGGCAGGGGGGACAGCTGATCGCTGTTTGCACCCTCCACTGCTCCCCTTTGGAAATGCTAACTAGGTTATTCAGGGCCTCCTTTGATGTCCTGATAGGTGCTATTAGATAGTCAATTAGGCATCAACGAGATCGATTGTTTCGGAATAGACGCTTTTCTGTTTGAAGTACCCGTGAACACTAACAGGGCCATCACCCGGTCGCTCCTTTGCCCACAGGAACAATGCGGGCTAACACTCCATAAATGACAAATGCTACTGACTCACTCGGCAGTGCTGCACCCTCTTCCCTCCCGGCTCACACGCAGCAAACCCAGATCTTCCTATTCAACAACTGTGGGAGCAAACACGCACTTTGCATTAAAAACGATTTATCGGGGAAATCTCATTCCGTTCTTTTGCGCAACTAATGAACAAAGCGCCTAGATAAGTTAAGTTACTCGAAACAAAATAGTACTTGAATTCCCATGCACGCCATCGCCGCGTTGCCTGAGGATTTGTGATACCTCCACAGTTGTTCAGAATTGTCCAGGCAGAACAACTATGCACTGAAACAAGAATTAAAACACTTAACCTACCTGAATACCAAAGAGCTGCCGAGATTAGCTCTCTACTAAATAACATTAGAAAAAAACACTAGATCGAGGCCTAGGGGTTTCACAGGGTGTTATCAAGGAAAAGTAGTAAGGTCTGCACAACGAAAGAGTCGAGACCAAGAAATCTCTCCTCTTTCTTCCTGTCCCCGCTTCGGTGGGATTTATCAAGTTAATTGTCATCTAATTGAGTATCAAAGAAAGAGATAATGGGCAGCAATTAGATGTAATGGCTTGCCAGTGCGAGATCTCTCCCGATTAGCACACAACGCCGAATAACTTCACCTGGTTTGTAAAGAGGTCCCTGGAGTGGCTCCACCGTGTCTGGGAGCTGCAGGGGGGGAATACCCCGACCCTATTCCCAGTCCCCTGTTGGCTGCTCTAGCCAAATTGGGGCAGGCGTTAACGAGCGTGGGCCGCAGACGGCTCCCTGCCATTACCGCTGTGCTAATTCAATCATGTTTCTCCCCCTCCGAGCACACACTGCAGGGGAGAAAGGCTTTGAAGTTAGTGCTCTGGCAATTTCCCCCTCCTACCCCCGTTTCCTCCCCGGGGAGCCCAGTTTCCAGGTTATACAGCCTCCTCGAGAGCCGCCAGGCCGGGAGCTCCAACAGTTTAAACGCACAGGCATTAAACTGCTCCTCCCCAGCTAATCGGCTCAGCTTTTCCCTTTGTAGCTGACTTGCAGACAATGCTTTGTCTTGCCGGAGATCATTCTGGTACTGATGGTTATTGTGATGCTATTAAAGACACAAAGGGGAGCACTAGAAACAAAGTGGGCTCTCAGCCGCTCTGGGGGAGGGCCCGGCTGCTGATCAGAGAAGCTGCAGATGCTCTCCCTGGGGCGTGCGGTGGGTGAGATGCCAGAGCATGATCACTTTGCTCTCCGGCGACGAGCTGCCAGGGGACAGGGGTCCTGCGCTGACTCTAATGCACCTTAATTGCTGCCAGGGGTAAAACACAGTGGATGAGAAATTCTAACAAGCAGGAATAAAACTTGGAGGGATATCTGGATTTCCTTCTCCCAGATCAAAGGAAAAACTTGCAGCCACGTTTAATAACAGAATTCGACCGCTTTAGCAAAAATGAAACTATTTCACATGCAGTTTTCTAGACCACTAGAATGTAGTAGTTACCTTCTATAGAAAGCCGATTTTTGCAGGCAGAAGAGGAATTATAATGTAGATATTCAAAGGACTCTGCCACCATTAGGGGCTCAGCCAAGGGAGCATCACCTTTCGCGTTCATTTGAGCAATTGCCTAGCAACGGGACAGTATTTGCAAACTAGCGCTGCCAAAGCACTTTCAAGACATTTCGTGTGCTGGTTGAGTATACATGTGGCCAGGGAGTCATTATGTTAAGCGTTCATTAGCACTTTTTCAAACAGAGCTCGGCTTGTCCCTCCTCCGCTGCTCCGCAGCTCACACCCCCTAAGACAGGACACCCCCTTACCCCGCTCACCAGCCCACGCCCCTGGCACGGAACCTGCCTGCCTTAACAAGACTACAGGGAGCCGCATACACACACCGCGACAGCAAAACCTCCATTTCCGTGAATGTCCCCATGGCCGGTGGCGCTCGGCCCCGCAGCCCTGCTTGTCCCGGCGTGGTCCCCACAACCCCCGCGGGCTTATATCTTGGCAAAGTTTGCAACACTGCGTAGTGCCCAGGCAGCAACCGATTGCCTCTGGCTTGTCCTAAACCTTTGCAAGAAAGTGGAACTGCTGCCCCCACCCCTCCGAGCACCGCTGGCCTCAGGGAAGCTGTGCTCGGGAGCGGGCAGGTGCCGCGTCAGGTCGGCCCGGTGCTGCTCTCCCGTCGCCCGGCTCGGAGATGCCCCCCAATCTTCAGGGCCGGCCAGGCGACTGCAGGAACTGGGTGCTGCCGTGGCGCCGGCTCCGGGTTACCAGCCCCGGGAACGGAGAGGGTAGATCCGGGGAAGACATCCGGGTAGGGCTAAGCCAGAGCTGCCCCTGGAGACAGCTCACCCGGAACATTTGGAGACCCCGATAAGGTGTGCTCCTACCTCTCCCTCCTAGGAGGGTGTGTGGGGGGAACTCTGTCCCCGTACAAACCGTGTTCCCATTGAAGCAGATCCCCTCCACGAATGGGAGCATTTGGTTCTTCCGCTCTCCTGAGCCCTTTAATCTCTCCCACTTCAGCCGGGCTCAGCTGCGGTGGTGCCTGTCCCTTCTTCACTACTTGCCGCCCAGCCCCCTCCCCTTCCCCATCTGGTCCCGGTTTGGAGGGCTCCCGCAGCGCTGTGGGCAGCCCCGGGCCCCGTCTGTCCCCATGGAGGGTGCGTATCCCTCGCCCCCAACCGCGATACCGCTGAGTCTGGCTTCTAATAGCACGAAGGACTGTCCCTTTTGAATGGGGTGAACAAGGCACCTGGAGCAGAGCCGTGAGGTCCTTTTCTGTGGCCATACAAAATTATAAGGTGATCACCTAACCCGTCTACCACTATCCTCTTGGAAACGGGATAGTCAAATCCAGCCTCATGCTTGAGACCTTTTTTTTTTTTTTTTTTTTTTTTTTTTTTTTTAAGGTAAATCGTATATTTATTGACCTTGATTGTTTTGCTGTTTGCTTTAAAGCAGTGACATTTTTTCAAATATTCACCGTTGCAGACCTCTTTCTGGAAACATCCCATTGACATTTGAAAGAGTCAGAGAGAACTGTAAATTTATTTTTTTCTTCGAAATAATATAACCATTTAATAATACCTGACTTTGAGAAATAAGCCCCGATTCCATGGGGATTTTTACCTCTTGTCAACAAATTTCCTTAATCCCCAAATTGCATCATATTCCTGAAGAGATTTCATAAAGATTGGTAGCACCTGAGCCCTTCTTATTTTCTGAAAATCTTGAATTAGAACCACATTAAATTGTGCATTTGCAATCAAATACTAAGATCTCAAAAGGCTAGAAAAATGCAGCAAGGATTACAAAATAATTAAACAGAGTTCCAAATACAACAGCCACTCAGAAAATAAAAGGCTACAGCCTTCGGCAGCACAAAACATTGCTTTTTACCAAGTAAGTGTACTCAAGTGGCAGATTAGTCCCTGTATAGAAAAGAGGTGTGTTCCAGGATGAGTGACAAGAGAACCTTCAAACTATTGATTATATGAGCCACGATTGCAAGTGTGCCGGAAGTCCTCTACTAACCCCAGAGATCAGCTCTAGAGCGATGGAAATTTTTATTGCTCTTTTCATGTCAGTTGACAATTGACTTTGAAAGATTCATGGCAACTTACATCAGTCCAGGATCATTTCTCAGAGCCCTTTCTCTAGCCTGAAATTAGACCATTTTGATCTTAAGTTCTTGAGAGCATTATTCAGATTTTAAAAAGTGCATAGCAAAAGTTACAAACTTTTCTGCCATTTAGGGAAAACCAGCTTCAGTATGTTTAATTTCCTTTGATATTCACTCCTCGTGGAAGGAATTCACAGGAAAGCTGGGAAACGTTTAGGTTTATTAAAAGATTTTTGACTGTGCTTCTATTTTACACAGTTTCCTATAAATGCAGGGGCCTTAAGTCCAGGATCCAGATTGTCCAGTGTGTCTTTGTAAAATATTTTTCTCAGTGCTGCGTCGTAACTCCACCAGGCAGTTAAATTCAAAGGCAGCCCAGGCAGCTATGAGTAGTGCAAATCCTCCTTAGTTACAGTCCATATCAGAGGGTCAGACACCCAGCAAGAAAGCTCTGGGATCCCTGTACCCTACAAAGTAGGGTGCTGCCCAAAAGCTCACAGGCTGTGCTCTGCAAGCGCTGCTGAAGTCCAGGGTGGGTGCTGGCAGTGCCGCCAAGGTGAAGGCGCCAGAGGCAGCCCCTTGCTGGGGCAGAGGTGGTGGCCGGGCCACGTATGTGAGCGGCAAGGGCAAAACGGCACTCTGAGGTCCGTAAGGGAGAGAAGGGCTGCAGAAAGGCTCCGACCTCAGCTCCTGCAGCTGTCGCTTGAGCTTCATGCGGCGGTTCTGAAACCAGGTCTTGATCTGGCGGAAAAGAGGAGGAGAGGAATGAGGAGAGACGAGGTCACAGCGGCACCCAGCCCATGCCTTGGCCTGTGCCTATGCCATGGCTGCAGCCGCGGCCCATGCCCTCGCCCAGGCCCACCCCCCGCGCTCACCTGCACCTCGGAGAGCCGCATCCTGCCCGCCAGTTTGCGGCGCTCGGCGGCCCCTAGGTACTGCTGCCGCTGGAATGAGCTCTCCAGGGTGCTGAGCTGCTCGGCGCTGAAGGCCGTGCGCAGCCGCCGCCCACCCCTGCCGCCGGCGTCCTCAGGGCTCGAGCACCCGGGACCCCCAGCCTCTGGAGGAGGCTGCGCATCTGCCCAGGGCCTCTCGCCTGCTCCTGGGGACAGAGGAGAGGGAGAAATGGGTCAGCCAGGCGCGGAAACCGCGGGGGTGCCCGCCCGCCTTCTTCGCCTCCGGACAGTCATTGCGCAGTTGGTCCTTCTCGGGGCCTTGGGCGAGGGGGGGAGGACAGGGCCCGTCCTCCCTCCTCCTCCCAGCGAGGTAGCAGCAGGATACCCCGACGGCCGCGGAGAACGCGGTTACCTGCAGCGGGCGGGGCCGCCAAGCGCTCCCTGTTTCTGCCGCCTCTCCCTGCCCGGGGACCGGCGGACTGGTCCTTCCTCTGCTCGCTCAACCCGAGGCTGGAGACGGACTGGTGGCCTGCGGACGACGCTCGGTGCGGAGAGCCGTCGGTGGGGCTCTTGAGGGCCTGGCTGCTCTGGGACAGCCACTCCACAGAAAAAGGGGCCTTAGTCATCCTGCCTTGTTTCGGAGATGCCGGGAAGGAGGGTGTCAGGGAGCACGGCTCCTCCTTTATACCGCAAGTCCCGGAGGAAAACGTTGTTTGTGTAAATACACATCAAAGGGCCAGATGAGTATCATCTAATTGCCATCAGTCCTACCCCCAACAAAAGATACCGTTCACACATTGCCACGGCTCGCGGAGGCTCGGCTCCGCCGTGTCTGCCCCTGGAGGAGTTCATTCCCCCGTCAGTGATTTACAGCTCTTGTTACATCCTATCCCCATGCAAATGGCATTTAATAGAGCTGAGCGGCCTCAAACGGCTCTGGAGAATGCACCCCCGGGGGAGCGCACAGTGACCAGCACCCCCGGACGCTGGCGCTGCTGCTCCCGATCCCCCTGGCCCTAGAGTTGGTTTTTTCATTCCTTTTCAAGTAGAAGATCCACCGTCTAAACGGACCTTCTCAAGCCCTCTCCTTTTTGGGTTTAGACACCGTGTTCCCCAGAAGGATCGAGGCAGGCAAGTGGATAAACTCACTCATTGCATTCTCTTGGGACTACAGCATCAGAGTGAGGGGTTTGGAGGAGAAGGTTGTGAAACCAAATAGGCAAAGGTCAAGGCTGTACGAATCGACTGATTTCTGGTTGCTTACATAAATTATGTTTTCTGGGCTGAAAACTCAGAAAAAAACCCCAACCCAACAATTATTGCCATAGAACTATAATATTGCTGAGATTATAGAATTCATGTAATATCTTCCCTCCCAGATCTTTTGCAGCTGTGCAGGTCAGACAGGTTTCTCTGCTTACTCTTCCTGTCTTCCCTCTTACTACCTTATGCATGTCTTTCAGAAGTGTTCCCATCCATCTTTGGTTTTTTGTGCGCACCAGGAAGTCTTGGCTTCTGCAGTAATGCCTCTCTCGTATCTTGACAAAGGTTCCTAGTGCTTTACAGGCAGTTTTTCACTGTGTGGTAACCATGAATTGTGCCCCCCGCACCCATGCCAGAGCAGGGACTATCGCACCATTGGTAACTCCTATCACACCCCAGCTTGGTATCAGTCTGTCTCCAGAAATCACGACTGCATGTCTGATTTGTCTGACCTTGCTCCTGCTTTCTGCTTTACACTCACCTCTACCACAGTGCACCAACTCAGTGCTCTGCTGTACATGTGCCCCGTGCCTTGCTCTGTTACTCTGCCACTCCTGATGGACTTCTCAGCATTCCCTTTCTCTGCAATGACAGCTAATGAAACCATGCTTCCATTTCTTAGACCGTCAGTGAGGCAAAGGCTTGAATACTGAACCTCTCCTACTTAGTTTATGTCCAAATCTTTCGATGTATTACATTTTAATCTTATAAAGATTTTTTATATTAATCCAGTTAAAAGTTTTATTCAAACCCTCTTTATCTAACTTTTCCTAAAACCAGCATTTTATCTTCCTGTCTGCTCAAAATATGGTTGCTATATCCATCCACCACAAATTTTTCTGCTTATTAGAAAATTGTTTCATTGAACTATGTTCAAGTTTGACTTGAGAGCCCCCTCTAAGCTCTGCTTCTACTTGCTTGTTCACTCTCATGGCATAGTCTGAGTCTTCCTCTGCTCTACCAGAGAAGTTACTGTTCAAGAGTTTGATCGTCTCTAACCAACAAAAATAAAACCACTATTGCCATCTTTATTTAAAAGTGTCTAATATGTGATCTAGAACCACAACCAGCCATGACCAGAGCTTTCCTGGAGCTTTTTGTTTCTGGCCTGTGTAGAAAGGGACTGACATGGCAGCCTGTACTGCAGCAATAGCCTGAGCTCACTAAACAAGCTTCCTGGAGGTAACTAGGGGAACGGGTGTAAAAATATCAAAACAAACATTCGAGTATTATACATCCTGTACATCTGTTACCTATCTAAAAAAGACCATGAACACCTATAGCATGGGCAAAGCCGTGTAGGACATATATATTTGGGTTTTTTCACTGCATGAAAGTGTTTGATATCTAATTACCTGAAACCTCATCTATTTATCCTTCCCAAGCATTTTCTGATTAACAATTCAAAGTTTAGAAAATTTACTCGACCAAACTATACTAGATTAGTTTTAAATTTCATCTATTTCATTAAAAAAAAAAAAAAAATCCCACTTACCACTTTCCGCACCCCACCTAAAAAATTCCAAGAACAGGCTGGAAAATAATTATTCTTTTAATTAGGTAAATGTGAAGACTACCCCCACCACAAACCTGAGGAAATCCTTTACAGTATCTCAGCTTCAGAGCATTAGCCAATTCTGGTGGCATCACATTCCATAGAGCAGACCAAGCAGGCAGGTGATGAAGGGGAGACAAAGAAATCTGCTTTGCTAACTGAGCCACTAAATGACAAGTCCCTTGAGTCACCTGTATTTAACATGTGGCCTGCCAGCAGCATCTCTAGTCAGAACTGGGAATACCAGTGGCATTGCCTGCCTGAAGAATCCTGACAAGCCTCTTTGCAGTCAGGCAAAATGCTATTCTCAAGAATCAAATTCTCATGTACATTTAAAAAAAAAAAAAAGAAGTGTAACTTCTGTGCAAGCTTCCTTCTCAATTTAAATATCTCTGAGTACGTCAACAGCATTCTGCATCACAGATGGGGCAAGATCCCATCCCAAGGAGATAAATATATCCCTCATGCCCAGACTTATTTACATTCTTAGTCCCTACATAATATATATAAAAATATATAAATAATATATGCTACTTACATACTTACATAATAATATAGACGTATATTTTAAAAAGTATAAAATGTCTATCTCTATTTCAAGCTTTTATTTATATGAGTGAATACAGGCACTTGCAAGCTGTTGGATAGGACAAGAAGAATATATGACATACTGGTGCTCTAAAAAACAGAAAACTCTCAAGTTTTAGCATCCACTGATACATCTGTCACATAGTATCTTTACAGATATTAAGACATTTTCACCATGTGAGCTGCAAGTTCCATCTTTATACACTGCTGGTTTGTTAATTGCATTTTATTGGGGCAAATGTCACTGTTGAAAGATGGTGTCAAATGTTGAGCTCTCAGAGACACGAATTTATCATGTTGTGACAAGGTTAAACCAAATCTCATTTCCATTATACATAAAATGTATAAGTATCCTGGATAGATGGCAGATGACTTCTGGATGTAATGACTGCTACAATATTTAACAGCTGCTAGTTTAATTTTATCTAAAATTCTTAAGCTGCCTTCTTTATGTTTCTATGCATTATTCATTAGGTGTTTGTTTGAAAACCTCCTGCTAAACTGTGATTCAGAAATACCATGTTTAAAATCAATGAAGTTACCGATGGGATGAAAACCTGCTCATGCTGAAGTCCTTGGGAATTTGTCAGAGTAGAGCAGGAACAGATAGGACCTTTAACTCTGCTGCTACAAGGAGGAAGAGACAAAGAGCTCAGTCATACCAACATGACTGCCACTAGCAGGAGTCTGAAGATCCATTTTCTTAAGATAATGTCAATACTTTATGTAGATGTTTGTACAATACACAGTTGCCTTCTCTGGGGAGTCAGCACCCTCCCTGTGAGACACCCCCTTCTCACGGAAGCTTTGAAGGAACGGAAGAGAGAGTAGCTGAGAGCTGCCAAGGAGCCTGGGTTCCTCACAGGTACTTAATAAAAATGCCACCACTTGGCCTTGCTGCAGTGGGGGCACACAAGACCAAAGGAAGGGACTGTCATTTTGTAACAGGAGGTGACTCTTTCTTGTAACAGTAGAGAATCCCATAAGACTAGAGTGAACACGTGATCCTTAGGAGTAGCTAGGTGGTGATGCAATTAAAAGAGTAAAAAAGGGAGCCTATGACAAACAGGACACTTGTTTGTTGGTGGACATGTAGATTTCCTGTGAAGGTCTGCCCAGTGAAGCAAGGGCTGCTGGCATCTGCTATACCATTCATATGGTCTTTGCCCTAGCATGTTTACCCAACTATTGTAATTTCTGAAAAATCACTCTTTAGGACTTAAAAGCATTACATGTGGCCTCTAACCAATATCTTTATTATAAATTATTAACATCTTTCCTCTTTGGCAGAACAATAGCTACTTTTCCATGAGGAATGAAAAGACCATATGTGCAGAAATACCAGGAGGGCCTGGAATAAACTGAGTGACAATGCAGAGATTAAAATTGTCTCATTACGCCTGGAGTTGATCTAAATCAACACAGCACTCAAAATGCCAAGAGCTCCCATGGCTTCTTACCAGAAGGCTGTTACCAGCAGCTAAGCAGAATTGGTGAAATGTTTTTAAAAGATACAGATATTCTGCAGAAAGATGCTGTAAATATAAAGAAAGAAAACATATATAATTTTTAACAGTTCCCTACCCAAATTTAAGCTTATTAAAAAAATAAGTCAAAGTCAATATGAGTTAGGATCACATTTAAAACACATTCTGCTGTTTTTACAGAAGCAAGGTTCACCAACAGATTATTTTAAAATTTATTTTACATTTTTATTAGACACACTATTACAGTTGGAAAACCAGCTAAGTTTCAGGCATGTAAATCCTTCTTCAGCACTCATTGCTGTCATGCTGTCATTGAGAGATGCCTATGGTGTCTATGTCTATGCTGCTCAAACAAAACTGCTCCAAAGTCTGTAGATGGTTTAGTTCTATCTAGCCTAGAAATGAGACTTTTAAAACTATTAGTTGAAAGGAATCAGCATGAAAAGTAGCTTAAAAATGGTCTTATTTTCCAAAGTAGATAGGGATTAATTTTTAGTTGCATAAATATCCTTTAGGATCTGGGTTGTGTTAAAATATGAATTATCTAGGGATATGAAATGGGCCTACAGAGAATAATGTGCATATGGAAATTCACATAAAACCCACTGGTTTTATTAATTGCTCAGATCACTTGGACTAACAATCTGATCAAGACTACAAAATGTCACACTTAGACACACTGAAATCTTTTCAAAACCTAACAGAGAGGCTTACTTCACATTTTAGATCAAGGTTTTTTTTCTTTGTCAGTCTTTGCTGAAGGATACATTTTTTCAAGATTGTTACTTCTAAAGGTACATTTAACAACCTACTAAATATAACACAAAGAATGCATTAAATCAGGAATGTTCCATTATTTTAAATTTTGTTTCCCACAGTACTTTCTGAAGAAACCTAGAATTTATCATTCTTGAAAGTAACTTTTAACTTTCAGGTATTAAAGAATGATTTTTTTTCCCCTTGATTTTAGAGTTAGCATTTGAGCCTGATGAGTCAGCAGGAGAATGAGGTATCACAGCTGGCAGCCCTGGGTCATCTATCACCTTCTGTGCCCATCCTGGTCTATGCCATACAATGATGCTTTGAAATGCATTGGTCCCAGCAGTGGAAATATTTTACTGACTCTTAATTCCCTTACCTTGCACCTAATATAAATCAGATCTTTGTACTGCTCCAAACCCATTCTGTTCAAATTAAATGGGAAGTAAATGTTACCTTTTTTTCCTTCTGACTTTGAGGCTTCAACTTTCATGGTTCTAGTTATTTCTTCCCCTTCTGTGTATTCTTCACTATATACTGTTTCTTCCTATTTTCTTTCTTCCAGTCACTTCCATCAAGTATCTTGCAAATGTTACAACCAGCTGAGGAAAAGAATATCTTTGGCAGGATGCAGAACTGTAGCAACAGAGCACAAGCGATGCTGTCTGTCTGTCTTTGCTGGATCCCAAAACAGGGAGCACAGGCATGTTCTGACATCCCCTCAGTTTACTGCTAAGGGAAAAACTAGGCTATAGTAGAAGAGGACAGGAATGTAGTTAGGTAAGCTGCTTAACACTGCCCCTGTAGCCCGGAATTCAATATCTGTGTTTCCTCCAAGCAACACAGCGTACACCCTTTGACAGGTTTTACACAAATGAGTGTGTTACACATTGATAGAAAATAATTAAAATTTAAAACTATGAAGTTGTGTGTGCATGTCTGGATTTCTCTGAAAGATTAAAAGGAGCAGCTGAATGTAAAAACACGTTCGTTTTAAAAATGGGATATAAATAGTCTCTGTCATTTCGTGTGTGCCTGTTTCTAACGGGCAGGTTTTAGGCAGACACCTGGAAGGTCGATCGTTTTTCACGATACCTTTGCTCATAGTGCGCCATGCAGATGTAAAAGTCTGCAAGGTCCTCTTGTGCCATCTCCTGGTTACAGTGACTATTCGCATCCAGGAAACCGCTACACTAAAGAAGGGAAAAAGTTGCCTAAGTTTAGCTGAGGCAGTGATAGAGTAATTGAATTGTTTTTATTGGAAAAGACCTTTAAAATTATCGAGTCCAACTGTAAACCTGACACTGTCAAGTCCACCACTAAACCACGTTCCTAGGTGGCACACCTACACGTCCTTTAGATGGATGGTTACTCAGCTCTTGGCAGCTAAGATGAACGGCAAGACTTGCTTTCCACCTTCCCCCAACACAGGGATGTACATGGCTGGCGTCTACCCCTCTGCTGCTTTTATATCGAAGTCACTTTTCCATGGCATTAGCATATGTATATAACGGTAATTCAGTACTGCTCTGTAACACCTATTGTAGAATATAAAATTATTTAATAATCTGTTGTTATGGTTTTGCTTTTCCCTTGCTGGCAACAGTATTTTGCCTGTCCATTTTTGTTCCTAACCTGCTGTGCTGTTCTTTTATATTTGTTCTAACCAACGCAGCCTTCTTGTTCCTACTTTTTTTTTTTGTTTTTCCATTTTTTTCACTTCATTCATGAGCCCCTACTGCAGCCACACTCTATCAGTTTTCTCTCCATTGTGTGAGGATAGACTGTTGTTATACTTGCAGAAGCTATAAGTCTCAGCAATACTTATGAAACCAGTCGAAGGTAGAAAGCCATAAAAGCAGTTCAGAAGTGGTTGAAAAAACTTCCAAGGAACAAAATTTGTCAGAATCACAAATCAGTGCTGATGAATATTTTCTAGCTTCTTGGTTTGGGATTCTATGGAACAGTCCACAGGATCCAGCTGGTTCATGCCTGTTTACTGTCAGGCCTCTGGAGGTGTTTGGAGCTGGAAAGCTGCTTTCAAATGCAGCTAGTATAACTAGGACACAGTCCCTGCTCTCTAGCAGGAGACCTGAAAACCCCAGGGATCCTGGGGACAGACACCTGCAAAAGGACACAGAAATGCACAGAGCAACTGGAAAGGCTTCCAAAGAAGCTGACTTCATTTCAGAAACTCCATGGGTCACTGTTTGAAAAAAAAAAACAAACAACCAAACACAAAAAAACAAAAAACAAACATAAAAAGGAGATGAGGGAAGTGTTGAAAAAAAAGAAGTAGGACAGCTGGTGGCAATTCTGGCCTAAAAAACAAACTCTTTTTTTTTTTTCCAAACATTCTAATTTGGCATTGAAATGGAAACATGGGGCCAGCCTGCATAGTCCCTCATTCATGCAATTCAATTATTGATGCCAATAATTTTTTGCCAACTAGATACAACTGAACTTGCTTCTTTGATATATTTTGTCCTGTGTTTTCTATTAAAAGGATATTCCCCACAGAGAGAGGAAAGTTTAGCTAAATGCTTCCTGCTTGTTAGTCATAAAAAAGAGGTAGAGTTACATGCTAAACATAACTTTATTCTGAAATCTGTGTCACATAAGATGTGCATACATCAGTGTTCATGGACAAAATCAAACCACTTCCCTTGTAAGAGAGTGGTTTTGTTTTGTTTTGTTGGTTTTTTTTTTTTTAATAGCTATTTAAGCTCTTCGTTGTTTTGGGGTCATGTCTAAATACAAAACCCTAATATATCTGATTGATGAAAACACCCTAAAGTAGTACCATAAGTCAATACTATGCATTTATAGTAATATAATGTCTAATACACTAAACCATTATACAGAGGAATGGAGATGATTTTAAAATTCTTGTAAAGCACCAGTTATTGTTATGGAATAAACACAGTATTTTCTAGATATTGTAGTTGCTTTACATCCTGAAAAAAACTGTAAGAAATATATGAGGTAATTATAATGAGTGCAAAATTTAAATGCAAAGTAAATCCACAAAAGCAACTTTAACAGTCTGACTGGCAACTATATAAAATGTGTTTATTAAGATCATGTGATTAGCAAGTTTTGTGGAGTTCTTTACATTAGTAAAGCTTATGCTGTCTTTCAAAGGCAAGGCATGGTTTTAAGTGAAAAGTAAACTTTAATTGGGAAAAACCAAATAACTAATAATAAAAACAATTCTTTAAGATGAATGCATCTAGATCAAATACGTGTAATGTATGTTTGAATATAAAGTTATGAATAACACTCTTAAATCACTGTATTATATAAAGCTAAGATGCAAAGATTAAATGTTTTAATAGTTGGCCATTTTTAGAGACATAGCAACATATTTTACTTCATTAAGGGTAAGTCAGAATACTACAATTAACGACATGCTAAACCTACATACAGTCAATAACAAAATAAATCATCGTAAAAATAAAACAAATGCAAGAAAACCCTGTTGAGGACCGAGTTATCCAGTATTTAAACCAATAAGAGCATAAATGTTACTATGGTATTAATATTTGAGCATGAAAAAATATCAGAGATATTTAATGGTTCTATGATTCTATGATAATGGAAAGTACAGACATACCTTGTGTTTGGCTGAGAAAGATGAGAAGTAGGTGGCCTGTGATGTGTGTATTGCAGTTATCGACAAGAGAAAAGTAGAAGCTTTCCTCTTAAACATTGAAAACGCTACAATTCAACATGTGCACATGCATTTCTGTCAAACACAAGACTACAATTTGCAAAATACTAGAGATGTGCACATTCCCATTTCTTACATCATTATCTTTCTCCATCGTCAAACACGCCCAGGCAGTTCACATCTGCTCTCTGTATCTCTCAAAATACTTTTTTTTTTTTTTCATTTTTTTAAAACACAGTTCTAGCTAATCACTCTCAGGACAGAGACAGTTTTAGCTGTTTCTTGCCCTTCCTCACTTCTCTTCCAATACTATCATTGCTCCCCCTGGCAGAAATACTTGTATTTGTAACTAATTTGTAGCCTTAACATTTTGGCCTTGCTTAAACCTGGGTAGCCAACAAACTTTGTAGCAATAGCATCACATTTCATTGCCATTCAGAAGGTCTTGTAAGTAAAAGCTCTATAAATAGGTCAGCACCAAAGTTTTACAAGATGCAGCTCCAAATTTCACACAGTTATCTTCTATTTAATTCTGCTGGAGCATTGCAATCTACAAAAGCAACCTCAGGAGCTCAAGGCATAATAAACGTGCACACATACATACGTACACAAATTGACAAAGTTATTCTTCTGCCCAATACAGAAAACTGAAGCAATTAAACATTTACTGTTTTCACAAGGCCATGAGGGCAGAAGCAGAGCAACAAAGTGGTAATATTTAGAATCGGATCTTACTTTCATTTGGAAACGGGTTAGTTCAATGACATTAAAATCAAAACAAACAAAAAAATGCAGCATGGCACTCCTCTCCTTTCTTAGTATTCTTAGTATTCTCAAAGAAGAAGATGGCCAATTTTTTAACTCAGTTATAGCTTTCATAATACACAACATGAAAGCAAGACAGGATAACAGTCAAAGGACAGCAGAGGATCTGTGTCCCTGAATTATATGCACACTGTGACAGGATACAAGTGTTCTATGCTTATATAAAAATATATTCAGCATTTCATATTCTGAACTCTCCTAGGCCAGCTTTGCAACAGAAGCTGTAATTTTACCTTATTTCCACAGTATTTTTTAGATATTTGTCTGCGGGCTAATTATTTTTTTTTATGCTAAAGAACAAGACAAAATTAATTATCCTCTTCACCTCTGCTATCTCTTTACTTTTATTCTTTTAATCCATCACCTGGTTGCCAGGGAATCAAATCTCATCAGTCAACATTTTATAATTCCATTTTAAGAAATACAATCACTTCAACTTGAGACAGCATTTTAAGTCACTGAAGTATTTCCTTGGAAATTGTTCCAGGAGATAAAGTCATCTTAATCCAGTCTTACAATCTACACTTGGAATAGAACAGATTAAATGTAAATAATTACTGAAATGTTGCCTTCATTCTGCGCAGTGTGTCCTGAATTTTTCGAGAATGTTTTTCTGCTGGTATCTGATGGAAGTTGGCACAGTTGTCAGCTGCCAAGGCAGAAATGTCTGCATCTTTAAAATGAGTTATTCTTTGTCTGAGGTAGGACTGGAGCTTTAAGTCGGGTGTAAATGTATACGGATTCTCTTGAAAGGCATGAACTTGGCTCACAACTTTTGCAATATTTCTTGAAAGAGAATATGGTAAAAAAGATTAGTTTGTTTTGCTGATGATAAAAAAAAAAACAACACAACAAAAAAGCATCCCAAAAGTCGGAATTTAAAGGAAAGTCCAAGTATCGAACATTCTTTTCTATAGTATGTGTTCCTTTAGTTAGATGTCAAAAAGATTGAAACTATGAACACTGCTAACTGTGAAATGCTGCATTAGCTCTCATTACCCCATGAGACAATATTCTGTTTTAAAAAGTTAGGTGACATACATACATAGTTAAAATAATTACCTAAGTTTAGTCCACTTGTGAGCTCCATTTGTCATTGTGAATCCTCCAGTTTCAAGTTGTTGGACATGCATAGCCAGAACATGGGCTGATGGAATTGTTGGAAGTGTTTTGAATCTCTCTCCTTTCATCAGGCACAAGCTATCACTTTTTAAAAACACCTAGTTTAAAAATGCACACAAATAAATCTTACATTAAGTATTGGAGCAGGTTTTAAAAGAAGTTTTCAATTACATTTGTTTAGCACTATGTATTTATTTGTAATGAATTTTAAGTTTTGGCGTTGAAGACACTACTATGAATTAATCTGATGGCAAACATTTTAAAGTACAGAAATAAAGTAAGTAACTTTAATAAAAAGATAATTCATATATAATTTTTAATTGTTCTAAATCACAGCCATATTTATATTTTAGAACTTCAATTTATGATTTAAAAATTGATAGATCAATAAAATAGTGTCTGTGATTCAACAAATATTTAATATTTTTCAAAACAGATTACAGCCACAAAGCTCCTGCAGAAAGGTGTATCTAATGTCCTAGCTTGCTCTGAAATGACTTTCTTTATTGTTAGTCACAGAGGATACATTTTTGAGAAATACTGAGATGGTAATTAATGTAAGATCTCAGATTAAGAGTCAACAATTTTAAATAAAATTAAAATCTCCTTCATAATACAAGACAATAATTATGGCTTCTATCCTGCAGAGGCACCCATGTAAGCAGATCTTGCGTCTCATCCAGCCCCAAAGAAGTATTTCTACATTAAAGACTTTATACTATACCTCAACAGCCTTGAGTTCCTCCATTATTTCAGCTACTTTTGCAGGTAAAATTTTCCAGGCCTTACAATAAAACAAAATATATTTTTGTTTTTCACATTAATTTCCATATTGGAACAGGGTTATGTTAAGCAAAACAGTTACAGAACAGAGTCCCAAACTTACTGGTAACTGTCGTACAATAAGATTTTCCAAGCCTGCTAGGATTTGCATTGCAGTAGCAAAATTTCTTTGTTCATAGCAGCATTTTGCTATAAGAAGAAATTTTGACAACAAGCTCACCTGCAGCTGAAAAAGAATACATTAGGATATACTGTATATATAAAAAGATAAGATAGATACGCTAAATATATACAGTGAATCTACATAATAAAATTAAATGAGAACAAAGAGAGATGCATTTACTTTTTGAATTTGATATAAAAATTGTTGACTCTAGTAACACTTTTCTCCAACACAAAGTTTTCCCTTTTCTGTCACTGAGGTGTCCTTGTTGAAGTCTGACATTTATCCTCCTCAGACAACCCATTTCTTACATTCTATTATGTTTTGCCATTGCTACTACAAAACATCCAGGACCCTCCTTGTGATCAAAAACCAAATTGTTAACTGCTCACTCATAGATGAGTTTCAGAATACTGCTTGCAACTTTGCTACACAGTGACTAATATACAATAACAAATAACCATTTAATAATTAATTATAAGATAGAACAATCAAGAACCTTAGACGTGTGACATGTTACAATTTCAGCAGCAATCCAGGTGCTGATACTGTCTGCATTTCTTAATAATTGTAGAAGGTACTGGTCTTGTGTGCACTTCGACAGAAAAAGATTACAGACTTTAAGTGAAACTGTCTCAGTAGATACAGCTCTATGGAGAGAATGGAAAAAATAAGCAAAAATAATTCATGCTGACTTTGGATTTTCAAAGAAAATCTTGACTGTGAAGATGTAAATTTCTAACCATTTAAAAAAAATTTGCAGTGCTTCATTTGATAACCTTTTCAAAGTATACAGTACACTGTGTTACTTTTTCTTCCTTATAATTACAATATAACTATGTGCAATTACAAGACAGGCGTATGCAGTATACATTTCTGTACATAAAGACACTTCCACCACTTGCTATTGAATAAAACAAGCCATCCAATCTGACAAAATAACAGCCAGAAATTCAAACTCATTGAAACTGCAGCCACCTAAGAAATCGACCCTGATACCTGGTGGCACCACACAATTTGTTTCCCATGCCTGAAGCCCAAATCGGGATCAACCAGGTTAGTTAGCCCCCTGCCATATAAGAACCTGTAAAAGATGAGCTGCTTTAGGTGTTCATTCCCTATCCTTGGACAGAAAAGTCTACTACAGGTAGTACAATTAAGAAGTACTAATTAGAAGCTGGGGCTGTTTAGTCTGGGGAAGAGGAGGCTGAGGGGAGACCTTATCACTCTTTACAAATACCTGAAAGGAGGTTGTAGTGAGAGTGGGGTTGGTCTCTTCTCACTGGTGACTGATGACAGGACAAGAGGAAATGGGCTCAAGTTGCATCAGGGGAGATTTAGGTTGGATATCAGAAAAAACTTCTTTACAGAAGGGGTTGGTAGGCACTGGAACAGGCTCCCCAGGAAGGTGGTTGAGTCACCATCCCTGAATGTGTTTAAAAGTCGTCTGGATGTGGTGCTTGGGGACATGGTTTAGCAGTGGGTCATCAGAAATAGGGTAATAGGGTTAGGATAAGGTTGGACTTGATGATCTTGAAGGTCTTTTCCAACCTGAACAATTCTATGATTCTATGAAGTTAGCTGAATCCACTGAGAATGTAAGAGGTAGACCATAATAAAATATAATGAGGTCCACATGGCTGGATGAAAACATTGATTATTGCTGAGCAAGTAATTTAAATAGGTTGGTAACCACTCTTAACAACTATAGGAAAGTTCTTATCTATCTGTGAATACTGATGCTTCATCTGCCAAACAGTACAAGATGAACACTGCTCAGAGAGGTTGTGGAGTCTCAATCCACGTTCAGAACCAAATTGCACGTGATCCTGGGCAACCTGCTCTAGTTGACCTTGCTCAAAGCAGGGGGGTTGGAATACATTATCTTGAGAGGTCTTTTCCAACCCCATCTATTCTGTAATGGTAATTGAGATTTTATACAAATACAGACTGGCATTATCAAGTAGCCTGTTTCAGAAACCATTACAATTCTTTCTCACAAAAATAAAAAGTCTGAAGCAACCCCTCCCCCAACAAAAGTCTTCAGAAATTTTTTGGCCGAACCCCCTTCAGATTTCAAAGAAATCACCTTGCAAATGTGACCTACCACATACATGCACAGGTACATATACATACACATGCATAAAATATCCTGAAAATAATAAAAAAATGTAAACAGACTATCCAGTCTAGGGCAGTTAAAATAAACAACTTACTTTTGGAGAGCAACACATTTGTCTTTAACACCAAGTGCTCTTGAATTTAGAAAGTGTACTGGATGACATTTTTTAAATACTTCCTAAACAAAAAGAGCAAGATATATCTGTTGTTAGATCTAGCAGTTCTTCCAAAATGCTCAGGGATAAAAAATGACAGAGGTTCCTCCCTGTCTACCTCCAGCAAATTTATCAAAGAGATCATAGACTAAGAACAGAATTAGACATTCTAAATTTTTACTGCAGAGATTTAAAGAGAAAACCAGATTATTTTAGATTATTTTAATTCAAAGTTTTATGAAGTAGTATGAAATAAGCTTGAAATAGGGTTGAGAAATGGTAGAGAAAGGAGGCTGACTATAAAGTACGATTATAGATATTATTTGTATTTCCAAGTAAACCTAGTTCTTTGTACCTGTTGCAGTAATGTCAGCTGACAACAAAGTTCTTGTGCACTGTATTCTATCAAGAGATATGGTCCCACTTCATCTGCTTTAGCAAAGGAGACTGGAAATTCTTCTGTAAAACTGTTATAGCATGGCTTTGGCAAAACTGATGAAATAGTGTACAGTCGCTCTTTCTGATGTTGTGCGATTGGTCCCATACCTTTGGAAAGTTTCCAGCTGAAGTTCTGTAGGAAAAAAAAATATGTAAAGCTACAACTTCTCTAAAGTAAACATTATGTCTCCCCTTGATTTAACTTTCTGAAATGTTTTGTTAGAGAAACACCTTTGTGGATGCAAAGCTCTTCAGCTCTTCAAGGTTAGCCCAGACACTAATTGGTTTATTCAACATTGCTATTTTAAGCTAATGTAATACACCCCGTTGATGAGTCTGAGCAGGAGGTTATCAGATCTCAATCAACAATAACAAATTCTGCATGTTCAAGTTTGCTGCCATAAAACAGTTTATATTCTGAAGTTTCATATTTTGTTTTACTTGTTACTGTCTCTTACTATTTCTTGTACCCTTTTTGCTTAGAATCAGACAGCCTTTTCCAAATAAATACTTGTTTTTTTTCCATTCTTTTCCCTTTTCCACCACCCAGTATCATTATGATGCAATGACCAGAAAAGAAGTCCATGTTTTCTCTATTCTGCTTGCCCTTTATTGTTTCAATCCCCGTAAGACCCTATGGAATTCTGCACCTTTATGAAGAGGCTGATTCTAAATTCAGCTTGCATGTTATCAATACATTTTACTTCCACATGTCATTTTGGTTACTCTGTAGAGAGAACTTTTTTCAGGAAAAGCCTACAGTTTGCTCCAGTTTCTGGGGTTACTTTTCACTAGCACACTATATGAACCAGTAGATACAGGCAAAAGTTCAGAAGAGTTTTTGCAACAAGCTTTGAAATTCTAGCAGGAAACCCCTCATCCCCCACTGTTTTCAGATATTTATAGACTTACAAAGATATAAGCCTAATAAAAAGGATTAATGTTTGACAAGGGAGACCTGTTTCCTAGTAACTATGAGTCACATGTTAGTATCACGGATGAAGAGTTCAACTCCTCTCAAAATTTTTATTATCTCATCTAATGTTACTGAAACAGTTGACAGGGTAAAATTAAGCCTTAAGATGACTTCCACAATTATAGAACTGTTTAAGCTTTGATACCTTCAAAAGAACATTTTAAATGCAGCTACATAAATTTTACTAAATCAGGGTGTAGATGCTAAGCTGGATACTCTAGTTTTGTCTGAAAAGAATATATGGAAATGTGCTCCATATACTGTAGTTTGAAGAAAAGACATGCCTTTCTGGAATCATCTTCTGAGAGCTTTTTACATAAAGAATGTAATGTTTTTCTGTCCTCCTCGCCCTCATCTTCACATTTGTCCATGTTGGAGCACTGATGAGCACTGCCACTTCCCCTGGCAGAAGCATCCTCAAGCAATGACAACAAGCGCTCCCCATAGCCATTTAATGGAGCAACCTGTCAATGCAAAACAGGTTAAAAGAATATTGAACTCCATTTCCCATGAATGATAAGCAATACACAATATAGCTCAATATCTTTATTAATGACCTAGATGAGGGGATAGAGTGCTTCCTAAGTAAGTTTGCAGATGACACTAAACTGGGGGGAAGTGTTGACTCGCTTGAGGGTAGGAAGGCTCTGCAGAGAGACCTGGACAGGCTGGATTGATGGGCCGAGGCCAATTGTTGGCTTGGAAAGCTCCACAGTGGAGAAGGACCTGGGGGTGCTGGTTGACAGCCGACTTAACATGAGCCAGCAGTGTGCCCAGGTGGCCAAGAAGGCCAATGGCATCCTGGCCTGTGTCAGGAACAGTGTGGCCAGCAGGAGTAGAGAGGTGATTGTGCCCCTGTAACTCCCCATTGGTGAGTCCACACCTCAAGTACTGTGTGCAGTTGTGGGCCCCTCACTACAAGAAGGATGTCGAGTTGCTGGAGCATGTCCAGAGAAGAGCTACCAGGCTGGTGAAAGGTCTGGAGAGTAAGTCCTATGAGGAGAGGCTGAGGGAACTGGGATTGTTTAGTTTGAGGAAGAGGAGGCTAAGGGGAGAGCTCATTGCTCTCTACAACTACCTGAAAGGAGGTTGTAGGGAAGTGGGAGTTGGCCTCTTCTCCCAAGTGAATAATGACAGGATGAGAGGGAATGACCTGAAGTTGCGCCAGGGGAGGTTTAGGCTGGATATTAGCAAGAATTTCTTTACCGAGAGAGTGGTCAGACACTGGAAACAGCTGCCCAGAGAGGTGGTGGAGTCACCATCCCTGGAAGTGTTTAAAAGAAATACAGATATAGTGCTTAGGGACATGATTTAAGCACTGAACGGGTAGATTAGGTTATGGCAGGTGGATTTAGGTTACGATCGGACTTGATGATCTTCAAGGTCCTTTCCAAACAGGATGATTTTGTGATTCTATGATTAGTTGTAAGATTCATTTCTGTCCAAAACCAGACTGATTGAACATAGCTGTCAAATACAGCATTATTTTTCTTTTACTTTAATTGTAATTAGGACATTTTTTTGTAATAGCGATCTTACATATACCACAACTGACTTCAACTGCTTATTTTTTTTCTTAAAGGTTCTACTGAAATTCTGACTCACCTTGGAAGAAATAAATTCTTTTAGGGTACAAAAAAGATCAGTATTTGTTGCAAAGTCTACACTGTAGCAGTCTTCAATCCAAGCCTGAAGGATGTAGAAACTGCGGTTACATATTTTGGTAAGTGATGTGGAAGGATCCAGGCTTGCACTGGTGAGAAGAAAAAGGCACTTCTTTCACCAAAATTGACATCCAATTCCAATTTAAAAATAAGTGTTGAAATAACCACAAGTATTATTTGGTATTGACTGTACTATCTTAAATTACTACATTTCATGTCTCTAGAATCCATGGCTCTATGGAAACAAAGCTGTGGGTGTACTTACAATCCATCACTGAACAACTGGAAAATGTAAGACTCAATATTCAGGGGAAAAAAAGAAGTAAGCACTTGCTCTAGTTTCACTCTTACTCGTCAAGAGAGTCTTACAAAAACAAACATCAAAAATCAATTTAATTAAGTGGTTCTTTTCAAAAACAGCTATTTGCCATTGGGGGAAAAGTGCTCTGGTAATATTTTTCACAGGAAATTACTGTACCTGGATAAAGTGCTGCTGATTCTATCAAGAAGAAACTTCAAAAATTCTTCTTGTGTGCAGAAATAGCGAAATGTGTAAAGAAACTGCTGTAAATAACCTTCTAAAAACGCATTTCTGTGAAGGACAAGAAAAACTTCAGAAAAGCCAGAATACAATTTCTTACTGCATTAGAGTACAGCAAGAGCAAAACAATCCTCAAAATATCAAGAACTGGCAGAGATTTTAGATTCTCAAGCTCTACATAAAACCTTGGTTCCTTTTTATTTTATTTTTTGCACATCAAATGCTGTGATTGCCAACACTGAGAGCATAATGTGTTGAAAAAAAAAATTCTCTCCTTGCAATTGTATGAAGAACCACAGGACAGTTCTATTATTATCAGAAGTTATATTCTAAACAGTATGGAAGAACACAATTATCTTTTTTTTCTATTCTCTCACACGATGTTGCTTTAGAAGATTTTTATTATAATAACAGCACAAGAAGTAGATACTTTAAGCAAGAAAATATTTCCTGTAGCTCTTGCTAGAGCAGTAGTTGCTTTAACAACAGAATATACTTATTATACACACATTAAAGATGAGTGTTTTATTTTTTTAGCTATATACACACACATTCTCAAGGTCTTAACACAGGCTAATTGTCATGTCTCTCTGATGGCTTAATGGCTAACCATGAAAGTTTGGGTTTGATGAACGTGAAAGCTCTGATTCCAAAACGATTTGAACACTGTGCAAACATAATAACTACCAGGAAAAACGGCACTGAGGATAAATAACGAGGTCTCAGAGTCATGATGAGCTGGGCAAAGCAGCCAGGAGGAAGTTGCTCCCTCTACAGTGGCACAAGGCTGACGGTCTCTCTCAGGCAGTTTCCATCCATCATACTGTTATGTCTCAGGTACATTAAAACAACCCTGTACTAACCCTAGCTGAACATTAAAGGACATCTTTGTCCCCATTTAAGCCCTGAGGTAAGCTAGCACCTTGATCAGTTCCCAAGAACTGGGGCAATAACCCGTAACACAGAATCTATGTGTTTTCACATCCAGATCTGATTGATTAAGAATTATCAAAGTACATGTTCTAAAGAATTGTTATACTGCTGACAGTCAAAAAGTCTTGGTTCCATGGCAATTATCAGAGCAAAACCTCAAAGAAGTAAAGGATAAAAAAGTTTAAAGTTATTAGGTTTTGATTTATTATAAAATGTTTTGCGTTTTAATCAAATCCAAACTTAGTGGTTTGGCTTATTTCTTATCACTGTCTTTCCCCATTTCCATGCCCATTTCTGTAAATAACTGTTCACAGAAATAACATTAAACCCAATACAAGAAAGGAGAATTTATGGAATGCTAAGTAACTAGGATTTATCACTGAAATTACTCTTTCCTGAACTAACAACTATGCCTCAACCCACTCTTAATTAATGATGTGCAAAATATATTATACCTAGAATATAAGTAAGCCATTAAACCAAGTGGTGTACCAGCCTGCAGAACTCTTCTTCCATTTTGATTATGACATGGGTGTTTCTCTGTGTTATAGTAAAGAAGCAATGATGACTCATCAGGTGCCACATCCACAGTGTCAGCTCTCCTGTTGGGAATGACTGTAGGCAGCACACAGGATTCCACACCCCACTGCTCTGCATACATGATCTGCTCAAAGATGCAAGGCCATGAAAAAACAAAATGTAGGAAAATAAAGAGGAAAATCCACACAAAATGCAGTCAATTTAAAGCCAAATTGCATTTCAGACAATTGCTTTTTTAACAATACTAGTAACAATTACCTTCTTTGAACAATTCTTTTAGATCCCACTTGATTTGGCACTTTGACTCAAAACATTTTACATTTCATATAACGACTTGAGCAGCCAACTAGACTGATGTAGCAATGAAATGAAAAATGAAACACAAGCAAAATAAAGTCTGACTTGCCTGCATATATTTCTTCACCAGTTCAAGAAACTGCACTTTTGATTTCATCTCCTGTAGCTGTCCTCTCAATTTGGGTAACACAGATTTAGTTTCAGGACCTTTAGATTTAAAACACACAGCATGAGAACATCAATTATTCTGATGTACAGAAAAAAATCCTTAAAAGTGCTGTGCACCTACTTAACTACTGGCAAATTCCTGTAATCTTACCTTTGGTGCTTCTTTCTTTCTGCAATAGTTTCTGGTAAAACTTTATAGTCTTTCTGTAATTTTTTGTCTCCATCATTAGCAATTGTTCTAGTTCCTATTTAAAGACAAAAAAGGATTCTGATCTGAACAGTAAATGCAAGCTTCTAGTAGGAAACTAAGTTTTAGATGAAAAAATTTTATATGAAAAAAAGAATATCCAAACAGACAAGAATACATTACTTGGATAAGAAAGTATTACTAATATAATTACTATATTACTAGGAAAAACTACCTTTCACAGCTGTGCTTGCAGGCAAGGTACAGCAGGCATCACCTGTCCCCAAAAAAGCATTAGTTATGTCACAGTTCAGCAGCTGCTTTGCATATTATGAAACCCCATTGAAATTTGTCTGATTCTGTTTATATAAATATGCCTTTAGTTATAGTTGCACTTAAGGAGTTGTTCTCAAGGACATTTTTTAAAGTTACACTCAGAGGTAACCCAGGATTAAAAGTGATGAGTTTTGAAGTCAGTGCAGACCCCAGAAATGCTCTGTTAAGCAGCTGCAGTTTTTGCAGCAAGAACTGAATGTTTGACTGAAAGCAATGGTTTCCAAACAAGTGTAATTACATTATGTTATACAGCCAAGTCAGAAGGCAGACAGCAGAGATGCTCTATAAATAAAGGACATATTAATGTTGAAGTTCAGCTTACATATTTTATATTTATACATTTTACATCATTGAAAAAATAAACTAAACTTCTGTAGAATTGTCTAACTTAATCAATGCATACAAACAAAAGTATATTGGTCTTCTCACAATAATATCAAATTAAATTTAAACATTTATATTTGTTTGCATACCAAAGGTTTCATTATTTTACCAACCAATGAAAATGAGGCATCCACTTTGGGTTCAGCTTCTTATTATGAAACAATAAACATGATGTGTGATGTTTTATAAAGCAGTGGCTTTTGCACTTGGGTCCTAACCTAACTACCAGTGACCCAGTTACATGAAACAGCATTTTAAATGGAGTAAGTTCACTGAATGCAGCAGACAGAACTCCCACAAGCACAGCGATCTGAAAACACACAGCTCAGAGCTAAAAAATCAAACAACAGATTGGTAAATAGGTTACCTTTAATGGGATGGACCTACTAGAAATTACTTTGAGTTTAGGAAAAACCTGTCGCTGTTCTTCTGAAAAGCTCAAAAGGTTTAACAACACAGTTCATTAGCAGCAAGAGTCACAAAAGCCCTGTGGATTTTTAAAAGTCTCACCACTATACTGGTGTCACATAGGGAATAGTGAAAGCACAGAAAAGCTCTTCTCCAGATTCTGAATTGGAAATTGCTTGCTTTTATTTAAAGGTTTGGTTTTGTTTCATCACTTAAAGTGAAACCAGGTTGATTAAGAGATTATGAACACGGAAAGGGAATCAGAAAAAGTGGTCATTTTCTGATGTTTGAAATCTGATGGACAGAAGTGGTTTGTCCCCTAGATAACTTCAGGTGAGTAGCAATTAGCAAATCCCATTCTATTCCACATCTTTCATTACAGGTAGGTCCAGAATATAAGCATTTTTGATGAAACTATTCAATTGTTCTGCTCTCTCTGAAGTACATTTAATCTGTCAGGACACTCTTCTATAGATCATACACCTTAGTCTACGAAACAAAGTAATGATAGAGTGACTTCGCTTACTTGGGAAAATTGCAAATTCCAATCTGTCCTTGAAGCGTAAGTTTTTTCAGTGCTGAAGGGTGGCTCCACCAATGGATGCAGAATATTGACAGAAGGGAAAGGAAAAGATAAAAGGAACAGGAAAGGGAAAACAGTGGCGAGAATATGTAAAATTTGTGCTAGAAACTTCCTGGTCACAGCTTGTGTGCACTGAACTTTGCTGGAGACTTTTACTTGTAAGTATCTTATGAGATCTGGAGGATAACTGAAACCTAGTGCAGGCAAAGAGGACATTGCCCTGGAGAAATTGAAGCCCTGGCAGCTGCCTTCCCTTCTTCTTCCCAAGCTGCAAGAACTTGGCTTGGTTTGCCTGAATGTACCCTATATCAGGGTGTAAAATCAGCAGCTCCTGGACTAGAGGTGATGTGAGGCAGGGGACATACACTTGATTGACTAGGGACTACTCTAAATGTAGATTAACCTTTGTTGACCTTAAAAACTGCAATTAACTATCTGATAAGCACCTACACAGTAAGGCGTTAATTATGATGACACTTGAAAGTGTCACCTTTATCCATAAATATCTTAATTTTTATGCTATTTCAAAACACAGCTAATACCTAGATTAATCCTATTGTTAATATTGTTAATCACATAACAAACATTTTACTTTTTCTATTGTATTAAACCACAACCTATCTAAGGTTACCCAATATTTACAGGTTCCAGTAGAAAAATAGTAGTTATTTATTGTTATGGCAGAATATTTATTCTGTCATAAATATAATTATATGTTCTGGCACTCAGAGCTTCTCAGAACCTGCATGTTCTCAAATCTACTTATAAAATTATGAATATAATATATAAATACATAATTAAAAAATGAAATAAATTTAAATGCATTTAGTTTATGAAGGTGAAAAAAGAAACGTTTGGAACATATTAATATTTTAATTGGAGAGACAGGTGTATTAATGAGATGTATGCCTGCAAAACACTAAATTGTTCTGTGGCTAGACTCTCATTCAGGACTCAGTTCCAGCTGCAGACTAGACTTGAACTGACCAAGCAGACTTATCTCTGTGAAAGGACAGTGTTAAGATAAATGTAGTCAAGCTATCTTTAAACATTCACTCTTTGAAACAGCATCCCCTAAACACTGCTTTAGCACACTTTACCTTAAAGCTGTATAATCAACTCAACGTTACTGCTGCCTTTAAAAAAAAAAAAAATCTGACACCTGGGGCAAAAAGTAGGTTGATCTAAACCTTGCCAGACACTGAAAACTAGACTACAGATAATCAAAGAACTGGTTTCTGAAATAAAACTGGTTAACAGAAGATTTCAGTAAGGAAGGATAGGGTGAAGACAAACAGCTCTACCTTGCAAGAGAGACTGAACTTTCTTCCAGCAATTCAAACCACCACTCTGATTGGAACAGACACTTCCAAAGCCTTCCTTTGGAATTTCTAATCTGCTTGGAGTGGATAAGGGATGTGTGTTTTCTCCACTAGATGTTACAGTGTGAAGTTGGGTAACTTTTAACTCTTTTGAGCTTCTACTCATACTGTTTTTCATATGGAGATTATTGTATTTTCTCAGTGTTTTGGTTCAGACAGTGCATAATTCCTTTGACATTTCCACAGCTCTTATTCATTGTTTACACATTAACAGTGTTAACACTTAATAAATGCCAGCAATAAACAAGCACAATTATTTTCTAAATATGTACACCAAGTATAATATATACAAATATTCATACTATCAACTAAAACTAGCTGAAAACAGTTTGCTGTACAAATACAGCTGTTAGCTATGCCAAAGTACAATACACCAGGACTCCTAGGTGTTAAATGCTACCCCTATCAACAGTACCAGCAACATCTATATTGCTCAAAATGAGATTTAAACTAGTCTTTGTCATCTGCTGGTATAGGGATTAAAATGATGCTATACATTTTTACAGTTGTTTGGTTTGATGAATCGGGCAGCAAAGAGACAGGAGAGAGAAGCTGGGTAGAGCTGCTCTTCAACTACGTGTTGGTAATTGATTGTCTTACAGTTAAGGATCATTGTCCACTGACTGCTGCAACAGCAGAAAAACAGATTTCGGTTTCTTATTATTCCTTGTATTTCTTATATATCTTTGCCAGTTAAAACTCACTTCATTTAAACAATATTGCTAATAGTTTATTTCAGAAATTGTAATAACTGATGGACTTGGGAAAAAGAGCAGGATTTTAGAAAGGTCTTCTTAAATGTTCTTCTTTAATGCTGCTATTGAAGCATTACGATTCTGTAAGTTTTTATTTTCAACACATTTGGAAGAAGCTGGGTTTCACTAAATGACCTTCTGTTGTAGTAACACCAGCAGAAAGATTAAAGTTGCTGATGTTATGGTTGTGAAAAAATAAAAATAATAATGAGACAAAAGCATAACTGGTATTTTCAACTATTGTCTGTTGAATTTGTACTTACAAGACACTTAAAAAGCATTTTTAATAAAACCTATGAAATAATATTTAGTGCAATATTATTAAAAATATCTTTTTAAGGTTATATACCTGAATATTCTAGTATACCAAGATTTTAGATAAACAGTACAACTGAGAATATATGCACCTGCACATACATGTGTTTTAGTGAAAATTAACCTTTCTTTCGCAATGTATTTAAAACAGTTCTATGCTATAAAAGGGTATCTAATCATCTATAAATTGAGTTTGACTTCACGATTGAAGATGACAGTTTATACTTGTATTCCTTATAACTTGGACACAACAGGATCTCACAAATTAGGAAGACTATTTATGTAAGATACCAAGCTTCTGTAGTCTCCAAACAATTATTCTTGTTTGTGCACCTGGCCCCCTACGTGGTCCAGATCACATACATTATTTCTGCATTACTAAGGCAGAATAAGATTAGATTCTCATTTTTGTCCAGGTATTAACATTTCACACTGATTCTAGATAACACAAGAAAGATTAGCTCACTTATCCTCATAGTAGTAGGTATCTTTTTCAGCTTTTGCAATCCATGTTCTCTTGTGCTCTAAATTAATTTTTACTAATAGCTAAACTGAATGAATTGCACTTTGTATCAATACTGATCTTCCCCCAGTGGAATGTAAGGGGTAGGAACACAACATAATTTTCTACAGAGGTACCTCATGTCTATATTCCCTCCAGCCTCTTGTATGATTGTTGGGTTAGCCAAGTTCATAGGCATTAATACAAATAGTAGCAATGTATATTGGTATGCATTAATTTCATAAGCAAATTCCAAAGCAGAGTGTAAACACCACAGTGCTTCTTGCTCCGTTTTTGTTGTATGCCTGTTGAATAGAGAAAACAATTGCCAAGTGCTCAGAAGATAGCTTAGCTCAAAAGAATTAAATTGCTGAGTAGTCTGTAAAAATTTCAAAGTAAAAAAGGCTTGAAACAGAAAAATCTATTGAGATGCTTATGAGAACTCCTTACTCATGAAAATATGTTCTTCAGTCAATTAGTTCTTCTCATAAAGGAGATTACACAAGTCCAGTTTTTTGCTACCTGGCTGCTTACACAGGATTAAACAGCCCTATAGGATTAGGAACAGGCATTTTTGAGTAGATACAAATTTTTGAGTGTTAGTCCAGAAAACTTATTTTTTAATTTTAATTTTTTTATTTAAAAAACCCCACAACAACAGTAGCTGAAGTTTCTCATGCCTTTTTCTCCTATAGACTTCCACTTGAACATTAAGGAAGTAAAAAAATCCTCAATGATTCAGGCTTTAACTTGTGTAATAACATAAAAATAGGTTTTAATGAAAGCTGAAGTGAGGTCACAGTGCTTCACAAAAAAATAATGTAAATAGACCCATTGAGATTTAAACTGGCTACCTGTAAACAAATAAAGTCTATAATGCTTTCTCAGCTGTTCAGTTCTACTTTGCAATGCTCACTTTAAAATAAAGTAACAAATTCAACTAACTGCCCATAGTAAGGAAATCCAGAAGAGCAGTGCAACTCCTGCTTCACCTTTATTAAACACATATCTGAAAGAAACAATAACGATACACAAACTAGACAACTAACCATTCTCAGGAGCACAAAAGAATTCCAGGTGTCCCATACTAATAAGTCTTGCAGTGTTAATAACTCATTTACTTCCACTTTACCATTTTGTTCCCATGAATCCAGCTCTGACTACACAGATTTCTACAGTTTCATGTATTATCCTTTACTCTGTGGCTTTGGACTTGAAATATTTCCAAAAATATTTTCAAACTGAAGCTTGCATAGCCAGATGCACAAATGTAAAAATTAAGAAAATGTGATGAATATGATTTTTAAGGCAATGGGAGACCTTGCTAACCTAAAACAACCCCCTTACCCATGCTTGCCCCATGCCCCCAAGCTGCTTACAAGGGACAAGGCTGTACTCATCATGACGATGAGCCATCTCCAAGGGAAGATGTGAGCAAACAACTGCCATTCTGCTGGCAAACAGTGAGAAACTATCAGGAAATTAACCATGATGAAGAAAAATGGCTCAGAGCACATGACAGGGAGGACTCTCTTGAGAGCCTGCAACACACAACAGTCACAGCCATTCTTAGGTCTTCTCTAGAATATTACCACTGTGGGGTTGGTGCACATAGCAGATGGTACTTATCTGGTCAACTTCAGCAAAAGTTTTAGTTCAGTGGTTACCAATTTCATGTCAGTGCTCTTTATTTTGGACTTCTACCCTTACCCTGCTGTATTGATAAGACATCATGCATTTTGAGGAATTTAAAATGCTTAATAGTCAATATTTAAAAAAAGAAAGGAGGTTTCAACTCGCTACAACACAATAAATATTATCATACTTTTAACCAGCAAGTAAAGAGGTTTCTTAATGATTTTAAATCAATGTACTCACCACTTTTTTAGCATCTATATTTTGTGACTCACTTGATTTCTGCTTTCCAAGGTTTTTCATGTAACTATGAACTTCTGAATCAAAACATTCAGCTCCATAAAATGCACTGCTCCAACCAGGACTACAGCTATGAAAGTCAAGTAGATTTGGAGACACAAGGTAGCTGTTTCCAGCTATCTTTATTACGGTCTCTTCCTGTGGCTTTATATTTTCTTCTGCAAAGCCTGGACCAATACAACAGCCATTGCTTTGTAAACATTGCCCTTTTTTTTCTATAGAGATACCATTCTGCAGCCTCAATTCTTTTTGGAAATTATCCGAAGGTGACTCATCAAAATCCATTTCAGCTAATGATGTATTTATCATAGATTCAGCCTTCACATCAGAGGTTGCTTCTCCTTCTCCTAAGGAGAGTGTATGGGGGGAAAGAAATAATGGTCATGTGCTGTGATGCATGCTTGGTTGAACTTAAACACTACACATACAAAATACAGTTATGAGACTACCTATGCCCTCTAACAGTAGTGCTGGATGCTTATTTCAACTCTGTGCTTTCTTTTTCTCAACAACACGTTGTAAAATGATAAAGGTTAAAGACATTTCAGAACTATTAAGCTTTGGTCAAGACATTTCTGAAAATTACAAAAAATTGTTCTGTGCATACACAAAAAGCATTTAACTAAAGCATAGTACAGAAGCTTTAAAACAAAAGTTAAATATGTCAGACCTGTGTCATGCATTAGCAAGAGGCTTAGCTCTTGAGGTTTTTTCCATCTGTAAGTCTTGAAGATTTTATTCCATACATAGAGGGCAAGAATACTTGATACAGCCAGAGGGGACACAGATGATAAACTTCTGCTCCTACAGGACTCACTCCCTTGAGCTATGGTGGGATTTCTTTGCAGTTACAACGGCTACTACCAACCTTGAGGGACTGAGGCGACAGTCAAAGGTTGGGATGATGCTGACAGGAGCTTTTACACCTGTCATAAGTCTCCTTTTCACTTGAGCAACATTTCATTGCTCAGACATGCCACCTTGGAGTCAAATGGACCTAAATTACTGGTGCAAAGATCCCACATAACCCATGGGAAAATTTAACTGTAGTCATTCTGAGACAAAATGGAATACTATAACACAATGAAAGTAGCCAAGTGCAAACTTATGAATTTGTGTTTTGCCAGAAAAGTTAACAATATAGGGGTATAAGCTGTCGTATAAATAAAGCACAGTTTAACTCTGCTCAAAACAGAGAAGTAACTAGGTTTAAATGCTGAAACTTTCCTGAACTATCTTAAAAAAAAGAATAAATACTGATACACCACCAATCAAATACAACTTGTCCATGAAACCTTCAATCACAAAGTATTCCAGGAAAAACGCAAAACCCACACTGAAGTACAAATAAACAATCCACTAATATAACCTCAGTGACTGCCCTGAGATGGTTTCCTGTAACCAAGTTTCTGATCAAAAGGCTAAACAGTCTTGATTATAAAAGAATTTGACTCACTGTTCATTTTACTATCTATCTTTAAAAACGTACTTCAGTGGATAGAATAGGGAAGAGGAATTCCTAGGAAAGAGGTAAAGACTATTCTTTTTTTATCTGTTTTTGAAAATCCTGTTGATGAATAGTTAAAAATGCCCATTTAAATCTAAAAGCAATTCACTTTCTATATTTCTGTGCAATTCTCTTCCTCAGAATTTGTAAATAATTTTACTGAAAATACATTTAATACATTTTATTCTACTGCCTAGTTTTGTTTCAGTTCCAACAAGTGAACGACGAAGGACCACAACTGTTGCACAGTCATCCTTCAATCAGTCCTCAGCTTCTTCAGTAACACCTAAGGAGTCATAAGCATTTTCTAAAGTTCACCTCTCTGCCTAGCTAAGCTTGCTATGTTGCATGGAGCTGACTCACTATGACTGTCTCCCTTTCCTTTCCCTTCCCTTCCCCTACTTCAAAGCATGCCACTAGAACATCTCCGGGATGAACACAAGAAAACCAAAAGGTAGCAGTTAGGATTTTGGGAGTTTTTTGACAGACACATCTGTGTACATAAAAGTAAGTAAAAGTAAATGATACAGGCATCCCACTCACCGACATCTGGCCATATGTAAGCTTAATAGAAAAGACAATGGGTCCCCAGGGCATTGGTAATTTTCAGATTTACTGATAATGTTCAGAAGTGCTAAGGTGTTTTCCTGAAGACACACACTCAAAATGCTAATCTCTCAAAACCTGTGTCACTGATAAGACTCCTAGCACACACAAAGGTCTAGAAACATGAATTCCCTTCTCACCCTCTGCCTGATCACTGCTTGCCAAAAAGCAATCAGATTTCTTCAGATCTTGGAATGTCATACCACACTTTGAATCCTCTGCCTCAGTTGTGCTGGAAATACAAGATGACAAGGAAAAAATAATGTTACATATACTTTTATATTTACATCGGTAAAATGAGATCTGACAATTGACTCTACCATGTATGTGAAGGGCTTCATAGCATTTATCAATCTCTTGAAGTTTGCATGTTCAGCTTCAATTGTTATTTTACAAAGAAAAAAAAAGTTTAAATGGACATTAAAGCACACTGAGGCAGATTTTCCATTACAGAACTTGGCAAAATTACAACAGGAAGTATCAGAACAGATACAAACAGAAGGCACAACTCAGACTGCATATTACTGTGATGGGTTTTGCACTCAGGATTCAACCTCTGGCTAACAGTCTGACTCGAAGTCAACCCTAATAACAATAATTTTAAGTCAAAGAAGGTAACAATTAAAACCTGCTATATTCTTTAGCAATTAATAAAGAATGTTAACTAAGCAGTGTCTCAGAAATACTCTGAAGCAGTTCTTGTGTGTGATTGAAAGCTAGAATTGTATTATTATACTGGATAATAAACGATTTCCTTTTCACTCCTGCTTTCAAAACCTTTACTTTGTAACAAAAATTAATATAAAGGATGACCTCTTCATACATGCCAGTGATTCAGCTTCAACAGCTCAAGTTTCTCCTACAATAAGATTCAAGCCTGTGGAATTAAGACCCTAACCTCCAACCTGTTCTCAATAGCTCTTTAAAAATTCCAACCCAAACAGGAAACAGGCCAGCATGTCAGGGTTCGATATCCGGAGGTCTGTTCTCTTGGCTACTAGCTGTAGGGATTATACATCTTTTAACACTGAAGTTTTTCTAGACTGTATCTACCAAGCTTCTTTGCTAAAACTTCCAATTTGTGGTTCCAGACCATGACAGACAAAAAAGCCACACATAACTTCCACGTATAAATTGATTACTGTTTACAACAGCCTTCAGTAAAAAGCTTTTATGAGTATGCTACATTTGGAGGCTGCAATAAAGCAAGAATGTTTTTTATTATTTTTCAGGTAGGTGAGTTATTGAAGACAAAATAGTAAAAATGTGGAAATAAGCTGGTGTTTTCTCACTTTACAGGCTACTTATAAAAGACTGCCAGGAGGAACACTCAATGAAACTAAACCAGTTAAGTAAAACATTTCTAGCAAAGCTAAATTAATGTCCTCGTTCTTAGGTATGAATAGAACAAAAGGGTGTATAAAGAACTGAACTCAGAATAAGCAAACAGAACAGTAAGAACAATATATTTCACTTCTGATTTAACAGTCTCTTTCTAAGAAGACTATGAAGCTCTCCGTGAATGGTTGGAAACAATATTGATCAGAATTGGGTCTCCATTATTCAACTATACTAAGATGGAGTTACAGGGAAGCTTAACATAAAATAATTTCTGCTAAGCCATTAAGTACTATTTGCTATGTTGAAGGCCATGAAGTATCTAATAGACTGGGAAATTAACAGTTGGCAGGGAACAAGTAAAGATACCTAAAATGAAGCTGCATATCCTCTCCTGCTTCTAGAAAGTAGGGAGAAAAGCATTAACTTGATCTACAAGAAGGAAAAAGTTCAAAAACACCTACCATAAATATGAAAGTCTTTCTCCATTTACTACCTGATAGAGATTCTCCAGCAATTTTTCATCCCAGTACAGGTCATGAAACTTCTCACAAATTGTATCAGAGAACATACCAAACTTAATCTCCTTTAAGTTTAAAATGAAGTTTCCTTGTTTAAAAAAATAAACAAAAAAGAAAAAAAACCCAAACAGGTATTACTAAGAATATGTTACACATCAACGATTGTACTATACAGAAGAAAATGTACATACCCATATCAAAAACTTCAACTCCATTCTCTAGATAGCCATCAAATGCAAACTCCTCTTGTATAAGATGAACCACTTTCTGCAGTAAAGTGTCACTTGTGCTGTTCTGCTGGGGCAGGATGTCAACATCAAAGAGAAGAGAATTGTCTTGATTCCCTGAGGTACCTGGTGTATGTTCTTCTTTAGTGAAAGTACTGCCTACGGTGGTAGCACACTCAACTTGGCAGTTGGTTTTAATAACTGGGTTACTTTTATCAAACTTTTTTTGTGTACTAGTAGTCTCACAGTTTTGCACTTTGCAAAGGGAAGCATCACTTTCTGCTTGCATCCTTGTTTTATAATGTGCAATAGTACTTGAAAGTAGCACTGGCAAACTATGATAGCAATCATAAGCAATTCTGGAACGAAGAGGTTTATTTGGTATTTGCTCTGATACAGCTAAATGCACTGGCACAAATGTCAAAACTCTTTTCTCTGAGTCCTGTTTGAGAATGATATTATTTATATGAAGAAAAGTAGGAGATATAGGGCAAGCTAAGGAGCTTGAAGGAACTTCAGATAAAATGCTCTCTTCCCGTAGAATATGTGAGGAATTGGAAGGTGATGGTAACTTAACTATAGAACTAAATGCGTTGCCTGACTTTTGCTCTTCTGAAGATAGCTGGGATGAGTGGCCTGGAACTAGTAAATCACACTCAGGTATTTCAGGCACAGTTTCAACAACATCTGGGCCCTCAGTATCATAGATTTGAGAGTCTTCTATATATCCTGATTTGTTGTGGTCAATGTGTTCTTTTCTTGTTTCTTTCTTGAATTGCTCAGAAACTGGTAAAAGAACCTCTCTGAAAAGGAACAAAGAATTTTTTGTGGACAATTCCAGTAGATTTAGCAAGTATTAAAGTTCAGCTTATTTTGCTTTAGGATATACTAACTTTGTTATATTTGCATTTTGTTGCAGAATAATAGGCTTGAAGTGAGTTGCAGGAGAAGTGAATGCAACAGGTAATGTAGCTTTCTCACAATTTAGAGAAATCTGACATGGTACTGGTCCTTTAACGGCTACAAGTTTACTTTCACTGTTAATAGGCACAAATCCTAAAAACAAAACAAAACAGTTAGAAAGATGAACAATATGTAAAATATAAATGGAAGGTAAAGAACACTTGATTTAGGTAGAAAAAATAATTGTGTATCTGACAGAGAAAAATCTTACATGGAGAACTGATGTACAGAATATTAAAACAAAGGAAACATGTAAAGAGTCTGCCTGCTCACCTAGACTTGATTTTGAGGGGTCCATTTCATGGCTTTCATTTTTAAATTCAAAAGCAACACGGTCTTGAGAAGAGACTACTTCTTCCTCAACAGCCTAATAATAAAAAATAAAGTTCAAACTAAATCTATTAGCATTTCCTTTTTAAAATTCTGCTCAGCACATTACTTGGAAAAAACCCAACAAACCAACCCCATGTAAACCTAGAGGTTCAGGATTTTCAATTTCTGTAATCTGCAAAGCAGCAACCTAGTAATGCCACTCTAAAACTGGTAGAACTGTTTGGAAACCTTGATAACACTCTGTTTCAAATCAGAACTTCCAGGTGATCAAAGTTTTGAACCAACTTAGTTTCGTGGATTGACTCAATGCTGAGTCACTTACATATTAATGTCTTCTGTTCTGAAAAGAGGGGTGGTAAATGAAAGAGATTATAAACTAAGTCACTAGTTCTTATTTCTCACCCATGCAGATTGTAGAGTTAGGGCACCAAAATCTGGGAAGTAACGACTCCAACAGCAAAAACTAGAAAAAACAATACTTAAAGACTACTTGAAAATTAAACCAACCAAACAAAAAACCACTAAGAGAAAAAATTTGACTATACTTGCAGGGGCCAGAAATCTTACTGGAATACAAGTTACAGAGTTAATTGAAAAAAAACTTAAGAGAATTAAAAAAAGATGGCTCTCTTACCTTAAAGACAGATTTATTCAACAATGCCAAAGTATTTTTGCTGTTTATACCTTGTTCAAGTAAATAACAATTGCATGTCTAAAAAAAAAAATTCATACTTTTCAGTCAGTAAATAAGTTTTCAATCAGCTGAGGTATTCTTGGACAAGGATAAAACCAAGATGGTCAATTAGAAGTAATCTAAGTTTAGGAAGTCTTATGAACCTATTCCAAGTACCTTACTGACAATTTCAATATAAATTAAAACCAAATCCCTCTAAGTCCCTAGGGAAGTAACTTTAAAAACAAACCCCAAAGTGACTGGTGATCATTTAATTAGATATCAGTCTATTGCCAAAAGTAAATATTTTGATATTCAAATCCCTAAAATGAGACTCTAGACACAACTAAATTTTACATAAAATTACTTAGATCTAGTAACCTTAATTGCATCAGCTAGAGAAGGTCTTTCTTCAGGGTTTTTTCTTGCCATATCCAGAAGAAGTTTTTTAAACTTTCTTGGCAATGCTAGTTTCTGACTTGGTGGAACACTGTATTTTGCAGCCATCCACAGAACTGCAGCCACGCCATAAATGCAGACCTGTTAGTATAACATAAGAGACAGGTAAGATATAAATAGACTAAACACAGCTTCCACTTAAAACCAATTCCAATAAATTATCAAAAATTTCCCCTCATTCTCTGCAAACAAATAAGGACTAGATCTTCTAAAGTACAGATCACATCTGGCTTTTGAAGATGCTGATGAAAATTGCAATCCATTAAAAAAACTAGCTGTTATGCATGCAGGGCCAATAACAGAAGATAATTTTCTACTGTTGGAGCAACAGAGAGAATTTGTCTTATTCTTTGCCTAGGAGCGTTGTTCAGGAAAAAAGTGGCTTTAGAATAATTTTGAAGAACTCCTTCTTAATGTGAAAACTTAGATTGCTGCAAGCCTTAGAGTCCTACCATAAAACCTGGCCAGCTGCAATTTACTTAAAACAGGTCATGTTAATTCAGCAAGTAAATGGCACACATTAATTACAAGCTAGCCAGCACGAGTTATATTTTACAGAGAACATTACACCAATCAGAAGAACGATGTACTGTATATTTATTTTAGCAATTATTGTGCCACCTGCAGCTAGAACAACTGAAGTTGCCATGATGATGGACCTTGAAAAGTACTTGATCTTCACAAGCTTTCTGGTTTTGTTTGAAGAATCACAATTTTCAGATAGAACCAGATTTAGTCTACTTCATGCTCATACTACAAATGTAATTTTGGCAAAGTTAAAGCAGCATTCTTCTTCACATTGCCTCTGAAAATTATATTTAATATTTAAAAGGGTCAAGGGACAGAAACCTAAGCACAGTACTAAATTATGTGGTCCTTGAAAACAATGTTTTCTAGCACTCCTTTGAATAAGGTGAACAGCAATGAACACAATGTAAGAAGGAAGTTCTGTGAACCATTTGAACTGTTGAACAAAAGCTACTAATAGGTACAAAAATATTTGAAATATAAGAAAGTAGTTCCAGCAAAAGAAGAATAAATTCTTCCCCCTAGGCTCAAAATTCCAAGAGGTCAATGGGATGACAATTTTAACTAAAATTTATTTTATTTAGGAACAATTTGCCATCCAATCCAGCAAATTCTTCAAAAAAAATCCTTTTACTGAGGTAATTTAATTATAGTGACTGACACTACAGTCTTGATTCCTATACCATTATTTTAATTAAATGATCATAACCACCAAAAAGTTGTACACATATCAGAAAAAAGCCAAAGAAACAGGCTAGCTTATTCTATATATAATGTTGTTGGATAAAAGATTTTTACTGCAGATTTTCTAAAAAAAAAAATAATGAAGCATAAAGACTTTAAGATTCTTAATTTATACTGTATGGTGAAACTGCTGTATTATATTTCAGGGTTAGTTTAAGCTTCTGAAGCCTTTGAAACCTGTATGCAGGATCAAATCAGTCTTAGAAGAAAGACCAGCTTTAATGAGGATATATAAACATTTTCTCATTTCAGATAATTTTACAGAAAGTCAAACTCTGTCTTTATTAGATTTTTACTTAAGGTTGTTTGTTTTTTCTGATTCATGACTATTGTGTCTAATTTCAAAGAACTCATGGGGCACAAGGTTCACATTAAGTAATTTCTTTTTACATTATAGGAAGGTACTGTAAATTCTGTTCTCCCAACTCTTAAGACACTGTGGTACAGTCTGCATTTCAGATGCAGTTGCAGTGGAGACAAATACTCACCTGCTATTTATTAACATTTTATCATCTCTGGTCTGAGAGCTCCTTATGGCTTACACCTATAGCAAAAAGCTCCTGGAAAACTCTATTGGTAAGAGAGCTTTACAATTCTTAGCATTTCCATAGCAAAAATATGCCGATAGTGATATTTTTATCCAGTCTTCCAAAGAGATTGGTGTTTTGGCTTTAACCTAGACAGTCTAAAATATCAATCTTACGGTGACCTCCAGAACCTGAAAACATGACTTCAGTCTGTCTTACTGCTAACAAACGTAAAAAAAAATTAAGCCTTATGGAAAACTATTGAATAACAGATTTTTGGCAGTTCTTTCAAAATTTTTAGAAGGCAAAATTGGTTTTTTAGAAGCAACTAATTTTATGGGAGATAAATATATAAAGAAACACAGATAACCAATAAAAATTGGGAAAAATGAGAAATATTATCAGAATCTTGGAAGATTTTAGCTTTCTTCTTCAAGAAGCAGAGGGACACACTGTCCTTTGATAAAATGTATAGCAACCTACATAATCTACCACATTACCTTCTCAGTATCCACATCCTCCTCTTCGATTTCAGGAGCTAAATAAAATATATCACAAGATTCTAAATGACAAAAGAAACCAGAAACAAAAGGTAAGGTATTTGCTTTCTTCTCTACTCCCCCCTAAAAGACATAAAAGCAGAGCACACAACGTATTAGTCTACCTTCAGCTTTTGGAGCCACAAAGAGGACACTTCCATGGCAGTCAATTAGCACTGAGTCCAAACATAAGACCACTGCAAAACAAGCCACAAAAGGGCAAGGCATAATAAAGATATGTTTTTGTAACTTTTTGACACTAATAAAATTAAATAATTAGACAAGGAATTTGCAATGTGAGCAATTACCCAACAATAAACGATGCTTTAAATAACACCAATGCTAGAAACGCCACCCAATAAAGAGACAGTAGATGTGTAATCACTGAAAGACATTCCTGTAGAACAAAGACAAGGAAGTAAACAAAATGGGACCGCAAAAAATGAAAGGGCCTAGAATACAGGAAATTTATTCCCTTTATATTCAGCATTGAAAGGGAAGGCCAAGAAAGGAACAAAACAAAAAAAGAAATATGAACAGTTAGAGGTACTCTACTCTTCCCACAATGTACCAATAAAAGTCGATTTATTCTCAGTGTTTAATCTCTTCTCTCTTCCCACCTCCAATCCCACCAAAATACAGTGTTCATTATTCAGAGACAGCAGAGACATATGTAACCAGATCCAAAACTCCTCTAGGAGAGATATGGAGTTCAGTTCTGCACAGTTATAAACACACAGTCTCCCACTGAAAAAGTATTATGTAGATTGGTATTTACAAGATAAGGCTCTGAAATTTTCCATGGTTAGGAAAGAAATAACTGACTTCTAAAACTATTTTAAATGACCTGAGGTCTTCAGAAACTTAACATTCTTGTAGTGAGATCATGTTACATTAATTCAATGATGAAAAATTTGTGGTAAGACTGTGTCTATCTGTTTGATATCTTCAAAGCACACTGTAATTTAACATGTTTCAATATAATAAGCCAATTGGCTAGCAATATAGTCCTGCCCTTGGAAACTACCATCAAATAAGCTCTTTTCTTTTTAAAAACAGAGTACTCAGAGAGAAGATTCTTACACAAAATTAAATAGGAAGTTAAAACATTAAAATTATTATTAAATAAAATATTAAAGTGGTATAAACCAAATATTAATTTATTATTAAATAATAAATTGAAGAGGTCTAAGAAAAAATTACCTGTGAAATACACATCTAAAGCCATTAAATTGTTCACTATGCTTAATGTAAATAAAGGTTTGCCTACTACCTTCAATAATACTTAAGCTGGACCTGAACTGTGTGTCTTGAAAATCAAAGCTTTCCTGGACTAGAACCTTTGCTGCCTAATTCTGCAGAGGCAGCTTCCTTGAGAACTCCTCATGCTCACTATCTTTGCTTCTCAAGAGTTTACGTCTCTGGCCCTGAACATGCAACACAGTACAACATGAGAATTCTCACCTGGGTTCTCTAAAGCACTCAAGAACATATAAGCAATATCCTCTGATAAGAGGGGAGGAAATAAGTGAAAACTCAGAGGTACAAGCAACTTTTGCAGCAGGACTGAATTAAAAAATACTGTGAAGAAGACAGCTTTTGGGTATGTTTTCTTACACAGATAATTCCTGCTTAGGATCATGAAAAAAGTGTAATCAAGGAAGGATTTGGAGGAAAGGCTGTTTAAGTGAATAAATAATAAATAAACCAGCTTGTTCCACATTTCATATGTTTAACTATGACTCATCAGCTACCAATCTTACTCAAGTGTCAAGGAAAAGGCTATTTTAATGAACACTTTATATGCTATCAGCTTCACCTTTAATCAGCTAATATTATTCAAAAGGAATGCTGAAAGGTCTTTACGTGTGTGTAACGTCATGGTAAGTTATTCCACAATGCACAATTACTCTCAGAATAGGCAGAGAATTCTCTGGCAGAAATATTCTAAATCTGGAAAAAATACTCAACTTCAAGGTAGATTTTTTGGGGTCAAATATAGAAATGTAAGTTAGGTGCCTTCCTTTAAGTGGTTTGTATCATTATGTTCACTTTTACAGGCTACATAAGGCTTAGATCACAACTCAGTCTTTTGAAGACTTCTGCATTCTGTGTGCATGTAAGTACAATAACAGAGGCTGGCTAGGCACATTAAATTAGAATCTGAGCCCCTCTGTGGAGGTACTTGAAATCTTCACAAACAGTAGGAATATCCTACAAGGCTGCAATAATCCGTCTGGTGTAAGGTATATACAATACTTAGTTTAAGGGTAACATTGCTTGAAGTGCTCACAAATCTCAATTTACAGCCGATTTCCTTTTTAACAGTTTTATATCATAAAAGATAAAATAGCTGAAGCTGCAAACCAAAAATATGCAGTAGGTTTCCTGTGCCTTACTATGAAATTGTTTATATTCAGTTACAGAGTTCAAACTCATCCCTGCCCGAACCCTCAACAGCAGGCCTTTTAAATCAAGAAAAGGCAGGGTGGTAGTGATGGGAACTTCTGCTGTTTATCAGAACTGCTACAGATTTATTAGTAGTATAAGCTAAACCAACATTCAGAATGCCTATGGAAATTTAGGATGGTCTTTGCCCAAGTCACATACAACACATTCCAGTTCTGCTAAAAGACACTTCCCCATTCCTCTCACAGAAGTTGACTTCTGATAATTCTTCTATAAACTGAAGCATGTGGAATGTGTAAGGAGTAAAGTCATTACAAGGCCCTGGGTGCTTTAAAACGACAAAGCCCTGTATTGTCAAAACTACATCAGGACTCATTTGTCACAAATAAATCCAGACAAGAGAGGAAATGTTATGTTTACATATATAAAAAACTTATATCCTCCTGCTTTCAAGATACAAGTCCCAAGTGCTTTTCTTAAAAGTCACAGTACAGTTTTTTCATCCCCAAAATGTCTAAACACAAATTTTGTTTCACTTCTTGAACTAATAAAGATTTGTTTCCCACGCAAAAGCCACCAAAAGTCAGAATCAAGAGAAAATAAGACATTCTTCTGTATTTGGAAGAAAACCCCAAATTGAGTAAAAATTCCAAGTCACAATTTAAGAGAATGAAGTTAGAAATATTGCTGTTTTTTCTGTATGCAAAATGAAAGTCAAGACATTTTGCATCAACAGAATAAAGAAAACATGAATACAGTGAACATAAATAAGTAAATATTTTAAGATAACTAAGACCATACCTGGATAATCTATGTAAGTCTGCAGAGTACACAAACACTCGTGACATAATGCCCAGAGTTCATAGTCTTTCAGGGGCTTACCATACCAGGACAACAGGAGTTTTAGAGAGATCCACTGAAAAAAAGAGTGAAGATGCAGAAAGTTATTAGAAGTTATCACAAAGAAAACATGTTTACTGATGCAATGAAAAAGTAAATTCTAATATACAATGCAGGCACCTAAAAACATTAAGGTATTTATTGCACTTGCCAATAATGAACTAATGATACTTTTTATTGAAAAAGCATTGCACAGTTAGCTATATAGATGAACCACTAGGTTTTTAATTGCATAATGAAAGTGTAATTCAAGTGAGATTTCAGCAAGAATAGAAGCATTGCAGGAAAAGCGAGCTGTTTGGAAGCTCCTTATCAGACTACGGAAAGACTCCTTCCAAATGTCAAAGATGACACAAAATTCTAGGGGCACCACATAAACTCAGACACATAAAAATTCAAATGATCACCACCAACAAAAACAATCCCACATTTAAATCTTGATTTACCCTGACAGTTGCATTACAAGTCTTACCTTAGAGATTTCATCAACATTTCTTGTTCTTCTGTGAAAGATGTTTAACAATATTGAAAGAATTAATGACAGTTTTATTTGAAGTCCCAGCACGTTTTTCTGTTTGTAATCCCTGGCTGCTCAATTTGTAGTAACAGCATTCATTTTTCTGGCTATGAATGTAGCTTTTGGTATCTAGCATAATGCCTTAATGTGACAAAGATACTGCTCCATGGAAACTGACTGTTCTTCAGAGAATCCATGTTTTACATTTCGCGATTTTTTTTTTTAGGGAGGTGAATATAAGAGCTTGACATTGATAGCACTGCACACGACCAAGCTGTGCTAAGAAAAGAGCTTATCACTACAATTGGCTCTTGACATCAGCTGGACCTTATGATCACCATTCAACTACCAAAGGAATAGTAAAAAATTCACTGTAGGCAGAAACCTCTGGGTTAGAGCAGACCCATCCAACTATTTTAAAAAAGAGCACAGCACATATTCTGTTGCATATACAGCCCTAAGATAGTTTACTATCTCTAAATGTCAACCTTAGGCCACGTTGGGAAAAAGAAGTCCAGAAGCAACTCAGGATTAACTCAGAGACAGAAACAAAAATTCAAACCTCCAAACTGTTCCCCTTGTCTTTACAGACACATTTATATGTGTCTGTATCGGTGTTTGTAAAATCTAAATGGATTAAGAGTCTCTCTAACACACAGGAGTTGTACATCATTATGTTTGACAAATCAGTCTCTGCACCATCATTTTTCATGATCCTGGCTATGAAACACGCTTCACTGAGGCACTATTTGGGTTTTACCATAAAATATGTAAAGAACAGAGTGCTGCATTAACTTTCATCAAGATCAACAAACAGAAATAACTTTCCTGCACTCTACTGGGAGAAGAAAAAGAACCACATTGATTTATTTAGCTGAAACTTTGTTGGTAACTTATTTTTTACCAGAAGACCTTCTCAAGGAATGCAATATTTTGGGCTTGTACTGTTTAAATATTCCTTGAAGGTGAACCAGATAAACTATACATTTTTAACAAGATATGCCAGCAAACACACCTTTTGATTTACTTAAAATGTTTTATGCTTTGCCTACCTCCAACATATATAAAAATGAATTTTGTGCTTTATTCTCTTATCCTCCATTGTGGCACACTGCAAGAATTAAGTTTAGCATAGACAGATTTGAAGCCAGGTAATAACGTTCAGCTTCATTCTCAAATTTTGCTATTATCAACATCTTGGAGTGCCAAATTCTTACATCAATGTGTTCCTTCATTATATCTAGAAAAGTAAGCTCTGGAACTGTCTGATTAAAAAATAACATTAATTACACAGCAGGAAGGAATAGGTCACACAGTCAAAAGAATGTATGAGTCTAGAGAACATTCAAAACAGAGCTTCATACTGTTGATTGATCACTAGTGATTCCTGATCAGTGCTACATTCCCCCCTCCATGACATCCTGATTCTCACATGCTTCAAATGTCTCTGCTCACAGACACTTTACAGCAGCCAAATCTTCAAATTCACCCTGCACAGCTGACATGAATGGACAGAAATGAAAAGAGGAATTCCACAGACTGACTAGGAGTACATAAATAAGATTTTGGGATTTGGGAATAGTTTTGTAGTAAGTACAAACTACTGACACATTTCTCTGTAAGAAAATCCCTTCTCTTGAAGTTTATGTCCCTAGAGGTTCTAAAAGCTGCAGCAGAGAAAGATGGACCTTCCTCTATCAAATATACAAAACACCTCTCACTTAAGAAGAAGGTGACGAACAGCTAGCAAGGGCAAGAAGACTCTCTCACTAAACTGGAGATTGAAGTTAGTTGTACAGTAGAAAAGCTGAAAGGTATTTCTCATCACTTTTGGGATAGCCAAGCTCTCTGGAAGAAGAAAGAAATGACAGAGAGAGGTTTAAGCACAGCAGGAAAAGAAGAATTAACCCTAAAAGCAGGAGCAAAAGTTTATGGTAAGAAAAAAGTGTAAATGACAGATAAAAAAAAAAAAAAGAGGATAAAAAGACAACAGAAAATGAAATTTTGTTTCAAAAAAACCCCACGATGTAGGAAAAGCAGAAGTGAGAATCACTGCCATCCACATGATGGCCAAATTAACTTGCATCAGGAAGAAAAAGGATGCAGTCTGGTTACAGATTGGAGAACTCTCTCTGGCAACCCTGCTAAATAAACATTAAACTTCACTTACTAATACTGTTAGCTAGTGTTCATATGCTTGTTGCTCTCCTGTGATACTGATAACCGAGTGCTTTGCTATTGTCTCTTACTGTAATTCAAGCCTCTCCCCACCCTGACCATATCAAATTATTATTTTTCATCTTGAAAAAAAAACCTGAGGAGGTCATTCTTCTAGTGTCCTAATTATCGCAAATGGTCACTTTCCTATACTGGAAAGTGAAAATTCTGGAAGACTTAATCTGAAGACTGAGGTTTCAGACCTGCTGGGGACTTGTCCATCTAACATTGTAGAAGTTACCTGATACAGTCAAGATATATAAGACATGTTCCATCACACATTTACATCTGTGATTGAAAACACATGTAGCCTGGTTAAAATAGTTTCCAAAAGAAAAACAATACACTTCTCAACCTAACATTATAAGGCTAAGGCAATTTTTATTTAAGCCTCAAAGCAGGTATTGAACGCAATGCGCATTCAAATTCCAGCAAACCTGTTTATGTTTTGGTAAATGTTTTTAGGTGTAAAACTCCCTTATTTAAGCATCTGTCTCAGGTTTGGTTGCTCTAACATGCATGTTTCTGATTCATAGCTATTGCTATTTCCTACAACTTCAAAAAACCTCACTCAACCATCAAGAAAACAAAATCTGAAGTGCTAGAAAACATTAAAACTTTGAGTCAAACTGCTCGTAGGATGGGATGTTTCTTAACTATCTGTTCAGACGTTTTAGCAAAGCCAAGTCAATTGTTCAGCGTTCATAAGGCCTTAAGTCCATTTCATTTAACATATTAACACTATTTCAATACTGATAGAAACATTTCTTAATATATAATCACCAGAAAAATTGCACCCAACAGCAAAAATTATATCCCCGTGTCCTCCTGACATTTTTTCTTGTTCTAAAACAGACCTTTTCATAACACAAATTACGTAACTCAGTTTTTAAAATATGAAAATGTTTTACACAGCACAGAAAATTGACAGAAAATATGAAAAAGCCACATGACTGAGTATTGCCTATAGCTACATGCTGGTGACATTTAGTTTTGTGCCAAAAAGATTGCATTTTAAACCTCACTTGTTGAAAAAGTGAGGTTTTTTCTTCAGAGCTGCAAAGATCATTTAACAGATCTTTTATTTCATTGTTGGTACCAGAATTGTAGAACCACACTTTTCTTAAGCATTCAGACTATGCCAATGTATGACATTTTATGAAAGTAATACTGGCATATTTTGAACAGCCTAAGCCAGCAAGATTTTCATTATTTTTTTTTTTTAAGAAGTACTATTCTGGGAATAGACAACTTTTCTTTCCTTCAATTGTCACTTCCCTAGTGTTCAAGTGTAATTCTCCAGCTACATGGCTTTTCACTTCTCTCATGCTTGACTGGGTACAAATAACCAACAGAAAACAAACGAGTACATGCCAGGTTCCTGTTAACCCTTCCCATGTAAGGGCCATAGCATTAGAATCACAAATAAATGTTTAAAAGCATTAGAGATGAGACACACCTGATTGGAATGAAATTTGTTAGAGAAATAAATGATCCCCACTCAAACTTGAAGTGAAAAATATTTATTTATGGCATGCAAAACTATAAAAATTACTAGGAAAACCCTCACAAGATACATTGTGGTAGCCAGACAAAAGCAAGCAAGTATTTTTAGTAATGCTTACTAGCAGTAAAGCACATAACATTAAGAAGCAGTGTTGGGGTATTAGAAAAATATTGTGCACTGGAGAAGTATTGGCAGGTAAGAAAAACTATTCTCCAGAGCAGACAAGGTTGATCTTCAACCGGATGGGACTGGTATAGCACTTTCTCTAAAGAAAAACAAGTATGTGAAGAGAAGTTAGAGATAGTATTCCTATAGGTCTATTTGCTGCAATCATGCTTATCTGTTACAGAAAACTAGTGAAGGAGCAGTAAATCTGACACGTTTTCCACTTAGCCCAGAAGATAGATATCATATTAGGTGGGGCTTCACATTTTTTGTGCTTTTGCAGTAAGTGAAAAAACTCTGACTTAAGTTTTAGCTTCTTAAAACACAACAAATCAAAGCCTTTTAGCTATTCAGTAAAATTCTGGCATAGAGACACGAATGGCAACTTGAAAGTATACAAAGACACCAGCTGTAACTTTTTTACATAAGATACAGCACAGTATGGCTTTATTTTTGCAATTGTCAGGAGGCAAGACTGAGGCAAAAACTGCTGTTTCGGAAGCCTGAGGAACAAAACCTGTTTTCCAGAAGAGGAAAAAGAAGCTGAAAACAAGAAAAAACCAAAACCAACAAAACCCTTATCTAAGAAGGCTTATAATAGAGTCTGCCCTACAGTTGAATAACTACTGAAAATGAATGAACCTATTTCAGAAAACAAAGATTACCAGGGTAGAAGCTCAGCATTTCAGGGAACCAAAAGCCATTTCAGAAACCTAGGTGTTGCTTGCAATCTTGATGTATTTAAATGCTTTTTTTTGGTTTCCCTATAGCAGTTAAATAATCAAAGTGGTTTGTTTTGTTGTTGTTGTTGCTGCTGTTTCGAAGATCAGCTCAGGATTTTAACGAGCTTTAAAGAGCAAATTTTTATGTGGCAGAACCTGAACATTTGCTAGAATCAATTATTTAAAAAATACTGTAAGTCTATAAGTCTATAAAACCTTTCTTCTGAAAACACAGCTATAAAAACTCTGGTTTCATAGACAATAACCATTCTCTTGTCTTCCTTTCAGATCATATGTATTACAACACAGCTTATTAAGGTAGCTGGAATAAGAGTTACTTTTTCCAATTTACTGTGATTGTCCTGTGAAGTCAGCGGGAGCAGGATAAACTCATTTCTACCAAGAGCCTACTTATCTGAAAGAATGAAATTCTGTCCAGGCTAAAAGAATATTTTATTTAAATTGATGATGAAATATTTGAAGAAAAAGAGGATTTCAGAAAAATGGCAGAAAAACCTGAGACCATATCTTTATTTACTTTTCTGTGTGCCAATCTCATGCGCTGTTGCAGGAAAAGCAATCATGACTTTCATTACAGCTTTTAAATTGTGAGAGAATTTTGGGAAACTGTAATTCTGAGGAAGATTTTTGGTTTTCTTAAAAGTATCTTCATGTACCCAGACTTAAACAGTTGTCCCGATAATTCACAAAGGACAAAATACACATCTTATTTCAACAAATTTTTTTACTTTAAAGAAGAATCTCTACCAGTACACTCAATTTATGTTCTTAAGTGATGGCAGCTTATTCACCACACCTCTCAAGTTAGCTCCGAGGCAAGTGATTTAGTGTGGTACCTTTATTTCCTGGAATGAAAAAACAAAACCCAAACAAAACAAAATAACAAACCAGGGGCAGTGGTTTTGTAGGGACCTGATTGCCTTACCTTAGACATCCTCTCCATTACATATACCATGCAAATTAATTCCTAGGTTTATACAGTTTAGCATAAAAAAATAGAATCTCAATTCGGAAAAGAGATTTGCACGTAAGATGAAAGAGTCGTTTTTGTTGCTTGAATCATAAGATGTATCTGGATTTCTGTATACTAACAAGCTTTCTCACAAGAAGTCAGTGACTGAAATTGCTATGATCCTTGCTAGAAATACAAGCACATCTATCAAATAAAGCAGTTTCATGTAAACCCAGAGTAACAAGTGACCTAGCAAATGCAGAAGCCTTTGGAAATATCATAAATCTGATCATTACTTTGCATTCTTCTGAGTATGTAAGGTTGCAGAGTCCAAAGTAGGAAGGAGAGAGAGAAAAAAAAAAAAGGATGTGTCTACAATACAATCTCTTCCCAGAGTCTGAAGAATGAACCTGTAAGATTTAAAAACTAAATAAATAATTCAATATGCATACAATGAGTAACTCCCCCAGAGAGCAAAACCATGCCACATGGTACTTATCCATTTATACTATCCTCCTGCAATATGAATTTAATAAGTGCATGTTAATCAGGGAAAAAGAGACAGGGAAGGCAAAAAAGCAGTTAGAACAGACTCTTCAATGCTGCATTAATTTTTTAAACTATGATGAACTAAAGGATCTTTAGGCATTTGACAGTCCTAGGTTATTACTCCAGTAATTTTGGTGTTTGGGCAAGTTGAAAAGAGGGATAGATGCAAACTGAAAATAACCCTAGATGCCACTGCACAGGATGGCTGGAAGACTGGCCATTAAGGAAGGAAGACAAGGCTGGGTTGTCCATAGACAGGCAAGCTAAAAAACCTCAACATCTTCTCCTAAGCACAATTTCTGGAAATGAAATGTGTGAAGTTTGTGCTGATTATTTTTTGTCAAGTTGCAGCAAGGCTGGAGAAGCATCAGCCATCCTGCAGTTTTAGCCAGCAGCTCTCCTATCACATGGATTGTTTACATCTCATTGAGTGTGGCACAAGAGAAAAAACATCTGGTCAGAGACCAAACTTGTCCACCCTGAAAATATGTAACTTGAGCAGAGACCATACAACATACTATGTACTACTACTACCAATTCTCTCCTTATTTGGCTGTTCATAAAGACAAAATGCTTGAGACAACATACCAATGATATCGTGCACATATTTGAATTCATCATGAAATATACATAACAAACACAGAAGTCATAATTTAAGAACACAGAACAGATACAGCATATGTACAATTTTCAAAAACTTAAATGTACACACAGATTAAAAAAAGTGGAGTCTTTTCACCTCCCGAAGCAGATGGGATATTGCCATTGATTTCAATGAGGTCAGATTTACAGTGAGGAAATTTTCTGAAATTTTCACAAGCACTCAGGAGGCCCACTGCAAAATAGTGAACTTTATACATTGGCAGTGATGTAGAGACTTAAAAATCTACATATGCTTTGGTAATGTTCTTTTACAAATGTAATCAACTGTTGAGTATGCTGCTCTAACACTAGCAAGAATATTCTGTTTGTAAAAAAAATAATTTAAAATTAAGGTTGTTTTTGCAATAGCATAAATTTCACTGTAGCACTTTACTTCCAAAAAAGAAAAAGGGATACCCATGTTTCCAGTATTAACTCTTGCAGAGTGTAGACTATCAAAATTCCAGTAGGCTAGAGGGAGAAAGGGGGGAAGTAATGGTACTGCATTTAAGTCATTTCATCTCCACATAAGTGACTACAGCAACTATATAATGAAGACTTTATTTTTACTACCTGCTCATTACTTTTGATTTCTGACCCTCTGCCTCCACAAAGATTATCTTCATTATTGTTTGCGCTCATTGTATCGTTGCTTAATTCTGGAGACCTAATTAGGTTTGATCCATATCTGTTCCCACTGGGTTTTGACGTTAACACTGAAGCCATCTTGTTAAAATGTGGCAAAGAATTTTCATTTGACCCTTGAAAAGTTTCAGAAGAGTCTTCCAACGCCATGTAATTGTCTAGCATTTTTGCTCCAGCAATAGATCCATTTGGACCTTTTAGCATACTAGCTGTATTTGGCATCTCAGAGGTAGCATCAGAACAGTCTTCTTTGTAATCAGATGAAGCAAAACTTATCTTTTTACCATTAATAAGTGACATATGTTCTTCTAGATTCATGCCAGACACCTGTGTGCATACACATGGAGCTTCTAAATGAAGATGATCAACCTGGTGAGTCTTTGGTTCTATTTTTGGTGGACTACCAATAGCAACTGTATTAAGATTTCCCTTTGAAAAAGCAATCTCATTATTATTGTCTAGAGGTACCGACTCTTGTGTTAGCAAGTAATTTTTCCTAACTAGTGGTCCACTGTTGGTTACAGAAGTAAAAAAGTTATTTGTGTCTGCAGGTTCAAGTGGTAGCTTTGGAAAGGTTTTAATTTTTCTCAAGGAACCTTTCTTAAAAATGCCATCTCTCTCCAGGTCAATAACACATGATTTTATATCCAAAGCAACACTAGCAAAACTGTCAGTATACAATGCTTGTTTGTCCTCTTCTTTGCTCTCTGTAGCTTGAGCTGCAAGTTGAGAATGTTGAGTTTTCTCATTATCTAGATCAATTTGCATTTCCTTCAAACCACTTTCTCTGCTAGTCACCATAGTAACTACAGAAGAGTCCTTATGACAGGTAGCTGTCACATCCTGCACTGCAGACGAATCACCTGCTATGCTGTTCTTCTCATTTGAATGTAATTTAGATCCCAGACTTCTCTGACACATTCTTCCCTTCCACATGTTATCACAGATATCTAGATACAAAAAACAGATGCTTATATTAAATGTGTATTAAAACCTTCTAATCTTTCCTAGAAAATATTTATATTCCTTTTGCTGCCACTGCTGTTACATATCTTCAGTATGTTACACAAATGCATTATTTCTGGACAAGTAACTTTCCATCATAAAGGACACTAAATATGACAATTATGTTCATTAAGAGTTGCATGTCCCCTGCTCCCCACCCCCAATACACAAATATTTAATGACTTGTTGATATCTGGAAAGGAACCTATAACAGGAAAGAACACAAATGTAGTATTTTAAAAATCATTAGATGTGTGAGGCAATCCAAAAATTCTAGCCTCAATACATTTTAAGGTTACCTTGAGAAGCACCAAATGATTCAATTGAAAGAACCCTTCTTCCAACAGCAGACAGGCTTCGACAAATATTACTCGATGAAGCAATCTTCAATTTTTCTTCACATAATGACAAAATGCTCTAAAGAAAATTAGTGTTAAAGACTTATTTAATAATGAATAGATTAGTGAATTTTGACTAAAGTGAATCACATGAACTCATGCAGTACATCTAAATTTATATGATGCTAAATTGGAGGTCTTTGTTGTGCTGTTCATTATACTGTATGTTTCTATTATGTGGATGAATTAATTTCTTATTTTTACCATGGGCTATCATGAAATTATTTAATACAGTTCAAGTTCTATCCTAGAGTTAGAAAGCTAAGAACAACTGATAAAAATTAATAATCTTAAATGTTAACTTTTATGAATAACATACTGAAAATGTAAAAAGCTAGAGTATGGATTATTTTTTAAACAGTCAGTGATTCCCTTGAATTGAGTGACACAGGCAGGAGGATGAACGTTTTTATTACAAAAATTACATTAAAAGTAAATCCTGAATATTTTAAAAACTGCAAAATACCAACATCTAGAAAGCACTATTCCCAATTAGAGAAAGCAATAATTATCAGATCACATGCAGAAACAGTATGATAAATCTTTAATCTGTAGCCTGAGCATCATTTGATGGCATTAGCACTGGTCTAACACACAATTAATTATAGACATTTACACATTTAAAAACCTGTCACCATGGGCAGGAAGTAGAAGAGAGCTGCCTCTCCAAATGCAACCCACTGTTTCCTCAGTAACTGTTCCTAGAAAAACACTGATGAGACTTCATACAGCTCTGAGGAGCTGCTCTTGCTTCCCCATTACCCTGCTCAACTCTTCAGCTGTTGTGAGAGGAAGGAAGAAAATGGTTCTGTTGGTTCACATATCAAATAGAAGACAGACGGGAAAAGTGAGGTATCCAGCTGTGCTGGAGTCTAGTGAAAAGCCTAGAAGTCTATAGATTGTTCCTCCATACAGCTCACTCCACTCCTTTCCACCCAATGAAGGGCTTAGTAGGAAAAGGAACAGAAAAAAGAACAGATGGTCACAAAACAACCTTGATATATTAACCTAGACCAGCCTTGACCCACTCTATTTTTGGGCTAATGTAAGTAGTCAGCACTAGCTTTAAGTGACTACAGGCCAATTAGAGATGACAGGGAGCACTAGACACTCCCTTTCCTTACAATGCTCAAAAGCAGACAACTAGAAATACAGGAATGGATTCAGCAGGTTCTATGGCAGGAATGGTCTCCTACCTGAGCAGTTCTCAACCAGGGAGCCAATATTCTTTGCTTTATAAAAATTCACTCTTCTGTTGCAGCACTCTTTCTGCCAAGCATTGCTTATAGGTGATACATGATTTACAATATAGAATATCAACTCAGGAAAAAAGAAAATAATAGAAAAGTAGATAGCACTGTTCTGTAGGAGAACTGAATCCAAGATAAGTCACATTTGGACAACTGTTATTTTCTAGCTACAGTCCAAAAATCTGCAAAAACAATGCATTAAAGCCAAGCTTTCACATAGCTATGTCAAATACACTGTATCAGGTAACTGACATTCTTCTTTGAAAATATCTTGAAAAATCCTTCCTATCTTCAAATTCTTTCTAAAAACTAAAGGTAAAGTGAGAGGCTAAACAGAATAAAATACAAAAACTACTACGATAGTAGTAAGACTAATACTGAGCACTTAGAGAAATATTTTTGGTCACTTTTTAAAAACAGATAATGATGTAGGGCTCTTTTACCTCAATATCTGGCCTATTTTCAGGATTCTCTTCTTGCATTTGTTCCAGTAGCGTATGCAGATCTTGCCCAAATTCCGATTCTGCCTCAGGTTCTACTATGTATTCTATTGCTTCTTTCAATGTTGCACCCAAAGAATAGATGTGTGCCTGCATGAAGTTTAAAAAAAGGACATTAAACATACTACCAATTTTCCCCTCTCCTGCCCAAAAAGCTCTGAGCTCAAAAGGGATCAGCTTACATTGTTTTCATTTTTAACTTACAAGTTAACAGTTTACTGGAAAGGTGGTTCAATTTAAACAGGAGGAAAACAAGGGGCTTCAGTGCTGCTTTGGGGGATATGCTTATTGCAAACAAAAGAGACAACCCTGTGGCGTCCAGCTAGAACCACCTTTTTCCACACCAATCAGTATTACAATTGTTCATCAACTACAGTTAGATACAAAAACTCAGCCCCCTGTGTGTGTGCAAATAATATTTAACTTAGGAGTATGCTGGGAGATTGAAGTGGCATCCTTCTTAGCAGGGGAAAAATATTACTTTGACGAAAAATTGTATATATAGCAGTATTTTATAAGTGCTATCAAGCATAAGGAAAACCGGCAGAAACAATAAAGCATAATATCATTAAGACACTTAAGAAACAATTTCAAGAAATATTCAACATTTGCCACCTCTTAAAGCCCACAACCTTGTGATGAGCTCCAATAAAAATGGAGGCGGGCCAATAACTTTCTTAAATCCAGTGCTAAAGCATTAGATTTGCTATACAACACAGATACCTCTAAATTTTAAATTTTTTCTGCTTCTTAAAAAAAAAAAAAAAGACCCTTTCAGATCTGCTTTAGTAGAAATGGTAATTTATCTGTGATGGTTTGTATTTTATGTTTCACTCAGAGAACACAATTCAGTAAAATTTATAACCAAGATTATAAGCGCACGTTTGTGTGACGACTTCAATGGTGATGGAGTACGGCCAGGAATTCAGCTGTACTGAACCTTGCCCTCTCAGGTTTACAAATACATACATAAAAAATGATCAGATTTGTATACGAAACCTGGTTGTACTAATGCAGCTGATATATGCTTTACTATTTTTCACCCTAGAAAGAAGACTGACTTGAAAATCAAAAATAATTTCTTCCCTCGCTTTCCCCACCCCCATTTTTTCATTTAGGTGTATTATTGTCTCTAAACTGTAAGAAGAGAAGGCAACTTGTTCTGCAGGCAGGGCACCTCCACGAAGGGGAGTGCAACACCACCTCAATGGAAAGCTGTGTGTGTGAGCCCATAGCTTGGACAGTTTCACTTCTCCACGCTCCTCAATGCCCTCCCCCAAACAAAGCAAGCAGAAACTAGTGCTGACTGCTAGATCTAAAGTGTTAATTTACCCTTGAACATACAAAGATTAGGACAAAGGTCAGAAAAACAAACCTGATACAAAAAGAAAAGATCAAAAAGGTTTTTTGCCAGGTAGTAATTTCAGTCTCAAGTTCTACAGTATTATACAACTTCCCCAGTAAGCAGAAGACGTAACTGAAGACTTCTGTTTTGCTTTTGAGAATCTCAGAGGAACTCAGACCGGAATTGTAACAATTTTTATTTTGATTTAGCAAAAGAATAAATGCTGTTAGTCTACTTCAAAAGTAAGGGTTACTTCCCCCTCCTGCACCACATTAAGCTACTATAATCCACATACTAGCAGCAGCCCTACTGAACTACATTGTTCACAGGCTGCCATGATTTTTTTTTTGTGTGTGTAAAATAAACCAGACTACATTGGCAAAAGGATATGAAACTACAGAAGCTGAGCAAATAACCCACTGAAAAGGTGATGGGAAGACCATTATTTCTTCCTACTTCCTGAAGTTCCTGCTACTCCCACCCACACTTAGTTCAGCTGTAGAAAATGAACTCCACCTTGGACAAACAGAGCTACTGAGAAAGGAAGTACAACTCCTATTAATAAATGTTTAGAGGATGTTGGTCTTAAAATCTGCAGAAGTTAACTTGCTATAAAACTAACTAGGTATAAATTAACACCTTTCTAAGCCTGCCCAAGACTGAAGGCCAGTAACTGTCTGAAAAAACCCAATACATCTAGATTCAGACTTTAGTAAATTCCAATCTGTGGAAAAATTCAACCAAAATTCCTTCCCTGATGTAAAAGAATGTATGAAGATTGTTTTGAGGTTGGTTTTGTTTTGTTTCTTCTGCAGACTGTTTCATAAACTTTTGATCAGTGAAGAGGAAGTGGAGAGGGTAGAACATACTCCTCTACTTTGATATTAAATACTCTGTTTTTGTTCCCTTGTCCTTTTTTTAACTTTATTTTCTGTTATATTGTCCATTGAGAAATGCAAAATTACATAGCTTACTGAAAGAAACTGAAAAATATAATACAGTTCTATTTAAATAACTTTTTGTATAAATGTAACATTTTACTGTGGTATTTTAATATACTCAATATTATTAAGTTATTCCATGTATAAAATTTGCAACAAGTGACATCACCTCTATTCTACAAATTGATTTCTCAGCATCTGATTTCATGTGCAGATTACAGTGTCTATTCCAAATACACCACGCATAGGAATAAACAAGAGTTTATTAGTCTTCTCTATAACAATACTGAATAAGGAAGCAGATTTGGCATGTAAACTCATCATATACAACTCAGATACCAACTCCAAAAGCAGGACAGAGAGATGAGGAACTTTACTTTGAGGTAACAAAAAACTTGCCTCCAACGAATTTTTTTCATCCAGATAAGGATGGATGTGGACATTATAGGATACAGGAACAGGAAGGGCAGAGCAACATTTTCACTCCCCCTGCGTTTTCCAATTAATAATTTCTGTTCACTGTGGGGTATAACTCATGCCCCCTAGTCTGCCTTTAAAAGCAGAAGTCCTTGAGATGCAAGCAGACAGGCTTCCACTCCCTCCATTTTGCTGTTCTGTTCATTGTATCTTTTTGTGTACAAGAGAAAGGCCAGTCTCATATTGAATAAAGGAAGACTTTTTTCCCCCTGCACAGAAAACTGTTCTCCTGGGATACTCCTCTTCCTCTGACACTCAGGAAATCCAGTTTTTAAAATTACCATTTCAATCATCATAGCTTGTAATTAATTTCTTATGTAAAAACACTTGTTGGGAACTTCAACATCTTTTGCAGCTTGAAATTTTCTTTAATGTAAATCCCCTTTTTAACTTTCCCCTCTCCCAGATACCCAAACACCACCACTGTCATCCCCACAAGAAAAAGGGGAAAGAAAATCCAGCTATTTAACTAGTTTCCTGAATTGGCAGTAAACATGGTTACTATTTAAGGTATTCCATCATAACCGTAAGTCTCCGGTCAGAATTGGAGCAATGAGAAAATGAGTCTGTGATAATCCACTAGGTGGGGCGTTTCCCAAGTTTATGCTGCTTCTACTCACCACACTGTTTAGGTTTAGGAAGAAAACTTCACTTTCCGGGAAAGCAGAGCAAGATGGTAAATGTAATAAATAAAGCAAATTCATAAGTATAAAAATATCTAATGCTCACTAGAAGGGACTTCTCTCAATGAAAACAGTCTTACAATTAAGCTAAGGGTTTTTTTTAGTATGTTATAAGGAGAGTAACAAGCACACAAGGAAGGGCAGCAAACAACTTTTCTTCTCCTGGAAGACAAACAAAAACTGGTACTGTATTGGCAGTTAGGAATTTTTGTTAAAGAATTAATAAAATTCATAAATTTTTGTTAAAGAATTCCTTGGTTTCTGAAAAACCCTACTTTTAAATCTAGCTAAGGAGAATACTTCTTGAATTATAGGAATTTTTGCATTATAGGATAATGTTATTAATAGCTGATAAAAAGTATGCATTTTAAGACAGATACAAAAGAAAAAAAAACAACGCAGCCCAAAACCACCTCTCTTCAATTTCTAAAGAAGGTTAAGCTAAAATACTAAATGTAACTTGTCACAAAAAATATACACAGACTGTGCTGGCAAGACTGCATTACAGTACCAGCTTTGAACAGAATGGGGGGAAAGGGAAGAAAATCACATTAGGAAACCAGCTCTCCAGAGTACATCCACTCTCAGCCCAAAGTCAGCAAATATAACAAGAATCATAACTAAAATCATAATTGCTTCCATCACTGAGAGGGCCATCATGGAAATAACAGGACTTTTAAAAATCAAAATGGCAACATGATTGAGAAAAGTCACAAGTATGATTTGAGGTCCTGAAAGTCTCCCTTTCAGCAACAGGCTAAGGGAGCTCATGTATTTCAGAGAAAAATTTGAATGTCATAAATCATACAAGTAGCTTCAAATCAACATAAATTCTAATACTAGAGTGGTTTCTAGACACAGAGGCATAATAAGACTCAAAATTAAAAAAAAAAAAAAAGGAAAAACAGAAAAATTCCAAAGGTGAAAATACTACGTATTTTAAAAACGTTCAGGCTAAGTACTGGAAGCACTTACCAAGGGAGAGGACAGCTTCTGCCATCATATTAGAATTTTATATCATGAGTGAAACAAATTCAAAAAGGCTTCTGTCAGTTGCAATCAAAAGTTACTTGGTGAGCTACATGCCATTTTATGACTATTTAACACTATAAGAAGTTTTCAAATCTGCAAATCAAAAGATCAGCAGAGCAAGTAAAAGCTGCAAGCCTACACAGTGTGACAGAGGCTCTGTTGTATTATTGCCTGACAGGGCTAAAGAACTAAGCTCCTATAGGAAACTCATACTTGCAGACATACGCTAAATAAAAAAGCTGACAAAAAAGCTTTTGAATAGTGACTGTATAAGCATCTAGGGTATTGCAATTATGAATAATGACCATTTACATTTTGTACTGAGATTTCACTGAGTTCAGAAATGTAGGTCTTCAGCAAAACTGAAAAAGACCATAATAGACCTAGTACTTCCTGTAAAATATTTCTGACTAAATTATAAGCTATGGGAATAACATAAGACAATTATTGGTTTTGACATTCCTACCTGACCGTCTTTTTACCTTTTTTTTTTTTTGAGATTGCTGCACATAGATGTTTCCACCCATAGATGTTTGCCTTTCCAAAAAGCATTTAAAGGATCAGTAAATGAAAGCTTCAGTGTTGTTACAAAACACAAAGTTTCATAAAAAAAACCTAATGTTTGAGAAATTACTATTAGGATAAAACATGTAATAGCTACCCATGTCTTTTTTCAATGTGCTTACTCTAAAATGTACTACTTCTATGCAACGGAAAGTCAGAGAGAAACATTTTTCAGCAACAAATGAAAGGGAAATAGGCCTATTATTTTAACACTTTTCTTCAATACAAAGGGACTAAATGCTTTTCTGCATAACTGTCATTACTGGAAGGTGCTGTATTAAATATTGGCTTTTAATTAATTTGGCACTTTGGATGCATAGATAATAAGCAGAATGTGCTAGAAGTGCTAAACTGCTGTAGACTATTCACAAAACATACTCTAGTTTGAGTTGGTAGCAAACGCTGGAAAAACAACAAGCTATACTTGCAATTTCTCCCTTCTAACTACAGTTTACTACTCAGCTTTGTCTGAAAAAAATCGTCCCCAAAAGACTTATAAAAACAAGGGTGCAAAATGCAGCTACAGGTCAGATTTTCTCAAATAATCTGCTCACAGCCAAAGCTTGCAGGTATTTTAACTCTCAAATCGCCTTTTAATTTACCAAACAACTAAGTGAAAGCTTCAAAGTTTTAATATGTTCTTAGGCAAATGTGATCAGTTTACATCATAAAACACAGGCAAGACTTCATAGAGACAAGCATCTAAAAAGCAATGCTACAACATAAGGAGAAAAGAACCAAGTAAAATCTAAATGCTTTTGGAAAAAAAGAGGATGTATCACATATACTATGTCTGAATGTTGTCTTGTCCCTATGGTTTAGTTTCTTATGACCTCTATTTATATCATTCCATTTGAACTGAGGAACTCTGCCTAGAACATCACTCTAATCTCAGTTTTGTGGTTGTGGGCTTCTGGTCTGTAATGGTTCATGACAACTGTTTTATCTCAATCAATTTGTCTAATCCCTATTCACATGCAACTTTTTTGTATCTATATTTTGCAGGAAGAATTTCCACAGTTTACTGCATAACAAAGTAGCATGTCCTCTTGTTTGAGTCCACCCGTGTTCGTCCATTGTTGCCACCTACTTCTTTATTTATGAGGGCTGGCAAACACTCACTCTAAGGCGGCCACCATGGCATATTTTACTGATTTCTAGCATAACTTCTCCCTCAGGGCATGCTCTTCCAGGCTAAAGAATATTACTCTAAGTAATTGCTTCTTTTATGAATGCTGTTTCTCCATCTGGTCCTGGAAATGTATTTTACCGCTAATTTCATCAACTTGGTCACTACTCTATTCTGACAATTTTATTTGAGCCAAATTTTTTATTATTATTCCTCATAAAGAAGAGTTGCAAAGTAAGAACCTCCTGAAGGGTCTGCAAGACAAAAAAGGGTTAAAAAAATGAGCCAGGAACGTGTACTTACAGTCCAGAAAACTAACCATCTCCTGAGCTGTATCAAAAAGAAGCATCAAGAGAGGCGTTTCTTTCCCTCTATTCCTCTCTCGTGAGACTCCACCTGGAGTACTGTGCCCAGTTCTGGAGTCCACAATATAAGGACATGGAACTGTTGGAGCAACTCCAGAGGAGGGCCTCAAAGACCAGAGGGCTGGAGCTCCTCTCCTATAAGACAGGCTGAGAGAGTTGGAGTTGTTCAGCCTGGAGAAGAGAAGGCTCCAGGGAGACTTTATAGCGACCTTCTAGTATCTGAAGGAGGCCTACAGGAAAGCTGGGGAAGGACTTTTTTGTAAAGATATGTAGTGATAGGACAAGGGATAATGTTTTCAAACTGGAGGAGCATAGCTTCAGGTTAGCCATTAGGAAGAAGGAGACACCAGAACAGGTTGCCCAGAGGAGCTGTGGCTGCCCCATCCATGGCAGTGTTCAAGGCCAGGTTGGATGGGGCTTGGAGCAACTTGGTCTAGGGGGAAGTGTCCCTGCCTGTGGCAACTAGATGACCTTTAAGGTCCCTTCCAAACCAAAGCATTCTATGATTTCCGTGTTTTGACTGATTTGGGAAAAATACTGCGTTTTTCAGGCTTGTGTAAGCATTTTGCATATTTTTTTACTTATTCCTAATCACCTCCTTAGGCTGTTGTATAAAAAATGTCAGGTTTTGAGATCACCTTTGACAGGAGGTACATATTTGTTTAAAAAACCAAACAACAGTAGGCTTACAGCAGTCTCCATGCTACCTGCAAACGCTAACAGCCACGTGTTTGGAGGCTGTTTGCCACTTTCCTGGTCTTAGCTTAAATAATGCCTTCCTATAGGAACCTAATAGCCGAGTAGGGAAGAAACTTCAAACACAACATATTTTCACTAAGCAGGTTACCTGTACAATCAGTTGTTTCTCTTCTGAGGACATTTTTCTGCTTAAGAGACAGACTACTCCTTATAAAAATAGAATTCAGTCTGTGAAAAGTTGTGTTTCAGATTCGGAGGCAAAATGGTAAAAATACCAGCAATATACTCAAACAGCCAGCTGGAAAAGACCAATATGGCAACTCTGCAAGTCCAACTTCAGAACTAAGCAACACACTGTAGGTTTTTGAGGTAATCAAATTATAAACTTTAAGATATTCTATACATTAAAAAAAAGAAAAAATACTGCCATAAAAAAAATCCCACTGGCCTCATATTCTTCCTTTGATCAGCTCTTTGTGTAAAGGAAGTAAAGGGTGCTATTTGCTCAGTACTAAGTTCCTGAATGCAACTTCAATTGGGCTGATGATGTAAAAGCAAGATCAGGAGGATTCCATTTCCTCTTCTATAGCACAGTAGAGGCATAGGTAACCAAACAGAAGTAATTTATTTTTGTCACTGAAAGAAAAGGCAGCTTTAAATAACATTCAGAAGACAGAATGGTTTAGACTACAGAAGGATATAAGTTACCATTTGCCGATGACAAGCCTTGCTGCTGTTAGATAGAATTAGTCTCAAGAGGAGGCTACGTGAAGTTAAGGGGAACAGAACAAGTAAAAAGGCACTAGGTGTTTCAAAAGACTTATTTTCTCCCATCAGAAAAAAAACAAAACCAAAAATCCCTCTGGGAGTACATGTAAAAAGTTTTCTTTTTTCCTCCTGCACTGAGAGCTAAAGAAAGAAAAGAACAGTAGAGACAGTCTCACAGCATTCAAAGCTACTGCTTTAAAAGATCAGGGAAGTGGCAAAGGCAAGACTTCCTTTATACCTTCTGCTGTTTTGATTTGGGAGAAAGATGAAGGCTTCCATATTTAGAGAAAGACCAACAGCTGAGACCTGAGCACTAGCTCAGTAATGATCTGCTATTGAGAAATATTGGAGCACCAAACTGTCACCTCAGTTTTCTTCAGTAGGACCAACGTGTACATATATATATATATATATATATATATATATATATATATATATATATATATATATATATGTACACCCCCCCCGAACCTCTTCTTTATCTGTTCTCTAGAACAGTAGGTTTCATTTGGCATTTCAACCCATGCATTTATATACATATAAAATATTAGTATGTATATGGTATATATAAAAATAACTGCTTTGTCACATTTCATAGGAATAAAAGACTCTTAACTATTTAGTTTTCAAAAAAAGTAATACATTTTCACTTGTCTAGTTATACCACTTTGTGTAGAATTGTTTATTTTTAAGGTTGTTGTGACGGTTTGACTCAAGATTGGCAAATAATCCAGAGACAGCAATGCTCTCGATCCCCTCCCTCTCCCACCCAGGTAGGGAAGGAGAGAGAGAATTAAGGAGAGAGACTTAGGTGGATTGAAAACTAAACTAGACAGCTTTAATTATATGTACAATTATATACAAGTATGTTCAGGAATGTGCAAAAGCCTCTTGCCTGCCCCCACCCCCAGCAACTCCCCCAGCACTCTCCTGAGCTGTGAGCAGTCCCAAAATGTCTCAGCCCACAGGCAGGAGATAAGGCAGAGCAGACAGGGCTGTGGGGAGAGTTATGAGGTGCCTGAACCTTGGGGTTGGCGGTGATGGATGGATGGAGTCCTCCTTGGACGCTGGCCATGGATGGAAGAGAAGAGAAGAAGAAGCAGGAAGGAAGTTGTCTTCTGTGATCCCTGACCTTCCTGGGAGCTTACGTAGATATATGGAATGGAATCCCTTTGGTCAGTTCTGCTGTCTGTCTAGTCCAGCTCCCCTGTGGGTGGGTCACAGATACAATTCTCCTGCCCCAGTAGCCTCTGTAGCAGCAGAGCTAAGAAGCGACCTTGGAGTCTCAGCAGAAACAAACATTCCAGTGTTATCAGTCCACTAGCTGAAACACTTGCTGCTAGTTAAAATGAAAGCTTACTGAAGGAAAAAAAAAAAACACAACAAAAGGAAAATTAGCTTAATCCTGGCTGAAATCAGGACAGGTTGTTGAAACACCTGGACTTTATTTTATAATATAAATTAACTATAACCCACTGACAGCTGTAAGTCAACAACTGTAACATTCTAGCAACAACAGGCAGTGTTCAGCCTTCCTTGGTTCTGATTTTCTCCCAGGTGAGAGATCAGCATATCCCATGATAGCAAAAAGCAGGAACAAATTCTAGATAATAAAACAAACAAGTGTTAACTACACATTCTTCCCATTCTCTATCCTGAATTTTCCAGTTCTCTGCAAAGTAGAATTCAATTCCCTATCACTTTTTCAGTTCTTTCATTTTTGAAAGGTTTTAATCCTGCTGTTTCCTGAGGTTTCTGAAACTGCATTTTATCACCTCTAAATAAGTCATTAAACTGAAGCACTATCCAGTCTGCTTTAGATATAAAAAAAAATAAAATAGGCAGACAAGATTGAAAATCCACTGATTTCTGTTACAGAACAAGCAGAATTGAATAGCCACATTATTCAAAGATTATAAACACAAGTTCACACATGGCAGACATCGGCCCTTCATCCTACTGAAAGCTCATATCTTAGAAATGTGGGGTTCTTCATCAATGAAGCTCTGTGTCAGACTCAATGGCAGTTTTGTGATGTGGACAAATAGCTATTTGAAGCTGGTTTGAGACAGCCAATGCTTTTAACCTGAGGCGAACATGAATTGTAGTGATAGAAATAAGGCTATTAAAAAACTCAGCAACATTTAACTATTCCTGTTGGGCCTCTCATTGGCCAAATTTCACAAGTCTAGTACTGTACTGCTTAGAGTAGAAGCAGAAAGTGACATCTTTCCATCAAAGCAGGCAAGTAACAGCTTCAGTCAATAGGAAGGACAACAGGCTAACCATGAGCTAACAATGTACCCTTGCAGCCAAGAAGGCTAATGGCATCCTGTGGTGCATTAAGAAGAGTGAAGTCAGTAGGTCAAAGGAGGTTATCCTCCCCCCCTATTCTTCCCTGGTGAGGCCACATCTGGAGTACTGCATCCAATTCTGGGCTCCCCAGTTCATAAAGGATAAGGAGCTACTGGAAAGAGTCCAGAGCAGGGCCACAAAGATAAGAGGAATGGAGCGTCTGCCCTAAGAGGAAAGGCTGAGGGAGCTGGGTCTGCTCAGCCTGGAGAAGAGGAGCCTGCAGGGGGGTCTCATAAATCCTTATAAATATCTAAAGGGTGCATATCAGGAGGATGGGACCAGTCTCTTTTCTGCAGTGCCCAATGATAGGACAAGGGGAAATGGGCACAAGCTGGGGCATGGGAGGTTCAAATTAAACATAAGGAAAAACTTCTTGACTGTGAGAGTAACAGAGCACTGCAACAGGCTGCCCAGAGAGGTTGTGGAGTCTCCTTCTCTGGAGACATTAAAAACCTGTCTGAACATGTCCCTGTGTGATGTCCTGTAGATGATCCTCCTTTATCAGGGGTATTGGACTAATGATCTTCAGAGGTCCCTTCCAACCCCAACGACTGTGAAAGCTATTAGTGAGCACAGCCACATCACATAACTACATATGCATTCTGAACAAAAGTGAACATGATAATAAGTGTACTGTACAGAAATTCACCTTTTCTTTGGAGTTACAGTATGGATCAAAACTCTAAAGTTTCTCTCCTGTTTCCCTCTCTCTGCAGCACCAACCCTTATCAGTGCAGATACTAGGGCACAATGATAATATAAGTCTCTAAAGAGATTGCAGAGTTACAGGAAAAAAATGAATATGAGAGGATACACAGGAGATTCTCTAATTTAGTCCAATGCTGTCCTAGAGGCTAACAGTACCTGCTTGGCTTGCACTATGACAGTGTTTACATCACCAAGAAGAGGATGTAACAGAACCACCCTATTAAATGCTGCTCCAACTGCTTAGCAACACAGTAACTTCCAGATCTCTTGAGACCCTCAGAAACTGCAGTCCTTCCTCCAACCCCACAGGTTGGAACTGTGGCAGCACTAAAGAAGTCACCATTTGGAAACCTCAGCCACACTTGACTGTTGCTACCAAGAGTCCTTTTCACAGGTATTTCCTTCGTAACATCTTTCTATCCAAATTGTCTATTCTAATATCTGACACTGAAGATGACAATCACTCAAGGGCTAGTTTTTACCTTCGTACTCTCAAGAGTAACTGAAGTTGGTGTTATTATTCCCACTTAAAAATGACAATCAGGTCAGGAAGCATAGCACAAGTTTAAAACAAATGACGTGAAATCAATTACTTTTCAGCCCTGTGCATTGTCATCTGGATGGAGCTTTAGATCTCTTGCTATTTGAAATTCCAACTAGAAACTGAAATTTTTAATAGTGTTGTTTCAGACACCAGGACAGAAAAGCATTTCAATTTGTTTCCTGTGTCTATTATGCTTGTGAGTGCCAGCTAAGTTTAGTAACTAATTAGACTGGAGTCACAATTCCATTAGAGGTCTGGATCAGTAATTCACCATGCAGGAAACAAAACATCTCTTGTTGAAATAATTGTAGCTTTATCAGAATGATTTTTTTAAAAGAGTTTAAAGAGGAAGAAGTCATCCAGTAGCTATACAAACCTCATTGTGTACTTCCATTTTAGAAGCCACAAAGTCAGTCACACTCAAAGCAAGGAAAACCTCTGCCTCACACAAGTATCTTAAATTAGCTGAGCTTTGACACTGAAGTATCAGCTGTCAAAGATCATCCTGAACATAATTAGTAGTTTTTTTCTTTATATTGAAATTGGATAGCTTCAATACAAACATTACTTTCCATTGTTCTCAATAAAGCATACTAAGCAGCTGCACTCCTTCAACAAAGAACAACTAAGTAAGGTCATTACCAAGGAAGGAACGAGCAGTAACATGAGATTTGACACTCCTGTAAAAAGAGCAGCTTATTGATATAGTACAAAAAAATCTCTGAATACTGAGAAAGCACAAGGGCCCAGGGTTCCCTCAGAGAGATGTTTATAAACAAGTGCTATTCTTCTATTGCATAGTAGAAGGTTACAACTAGGGGTGAGGGAACAGACAAATGTATCAATACCTTTGAAAAAAGAGGAAAAATTGAAGTATTAGCACCAAGAAGAAAACAGCTAGCTTGGAAAGATTACAATATTATAAAACCCTTGTAACAAGTACATAAGGATTAACTCACTGAAGGTCTTAGAAACTGCAAAAGCAAGCAGAGGTCAGCATGGAATCCCCGGTAGAATTTGATCTGGAGCTAAACTACTTAAAATTCAACCAAACACTACAAGCGGTAGGAGGCAAAGCTTTGAAGGTTCCATGAATACTCGGAATCCCATAGCTGTCTGACAAAATGCACACAAATCCCAATCCACCTCTACCCCAGTGAAGGGGAAAGCTCTAGCTTTCCAGTCTTGCATATTGCCCCTAGGATGGTCAATGAGAAACAGCTGAGGCAACAGGACACTGTTGCAGCATTGCTCTCCCTGCTTTGCAAGGCTCACCAACTTGCTAGATAAAGAAATAAGAGCAATGGACACAAATCAGTGCACTCAGCCCTTACTCCACAACAGACAAGGCTGAGTGTGTTGACCTCCTTCCACACAAACATGTACCTTCATGTATCTTCATTAACCTTTGCAAAAAAAGTAAAAGGGTCAATGTTCAGAGCCACTTCTGACTCAAGCAGCTTTCACTAACTGTACAATGGTTCCTTGCGCTGTGCTTGGTATTGGGATTCACTGGGGTTTACAGGCTTGTAAGTACTGCCAAAAGAGTTAAAAAATAAACCTTTACACTGACAAGTGTTACCCAAGGGAGACAAAATGCTCTTGTCTATCTGACAGAATTAAAATTTCAGGTCACTTAGTATTTCCACACATTTCCCAAAGCCCCATTTCACCTTGTCCCATATCCCCTTGGTCTTTGACCTTCCTTCAGTGAGGTCTGACCCTCAGGTCTTTAATATATGCATAAGAGTTCAGCAGCTCCTAGAGGAGGAGAAAGGGTTTGGGAGAAATGCAAGTTTGCCAGAGGAGCAGATAATTAAACAAAACTAAGTGTTTCTGTGCCAAGTCTTGGATCTTGTTATAGGACTAGAGATGGAAATATATGTATGTAAAATCTTAAGTCCAGCTTCAAAAGTACAACAAAAAGAAAAAAAATAACCACCTTTGAGTGACTTTGGGTCTTGCGCTCCTTAATCACATCTGAATATAGAGACAACTAGAGTTGTCAAGTTTACATGCAATCTTGGTCACCTCTTAACCATCCCCCACCCACATTGGCCCCAGGTCCCAAGACTCCCAAAAAACACAGCCTGGGGACAAGGAGAAGAGCAAGCACAAAGTCATTAGAGGTCAACTGGCCTATATAACTACATTAACAAAGGATAACAACAGGGAGAAATGTTGCAACCTTCAAGGCTCTACTACTTCATATTCTAATACTTCTCTTCCTGCCTTAACATTCTCATTTTACTTGTAGTACTATACACTTCCAAGGTTCACTTATCCTTCCCCCTGTGCCTCCTCCAAGGAAATACAGAGCAGTATAAACATGACTCTGAAGGCTATAACTATGAAAAGGTTATTTGTATTGAACTATAAAAAAACAAATAATTTTTTACACCTTAAATAGAACACATAGATAATTCAAATGCTTTAATTAGCAAAGAATACATGCCAGAAAAAACACTGTATTAAAAAAAAGGATATTAAGCAAGCAAGCACTCCTGCAGCAAGCAATGAGATGGTTGACTTGGGAGGCTAATGAATTAGTATAAACAATTTAAATCTAATTTAATTTAACAATGTAGAGCATTTGTGCATTGCAAAGCAACAGATAGTAATTTGTTTCTTCATTAAATCAACAATAAAATTGCTGATTACCGTTCCATGAATTATTTTATTGAAGAGGACAGCAAACAAATTTTATATTTAGTCATAAAAGTTCATGACTAGTCCCCAAACAAGCAAATGTAACTACTGAAGGATCCCAGTGCACATAATACAGTCCAGCTGTGGTCTAGGGCAACACATCATTCAGCCAAAATACATTCTTGCATTTTAAAAGTTAGTGAACAAATGTTTACCCAGAAAAATTAATATAGCATTTTAAGTTTAGTTTTTATTTCCACAAAACAAATCTAAACAGCACAACTTACTATTCATAGTCTTTAAATATGTTAAAATTTCATGTTGAGAATGACAAGCATTTGGTACTGCCAGAAGTACTAAAATGATTAAAGCCCCTCTATCTTACAGATAAACTTATGAACTTGCCTCAAAAGTGTTACCGGTGATATCAAATTCTGGTGGAACAAAGGCACCTTCTGGATCATCTTTGAAAGCAAAAGGAAACATGTCAGATGAGAAATTAGTAGCCTTGATTGTTTCAAAAACCAACCAAATGTTAAGATACAAATTTCACAATACACTCATATCTGATACCAAATAAACTATGTTTATAGCAATATTTTGGTTCTCCCGTATCTGTTGTACAAAGAACTTGTTATCCCCATTCTAGTATTGTAAGCAAAATGAAGTGTTATTTTCAAATTTTCTGCAAGAAGATACAATACTTTTCCTACTAGGAAACAAAACATACAAAACAACACCAAAGAAATACATTTGCCATGCCTGACCACACTCCCCACCCATGTGCTGCTTAGCAGAGAACTGAGCTACTGCAGAAGCCACTTCTAAGTAAAGAGATGGAAGGAAGAAGACCACCTTGAGAGACCAATGCTGCTGCTGCATGCAAGCATACACATGGTATCACATGAACCCAGTAGAGAACACCAGGGGATTAAAAAAAGTGCCCAGTTGAAAACCTGCTCTTCATGTACATATTCAACTCACCTACTTCATCCTTCTGTGAAGCCAAAGGATGACTGAGATAATTTGCAAGCAAGGATTAAGTTTCCCTTCTCAACAGGGACAAAAAAAATGCTCACAGGCATAGCATATTCAGAGCTTTAGCTCTAATAAACTTTTGTGCCTGTATTTTAGAAGTGACATGCAAAGCTCCTTCCTTTTGAAGATAGTAAACTACATGGTAGAAAGGACTAGAGAGGACTCACATAATTATGTATTTCAGCTGCTCGGCACAGCTGATTATCCAGATGCCACTAACTGATTCCCAGTTCTTTACCATGTTCCCAATTCTACTTTCCCACTGAAAAAGAGGGGTATGCAACTAATTCTGCATTCCCCCACACCATATTTTTTCCTGTTATCTGGGGGGACAGACCAGGAAGGGAACTAATGGACAAAAAATATTTTGTCTCCCCTGCTCCCCACACCCCCAGACTACTGCTTCTTCTTTTCATCTCCCCACTACCTTTTCCTTTTCTTTGGGTAGAACACTTTAAAGGCTGTACAAGCATATCATTTTTATTACTGGTAAAGCTCACTGTATTCTTTTACTAAAATGTTTAGAATGGAAATTTGTGTGATTTGAAGAGACACAAAGATATAAGAGCAGAGCATCCTATTGAATGTTTGTCACTTTAGCACCACAGAACCTGCAGGAAGCAGAGCTCATTGCTAAAGTGGAGGCAACAGGCTGTTCATTTTCTCTCCCTGGCAAGCAAACCCAGAGGTTGTAATTTTCTTCTGAAAGAATAAATCCATAGGCATCAAATCTAGGGAAGCAAAAAGGACAACCTCCTCAAGTGCCTATCTAACAACCTCTGTTTTATCCAAAAAGTAAGTTCTGAGGGAAAGGGGAAGAGAAAGAGTCAAAGACATAGTGGAAAGTGTGTGGAAGAAATAGAATATATATATATATATATATATATATATATATATATATATATATATAACTTTTTGAATTCCTAGGAAAAAGACAACTTAAAGAGAACTAATGAAAAGCCTCTTCCTCAGAGGTTAAAGTGACTTCAGGGAACAAAATGCTTTGCACAGGAGTTTGTTATGTCACATTTTAAACCCTTGAATATGGCAAAGTCCTGGTTCAATTGTTTGCCAGCTGTTCAATTACACTAAAACAATTAAGAAAATATTGATTTTTTTTCTTTCCCAGCTGCAAGCAAAGATGTTATTTGAGGGGCATTTTTCATCCACTAGATTTATTCTCTTCAACAAGTCTTTCACAGACCCTTAAGAATAGAAAGCCCTTTTTTTTTTAATTTCAAGTTAGGACAAGGTCCTTCAAATAAAGGATATTGATCCACATTACCCGATAAACATGGAACTAAAATTTGACTCACAGATTTGAGAAATTTAAGCCCAAAACAAATACCACAACAATTATGAAGATATATTTTCTTCTCAATTTTATTGTAATGCTTATTTGAATCATTAATTCTAAAGAAGGTAAGAAATGCTCATTTGTTGCAAAGTTACCTTACCCCATTTTTTTCTAAATACTGTGAAGTAGATTTTGGCCAAAAGAATAAACACTTACTCTGATTTAAAAGTCAATTAGGTTTAAGAAAACATTAAAAAAACCTGAATAGTGAGAATATATACTAGAACGGTTATTTCAGTTACAACTTGACATAATTCTAAAAGCACTACAGAATAAAAGCTGGCTTGGGTATTTTTTTTTGTTTTGTAACATCCCTTAGAGGCTCAGGACAGACTCTTGAGGTGAGTCATGCAAACAGGAAGAGAAACTGTAACATGCTTTTTCGTCTGTGCTGAAATCAGAACTAATTTTTTTAAGTTGAGCATCCCCCCATTCATCTTCTACAATACCTGAAGATCTTACATGCCACTATATACTGTTTTTAGCATATTAAAATCCATTTCTCAGTCAGTTACCATACTTGCTGAGTCTAAAAATAATGACTTACAAAAAAAAAATCCTTTCTTCAAGAGATAGTGCTTTCCTTTCTACCCATGATTGTGCACTAGAATTGCCTCATTCTCTATGGGCACAATCATCAAGACACATTGAATGTCAGATTTCTCTAGAAATAGAACATAACCATGAAATGAGAAGAACTGAAAGAGATCAAGAATGTGCTTTACAAAAGTAGAGACTCATGCACACAGATATACAAACATATAACCTACATTGTTTAAAATTGAGATAAATCACATTCCCCTGGATAAATTTTAAAATAACTAGGAAGAATCTTCCAAGCAAACTCTTAAAAGCATTTGTTCATCCATCACAAGGCTGAGCATTTAGTTTCATATGGACCTATACTCACCCAATCCTAAACAAAGTTTTGTTTTCTCTTTATTTTAATCACAAGTCTTAAGAATAGAATACAGTGCTTTACTACAGTCTATCACTATGAGTTTCCATAGTTCTAAAACAAATGGCCTGGAAACACAAATACTTACCACTGAGCTGTTCCATGAAGCATACATTGCCATTGGTGTTAAAAGCCAAAGTGTCAGGAGTGATGCAGAGTGTCTGGAAGATTGCAGAATGGGCAATGCTCTTCAGAGACTGGCAACACTCCAGGCAAATTGCCCAAATATCTTGCTCAGTAAGACAGCTATCTCGCAGTGACAAAATATCAGCAAGGGACACATTCTCCTGCCAAGATATGAATTCACAAATTACCCTGGATTTCACGATCCTACTTTGTGCATTATAGATGACATTTGACACAACTGGCAACATGAAATGTTTCCAGAAAGTTCTCAGACTTTCTAGGACACTTATTAACACCCCAAGAAACACCAAGTGCATGGCTTTGCCTTAATACAGAGAGTCTCTTAAGAAGCACAGTTAACATGAACAAAGTATCACAGTATGATAACATCAAAAAAAGGCTTACTATGAGAGCTAGCTAAGTTACACAAACACTGCATCAAAGTTAGGGAAACAGACTATTTGGAGGTAAAAGCAGAGAGACCGAGTTAAAACATTTGTGCTTAACCCCTGTCTCCCTTAAGACCTCCCAGGTGCCTTTGGTTAAGCTATTTAAAAATTTGCTTCACAGCAGTTTCCCCTACCATCTGTGATCAGGAAAAAGAACCCTCTAAATTAGCCTGTCTGAAGAATGATGCTGTTGCAAAGTTTAGTGGTGGTTAATAAACACTCAAAAGCCAAAGAAGCCATAGGAAAAGTCTTCTTATACTTGACCTAAAACCAATAAAAGTAAGTTCTATGACCAAAATAAGGAACCAGTGATTATTTAATTCTCCTAGGATCAGCTAGGTGACATGATGGCATTTGCCAAAACAGCAAAAAAACGTTTTGCTAATCAAGATGCAAAATTATGAGTTTGATGTTTGTATGTGGACAAGAAAAGCTCAGTTTAGAGATTATGTGAAATAAATAAAAACTGCAGCCTTTACAACAGCCTTCATATCAAATTTCAGTCTCAATCACAACCTGATAGAATTACTTTTGAGTCAAGCTTTGAGGTTGAGCTCTACAGCAATTATTGTAAGTAGAGATATCAAGTTTAAAACTACAAAACCATCTTTGTCTTGTGGTTATTGGGGAGTAAATCAAAGATCTTTTCCAGTGAAAGGAAAGTTAGGTAATACAGAAAGCAAAACAAAATAAAAAACCACAAAACAAGCTTATGTTCAATGGCTTCCATCAGCAATGGATGTCTAGGCAAAGATAAAAAAACAAACAAGCAAAACACCACTACCACAACCATACAGCAAGCCTTCCTCTTTCCAGTGCTCCAGGACATTAAGTTGTTTACTTCACAAAAACCATTTATTTCATAAATGACCACACTATTTTGACCTTAGTTATTAAAGCAGCAAAGCAAGACCTTTGTAGAGAACAAAGCATTGCAAAGACTGAGACATGCATTTGATTAATTTGCATCTGCAAAGCAATACAGAAATAAAGTTTTCAGTGTGGACAAAAAAAATCCTTTTAAGATTCTAACATATGAGTTTCTGGCAAACTGAAACTTCCAGCAAAACACAATTTCAGTATTTTGGACCACTGAAAGCTGGTTCACTTGAAGTACAGGAAGACTAGTGGGTGTTACATAACAGAGATGCTGATGTCATTTCCCTTGTCTCATTATCAGTAAACGGACATTATAAAAGCAATTACTGATTAATAACTACAGAAGGTGAAGTGGTCAGACAGCCATGCTTTAATTATTCACTTTAGATCTCAATTCACCCTTTATTTTCTTCAGAGAGTATAGACCAGCTCAGAAGCATATATATAATTAAGTAGAGGAGGAGCAAGCAAGATGATTTGGCACACACAGCTTCTTAAAACATTTAAAAGTAAACATTAAGAAGTGCAAGACAAAGTCCTAGTAAAGAAAGTAATTTGAAATAAACCCTCAGTATTTCCTGCTCTTCAGCATGGGCACCTTCTTGCTTCACATACTGGCTTTTGCAAACCACATACATGAGTCAACAACCTCATTCCTTATCCTATGTAAAGTGATGAGAAGCACAGGCTTCACTAAATGACTAAGCAGCTGAGAGGTACATACATATTCACAGCTTTCTGGCACCTAAGTCTTTTTGCCAAGATAATTCACACAAACTTCAAAACAATCTATTCCAAAATCATGGAAAATGTGGCAAACACCATTCATTAAATTCACTGCATTGGAAGGAAACCACTGGGTTGCCTGGGTAAGCTCAATAAGTACCCTTCAAAGCAGCCTTCTTAATTAACTTCTCTAATCACTAGGTGATAGGTTGTGCTTATTCTCTCAAAAAGAATATTGAAAATATTCCTGTGTCTGGAATAACTAAATAGGAGGGACTAGTAGGAACCCACAATTAAAGTATATATTGAGCAGGTGAGAAAAATGGGGTCTGCCTCACACAGAAGAGCTGACCCTTAGCCTTCTCCCATCCTGAAGAAAAACTAATTTAAGCTAAAGTGTAAAAAGGAGGCCACTACCACCTTTCTTCTCTATCTTCCGTGGGCCAGCCTGAGAAGACCTACCATGCTGAACGCTACAGGTAGTGAGAGGAAGGGCCAAACTGCTGAGCTATCAGATGGCTTATGACACCTAAAGGGACTTCTCAAACACACTATTAAATCGTGATTCAACCTGGATTCTTGACATAGCAAATAAGAAGGCTTGCAAGATCTGTTTTGGGGAACAAGTGGCTCACATATGGTTCAGCAAACTTTTACTTAAAGAAAAAACCCAAACATTTTTCCCAAACATTTTCTAAGGGATAAGGAACACTTCATGTGGAAAGATGCAAAGAAAGATGAGCAAGAGCAATAAAAAGTAAGTGCAAAAACAAGAACTGGGCTTAGCTACAGGTTATTTGGCATAACAACTGAACAAACAGATTTAAAAGTTTGTGTGGTTTGTGGGTTTATTTATTTATTGACCAGCGACAAGGCCATTTTACACAGAGCATTAAGAAATGGCTGCACAAAAGTCAGGTTGGTGGGAAATACGTTGCCCAGGTAAAATTGTCAAGTGCAACACGGGCACATACTTCCTGACTGCAGCATTAACCCACGGCTGTGACAGGAGGTACCAGACACCCCACGCTCGAGAACCATGACTTTGCTGTTGTGTGGAGAAGGTGCACGGGGACTCATTAAGCCTACTTGGCAGCCGGGGTCACCAGACAAGACAAAGCGAGGAACCGGCGGTGAACACACAGAAAGCGACCGGTTACGTTGACGCAGCCTGGCAGCTCCCGGCGGGCCGGTCTAGCCCCCCCCGGGCTCTAGTATCTCCGGGGCCCGGCGCAACCAGCGGGCTGCCCCCCCCAGTGCGGGCAGGAAGATGCGCCAGGCGGGGGGGGGCCGCGGGCCGCCTGTGAGGCCGCCTCACTGCCGGTGAGCACAAGGGCGGCGGCGGCTCCATCCCCGCACTCACCTCATCCTCCAGCAGCGTCGGCAGAGGCTCGAAGTCGTAACAGTTCACTTCCTCCTCCTCCTCGTAAAACACGTCCTCTGCAGCACCCACAGCCTCCATTCCGCCCGGCGAGGGAGCAGAGGCTTCACCTCCGCAGCCTCCCTACACGCCCCAAGCACGGCCTTCGGCCGCGGCTCATACCCCTACCAGTCTGCTGGCTGCCCCCGCCGGCGACCCTCACGGCAGCGGGCCTCCCCGCTCGCCCCGCTTTAACCTCTTCCCCTCCTGGCGGGGCCCGGCCTCGGGGCGCCCTCTGCCCCTCCCAGCCGCCCTCCGCCGCCCGCTCAAGCCCTCAGATAGGGCAGCGCTGCCATGGCAACGCGGCCCGCCGCCGACTCGCCCGTGCGGCGCGGCCTCACTGCGGCGGCTCCCGCCCTCCTGCGGCGGCGCCCGCCTTCGCCTCGCCCCCCGCCCCGCTGTGGCCCGGGGCGTCCCCTAGAGTCACCGGGGGCTGATCGCGAGTTCTGACGTGTGCCCCGCGTCCCCTCTTCCCTGCTCACGGTGAACTCCCGGAAAGAAGGAGGTGGCGGGGCAGTGGGACCTGAGGGGCGCGCCCGTCGCAGTGCCAAGCTGAAGCCGCCGGGGCCCCGCGGGCGCCAGCGCTCGTCCCCGGCTCGGCTGCGCTCACCGGGCGAACGGAGGCTGCGGGAGGGAGGGCTGGTGCCGGGCGAGGGGACGGGGCGGTGGCGTTGCCTGGCGCCCGAGGTGCTGACAGTCGGTTTGGCCCGAGAGCTGCTCCCGCTGCGGGGCGATTTTCTTTCCGGGAGGGACACCTCTGGCGAGCATAAACCCCTGCCCTGCCTGCTTCTCCGCTCCGGCCTTGTTTTACAGTCATGGACTCTCCAAATCACTGGATTTACTGGATAAACCCCGGCGTTTAAAATTAGGCAGATGATCAAGTCTTTGCATGTTCATGGCCATAACTCCTAATGCAGTTTAAACCGTAACAAGCAAAACCAAAGCCAATATTATCAACTGCCTTTTCATTAGCCCTAGACCATTTTTGCTATCCACAAATAATTTCTTAATAATTTCATTTAGACTCCCTTTAAAATTGTCAGGAGCAAGGATTCCCTCAAAAGTACCACCTGCATATACACATGGTTTTGTCTCAGGCAAATCCCAATGGAAACCGCAAACTGTGTTGTGTAAACGGGATGTAGATGTTCCCCTTTCTGCCTGGGAAAGGGAATGGGCATTCGGCAATGGACAGGTAATGGCACGTGCTGCAGGAATCCTGGGCAGGTGTCTCTTGACACATACATGTGCAGCCACATTGAAATCTTACATCTCCATTGTAACCAGTGTAGTGAATGGAGAGAATAGATTGTTTGTTTTTCTCCTGTAATTAAATTTTGCAACTACAGGTACTTGAAAAATAGTAGTGACATTTTCATTATTCTGCTTTCCTGTATTCCTATAATTCTGTGTCAAAATGGAGTATGTTAATGAATTAATGTATGCACAGTACAACAAGCAAAGTAAGAGTTTTATATTCTATTTTGTATGTAGTACTCTTTGGAAAAGATTAATACTCTACTAAAATACACATTAACAAACACTGTGAAGCAAACAAAGATACTTTGATTAACTGCCCCATAAGTCTTTCTGCAGCAGTCATTAAGATCTCCCAATTAAAGGTTAATTGGGTACATTCCACAGTTAGTGCATGCTACTGAGAAAAAGACAAACCCAGGCAGATTGAAATATTTTGTTTATCTGCTGTCTTCTTACTAACATTTTTGAACTAAATTGATGTGAATAAAATGTTTTTCATGACTACTCAGGCTTTTAATTGTGAATAAATATTAAAGAATAAAAAACAGTGAGTGCCTGGTGCTTCTGAATATAAAGCCCAATGTGACTCTAAAAACAGCAGTATTTTACTTATGGATGTTTCTTAAAATGTATTTTACCAGCATATTTGGCAATTTTTTTTCCTCAGGCAGCATGATCTACCCAAGAAGAATCCTAAATTCTGGACCTTCTTGAGTGGGACTCATAGCTGCATTGTAAACAAAAAGAAGCATTTCTTTGAAGTGTAAACTGAGTCCAAGATCTACACGCATCCATAAATACATCTTAGATAAACACTCCACTGCAATCACTACTTTAGCATCATAAACATTTCTGTAAAATTACAGGTTAAATCAAACCTATGGGTGTTGCATGGAAATTCACATGCTAGTTTTGAAAGGCCTAATATTTTATGTTGCATGAGAGAAATTCACTTTCTAAAAGCAATTAGTAATTGAGTGATAGGGCATTTCCGTGTAAAGTTAACAGACTCTGGTTCAGACACCTACCCTGCATTATTTGGACCTTGAATCTAGGCTTGGATGGATTTTGCCAGAGGAAGTGACTGAGTGACTATCCAAGTGATTTGAGATGCTTGAGATCTCTCTCTCAGTTGCTCTGGTTAACTCACTTGTGCTACTGAAGAACTATTTAGAGTAAGTGGACTATGTGAAATAAACTTAGAGGGAGCAAAAGAGACTGTACTCCAAGTTATAAAATACAGCAGCACAGGATTCCTCTGTAAACAAAAACTTGTAGGGGACGTCGCCTCATCACAAGAGCCTTGATGGGCAGGACAGACCAGTGACTTGGAACTGTTATGGTTTGGTAGGGCTTTTTTCCAGAAAAATTGCTCTACTAATCCTCTGCTCAGTAGTTCTGTTGTTTTGTTTTTCTTGTTGGTTTCGTGCTTGCAGCAACTGTCAAAAAAGGCATTGTAATTAGTTTGATATAGTCATGTAACAATTCACACACTAGAATATTAATTTTTATTAACATCTGCAATTAATCATGGCCTGTGGGAATTCTTGGAGGACATGCAACACTACACAATTCAGCATTAGAAAAAGTCCCACATATAGATGAAGGCGAAAATTCCTCTGCAGTCGTATTTTCTGTTCTTTCTTTTCCACAGTATTGCTTAAGAAAGTTTAAGTTCTTAAGAGGTCATTATAGAGTATTGGTAGGCATTTTTGAAAGACATTTTGATGGATAAATGAGTGTCTGTGGAAATTATCTTCTGAGTCTGAGGCAGTCTGAACATGCAAGTGAATATCATATCAAAACCATAAATAGAACAGCAATCAGGTTCTCAAAGGTGAACATTGTCAAAAGGCAGAAACTATTATTTTGCATTAATAATACTCCATAGCCTGAAAAGAAATAAGGGATGTTAAAATAGATTAAAGTAAAATACTGGGATTAAAATTGTTTAGGTAAAGGATAGGAAAAACAGGTTTTATTATGGAAGTACCAGAGAGGGGTTTCATTTCCCTGTGGTCAGATTCTGAATATGAGCTGTGAGCTCTTTAGTAACAATCACATCAGGAATCACAATGATTAGAGATTTTGACTTCTAAACTGTAGATTCACAATGAAAAACTACTAAACAAAGGTAAGCTCCAGGTATAGTGTAGATACTATAAATGAGAAGCCTCTTGACCAAAAAGTAATTTAATGAACATGGAGTTTTGTGTCTTAGACTTGGTGCATGATCACAGACAATACAGAAGGACTGAATCAAATACATCTGATTTCAGTCCTCACAGTTTTAGCATGCTCTCCTTAAGCTGTATCTAATTTGTAGTAAATGCACTAGACTTAGGGCAGTTTGTAATTTTCACATAAGCAGTGTTTGCTGCAGAAAAGCTGACTTGATTTTTGACTCTGCCAGCAGCCAATAGCAAATGTCTAGAGAAGCATGTAGGAACAAGGTAGTTATGTATTATGCTCTTCCAGTACAGTCTCACAGCCTCCAAAGAGTCACAGTTCAAATACTCCCTAAGGCAGTGGTAGTGTCTATTGGTTTAAGAGACTCTGGAATATTTTCCTTTTATGAATTTGTCCATTCACTTCTTTGGGTCTGAATAGTTTTTCTATCCACCATATCCAATTCCAGAGCTCCTTAGCTGACCCGTACATTGCAAAAAGTAAATTCTTTGTTTCAAATGAGACCCTCATTTCTTGTGTTTGAAAAGGTGGTGAGTAGATTCCTTTTTTCTAATCTTTCTATAATTTATGATACTATAGAGTTGCCATATCTAGCCTACTTCATCTTTTCAGGTTGAATGGTCTAGTTGCTCATTCGCAGAATAGAAATTATTCCATTACTTGGATCACACTGTAGCACTTCACAGTAGTTTTCCTAATTGTTTCATTATGTAATTAAAGGTTTTGAAAGAGAAGGTTGGAACCTGAATGAATAAACGAACAAATGAAAGAAAGAAGAAAGTGGTAGACTCTCCAGGGATTTTTGAACATAATATATTAATGACCTGCAAACTTCAAGGAAGTACTTTTCTTAACTGTGATGTACTGATTTAGTTATGACCCTCATGCCTTTTATTTCCAGATATTTGGAGTCACGGAATATTGAAACAAAAATAACTCAGTGGGTGCTACCAACAGAAAATACATTCATGGAACTCAGGGAGTGACTGCCAGCACCTCTGTCTGTGCAACATGATCTAAATACAAGCTACAGGAAAAGGAAATTGGATAGGGTACTACTGTTACACCGCTTTGTGCCACTGGATATGTCTTTCAAGTTCTTTTGTAGGTTTTTCCTTTTCATTATAGCACTTTTTTTTTTGTTAATAGATTATATAATCATAATTGACTATTAAAATTTTGGAGTACCAGCCTTGTAGATGAAAGGTACACATTTGTTACACTATAATTAGATTGTACATTCTCCTTTTAAGAGTTTTTGTTTAATAGCAGTTTGCCTGAAGGGTCTAATTTTAATTCAGTTTGGGTAAAACTGAGGGAACTGGAGGATTGCTGTATAAAGAATTGGTTTTTGTGTGTGTATGATTTATATCCTTTTCAATTGTTTGGTTTTTGTTAATCAGAGATTGCTTTAATGCCACAGGCTTTGAAACTTTTACAGTCTATGAAGCTTCTGCTCTTCCTTTAGCAGTTATATGTATTTCAAGACAGAGAAAAGCTTCCTGCCAGTTGCCAACTGCTGCTGCCTTTGTGGCAGCAGTGAGAAAGCACTGTATTAAAAAGCAAATTGTGTGCTGCTGCTATTGAAAAACCTGAAAGAATTCAAAGGTAAAGACACTGCAGTTTTTAAATAAGCCCCATTGCTACTATGAGTTGTATATAAATTTGCCTGAATCATAGAATCATAGAATTGTTGGAGTTGGAAGGGATCTTAAAGATCATCCAGTTCCAAGTAGCAGGTTAGTTTGTATTCCAAGTACTTCAGAATCTTGCAAAGGCAATAGGGATGTGTTAGCTTTGCATTTCTGAAGGGGATCAGAAAATTATGTGCATAGACTGCTTACTGTATGGGGAAAGCTATATATAGGCATTCCTTTGTCATGGGGTTGAATGGTAGAAATATAAACTTCAGAACCATCAAGCAGAGTCTTTGGTCATTACAGGCACTGGTCACATAATTTTTTTCTCATAGAAATACCAAACTCCACCTGTTCCTACATGTTTGGTATCTTCTGATTTCCAGTCTCTACTTATGCACATTCACTTTTGCTCCAACATAGTCTTTTATCTTTTAATCTCAGTTCCTGTTTCTTTACAGATTACCATATAATAACTACATATGTTCTGTCACCTTTGACTTTGTTTTCACCTTTTCCAACAGTGCATTTTCTTAAAACCTGTGTTCTAGTCATGATTGTTTTTCTACTAAACTACACTTTTGTTGTCTTTGTAATACTGATAAACCATAATTTCATAATTTCCTCAGGTGCTTAGGAGATCTGATCTTTTCAAGAGTCTTCTTCTATCAACCCCCTCAGTGTATTTCTTTGTGGAGGCTTGAGCCTTTTTTCCGTCTTCATAATCTTCTCACATGTCCACTGTCTAAGGAGTTTGATTTCATTACATCTTCTTTGAATAAAAGTTTCATTTGTCCTCCTATGACAGACTGTCAAGGATTCTTCACCATTCTCAAGACATCTTTCAATCTTCTAATGTTTTCATCTCAACTGCAACTGCATCTCCAAATCCTGTATTCTTTCTACATGTACTCTACTAGGTGGCACTCCAGGCATAGATAGCTCCCATCAGGAGCTATTTAGGGTAATGTGCTCTGCATTTAGGCATCTCCACTTTTTTTGTAATTCTTTAAATGTCCTAGGCTGTTGCAGTTGAATATTACCTTTCTCTACCAGATGAAATGCAGGGAAAGACAGCAGAAGTAAATCGATATAATTTGAAGTCAATAGCAAAACTGTCATGGCATAATTTCCTTTGAAGAGAACTCACTGAGATGCAAGATCAAAGACTGGAATTGTTTTTTAGTTGTATAATAATGGGAAAATAACCTAGTAACGATCCAATACGCAAACACATGGCTTTCTTCTCACCAGTGGAAAAGTAGGACTAGACAAGATACAACTCCAAAATCAATCCAATACTAAGTCTGTTATTTGGCAATTTCTGAGTAATTGTCTCATTAATTCAATTAGATTATTTGATTTGTCATAGGCAGTATCTATTCAGAAATATATGTGTGTGTATTCATACATATCTACATAGAGAGAGACTGATAATGGGATTCTTTCTATTGTTACTACTCTGGAGTGTTATATGATATGACTTCCTTAATCTCAGTGTCATAATTCATCCCAGGTATTCCCATATTAGGCTTTTATTGTAAGGTGGAGACTGCTGTGCTTTCGCCTGGCAAAGTGAGGTACCATGAAAATAAAACACTTCCAACATTGCTCAGGAGGCTCATATCAACTGGAAATTTAAGCTGTGAACCTGGAGAGCCAAATTTATGCTATAATTGCAAAACAACCTCCAATTGATTCTGAACTGCTTTAGTTTTGACATTTTAACATTGTCTTCATAACACAATATTGCCTCTATAGTACCTATTGGTCCCCTTGCTATTTTAATTCATTTTAGTGGTGTTCTTTTGAAAACACTAGAAAAAGTTGCACAGAAGGTAATTTTAAAAGATAATGTGCATAATAAAGTCTAATATGATGCCTGTGGCAATTTCACACTGGAAAATAACCTGCAGAGTAGTACTAGCTATCCTTCAGAGAAACACCTCATAATAATTAACTAAATCTTAACTTCATATTAAGGAAACATAAAAATTAACTATGTGCAGGCAGAATTCTGAACCTGAGATTGCTTATGTTCCTGACATTTGGCTATTTCCTTAGGCTTTCCTCTACAGAGATTTATGAGATCATTATGAGCTGCTCATAATGAAAAGGAAAACACTGACAAGACAAAGTATTCTCCCATCCATGGGGCACTGAGTCAATCTGCATTGTTTGAAACCTTCTTGAAGGTAATGAATCAGCAGGAAAAGGCCATCCCGAAGAACTAATATCTCCAAAACAATCACCTGATGTCCCCAAAGGCTGACATGTCCCCAAATCCACAAGCATTTTTGTTATTCTATTCCTTTCCCCAGAGATATGACCATGGTTATCCTGGGAACCTTTCTCAATAAACCACAAGCTAGAACATAAATGACACGATCTACTAGCGACAGAGGTAATATATGATATTTTCAATTTAGTCTTTTTTATTTACTGTGACTATTTGTCTCCAATGAGGATTTAGCTACTGTGTGCTTCATGCTTGGGTCACTGCAGTTTTTTATGTGTTGACACTGAACTGGAAAGTCATTCAAAAATTCCACCTGTGCAAGACAAAACAATCCAAATCTCCTGGGAATATACCAGGTGCTGTTCCCCATATTCCTTACAGGCCCTCCAAAATAAAAACATTGCTAATCCAGCAACCTGTCCCCCATTCTTACCCTAGAAAAACAACTGCACTCCGTGGAAGTCCAAGGGCTGCAGTACTCTGCTGTGAAGCTCTCAGGAGCTGAGATCAGCCTGTTCTTGGCAGAGGGCCCTATGTTATGTTACTTTGTGCCAGAGCTGATTAGAATGAGTCTGATCACAATCAATTTTAGATCACAATGCTGAACTCAATCTTTCTGCCAAGCCCTTCAATCAGTAACAAAGATAGCTGAAACAACTTTCAAAGGTACAGATCATCCAATAAAGTCACTTGACCTCACACGAGTTGAAGAGCAGAGGTTTTTTACATACAAACTGAGGCAAATCTCATAAAGGGTATCAGAAAATGTTTGTTGAAAAAACACAGCAGGAGCCATACTGAAGCTATTAAAAATGCAGATTTAATTTCCAAAATAGTTCCAGAGAGATTTTATTTTTCACGCAACAGTCACAACCATAGAGGAAAAAGGGCACCTGCAAAGGTTGACCTCTGCTATGATAGCTTGAAAATGCTGTGACTGGGCTGCACTCCTGGCAGATGGAAGAAATAGTCCTTTATGCAGGCAGGCTTTGAGTTTGAATCCTGGTGCCACACACAGGTGAGTGGTCTTTTTGCATTCTGAGAAAAAAGCCCAACACTTATATTTCTGGTCACCCTAAATTAAGACTCTTCTCTAACTTCTCAATTCAGCTATTGCACTGAAATAATCAATAATTTGCACTACCGAGTCTCAATTTTGTAATTGCTGGCTAGATAATTTGCTGATGGATACATTAGTAATATCTATGTATTGTTCCACTGGGGACTCCTTTATATGAGGAGAAGCAGTCAATACCCAGAATCTAGCCATAAAACTTGTAAATACAACCAGAAAACATAGTTGAATGCTTAGTACTGAATCTTGTACTATGCACATGCAGATTAACAGGAGGAGAGAAACTTTTTCCAAAAGAGCTCCTCTTATCAAGAGAGCTCATCAGCAGAAGGGAGAAAATAGCCTCTCATCCTTCACATGATACAGGGCCTGAAGAATTGAACTTCAGTCTGGTTTACAGGACTGTAGATTTTTAGACTTCTCTCTCTTTTTTAGAACTAATTTAGAGGCAGAGGTGACAGATTTGCAAAGACTCCTAAAGATATGATCATTAGCTGTATGTTAGTGGAGCTCAAAATAGTGTTTAATGAGCCAGGAAGAAAGATAAATTGCCAAGTTCAGCTCAAAGTCTATAGTAGCTACAGCAAGTATGTGTTTGAAACATTTGTCATTAATTAGGCATCGTCAGTTACCTTCTGCATCAAGCCAAAACCATCTTGGGCATAATAAAAATCCACGAACTGTGGTATATGTCTCCAGAATTTGATAATCCAAGTAAATCCACTGTCTTCCAATCTATTAGAGCTATTGATTCATCTGGATCTATAACATGTTATTATATTTTCATTCTTTGTAAAGACAGTTGATTTATATTAAGAAAAAAAAGAGGAATGAGTGTGTGTAGCAAGCAGTTAGGTACATAAATATCCCATAAAGAAACTCTCAGCACACAGAGAGAAGCAGGAGGAGTACAAGGTAGTGCCAATGCCTCCATCCAGCATTGCAAAGGATTCCACTGATTTAATGAAAGTTGTGGTCTCTATCTTGGTATCTCCATGATCACCCCTTTCAAGAGGCAAGAAGGAGTCAGATACTTGTGTCTCAGAGGCAATAGAATGCAATTTTAATCCACCTCACAAGGATTGATAAATTATTTCAGTTCAGCTTCTTGAAATAAACCACTATTATTTGTAGGAGCATAGCCAGGAAAAATGGTTAAAAAAACCAACAAAATAGTACCTACATGCAAGCTTCCCTAGTTAGACTTCCCTAATCCCTGGCCATTCCTTACTACTGCATGGAATAAAGGGGAAGCTCTTTCTGTCATGACTTGTCTCTGAATACCCCCATAAGGCCTCTTCTGCTTGAGACCTAAAAATACAAGACTAGATTCACTTCTATATTCAACATAACCACCTCCAGTTGTCCTAATGCACCTGATGTCTTCTGTGGTGCCCAGATGTAAGTAGTTGTCAGGGTGGCACAGAACCACTGGAATGGCTTTTATTCCTACCTTGTGCAAAAGGCTATCTGGGCATGACCAGAGGACTTGGTCTCCAGGAATGTCCTCCTGAAGCCAGAACCTTATGGGATTGCTCTGACCAGTGTGAAGCCAAACTACTGGACATTTTGTTTGGTATGAACAAGAGTCTTCAGATGCTACAGGACCAATACAGGAACATCCAGCCCATCAAGTGTTCATATGGCTTACCCTGTCCTAGGCTTGAGACAGAACAAAGTAAAGCTTAGCAGGACTCTGGTGTGCCAGTTCTCCTCAGCCATGCCAGGCATACCTCAGCTGCAGCTGACAACCTGGCACGGAGGCTCAATTAATCAAGAGAGGTTATATAACAAGCACAGAATTGAAGCCAGAAAAAATCAAATGTATCTGCACACAAAACTCTCATTGTCCAATCCAGTCACTTCTGTTCTGCACCAGCTGTTTCTGTGAACAATTTTTCAGCTTATCCTCAAACAGTATCTGTCCTTGATCATTTAATCAGCATTTAAAGTTGTGTCTGTGATGTTATTGATCCCCCTTGTGCCTTCAGCGTGTGTTTCTGATGGAAAATCCAGCATAGGGGGAAAGTGCAGAACAGTTTTTCAGCATTCGCAAGAAGAAAAAGATGCATTTTTCTGCTTTCTGATTTTATGGTTTGTTGTATAATAGCAATAATCTCTATTGCTTTCATATACTTGCAATAAATGGCTTTTGAGATCGATGAAATGTCTGAGCTTCGCTTTGGCTATTAATCATCCTCAGTAGCTGTTTATTGCTTCATATATTACAAATAACAGAAGTTATTCCTTAAACCTACCCAGATAGCTGAGGACTGCAAATTTCAAACCTAACTCTGAGAGGCAGACTCACTGATGGCAATTCCTGTGTTGTCTTTTATAACAGTAAGTAATAATAGCAGTGTGCCTTCCACCTGCAGATTTCAAAACCCACTATACAATACATTGAGGAAAAATGAACCTTGCTTCTGTAGTTTGAGAAGGGGAGAAAATGAGGATATAGGTAAGAAATATCTGTGAATATCCCTCACCATTTTCTTCCTCATTATCTGAGAAAGCAATATTTGTAACCCAGCAGAATTTGTCATGCCTCCTCTTGGTGCCATCCTGCTAGCAAAGCTACTTGGGAGTCAACCCTCTGGCTGCAGCTAGGACTGGCACTGACTGCCCTGGGAGAGACACTGCCTTGCTCTTCCTGGTCAACATCAGTGAGACTGGTGTTGAACAAATGTTCACTCAACTAACTTGCTCCACACATTTCCTAATGTGACCACTCTTCAGTCCCTCTCTTTGCTCCCTACCTTCCTTCTGCCTAGGGCCTAATCATGTTTTTTGGGTAATCACAACATAAAAATGGGCAGTGGCACCAAAGGTGAGAAATTCCCTTTAAGTCTGGGTTGAGAAAGCATGTTCCAACCCTGAGAATAGAGTGTGGGACCTTCGCAAAGAATGAACAACCATAAACTTGAGCATAGTGTGCTATCCTCTTATATTAGAGGCTTTTGCTTTCACATATCTCTGCCTCTTCGGTGCCTCTGCTTTGATCATCCATCATCCTTTATTCCAATAAAAATACAGAGCCTATTTCTCAGTTCAGTGGAATTCCATATTTGTTTATTCAAACGATGACATCAGTATAATTTCTTTGCCTACACATGGGATTTATCAAGTCTGGTAAGAAACCATCATGACTCTAGTACCTATGACCACATTGAGCAGTCAGTTGTTAAGGAGCAACCAGTGTGTTCTCATGACATGGCACAAAACATCTTACTGTCACCATAGGCAGCCTGTGAAGCTGTATGAGGTCAAGCTGTACATGAATCCTGGCTGTTTGAGAATAGATTTTGTTGGGAGCTCACAGAATGAACCCCAGATATTTTGTCTTTGCTAAAAGAGTTACATTACATCAGGGTAAGGGGCAGGTGGTGAACAGGTCAGAATGCCAGGTTCACCAGCAACACCAGCAGTACATACATACTGGGCTGTGTACCTTAGTATCAGTTTGATAGCACTGCAAATATATACCTCCTTATCCTAAAGATTTGCAGTCAGATAATATAAAAATGGGATGCTCTTTTGCCTACTTTTCTGCAAGAATCAGAAAATAAAAATGAAATTGAACTGGGATATCACAGGTTCTGTTTGGGCCACAGCCAATGTGAAGAAACAGAGGGGAAAAGCAGCTTTAATGGGTGTGACAGCATTTTGATAACAAGCCCTGTGACTGGCTGTCTTATGATTAATCATCTGAAGGACAAAACTCACTTTCTTCTCCCCAGTCTAGTCTAGGTACTCTATTCTCCAATGTTACATTATTGTTAACCTTGCCTCATGGATTAAAAACTCTTTATCCAGATTAGCCACCTCAATTCCCAGAGTTTATTTTAATGTTTTCTACAATTTAATAATGATCAATCCTGCTGAGTCTACTTCTGCATGTAAAATAGGTCTATACACTATTAATGACAACAATTTTGTGTTATTGTAGCACACAGTTGCACCAGACACTGTGGGAGAAGAGCAGCTGAAAAAAATCTGCATTAAAACTTCCCTGGTTTTCAACAAAACCTTTGCCATTTTGCATTTCCACTAGGCTTACATAAGACATTGTGCCACCCTGCATAGTACCTATGTCTTAACAGTGCTGCCTTATTCCATGGATTACTTTCCTTTGAATATTAGGAACCATATTTTAATGGAAGTAGAGATGATTTGCTCTTTACTCTCTCCAGCTCAACAGAAGAAGATCAGAAAAGGGAGAATTTTTTTCTGTTCCTTATGCATCTCTGGCTGAGTTGTTTCCACATTTCCAGTCTAATCTAAGTTACGTTTGTGTAACTCTAGAGTATGACGGGAAAGATGCAGAACCGAAACTGAGAGAGCTCTCATAAGTTGCTCTTGGAAGTCTCAAAAAGTATTACTGACCTTCTTCCCTCCCATGTTTGTTAGGGATGTCTGAGGTGGTTGTTCGTACAGCTCCACAAGGTTTTGCCAGCCTTCTTCAGAAGTGGGTGAGGAGCAGATCCTCCATATGTCTGAAGAATGAATATTAATCACATTAATAAAACAATATTTTCCCTCTAGCTACCTGGGGAGGAATATAAGCTTTCTTGCCAAAATATAAAAATCAACAGACTGGGTCAAACCAGAATGCAGTTAGTTCAGTTAGTTATCTTGTCTCTGCTACTGGCCAAAATATGTTTAAATAAGACTCTAAGAACACAGCATGTACAGAATCATTCTTCCCCACTTTTAGAAATGAGCATTTTATGGTGATTACAAGAAGACCCTTGTTAACTAGTGAACAGAGCACAGGAGTCTGGGAAGATGAGTTCTCTAAATGACTCTTCCTTTGAATTGCTTTGTGCCTGTAGGCAATCCACAAAGGTTGCGATTCATTTACCAAGTCAGTATGAAAATATTTGTCAGGCTTTGCAAGTTAGTAGGGACTGGATGGCCTTACAAAGCCATGTGTCACTGCAGCAGAGCTTGTGACACAATAGCCATAAGATCTGCTACTGCCAATAAGGGGAAAACTGCACCATGAAAAGTGACTTAAAAATGCTCTCAAATCTTGAAAACCAAAATGAGAAATGAGGTTGAGAGTTCATGATTCAGGGAATTTTGTACATAGTAGAAATGGCAAGACAAGTTGGAATTATGGGGTGTATTAAAGTAATTTCTTTGTTGTTTAGATTTTAATAAAAATAATGAAGAGTTGAGGAGCAAAGAACAATAGTGTAAGTTGCACAGAACAACAGCATAAGCACCTATCAAACAAATGTTCAATGAAAGTCAGCACTAACATGATCTTGCAGCCCCAAAACAGAGACAAGGAAAAGAGATTTGTATGGATTTGAAACACAAAGGTTTTCCTAAGACTTGTTATGTCCAAAATTCTCTAGAGCATCTAAGGGGAGTATGCTGTAAATTCTTTCTTCTTACAAAAATTATAAAATTGATGAGTTTTTATTTATTTGCAAATTTCAGAAACCTCTAAGGTATTCCACGGTTATGTCCTAGAGACATTTTTTTTTAATATTTCTGTTTTGAAGATGCTATTCTGTATCCATCAATATGACCTCTCGTTTCACAGTTGTCTCCCAACATATTTGTATTTTGGTTTTACATAATTACACAAGTGACCAATTTTCAAAATCTAGAAAACAGAAATATAACACTACAAAAAAAAACACTACCTCATATTATGTCTCTTAATTTCTATTTGTTCTTCTATCTAATAGAAAAAATAAAAAAACTAATTTACTCTGTGAATCATATATATAAGTGGAAAAATATGCATGAGTTTCTTTGCTATATTCCAACAAATTGCACATTATCCAGCAATAATATTATCCAGTCATGTGGAATATTAAATAATAGGTTGGCTGCTTTCCGTGAATTTCATCAAATATTCCTTTTATACTTAAAAAAGTCTTACAACTTCAATGAGAAAAAGGTCAGTCAGAAAAGTCCAATCATTCTTCACTATGTCAGATAGAGCAGAGATTTTAGATGTCTGACATAATAGAGTTCTGTCCTGCTTCATTTGATAGGCTGTCCTCTTCTGTATTAGCTGCTAGTTGATATGGTGATAGATTTTCCTCTAAAAACCTACAAGCGTCTTCCAGGTTATGAAAAATCTATTTTGTTCTTTACAAAACTATAATTTATCTAGTGACAAATTGTCACACAAACCTTAATACATGCATAGACTAGTATTATTCTCTTGTTATTTAGAGAGTCACAATCAAAGGTTAAGTCCTCTGCATTCACTTTTGCTCAGAAGATGTAAGAATGGTAAAAATGTAATTTTGGAAAAGGTTCTCCCCTTCAACATCACCTGCCATTAAAAGATATATGCAAAGTTTTTTGGAAAAACTTTGCTTGATCAGCAGCAAGGAAATTGCTTTCTACTGAAGTCCAAATGTTGCTGTATTCTCATCAGACGGGCTTGCCTGTACAGAAAAGCTGTCCAGAATGGTTCTTTTCAAAAGATGTTTTTCTAAAAAAAGCTATTTTCCAAAGTAATAGTTTACTTTTTGATTGCAGGAATGATATGTCAGAGGGAACACATTCCACTTAATTTTGTTGCATCAAAATCTCTGCAAAGAACTGGAGATGAAATTTGCTCTTTGCCTTGGTCTTTTAAGAGCAGCATGAAAGCTATTCAATAACACAGAGTGTGATCACACACCTTTGTGACGTGATCTGCCTCCAACCACAGTAAATCATTAAGTCATCATGCTGCATATTCATAACATATACTTCCCAGAATATTCTTTCTCAGATGAATGGACTCATATGGCTCTGTTATGTGTTATGCACTAGGGAATTCCACCTACAAATGCATTCCTTGAAGTATAATTTAATTATAATTTGCTTTGTGCAAGGAAAACAGTAGCAGCCAAGTTAAAGAGAAGGAAACTCAACTCTTACGGTTGTCAAGAAAGTGGTACAGACCATGAGTAACCAAACTCAAAAAGAAATTCTGTCATATCAGCCAAATTATTTTCTTACTGGGACTCTAACAGCCTGAAAGTAGAAAACAACAGGGCAGAGGAATGTGCTAACATAACATCAGCATAACTGGAGAAAATCTAGAAGGATGTAGCAAGAAGGCACAACATATTGTAACTGTATAAACTCAGAGTGGTTGTCAGCTCTTTCATGCCAAAGTCTGTACTGATAGTGGACTATCACTGCCATTTTTTTTTTTAAACAACAACAACAAACAAACAAGCCTAGATCAATTTCTAAATTGTATTTCATGGACTCAAACCTATCTTCCCAAAGCTATGAATTTACCCAGAGTGGGAACAGACCTAGGCAAACTGCTAAGATTTTGATGGAGAGGACACTTTCCTAACTTATGATTATGCTAACAGCTACCTCTCTTTGTTCCAGTTTGTGGAAAGGGGTTATGAATGCCTACTCATCATTCCAACTGCACTCTGAAAGGTACAAAAGCCAAATAAGTATTACATTTAATTTTGAATAATGTTTGAAAAGTAAGTCTCATTTTATTGTGCATTGCTGAACCATCATGTATGTGACCCTTCATCTGCATGGGTCTGTGTATTAGGGAAGGAAACGGAACGTTATGGGACAAGATAAACACCCTTTGGCTGAGTTATGTCATAAAGTGCTATATTATATATTGCATTTCTCCATACCATGGCCAGTGGTCAATAGTATTGAAAAGTTGCTGCCATTAACATCTATTTAAATTAACTGCTTGGGTCCTGTCCGCTGCTGTCATGGGTTTTGTAATCATACTGTGGTCAGTGAAAGTAAGTCGACTTAAACAGCAGAAAATCAGGGCTACCAACCTCCTTAGATACCCACTGGATTACTTGAAACCAGAGGTGAGCTTTTTGGTACAATAGTGTTTCTGTCAAGGAACAGTGTGTGCTGTAGATTAAATGTTTCCTTCATCTTTATGAAGCAACCATATCAGTCACTGTCACAGACTTCTCTAATGGACCAAGCTGCCCCTCGAGGCACAAGGTTTTGTCAACCTTTTTACTTCCTAAGATAGATCATGTTCCCATTAATAGGTAAAATGTTACCTTTAAGTAAGTTTTTGCAAACATCACAAGTGAGGAATTGCAGGACAATAGAACAGAATTTGCAAGAAAAACCTTTCACAGTCAATCTTTTCCAAAAGGAAAAAATGTAACATTTCAGCCCAGATGAAGCAGAAATCCTGGGTAGCATCCAGCAACCAAACCCGAACAGAAAAGCTGCAGCCTAATACCCCCACTTAAAGGGAAGGAGCTTTTCAACTCCAGTCTGCCTTCCTCCGACGTTAACCCAGTCCAAGTGCGTTATCTCCATTCCTGCAGTAGAGGACAGTATTTTACACGTTGTCACCTCCTTGGCCAGGGTGTGGTAAAGCAGCCCCCACTTTTCATCAAGCCCTGTCTGTGCTTCAAATACAAAAGCAGGGTTGCATGAAATTGTGGATGAAATGCTATGACGCCAAGGATGAAATACTATCAAGACCTAATTATGTAATTTAAACCACCACAATAATAAAAGGATCAAATAGAATTTGTGTGTTAACGGTGTGTGAATGTATTGCTTGACCCCAGATTTGCTGCACATGAGCACCCTGAAACTCCCATCCTGTTCTTCCTGCTAGCATTTACCTGCCCATGACAGCTGAAACCTGGGATAATAAGGAAACTGCCACTCAATCCTTATCAAATCCCTAAGTTCAGTCATCTGTACGTTCTGAGCCCAGAATGCGTGGCTGTGCTCTGAATTTCCTGGAACTTAATTGGATGATTCTGAGTACAAGCAAGAAACAGACACATGAAAATCTGGGGGAAAGAGGCATTTATAAAGGCTGTTAAATGATTTATGTCACGCTAGTTGTTTCAATGCTTAACTTAGTGCATCTAGGGAACTATTTAATTAAGTTTTCTTTGAAAGATCCCAACTATTAGCATGTTGTAACAGGATTGGGAAATATAACTGTATTCTCAGTTGAGGCTTTAATATAAATATGTAGTATTGACCTGGCTGCCTCCAAGTAAGACACTGAGGAATAAATTTATAATTGTCTTTACAAAAAAAGTCATCAGGATAAAAGTTCTGGAGAACTAAAATTAAGATTTTTTAAAAAAATATTTTTTGTCATGATCCACTTTTGAACCAGTCAGTCATTATGTAGAGCCATCATACAAATCTGATTAGGAAACATCAATTACATTATACCTTTGGTGCTATCACGTTTATTCATTAAGAACAGTCAGAAAGTCACGTTTTCTGGAACAGGATAGTAATTAAATCACAAAGCAAAATCTGGGATTCTCCCCTTCCAGTTGCCATTCTGGAAACACCAAGGGTTCTCTTTCCTCTGTTTTCTTTAAAGTCATGGTATCTTTATCTCAGCCTCTTTTGTGTTTTCTCTTCACTGCTCTTCATATTTATCTGTGCCTGTTCACAAAGTCACTGCTCAAACAAAACAGTAGGCAGACCTCACATTCACAGGCAAAACTTGCCATGAAAGACAATGACATAATTTACTTGTACAGCTTTATATAAAAACCACAAGTATACATCCAGATTCTGTTGTGCAAGCAACAGTACAAATGCACCAGGAAAAAAAAAAGATGTTTAGTTGCATAGGCTTCAGTCAAATTAGGTTTCTGAATTAAAGTTGCTAGATATTTTGTCCTGTTGCAATGATAAACATGTGCTATGTGTATAAATTTTAAAGATAAGAAGGGACAGTCTATAGCCTCACAGAATTTTAGGATAATTTGGATTGGAAGGAACCTCACAAGGTATCTGGTCCAACCTCGTGCTCCAATGAGAGTCAGCATTGAATTCAGACCAGGTTTCCCAGGGCTTTATCCAATGGTATCTTGAAATCTTCCAAGGATGGAGATTCCACGGACTCTCTCAATTCTTCTCCAATGATAATTATCCTCATAGAGAACATTTTTACTGAATATCTATTCAGAAGCTCCCTTTTCAACTTACAGCCATTGCCTCTCATTTTCTTACTGTAAAGAGCCTGTGTCTGTCTTGGTAACTTCCTCATAGGCATTGACAGGCTACCAGGTTTTTTTCTGCTATGCCTTCTCTTCTGCAGTCTAAACAAGACCAATTCTTCTCATCTGATGTCTGGTATGATGTGCTCCAGCTGCCTGGCCACTGTGGTGACTCTCCACCAGCCTAGCTCTTAATTACTTTTTGTCTCTGTCTAATGTTGGGGCTAAAGGGAAGCAGATTTATCTGCACCTAGTCTAGAAAAGAATGTGACATGCTTTTATCGCTGTGTTACAATTAGTTGCGAAGGTAAAAAATATCTTTCATGTCACGGCCATTAACTGGAACCTTATAAGAAAGGGATCATCTCTAGGCAGCAATAAAGAGCTACTAATTTGATCACATCTTCACAGTTCTGAGTTGGGCAGCACTTACCTAAGGCTTTGGTCAACATGGTATCAAACTGTCTTCCTTGTGTTAGCATCCAGGCTGCCTTAGAGAAATCTTCACTTGTCACCATAAGTCTTCCCTGTCCATTCGGTGAAGCTAAAGGAATAAGTTTTTCCATCCTGAAAGCTGAAAGAAGAAAAAAAAAGAAAAAAAAAGTCCATGAGGTTGAAAAGAACAAAGTTATTCCATTAGAATATATCCCTTATCACCTTTAACCTTGACTTCATCCAGTTTCTGTTACACAGGTTGCAGTTGTCTGTCTCTATTTATATGACTACCCAAAGGCTGGGAATTATAAATATTCATATACATACACAATGTTATAAATACATTTATTGGTAATAGAAGGATTTACATGGATTAGGTTATACATGCTATTCCCCAGCTCAGTTTTATAAAAATTCACAGGCTAGACTTGATTTGTCCATTTCTGATCTGATGGAGAATGTATGTGTCACTTGTGTGGCATTTCAGCCCTTAGGAATGAGTCCAGTGAGAAAATAATTTGGGGTAGGTGTGATTTGGTGTCTATTACCAAATACATGGAAAAAATGCAGCTTTTAAGGCATAATCCTTCTTATTCCAGAGGGACAATAAAGCAGAGGACTATATAATGCTGTAATTCAAGGCAAGCAGCTCCTTGAAGACATGAAGTGTTCCCTTTCTAGGTACCCATTAGCAGAATTAGAGTAATAAAATGGTCTTGTTTTAGAATATGACCCATTTGGCCCACCTTTGTTAATTAGTAAGAATTCTACTTAATACAATAAAACTCTCAGTTTCCTTCAAGGAAGGCCTTGCTAAGATCTGAAAATCAGGATTTCACTGGTTCTCTTATGGTTAGGACATGTTAGAGAAAAGATACACAATGCACCTGAGGCATTAATTACATCTCATTAGGTTAGAAATGGGATACAAGTTTCAAGAGGTGTGAGGAGAATGTGGGAGGAGCACTCATTAATAGCCTGTGCAAAAAAATCTAAAGTGGTCTTTCTGAGGAAAAAAAAAATGGATAAAAAACAGCTTTCTGTGAAAAACAATCCGATGGAAATAATGTATTCAGTTCTTTAAGTAACTCACAGAAGTTGCAGGTAGCATTTATTGAATTACTAGAACTCTAGACGTGATTTCTTGTTTCTGAAGGGGTTATACCTCAAAGGAATAAGCAAGATTGCCTTCCTGCATTTACAAAAGGCACAGCTGTGTGTTTCACAACAAAATGCATTAAGGCATGAGAGAAGTATCCTTCCTTTTGTCTTGCAATGCGCCAGGCATACCCCAGGCATGTAACAAATAATAAATAAAATAACAGTGTAAGTGTAGCTGAGATTAGAATACTATTACTATACTCTGGGGTCTCTGTCATGCTCTTTCATCTCACTCTTGGCAACCCACTTGCCAGTTCACATCACAGTTTGAAAAAGAACTGCCAGGATATCAGCTACACATGAGAACAAGAAAACCAGGATATATTTTTTATTAACTTGCTCTCTGCATGGGTGTATCTCAACAAGACCTTTGAATATAGCTTGTGAGTGCTGGCCAGTACAGAAAGAAAGTGCAATTTCTAACACTCCTTTCCAATGAATTCTTAATCTGTCTTCTAGAAAAAATGGCTGATTCTCAGGGCAAAATACATAACCTTGAGTTTTCCCTTCCTTTGCTCTGCTCTAATACTTTGCTCGAATATGACTATATTCCATGTGTTACAACAGTCTGGTGAGGTCTGTGTCTAGTAGCAATTATCTAGGCTGCAGCAATTTGGTACACACAGGAAGATGAATGTGCACTGCTTAGTAAATCCTGGAACTCACCCTGGCGTGGCACCAATGGAGTTAAACACAGCCCCAAGCACTGTGATTGCTCCACCTTTATATTTTATCTGACAGTTCTCTTTCTCTCCCTGGATTGTCATGTAGCCCTTTTGCTCTGTCTGTTCACATTACACAGTAGCTCCTCTGGTGTCTCTTTCAATTTTTTCCATTCAAATGCATTCCCCGCAATACATTAGAATTTGTGCACAGAAGACTTCCTTAGGCTCATTGTTGCTTTGGCACACTTACCTTTATACATAAATAATTAATATCAATAATATAGATTAATAAATAAATGCTTGGCCAAAATATCAGGAGCATCTACAAAAGTTAATTTTCACAATATATGTCTGAATTGATTGCCAGCATAAAAATTCCCTTTTGGAGGAGTTCCAAATTCTTCCATAGTTTCACCAGCTTCAGTGTTTGTATTGGCAAGTAGAGGAACTTCCAGTAACATAAACTGATGGTGACAAAGGCTTTGATAAGGACATAGATTCAGATCTGTGATAAAAGACCATACCTCAGGCAGGGGCAGGCAAAGAAAAAATTATGGCATATGGCCCCCGGTACTACAGGTTATATTACTACATAAATAAGGACTTAGTTGATCTTTTAGTTTTAAAGGAGAATTGGCAGGTAACATTAAATATGAGGACGCTCAGGTTTTGCAACTGAGAAGTTAACATCTCCTTGAATAACTCTTTAGTGCTCCTTCTCTTTCCCCAGATGACTTTGGATGCGATTTGAGGTGACACCCACAGTTGTGTGTTTGTATAGCTCTATTCAGTGCTAGGTCATAGTTTACATGTCAACTTCCCAGACCTAAAAACCATGAAACTCTTGATTATGTTTGTCAGCCCATCCTGAGTTTTTACTTCATTATGAAATTTACTGAAAAAGAAGCATTGAGCACTTGATTTCCCTCTTTTGGATCTCTTTAAAATGTTATAGAAAAACTTGCTGAATAATACAAATTTCCTCCAAAGGATTTTTATCTTTCTGTATCAGCAATAGCTTATAAAACAGAAAAGTCTACTTTAAAACTTGGCACAACTGTGTTCTCTTTTGTTAATATATAGCTTTGGCCTCTTTGATTTTAAAATGGATAAATCCAATATAAACGAAAACACATTTAAAAAGACTTATATGATCTATATACTTCCATGGAAAATTTAAACATTTAAAATGAATTAATTCTGAAAGAAACAGCTTTGAGTTGTATTGACTGAAAAAGCAGATGGTGCAAGGATACATTAGTGTCACAGAGCATTACCTTCATCCTTAGGAGAAGAGATGGCATCTCAATGATGCACTGGGCTTTTTTCATTGCTTTCTAGATGGTTCAAGTCATAAAACATAAACCCCCCTGTTTCTTACTGAGGTTATGAACCGAAGAAATTAATTTATCTCTGATTTACTCTTTGCATATAGATTGCTTTTCTAAGAGAAAAAATCAGCTTAAAGTTGGTAAGGCATTTATATCTCACCTACAGCCTTAAAATAGAGTCTAAGTATGACTTAAATTATGCACGAGCCTTGAGTTAGCCTTTACAGAAGGGTAAACTCAGTTTCCTTAAGCCTTACACATTAAATTTAAACCATTTTCAATTATGAGGAGGATGCAGGTTTGGCACGTGAAGACACCTACTTGTCTTTTTCAACTTACTCTCTTCCAGAGGCCCAAATCTTTTTTCCATCACAGAGCCATGTGAAACATGCTTGTAAAAATGAGTCCAGAATTTTCTAATAACAATATTTACAATTATCTGAATTGTACCATAACATAACATGGAAATCTCTGCCAGCCCCAGTAATGCATTCTGTAACGATCACAGTGCCTGCCCCCAGGCTCTGCCATGCTTCCAGAGGTTCTCCAACCCAGAGAACAGCAGCTGGCACAAAGCACAGAAGCAACTGCCTTCTCTCCCACCCAGCCTAGTTTTTTACTAGAAAAACAAACTAGACAAAACCTTGTGAACAAACCAATAAAAGGGGTCCTGTTCATCACAGAAATATTATTCTCAGTTCACTTTAGAACAGTCTCAGGACAAGGTATTTTGCTAGAGTGACTGCATAAATATTAAATACTTACCTTCTTCTGGCTTCACTCTGAGATCACCCTTGCCTCTTACACCATTATCCATCTCCTCAAACAGCCAGGAATGGACAAGACTGTTCGGGGCCTCACTGTGACAGACCCAGGAAGTATTCCCACTCCAGTATAACATTTTAATCTCCATTAATTTTCTCCTACTTTAGGGAAGATTCCTCTGGATAAAAGTTCAACATTTGCAGTCCGTGTAAGCATTCCCTGGGGTTTTCTGTTCAGTCAGACATTGAACATGTCTCTGGATGACACCTCATGGAGAACAGCTGTACATCAGGAGGAAGAAGGAGCCAGATGACCTCTCAAGTCTTTTGCTGGTCTAACTGCTGTTTCTTGATCAAGGTGAAAATAATTTATACTAAACTGCCATCTGAGGCTGGGCCTTGATCCAAGCTTTCACACCAGTCCACACTACCCTTTTGCTAAAGAAGATGCTGAGAGTGCAAGGACTTGCCCTCAGTATAGAGATATAGTTCATGCTCTTGGCTACCTCTACATTTCTCATACCTTTCAGAAGAGAAGGTGGCATGACAATGTGCCTTTGGCAGCACAACTGCCTTTGGAACTGGGATGCATCTATTCCAGGAGCCCCCTAACTAGACCTCAAAAGGAAAAACAGCACAGGTATCTCTTTCTAAGACATGGAAAGGGGAGATTCTGGAGACCTTACCAGACCTCTTCTAGCCACAGAATCATAGAATGCCAGGTTGGAAGGGACCTCAAAGATCATCTGGTCCAACGTTTCTAGGTACTACTATAGTTTATATGAGGTGACTCAGCACCCTGTCAAGCTGAGACTTAAAACTGTCCAACGTGGGGGAATCTACTGAAACAAAGTTCAGAGCTTCCAAACCCCCTTGCTTTCTGACACTCCTCAGGGAAGTGGGAGGCTAGGTGCGGCTGGGTAAGGATTCTGAGATAAAAACCCAGTAACAGCAAACAAGCTGTTATTGAGCAAGCATTATTTATTGCAGCGCTGGGCAGCACTGGGGATAGCTCCACCATAAGTGCTCCAACGAGTTAGCAAAACACCCCATCTAATACACAGCAAAAACATAGATATTCAGTTTTATGTCAATGAGTTCCCAGAATTCTTTTACATAGTCATTTTATTTCCTGGAATTAGCTATCTCTGTAATTATGTATGCTCAAGGGTCTCCTGTGAGGGTTTTTGTTGATTCTAGTCCTTTGTTGTCTTTGTCCTGTCTCCCGTCCTGGTCCTCTCTCCAGTCTCCTGCTGGTAGATTGCCCAAGTGAGTCCATATTCAACATGAATGTTGAATGTTGTCTGAGACAGGTCTTAGAAGACTTGATGTTATCACCACCTGCAGGATGCTTGGCATAACTGACACAAAGCACGTTGAGTCACCCATTCAGCTGACTTAGCACAGCAAAGTCATCATTTTAGTAAATTTCTATCACTACCACTTCCCTTGCTCTGCCTTTCACCATTACCTTCCTGTGCTAATTAGGTACCATTCACAAAGGAACTTTCACAAGACCATGGAGAAGAGTTAGTTCTTCCTGTGTATCTGTATAATACCTGTCTTTTGTATCACAACTGTAGGAACGTACAGGAACATTATGGAAGAGAACTTCCATTTGGGAATCTATTTTAAAAAATAATTTATTTGCTGTAGCTCCAGGATTATGTTAATCTATAATTGAAAAAAAGATAGAAGGATTTTTTTAATGATGACCTGACTTGAGCAAAATTGGTGAGGAACTGTATACTGAAATTAGCCACCAGAGAGAGCTCATTTGATTCAAAATTGTGAGTGGCTTCACTTACTTTGGCAAAAATACTGAATAGTTGTGGAATTTACAGGCTTCAAACCTGCTGGTTTTTATATATTATTATGTATTTACAGGAAGATGGCAGAGAGGATTTATCTGCTTGCCTCGAAAAGTTTAAGTTGACAGGACAGAAAAAAAAATATCAAATGAGAAAGCATTCCTGCAATAACTTAACTGGTGAGTGCAAGATGATTCAGACTTGATGCAAAAGGTCCGTGTGACAATAAACAACTATAGCAATGCATATGCATAAGAGCATTACAGGCAGCCACAGTAAGCACATTTGGATACTCTTCTCACTTTTGTTCTAATGAATGGAACCAAAACAAACCCCTTGGAGCTGCAAACATGCATGCTTAGAGTAATCCATTCAGCCCTAGTCAAACTTGCAGATGAGGATTTGGAGTCTGTAAACACAGGCTGAAAAAACAGCAGCTTATTTATTTACTATAGAAATGAAGGGAGACAAGAAGTGAAAATAAGGTTCCAGATACCCATTTTTGTTGGGTCCAGTTATGACTCTGAAATTGTGAGTTGCCAGTAAAAAAGTGAAGATTTGAGGAAGTGCCTTTTGAACAGACAACTCTCAGAGTATCTGGTAAGCAGACCCCAGGCACAGACCTCAGGTAGGGACATCCTGGTTAAAGGTAGGATTCATCTTATCTACTTTAGCCTTCTGGAAGTTAGGCATGAGTCACAAAGCTCATGGTATGAGACACTTGCTATGTTGTCTTCATAGTGGAGAGAACAAGGCTCTCAGAGAAGGTGATTAGATCTGTCTGTCTCAGGAAGGTATGATTTTTTGGTTTAAAGGGCTCATCTTTTGTCTATAAGGTCAGCTGTTGTCTCTCTGTAGGTGATAAGCTTGATTTAGGTATCTAACAATTAAATAGTTACAATTAGTACACATTAGTCCTTTAAATGCTCCAATTGCTTAATAAAATATAGACTCTCTCTTCTAAAAGCCAGATTTGTCAGTGAAAACACATGCTACAGGTTTCAGCTGATGGTGAAGGTCAACATCACACACTGGCTGTCCATTGTGAGTCTCAGCTTAGGCATAAGGAGCTGCTGAGGTTCAAAATGTGGGTAAGTGGTGGCATTCTGACTCCTGCTGTATTGGTCAGTCCTGGAGGTAAGGCTGTGTCACAAGGAAGTCTCATCATATATATATATATATATAAAGAAGCACATAACATTGAATATTTATTAATCTAATGTTTCTGGTTTGGGTGGGTTTATTTTGGTTTGTTTGGAGTTTGTTTGTTTGGGTTTTTTGGTTTGTTGGTTATTTTGGTTTTTGTTTTTTTTTCTCCCCTAGTGACAAGTTAGACAAGTCAAAATAGGCTGGTTACTTGAGCAGAAATTAAATTAATCACAGTGAGGAGTGGCAGGTTTCCCCTTCTGTGTGGGTTAATGAGACTCTGTAGGACAGCAAGAGGGTGGTCTTAACTCTTCTGATTTGCTTGACCTAAAAGCCTTTTCATGATTCACACACAGAAAATACAATTTAAAACTATCAAATTGATGATCAAATACAGATTGGTTAACAACAGAGATTTTAAAATACCCTCTTCACAGCATCTTCTCCTTCCAACCTCATGCCAGGTTTTATTGAATATAATTTTCTGGGCTGTGAACAACTCCCACCAGAAATCTTGTATGTTTTAATACATAGGATACATTTTCAGCACTCTTTCAAGTGGCATCTTTAAAGACACTGGATATAAATTCAGAATGACATCTCACCCTTTCTTATCTCTTCTCCCTGACCTCCAGCAAAGTAGTCTCTTTGAGGGTGCCCTGTGCTTAGCTTGCTGGTGAAATCTGGCAAGGAGCTTTCTGAAAGCCGTCACTGCCTGGAGTGCACTGCTGGATGTCTGCTTTGGGAAAGCAACTCTAGACACCTGCTGGGAACTCTCTTGTTATAGGTGAACACTGTCCATGCTGGATTCTTCTCCCATTACTAACTATTTTTGTTGGGGGTGCAACTTCATTACTGATGAGGAACAACTGGCGTTTTAATCAGGGGTATCTCATTCTAATCTAACTGCTGGTGAAAAGGGAAAAAAAGGAGATATTTGATCCATCCTTCTAGCAAGGCAGAATCCTTCCTGTTGAATACTACGGAGCCAGAGAGGTAAGACTCTTCAGATGATGAGAGGGAGGATTTGAAACTCAATTCTACAAACAGCAGTTTGAGATGAAACCTAAGCTGCAGGTTCTGCTGTAATGAGAGCAACAGGTTGGACAAATGAGAGAAAGATGCAAGACATATGTAATGTAAATCAGCTCAGTAAAGGACTCCCTTTATATGTGTTAGAAACATATTTGGACAAGGAACACCAAACAGGCAAAGGAGTCAGTTCCTTTTTTTTTTTTTTTTTTTTTTCTCCCCATTAGTACATAGCCTGAAGTCTTTTCTAGGCCAGAAAAAAATACATCTCCTTAATGTGGTCATTGTCCTATAGAAATTAGTAGAGATCATCAAATCATTCATTCTACTGAAGGCCATTTCCAATCTATCTCATTAGCACAATGTTCAATCCAGTTGAAGCTGGGTCAAACTAAAGTGAGCAACTAATGGACTGAAACACTGCATTTTTTTAATATAAAAGTTCCTGAACTCAGAAATATACTACCTCAGATACAAGATTAAATGATAGATCGTAGTGTTTTCTTGAGAAGGATTTAAAAAACAGATTATAATGTAGATGTGCCTGATTTCTTCTGGGAGAAAAAAATGTTATAAAGGGATTATATTGACAGAATATAACAAAGACTAAGTTGAATCCCAGGTTATAACTTGGAAAAAATGAATGGCTTTTTGTGTGTGCCTGAATATCATAAAAGTAGTGGTAGAAGGAGTAACCCCACCAAATACCATCCAGGTCATATCTAAATTTGAAAGCAATGAGAAACAGCCTGTGATCTATGAGGATTTTAAAACAATACTGTCTCTGGCACATATTCCTACAAAGCCAAGTTCACCAGCATGTGACTTGTAAGACTCACTTGTGTAAGGTTTGTTTTATATTCACATGTGCAAAACAGGCACAGAGTCTCCTATTTCAGCCTGGACATGATCCTGACAGTGCACTCCTGAACTCCTGGCTACTAATATCTATATGGGTGTCACAAACGAGTAAGCTGAGTTCTGCAGGGGTCCCAGGACATGTTCAGTACACGGCTACACACTCAGTTACAGGCAGACATTGGGTTGCTCTGCCAAGCCAGTGGGAGGCAAATGAAATCTCTCCAGACAAGCTGGCAATTTGCTTTGCCTGAGGTAACAGACTGTGCTATTCGCTCTGTGGGCATATGCAGGGAGGACATATGCATGATCAGGTAATTTCTCATTTCAGAACTGTTGCTTAAATTAAATAGCTTTTACAAGTGTGTGTGTGGGGAAAACTCAACCTATGCTGTTCTCCTTAAAATTGTCTTGAAAATTGGCTGAAATGGACCCTATAAATCCAAGTTAATTAGTGAACAGAAATATGTGGGGTTTTTGATCCAGTAACAGCAGAATGAAAGAGATGCAAACTACTGTACAGTCCTCATGCCCAGCATAAAAAAATATGCTAAGAAACTGCAAAACTAGAATCACAATAATGGTGATAGAACTGTAGGAAATACCAAACAACTTAGCAAAATAAATTTGCTTAGCTTATCCAAAAGTAATTTAGAAGTTTGATTTTTAATATGTTTGCTTCTGAAATGAGGAACTCCCGTTCACTAAAATAAGAAAAGTTGCACCTCACTTTGTCCATACAATATAATTAGAACTTCACATAATAAAAGGCAGTGAGAGAGCTGGATTTTCAGAGGTATTTGTCACAATGTTTCTCATCAGAATTGTTCTTAATATAAAGTTGTAAACTTTATATACAGCCATATATGTCAAATTTGGGGCCTTGCTAAGATCTTTGAAAATATGAAGCCATCCGTACACCTGGGGCGTAATTATGCATTAACTTCTTAGTGCAAGAGAAGCTTCATGTTTCCAAAAGCTAATTTTATTGTCATAGCTTTCGACTTGTAGCTGCAAGAAAATACTTTTGTCCTTGAAAAACTTACAATGAAAATTTGCTTCTCAATATAAGGTGATTTTTTGCACTCATTTATAACAAAAGAAGCTGAATGTTTTCCAGATTTCATTTGCCCACGGTATTTTTTGGAAAAATGTGTATTTTTTTCAAATCTTTATATTGTGAAAAGGAATCCTGTGAGGAAAGGAATCCTTTAAGAAGCTCTAGTGATAGTAACAATGTTCGTAGCTAATTTTTGTGGTTTTTTGGGGGTGGTGGTGGGGGTTTTGTTTTATTTTGAGGGAGAAATAGCCTTTCTTTATCTTGAATAACAACAAAGTCATCCGTCTCACTGTTCAGCTTATATTGGTTGACATTTAAGGGGGAATGACTTACAGTTCAGAGACATTAAAGTTATGATCATCACAAGCTTTTTTTTTGTGAAATAAACACATTTCTCAGTTCTTCCTCTCTCCTGCCAGCTCTGACAGTGAAGGTATGCTGACAAGTGTCAGGACTATTAATGTGCTTTGGGGGAAGACAAGGGAAAGGGTATATAGCGAAGAACTCTTTGCACTTGTTGTTGGAAAAATTCTTAAACCAGTAACAAAATCCAACACATGAGAACCTCAATTTTTACAGGTACAGTAATTCTATAATTCAGATCAAATTTGTGCAGTTAGCCTCCATTCTGAAATCTATCACGATGAAGTGTAAAAACAAAAACAAAGCAAACAAAAAAAACCCCCACAAACCTGATACTGTTCAGGAATGAGATTTTCCCTGTGCACAGTGGAGTTTCTTGCCGTGCAGTAAAGTTCATGAAATTGAAGTAACTTTCTGAATGACCCATCCTCCTGGTTTCTACATCTGTCCCTGTCAGCAAACTCCAAAAAGCCAGTGTGCTGGAACCTCTTGTTCAAATTTCATACTTCCTTTGTATTGCCATCAATGTGACTTTTCAGTATCTGACAACAGACTAACTGGCCTAATATTCCAACATCTGTTGGATTAACTGTGCCTGCACATTACTGGGTAGTTACATTACTCTTTATACAGACAAGACACCCAGTTTTGCTCTTGTTAAGTTTTGCAGCACTGTTCCCTCTAATATTAACAATTCCCCCACCCCATGTTGCCAGGAAAAAAGGGAGGAAAGCAAAAATGGTATTTCTATGCCTGCAAGACAGACAGCCCAGGCGACAAGACACTGTGCTGGTGACAGACTGAAAAAATCTTGGCAGAATAACACAAGGCACAAAAAAAGCCAATATTCGCCCTTCACTGTCACAAAACAGATACATATGATATTTTCCCATACTCTGTTTATCACATTGCTTACCTTAGTGCTTTGTTCTCAATAGCAGTTACAATTGGTGTCAGTAAATTCTGAACTCTGTCATAGAATAGGACCATGGGGCTTTTGTAATCCCGGAACAGGTCAGATATCTGAGGGCAGAAAAGAAAGGTCAATTGTCTCTGCATCATTCCTGTAAACCACAGCATTATTACAGTGGTCTAGGCAGTTTAAACCAACTACAAGGAGAGATTCTGCCAGAATGCTTCTGTGGTTCTGAATTCAGCTCTAGGAAACAAATAAGTGCAAACAAATCTGCATGTCAGGGGCAATGCACAAAAAAAAGGATCTCTCTCATAACAGCAACCCATTAAACTAGACATTAAAGAAAAGGGGGGTGAAAGGGAAGGACAGAAAAAGAAGTTCCATCCATTACTGTGTCTTCCTTTTTCTAACTTCAAGTTTGCATTAAGAAAATATAATTGAGCTCATAATTACTAAGAACCTTTAAAACACTCACATAATTTTCTTCTCCCATAGTTTCCATGAAACAGATGCATGTGCATAATAAGATATATTTCACAATTCATCTGGGGCAACTTAGCTTAGACATATCTTTTTGTTTGCTGCAAGAACAGCCTGGATTGAACTTTTTTGTCAAATAAATTCCTAGTGAATGACAGAGTAAGGACCTTTAGTTCCCAAAGTTGCAAAATTATTTCCCCTGCTGCATGACAAGCCAAAGCATTGCATAACCAAGTTCTCCTAAGCTATTGGGGTACAACCTTAATGTCACATGCCCTGACTCCATTTAATGCATTAACAGAAAACAGCCCCACAGCATGGAGCAAAACAGGTTCAGCTGTGGGATGGCAGCTTTAACTGACAGTTTGCAGGTGACTCTCGATGGATTTTAGCTTCTCTCTAGCCACTAACTCACTAACTTACTTTTGAAGCCTTCCTAATGTGTCTGAATGCCTCACTTCTGCAAGGTGATGCTGCGAGAGCCCAGACAGCTGTAGCTGATGCATTTAGCCCCGGGTTTCAGCAGTGAGGTGATGGCTCCAATAAAAGCATTGAGGAGCTTCTGGGGTGATGGGCCACAGCATGCTTCAAGGTGATGATCACTGCACAGGGAACACCTGACACTAAAAATATGAAATTGTTTTTAGCGAAAACAGAGGGAATTAAGTTGCCTTATATAACAAAGAAGTTACTTTTAGATAAAGCACAGCCAGCTGAGTACTGGGAAAGAGCTGGCTGGTTATTCAGTTGCTCAAGTTGTATTCCCCATCTCTAGCATTAGCTTAAGAGTCTTGAATAGCAGATGTTCCACTCCATTACATTATGCACCTGCAACACGGGAAGTTCTGCAAGCAGGTCTCCAACAGACAGGTCATTAAGGTTTACAGTTATCTAAAAAGGAAATAGGTTCATAGGCCGTGTCATATAGTGGAAGCTATTTTGTTTGTATTTTTACTTATGTAACAAGTCCCAGGATGCTTCATAAAGATTGAAGGCTTTTGAACTTGATGTTTGAAATACTGTGCAGACAGTCATTAATTTTAGTTCTGTTTTTTTACAGATTGCCAGATAATTGTGCCACACTAGCTCAGCTTTCATGGAAAAACACTAACTTCTATTTCTAGGGGCAAAGCTACCTTTAGTAACAATAACAAGAGAACTCAGAGATAGCCACTTGAATCTGCAGACAGAAGCACTAAAACCAATGAGAATCCCATCTGTTCATCTCCCATAGATTGAACTTCGAAGGGAAATAACAGCAATTAAGTACTTTCTTTTACAATTATTTTCCCAGAAACATTACAGCAATAAATGTACCCATTTTAACTCGATTTTATTATGTGACTATGAGAGTATGCATCTATCTAACCAAATGCCTTTTTTAGCTCTCAATAGCATATTGTATCTCCACAGTAACTCTATATAAATAAAAAAACATTTAATTTAGGAAATTCTATTTTTAATAAAAAAAAAATCTTATTTTTCATTTTTCTTCTAAACTCATTAAAAATATATATGTAAGAATAAATTTGTGCCAAGACTTAGTTACTGTAAGAGTGTATGTCGTGGCACAATCCAAATAACTGACAAGATCTGTAAGATCAGGCAATAATGAAATGAAACCATCTCACATCCAAATTGGAAATCACTCTTTTCTTTTCTGTAAAGTATGCAAAATTTCAGGATAAAATATCTCAATTATTACTCAGTGCCAAGAGTCAAAATCACCTCATGTCTCCTCGATGCCAGGGTCACCTAAAGTGACCATCTCAATTATCAAATCACAGTTTTACATCTTCATTGTGTTCTTTGTCTTTGCCTTGGTGTGTCTGAGAAAGTAAATCTTCCAGTGATTAAGAATCTTTTATCCTTTACTTGTACTAGTACAAATCCAGTTGTTCTTATGCCAATCTTGTCATTTATGCTTCAATAATTCTTTTCTTTCCCCTGTGTTACTACCCCCTCCAGCCTTGATTTTCTCTAAACAAGCCAAGATAATTTTTCATCAGACTTCATTCTGGCTTCAAATGTTGTTACGTATTGTCCATCTGTACTCTTCAACTGACACAATAAAAGAGCTCTGCCATCAAACTGTTTACCAGAATACCTTTTTTTTTTTTTTTTTTAAATGCAGGTTATCAGAACTGTTTATTGTCTTGCAGATAAATTTCAGCTACTTCCTGATTTTTTTTAGCTTGCCTGATATGCCTGAGCATGATTTTTACTTCTCCTCTTTCCTATTACATTAGTGACTCACAGATGTGACCGTCAAGTTTTCAAATGTTTAACCCCAAATGCTTTCCTTCCTAAATGCACAGCTTTGTTCAGTGAAAAAGTCTTTTACTTACCATGTCTAGATATGCCTGCATTCTGCCATTATTAGTTGTATTTGTTCTAAAGCCTGTTTCTGGAAGGTCAAAATCTCCCACAAAGATAGTACATCTTCCCTAATGCTAATATTTCGCTTTCTAATAACATTATGGAGATCTTTATCCAGTGCAAATTAAACTCTAGGGGGCTAAAGCAGACATTCAACATTATCCAGACCTTTTAATGATTCTTCCTTAAATTGTTTTTTATTCGAACTTATAAATTTTATCATGTTATCCAATTTTTTTTAGCTTAGCATATTATGAATATGTAATAGTCTTTCACTACCCCACCTTTTATTTCTAACTTGCCTGAACATTATGTACTCTTACTATTTATGTTGCACCCTATTAATATTATTCTGCTTCAGCTGAGTTACCCTAATTATATCTGGCTTGACACCTTGCACCATAATTCAGTTTCCTCTCTTTTGTTGTCCAGAGGATTTTAGTTCCTATACTAATATTCCTATTGCTTCTCAGTAGTCCTGTATGATTTCCTAGCTAGATCAGGGATATTTCATTCATGGCACTGCTCACCTGACTACTGCTGTTACCAGCTTTTTGTCCTCTTAATTCCTCAACTGACTCTTTCCTTGCAGTGTCTTCACTGACCTGTCCCACTGCCAGGGGTGGAATAAAACAGACTGGAAAGCAAATACCTAGTCCCTTCCCATATAAGAGGTCTGTAGGTGTGAAAGAACCTGAACAAAAGAGGACAAGAAAAAACATTGAAATTCAAAGTTGGAAATTTCAAAAGGGATTCACTTCTCCTATGAGGGGAGAGCTGGTGGCCACCCCACCCAGGTAATTCACCTGCTGTGGGTTTCCATGGTCTCAGTAATTGGTCTCCCTTCATCTCTCACTGTATAGGAGCTGTGTTTTTGGGATAATGTAGGTTTGGCAGAGCACTGGCTTTGATGTTAGGAACAGCAGAGACTCAGGTGTTGTCCCAAATTTCCTTCAAACAACAATCAAACATTGGTCAGTTGATAAAGGCATCTCTGGGAATACCAGGCTTTCAGAAAAGAAACCAATGCCTATGCTGCTGTAAAATTTCATCCTAATGTGCTGTTTTAAATTGTTGTCTGTAAGCAAAATTTTGCACTGGCAGGAAAGTGGCAACATATGCAACCTAACATCCATATTTCCATTTGATAATGTGAGAAAGTTTTTAGATTACTTACAGATGCTGCTTTGGCTACAGAGTTGGGTTGTTGTTGTTGTTTTATTCTGTAGAACTCTGTGACAAAAATACCTTGAAATTCAAATGAAGAAATAAATTCTAAAAAAATCCAAAGATCTGACACTGGAGTAGAACCTAAGATTTTGGAGAAGAGGGATTTCTTAAAGGACCTATATCCCAGGCTGAAAAAAAGAAGGATGAAGGCAAATAGAGAAGTCAGAGCTGACAGTGAAGGTAAAAAAAATAGTAGGATTTATTCTTTGAGTAAACAGTCAAGCAAGAAACATTGTTTTGGTAGGAAATTAATGGGACAAATCTGACCTTTGTTATTCCAGCTCTGAACTATTAAATAGGGCAAGTACTAAAATAAGGATTAAAGCTATTTTTGCTGCCACTGGAGCAGCACAAAACAGTCTTAGTGGGGACTGAGATCCAGCCGTAGGACTCTGTTAATTAAAATAGCCACTATTAAGATATTTACTGTCTCCAATAATCAGAGCTATGCAATTTGTACTACTGAGTAAACAAATCATGCTGCAGAAGTTCCCAATTGGCCATTACAGTCTAGTCTGTCAACTGTCATTTAGTTACAAAACCAATTTTCCATGTAGTTTATTTGCATAAACAACATTTTTCAAAGAGTTTCATGGATAAAGAAATCACATTAAACAAAATTAAAATTAGGTTAAAGTAATGTTAATAATCTGACAAGCTCCCCAAAGCCAAACTAGTAAATGATTTTTTTTCAAATTCATGCTCAGTTTTTTTGATGTGTTCACCTCTCTAGGCAGACTTACTCTGTGTTAAAAGAATTATCATTACTGCTGCTTGAATCCTGTTAATTATGCATTTGTGTGTAGGGTTTTTTGTAGTTGGTCCTTCTCCAGATATTCTCTCATCTATCTGTTTTAATGAAAACTTCAAAGTTGTCCATGCCAGAATCACAGAATATTAGGGGTTGGAAGGGACCTCTGGAGATCATCGAGTCCGACCTGCTGCCAGAGCAGGACCACCTAGGGAAGGTCACACAGAAATTTATCCAAACGGGTCTTGAGAATCTCCAGAGAAGGAGACTCCACAGCCTCTCTGGGGAGCCCATTCCAGTGCTTCGTAACCCTTACAGTAAAAATGTTTTTCCTCATGTTGAGGTGAAACTTCCTGCGTTCCAGTTTGCATCCATTGCCCCTCTTCCATAGAAGCAATATTTTAGTCTTACAAAATTTATTTTACAATAATACAAAATTTAATCCACGTATTATCCCAGTACCTTGCATTTCACCTATGTCATTGAAACACTGTTGTTTTCATTGAAGAAAATTCTGCAGCTGAGATATTAATCCAACCACAGATTGTAGGTTAGGCAACACTGCAGGGAATCCCATTACAGTTGGAGTGGCTAAAACATTGTTTTCCACTGAAAAATACTGAAGGATGGGCTTGCAAAGTCTACAGATTTCTGTGGAAATCTCTTTTAATGGGTACCAACTGCCCCGCAGGACCTGAAAGCGTTGTTAACAAGTAAGTTTTAGATAATATCTAATCTCTTCTATAAAATTTGCATTGCTCTACAATCCCTTGTGAGTTTTCAACTCCTATATTTATATGAGGTTCGCTGATAAAAAGAAAACATTGAAGCTGATGATTAAATAACTATAGTTAAATGCCCATGCACCTTTCTCCTGATGACACTGATGCGATTAAAATTTGTCAGCAAAGATGGCGTTTGCAGTTGTGTAGCAGAGCTGCAAAGAACTAGACAGGTCTTAAACTGCCATGAATGGCTTTACCTTTGGGGAAAGAGAGACTTCTGTTTTTTACAGGATATTATTTTTTCACATGTCATTCAGCATATGCTTATGCAACCAAGACTGGTCTTGTTATTTATATTTCACAGTATTTCAGGCCAGCATTTTCTTTTCTTCCCCAGAGCTTTAGCTGAGCTGCTCTTGCTTGACTGCCTCTGAGCCTGCATCTGATTCCTGAGTGAATGTGCCTTCATACTGCTCAGATAAAGGGCTCTCACTGCAGCTGTAGCTTGCATGGGGTTGGCTATTATACCTTTCTTACGTCTAGACCTACAGAGATGACGACATGCTGATTCATCCATGAATAATCAAAGTGAACTCTCACACAGTGTCAAAAATAGACTTCTCTGCTCACTTCTGTTAACTCCAGGATGCCTGAACAATACTGAGCTGTGGAAAAAAAGAAGTGTCATAATCTGTGCTGGGTAAGGATGTACATATGCGCTGTAAACATGAGGAGACGTAAGAATAGGGAGGGAAATAAGGTTTAACTAAAGACTGTGTTCAAAAACTGGAGTGTACAAGTCTTTCATTAAGGACACAGCCAGTTATGGCTTTCAGCTGAACAGATCATCCTTTGATTCTCAGTGCTGCTGTTTTGACCCACAACTCACACTACTGAATCACATGAATTCAATTTTGTAGTATCAATTTCTCACTTAGACTACTTCACATGCATTAATAATTTAACAGCATTTTCTTTAACTTCTTTAATGAAGTCTACCCTTTTCCTTGAATAAATATTTCTTTATTGAAATCAGATGCATGAGCATCAGCCAGTGAAGTCAGAAGGACACTGGGCACTTGCTAGCTTTTATAGGGTAGTAGCTTATGGAAAGACACAGTAGCTGGGCAACTTCGAAACAGCTACAAATCTTTTTTCCCCCCTCAGGCTACTCTCCCAATAGAATGAGACGAGCTTGAATTAAAAGACATTTATTTCTGCAAAGTTTTCATTTCAGCATCAACAACAGGGGATAGATAAACTTTCACAATTTGTCTGGGAGACTGATTTGTGTATTTTGCCTAAAAATGCCTGAGACATTTTTTCCCCTGTAAATTCAAAGTAATATGTCTACCGATCGATATGCATCCTTAGTTTTATGGGAAAAAAAGTCATATCACACAGCATCTGGAATTTATCTTTATTAATAGGAATATTTTTCAGTATTTGATAAAAAAAGTTAGACATTTGAGCTGTCACACTAATTTCATTATCACTTTTCAGATGATTTATCTCATACTCCTCTAATGGTCAGCCAAAATGATTGTTGTGTTTTATTTACTGTCTGTTAAAATTAGTTTCAGAGTTTAGAAAAACATTTTGTATCCAGTACTCTTTTATATTAAATTAAATATTAGAACTAATGTATTCTAAAGAACTTTGAAATAAGAAACTGGCCTCTATTTAAGATAGATGTTTCTGTGAGGCCTTTTGCGTTACTGATATTTTTGCTTGTTTTACAGTTTACAGACACTGAAGTAAGGTGACCTTCCATCACATAGACTGTGATGAAGCTTAGGGGTGGCCTTGGGCACTGATATCAGCTGCACCTCAATTTAGTAATCTTACTGTCTCTCTCAAAATTAGGTCATCTGAGAGCCAAGTCCCAGTTCTTGCCTGTGGGTATATTACATACCATGTATTTCTATATGAAGATTTAAATGGAAACTCTTCACCCAATATTTGAAGAATAGACTCAGATTATCAGAAAGAATTTTTTCTGCAAATGCCAGGGAAGTGCATTATTACTTTTCATGAAATAATATATTATCTGGCTTATGCTGAGATTCCAAGCAGTGCCTGTGTATCATTCTAATATTCAATTCCTCATATTCATATGAGAAAAATACAAAATGATTTGCTGACCCTCAGCTTTGTATTTAAGCACCCTGTGACATATTCCATGAAAACTAGCATGTGTAAAGGATCATGTTATTATACACAGCTGTTAAAGACCTAGAAAGAAAACAATGTGCTACTGACATACAAATAATACCTCCTGTGCACAGTTAAGCATTGGTGCTATTTTTGCCAGATTTTAAGCATTTTCAAGGCCAACTGGAACAGCTGAAATAGAACATTTAAAAAAATGTTTTGATGCTGGGGCACAGATGGTGGTAGCCCAATGTGTCAAAATAAATGTTTCATTTTGGGCCTAATGTGGGAAAAATAGACCTTGTCAATTACTCCAATAATCACAGGTGCAATAAATGCAGTCTGTAGCTAAGAAGCACTATTTCAGATGGGCATTCAGAAAAAATTCTATGTATCCTACTTCCAACAGCCTGAAAAGGTAAATTACCTTAGGCCAATGACTTACTGCCTTTGAAAGGGCTCTAACAGCTGAAATCAAGCCTGAAGCTTTAATCCTTTATTTCACACCTGAATTTCACAAAGACAGGATTGCTCCTTCTGAGAGACAGTCTGAGAAGGTGCTGTAGACAATGGATCCATTAACATTAAATCAATGACATAGGTATGTTTAGGAAATTTAGAATGGCTCCAACAGACTTCAGTGCTTAAATGTTTGTCCAGCTTTTTCCAGAAGGCTTTGATGGCAAAGCAGAACAAACAGGAGAGTCAACCAAATTCAGGCAAATTGTTTTCACAGCTAACATCTGCCCAGTCCTTGCATGTCACTGGCACTGAAGGGTCACTGCAGACTCTGCAGCAGCTGAGGAGGAACCATCAGCCTCCTGACTGTTGTGTTTGTAGCCAAGGGGACAACATGTACCCACCGAGAAGGGGCAACCCACGAAGACCAGAGTCATCCCATGCAAATGTTCAAGTGCTCTTAGGAGAAGCTTCAAACAACCCACACAAAACGTAGTGAGGGAGAAGATACAAGCCAGATAGGGGACAACATTTAAAATGGCTTCAGCTGCCAATATTCTGCTCTGCTTGGTTACAACTACAATGCAGAGCTTTGTCTGCAAGATGGAGCAAAGCGACAAAGAGTGAATGATAATCCTTATGCTACAGCACAACGGTAGAATGATTCACATTCTCTGACCCAATATTATCCTTCCCTTGTGAAATTTAAATGTGCTCCAGCTGGTGCAGTAATAGTTCTCACAGTCTGCATGGCCAGCGAGGGGGTGGGAGGAAGGAAAGCACAGCAAAGCAAAACAGAATCTGGAAGGCACCCCTCATTTTCTCGAGACTGTGCACTTCCAGGCAGCTCTACAGCTTGCTGTTGCAGAACTGTGGCTTTGTCCTTTGTCATCTGCAGTGAGATTGCTGCATTTCTGCTGAAGAGGCAGGATTGTCATTTTTTTCCCTGGGCACTGCAGCAATGTATAGTTTTTTGGCTATAAGGGACCTGCAAGGATTGAAAAGCCTGAAAAAGCCTGTGAATACTATTGCAGTATTCACTGTCTCAAACTAAACAACCTAATTTCTTTTGTGCCTCTTTTTTTTTTTTTTTTTTTTTAATTCTGCTTACAATGCTCCATGTACCTCAAAACATTACTTTTCTAAAAAAAAAATAAATTGGAATAAAATAATTTCTTTTTAAAAAATCCCTGGGGCTGATTCTCTGCCTGAGGGTGAAATGATCTGAGTGGGTTTTATATGGGTGACCCAAGAGAGAGGAGTAAGAAGAAGGGGAATATGGTGCACACAACAGGTAAAGAACCAAATAATGAACCTGTACCCTGACTTTTAGACCTCTAATATGTTTTTCATGAGCAGAAAACTAAAAACTAAAACTCTGACCCACAAAGGTATTTCAAGGAGAGCTATGGATATGTAAGAAGGCCTGCAAAGTTCACTTTCTACGTTCAAAGGATGAGCCTGAGGAGGGGTGGAAAGCTGCAACAGTAGACACTCCAATCCCTTATGTCTGTGAGGACATTCTCCAGAGGGGCCAGAAATACCAAAGTGCTTCAACTTCAGATTGTTGTGCTAGATGGCATGCAACTGCAGCCACAGACTCTGTCTACATTCTGCTTTAATTCCAGATGGATAAATTAGGGTCAGCAAGAAATGAAGCAGCAGACAATGACTGGTAAATGACCCAAATAAACTAGGCCAACCAGATCTCTAAAGAGAGAGCTGCTAGATCCACAAAACTTGCTAGAGGCACAGAGAAGTTGTAGAGCAAGTTAATTGTCAGCATCTCTCAAGTTATTATAGACAATTCTAAAGTTAAGGTTGAGCAATTCAACCTCTCATGTATGAGAAACACAACACTTACTCAAGAAAATTACAGCACTTATTCTGAAAACAGAATTCAATTTCCAAGGACTAATAAATAAACACCTTAATTAATGTATGACTTTAAAATAATTAAAGTCCTTTAAGAGATTTAACATCGTTTTCAGTCTTTTGTCCTAAATGATCTTCAGAATAATAATTATGCAAGTGTTTCATATTTGCAATCTTCTACACCAGCCACAGTCAAAAGAGTGGTTATAATTAAATTAGATTATTAATTATCTCTGCCTCTAATTCTTATGACTATATAGACTGTGGTCTGACTCATTTAACTCTTAACTGGAGGAACTCATCGATATCTTATTGTTTATGGGAGCATTTCCATTTGTAAACTACATGCATCTGAAATAATTTGGATTCGAATCATGTAGCTTCAGTTCTCTGGAAATATCACACAGTGATATTTTTTGCTTATAAATCAAAACATTTCCATGGAAGAGAAATTTGTTAAAAGGAATTTACAGTTGCTAATGCATATCAGGACTATATAAAACATCTAATTTTGTCCAACCTTTGCAAAATTACGTTAAAAAAAAAATCACTATTAGGAATCTTGTGCTTCTCTCAGAGTAATTTTTACAAGTGGCAACTTCCCGTACCTCTGGGGAGATATTACAAATACAAAATACTTGCAAGTGAAAGAGCAATTACAGCCTCTGAAAAAGCTTCTGAGGTTTTAAATGGTTCATTCCTTGTATGCAGAGTTGGAATAACTCGAACACTTACAAAACTGAAGGTTCCATTTAAAACCAGTAGGACACACCACAAATACCAGTAATACTTTGTATTAGAAGACATACTCTGAAAGCATGGGCTGCTTGCTCAGAACAGACGGAGGCAATAACAAGCACTAAGGTGATATCTCTGGAATGTTCTCCACAGCTCATTTATATCTGTGAGTATACATTTCCACACACAAATGATACACGTGTACATACACATATGTATGGTTTAGAGCTATGTAACTCCTAAGTGCCAGTGAAAGTAAAAATAACCTCTCTGCTTCGCACAGTCTTTTCGGGTTAGTTTCGTCCTCGGGTGAGTGACAACAGTGAGGTTCTTTCCAGAAAGGGCTCACTTCAGGAGAGACCATCTGGATGCTGTCTGAGCCACACGGAGTGAAGTGTGAGAGGGAAAATAAGAACCAAGAAACAGCAAGAAGCTTTGGGGGCAACACAGAAGTGGAAAATTAAGAATTTGGGCAAATGCCTTAAGAGAAATGATGCTTCCTGGTATATTTGCACAACACAAGGGCTTTTAGAGAATGTCATCAGAGGACATTCCTAAATTGGCTGTGGTGTCTATGTTTCAGCACAAAGAGAGCAAAGAGTATTTCAGATCACAGCCATGACACTACCTTGTCAGCACGAGACCCGGGGCTGTCAGGTAAGCTAAGGTCAGCACTGAACCTGTGCTGCCTTTCCAGAGGACATGAAAAAGAGTGGAATAACAGCAACGTGACGAAGTGCACAGAGTCAGACAATGAAAACCAGGAGGATATGAGAAGAACCATTCTGCATGAGGCTCTTTTTTTAAAGAGGAACAATAAAAAAAAGGGAAGATCTCCTAACACAGCCCAAGAACAGTTTCATCCTATTCGTCACAGCTTGAGAACTATGTACAAACAATAGGTGCAAACTCAGGGGTCTCCCTACCTAGGAAATGCTAGTCTCTGTGCAGTTTGTTAGCATCCTAACGTATGGTTGCTTTGCCTTTGCTCCAAACAGACTAAAGGCTCAATCATTTTACATCAGGATCAAGTAGACATACTAAATAGGGAAGATGAAACTTTAGACCTAGAAGCTGGAATGAGGTTTTGGGAAACCAGTGAGATCCTCAATTTTTCTGCCGCTGAAAATGTGAAAACTGGAATTATTTTACCAGTTTTACTGGAAAGGCAGAAAAACAAAGGATCGTGAAGAATGCATTCTAGTATAGGCAACACCCTGGGAAGTTTGTAAGGAAGGGATTACATTAGAAACATCAAATTCTTAATGCAGCTCAAAGTTTGGCCATTAGGTGCTAGAGAAGAATTTGATTTAAAGTGGACAATTACAGGGTCTACTGATAACATCTAGTTAGGCAAGCGTGTTGTGGTTTTAGTCAGAGGTTAAGGGAGTTCTTAATTTAAAGCCATATCTAAGAGCTTTAATATGTTGCAGAATAAAAAGTTTTTCCATTCAAATATACAGTTTAAAAACAACCGAGAATCACAAACATTAAAAAGGGACTTAAACTGAACAGTGCCACGAAGGCCAAAGTCAGGGGTGTTGGAGTGAAACAATTTCCTACATTTTCCATAGGCAGGTTGAGACTTTGTCTTTTCTGTTCTACCTGACCTCTACAATACCTATCTGAAAGTAGGATATTTCTGAGTCTACTGAACATAAAATATAATGTAAACTGCCTGGAAAATTTTACCCTGTAGTTCTAATAGTATCAAGGTCAACAATTTGTGTTTGAAGTGAAATACATTGCTGAAAGATATGCTCTCAAGTTAAAAATTTCATCTTACCATATCACAAAGGAATTGTTATGAAGTTAATTACTTTTGCAGATTAAAAGGCAAGTCCTACTTTCAGCTCCTAATCACTAGATCTTTTCATACATTTACTGCTAGATTAAAGAACCTCCTGTACGGTAGTTTCTGCCCATATAGGTACCTGTGGACAGTGATCAAATAACATAATTTTTTTTCCCTTCTCTTTCTCCACAACCTGAACACATTACATGCCTTTAACTTGAAACATATTTCCAGTTTTCAGCTCCTCTTCAAGTCTACTGTCCAAATCTTATCCAACATTTTGGCATTCCCTGAAGGAGCATCACGACAGGACCAGGCTCACCTGTGCAGTCCTGCTCAACACAGCATCCAGGGCTTGTGGTCACTCCTGTGCTCATTTGATTATCCATCACAACACCCTCCTCCCCTTTATGCCCCTTTTCTTTTTCATTTCCACCCACTTCTCTCCCAGGACCTTCCCACTGTGGATGCATGCCAGGATGCGTGACCCCACACTACAATGGAAAGCCTCCATTTAATCAGGTTTGCAGCTTTATGTTCAGATTAGGTTCTAAACTATACACTGTGCCTTTTCTGTTCACTGTGTATTCAACATAGGACCCATGGAAACCGATGGAAAGGTTCCTGCCTTTAATTTCAACTCTACAGCTTATTGCTCTACAGTGAAAAAAGTTTGACTAAAGACTGCATAAATTAAACATTTCTTTGCACCTAGCAGTGGTTACACAAGGAAGGAAAGCCCGTGCTGAGCTGTTAAAAATGCTTTGTCAGTCTCTTTCATCATTTCACTGATTTATATTCAAACCTCCTTATATCCTACATAAGATATTTTATTCTTATTTTGTCTAAGTAAAAGGAATTCTGCTACTTTTTTTTTCATCCCACAGCTCCAGGGCCTTTGAAATCAAATCCTGTATGTTTTGTGTCTATCAGCAGTTTCCCTGCATCAATCTACAATGAACTACCTAAGCCACTTATGCCAGAGATTGTTTAAGTAGTTCTGAATTTGATTGGCATATTCTGATCTCCCTGGTTTTATTAAGCAAGTTGAATCTTAATAACATGCTGATGATGAATGGGCTAATGAAGCAGGTTGCACTGTCTGGAATCATTCCCTTACAGGTAAAGGTCTGAACTGCTGACAGCAAAAGGATTTTTTTTCCCATTTTCCATAGTTACTTTTTGTTCTTGGTGCAGTGCTCTGTTATGCAGCTGTCTGGCTCTGTGTTAGCTACATACTGAAGAAAAATAACATCTCAGTGTAATATTGATTATTAGCTTTTTGTGTAATTAAAAAAAAGAAGCAACTTTCCCTCTTTTCACTTCAATATTGTAAAAGCATTTTAAGTGCACGTCCACACTAGATGGATCCTTTGTCTTAAACAGTCCACCAGTGTATGAAAGGATGCAGAAAACACTTCCACAGTACACCTGCATACAGCTTACTTTAACCCAGGGGAAAAGCATTGTGGGTGAAATGTAGTTATTTTCAGTGCACTATAGCCCCTGACTATGTGTCATATTATTTGCACTGTGATATCAGGTGGAATACAACGTTGCTATTATGCTAGAATTAAGGCTTCTTCACTAACTCAGAATGACTGGGAGTTGGTTTTGTTTCTTGTAGCTCTTAAACTATTCCCCTTACTCTCATCCCTGCTTTTTTCCTCACATAGGAATGCAGGGGAAGTTTTGATAGGTTTTAAAAAAGACAGGAACCAGCCTTCCATGCTGATGTCACCTTCTCACACCATCTTGTCAAGGGGGCTGATGCTTCACAAGCTACTGGCTTGGGCAATTGGTTCAGGGTTAGCAACAAAGAGTAAGTTTTTAAAGGGAAGGAACCTTCCCGGAGCTCACAGCAGAATAACCTTTGTAAAATGACAGGGGCTAGACCTCACACTCCCTCCCAGTGCATAAAGCTAGCCAGCTGCTGGCTTGAGGAGGCCATTGTGCAGTGCCAGAGACAAAAGTACATCCAGCCCTCATCAGCCAAAGCTGGCACCCCCCCCGCCCAGTTTGAAGGGACTGGGTATATGATGCCCTTCTCAGCAGTCCCAGGTAACTTCCTTATGGAGAAAAGGCTCCATTGCAGGGGAACATGGAATTTACAGGTAGCCTATACATCAACATGAGTTAATGTACAGGCTTCCTACAGACTCCAATACAGCTGCACAGAGCCAGAGCAGGGACTTCTTGGTTTCAGCTTACTTCTTCTCCTAATGCTCCTATGTCCTCATAGGGCTGACAAGACATGGAACGATTATACAACTACTTAAATACTTTGGAACCCAAAGTAAGGGGAAGCTCAAAGGAAAGTCTTCAAAGCCACTTCTTCCTTTCTAGCACTCAGCACAGGGCAGAGTGGAAAAGCAGGTCTATTAGAAGGCTTCAACCTCAAAATTCTTCTGAGAAAGATTTTTTTCTTAGGAAAGGCTGAGAGAGCTGGGTCTCTTCAGCCTGGAGAAAAGGGGCCTGAAAGGGGATCTAATAAATGCTTATATATATCTAAAAGGCAGGTGTCAGGAGGATGGGACCAGTCTCTTTTCTGCAGTGTCCACTGATAGGACAAGGGGCAATGGGCACAAGCTGGAGCATAGGAAGTTCAGGTTAAACGTAAGGAAAAACTTCTTGACTGTGAGAGTAACAGAGCACTGCAACAGGCTGCCCAGAGAGGTTGTGAAATCTCCTTCTCTGGAGACTTTCAAAACCCATCTGGACATGTTCCTGTGTGGCCTGCCCTAGGTGATCCTGCTTTAGCAGGTGATCTTCAGAGGTCCCTTCCAACCCTGACAACTCTGCAACTCTACGAGCTCCAGAAAAAGCACGGAAAAAAGATGGAAAAGAAAGCTTGCAGTGAAATGACCAGCTTAACTCTACATGTACACAAAGCCACTCACCTGAAGAATGCTAGAAGTACAGCACCAAAACCAAGGTGTAAGAAAGCAGCATGCACTCATATAGTTAAAAACTAACAGGAAAATGCAAACTAGAGCTGTGAATGGAAGTTCCAAATGCAACCTTAATTCTAACAGTGCCTCAATTTTGACTCAGCTGCACTAGAACTGTTTCAAATCAGTTGTCTTTTTTTTGTAATGGTTCCTGGATTTTGAAAAGATATTAAAAATATAGAAATTCTACGAAGTAGCACATGAAATATCTGGTTAATCAACAGCTTTTAGCATCTGTGATTCATACACAGATTTCCAACACTTATGTTAATGGAATAGCTGACAGCACTAATACACCCTAATTTTCTAGAAGAACCAACATTATAAGCAAATAGCCACTTTGCTAGTAGGTTTGAAGATATTTACTGACTGCAGAGGAATCACAGAACTCAGCTTACATATCCAAGCTAGAAACATCCATGGACAGAATTGTTTCACCCTACTCCCCCTCTCCCCCATCACTAATTTGGTCCCAGTTTCTTTCCAGCCTCCAAGACCCTCTTTTCAATTTTGCAATTCTCTTTTCCCTCCCAGCTTCAAATCAACCCCCAAGACAGCTTGTGGCACCTTGCCACTCCTACCAGCCTCTCTCCTTCTGGTCAGCTTGTTCCATCCATCTCAACCCACTGCTAGAAGCAAAATCTTTTTGGTTTCCTCTAGCCCAGCATTTGTTTCTCATCATGCAAAGCAGGTAATTCCCTCCTCCATTCGACCATAGCACCTATGAGGGGCAGGCAAGCTAGAGAGTTTGACAAAGAACATGAGAATCAAGACTCCTTGCTTTCCCTCCTAACCTTAGGTGAGGGCAGCTGAACTCATTTATAGGGCAGGTCCTTCACAGCAGAATGTGATTAGTGAGTGTAGCCCCAGTCAAGGCATACATGTCCTAAGAAGAAGGGAGGCTTTTAACAGTTGCATAGTGGGATATTTTTAGTGGTTAAAAGTGGCATCTGTGTTGAACTGCTTTCTAGAGAAACTGCAAAACTTGCCCTGTTATTTTCTTGGAATAGCCATCTCTCCCCAGATTTTCAAACACTGGGCCTTGAAGACAGAACTATTAAAAAATTACTGAAAGGTGTTATTGTGGACAAACAAACTTTCCTCAAGCCTCTTTGCTGAAAAAGTTGCACTAATTTTGGCTGAACTCTAAAATCATCCGAGGGCAGTAACTGCTGAGGGTATATATCAAGCTAAATGGTTAACTTTCAGCAATGTTCTAATTAGTAGAGAACAAGGTCTTACAATGAAAATAATCAGGGAATAAGTGACTGTAACAGCCTACAGTTCAGCAACAAATGGGCTAACAAAAGAAAATACTGTGAGAGGAATATGAATAAGGTGTACTCCCAATCAGGGTTTATACTTACTCTTTTCCCAGAGTTTTCCCCTAACCCCAAAATAAGCTCCTTCTGCTGCCTTCCTCAGGTGTTATTGAGTATGTGGGAAACAAATAAAGGAATTAATAAAAACACTGACTATGCTGGACCATCTCCCTTTACAGTGCACAGCAGGTTGCGGGGAAGAGCTGGAGTCACAGCCTGATAGGAACAGTCAGTCATTATGCAAGGCACTACAGAATTCAAACTGATCAAAATACAAATACAGTAGCACCTATGGGGTATAGGGTATACAGACACCATGTTTACAAGAAACTCCTTACCTCTCAGGCATGGCCAGCTGCACAACCTTAAGGCAGGATATTTATCTGAGGCTGAACTACTTGAAAGCTTGCAAACCAAATTTCAACCCTCCTTGCAGAGAAATGAGCCCTGTAATCTTGTCCTGAATTCACTGGTACTTGCTGGCTCCTGAAAAACTCAGGTAATAGGCTGGGAGGATAAAGGAATAGGGATTCACCTGCACCTTCACAGACCTAGTGACAGAGAACAAAAAGCTGTGGTTTATATAGTCAAGGCAATTTGTAGAGTAAGTTTTCTTCTTACCAATTCAATTGCTAATAAAAAATGGTCAGCTGGGCACAGCAGAAGAAAAGAAACAATCAAACCAAAAGCTCCCTTCTCTGTAGTGGTAACTAAGCAAGTAAAAGCTGCCTAGAGCACCAAGTTACTACTGAAGTAGTAACTGAATTGCTTGACTGAAGTCAGCCAGCCATTCTTTTTACCCAGCTGGCAGAACCTGGTTGGTGCAGCTGCCTCCTACACCTTTCTGAACTGGAGGATGCTGGTCCAGGAACTTGAATTTATGGTATGGCAAGGAAGATGCTGAACTGCTAATGTCTTCATAGGTGACATTTCTGGTCACAGGCAACAAAAACTCAGTGAGAATACAGGTGGTCTCCTTAACAGAGAACCATACCCACCTTCCTTTCTTCTGTGTCAATGCAAAGAAGATTCTTTGTTAAAAAGGTTACTGACCCATGCCTGATGGCAGCTATTTTTTTCCCAAATAGCCAAGTGCACAAGCATCCTGTGTCAGACAATCTCTTCATTGTAAAAAAGCATATAATTTACAGAGGAAGCTACCCCCAAATTTGTGGAGTCACAGTCAGCTTTGTAAGCCTTAACAGCATCTGCACAAGAGCGATTTCAGATCTTCAGGGCATCCAGGATGCTTAGACCCATGTCCCCCCACATGATGAACCTAAGGCAGCTTTGTGACAGAGCATCCAAAAAGGTTTCCTTCAACTCTGCCTTTTCTCATCATTAACTCCATTGAGCTGTTTCACCCTTATTTCAGATAACCAGGAATTTTAGGTAAGCTGAATAACTTTGTCAGGATTTCTCTGGATCTGGCAGATGTCTGCAGGCAGCAGACTTCCTAGACTGGTAGTTTAGGCAGAGACCTGGACAGGGGAGGAGTTATACTGCTTAAAGACATTTCCATTAGGTATACCTGCCTTCAGCCCTGAGTGTTCAAGTGGAGGTTGCTGCGTTACCTATCAAAGGTGGCTTTGACTTTGCTTTAAGCAGGGACTTTGGTTTTGGATTAGACAACAAGAATGCTTTAGAGCTGCAGTGAAGGCTCCCTTGGTGGTTTAACATCTGGATAGGGTGCCTGAGGGGTAGCTGGCAGGAAGCTGTGTGGTGAAGGAGAACATGTGTTTATGGCCACTGACAGCAACTGCTCAGTCATATTAGTGCAGACACAAACAACAGACTTCTCAGGAACAACACACGTTATCAGGCACAATGTGCAAAAATGTATGCTTTATTTTAACACCAAAATTCTTCATTTGAGGCTGAGTAGGAATTCTTGTAAACAGCCTATGTGACTTAAAATGGAGTCACTTAGATGATCTGGAAACTGGAATTTCTATATGCAGAGATGAATACTGCAGCATCACAGTGTATTTTTCTCCTGGTAATACTGTAGTAATAACCCTTCAGACTTCTGTTGGTTGCATTGTTCTCCAAAAATTATCTTTTTTCAATGAAATTTCTCTTGCTTTTTATCAGACAGAAGTGAACAGTAAAAATCTGTTCAGTCATTTTTATGTCATCAGTGATTCACCAAAACTAATGCTGACTTTGAAGCCTGTTCCATGTGTATATCCCTGAGGAATTTACGGGGACAATATATCTCTTAAACTCCAGGTATTCAATTGACTTTATTTTTATAGGAAAGAAAATCAGGTAAAGTAGTAATGGTTCACTGACTATAATTGACCAAAACCCCACAATAAAACAAAGCCAGACTCCCAAAGCATTGAAATTATCTCATTTATCTTAATGAAAAAAAAGTCAAAAGCACAAAAAGCATTTTGGTCAAATTTGATGTTACAAAACATTTTTGTATTTATTTAATATCATGTTCTCCTACTCTGTAGTTATACTGTATATTTTCTGAAAAAATAATATGCAAACAGATTATTGCATAACACATCTCTTTGAAGTTAGCCCAGAAATATTCACTAAATTAATTTTTAACACAATAAGAAACGTGTTTTAATATTTTACGTTTAAATTCCAGAGTGTTTTATCACATAAGATATTCTGTGGAAAGCAGCACCTATTTACCTCTTTGTAAGCCATTATGAAGATAGAACTAGCCTCTCAGACAAAACAACAGAGGTGGTTAAAACACAAGCTGAATAAAGCAGCTCACCGAGTGGGTTCTTGCAGAGTGAGTATTTCACTTGGCTGTGTGTGTGGAATATTTTGCATAATGGTCTAGAGACCTCCTAGGATTTTGCTATTACAGAATATACGTATACATAGTGCTAAGACACAGAGAAGTGGTATTTCACATTATGTCTATGCTTGCTTAGGGCTCACTGTCTATGTGGCAAGTAATATTAAAATAAAATAATTATTAAACAGAAAATATTTCATTATGCAAACGAAGAAAAATACTGTATTTTAGTTTAGAGACAGTTCAAGCATATACAGCATATACATAATAAAGCTCAGGCGTTCCTTTTTTTGTATTAGCTAAAGAAGCAGTCATGAAACTGTTGTATATTGGCTTCAAACTTGACAACCACCTAGTGCATTCTTCTTGCTCACCTTTTAAAAACACACATCTGAGATGGATACATTGCACTGCTGAATTTTACAATATATATTTCAAATTTACAAAAATACAGATAAACAAGTTTTCTTGCACTCAGATACTGAGCATTAACCCTTTGAGTACTAATTCCCACCTGCAACACTGCAGAACACATTCATCTGACTTACATGTTTTTATAACATTCTAACAATTATAATTGTCATCTTTATGTACACTATTAGGAAATAGATTCCTACATATTAAAATTAAAAGGTAGAGACTAAAAAACAGCTAATAACAGAAAAATAATGGGTTGAAGTATGTGAAGATTTCTGCAACATATACACAGAGAATCGCAGACTGATGATCTCTCCAGTGAATTTTCTATTTCCTCTCTGCAGCAATGTAGCAATTATACACGTCTGTGTTATCACACAACAGCAATCTTTCTCATGTGGCCATACAGAATTGTGCTTTTTCTCTTTATGGATGCACTGTTCACTTTCTACTGTAGAAATTTTTCTCTCAGCTCTATGCGCCTATTCACTTTCTGTGATCCATTATTATTCTGCACCCTTCCTATTTGAAAAAAGAGTTTTATTTCATACAGGGATAATTATGATGCAGTTCTGTACTATGAGTTGATGCTTTGTGCCCAGATGTTCATGGAAACATGAAAAAATTTCTTGCCAAGAGCCTTGTTAATAGAGAATGGTACTGACCCTGGAATGCCCTTCCACTCAGCAGAAATCATGAACATAAAGAACTTCTCTGAAAGTCAAATTTGCATTAAAAGATGAAGAGAATCTGAAATTTGCTAGGGACGGAAATGGGCTTTCAGAAAGCAAGTGGTGAAATGACTAGATGGACTCTAAGAAGGTGTGATTCTGGAAAATGACTGAACTTTCTCTTTCTTGACAAATCTGGACTACATTGATCATGTAACTAAACAGACGAAATCACATATACAGTGTCTCTGAACTAGAATAAGCTATTTTAAGAAAATAACTGTAGTCCTCAAAGAGTTAATGACAAAACTGCTCTACCTTAACAGATGTGGAAAAGTTATTGTGAAACAGCTTACAGATTTGGTCAAAAGGCATACTTTACAAAGAAGTGTAAAACTTGTTGAGACAATTGCTATTACACTGCACAATGTCACATACAATGAGTAGTGCATGCTCTGGAAAGATATTAGAGTGGACCCTTATCAAAGCTATCATATAACCTTATACAAAGGATTGTGCCACTTAAACTAGTGCAGAGTGATTTTTTTTCTGTAGATTTATAATGCTCTAGATTAATATCAATAGGGTTTTCACAGCCTTGTACAACACTTTTTTTGTTCTTTTTTTTAAACACATGTAATACTAGAAAACAGCAAATGGTATATCCTGACATATGTCATGCAAAATACAACCAATACAGCACCATAGATGTAACAGAGACATTACCTAGCACTTCTCTCCAACAAGAAAAAGGACAGAACAGAGACTGTACATTACACAACTTTACAGGCCATATGCTACAGAAGATCTTTAGAGGCAGTATCACTTTTGTAGATCTAAAAAGCTGTAATTTTATAAAATCCTGTTTATCATTTCTACCATATTCTCTTCTGATTAAAATCCATGGCACAGTAATAATATTTTGCTACAAAAATAAATAAGTAAATGTTTAAGATGCTGATATGTTTATAAAAAGTGTCTGAATCACTACAGAACAAAAGTGAAAACAATGAACGAAAATTATGAATTTCTAAAGAAATGTTCTGCGCAACAAAAGGATATTGCCTCATATTCAATTGTCTAGACTTCATTTTCTAATTATCTTTCAGAATAATGTTATAGCTTTCTTTTAAAAATAACTTCACTTTAAAACTGTCACTATCTCTCTCTTTTAGACTCTTATTAAGAAAATGGCAATAAAGATGGAAAAGCTGTACAATTACTGCTGAGCTACACAAATACGTCATCTCATTTAGTTTGGAATAAAAACAAAATAACCATGGTTTAGGGGAAAAAAACACATTATGATGGCCCATGAACTACACAGTAGTTTCATTTTTCCAAGGGCCAGTTTTGATATTTCCTGTACTATCTGAGCTGTATATCATGGCTTCATGCACGTTTCCCTTGAGAATTCCGTTGTGATTCGTCGTATTAAATGGCAATGACTGTGTCCGTGGGTGCATTTCAAAATGAGCTGGATGGTGCACAGTGTCACTTTCTGGCATTTTAGCACAACTATATATTCCAGTACTTGCGTCGCTACTTTCGGGCTGGTTGACAGTGGGATATGGATCGCTTTTTGAGCAGCAGGCCCGTCTGTGACCTGACTGGCTATCATGTGTACTGTGGGGACTGTCTGTATGTGAGCTGTGGATGCTGCCATCAATACTTGAAGGAATGTGATAGGCGTATTCTCTTTCACCTGCAGACCTATGCCGGCTGAAATAACGTGGCTTAGTTCTGCTTTTCAGACATCTATGAATGTGCATATTGGGCCTGAAGGTTCCCTCGTTGTGGACGTGAATGTGAGCTTCATCATCAAGTAGCTGATCACAGTGCATTTTTGCACAACAGGGTGTCACGGGTGAAAGGCAGTTAACGTGATTTTGAACCGCTTGTAGGTTAGTGAGTTTGCAGTGGCTAGCTGCTGGATGGTTAAACACAGCTGCTTTGTTGGGACATGGTGATTCCTGAAGACAAGGTGCATGAACTTGAGTGTCACCATTGACATTAACCTTTGGGCGCACATTAACTTGGACAGAATAGGTGTTTCTTCTAGACGGGCAACAGGACCACCAGCAATGCCACACATCATCTCGCTTTGCACAGTGATGGATCAGGATGAAAAGCCCCAGGGTCACACAGAAGGCTCCATAAAGACAGCTAAATATCATATCCAAGAAATGACCTTGAGATACTGCAAGTGCTCCAAAGGTCCAAGTGGCAGTAAACAGGAACAAAGTGAATGCTGCGGCTCGAAGCTGAGCCTTAAATGAATGCTCATTTTCCAATAAGGAAGAAGAAATCATGGAGCAGGTTGCCTGGGGAATGGACACAGAGTCTGTAACATGACCATGGCCCACCTCAGTACTTGGCATTCTCTGTGGATCTTCTGTCTTTTCCTTTAACTCATACTTGCGTTCAGGATGGCGCTTCAGCTGCACGTACGTGCAGAGAAAGTAAACACAGGTGACTAGCACAATGAATGCCACTGGCCCATAAAAAGCACCAAGACTAGGCTCCCATGCCATCCAGCAACTGAAAACAACAACAAAAAGAAAGAGTCAAGAACATTTTATGGCCCACATGAGGTGTGACGGACAACTAGTGGATGTGAAAAACTGGCCTTTCTGACTAACCAGGATGACCCAGAAGTTCCTCAGAACTGTATACCTCTGAAGTTCAGATATGTTCATTGTAGAGAAAGAGTTTCTCTCTAATATTGATTAAAGTAAAAAAAAAAAAATGAAAGTGATGTCTCAGTTTAATAAAATTTCTGGTATAATTTACAGGATATTTAAGCTGAAAATTTCCAAGAAAGGTAGGTTGGTTTAGAATCTAGAATTGCAGTGAAATGTAAGACCATTTATATCAACCGTTTTTTCTACTGTTAAAAATGTCAGCTCTACTGCTTTGATTAAAAAGCAAACGAGGCATAGTTTACACCATCTGTGTGAGCAATAGAAATGTTTCTATCAATGAACATCGATACAAACTCTTAAGCTTGAAGATTGTTCTTACAGCATTTTCCTATATGCCAAAGTGGAGAACAGTCCAAGTAATAAGGGAGGCTGAAAAAAGACTTCCAGTTGAACAGTCACTGCTTTCTGCAGTGAGCAGACCCAAAAGATACATGCCATTTCTGAATTCTTCACTGTTTCTGAAATTCCTAGGAGCTCATTTCCATCTATTCAAATGCCCTCAGAAAAATTAAGGAAATTGATGGTCTCCTTGTGATACACTTGCAGCATAATATTATTGTAGCATGGATTATTATTTGCTAGGCTTTAAATAATATAATCGTAACTGTTTTAGAGCTGCTTAAAATAGTTCACAGACTAATATGAGCTCAATAAGCCTCAGTTAGCTGCATAATTTAGTAGCAGTCTAACAGGACTGTCCTGAGGATGAATGATCTAATCAAATAAACATGGAAGAAGAAAACACTTCTGGCTAATGAAATTCCAGATGGAAACTGGGAGAACTTGGGACAGGGAGAGAATTAATACTTGCCTAGTTTTCACTCTTCTCTATGATCTGCTTTTATCTACAGTTACAGACAGGCTACTGAGCTGGTGGTATAAGCTAGTACACCTTATACTCTAAATATTGGACGGATTTATGGAAATAGGAATAAGTTACTGTCCTTATCTGTTGGACTAGGACAAGAAGTAATGGGTTTAAACTGTAGCAAGAAAGATTTAAATTAGATTTTTCAAAAAGTTTCCTAGCTGTTAGGATAATTAGGATAATAACCTGTTGGAATAAAGTGTGGTGTATCCATTATTGGAGCATTTAAAGCACCCCAGATAAATAACTGTCAGGAATGGTTTGGATATAGCTAACTTCCCACTGGGTCAGAAAGACAGACCAGATGATCTGTCATGATTCATTCCAGCTCTAAAAGTGACACTGTGTGACACTTCATACCCATTTAGGCATGTGTTATTGGTTGCAATCCTTCCAATACAGCAAGGAGCCTTCTGATATCACATTCTTGTCAAGCCAGGAACCATCTACCACTAACTATAAAAAGGGCAGAATGAATTTTTCTCCCAGGTTGAGAACCTCTCAGCTGAAAAGAAGCAGTCACACTGGGTATTTATCACAAGCAACTGCAGCATAACTATCTTAAATTTTTTGAACCTTAAACAAAAACACACATACATTTATTAATAAACTTAGAAACACTACAAGGAATATGTATTTTGCTGTCAGACATGCACATGAAAACAATCCCTGAAAGATAACTGTGAAAAGATAGGTAAGTTACCACCTATATTTAATTGGATAAGCAGAGAGCACAAAGCTACGTGAATACTTGAAGTACATTTGAATGCTGAATATTTGATGCAAAGTGGAGAATGGAATGCTTTCCAGTGGAACAGTCTCTTGGGATGCTCTTATTTCAAGTGGAATCTCATTGTGGATCACTTAAAAAATCAGTTCTGTAAATTAAGTTCAAGATTGTGCATCTACATTTGCTGTACTAATACTATTAAAAATGAATAAGGCACATAACTCACTATACTGTTGTTGAGCTGCCTTTTTACTCAGTCTTATAACCATCTCTCACCTGTGCCTCGTTTTCTGAGGTACCAGGTATCGATTGGCTATGATTAATAGGATTAAAGAAATGTAACCTCTGTAAGCGTGCCGAAATGAAAACTGTCTCACATTTATGAACGAGTCTTTTAATGTACTGTTGATTATAAGTGTCTAATTGGATAAGTTTGAATAAATATATGAATGTGAGTTGGGCTCTAGGCAGAGCAACAGTCACCCACGGTATATAATAATTTATTACCAGAATTTAAATTTCAGTTACATTAAATAAATGCCTTTAAGGAACAAAATGCTCACTTACAAACAATTCTCCTTTGTTTCCACTTTTCTTACCCAGAGCATAATTAGTTTCAAATGTATTATAATAGCTGCTCAAAGCAGTAACTAAGAGTGATGTCCTCCACAGTATTAGTGCTGTCAGAGTACTAATATCTCCATTAGTGTGCCAGTCATTGCCCTGCTGATTGATCATTTACACAGAATGTATTTAACTTTGCAATCTTATTCACTTTCTCCTACACTTTTACAGAAATATTTATTGTACTTTATTGACATCTCATGTTTTATGCCAAGAATTAATAATGATGTGGACAGCTCGTGGAAGTACACCGAACACTAACAGACTAGTACACTGGAGAGCTATGTGAGGATTGCAAGACATTGTAACTGGAACATTTCCAGGAGGTGAAAACGCAAATAATTGGTTTTTAAGGGAGGGATGGGGGTGGAGGAGGGGAGGGTGGGATTTTTACTTGTCCTTTTTTCACATAGTTATTTCTTAATTACTTTAAATGCATCACCTGAAGGATATCAGTTCAAGGTACATAATGAATTGAAAGTGTTTAATTAATTAGTAGCTTCATTAAATATGCTACCACTAGGTATTTTTAATATTCTTTCATTTATGTAAATGAGGACTAATTCTGTAAATGAAACATGTTTCTATTGACTCTAATGGAGTCAAATTGGTAGAGGTGAAGCAGCAAGTCCCAGATTAAGACATTGCTCTTTCATAATTATGATTTAACAAAATTTTATAATAAATGTCATCCCAAATGGCATGTCTGTACCTTTTATGAAGTCAGTTATGTTTACCAGCATAAGAAAAATAATGTTTTCCTTAAAAGTTTTATGATAATAGTTTATACTTACTATGGTGCATTGCCTTCAATCCCATAATTATTGATATTGGTTGCTGCTGTAATCCCACATATAATAAAAGGAACTCCGCCACTAATCAGGTAAAATCTATTGAGAGATAATAACCAATATTTTAATTTGCCTGACTTGTAGTCAAATACTGCTATTCAAATAGTTGTACCTTGTAGTATCTTGAGTATAATATATTGCTGAAACATTGAACATGTGCCTAAAACCAGAAAAGCAAAGAATGAAGTATTGTCACAATAAACACAGTCAATTATGAAGCAGAAAGCTCAATATTTAATATTTATAGGGACCCACTTTTAACAAACTCTTGACTCATGTTTTTAGTAAATGTAATTACTATTGCAGTCATATGAACAAAACTTTGTCTAATGAAAGAACCTACATCCCCAAAAAAATTATTTCACTCACCTAGGTATTTATATTTAATAGTTATTAAACATTATAAATTAAAAAAATTCAGACAAAGCAGCTGTATTCACTTTAACTTGAAAATGTTCCCAGGGAAATTCAGTGACGTAACAGAAACATTTTCCTAATTCCTGGATGACAAAAGAAATGGGGTTCAGTTAGGCAAAGGCAAGAGGGGCAGTTCACTCGGAAAAAAGTGGTTGTTTTTTGTGTTGTTTTTTTTTTCTACACAGAGGAGTAATCTGCAGAAATGAGGAGGATTAAATATCCCTTTACATATACCACCACTTTGCTTCACTGATTCAATACCCAGCCTTGCAAATGCATGAAATGTGAGGGCTTCTAAGACTTCAGCAAGATCTCATAAATATCCAAGAAGACTTTTAACCTAAGCATTAATCTTTCTGTAAAGATTTTGTATTCTAAGACTGAAAGCACATAGTTTCTCACCCTTTTTAACTGGGTAAATGCCATTGAACTACTTGGAAGTAGCAGTCATTCCAATGTATGATCATTAGGCTACATCAAAGTCCTAGGGGATGTCTCATTGAAGTAGGCAAAGTTGTCCAAATTCAGCAAATTAAACAATAATCACATTTTCCATTTCTATAAGCAAAACACAAAGATTATGCACACACACAGCACTTCCACTGCTGTGGTCTCTGAGGTGGAGAGCACCGGCCTGGGTGCATGTGAGGCTACAGCTGGAAGCAATGCTGCTCAGCAACAAAAAGGAAAATGTTCCACCAGACCTAGAAGTTCAGCTGGTTCTCTGAACATTCTGACTCATTTCCTGGTTTAACGAATGCTCTTCTGTCAGAAGACAAAATTATTTCTTTCCAAGTCATGTCCCTGGTGCTGGAAACAGTACGTAGCGATACAGACACTTCCCAATCACTATTACGTTGTCCATCAGGACTAAGGAACCTGATAACATGGGATACATGCTGACCAGAATCTGCCCACTAGTTTTCTATAATGTGTTAGAAATATTGGGGAGTTCCACAGTCACTGCAAGGCAGGATTTTTACAGAAGGAGAAATAATAAAATTAAATAAATCAGCGTTCAAAGCAGACCCAGAATTACTGTTAGAATCTCTTAAACTCTTTCCCCCAGCTCCCTGTGAAGCAGCATTAGAGGCCAGGCCTCACAAAATTTCATGTTAACATATACAGTCCATCTTTGTCCTAATGGTCTAAGCTGTAAACAGAGCAGAGAAAATAATCTTCCACAGTCATCAAAAAGCCCTTCAGATTTTATAACTTCAAAGTCATTACATGTATTTTTTTTCTTCAAACTTGGCTTCTTCTGTAGAACTCAACAAATTCCAATGATCAAGCTGCCTCCTTACAAAAATTCATTCATTCACTGCAGTTTAATGATTGTGCATATCTTTTGACTTGAGCATGTTGAATAAGCTAGCTTAATAGCTTATTATTATTTTTAACAAAGCATGCTCAATGACATTTTTGAAATTCAGGAAATGACTAGGGTAAGCAATGAAGCATAGAAAAGTTAATCCAAATTTATGTAAGAAAGAGCAAGGAGCAGAAAAATAGGAATACAGAAGCAAGTATAGGAAACTGCACTTCAAACTCATCTGAAGTGTTTACACCATAGAATTTACCTACAATGCAACCTATAATTTCATTTTTTGCAGTGCCACCACTTTTTCCAGATTGGATACATACATTTAAATCATATCCTTATCTAAAGTCTCATACAAACCAGTATTTGGATGTTAGATAATCTACTTCATATTTCACACTTTCAGCAGGCTGCCAAACACTACAACAGTAGCATCAGATGTTCTGGAAAACTAAGCTACACAGTGCTTCTGAAATGTGGCAAAATCTTTCCAAATTCCTGTCCTGGCTCATTGTGAAGAGAAAGAAGATACATCCTAGAAATTACATGAGGTGAAGTCAAACGGTTTCCTTGTACCCAAGGTGCACTGCACTGATATCCAGCACAGCACACTACCTGCCCTGTCTCACTCGAAAAAAAAAAAAAAAAAAAAAAGTAAAATAGCAAATAGAAATGACAGTGTATACAGATTATTTTTACTGGTCGATTAAAATTTTCGAAGGATGAAGGGGAAAAAAAAAATCTGCCAAACAGAAGAAAAGTCAGCAAGAGAGGAACGGGTTTAAAATAGAACGAACAGAAAACAGAATCAAAGAAACAGAAGTTAAATTGCAAGAATAGGAGTGCACACTCTTGCCTATTTGTATGAGCTAAGGGATCTTAAACAGTAAATAATAAAGAGGAGAAAATAAAAAGAGGAGAAAAGACAACACTAGAAAGTCACCAAAGACAAGAAACATTGTTCAAGAAGATCCATATATACGTTAGTTGTGAGAAAGTACACTTAACATTAAGAAATTTAGAGCAGTATTTCCAAACATTAAGTTCTATGTCATCGTTAGTTTTATAAATTTATTCTTTTTAACCAGATGAGATGATTAGGACACATAATTGAGGAAAAAGCTGAAGTAGAATTAATAGGGCATGAATAAAAAGTGAAGAAAAGTCAGATAATAAATAGCTATCTTTGTACTTCCAGAAAACCTTTTATCTAAGAGAATCAGTGTTCTATAATGTTAATTAATTCAGTCTTACAGCCCCCCATGTGGTCGATAAACATTATTATCCCTGTTGTACACGTGAGAAAACAAGCAAGGAGAGATTAAGTGTTCAAGGTTATGCAGAAAATCTGTTTCAGAATAAGACTTCTTAATTTCCATCCTCTTTAAATACAAGTTGCCCCTATTACTGTAAATTAAGCGACTGGGCAAATCATGGCATAGAGGAGGCTGTCTCCAAGCCCAACAAACATGATTGCCTCTCTGTGAGTTCAAGCAGGAGCAAGAAGAATGTAACCTTATCTGAAGGAATCCCTGGTTAGGGTGCTTGCCTCATGTTATTCATTAAGCTTTGTCAATGACTGTCTGCCTGTTACTCCCTACGCCTGACTTGTGGAGGAGGAGTCTGTGTGCACTCTTCCCTGTGCAGCCCTAATACTAACATCCACTGGTATTTTATATAGCACTGCCTGGGCATGTACACAGAACACATTTTCCAGACCAGTTAAAGTTGTCTGAGTGTAAGGGTTATCACTGGAGAGATGCTGGGTTTTGCTGCTTTTGCTGCTGCAGCCAACTTCTGGTGTCTTTCAGCCATACAAGTGCAAAAGTAAGAGGTAATGCTCCTGTCCAGTAATTCTGTTTCACAGAACAATATAATAAACAGTACCATAAGGATGAACCTTGTAGGCTAACTAAGCAAGTACATGCTTTTCAACTGTCCTTTTTTTCCCTCCTCAAGTATATTTTCTTCTTTTGAAAATAACAATCAATCTTTTTCCTATCCTGTTTGCCTAACTTACACTTAACTACTCCCTCTCATGACTGTCTTTTGGTTTGAAAGCTTTTAAGGTCTATATCCTTTGGTTTGGTAACCAGCTTTTGTCTTCCAATTATTTTCTAATTTTTCTCATTAAGTCAGTTGGCTGTTTTCTCTTCAGAAAAGAACATGCAGTAACTCAGGACCAAAGCCAATTTGATCTACTTGTGATACTCTTCTACCACTCAAGAACGCAGAAGGTCATACTCAGGCTATTGGTAATGAACCTCTGTAGGCAGCAGTAAGAAGACAGAGGAACCCTGCTCTGACAGATGTGACTGTTATGATGGAGCCAGCTAACACAAAGGATTTGGCTGGTTGAGATAGCCAGGCAGGCAAATCTTTAAAGACTGGGAAATTACACAGAGGAAACAAGAACATACTGGAATAGGTTGCCTAGGGAGGTTGTTGATGCCCCCTCCCTAGAGGTTTCTAAGGCCAGGTTGGATGAGGCTTTGTGCAACCTGGTCTAGTGGTAGGTGTCCCTGCTCACAGCAAGGAGGTTGCAACATGATGATCTTTAAGGTCTCTTCCAACCTCAACCATACTATGATTCACGCTATGAAAAAAACATTTTTTTAGCTAAAATCTGCTCTTGACAAGCAGTTAATTTATATAATGTTTTAAAATTGTTTGACAGAGAAAATTGTAAACTATCTGTGGAAAGACTGGGGTATTTGAAGTAATTTGCAAGCTGTTGCTTCTATAGCCCTTAGGAAGAGTTTCTAAAATTTGTATGTTGTTGTTGCTGGCCACCCAGAGATGTTCTGATCTCTAGTAGGCTTTTACATCACCAGACATTTATTTTCTGAAGCTCATTCTATCACATCTTCACTAATACTGTTATCCAGACCAATTAAATTAAAGCTAGCCTGGTAGGTCTCAGCAGGCTGCACTCATACCTCTTAGCTGTAGTGTAGGCAACACCTATAGCCTGAAAACCAGGCTACACAGACACACTCAAATTATGTGCAGTAATTTGTGGTGGGAGGAATCATACTCATTGAACATTAGAGGGAACCCCTAAGTTCCTGCCACAGGTGCCAGAGACCAGAAAGTACAATGTACTGACAAACACTAAAAACCCCTAACAGAGCAGCAGACACTGCTTGAGGTGATGCCCCTCTGTTGACACCAGAGCTTACATTTACCAGCTTCTTTCAGCAAGAGCTCCACTTGTAAGGCAAACCCTACCACAAAATACTGGGAGCTACACAGCCAATCTGACAGAAACAGGATAATGTCAGCAAGAATGACATTATCATGCAATAGCCTACAGGCAGCATCTATTCTGCTAACTTAGCATACAGTGTATTCTTTTAAGTTTATTTCCATAAATATTACTCAGTAAGTCAGCAAGTAACAGGGACTTCCAACCAGTGATGAATTTCTTGCTAGAGTGTCTGGCTATTCTCTAGCCAAAATTGTTTCCAGATTAAGAGCCTTGACTGGAATGAATCCTTCCAAAAAGGACCAGACCTTGGCTTTGTGGGTGTAATGCAAGACTTTTAAATGTTTGGGGTTTGGCAAAATGGCAATATATCAGGAAGCGACTTAATAGCTTCAAATAGTCTTTACTGCAGACATTACTTGATTAAAATGTATATTTAAAAGTAATCCTCTCTACATGCTCAACTCTACAAAGGTACATGTTAGATATATCTATAAATACAACAGTGAAACATTAATTTCTTTCCTTTTCTCCAGTACAAAAAAAGATTAATCTCTTTAGCTCTACTGACTTCTAGGGCACAGTTCATAAAGGAAGAGATGTCAATCTATTAGCCACTTGGAAAATAAACATGAAGATAAAAGAGGAGTCAGAGCAAGATGACTTTCCCCTTTATTTTTCCTTGAGCTGGGCTTTGATTTTAACATACTTGTGAAAATAATACATATAGAAAATGGTCATTAACTCCTGAGCAAACCAGATGCCACAGTTCAAGTACCCAGCAGGCAGGCAGACGGATAAGTAGCTGCTTTGTAGAAAGCTGAATTTATGACCCTGATTTTCAAATTATTGTCTCTGAATTTTTTATGCATCACATAATTTCACGGTCCTTTTTCCTGGGTATCTTGATAAAATAAAAGTACAACTTTGTAGAAATTATGGGATTTTGAAAATGTGCTTTTCATTTAAGAAAAAAACCCCTGTCATTTTGAATCCTGTTTGCAGGTGGTCTGGATTTATAAACATATTTACAAATACCATTTTAGGTTTGCTTCATGGCCTTGCTGAAGAGAAATAATCTACATTTCTTAAGTGTTTTTTTCCTTTCTGCAATGTAGAATATAAACATGGAGAATACATTACCAAAAAAAAAATAAATTACAAGGCAAACTCTAAAAGGTAAATTACAGCAGAATTAAGACATGTGAAAACTCTATTTAGCATCCATTATGTGGTAATATTGTTATTCTTTTTAACTGCCTGTTTCCAGTAAATTTTTTTTCCATAAGACAGTTTAATTGGCATGGAAGGAACAACAAGCACTGAACAAGAAGTTATTTTTATATATATCCCTTATTTCTAGATCTTTTTGTAAATCAAAAGCTTCAAAAACATGATTTAGTTAATTTTCATAGTGTCCTTGTGAGAATATGTATAATCTTCTCCAGTTAGAGGCAGAGACTAAAGCACAGAGAGGTGAAAGACAAAACCATTAAGAAAACTCTGCAGATTTGTTTGCTTAAGACTCAAGATGTCTAGGCCTGCATTTGACAAAAGTAGGTTTTAAAAATTATGAGTATTTCTTAAAGAATCTATATTTTAAAATGTTTAAAAAGAGCATGGAACTCATAGAGAGAAAACTGTTCATGTTAATGCTTGAGTAGAAATAATAGGAGGAGACTAATACTCATACTTTGAGTATTTTCTATTTGCACAAGCATTTTATCCCCAGGGAACACAACAGGCCTTTCAATTCTGTTTCCACAGTTAATCTCTAGTAGTAAAATGAGTGATACTCTGGTTCTCAGGAATTCTGTGCTACCTCATTTTTCCAGGCATTTGACAACTCTGGAGTAGAGTTGTTAGCTGAAATTATTTTGCAGTTCCAGCCTACTGAATCAAACACAACTGCTTCACCGAGCATAGCAGTACACCTTTAGAAACTAAATTACCATCAAGATGTCCTTCTGCTTTTCAAAGAGGAGAAAAGAACCATTAACCTATCAACTCTTATCAAGACAAGAAATTCTGATTACAGCCTATATATGACAATACCATTTTGTATAATATGAAAATGAAATGAAAAGTAAACCATGCAAAGATAATAAATGCTGTACCCTTATATTGAAATGTACTTAACACTTGATTCATGTTATATTAGTATCAGTGTTCTATGACTGCCAGTAGAATCACATTTTAAGTAGAAAATACAGATTTTTTTTTTAAATTTTTCTTATTTTTACTTGATGTAATATTTTGTTAAGCCTGCCAAAGGAACCAAATGAAATTACTAGCATGAGGAAATATATTTTAATTTAGATCATCTGCGAAAGTCACTGACAGGGCATTCTGGTTTATGCTCTCCTCTGACTAAATTTTGAAATAATATTTTTTGAAAGGAATTTATGCCAATTCCATATTTTATTATGGCGGCCACCAGCCCAACTCCCTGAATCCCCCTGTGTTTTATGCATTGTTGAGTTTGACAGTTACTTGCTTTACAGCCAACAATTTTTTTTGTCATGAGAATGCTTTTTCTTCTGCAATAATTTTTTAAAATTTCAAACAGACCAGTCAAGACCTTGTTTTGTAATTTTTATATCACCAGAAAATACACCATTTTCAGCTTTCACAGGAGGAGCACTTTGGAGAGTTTATTAAGAGCTTATTTATTCACTACATGGTATATTTCTGATTTTAGGTATAAAATCTATTTGTTGTATTTGACATCTTATTTTTTCATTATGAGCTATATTGCCAAGTTGGAGCTGAATAATTTTGAGTGCATGAGTTTCACAGGAAATATGTGAAACTATCCGTTTTCTAGAGAATAATACTCTTAGTTTTATTTTCTGTTAAGTTCTTTCACTGTACATGCACAGACTAATTCAGAAGACATTAATGACCAAGCAATTGATACCATGAAGATGGGGACTTGACTGGTAGACCCAGATGGGTTGCTCCTCGATTTGCTCAGCTGAACATTCAAGACAGGTGTGTGCAAAGAGTCAAGGAAAATAGAATACAGCAACCACTGGGAAATGTATCTATTTAAATCATCTTCTCCTAAATTGATGTCTTATTTCCTTTTTCTCTTATATAAATTAATGATCTTATATGAAGAGGAAGATCTTTGCCCATAGTGCCAGAGGGAGTGGTAATTGTTTAGAAGAAGTAGAAAAATACAAATACTTCAGAGATGTGAATTTCCACATAAACTACATTCTTAATTTGGACATTTTTTGGAAGCCTTGTGTCTTGTGATGCAATATTAAGCCCTTGTTCCAGAGGGCAGATGATTCAGAATCTCATCTTTCTCTACTGAACTTTTATGTGGGCACAGAAACAATGAGATTTGATTTCCTAAAGATACGGTCATACAATTGTCTTTCATGTCTAAAAAGGTACAAGGTCCTCTTGAGAACTTTCCCATAGTTATGCCCTCTCTCTATCATTTCAGCCTTCCCTTATTTTAAGATACTTATCTTTGTTGTTCACCTGCCCATCTAGTCATGTGAAACTTACAGGAGCTTAATGATCTCTATCAATCTTGGGTTGACTAGCCAGTGATTAGGCAAGGGAGGTTTCAACAAGAGTCACATACTTAAACTGTTTCTTTAAGGAAATAATAATATACATTTAAAAATATTTTCATTTGTCCATTACAGATAATTCACATGAAAAATGTGAACGATAATGGTTCAAAAACTAGCAAACGGGAACCTTAAATTCATTGTTTTCAGAAAATGTCCTGTTTTTTTTTTATACTAATACCACAGTTTTTACTTTACTGATTCTTAAATGATCCATTTTGGCATTACTACTTACCAAGAGAAAACAGTAGCAAGAAAGCATAGCTCCAACAAGCTGAAAAGCATTTTTATCTCTTCTCCTGGCCCTGAAATATTTCAAGCATCTTAGAAAGCCTGTTTGATTGATACAGGCCATTAAAATAATGTGTTTAGGAAATCAAACGTTGCCCCATGAAATCTTCCATTTCTGCCAAAAAAAATTGCCTTTCAATGAAAAAAAATAATAGCTTCACACATAATTGTATGCAAAACTGCTGAATGCATCAGCTGGTTTCCATCACATAACAGTGACTGGGTGGTTACTGTTATACAGAGTACCCTTAGATATACTGTAAAATTATACATGCTCTGGCCACTGTGTGACATACATATTTTAAATATTTAATAGATTAATATGAACATAGTCATATGTCCTTATAAAGTGCTTTGTTATGAAGTTTACAGAACAATGTTAATCCCTTTACCTAGATTTATTCTGCATATCCTATGCAATTCTCAAATGATACTCACCCACAAAAATCTAGACATATTTATACTATGTATAGATACTATATGGAGATAGCTCTATCAGCTTTTAAATATTTAAACTTCAAATTATTAAAGCATTCTTCCTGGTTCTGAGGATTTTACCTATGAGGTAATAAATGCCCCACCTTTAAAGTATTGTTAAGGATTAGGTGCTTCATCACCAGAATTAAACAGAGTTAGTGTTTCAGGCTTACGCACCTCTGGTTTTACAATTATGTGTTAATCACAATTTACCTCTGCCTTCCATCTATTTAGGTAATTGGGTTTATTTTCAACTGCATGTATCTAAAATCTAATCACACAGCTAGAGCAAGATGTAACCTCAGGCAAAGTGAGAAAACAAAAAGTCTTGTTTAAGACATGAAAAAAACACACACTAAATAAAAATAATATAATTTCGATTATTAAATCTTCTTGGTCTATGAGAAGTATTCAGTCACAAACCCAGAGGGCCATTTAAAATCAAAAAGCATTTATGCAGAGGATCCATGGAAACCACAAAACCCTTTCTGTTGAATCTTTCCAGCTACCAGGCTTTTGTCATTGACAAATCAAACCCACATTTTTAGAGAAAAGATGAAACAGTCTCCTGAAAAGAATTGTGAAAAGCAAGTTTTGAATTCCTCTGAAGTCCATATTCAGTGCACAGCAAAGGAAGGGACTCTGCTTAATTTTTGGCTCCCATTTAAAAATATTTCAATTAATTATTCAAATAATCCTAATTTTTTAGGGTTTTCCACAGGTTGTGAGTAAAGAAGGGGGCATCCCTGAAAGTTAAGAAAAAGTAGTACCTCAGACATCAAAGGATGATTCTCATTCATACAGAATATTGCTTTCAATCATAAAGAAAACCATGCTGAAACACTTTCAAGTGAAGTCAGTGCAAGGCACATATGTTAACATCCCAAAATACACCCTAGATGATTTGACATATTAATTCTGAAGGTAATATAGGCATCATCATTATTATTATTTCTACCTGTATCTTGTCTTTCTTCACAGATACTTTCTGAAAAAACCAAAAATCTCAGTACTTGTACAGAGCCCCAGAACAGAACAGAGTGCCTGCTTCAAGAATTAACTTGCACTACACAAAGACTAGAGTTACTGAAGATTGATGCTTCAGAAATTTGATATGGGAAGCTGCAAAATATATCTCAGGTAAAAACCCAAACTATCAAGATGAAGCATTTCAATTTTTTCCAACCAGAAATTCTTCTGAATATCTATTACCTGATCACTTCTAAATAATGACTTTAATTTCCCTATCAGAATAAGAAAATATCAGAATTGTTAGCATCTTCCATGAATGATAATTCAGTTTTACAGATGGCCCCATTTGGAACACGTATATGCAACCACTACTTACACCTCAATGGACTCAAATAGAAAGAAAACATTAGAAATCCAAAAGCTATCAATTTGATTAATTGTGAATAACTACTCTCCTTTAATTGGTAATTAGATGGTATTCCAACATTTTTTAAAACACATTTTAATACTTCCTGTCATTTTCCACTTAGGAATCCTTATTAATTGTATTTCAACATTGTACTATATACCTCAATTTTGCTATTTGAAATCAAGAGGTATTTCCATTTCTTCATAGTTTAAGCATTAGCTGGATCAAATAATTTTAAACCCATGTAACAATGATTGTTTTTTGATATTCTTCTCTGAATACATCACATTTTTACTAGCACATGCCAAAATTCCCTTTCTTAGTGCTACACGCAGTGACCGGTCAGTGTGCACTGACCACTGGGAACAAAAAGCTACTATTCTTAAGAATATGCCTCCAAGGGAGGAAACAATTTAAAGTTTACTTCAGTACCATGACCTATTACACCAAGTTCTACTTTAAGTGGTAGTGAGATAATACAATCTGGGAATACTCAATAACCAGGTGCCCAGACTCTCTTCTGTGAAGGTGAAGACAGAGTCTCTTTGCTTCATGAGCAGATGAAGGTTTATCCATCACACCTGAGCACTGGATATTTGGTATTCTGGTATTAGCATGAATGGTGCTAACTTCCTTATAATGTAGAGATACTTTCAGTTTCTAGGGATGGAAAATCACTTTCATCACATTTTTATTTAATTCTTATTTCTGCAGGTTTTTAGAAATTTGTTAAAACTATGAAAAGGCTGAATCAGTACTAGAGAATCAGAGTCCTTATGGACTATGGCAGAATGAGGTGGCCAGCAGATTACTAGTTTCTTTTTTTATCCCTACTGTTTGCTCATTAATAGTTTAGATATACTATGTGCAATTTGATGAGAATTACTTGTGCTTATCAACATGATATTTATATATTTTCCATATTGTAGCTATGAATTTGAACTTTGTATTATATAGCTATGATTTTTAAGGATGCTCTCTTAAACTCATGGATTTTTTTTCATGATATTAAGAGTGATTTTTTGGTGCTTTATTTCAGACTAGGTTACAACCCTCAAATTTCATGTTAATGGTCCATTCAAGAGGAAAGCCAAAAGGAAACCGAACTAGGATGGCTGGAAGAAATAAGGTCCTTGGAGATTTTTAAAACTTAACTGGTTGAGGCCCTGAGTTACCTTTAAAATTGGATCTGCTTTTAGTGGAGAGTTAAACTAGATGACTTAGAGATGTTCTTCCAAACTTATTGTTTTTATTATTCTATGGTCAACTTATTATTCATGGTTATATATTTAATCCTATAAAGGTCCTTCTATACCAACTGTCCATGCTGAGAGAAGGGCTTTTCAGACCTACTGCCCTTTTTAGTTTATATCTGTAAATTGAAACATATGCACTGCTCAGAGTAGACTGATTCACAGGTGAGTGAGCATAGCTTGAAAATTCCTGTAATTAGAAGGCTATGTGCCTAGAGCCAGACAGAGTTCTTCAGAAGAGCACAAGGTGTTATGAAAAGGTACCTGAGACAGGACAGGGTTGAGGTCAGAAAAAGACCCCACTTCACATCCCATCAACAATGCCTTCAGCTGTGACTGTAACCAAGAGTAGCTGAAACAAGAATTTATGCTATGTATAAAATGTATTGTTGTATCAGATATGTAGAGCATCCATTACTTATATAAATGTTCCCACTAACTTTGGTCAAGCTCCATATGAGTAAGATGCAGACTTGCATGATTTTATACTACACAACTCCATTTTTCTTTTGCAGAAACTAATCTACCCTCAAAAGAATCCTAGCAAAGGTTTCATCATTACAGTTTACAAAAAGGAAAAAGCTTACTTTTCTATGATTGTTTTCATGATGAAAATCTTACATTAGAATTTATGCAATGTTATCCACTTCTACAGCTTTCCAATTTATCATCTTGACAGATATCCAGGTAGCCAAGAACTTAAAATCTTACCAAGTAGGTATTATTAAAAGTAACAAGCAGCAGTGAAGCATTAAAGCATGATGGAAATAACTTTCTCCCATGGTTTCAGACTTTTGGCTTCTCTCTGTAACACCTTCCCCTTCATATCCCATAGGATGTAACTAAACCTGCTAATCTAGAGGCAGCAAAAAGCATTCCCTTTCAATGCTTTACATAAAAGAATGATCATGGATTACCCTGGTATTAAATCATAGACAAACAGTATTCAATCAATTACTTGACTCCATAAACCCATGGAAATTTAGATATATTGGTAAAAATTCAGGTTGACATTTTTGTCCTGAATTCATTCTATTGAAAGTAAGAAATAAAGGTACAATTGCAGCAGTTCATGAGTGTCAACCCCAATTTTTAGCTTTAATGTTTGAGGTTTTTTGCTGTTGTCGGTTTTAGTTTTACTAAGTTGAGCTATGGGAAATATTATATATATGATGATGGCATCAACATTTGCTTTTTCCTGTTGTTTAAAAAACTGACATACACAGAAATCTATTTTTGGTGATCCCTATCCTAGATTTTAACCAGAAGCAAAAACAAAGCTTTTCCATCCTATATAAAAAGGTCAAAGGGTAAATTTCAAAAAAATTACACGGTTTCTTAGAGCACTCAGCCAGAAATTATCACGAACCTTTGAAAGAAAAGGACAAGCAGAGATAGACGAGAGTTACCTTTATAAATAAATAATAATTGAGAAGTATTCATTAAAAGCTAGAAATGACAGGTATTTTCCAGGACGTATCTGTGGTAGCAATGCGGAAAAAAGAGATCTGAAAAGGAACGAAGAGCAGTCATTGCCATCTTCACAAAATCATAAGAACATCTCATTGCTCAACTTTCCAGGTCATAAGGCTGCCTATCTTTGCAAGGAAGAAGATTGTTAGTGGATTTGGCAATGCCAGAAACTCAGAAAGGAGTAAAGAGTTCTCTCCTGTTGGAGAACACTCTCTTAAATGCCAGAAAGGGGAATATAGTTGACTGCTTGCTTCTTCACTATCACTAATGGAAGACCAAGAGTCTATATGAGCAGACAAGTTGACTGTCAGTCTTATATGAGCCAACAACAAAACTGTGATATGCCTTATTAAATACTCCAGAATGCCTTACGTATCATTTATAGCCAGCATGGGGTAGCTATTATGAAAACAACAGTGGTAGTAATTTGCCTTTGACTGCTGCTCCTTATCTTTGATTCCTGAGTCTGAGTTTTACTGACATCAGTAATCCCAGAAATCAAATTCCAAAGTGGTACGCATAAGTATTTCTTGGAAATGAACTCTGACTGTATGGGTATTTTTTTCTGGAGATGTCTGTAAACTCATCTAATATGAAGAAGCAGCAAGATTCTACGACTGACCACTCATGACTCATATGGTTAACAAATCCCACAAGTTAAGGGACCCTCCATAATCAATCTATAAAACAATTATTGTAAAAGTAAAATATTGGGAGGTAAAGCAATAATTACATCTGAAGAAAGGAATATTTATATCTGAAGAAATTGCTATCTGCTCAGAGATTTACCAGTATAAATTTGTGGATAGTATTATTGGTGGATTACCTAGATCTACTGATGTGACTACTTGCAATAAGCATAGCTAAAAGTCAAGGCACATTGGAACAGGGAACTACTTCTTATATTTCATACATTTTTCACAAAAATAATATAGAATATTTGAACGTAATTCTTCAAAAGTCTCCAATTTCTTGGCATTGCTCAAAAACATTGAGAAGCAAACAGAAATGATCTTCAGTAATCATAGTTCTCCTACATCCTAATCAATAGTAACTAGGTCTCTCTCATAATTAATTGATAAATAAGTCCAGTATCTTGTGGGCTCACATTTTCTTTCACAGAAAACCTCAGCCAACGTTCACTTTCAGATAAACTATTAACATATTGAATGATCCCCTGAGTATTAACTGTGATCCAATAATGTTAATGGCATCACTCCTTTTTCTGAGTACTCAATCTATATAGGCAGAAAGTTTAATCTGGACTTCTATTTTCCTAAGAAATATTAAATATTATATATTTACCTTCTTTTAATCTGTAAAATTAAAACTCCAGGAAATGTACCAGATTTTATTTTAAGTAGCAATAAATAATTTCAATCTATGAACTAAAATCTTCCAGTGATTGACTGGGAGTCATTGTGAGTGTGGAGATTTCAGAGCAGAAGCTGGACTAATTTTTTGTTATGTTTTATATAGTAACATGGTACCTGAATAAAAATAACTGAAGGATCAGCAGCCAGTTTTTACAAGACTCGTAACATTGCAAACATGAAGGCATATTTGGAACACATTAGTTTCAAAGTCTCTTCTGTCAGAATTTGCTTGCAAAATAAAACAAGAGTTTTTACCAGATGAATAAGGCTGTAGAAATTCACCAGTAAACAAAGGTTTGAAAAAGGAGAATACTGTTAGGAAAAATGCTTGTTTTAAGAGTAACAGAATTGTAGGGCAGGAATGAACATCAGGAGGTCATCTAGTCCACTCAAAAGCTCTGAAGCAGCGTCACATTAAAGATTTATCATGACTGCCTTGAGTTTACCTAATCTATGTTAACAAATTGCTTATGACAGTTTCCACAGCCACCCAGGTTGCCTGTTTTAATTGAAAACTATTCTCATAATTTAAAATCTTTTTCTAATATCAACCTATTTACCCCTTATTACAACTTCAGGTTACTATTTGTTCTCCTATGTTCAGTAATTTCTTATCGATGTTGTTGTTAGTAACACTCATAACTAGCAGTGAGGGTTGATAACTTTCAAGTAATTTGAGTTCATCTATCCCTTCTTTATTCATGTGTACAAGTGTCATTCCAAATAAGGAGTTAGAAGCTTTCTTTAAAAAGTTTTGCATGAGGGTTTCAAACAAAATCACATGAGTCCACAAAGTCAAGCTCTAAACAGAATAAGAAATATCATTATTTTTCTGATGGTACTGCACAGATATTCTTTTTCATTTCCTGCCTTTCAACTGTGGAACTTCTCAAGGGGTATGTCTCACCAACAAGGGGGTAATTTACTATCTCATTAAGAAGGATCAGCAATAGGGTTTGAACAGAAATTACAGAATACAGATAAGAACAGATATGGACTCTTAAACTACATGATAACTTTTTTACCTAACTTGAGTTTACTGCAGACCAGCGTTTTCCATTTTAATTTGCTTTATTGATATTATCACCATCTTGGATGTCCTCATGACTTCTCTTCTTGTGTTAGGGTCTGATGGATCTCTTTGAGACTTTCTACAGTTCTCCCAAGGTCTGTACATTGGTCTGCACTTTGTTTCAAGACAGATTCTCTGCTTAGTTTTCTGTAAAGCTTTCTTCAGACACATTTTTATGTCATTTTCACACTGATTCCCTATTTTATCCTAAGAATTTCATCTCCTGATATACCTCTTGAGCTCCTTTACTCCCCACTTCCTATACTTTCAATCCTTCCAGAATGAGTTTCTCTCATTTACAATGAATGCTGCTCGGCCTCTGTAAAACACACTATATATTTCATAACACTTTTTAAAAGTTCAAGACAAAGTTTGAAAATCAAAAGATCAATAGTCAGTGAATTCAGAATGCAAATTCTGAATAACTTGTGTGTACAGAAGTGTAATTTTTTTAATGGAAAACTATAAAGTTCAAGGTGTTCAGTAGAAAGAGAAGAGCAAATTCTATGAATGTACAAAACCTGTTCTACAGATAAGACCTGCCTTCACCCTACTATCATTTATGAACCATCGTCAGGAACTCCACAGTAGATACCTTTGAACTAATTGTTCCAGAAAATGTTTCTCTCTTACCCAACAGTCAACAGCTGGCTTTTAATCTAAAGTATGAGGGCTCTATCTACTCTGGAGGTGATTCTAAGTATGTACCTCATGCTTTACTCAGAATACTAAAATTACAAATTACATAGGAGAACATCAATTTTCGAGTCTGCATTAACCTAACCACTGTGATTCATCTTTCTGTTTATGTTAAAAGGAAAAGTGATGATAAAAGCAAAAGGCAAAACTCTGAACCAGCTATGAACACTACAACTTTGCACCTTGCTCCTGAAGACTTTTTCACTACTTAGAACCTTAGCAGTTGAAGGACAACTAAAATTGGTCCAAAGTCTGCTCAAAGTTCTACACTATACTTTTATAGCATTTTGAAAATAAAATTAAAAATACTCAGTTATACTTCAGGAAGATGCTAACTTTAAACATTCCTACTTTAAAATTGTGTGATTTTTCTCTTTAATGTCTTCTCTTTTGGAGTCTTTAATGAAGGCTAAGTTGAAAAGTAAAGAATCATCCACATTTCCAGTAACAGGCTTCAGCTAGGTAGGCTGTACCAAGTCAAGGAGATCAAAGGAAAAATGTGTATTTTTCTGTGCTCTCTGAACTCAAACCCAAGAGTATTAATGTAATGCAAGTTTTCCTCCCATGACTTTTAAGGCTGCCTTCCAAACAGGCATGAGCCCGAGATTGTTGCATATGTTTGGCAGGAAACATGCATGGAATGAGTCAGGACCAAAGCTGATTTTACAATAGTTAGTTAAATATGCTGCAGCATATTTCATGTAATATGTGTATGTATAGATTTCACCAGTCTTGTTTGCCCAAGGAAAATATTTTTATTTCCTTGAACTTTTCCATTCATTAAGAAAAATATTTTCAAATGTTAAAAACATGCATTTAAAACTATAATTGGGAAAACATTTACATGTGCATGTATTTGTTTTTTTATTGCTAGCTTATTTTAAGACAAGCCACATTTTTTTTTGTTATCATCTGCTCTTCAAATCTAATAATATCTTTGAGCCAAAATTAATTTACGGAATAGGGGCAATGTATTGGTAAATGCAATAACCTAGTAAGTCCTACACTATTCTGTAATTTATATGCATTGTCGTTGTACTGTGCTGCAGTTATTATAGACTATTGAATAATTCTATATTATACTACTTGGTTGCCTGCAGTATTCTAGTTTCTGTGACACTGCAGTTCATCAGTCTGCACAACTTCACAATTCTTCACATCTTAAGTTTTCTTGCAACATTGCTGTGATTGTTAGAGTTAAGCTGGATGTATACAGACATCCACCTGAAAGAGATGTGTGCCTTATCAAGCTTTAAGTTCCATCTTTCTCACATAACTTTCACAAGAAAGAATTTGTCCATAATGCGACTCTGGCTTTGTTTAAATAATTAATTTTTAAATTTCCTTAAGAATGAATAAGTACAATCATCCACAATTAAAAGTTAACCTTTTCTGTAGCTGCAGTGAACATTAATACATGCAGACAGGAATGCTTAGTTCTTTGTCCATACTATGGCAACAGACACACTGGAAATTATCTTACTCATTTCTCTTTACAACTTTTTGCATAATCAAGTTTAATCTATATGACAGCAGAGAATCATCTGAGAAAATATGTAGCTCTTTCAAATCTGATAAAGTTTTCTACAAACCCCCATTGGAGTTTGAATATATTATCTTCAAGGATTTTTAGAACTTGCAAAATTTCCAATCAGCATTTTACATTTTGCCTGGAGCAGCAAATCAAAGCATGGAGCATTTTATCAAGCTTACCCTACCTTCTAGCTTATCCTCTACGATTATGTATATGACTAACTCTAATTCTACAAAGTGGTGTGGCAAGGAATAGTGTGACTCGAATTCTGAATTTCCAGGAAATACCTAGATGTGAACTCATGATAAAAGCAGCTGGAAAATTCAACCTAATACAGTTCTGCAGATCAGCAGTTACAGCTTTTCAAATCTGAAAGTATCACAGGAATCATTATAAGTTTCCCTGAAGCTCACAACTTTGCAAGCTGGCAAATGCCAGACATGGTTATCAACATGAGTTGTAAGTCCCAAGACCATAATTCCCTCATTAAATGACCAGGCATCACATAAATGCTGTCATTTTCTTTTTTGGCTATATTTGTCAATAGCTTTACAACTGGGAAGAGTTTCAGTTGGAAGTCTTGACATCTGAGTTGCTATGCTGTTTAATGCTGTGTAATACATTGACATACATTTCTTTTGCAGTAACCATAAACCATTTCTATTTGTCTATGCTAAGTGGCTCAGCCTTTGTTCTTTAAACAAAGAAGCTAAAACTTCACCTTCTATCTCAACATTTCTTAAAGATTTGGTATTGCTGGATTTCTGCTCTGGAAAGTGTTGACATTGTTTGTATCCTGCCCGTACCTTAGGTAATGAGTTATGGCATTAACAAATCCTTTTTCTACTTTGATTGTAACATACTCTTGAAATCAAATCAAATCAAAGAGGAACCTCTGTTCCGGGCATCATACACTTAACGCATTTGATAGTGCATTCAGATCAGATCTAAAGAATAATTTTGCCAACTGGAAAATGAGAACAAACTTTGGAAATACTTCCAGTTTGAGACTTGATTCACAAGCTAGATGAAGTGAAACTAAACTCCCCTTGAAGGTGGACCAGCAAAGTTCTAATCACTTCTTGTTTGATTCAGAGTAGGCAGAAAAACACCTCTGCACTATGACACCATTCTCTGGCAATCCAGTGCTGCTTGCAATGAATATTAACATGGCCTACACAAAGTGCAACTGCTTTCTCAGGGTACCCCTGACAATATATTGCTACTGTGAATCTCATTAATATTTTAACATTTTGTTTTTACTGAAAATGTTCTTGTGTGGAACAATTAATTCAAAGCTGAATTAAACATTTTCTTTGACCTAAGATAATTTTTCCCCATATGATGGAAATGCGTTTAGCTCCAGGCTGAAATTGAATAAGAAGAATTTATGGAAATGTTTCCCTTGTTACCATTTTAAACCCTTTTCCACTCCAGAACTTTCAGTTACATTACTAGCTAGCAATAAAATGGCTCTGGCTATAATCCATGACTCCATCTGACCATGTATCAGCCTTTTAAGAGTGATCATATTAAACAGCTTGTAATATCAACAGCTTTTATACCTCGATATAAAACTTGAGAACTTGCCTAAATTGGTGGGCTGCTAAGACACAGTAAGGTCCAACTGATAAGACCAGCATTTCTGGTGGTACTGTTGTATCATTAGCTGTGTCGTCTTTGAATGCCAGTGTTACTAATATTGTCTTCAGAATACAGCATTGTTCAAAAGATTAGCTCTATAATTCAAACATACTAAAATGTTGAAATGGCTCTTATCCCCAGATTATTTTCATATCCAATATAATAATATACTAGCTGTTTTCATGTTGAACATAAACCATACTTTGGTGGATAAAACTAAAACAATAGCTAGAAAGAAAACATGCCTTCTCTTGCATTCAATTTTTATCAAATGCATAAATTTTTTAAATGGTATTTCATTATATTGAAACAAGAAACATGGGAACAGTGATTTGCAAATAACATGTATGAAGGCAGCTGGTACACACTATGTTCTTTTTAGGAACTTATGGTATTGAGGTTATAAATGGTCTTGTGAATACATGAGGATTGCAAAAACTTCCATTGTTCAATAATGAATCAAACTAATTACAGAACAATTTGAAAATGATCTAAAAATATACACTGGAAAAGACAACCTTTTAGTCTTAACTTCCAATAACTACAGGAAGAAGTGTTGATGATAATACCAGAGACATTAGTTAAAACTTCCTTATAACTGACTCTGCCTATGTCAAAATATTCTGTCCTCTAAGCAAAGGGTGCAATCAAGTATTTAAATTATAGCCAACTCCCTTGTGCATGATATAGCAGATTTTCAGTGAGACTGTTGGCCTACTGCTGTACCATGGTTCATCCAACTGGTGAAAAACTTACTCACAAGGAGACATCACTTTTACTTACTCTTCAATGACAGAACTGTGTCTATGCTAACAGCAGAGAGTGAACTAGAGAGATCTCCTCAGGGCTTCCAAGAATACTGCCCTGTGGCAGAATTTCCCATTTATTTTAACATATACAAACTATAGAGAGTTGTTCTGGAAAAGGCAGGTAATCCCTTGGAATAATCAGGCCTACATTTAAATTTATAGAGAAGGTTTAGTACGTTCAGTGTGGAAAGGAAAAATGGGCTTCCATGGATGAAGCTTAGAGAAAATAGTATTTAAGGGCATACCAAGAAGAAGAAAACAACGGACTGTAATCAATGCATTTCATGTGACCTCTTTCTCTCTCCTTCTCTCTCAATTATTATTTGATACAAGAAGACATGAATTCATGAGAGCCAGTGCTAATGAAAAATGCACTAGAACTTAACTGCATTTCAGAGCTGCTGGTGTCAAGGGGACAAGTAATGTCTGTGTCTGTCAGAATGTAAATTAAGTCACTTCATGCGATTCACACTCAAGATCCAGAAAAGAACACGGCCAAGAAAATGACATGACATATTTGGTGAACTTGACATTTAACAGAGAATTTGTTATCTTGGTCAAATTTTGATCCCCCATTACACTGCTATTATGCTGCAACTTGTTATAACTGATGGGTGAAATTTTCTAGACCCTGAGCGTAACACACACAATTTTCAACCTCAGGAATATTAGAAACCATTAGGTTTTTTTAGTCTAGGGTTTTTCTCTGGTAAAGGACATAATCACTCTTTCAAAAACTAAATATAAGAAGTCTTTAGTCTTTATTACTGGAGTGTTTTTAGTACCTCCATTATGGTGCAAGAATATAATGTACCAATTTCAGTGACATCATGAATATTATGTGCAACTTAAATTTAGGAAATAGTCTGCTTTTTTCCTAACTTATTCAGTTAAATTGCCACATCATCAATTTGTGATAGAAATCACTACACTTTAGGCCAGGCTCTCTTGGGACCTACAGTTAGGCAAATGCAACAATAGACAGCAGCACATCCATTTGTGCCCATGAGTTGTTTTCCAGCCTGTCAGAATTCAAATAAAGCACCTAAATGTTCATCCTGAGACAAGTAGGGTTAACACTATGGGCAAAGCATTAAGCAGATGCCATGATCCCTGAGGCATCATGCAAGTCTGTAAAATCTCCTCACTTTGAGGGAAGGGGCTCATTGCAGGATTTGTCTACACAAACAGAAGGAGGGTGTTTTCCTGAATGTGAAAGTTTAGCATGGTTTCTTGTTTTTCCAGTGAAATAATTTAACGTAATTCAATGTCACAAAGATACTTAGCTACTATTGAGCTGGATACTGCAGATTAATGTCTGAGTAGCTGAGAGAAATAACGAGCCATGGAACAACTGTGAAGAGTTGCTGCCACATTCACAGGAGAGGGGGAATGCAAGTGGAGCACTATCACAGCTTGCACATGCACGTGATCAGGGTGTAGGTTGTTAGTCATCACTACACCATAAACACAGCCCACAAGGAAGATCCCATCCCTGTTGTTGCTCCTTCCAAGACATCGCTCAATACTCTGTAAGTGTCTGGATAATGCACTCACCCATATACAAACTCATACAGAACAGCAGATAAATGCACACACAATGCAGGTACACATGCATTAGCAGATTATTACAGTTCAACTGAACCACTTCTAACCTACTGTTTCTAGCTGTGCTCTGTGTGCAAGTTAAACGACAGTTTCTAAAAAAACATTTGAGACATTTCAAAATACGTGAAATATGCAAACAGCTTTTTCATTCTAAAAATGATTCTTAACTTTTAAAATTCTTTAAAGTTAAAAACAGTAAGAGAATGGAATTGAAGCCAGTTCTATTGACTGTAGGTGCCCTGAGTGTGCTGCTAAAAACTAATTTAATTTACCTGAGTTATGATCTTCCTGAATTCTCTATGTTAATTTTTAATAGCCATAGTACTAAGCCCTGAATAAAAAGGGAAGGACACATAATCCATTCCTAAATTGCTAGTAAAGCTAGATACACAATATTTCTAAGGCACTGCATGAGATACTTTTCCTAAAGGCCCCACAACTTTAGTAAGAAGCTTTTAAAAAGCTTATCAAGATACATTACGTAATAAACAAGATGAAGTTCAGCAGAGACAGTGACATCAACTGTTACCCATTCTGCAGTTGATTCTGCAACCTTATTTATGCACAGTGGATGCTTTTTCATGACAGATATAAGATACTGGAGACTCTGTAAACTGACGTTTGCCATATTAGTTACCTTGCAAGTTGCTCACTGAATAAAAGAGGATGGAGGAAATCAGGAGACATATCTGTACCTAACCCTGAGATAAAAGATTATTTAATTATCTCTCTCCTTAACACCAACCTTTGGCTGAGTTGGCAGTTTGTTTATTTTTTATTTTAAATGTTTATAGTGCAATTGTGCTCAGTAGTTACCACATTAAAAATGACAGTAGTCTGATTATTTTTTTTCTCTTTTAGGAAAGAAATAATTTTAATACCTTTCACAAGTGTCTGCCTGGTCTGTACTCCTGTACACTCTGTATGTGCACCCAGCATCACATGAAAAATTCATGCACATATCAGGTATAAAAACTAATACTACCTGTGCCTCAGCTTGGGCTGATGGGAAATTTTGTACATTTAAAGTAAGAGCTGAATCTTGCATGCTTCTTTGTCTTTGCTTGCAAACTCTGAGTCAGAAGCCAAAACTCTGCCAGGTTTAACAAATGTCCACAGAGGATGAATAAATAGAATTATTTATTTCTATTAAGAATGCCAGAGAGTATATTTTACAGGAAGTAATTTCATTATCTGTTGAAGTGCTGGGGTTCAGCATTTCAATACACAAAATTCAATGATGCATTAATTTGATCCACCTCATTAGCATCCAGGCACATTTAGTAAAAAATATCAGAATTGTTCTAGTTGGTTTCAGTCATCAAAGTGATAGGCCCCTAGGGCTTTAACTCTATGATGAACCGATTATATAAATCACACATTATATATATATAATATATTGTGTAACATTTATCATATAATACATGATTCATGTATAAAAAGAGGCAATAATCAAAACCATATTGCCATGAAGAACAAGTTTCAATAAAATTACGCTGCAAAAAGATTTCAAGTTTGTTCACTTTGTCTACAAATAGAGAAAACTAATAATCACAATTTTACATAACAGGATACATCTTGCCACAGCTCAAGGAGAACTAGAAGGAAAAGATCAAGTGTACTTCATTTGTCTTACTTCTGCCAATGAATATGCAAATAACAGGCAGAGAAACAAGAAACTGTTACAAGCAAATGTCTTTTTCTATTAACAGGCTAGTTCTCCTTTTAGATATTTTGGCATTTATTTTCACTGTTTCAGCTAGTTTTTAGAGTGGATCAAGCTCCTTGAAAAAAACGTGGTGAGACAATTTTTATCATTTCTTGGTAAATTCCATGTATTTATGTATTGATTTTTGGCAGTAGTCTCCACTTACTGACTCACGAAAGCTATCCTTATGTCTCACATAGCAAGGACATATACAAGGAATACAAAACCACTCATATGTGAACTGGAAAACCAGTCTATCATGTACATCCATAACCAGAAAAGACGGCAGAAGAATAGCAAAGTGTACAATTATTGCCAAGCACGTTCATGGATTAGTGTTCAACAAAACCTGAACAGAAGTCAAAGAAGGACTACAGAAAGGGATTGCTGACAAACTACCTCTTCTTTGAAAGTGTCTTTCAGACTGTATTATGTGCTTCCTATCACTGATGGTATTGACATACAAAAAGGCTTAATTCAATCTCCACTTGAACAAACTTTTTATTGTTTAGCTCTCTACTGGAGATAAAAATTAACGCTCCTTCACTCAAACCAAGAAAAACTGTTATGTTCTCTCTTATGTACCCGAGACACAATATATATAAAGGTTGGCATCAGCTTACAGATACAAGACCACTGTCTAGTTAAAATACTTCTTATAGATGACTACTCTGAAATATAAGCATCTTAAATAGACTCTATGGAAATATTATGACACAAAATACTTCAGTTTTTAAATTTATTTAAACCAGGAAAGTTAAAATGCATATAAAAATTATAATTATCATTCTAAAAGAACAATTACTAATTATGAGTTTGGCATTTTCTTGCTTAAAGTGATTTTTAATTTTCCATATACTATGCCCATTTTCTACATGAAATGAAATTGATCCTTATTGCTTTGAATCTAGTACTAACCATTATGAAATCATATTAGACATTTCAGTGCCTGTGTGTCTAGGCCCTGACTGAGAAAAATAACTTAGAATCATTTCACATAACTACTAAACAATTATACTCATGGTCTCTTACAGCTAAAAGGAGGTTTCTAATTTCTATTGCTAAGCTTAAAATTTCTACTGTTTGTTTACCTGTCTGAGAACCTCAACATGACTGGTACAACAAAAATTCTAATTAGAGTAATCTTTTCTGTCACCTGATTATCTAAGATTCAAGATTTGAATTTGCAGAAAATACACGATACTGGGTCTATATAACCTGTACCAATTTTCTACCTTAATAATCATGCTCCAGCATTTGAAAATTGGCAATTATTCTGTTGGCCACGAGCTAGTAACCAAGAGTGAAATTCTCATCTGTGAAGAATGGTGTAGTAAATAACGGATTAGCAACGTCAGGCACTCTCAGTGAAAGATGTTGTCTTCCTTATACCTGACAAAGCTAATGCTCAGTATGGCTCTTGTCTATACAAACTTTATGTTAACTTTAATCAATTTCATCTCTAGAAAGAACATGTTTTAAAAAGCAGAAAACTAAGCACGTTAATAAAGATTTCACTCAGCAGAGTCAGACAACAAAACACAATTCATCTTCATACAGAATTCTAACAAGCTGTGACAACCTCACACAGCCATCTACAAATGCTACTTAATAAACATTTTGTGTTGAAAATCAAAAAGCTAAGTCTGTTTAAAAGAATACACTAATCTGGATTTTTCACAGCAAAGCCATACAAAGTATAATTCCTATTTCTTGTCCTTCACTATAAAATTGAGGTCTTGAGTCTAAGTTGACCATCCTGGGGAAAGAGAGGCACTTCCGTAAGACAGTTCATCCTGTCTCACACAAACGTCCAAGACAAACAGGAAGAATTGTTCTCTGGAAGTTCCTCTCTCTCCCAGTGTCCCTCCAAAATCTATACAGGGACACAAGATAACTTTGGCTAATACTTACTTTATTGATAGCTACATTTAAAAAAAAAAAAAAAATTAATCCATCTTCTCATGCCTTTAGTCAGAAATCCTAGTTTGTTTACTGCATTACACCTGCCATGCTGTCAGAGACACATTAGTTAGTCTGCTCCATCTAGAAAGCTCATAGAGAGTCCAGACTTTCAGTTGCTCCTGTAACAGTATTAGATCTCTGATGTGGAATGAAGAAGGTTGCTATCAGGTTACTATACAATCAATACAAGTGGGGGCAAGATTTACAGCAGAATAGATAAGGGTATAGGGAGAGTCTTTATAGAGTAGTTTCTGATGATTAAATAATGCCTTAACCCGAACAAAATCAGTTTGTTTTTTTTTCCTGCATAAGAAACCAACAGGAACATTTGAATTGTTCCTTTTCAAATAAAGGTATTCAAACCTAGCCAACACCAGTTCTCCATATTTCAATCTCCTGAATTATCTATTAGCATACAATAAATATTCAGATTTTTATATACCAGTAAGTGACTCTATTCTATTTATAGTCTGTAAAAAGCAAAGAAAAAATACAGAAATGGAAATGAGAGTTTGTTTTAAAAATTCTGTTTTAGGAATACATAACAAAAGAAAAAAAAGGATAGACAATATTCCATACCTGAGCAGTGGTTGCTTTGGATAAGACGATTGGTCACTGTTTTGGCAAGGCTGAGGTTTTTTTGTAACTTGCTTATAAATATTCCTGGCAGTTACTCCAATCCATAGCATAGTAGAGAGTGTAGAATAATGTAGTACTATGCCAACCTAAAAAAAGAGTAGACAGTTAAACAAGTCAGTAAATGGATGAGTAGAACAGTTTTAGAATAATCTTACCACATAAGTGTACAAGAAAGCAGATTTTTTAACTGAATTTGTAAGTACAGCAGGTTTTTATTTCTCTCTGGTTATTTCTAAACAGAGAAAACACTTTTAAAAAGCAGATGGAATCTGTTGTTTAGTCTAGTATAGATAATATCAGTGATACCAGATGGTATGTTATGAAACCAAGACTGTAAAGACATTTCTTTCCTAAGAACCTGATTAATGACAACTTTTAACACCCAGATTTAAAGTAATGCAAAGCTTTGTTTGTGATGCAAGCTTTGTTAGCTTATCATGACAATGCAATTCCAAAATTAGTGAGAGGTCAGAATTTTTGCTTGCTGTTGTGCTATTTCCTTTCATTTTTCAGGAATATCCTGCTGTAATTCCCTCTCAGCTGCATATATCCAAGGTTGATGTCATCTAATGGCATCAGTGCTATTTGCCTGTAACCATATTATTTTCAGACATATTTTAAGGAACTTAGAAACTTGGCCACACAATTTTTAAAATTAAATGACAGATCTTGGCATCCTCCCTCAAAAAGAAATACAAACTCCAAATAGTGTTGTTATAATTTTGTCTGCAAAAAACATTTATTATTGAAAGTAAAATAAAGCACAAAACACCTCTAAAATACTAACATCTTTGTTATGTTAGTAATTGTCATTCATTACTATGGAAACAGTAATTGGAATTTTATCCAATCTTCAATGCTTTATTACATCAGCTAAGTCTCCATCTGATTATATAAAATGAGGTTACCTTTGAAGCAATAACCTGACATTTTGCAGTGACAAGTAAAATATTGCTATAATTGGAAAGCACATAAATGTTTAAGGAATACAGAGGATTGCTGAATAAATCTAACACATATCTATTATGATGATTCATTTGAACCAGTGTTCATTTTTGCTCAACTTAAAACAAAATAATTGATGGGTAAAGAATCACATAATCCATTAATTTTGTTTCTATTTAGTAATATAGCACAAAACTTGGAGATAGCAGGAAATATCATCAACAGAAAACCTTTTGTAATTTTCTCTGGGACTCATCTGACACATTAGAAGAGGGAGTATGAAGCCTTCATAGCTGTTGTCGCTTGAGGTAAAAGGAGAAACAAAAGAATAAGACAACTTTGTAGCATCAGCTAGCTGACATTGCCAGTTCAGTGGCTAGTGTGGTGTGGACTTTGTTCATATGTTCCTTGCAGCAGTTCTGCAGGGACACAGTGACTATGACTATGAGCTGGGGAGGGCAGCGAAGGAGTAAGGCAGGAGGAGAAGAGGGGGAGGAGAAGAGGGGGAGAAAAGGGAGGTGGGAACTATGAGAAAACTGGAAAAATTCTACAGATTTGGCTCATAATCTCTTCCTCATTTCAGCATAGCACTGCTACTACATATTCTGTAATTATTCTACACAACTATGAACAGCAGGGATAAATTCCATTTGAGAAGGCACTTACATGTGAAATTTTGACAACATGCATGGCCATATACAAAAAACTGATCAGCCACTTAAGTGAGTGAGATTCCTAAATATAGTACAATAAAACAATTTTTTGAACTTTAAAGGCAACTGAACTGAAAACATCATTGCTATACCACCCCTTAGTTACATGGACAAATGGAACAAACATGGACATGAGACAGAAATTTTAACATCTTCTATACTAACACTCTAATAAAATGCCTCTTTCTCTCTAAAAAAAATTAAAATCCATTTGCATTTCTTGCTTAAAGGAAACTATATATATCCTGATGACAGGATTTCCTCATGACTGACAGATTTGAAGGACAGTGGTGATAAAACATATATGACACAACAAAAATGTGGACTTTGGAAGGGTGCATTGAGCTGTTATGCTAAATCCCAAAGTAAAGGGCACCCTTTCTCTGTGTGGTGATGATTTTGTTTCTCACTTCCCATCAAAAAATACACTTTCTGGACTAAAATTTTTCTCTTAATCATACACTAATAAAAATTAGTAAAGAAATGCTTGTCACACCTTATCGTGAAAATTCAGTATTTCAAAGTGTCGGTCTTTGCTCTCTGCCTCTTCCTTCCCCATATTTCCACACTGACATCAGTCATGCTCCAGAGATGCATTATCCTCTCTGTTGCACTTAGGGTCTGTGGCTGCATACCCTTTTGTCCCCCCTTCAGTGGTACCACCTCTTTCTAGCTCTCTTAAGCTAGGAGGACATCGGAGCCCTATGCTAGAAAAATATGAGATACCAGCTCATTACATGGAAGGGGAAGACAAGGCTCAACAGAAAGGGGAACAGGACAAAGACAGTTTTGTTCTGTAAACTCTCAGGTAACTCTCTTAATGTAAATGTAAAACTTAGGTTTATGCATTAAAGGTCCAGTTTATAAGTTTATCTTGTTACCTATTTGTGCCTCTGTAAAGATTAAGAGGTCAATAAATAGATACAAATTACATACCCAAGTGTTGACTTAAAACTATTTTCACTGTAAGTAAAACTTTTGTATTTCACAGAAAATTGTCTGGGAAGCGTCAAGTTTTCCATGCAAAACAAAGGATTATGATAGACTAGATTAAAGTGCTGACCTTTATTCGTAACAAGGTTTTCTGAGAGGCCAAATGGTACAAAAACAACTGTCAGGACATATGCACTGAAGACAACATTGCACCAGCAAGGAGTCCAGTCATGCCCCCCATGTTAAGGAAACCAAAGACAAGGACTGGGAAAAGGAGGATCCCCCCACTGTAGACAAAGAGGAGGTTCGAGACCAGCTAAAGAACCTAAAGGTGAACAAGTCCATGGGACCTGATGGGATTCACCCGCAGCTCCTGAAGAACTGGTGGATGAAGTTGCAAAGCCACTGTCCATCATATTTGAAAAGTCATGGCAGTCTGGTGAAGTTCCTGCTGACTGGAAATGGGGAAACATAACCCTCATTTTCAAGAAGGGAAAAAAAGAAGACCCAGAGAACTACAGGCCAGTCAGTCTCATCTCTGTGCCTGGCAAGATCTTGGAGCAGATCCTCCTGAAGACCCTGCTAAGACACGAGAATATCAAAGGGGTCATTGGTGACAGCCAACATGGCTTCATTAAAGGCAAGTTCTGCCTGACTAATTTGGTGGCCTTTTACGATAAGGTCACAGCCTCAGTGGACAACAGCAGAGCAACAGACATCATCTACCTGGACCTGTCTAAAACTTTTGACACTGTTCCACACAATGTTCTAGTCTCAAAAGTGGAACAATATGGATTTGATGGATGGACCATTCGTTGGATAAGGAACTGGCTGACTGGTCGCACCCAAGGAGTTGTGATCAATGGTTCGGTGTCCAAATGGAGGTGTGTGACGAGTGGTGTTCCTCAAGGGTCGGTACTTGGACCAGTGTTAAACATCTTCGTCAGCAACATGTACAGTGGAATCGAGTGCACCATCAGCAAGTTTGCTGATGACACCAAACTGTGCGGTGAAGTCAGCAAGCTGGAGGGAAAGGATGCCATCCAGAGGGACTGTGACAGGCTTGAGAAGTGGGCTTGTGCAAACTGCATGAAGTTCAACAAGGCCAAGTGCAAGGTTCTGCACCTGGGTCGAGGCAATCCCATGCACGAATACAGGTTGGGAGAAGTAAGGATTGAAGACAGCCCAGAGGAGAAGGACTTGGGGGTAGTGGTCGACCAGAAGTTTAACATGAGCCACCGATGTACACTTGCAGCCCAGAGAGCCAACCACATCCTGGGCTGCACCAAAAGAAGCATGGCCAGCTGGTTGAAGGAGGTGATTCTCCCTCTCTATTCTGCTCTGGTGAGACCCCCACCTGGAGTACCATGTCCAACTCTAGAGTCCCCAGCATAACAAGGACATAGAACTCCCCAAGCATGTCCAGAGGAGAGCCAGAAAGATGATCAGAGGACTGGAGCCCCTACCCTATGAAGATAGGGTGAGAAAGTTGGGGTTGTTTAGCCTAGAGAAGAGGAGGCTGCGGGGTGACCTTTTAGCAGCTTTCCGGTATCTGAAGGGGGCCTAAAAGAAAGCTGGGGTAGGGCTTTTTACACAGGTATGTAGTAAGAGGACAAGGAGCAATGGTTTGAAACTTAAAGAAGGGAAACTCAGGCAAAACATTAGGAGGAAGTTCTTTCCTGTGAGGGTGGTGAGATGCTGGAACAGGTTGCCCAGGGAGGTTGTGGATCCCCCTCCCTGGAGGTGTTCAAGGCCGGACTGGCTGAGGCCTTAAGCAACCTGGTCTACTGGGAGGTGTCCCTGCCCATGCAGGGGGGTTGGAACTAGATGATCTTTAAGGTTCCTTCCAAGCCTAGACATTCTATGATTCTATAAAGCTATTTAATAACTACATCTATATGGTGAAAACTTTTTTCTTTCCTTCAACATTTTTTCTATAACCTGTGTTCTTAGAACCCTTATCTTTGGAAATAAGCACCAGCCTATTGATTAGAGGATTATGCTTTTCTGCAGTAAGAAGATGTTGTCTCTATGTGCTCCTTCAATACATTTCAGTACCTTAGAGGTAAGTAAGTTCCATGCCATGCAGTTACTGTGGTAATGACCAGAATACACATTTATGCAAAACATTTTGGCACAAAAAGCTCTCTTTATCAGCTTTAACTTGCACACGTTTCTGTTTCCCCCTATTTTTTTATTTTTTTTTTTTAATTGTAATAATATTTCAGATTAGATTGTCCCTCTTCTTTACCTTGAAGGAGGATATGGATATGCACTGGCATTCCATTTGAACTATTAAACCCACACTGAAAGTGATTCTTTTCAGAGGGATTTGGTAATTTCTCTGTGATACGTAACACCACTGGTTGCAAATATTTAATTATCTTTAAACATTTAGCTTTAGAGCAACCCCTTGCTCCCTTCATAGGTAAAAACTTTAGAGCAAGAAGGTGAGACCCACAAATCAGGTACCTAAGACCAGGGAGGGCAATCGTCAGCACAGGATGCATGTCACATGTTGCTGCTAGTAAAGTTTCCAGTCACCTAGTGCCTTGCTTGTGCATAAGACTAGCTCTGCTTGTGTCTCAGCAGAGCTGAACAATGCTGCATCTTTCTCAACAAAGACCACCAAGAGCTCTTAAATATCATTCTCCACTTCAGACTCCCCAGCTGGCAAACTTGATCACAGTACACTAATTTTACACTCATTCTTTAAAAAAAAAAAAAAAAAAAAAAAGTAGCTAGACAAGAAAGAACTGCCCTTTTCCTCATCCTTCTATAATACTTTTGGATCTACAGCTCCTACCTGAGATGTGATGCATAACTCTAGGACCTCCTCAGTTTAACAGAATTCTAATCCAAATTTCAATCTTCCAAGGGTAGTATTCTAACTTCCAGACTACTGGCTAGTATGGAATAGGCTTCACCTTTCTTGCTGAAGATTTACTGCCCTACAGAAAGGAATTCACAAGCAGTTTCACATGACACTCATAATTTAGGAGGAACATCTGAGCCTTGCTGAAGGTTACACAGAAGCTTTTATCTGATATAAGAGATTATTGGATATGTGATTGAAGTGATCATGCACTCACTGACTGGCCACTAGGATAATAAATATTAATTCTGTCTCACTCCCTGACTTTTCTGTTTCCTGAATCTTGTGCCCCTAAGCCTATTCTTCATGCTTCAACAAGTTGAATTGACGATTAATCCATAGCATCCATAGACTCATGGCTGTCATGCTTTCCTGGAAAGTAAGTGCCATAAGACTGAAATCTCTCAGCCTGAGGGTACAGAATCAATGCCTCCCACACATGGGGAGTGATCCAGCTACCGTTGTGCCTCCTTCGGTCTCTTTCCTTTATGTGGAACGAATAAGCATCCTTCTGCTCTTTGAAGGAAAGTAATCTGAGACACTAACTCTGGGAGATGGAAGAGGATGACTACATCATCCACTGGCTGGCTTAAGCACTTGTCAGGATAGTATATTGGCTCTGATTAATCCCTAATAAAACCTTTGCCTTGAATGAAAGATTTTACCATAAGCTCAAGACTCTGGACTCTCCATCAACAGCCAGCATTCAGTGACACCCTGTCATGGTTTGACTCAGGATCGGCAATTAAAGCAGAGACAACAATGCTCTTGATCTCATCCCCTCTCCCCCAGGTAGGGAAAGGAGAGAGGTAAAAAGGAGAGAGAGACTTAGCTGGATTGAAAACTAAACTAGACAGTTTTAATTACTTGTATATAATTGTACATATATGTTCAGGAATGTGCAAAAGCCTCTTGCCTGCTCCCACCCCCAGCAACTCCCCCAGCACTCTCCTGAGCTGTGAGCAGTCCTGAAATGTCCCAGACCACAAGTAGGAGATAAGGCAGAGCAGACAGGGGCTGAGGGTAGAGTTATGAGGTCAGGGATGCACAATCCTAGGGGTCGAAGGTGATGGATGGAGTCCTCCCCGGACACCGGCCATGGATGGAAGAGAAGGGAAGAAGAAGCAGGAAGGAAGTTGTCTTCTGTGATCTCTGACCTTCCTTGGAGCTTACATAGATATATGGAATGGAATACCTTTGGTCAGTTCTGCTGTCTGTCTAGTCCAGTCCCCCTACGGGGGGGTCATAGATATGACTCCCCTGCTCTCAGTAGCATCTGCAGTGGCAGATTCACTGAGTAGAACAAACTGACCTTCACATCTCAGCAGAAACATAAACATTCCAGTGTTATCAGTCCACTAGCTGGAACACTTGCTGCTAGTTAAAAGAGAGCTTACTGAAGGAAAAAAACAGTAAAAGGAAAATTAGCTTCATGCTGGCTCAACCCAGGACACACCCAGAATCAGATTCATGGGTACTCTAAACAGTCCATAGATATAAACTCATTCACACAGGAAATCTGTGAAAAAGCAATCTGGTCTTCCAGATCAGCACTCTAACATAAGTTTTCTTTATAAATGATAAAGACTGCGTAGCACATACACAAGTGAGACTGTCTGTACAAAATTCTCTCTGAAGCAGGTATGCAGGTTTAAAAGGGAGTTTTAGATTTTCAGATTCCAGATAAAAATAAGTATCTTACCATCTCTGAAAACACTTTTAATTTTTGTGTAATTACTTTGCCTTCAAGGGGATATGAAGGTTTTTTCAGCTATCTATCACAGAATGGGTCCATTTCCATAGCATTAATTCTGGCTGCTTAAAATTGGCCTGGGACACCTCATTTGGAGGGAGAAGGTGATCCAACGGAAGTTATTTTAGAACCATCCTCTTTGTTTAATTATGAAGGATAAAAATTAACTCTATTATTTCACTTGGTTAAGGATGTTGCAGTGAAATTTGTGTGAAAGTTTTAGGGATAATTACAATTAAGAAAGGTGGAGGCTCACTGGCTTTGACACCACATTTCAGTGATTAGGACAGGAAGTGCTTGCACTTGGTATCTTCCCCTTTGCACTCAGGAAACAAAAGGTGCAAATTGCATTGCTGCAGTGTGTTTTGAATTCCAAAAGATGGAAAGATAACAGCTGTCATTGATAATGCATTTTATGAAGATACCCTTGTAGTTAATGTATTACTCATAACAGATTATTAATAACTAATTTATCTCAATAAATTTTTCATTGTCATTCTTAACACTGTGTTGTTACTATGCAATCTGCAAATTAAATAGCCAGACTATGATTGTAACAACAGATGGTCATTTGTGGTCATGTAATTACATGGCCAAGGCTGCCCTACAAACTAATCTTCTACCCTCACTTGCAAACTGCAGATAAAGACAATGGTAAGTGCTATTTCAAATTTTTAGAACTCACAGATTAATTATGGGACAATACAGATAAATATTGTGAGATATTTATCTCAGAATAATCTAGTGGAACATTATGGCATTTAAATGAATACCATGTAATGTACATAGGTAGCCAGCATGTTGAATGTTACAGGTGCTTACAGATCTACACACCCTGTTTATTGCATGCACAAATACACAAAAAGCTTCCAAAGCATCTCACTGAAAATTAGTGGTAACTCTTACACTAGTTATTCAAGCTTTGCAGTGACTCTGCTGTCGGCTGGAGACTCTTCCTGTTTACATCCATTCAAGCCAATCAAATGAACCAGATTAGTGACAAGCAATGTATCTTCAAGAATGCTGGCTTAATTAAGTGCTTTAGTACAGTTAAATACCAACAACATTAATGAGATCTGGAACACTTCCGCAACATCTGAGAGGAAGAAATATTTAAGTCAACCGAATTGCTACAAGCCCTCATCAGGCATTACAGAAGATGACTGAAATGACTCTCTTTATGCACTGTACAAACTCAGCCTCTACATTCAGGGCAGCTAAAGCCTTGCCTGCTCTGTGCATCTCAGGGCACTATATCCCCAGAAAGGATGAAGCAAGAGATGTGAAATAGTCCAGGAGTGCAAAGTCCATAAATCACAAGTGTACTCATCTGCTTTGTCTCCTTAGTTTGAGTTGTAATTAAAAGACATAATCATACTATAAACATTAAGCTGTCCAAGTATATATTTAGGGATCACTCAGTGAAGTTAGGGCCACCCTCAGGCAAATGGTACAAAAGACCAGCAGTAACTTTAGTTCCACACATTCAATCCAAAGATCAGAAAGGACATTAGAAATACTTGGGAATCAAACAACTATCCTGTAGCACAGAGAAATCCTATGATTTTCAGGATTATTTTTTTTTTAATAAAGAAGTCTGAGCTGCAGAGAAGTTAATGTATTGGTCAGCCTCATGTAAACTCAGGTGACAACCAAACACTGAACTTTTACAGTGCTTATAATTATGACTTATTCTGAAGAATTTAAGATCCAGGAACAACATATGAAAAGAAAGCCATATCAGTATCATGTTAAAATATACAGTTTTAGGTTTTAATTCTATCAGTAAGAATTACTTACAGCTTGACATATAATTGGATATTTAACGCGATTGATTCCACCAGCAAAAACAGCAAACGTGAGAGCAGTATGGAAACAAAAGTTGAGAAGCATGTGCCATCCTTTTCTACTTATTCGGATTGTGCTGTTGAAAAATCACATTTTAAAATTAAAAAACAATGTATCTATTTTGAAAATTACGCTTTGGAAAAAATGCTTAATATGATAGAATTAAATGATCTGATTTTTAAATACCTACTCAGCAATATACCTATAGAACAGAGCCTGCTTCATACAGCATTGAAATAAATGGTAAAAAGGTAATATCAATGGTAAAAACTGTAAAGAGTCTACTGACAAGGCTCTACTAAAAAATTTCCTCCATCAAATCAAGCATTTAAAGTAGAGTAATAAAAGCAAGAGGTTTATTGCATAGCTTTCGATATGCAGAACTTTAACAAGACATCTCTAAAGGATTAAATGGAAGCTGAAGATCAGAAGTCATTGCATTAAGTTCACTTAATTAATATTTAGTAGCTTCTACAGTACAATACATTCCTACTCTTTTAAATTGCTAATGGTCTTTAACAGAAGTATGTAGTTAAGATGGCATTTATATAAATCTTTCATATAAAGAAAAACACAAGTTTTCTAAAACCAAGAACATTTAGAGGTCAAAGAAAGTTTGTTGATTTGTTTTTGTTTTGTTTTTAATCCAATGATACTTAAAAAGTCTTTCAACCAAACCTGGTCTTAGAAGCCAATACTGCCAGTGTAGCTGACCAAAGAGTTGCTCTCTGACTGGAATTAGCCAGGCAGCAATTTGATACTGCTTGTGGTTTTATACTAAATTGTCAAGTTAGAAATCTTAGGACCAATATGTAGACCATTTAGAATTACAGCTCAGGAAAGATACAGCTTGCAAACCTTCAGAAAGGTTTACATAAACTTTTTTTTTAAATTTCTCTGGTGTAAATCGTATTGCTGATACTACTATCTGACACTAATTCAGATAATTTTTATTTATCTTTCAGTGAGGGTTAGAAAAAATTGAAGTACCTCAGCATAATGCTGACCATTTAACGCAAGTGCTTAAAATTTAATTCTTACCTGTGATGGACAATGTAGGTGATAATGGAAGCAAACAGGCACAACAACATAACTGCAGTACATGCATATACCACAGGGTGCAGAAACTCCCCTGGGTACTGGGGAAAAGACAGCACTGTCTTAAAATCCTGTGGAGAAAGCAAAATGATTTAACATTGTTAGGCATCTGTGAAACTCTGAGACTTCATTTCAATATGTTCTGTCATTTCTAGCTGTTCCCTTTCAAGAGCAGGCAAATAAGATTATGAACTTTTAACATAGATATAGTTAATGATTTACAATAACATTGGACTACTCTTTCCTCATCTGCATACACTTTGCAAGACAGAAATTAACCTTTTTGCATAAGCAGACATATCCTAATTAAAAAAAGATCTGAAAAAATACACAGAATGTTACAACTTCCTGGCATTAGCAATATCTCTTCTTCTGGTATGAACTTTATGTGTGTCTTTTACTAGGATATTAAGTACAAAATATCAAATTACCATAAAGGTCTCTAAATGGCATACACATGGCTGCAGAAGAACCACTCAAAGAAACAAAAGCCATGAGAATACACCAAAAATATTGACTGAGTCACTCCTATATTAAAATACATTTCTCAGTTGAGACCTTCTCTGACCCAGTGACCTTCAAACTTAGTTGCAAATAATCTACTACCTATATAAATTCAAAAACAGCTTGACAGCTATATTAACAGCAGAGTAATGATCCATGTATTCTTTTTGGACTTGCTAGTGACTGTTGACATAATTCGTCATGGAAAACAATTAAAAACTATTAATATATTTGCAAAATTGACCATATAAATTTCTCATTCTAAATTACTGGAACTCACAAGGAGGAAATATTGAGAGAGCTAAATCTGCAGGTGTGATGGAGGGAAAGCAAAAGGAGCCTGCTACAGAAAACAGTATGTCTTCAGACTACCTAATTTATACCAAACATTAGTGGTACTCTGTAATACATTACGCCACATCTGTTTGTGGCACTAAATTTCTTCAAACGAGTACTACAAATCAGACACATGAACTATCATCTGAGGGCAATCTACATGCCAGTTTCCATGTGCAGTGGCACTAGCTTCATGCAAAAATGAATACAGATCCTAGCATAGAAAAAGCTAGTATCTGAAGAAGTACTGAATACAACAAGCCAGCAAACTCTAACACAGAGAATAGTGGCATACATTTAAAAGACTTTTTTCTTATTTGTCAGTTTTAGGTTCCCCTGGAAGATTATTCAACACGTTATTTTCCTGAGGTGAAGTCTTTCCTTTGGAGACTGGGACTGTAATGCTAATACATTTTTTTTAATCACATTTGCATGCAGAGAGCTAATTTCTAGCACCATTATTTATGTATATGAACTTGTCCATGTGCAAGCAGCTAATGTTTATGAGTATATGCAATTACTAAATCGGGGGAAAGGTACTGTTCCATTTACCTTCCAGAAAGGTCCTTACAAGTAACAGATGCCCTAGTAATCATTACTTTTTTTTCATGCTAGCTTTAAAGTTCCTAGGATTGATTGTACCAGTTTCTTTCTCCAGATGCATATTAATGTCAGCTTAAAAACAGAGCAGCTTACAACATACACAAAGAAGACCATCAAAATTAACTTGGGGAAGAGTGGCTGGAATGCTGCCCAGCAGAAAAGAACCTGGGGGTGCTGGCTGACAGCCAGCTAACATGAGCAAGCAGTGGGCCCAGGTGGAGAAGAAAGCCAATGGCTTTCTGCATCAGAAATAGAATGTCCAGCAGGACCAGGGAAGTGATCATCCCCTTGTATTCAGCACTGGGGAGGCCGCACCTCAAATCCTGTGTGCAGTTTTGGGCCCCTCACTACAAGAAGGACATTGAGGTGCTGGAGCATGTCCAGAGAAGGGCAATGAAGCTGGTGAAGGGTCTAGAGCACAGGTCTTATGAGAAGCTTCTCAGGGAATTGGGATTGTTTAGTCTGAAGAAGAAGAGGCTGAGGGGAGATCTCATTGCCCTCTACAACTACCTGAAAGGAGGTTGCAGTGAGGCAGATGTTGGTCTCTTCGGCCAAGTAACCAGCGATAGAATGAGAGGAAATGGCCTCAAGTTGGGTCAGGGTAGGTTTAGATTTGATATTAGGAAAAATTCATTTACTGAAAGAGTGGTCAAGCATTGGAACAAGCTGTCCATGGAAGTGGTGGAGGCACTGTCCCTGAAGGTGTTCAAAAACATGCAGACATGGCACTTCAGGACACGGTTTAGTTGGCATGGTGGTGTTCAGTTGACAGCTGGACTTGATCTTAGAGGTCTTTTCCAACCATAATGATTCTATGAACAAATAATGTATGAACAAGATGACAAATATATGTAATCACATGCCATTTCTCTTCAAGTATTTCCTCAGCTTGCATGTGTAGCACAGGTAAACCTGCTCAGTCACCACTTGTCCCACACACAAGTCCTCTCTCAGCCCTGCCAAGTTCACCAAGCCTCGAAGTCAGTGGTGGAGTCACTTGTCACAGAGTTACTCTTATGCTGTCTCCTAACATCTCTTGTTATTCTTCCCTCAACCACAAGTGGGATAGAAGAGGAAAAAACCCTGTCTTTTGATGTGGTATATTTTTAATGTGACAAACCTATGCTCTTCAGGCCTTCTCTTGATTTTGTTTTTTTAAGCATGCATGGATATACATTCAAGGTATACTGAATTCACAAATTTCAAATAATTATTTAAATGTCTAATGGCTCAGAGTTGCCACTGAACCTCCACTCAAACACCCCTTTTTTGAGCATCTTTTCTTTCATGTTTTTATTTGCATCATCTCCCCATTAATTCTTTTACAGAGTGAACTTGTCGACATAGACTATTATTTACCAGAAATATTCAGTACAATTTTGGCTCACATTGCTAGAGTAGGAATGTAAATACTGGAAAATTTAAATAGAAATAGTCTGCTGAAAATGATAAAATATTTAGTTCTAGCTCTTACTGATGTAATAATATTTTGGTATACCAATAGCACACTTTGTCCTTCAGTTCTGCACATTAAGAAAAGTGTTACTTTAACTAATATAGTAGTAGCAGTGCAGTTATTTAAAGAAATAAATATCCTGGATATTTCTGGAAAAAACACTCTGAAAAAGTTAACGAAGTTGTGCAAAAGGAAACACAGTGAAGCTACACATTTATGTAGCAACAAATTAAAGTGGTTTTACTTGAGGTGGCACCATTCAGTGTACTAAAGAACTAGCTTTTAACAGTGTGAATGCAAGGTGCAAGCATCAACCAATCCTTTGTTCGAACATCAGGATAAAAGCAAATGTCAAATGTCCTACGGGAGTAAAACCATTTTGCCGCCAGAAGATTCAAGAAGAATCAGCATCTTAAAGCTAATTTCATTTTAAAATATTCAATTTTTACTGTAATCTCCTTCCTAATCTTGTACAGTAAATAAGTGGTAAAACTTTTGAGTATCATAATGCTTTATTGCCAATGTAGGATATCCTTTTTAAAGAGTTTCGTATACTGAAAACTGATTTCATTATAGATATGAAACAAATTTATCTTGTCTGCTTTCTGATGTTAATTAAACCTTATTGATCTGTCAGCCTCTCCTGAGTAATCCTCTGGGGAAGACAGCATGCAGAAAACAGTGCTGTGTTTTGTTTTGGTTTTTTTTCATGCTGTACACAAAGTAACAAAATTTTATGTTACCTTTTTGAAAGGCAGGTTAAATTTAATTTCCTAGAGGGGATTCAAATGATGAGGATATTGAAAAAAGGCAGGAATATCTGCAGGAAAATGAAAACACACAGGACTCTGACCATTACAAACTGCTACAACTAGTCTACAACTAGAAGGCCAGTAAAATGTTGTCTAATAAGACATTGTCATTCATTCATTCTCCCTTATAAGAAGGTGTTTTCCCTTATAAGAAGATTTTTTCAGCTGTAAATGCAACCATAGTCTACAAGGTGCAATAGAAATTAGTTATGAAAATTAGTGGCAGAAAAGACATTTTATCAGCTATTTCATCCAACAATCAGAATTATAAAAACATCAGAGTGCAAATGGGACTATTTGACTTTTACTTGAGACTTCATTCCAAAAATCAACAGAAACAAACATCTATATTGATCAGTTAAAGTTCAATATGAAAGTATAAAGAGATACAGACAATCCACATACCAAAGGCAGCCCTGAGACATCTATTAGCAGATGCTAAGAAAACTGAAAGATACAGTGAACTAATTCTAAATATCTGGTACTTTCACAAAACCACAGCTGCTAAAAACAATCTAGTTTGTGTTGTAAATGTTTGAAATCCACCTACTTATATCGGCAAATAAACATTCATTTTAATATATTGCTTGTAATAGTATGACTTTAGAAAGCACAGTCTAACTGAAATTGTGTTCCCCAAGGAAGTGGTGTCCAAGCATCACAGAGACTCAGAAACACAAGTGCATTTGAACAATCAGTTATGCTAAGATTTAGATTCCTATTTGTATTTAGATTCCTCCTACTTGAACAAAACATAAAAATTAGGTGCCAAGTATTAGGATGTTTAGGAGCAGCAGAATATGGCAATTATCTATAGAGTTGGTGTCTCTGTGGAAAGCTGAAACCACTGCAATGCACACTGAGTGGAGCACGTACAGTGCTGGATGGGAGGACTACCATTTGGCAAGATCTCAGCTGGAGGAATGGATTACAGGAACCTCATGAAGTTCAATGAAGAGAAATAGAAAGTTTCCTATCCACAGGACAGAGTAACCCCAACAGGGGTACAGGCTGATGGACAACTGACTGAAAAGAAGCATTGCAGAAAAGGGTCAGAGAAACCTGGTGGTCAAAAAAATGAAAGCAAGCCAGTGGTGAGCCCTTGTGACAGGTAAGGTGAACCATATATTGGGCTGTATTAGCAAGAGTGCAAGCTGAGGGAAGTGATTGTTCTGTTTCTATTCACCACTTGTGAGACCAAATCTTGACTACTGTGTCCAGTTTGGGGCACTTCAGTACAAGAAAGACATTGAGAAATTGGAAGGAGTCCAGTAGAAGTCACCAAGAAAATAAGACCTAGATTGTAGGTCTTTAACTGACATCTCTTATCTCCCAGGAGTTGGCGTATTTTACCAAGATCCGTTATAGTCTGGATCTTTTTACCCTCTGGTTGAAGCTACACCACACCAAGAATGCAAAATCCATTAAGCCAGCAGAAAGCAAGAGCAAACAGAAAGAAGGAGGTTGAGCCAGAGGCCTGATTTGTTATAAAGTTAGTGCATTTTGAAGGAGACAAGCCTGGATTTTTGTCCCCAATACCAAGACAGTTTATGCATTTTACAGAGCCAATTGAACATGTTATTAAGTGTAACATAATAAAAAGTAGATGCAATCCAAGGAGAAAGAAATAAAAGCTAGATCTTACTCTTATAAACACTCTAACTCCAAGGCTTTATGCAAAAGATTGAGGAATATTTGGGAAAAGCAGCCTTTTTAGGGAAGCTAGACTCAATACTGTTCACATGGGCTAACAATTTCTTTTAGGTGAGCAGTACATGCCAGCTGAGGACTTAGGTGAAGAGTATGTTAGAAGACTAGAGTGTGACTGCCTCTCTTCCTCCTGCAGATAACAGAAGACAAAATAGGGGATTGGTCTAAACACACAGTATATGAAGGGAAAGACAGGAATATAACTTGGGAGCTCATTTCACAGTATTTTACTCTCACCCCAAGGACATACCATTGAAAAGCTGATCAGAAAAAGATAATACTGTATTATGTCTGAAAATACTATTTTTCTTCCACCCACAGGCCCAACCCAGAGCACAGTGAAAATGTGAGAGCAGTGTCAGGGAAGGAGCTTGTACCCCCTTTCCAACCCAACATCCAAACTGTAGTCCCTCTCATTGATATCACTTGAACAACCACCACAGAGATAAACCAAATGGCTCTACATTAATCCTCTCACTGGAAGTATGCTCATGCTTACTAATTATCAATCGTAATTGACAAATCCTTGATTACTGCCATTCTAAAAAAGGACTCTACAGTCTCTACAGACTCTGCAGCAAATCAGTACCAGCTATAAAATGGACAGTTGGATGAACTGAGGCTTCTACTTCCTCTTGTTCGACAGCAAGGTATGCATTATTTTGATGGTAACCTAAACCTCCATCGCTGTTGCTTTATTGCTGCTCTTCAGTTTACAGATTCTACTTTAGTTTTCTGCTATTACTCCAAAACATAATAAGTGATTATTATTTTAATGGGTTAATAGATTCGAGAATTATAGATTAATAACCTGTATCATGATATTGTAGCTAATTTCATTGGCTATATACCATTTGCTAGCTATTCTGAATTTGCTGTCAGTTTGTTAGTATTTTAAAATATATTAGGCAGTCAGGTGTCAATTAAGATGATACACAGGCACTTTTAATTGTTCTTATTATGAGTTAATAGCTAAGTAGAACAATAAAATATTTTTCATTTATGGTATGAGAATTGAACTGACCAGAAAAGTGTATTCTCCATTAACTAAAAGAATCCCTGACTTTACGGCACAAAACACTGATTAAGAAACAACACCTGAAGCGAAAATGATTGCACATAATGAAGATACAAGAGTTTTCCAATAGCTGTTTAGAAAGACAGCTGTTGGAAGACATATTTGAGTGTATGTGGGGGTGTGTGTGGATATATATTAAAATTACTTAAAGTCAGGCATCTTTTTTCTTAAAAGTGAGTGCAAAGCATAAGCCAAGGAACATACCTCATTTGCTACCATATCAACTGCAAAGCAAAAGTAAGTCTAAGATTCAATTTGCTCATCTTGCACAGATAATGGAAGATGCATATGAAAAAAAAAAAAGAATTACCATAACAAAACAAACACAAGACCTAAACCAGATTTACATATCAGATGCAAAAGCTGCAGTAAAAAGGTGCCTCAGTTGCCTTTATGGTTGTAGAAAAACCAATCTGCTACATCTTATCAGAGATAAATGTGCATTTAACTTTACAAACCAAAAATTAATTGTAGCCCTTACATCAGCAAACAAAATGAAACCATGAAATTTGTTGTTTGCAAGCAATTAGCTAACATTTAATAACTACACAAAGTTTAAGAACCCAAGCAGTTGAAGGAGGAGGAAGCCATTTTGGGTGTGGCATCTGCAAAGTCAACAGGTGCTTTCCTTAATGAATTTAGAAAGAGATCCTGAATTCAAAATTTTGTTTCACATCCAGGGAAAAAAGTGGCTGGTGGGAAAAAAGGGAACTCATAGGATCTGTAGAAAATTATGTATACTTCATGTCATCAAATCTTAGGAGCAGCTTTTAAATTCTGAGCAATTCTGGAATGGGTGAAAAATATAGTCAAGTAACTCTGAGGAAAACCAATTCTTATAAAGTGGACAATAATATCTGCATTTAACTCGTGGGTGCCACAGCCTTGTGCTATGATTGGCTGCCATCTGGGCTCCATCTGACAGCAGCAGATTGGTATTCTCTGCACACGTCCTCGCAATTCCTGTCGCCTATGTTTGCTGTCCCTTAGACATGCACACAATACATTATTTACTCAACTATAAACATTTCTGTAATGTACACATGCAGCATCTACAGTGTAATCATGCACCAGCATTCAGAATCAATCTGGTATTAATAGTACACATTAGGCTAATATTTTTACAACTGGCTCATCAAAAATATTTTTAATGGTACAAACATTTTCTCACCTATGTATGTTAGAAACCTTTCCTTTTTTGTTTGCTTTCCTTCGTTCCCTGAATAATAGCAGGTCATTATTGCATTTAAAATATTTTTGCTCTCATTAAGGTAACTTTCTGTTAAGCAGGATACTTAAATAACTGGAATTGGAGCTGTAAGTGTGACTGAGAACAGATGAAAGCAGGCTGATGTGTTAGCACTGCACAGAAATATTTTTCTTCATGAACAGCTATTTCAGCATTGGTACAAACTAAAATTCCTACAGCATCAACAAGGACGGCACTGTCCTTACTTATAAAAGAGCAGAAGATGTTATTCCTCTCCATTTATTAAATGATTCAACATTGCGGTATGTCTGCAACTAATTAGTATGATCAACACAGTGCAGGGCAGGAACAAAAGCAGACCAGCCTCTGAGATGCGTTGATGTAAAGCACACAGGAGTATACATTTTTAAACCGTGTCCTATAATTTATAACCATTACATACTAATTGTTCTTTGATGGAACATTCATTTGTAAAACTGAATTTAGTGCCATTTCTGATTAGATCTGTCTCTGGATATTAAAACTGACCACCAGCTTTATTCACTTACTAGCAGTTAAATAACTTACTTTCTTTAAGACTGTCTTATACTAAACATAGAAAATAGAAGGTCGGTTACTGACAAGTAAGAATGATACAGATACATGTAAAAAGGACACACACATATGGCAAAACAGAGAGAGAAGTATTGGTATATTTGCTAAGTCATATACTTACCATTAGCACTGCAAAGTTACTGAAGTGTGTAGTCTGAATGGTGGTAATATTGCCTGCAGAACTAATTATGTGGCACCCTTCTCCCCACCAGCCTCCATGTCCATCTAGAAGGTCAAAATCCCAGAAGGCTGCAATGGGGTCTATACCCCGTGCAAAGTGCCTCAACCCTATAGTAAGAGGGCTGGTGAGGTTTCCGAAACTGCACCCATCTGCAAAAGCAACAAACGGAATCAGAGAGAGGAGTGGAAAACCCTTTATTGATGAATGCTGTTTAAAGAGATCAGATACACTAAACTATGGGGAAAAAAGAAACAGACATACTCTTAATGGTCAAAATCAAAGGCAGAGCTCACATTCACAAAAGTTTGCAACAGTATACATAAATCTGAACATTTCAGTCCTATAATGTGTGCAAATGATCTAATTATCCTTCACAAAGAAGATTTTTTTTTTGTTTCCTATTCTTCCGTTAATGACCAGTGTTACACTATTGCCCATGTAACTGCAGAAATGGCTCAGTTTTGTGGTATGATCAATAGCTGAGACAATTCTGCACTTTGAAAGTCACATTTAAGCATTTTGAAAATGTGAACAGAAATGAGAACACTATTCAGTATGAAATAAAACTAGTAAAATTGCCTGGGTGAATAATTAATCAAAATAATGACTCACTAGCACATACACTATATTAAATTTAGACAAAATCCTTTAACGACACCTGGTTTACACCCATCGTATCAGAAGTATACTGGTGAGTAGTGATACATGCAACAGGGCACTACTCCCACTCCTAAAGCCTTATTTTCACCAGTGTCTAGGACGTTAACATTGCAATTTTCATTGTAATGAGTAAAACAAGGTTCTTTCCTATAGCAACATGCTTTAAGAAATAAGCTTCTGTAACAACACTGCCAACAAACAGTAGTCCAGAATTTGTATTCTAGTCATACAGTAAGTGCATTTCTTTATTTACAGGATAATTTGAATAAAATCATGCCAATAGGAACAATTGTAAACATTAGTACTAAAGAAAGAGACTGTTCCCAGCCTCTCAGCACACTGTATACTCTACTCCTCTATTCTCTCCATAATCAAGTACACTGTAGCTTTTAGATTAAAGGAAATAATGCATAACAGCTCCTCACCTATTTTAGCAAAAACAGCTGGCGTGGCAACCATCCTACGTTTCCCATCATCTGCAAGATTTGATGAGTTTCCTGTGCTTGGAAAGAGTTTTCCATTCCGAAAGACAATAAACTGTAGCTTGCAAGTGGAGTTATCAACAGATTGCCAGGCTGAAGACTGAGAGAAGACAGACTGTGGCAAATGAACTGAAGCTACTGCTACAGCATTCTGTACAATGAGAAAAAAAGAGAAACATTTAAAATGCAAATCACAACAGGGTTGCTTTCATGATGTTTTAAACTCCTGTACAAGAAATGTATGCTGCCTTCCTTTTCCAACAGACTGGAAGCAACCAAAGAAGCACGAGCTGTAACCATGGGAATAGGATTGGTACAGTGCATATTAAAAGGGAAAGCGTTTTGATTGAATGTGAGAGTCTATATGGTCAAGCTCCCTGCTGCAGAGGTGAGAATGGTTCTTACCGTGCCTGCTAGAGGGTCCATCAACACTGCAGATCTGATTTAAAGAGACAACCTCTACCAGGTTTTCTCCTTCACTTAAAACAGAATCAGACAACTTACATTAAAACATTTCTCCACAAGGGTACTTAGAGAGTATAAAAATAATTCTATTAATATAAAAAATTACATCAGCAGAGAGCTGCAAGTGCAGTAAACAATACATTTTATGAATATGCTTTTTTTGCTTCATATAAGGAAAATCAGTTAACTCTGTGTTTTAGTAATGCAGGATTTAAAAATATTAAAAGCACTAATGGAACAGAAGAAAACAAGACGGCTCTAGGAGAAAATGAATGAATACTGTCAGATGACTATAATGGCTTTGAGATGTGTGTTATAACCCTTTCAAAAGCAGATGATTCCCTTACAGCAGAGCTATGAAATACATGAAACATTACGTTCTGAGGACTTCACTCATTGAGCATTTTTTTCCTGCCAAAGTAGCAAACTAACCTTTAAACACTAAGATATTTAAAAGGGAAAAAAAAAAAAAGAAAAGATGAGCAATGGGAAAATAGACAGGGAGTCTGTCCCGAGCCTTGAAGTGAAAAGTGTATGTATTTAAAAACAAACAAACTACAAAATGTTCTAATTTGCATTTCCCCCAAGGGCAAAGTATACCTTCTGTGCACATAATTTACATAGATTATCACACAGTTTACTCATAGCACATGTGCACTACCTCTTTGAGAAGTAAAACAATAATCTTCACAATCATATAAACAAACATGACATTAATATATGCCCCCGTGCTGGGAGAAATATACGTGTGAGAGATAAAATGTAGAAAAGAGATCAGGGAATTAAAATGAATGAGGACTATCTAGTGACCTCACGATAAATATGGAAGAAAAGCATGAGTAGTCTGTGATGTCATTGCGATGTTTAAATAAAGAGATGAAGGCTTCTATACAATTTTCTCTTTATTACCATTTATATTTTGGAAAGGATTTTCAATTTCAACAAGAAAACCACCAAAAATTAATTAAAAAAAAAAAAGTATTCTATCTAGGTGATGCCACTTATTAAAACTGCTCTGGAAAAACAGAGCAAATAGCAACAGAGCATTTCTACATTAGATTTTAAAGTTACTGTGAAGGCTTTAATTCGAATTAACTGAACTAAGCATCGAGCACTCTTCGTTAGATTGCTTCCACTGCCTAATTCACCAAGGCTGTCATAATTGGCTTTATCTCATGCTTCTGAAAAAAACATATTTTACTCTACCATATCCCAAAGTATCTGTATATGCTGAACCTCTGATGATGCCTTTTTGGCAATAAAATTCTTATCAACTGTACAGAACGTACAGAAATTTTTAGAAGTGTCATTTGTCAAACCCCAGATCACTGTTAAGGACTTGTCTGAAGATGCACAGAAGTGTAAGAGAAGTTACAGTGTGGTATTTATATTGGATTTCTATTATTATTCTGTGTTGCAAAAAGCAACAACAATGACATATTAAATTACACTAATTACTTATTATACACAAAAAGAGAAAGCTAGAAGCATCTGAATAAGCTTATGATAATGAAACCAACAGCTAAAGGCACTGGGATAAGCAGCCATGTGCTATGACTTGACAAAAGCAGTCCTACACAAGACAGAGTAAACAACAGGTTTATAGCACTTTTGCTACGAGGGGAAATCGTCTAATTCATTGTGGTTCTCTAATTTCTTCTCCATTGGGACTTCCTGATACCAATGGGAAAAAGAAACAGTGTAGCTAGAGCTTGGCTGTGAGACTGGGGAAGCACAGAGAAAAGGCTGCACACATCTGAAGCACAGAGAGCTGGCATGCAGGCCTGATGGCAGGGCACAGCTAGGGAAAGACCAAGGTGATGTTCACACCTCACCTCCTCACTATTGCCCTACCTCTGCCCACACAGAGACCCTCAACATCAAATCACTTACATGACAAAAAGACACATTTACAGAAAATTATTTCCTCATTACACTTCAGAAGAGACTTTTTCCCTCTTTGTCTCCTCAAAATATACCACAAATATGAATACCCACAGCATTAACTATTTCATAATCTTTGCTAAATAATGTCAACAATCACTTCCTGGAATATAATTTAATTGTGAATACTCCCCTATGTATACCTGTTATTTCTAAGAATTTGTTTTGAGTGCAGGCAGTCTGCTGGAGCAATGGGAAAAGGAACAGGGCTGTTCCTTGACTGGACAAATGTACACCAAGTCAAACTATTCACTGTATATAAAATATTTACTTTATGTAGAAATTCCTCAGAATGAAACAGCATGCCTGCCAACAAGCTTCTGTGCTAGGCTATTAATGCAAAATGCACGCATCGAGAGGGCCCACACATTCACCATGCTATTTAAAAAGATGAATAAATATTTGTGAACAATTTTTACATATAAGATATGTGGGAATCTTCTTTTCAATAATGTTAGTCATTATTCACACAAGAGGGATGATCTGAGCACTCAGGCAATCCCTTCTATTGTAGTAGAGGATGGATGGATCCTGACTGGAGGCTCAGTCATGGATTGTTCTAATCTTGTGCATGCTGATGAATTAATCAGTTCCCCACTCTTGCCTCAGTTTCCCTCTCACTTGGTGAAATAAATAAGATGGTATTTCTTTTGCTTTGTAAGGTACTCCAGGGTCCAGAGATAAAACACAATATGGGAACAATTACTAAAACCAACAACCGTAACATCCCATTTTGAGTGAATGACTGTGGTTCAAATGCTTCAAAATCCACATAAACCATCTCATTTTTAAAATTTTATTTGGACACCGTATCACCAAATCGCATAAGAACTGACATTTTTGAGCATACTAGTGGCAGCATTTCAGGAAGCTGCTCCACCTTTAAGAGAGGAGAAAGCACTAGAGACAAAACCACCATCAAGTGTCCTGCATGGAAGCTGCAGTTTTGTAAAGACACAGGTCAGCACCAGCATTTCATAATTTCCCCGGAAAAGTTTAGAGTCTGTGTCAGCAGTTTACTAGTTAGTTTTTAGACATTCTGTGAGCATTTTCAAAACAGAATGTCAATAATCTTTTCATTACTCCGTTTCATTTTTAGCCCTATTAAGTGGATTGGACTGTCATTCATTAGAAAAAGCAAATCTTGAACGAACATACTGTAGATTTTTCTAAGGAGTATTTTTCTGCTAAAAAATGCCAGTGTTTTAAAATGAAAGCTACCCATGAGATCCACTCATTTGTGCATAAATATGATAAAAACAATGCAAATTTCATTACCTCCCAGTCATCTTCTGTATCATCTGCCCAAATATTAAAAAATCTGCTTGGTGTCCTGCAGCTAGGGAAAGAGGGCTTATCAGCTCAAAAGCAGCTCTGAGGATTTTCTGGGAGGGGTCCTAGAAATCTTGGCTTCCAAGACTTCTTGGAAACTGGGAAACTTTCCAAAAAGACAAATGAAAGGTGGTTTTGAACACACTTAATCTTAATTTGGAAAGTTCTGTAAGTACTTTTGAAGGGTTTTTGTTGTTTGTTTGTTTGTTTTTTCCCATTTCAGAGCTTATTTTTTTTGTGTGTGGAATTTTTCAAAATATGTGAGGAACAGAAACAACAGAAGTAAATCCAGCTGGATCCCAAAAGTTGTAAATCTGAAAGGAAAACAAGTCCTCGGGATATTGAGAGCATGGACTCTTGACAGTTTTGCAGCTCATGCATGTATGACCCTTATTAAAACATTTTAAGGGAAAAATGAAAGATTTAAAGTGAAGTTTTTCCCTAGGCCATTTTATCCTGGTCAGTAGTGCATTCTCTATAACCAATGCTAGCATTTACAAGGAGTTTTTAAGTGTTTAGGGAAGACAGCCTCTTGCCTTAGGTGCTTTTGTGATATAGGCCCTTCTACTTCCACAATTCTTTAGAAAGACCTGCTCCCATATTCAGTATTACTTTCCTGTCACCTTGTTCTACATGTCTAAAATTCAACATAATATTCAGAGACCATACCTATTACTAGACAATCAGTATCAAGGAAGATACTCGGTAACCACTGTGAAATGATACGAAGCAAATTATTTCCAGTAGCTCTTCCTTGGTACTGGATTGATTTTGAGTTCAAGCACAGAATTTCTGGTTGAGATAAAATAAATTTCATAGGAAGGCCTCCAATTTTGAGCTCTTAGAACAGTCATAAGGTGTATTTTTCCAGTAGATAATTTCTTTAACTTAAAAACCAGCATCCTTACAAGAGGTCAGAAGAAAACTGGAGGGAAAAAAAACAAACCAAACAACAAACAAGCAAAAAACAGTAAATTTAATCACCTGAACACCGGGTAGAGAACTGGAAAAGCACCTCCACTGCTTCCAGATTTTAAAGTATCCAATGAGGTGTTTTATAGATTCAGATGGAAGATGCCATATAGATATATTAAAGATCTAAGGGTGTTGCCAAAATAGGCACAAGCTGTATAAAGTTACAGTAGCAGTAAAGAAAAAGCAGAAACTAAGCTCTACAGGTATTAGCCTATATTACTAAATTTGTATTAACTGAGACATCAATGTTGTCATCATTATAAAATAAAGCAAATAAAGTATTTATACATATAAAATAGGTTTTATTTAGGCCCTCAAACAAGACAAGAAGATAATTAGAAGCAACTGAAGATTTTAGTTTGGAGTTTACATTAAAGGTTTGGCAGTTAACATAACAAAAAATGCAAAATTGTTTTTTCAGCTGTCTCTCCTGGTGGATACTTAAAATAACACACCTTTGGAATTATCTCAGCACATAATATATGAGGTAAGGACAGGCATTGGGCCCAGCATTGTGAAACTTTAGGTAGACTGTCCATGACAAATGATCTTTTTCTGGTATGAAAACTACCAACAAAAAAGCCTCAAAATTTAGACTGTTTGGTAAACTGCCAAATAAAGACTCTGTAAAAAGAAAGGAAACAATGCCAGTTTGAAGAAACATGGTTGTAAAAGACTCATACTCAATGACAAACAACTTGACAGATCCTAAAAGAGGTGAGATGGATTTTTAATTTTTTTTTAAATGGAAGGATACCAAGCAAGGAAAGTGGGAGACTGCCAGCCATGTTAACTTATCGACATAATCTTGCTCGTGATTTGTCACAGTTTAACTACCCCTTTTTAGACTGCTGTTTAAATACAAGTTTGGAAAGGCTCAGGGATGACTAGCAAATGAAAAGCAAATTTTATATAGATTCCTACAGAGAAATGAAGAAGTACCTCCAAAAATGCAACATAAAATTATCTAGCTATTGAGATTAAATTGCTAAACATGTCAGGATTACTATGTGATAAAGTCATTATGTACTAATGCTGCAGTCCCATCTCAATATCTGGAAACCTAAGTACAGAGTCTAAGATACCTTTGTTCTAGTTAGGCACAAATGCTGTTAGAATGCATAGTGAAAATGGTGTATCAACAAGAAATACAGGCAAATTGTATGAAAAAGTACCAAACTATCTTAAAATATGTTTAAAGTTTTCACTAATAATAAAGGTTTTCTAGACTCATGCTATAGAAATTTTAGATTTAGCAAGTAGTATGGGCATTTTGGAAAAGCTGTGAATACAAAATAACCTTGGCAAAGCTGGTCCTCAGTTAGTCCTTCCTAATAAAAGTAAAAAATAAATATAGTCTCCACGTTGGAATTTTGAATGTCAAATTTGAAAAGTTGGCAAACTCAGGAAATTCATTGATAAAAGTTAACAGGATTTACAAGATCAGGAATGGATTAGCAGATTAAAAAGGGCAATGACTATAATCTGAAAGCCTATGAAAAGGAAAAAAACCAACCACTGATCAGTGAAACAAAATAGTATTTTAAGTTTCAAGAAATGGGTGGATACACTGATGATCACCAAACATTCTTTACATACAGCAGTAAGTTCTTCAGATCTATATTTAAAAAATGTTGGGATCAATTATGAGAACAACAATTCAAAAATTACCACAAATGTCAAGGTACAATCCAGTTATAGCTGAATATTGTCATACAAATCTGAGAACTGACACATGAAATCAAAGGACGATTATAATAATTATGTTTTAGCAATCTACTGAGTTGGCCATAAAGCAATGATGACTGCTCTGTAAAACAATCTATGGTTAGGGTGAATGAGTGAACCAAGTTTGGCATGGAGATAATGGTGTAGAGCTATTAACAAACGAATAACTTTATTGCACAGGTCACAACACTACTCCCAGCTGCTGCTGCTTCTGCTGCCATATTTGTCCACATTTGTGTCCAAAGACAGGCTGCTTTTTATGAATTCAAAAGAGTTGACTGGTAAATTGCATGAAAATGTAGTGTCCTTTAGACACTTTTGGATGGATGACTGTGTCATTGTTTCCTTTTTCCAGTGTGATTCATTGAAGTTGCAATGAAAATACAGTAAGAAAATTTTATACGTTTTTTTACAAAAAGGAAAACGTGTGAAATTCTACAAGCAACAACTGACCTGTTAATGTGGTATCATGAAGGAAAAAGAGATTAAAAAAAGTCAATGAAAAAGATAACACAAAGCTAGAGAGGATAGGTTTACCACAAGTAAATAAAGTGAGGCCCACATGATAATCCTCCTTGTTTTTTCTAGACAAGGCAATATAATTGAAGACCTAATTACTTTGGTCTTCAGTAAAACTTTCCATGCTACATAGAAAACTGTTAGCTGAGTAAGACATTGAGAATTATTAAGAAAAAAGTGTCAGGTGAATAAGGAACAAGCTAAAACTAATAATGCAATTATTTACTTTGAAAGGGGAGGACAGGCCAAAGTTTTTATGAAAATCAGTTTCGTGACTTCCAATTTTCATTCTATGACCTTGAAACAAAGAGGAATGTCACCTAAGAAGGTGTTCCATGTAATACTTTTAAAGACTTATAATGACAATTTCTATTATAAGCTGGTGAAACAGACCACTTCAGAAAGCAGCAGACAAGGAAAAGGACCTGAACGCACTGGTTGATCACAGGATGACGCAGAACCGCTATGATTTAACAATTAAAAATAAGACAAATACAAACCAGAACACAGAAGGCAACACACTGCCATTAGACAAGGAAATACTCTGATTTTAAAGGTCTAATCAGAAATATGTTACACAATTTTGATCAACTGGGCTCAGGTAAAATCAGTCCATAATAGAATGGAAGTAGAGGATGGTTAATAAGGTCACCATTGGAGTGAATAATTTGATTCACGACTGCATGGTAAAAGAGTTTAGATTGGTTACCCTAGCAAAATGAAAGAGGAGGCTGTGCCTGCTGTCTTTAAACATACCAGATGAATAGCATCTAGGGAGGAAGAAGAGTCATGTGAGCAAACAGCCAGCATGAGCACAAGGACTAACATGACATAGGTCAAGAGCAAAAATGCAGACTAAAAAGTATGAAAATGTTTCCTAGCCTTAATAAAAGAAAGGATAGCTTTCAAAGATTATGGACACACACAAAAAATTTACCTACTGTTGAGAGAGCATTTGAAAACTTTATGATAGAATTACACAACGCAGTTAGAAGATTTTTGTTTTGTCTGTTTTACAAGAAGTGTCTAAAATTCCTTTTGAAAACTCATGAATTTCCTGAATAAAGGGATTTCTGAACCTCCTATTCTACTCACATCTGCACTATACAGTTAATAGTGTTCGTAAAAATCTCACTAAGAAGCAAAAGAGTTTAAAAAAAATTACATAGCCATGGTAGATTCATGTGACTCAGATCTGCAGATCTTGTTTTTGAGAAACAAGAAAAAATGCTGCACACATGTCAGAGCTGCAGACAGCAAACTTGAAAACTGAGCCATGCATTTAAGGTAGACACCTATTTCAGAAATCTTAAAATAAATGTCTAAAAATAGAAAAATTAAAACACAGATCTCACATAGAATAATAAAAAAGAGGGAACAACTTTATATCAGTTGAATACTATAAAAGAAACATGATACTTTAAATACTATTATTAGTGTTTCTATTTAAATTGGATTAAGTTTTTGTTTTGAGGATCGTTTTGGATTTTCAGACAGTGCTATATGACTGCTTCTATTCAGGGCTCCTTATTGAAAGTCAAGCAGAGTCCACAATAGATTGTTATAATGCAGAAAGTTATTGCAGAGAATGCATAAAGGAGGTCTTCCTGGGACTGTAGGAGTTCTGAAGGTGGCTTAAATTTTCAAGTGGAATGTAAAGGGTTATTTGGAGGGGAAGATCCTTCAAGTTTTAAAGGATTTTGGACACAGTCCAAAATTCACACTAACTTTCTGTTGTTTTCCTCTGGACCTACAGAGACTCACTGCAGCTTCATTTCTAAAAAGGATGGCTTCTGGCAGTGTGCTCTACAGGAAGCCTCACCCTCTCAGGAGTTTGGTTCACTGGGCCCCCTTTGGGGATGTGTTAGGTCCTAGAAATACTACATTTTCCTCGGAGCAGTCTAGGAGAAAGAAGTATTTTTGCTTTTTCTTTAGAAGCTCAGTTCATCTTTAGGCATTAAATATGTGAGATCTTTCTGGAAAGATGATAGGCATATTCGATTTTATTATGACATTGATGAGACTGTGGTCTTAATTGTTGCAGATGCACTTGGGATAACATGGCCATATGCTAAATTATTAGAATTTTAAAATATAGTCACAATAAATAAACTCGTGAGCTGCCTAGGTGGAAACAATCTGCTACATAATTACAAAGCTTTTACCATGGTTCCTAGAAAGGGTATCATAATTATACAAATACCTAACTAACCAAATACCTTCTACAGCTCATTGACCACTGAATTCAATTACATAACTATTACCAGCTCAGAAGAAGGAATGATATGAATTCTAGCATACATAAGGTTTTTTGCCATGACCACTTACAATTTCTTTTTTGACCTAGGCCTCAAATCAGCCTTTACTTTCTGCATGGTCTATAGCTTAGTAATTACCATACATAAGAAAACACTAAGAATGAGAACCAAGATAGTATTTCCCACTACTCAGACATATTTCTAAAGTTGGAGAACACAACATGATTGAAAGGGATAATAGGTGGTTTATACACATACGAAAAACCATTTTGTACTAAATGAAATTCATATGCATTTTAATAGAGTGCAGTACATACCATTACAGATTTTATGCTTTTTCTAAAGTCTTAGATAATTTGTGTATATCCATTTATTGAATATGAGTACACAGTGGTGCAACCATTAGGTAATACAGTAATTCAAAATGACTGGATATTGCAACTATTTAATCATACTACATGATAGGATTTCTAATTTCACTGATGTGGTATTCACACTTAGTTAAGCTAGATAAATATAAAGTTGAGTAACATAAGCAGAAATGTAGTGTAAAAGATTAATTCAGAAAAAAATAATAAACTATTTTGATATCATTTTCTTAAGGCAAAGTGAGCTTCTACATTCCATATGCTGTACAGAAGTTCAAGAACTGAGTGTTTTTTCTGATGCTGCCTTTCATAAAAAAGACTGCAATGAAATGCTGACATTGCTGCTTGATGACTACTGAAATATTTCCCCTGTCTGATAAAGGAGGAAAGCTGAAACTGCTGAAAATAATTTTAGCGCTCTGGGTCTTTTAGGAAGTGAATTTAAAAGTTCCACACCATGAAATGACTCAGTATTCTGCAGATCATCTCAGAAATGATCCCTATTGCCTATAGCCATTAAACATTTCAAACCCATCATTACTCTCAAAAGGGATAACGTGGGCAAGGCACAAATTTCTAGAAGTGGATGCAAGATCTCCACATTCCCTTGCTTCGCTATATAGAGACATCTTCATGCATGCACAATCACACATTTCCTTCACTCTAATAGAAGATACAACTTTACTATCCTCACAATAGTCAAGAAAAAACACCTCCTCAAGAGGAACAAATGTAATTTCTTTGCTCCTTCTGTTCCCAAACTGTTTTTGAAAAACTGATATATTTTAGTCTCCAACTTGCCAATCTGCTTCCTAAATTTCAGTCACTCAGTTGATTTATTAGCTTCTAGAGTACACTCAGAAAGCACGTGTCTTATGAAGAAATGAAAAAAAAAAAAGTGAGCAATGTGAGTAAAGTTGCACTGACAAGAGAGGTTGAGTCACAGAAGTGTCTTCGCATGTGGATGAAAGTATGTAAGGTCTCCAGTCCCTTGAGTTGTACATTGGTAACGCGGATGTATATCAATGATGGCAAGTCACAATTTAAGAGGATTCTTGTAACTGAGATGTTGAGTATGAAGAGGACATGCTCCACAACTGCTAGTGCCTGTAGTTATTAGTAGCTGCTGATCCCCAAAGCTCCCATGCAAAATCATATACTCTTCTGCTCTGTAATACACACATCTTCAGGATTCTGATGCACCCAGTGTGGACACAATATACAAGATACTGAGCTCAGTATGACAATGAAATGGTAAAGTCAGAATGTCACCTTTAAAGTTCAGTTCTGGCCAAATGCCATGCTGAACACCTAGTTAGAGCAAAACCAAACATAGATTTGGAACGTATGTTTGTGCATGAAATAAGAGACCATAGATATTAAAGTAAAGGAATTTATCCAAGGCTACATTTATATGAGCTAATTATCAGCACTAGTGGGTCCAAAATTGTGCCAGAGTGGTGAAGCAAGCCTTTGTTTCTATCTTAATTTCTTGACAAAAGAACAGAAAAGGAATGGAGGAAAACAGTCCATCTGGAAAGAAAGTTGTTAATTCATTGAGTATCCTTTTCCATAGAAAATGGATATGGTCTGATGAATAGTATATTCCCCCATTCCCTTTTTAAAGAAATAATTAAAGTTGCTCTTCTTGCAAGTAATATCTTTGCAGATACGCTTTCACCAGCAATCTGGACAGACTCCTTACCTCAGAATGTACCTGTTATAACAAGCACTTAGGGACAATCTATCTTCTTTTATTCGATTAAGTTTTTCTAAGGGAAAAACAGAGTTATATGAATATCACAAATATTTGGATTATCTACAGAAAAATCCAGTGACAACCACAAAGGAAGTGAGGTCAGAGTGAACCTGCCAGACCATGTCTCCACCAACCTCATCATCACTAGTCCTGTTAGTTGAAGAAGAAACCTAATTCTTACTTTTTAATATTTCACAGATGCTAAGAAACCACCATGTGTGCAAATTTTGCTTTTTTACTGAAAAAATAGTTCCTTGCTGCAGTCAATGTTAGGTATTTCATTTCTAAAAGCTGATCTTAAACCTCTAGTCCAATCAAGTTCTGTAGCTCAGCTGCTACAAAACACTGATGACCACCTCCTGCTTAAGATTTCAGAATACTAACATACATTATCAGTTCTTGTCATCAGTCATCGCTGCATAAAAACTCATTGTTTATATTGGGTGAGGATGGTTTTATATTTCTGGAACTGTATGCAATGTATTGCTATCACTCAAGAAAGAACCTTTGAGCTGGGATGCCAAAGAAGGTCTTCTTGAGACTTCTTACAGTGCATGAACCCAATTGAGCTCTGAATGAACACCAGGAGGAGCACTCCCTCATTCCCATTCCGTGACTACTGAGAATGAAGATTCTTAATAGAATTGATTTCTAATGTAGTAGATTCCTTAAATACTCAGATGCTGAAGTTAGATGGATGAAACTGGTATAGTAATAAATGAAGTCTGAGAACTAGGAACTTCCATTAGTCAGTCTTCTCTCCCCATTTCTTAGATCAAACAAAAGGAGATAACAATTGACTTAATTCTTCCAAATGCAAAGCTGCCTTCAGTTTGCAATATACTACAGGAGCAGATGGCAAAGCATGGCCTTTTTGTTTGACTCATCGTTTTTGAATTAATACAAGTTTTCAAGTATTAGTGCTGCAGGGTCTGTATACTGAAAAAGCAGCACCAACATGTTCATTAAAAATAGCAGTCTATATGCCATGAAGTGTTCACTTTCTAAATCTTGTAAACTAGTTATATAAGCAGTAAATTTGCAATTTAATAAGTAGAAAATGAATTCGTTTTACATTGTTATATGTAAGCATTTGCAATGGTTTGAATATTTTTTGCTCTTCCCCTCTTGCTCTACTGATTTTCAATTTTTTTTCACTAAAGGTCAGTTCTTCTGGCATCAGTATATTTAATGTGTTCACAAATTTCTACCAAAGGCCTTTATTCTAAAGGGCTTCATTCTGTCAGTTAGACACATCAACAGTGTGTATAATCCAGACCTTCTCAAGGGCTTCCACTGCCAAATTTGACTGATTTTTTTTTTTTCCAAGTGTGTTATCATTCTTGCTGAATCACTTCCAGATTCCTATTAAACGGATATGCCTTTATTTTAGGCAGTAGCAAGGTTCATTTTATAACATAAAAACTTAATATGTTCACCATTTCACTATCTTTCTCTTCCAGACTTCCCAGATTTGCTTTCTGTATTAAATAGGGTGGGAATACTGTGCTGAATCAATCCTGCACATGCATTTCTGTACTCTTACTACTGCTACTACCAGATGCTGGTATGAGTACCTGAGCGCATGAATTATGTAGGAGCTAGAATCTGAAAGAAACGTGCTCAAGAAGGGAACGGGAAAGAAAATCAATACAGAAAAAAAATTGAGTCTCTCATGCCAACTGAAGGAGTAACATCATGTACAAAATTAATAACTAACGTTATTAGCTGAAAGACAGTGTATCTGAGAAAAACTGGCGGAGTCCCAGATGGTCTATCTCAGCAACAAGAGAGACTCAAGCCTTTTTATCATCAGGAATTCTGAGTCTTGGAAGCTCTATATATCTACAATGATATGAAAGTGCACAGACTCTGCTAAAAACTGTATTCCCATTTTTCTCTGACTATTTAACATAAGGATGAAGTATTTTTATAGCAAGTATGAGGGCCTAGATAAAACTAGAAGATACTAGTTTAGCAAACTATGAAATGGATTTTGATCCTACTTCTCCAACAGAATCAATGTCTCAACTTTAACAAAAGGAAATAACTTTACTCAATGCCTGTTTTCTTCTGTACATATAAACACAATAAAATTTGATTGGCCACTTTTTGCTCTTCTGTCACTCTAAATTTTGATATTCCCACATTTCTTCAATAGCTGTACATCGACAACACAGTGACAAATATATTAATAAGAAACAAAACCATATTTTCTAGTTATAAATATCTTACAGTCTTTCTCTTAATTTTATGACCTTGTTGGGGTTCTTTGAGGCATGCAACAAAGCCATGTTCTCTGTATAGTTTGGATATCCTCTAGCTTTTTAATATTTTATTTTTTTCATGTCTCTGTACAGAAGCAATAAGCCAAAAATGATGCAGTCTGCATGTCTGAACAACAGCATTTTCCTGCTTTGTAACCTTGACATAGAGAATGCAAGATCCTTGTACTTGCTAAGCCATGGTCAGCATCATTGTGTTAGCATTACTCACCAGTGGAATTAAAAACTGCTCTACAGTTACCATGACAACCAGCTGTCTCCCACATATAGCATCAGTTTGAATTTGTGCAGACCATTTCTAACAATGACTTAAGTCAACAAATTCAGTATTACCCTAAGGAAAAAATCTGGTTTAGGAACAAATAAATATTTTCAGTTTCATAATATTAGTCAGCTCAATACATTAATTCCAAGTATGACTTGGAAGATCTTCAGAGAGCTGCAGTGACTTTACTCCGTAATTAAAGGTGAATGGTCATCTTCTGGTCAATATACAGGTGAGGACCACTGAAATTCCTGACCCAGTGAACATGTAAGAAGCAATATTCAATAAGGTGTTCTATTATAAGCAGTATTTTAAAATTTCTATCAATCACCTTTGTAAAACTGACTCAACATAGCAAGTGATGGAAGTCAAACACTGCACTCTTAGACAGATTTTACACTTCTTAAATTTGATGTTATGGACTTCTTTAAAATGTGCTGTTAAGAAGCAGCAGCACATGATTTGTTGTTCATTGCATATGGAGAACAGAAGGCGTAACATTCATAGAAGAGTTTGTGGGCAAAATGCATTAGAATATTTATTTAACCATTTTCTAAAATTTACATTTGAATGATGCTGTTGATTACCTCGGGTAGTATCACTAACTTCATCAGTGTATGCTATACAGATTCTTACTAGAAAATAAAGTGTAATACACATTCATCCAAAAATATCGGCCAGTAATTCTTCATTGGGAAAATAACCTGAAAGTTGGAATAGAAAGTCTGGGCTGGGGAATTCAAAAATAACTTCCTTTTCAAGTAAACTTGAAGGGTTTTGCTTTTTTTTTTTTTTAATAATCAATTTAAATACAAGGAGAAGGCCCAGTGGCATTTGAAACATCTAAGGTATAAAGAAGACAGGGAACAGAAGTATATAAAATTTTTATAATATTTAGAATGTCTGGTGAAACATCATGCAATTGCACAGGTCATCACTATGAAACAGCCACCTGGCAGTTTTCAGATCCTTTTGATCACCAAGCATGCTTTCAGCAGAGAGCACTTGGTTTTGATTGTCATTGCATAAACACATCACAGCAGTGATGGCCAGGTCTGCTTGCAGAACAGTGGGATATTTTGGTATGAAGAAAGGGAAAGCAAAATCCTTCATAACAACATAAAAATACATATCAATTGTGCATTTGTATATTAAGCATGAGGAGAGAGGGGAAAGAAAAAGCTGAAAAAAAAGACAGTTAAGCTAAACTGTATGGTCAAAGGTAATAAAGGAATAACACTATTTTTAGTGTAAGAAAGTCCAATAAAATTTAAAGACAGAAAACTTAAACAGAGACTATATTTACTAAAGAAACTGCGAATGTTACATACTGAAGTATGTACATATTAATGATACATCCTACACTCACTCATTTTTCTGGAAGCAAGTGTCACAACTGAATGCTACTGCAAATTTCCCATTTGGTACATGGTATATACCACTTGTTGGTATATACTATATATTCTATGTATATATTATATGGCATATACCACTTGTTGCATCACAGAACTTAAAAATACATCAGAAAACTGGACAAATAACTGTAACGAATTGAAAATTAAAACATTCAGAGGCTATGAGGATCTGCTGCTACTCTAAGAAGTTTTTATCTGTGACTGAGAGCTGTCGTATCCTAACCCTGAGGAAAATACATAATAATAAAAAGTTTCAGTTTACATAAAATTCTTTCAGTTTTAAGTAATTTCATTTTTGTAGGAATGCTGGTCAGAAGACAAAGACAGAAAAATAAGTATAATCATAGAATCACATCTAAAAGATTGAGGAAGGAAGTAGCACAGAAACGCATTCAGTCCTGGATCACCGTGGACACATTTGTTATCAGTGACAGGCAATGTGAAATCAAGCACAAACTGAAATCAAACCCTTCTTTAAGGTTACACTAAACTGAACTGACAGGAACACTATATGCAAGAAAGAAACAAACGTTTTTCTATATAGCACTTCGATCTTCAGCAATGGGAGTGCATAATGTTTACATGTGAAAACAGAAGAATTCAAGGCAAAAAAGAGGGACAAAGCAAGAGAAGGAATAAAGTATCACCTGGGGCTCCAAATCCACACAGACAGGAACAATTTTTTTTTGCCAGCAAAAAGACTGCACAGTCAAAGGTAAATGACAATGGGAAAACAAATATGATGGTTACTGGAATTAAAGAGATCTGTAACAATCCAATAACTCCTAGATTGAGCTGCAATCTAATATCATAAAATAAAATACAACTTAAAAGTAAATCAAGATGACAATATAGGCAGATGTGAATCCTTTTGCCCTGAGTCTATACCCTTGTGTCAAAGATGCCTTAATGGGGTTAAAAAGTACCATTGCTAACAATTAATGGATGTTTTCTTGTTTAATTTCAAAAAAGCATTGACTGCATCATTAATGAAAATCATAATTTATACGAAAGTCAGGGAAAAAGTTTTTCAGATAGTAATTAAAAAAACAGAAAAAAAAATAGTGTTGCCAGTGTGTTCCACCCAAAAATTTTAATAATAAGCTTGCCAGATCCATGCTGCTTGATTACAACAGACTTATGAGTGTGTCTGTATTAACATTTTAGTTTAGATTTGGAACACTGGTCTGCTGTTCAGATATTTTCTTCCTATCACATTTATATCTGAATGCCCATTTTCAGACAAATTTCCTGATAAGATCTCTATTGTCATGCTTTCACGAAGTACTCTCACAGTGCACAATGTAGATTCCACTTGGACGAAATAGTCACAAAATGTAACTGATGAGTTACATGGGGCTAAACTAGAGCTAATTTGGAACAAATGCCCTCAAAAACATTTAACATAGCTGTTGGATTCTAACTACCACCTCTTTTGCTCCACAGATCACACCTATTGCATCACACTACTTACTAACAACTGTCACTTTATACAAATTTATGCTTCCTTTCTGTGACTCTGGTCTCTCCTAGTTGTCCTCTTAAGAGTAATTGATACCTGTCTTCTCTTAAGCCTCAAAAGCCAGCTAAAATGGAGACCCTGCTCTTCCCAACACCATAAACCTCTTCCTTTTTTTCCTTATTGTCTCATCATTATGGCTTGTAACAGGTAACCTCATCTGTTGTCTCATTCAAGGACAACTATCTGAACTGGAATTTAATAGCTTTTTGAAATCAAAGGGAATCAACAAACCTAAAGTGAGATGGAAAGCTGCATTTCTGGACCGTAATCTCTACTAGTAAAATTCCTGAAATAGATCTCAGGCAATCAAAATCTGCTGAAAAAGACAGTAGGAGAAAGAAATGGGGAGAAACATGTGGCTCCCCAAATGGCATAGGGACAGCTGATCTGATCTGCCTGTGAGAATGATTTTATTAGAGTAATAACACCATGACACAAAATCTTGTACCTTGCATATTTGGTGACTAATATAATAATAGCTAAGAAACTGCCTTACCAAGCTCTTGTTTAAACACTCTTTTCAGAAGAAATTCAGCCCACCTTTGTAGGCTCCTGAAATTAAGCAAATGTGCTAGAACTGCTAGACAGGAGGATTACCATGAGCCAGCAATGTGCCCTTGTGGCCAAGAAGGCCAATGGCATCCTGGGGTGCATTAGAAAGGGTGTGGTTAGTCGGTCAAGAGAGGTTCTCCTCCCCCTCTATTCTGCATTGGTGAGGCCACATCTGGAGTATTGTGTCCAGTTCTGGGCCCCTCAGTTCAAGAAGGACAGGGAACTGCTTGAAAGAGTCCAGCGCAGAGCTACAAAGATGATTAAGGGAGTGGAACATCTCCCTTATGAGGAAAGGCTGAGGGAGCTGGGTCTCTTTAGCTTGGAAAAAAGGAGGCTGAGGGGTGACCTCATCAATGTTTACAAATATGTAAGGGGTGAGTATCAGGGAGATGGAGTTAGGCTCTTCTCAGTGATGACCAGGGATAGGACAAGGGGTAATGGGTGCAAATTGGAGCATAGGACGTTCAAGGTGAATATCTGAAAAATTTTTTTTACTGTAAGAGTGACAGAGCACTGGAACAGGCTGCCCGGAGAGATTGTGGAGTCTCCTTCACTGGAGACATTCAAAACCCACCTGGATGCGTTCCTATGTGATGTACTCTAGGTGACCCTGCTCTGGCAGGGGGGGTTGGACTAGATCTTTTGAGGTCCCTTCCAATCCCTGGGATTCTATGATTCTATGCTACATTTAGCTTTAGATGGAAGAACTGAGCTGAGGGAAGAGGAAGCAAGCTTGCTAGACTCCAGAAGTAGCATCATAGTCTGGCTTTAGGACACATGCAGGATAGCATTTGGAAAGGTCAGGTTAAAAGCTGGAGCAAAATCCCAAAAGCAGCTTCACTCTGTTACTCCTGATTTAGATATGCAAAAAACAAGAAAAAGGTCTTTCCCCAGAATACACAGTTAAATTAGAGGGAATAACAGTTTATTTGAATAATGAGTGGAGAGCTAATGCTTGATAAACCAGCAGTTTTTCACCTTGTGGGAAAGTTCTAGATTTGTTTCTGAGGCCCAAACCCAGCAACCCTTGATAACCTCAAAATTGAAAAGAAGTGCAATGACTTGAGTTTTGGTTTTCACTCTATTCCCACTATTATTGTTGTGGCAGTTTCAGCAACCAGACATTTGAACAACTTTTATCTACAGAGGCTGGCATTTCCTCTTCAAATACAAATACACTAACAAAAATATAATGCTATTTTCATTGTTGATTAACTGCTAAAGTAGACAGTGTGTCTCAATTCTACTGTCAGTTTCATAGTCCTTAAAAACAGTAACCTTTTTAATGTTTTTAAGTATGTATTTATTTGGTTACATTTTAATCTATCCTCAAATATATTTTCATCTGAAGCAAGGGAATGGCAATAATTTAAAAATGCACATTTTGAAAGAAGTGATGTCTGGCTAGTTAGTGGATTGAATCAACAAACTGAGTAAAACTGTTCTGAGCAGTGAACCTCTTCTCAGCTATGCATAAAGGAACTGATACAATTTCGACTGGCAATTCAACTCATACAGTGAAAATAAGATTTTCTGTTACGGAGATAATCAAATAGGATATTTTTGAGACTTGGCTGACTGAAGCAATTAAGCCAATTCCAACTTTACATTTTAAGTAGGTGATTACACAATGAACTGAGAGTTCCTGAGAGAAGTCCATGATTACCTAAGGTGGAGAGAAGTGGACAGTAAAATTGAGTCTGCAGGCAGGAATTGTTGTATGTACCAATTTTAATACCTAAAGCAAAACTTTTGCATTTATTATCTTTGCTCATTTCACAGATAGTTTAGAACAGGATGTTGTAAGGGCCTACAAAGTATTTTGTCAAGTGTCCCTTTTTTTTTTTTCTACTTAGGCTTCTATATTCTTTTGTCATTCATGAGTTTAAGAGAAGGTATCAGAATTTGCCCCCTTTTCAAAAGTTGAATCAATCTTTCCAAACTAATATTGTACGCAGTGCTCTTCTGCTACTTTAAACACTTACTAATATTTTTGTTTGTTATGGTTAGCATAAAATCCCCACCATGATGTCAAACACTTGTTTCTGTGCAGCCCAGAGACACTTGATCACTGCAAGGTATCAAGCTATGGAGCATCTCCAAATAAAGGTGCTGCAACAAATGAAAATCAATTAGGAATTCCATCCATTGGTCATTTTTATGAAATTTATTTTCTTTTTTTATTCCTCTGAAAAAAAATGTCTGAAGTAACAGCAATACTATTGATGTGTACTCAGGTTTTAATTTTCAAGCACTAAAACTCATTAATATCTAAGACCTTTACTTTTTATGAAAGGAGAGAAAGTCTCAAACCAGTGAAAACATATTTTATGAAATCTAGGGTCTGATTTTCCAGTGAGGCAAGCACCCCCCATTGCACTTCTGCAATGACCCACTGCACATCAAAACATCTATCTACCAGGCAGCGTTCAGTCCTACAGAATTCACAAATCAGTGTGCATCTCATTAATGTAAATATTATATTATTCTGAGTACTTTAATTATATTTATTGAAAAAGAGTCATCTTTTCACGTTCGAAAGTACATACACAAAGAATATGATTATATTTCTACTTAGATTGATTTCCATAATAATTTTTGATAAGTGTATGGGTACAGTTTATACTAATGCTTATAATTTTGTGGTAGTTACTACAGTAATTTTGACAGCTGCAATAAACTTTATGCATTCTTTTCAGACGGTAATGCTTCCTTGGAAACAATTCAATGAATAAAACAATTGTTTATGAAGCTAACATGGCATTATTTAACAATAGATTTCTTCAACTGAAATTTTAAAAAAATGTTACATGCAAGTCCTACTTTATCACTTTAAAATGCATAGAAGTAAACATTTGTATAAAATAGCATATTAAACATACAACTGAAAGTTAAACAATAGGAAACCTGGAAAGAATAATTTTTTAAATTGTAAAATAATTTCTTAGAATAGCTGAAAAAAGTACTTTTTAATAGACTCAACTAAAAAAAGCAACAGAGAAATATCTAGTATAGATATCTGGCATGTGCAATAGACATTTTGCAGTAACTTAAGACTCTGCTGAAAATATACCATAAGCTTTAATCAAATAGTATAGCTGAATTTGCACCAAGCAAAACCTTCAGCTAGATGTAACTCTGTCAGAGTCTGATTCACAAAAAGGTTTAATTTTGCAGTTTGCTGTATAGCACACATCCTTTCTGTTGGGTGTGAAGGAGAGTTAGCAGTTTTGCGTTGGGAACATTAATTATCACTTGCCTGAATATACCTTGGAGAAACAAAATCATCTAACAAAACAAATGGAATGCATACAAAGTAATCGATGCCCATTGTTTTAAAGAGAGAGAAAATATGTACTGTTCACTCAGGAAATACTGATAAATGGCACCTATATCTTACTAACAGTTCAAGAAGGAATGCAGCAGATCATCAGCCACTGAAACCTATGCTGCTATCCTAATTTAGAGCAGTTAAGGATTTGCTGCAGTCTCTTTTCTGCTTCTCAGTGAACATACAAGAATTTGTAAAAATATTGCATGATTTCAAATCCAGACTGTGTATTTGCACTTGATGTAATTTCCAGCAGCAAGTAGGATTGCTTATCCTAAGCAGTGAGGGTCATTCCTGCTTAATCAATGAGCAACTTCCACTGGTATTGAAAGAGGCAGAAGCACTGAATGTAGGCCAAAGTTTCTATAAAGATATATAACATTATTTTTGAAAACTATATTTCTTTGGGAAAACAGTGACAGAGAGGATGGCTACGTGGATTATGACAGGCTAGAATATAGCTTTATTATATATGTTTCAATCCAGATCCTCCAGTGTGCATCCTTTTGGTCATGGTAAATGATCAATTGATTTTCTCATCTCTTTTCAGCAGTAAATAACCTCACATACACAGCAAGGTAAGGCAGACATCCACAAAGTCATAGTTTTGTGCAGATGTTTGTGTTTACCTCATAGCAACCAGCTGTCACTCACACCATGAGCAGTTGAAAGAAATCAGGAGTGCAGGCTTCCTGTCACTACTGCAATGAGGTACAAAATGACCCTAATATGAAACAAACTTGTCTGTGAAATTATTCTTCCACAGCTTTAAAAAGGTTGTCATTTTCATGTAGATACCTTAGATTGTACTTGATGTACACACTAGCTCCACTAGCCTCTATACTGTTGTTACATCAATTGACTGCAGGTCACACCAATTCATGTCCAGAATTAGAGGTTCAGCCCCTTTTGTAAACTCCTAAGCCCACATCCTTTAGCTTCTACAAGTTAAACAACTCAAATTTGTAAAAAAAAAAAATCCCACACACTGAATTTAAGTGGAAAGTTCAAACCCACAATTTTGAAGTCCTTTCTTAAAAGCTATGATCCAGACAACAAACTATACAGCTTACTAGCTTTTTAACAACAGATCAGTTGAAAGGGAAAACTGCTCCTATACTTCTATATTGTCTCACAATATTCTGATTTTCTGAAAACATGGATTAAAGGAGCACCATTTTCCTTGAAATACCCAATATTGAAGCTCAAAATCACGAGGTAAATGTCAGAGAAGAATTTTGCCTACTGCTTTGTTAGAGTATTTAATATGTTGCATGGAGGATTATATGACAAGAGATAAAAGAGAGGGATCATCTCTATGGAAACACTGTGGTCTACTTCATCAGTATTGTATAGCTCAGAAATTGACTATCCAAATGTTTCAAGGCAGTCCAATAATACAATGATTTGAAACTAGTAACTACATAACCAAAATAGAACTATAAAGTGATTCCCACAACAGGTTGGATGGGGCTCTGAGCAACCTGGTCGAGTGGGAGATGTCCCCACCCATGCAGGGGGGTTGGAACTAGATGATGTTTAAGGTCCCTTCCAACCCAAACCACTCTATGATCCTATGATAAGACTATGATTTTACCAGCCATCACCACCACAGAGGTGAATAAACCTTTCATTGTTCTTTGGTCATATAGTGCATAAAGGCCCTCTCAATTCCTTTCACTATACTAGCTGTTTCAAGAATTAGAAGTAAATCATGTCATAGCATAATTTTTGACAGATGACTTAATTTTATGCATTTAGTACTGTCTTAGCAACGGACTGGCTAATTTCAGCTTTAAATGATGAGTATTTGAAATGAAATTCCATTCAAAAAAGGGACTATGCTAAAATGGCATTGTTTTAATCAACAACTTGACTCTTGATCATGTTTATTCAGGATGCAATTTCTTAGTTTGGTGCTAAGGCATTATTTCTGATTTTGTATTTTCATCATCCCAGATAAAACACAGCAAAAGGCAGAGCAAACTGACTTCTGCTTCTCCTTGTGCATTACCAGACTTATACAGTAGCATCCAATCAGTTGAAGCTACAACTATACCATTTAAGACAGCAGTGTCAGTAGTGGACTAATCTGTGCTGTTAAAAAAAGACCACAAAATTTTCATTTACATATACAAACTCATACTTTAAAGTATTTCACAACTCGTAATGGCTTAGTCCAAAAAAAGTTTGATCATTGGTACAGCCTCAAAGCGCTGTATAAAAACATATTAACTGGCCCTTTTTTTTATAAGGAAGCACTAACGTATCTGAAGATGGGGATGAGTTAAAATAACAGAACTGGAAAAAGGACACCCAGAAGACAGACCACGAAAAGTTCATAGAGAAAATGAGACCTAGGAATAGACAAAGTATATTAAATTAAATTATTTTACTGAATTAATTTTGGTCTCGTCCCCCATATCTCTTCCATCTGTCTGCTGCACTCAGTGATAGGTTCTGTACCTGATATACTGCATACTGTTTTCATAACTGCCAGCAAAGATGATGGTTATAGCGTGCGCAATTATCTTAAATCTCCAATCCAAGATCTAGCATGACTAAATTTTACTTTAAATGTTAACTACATTATTCTCTTTCTTTTTAACTACATGTCCTGGGTTGAGCCAGGATGAAGCTAATTTTCCTTTTACTGATTTTTTTTTTTCCTTCAGTAAGCTTTCTTTTAACTAGCAGCAAGTGTTCCAGCTAGTGGACTGATAACACTGGAATGTTTATGTTTCTGCTGAGACTCCAAGGTTGCTTCTTAGCTCTGCTGCTACAGAGGCTACTGAGGCAGGAGAATTGTATCTGTGACCCACCCACAGGGGAGCTGGACTAGACAGACAGCAGAACTGACCAAAGGTATTCCATTCCATATATCTACGTAAGCTCCGAGGAAGGTCAGAGATCACAGAAGACAACTTCCTTCCTGCTTCTTCTTCTCTTCTCTTCCGTCCATGGCCGGTGTCTGGGGAGGACTCCATCCAGCCATCACTGTCAACCCCTAGGCTCTGACCTCATAACCCAGCCCCTGTCTGCTCTGCCTTACCTCCTGCCTGTGGGCTGAGACATTTTGGGACTGCTCACAGCTCAGGAGAGTGCTGGGGGAGTTGCTGGGGGTGGGGGGAGGCAAGAGGCTTTTGCACATGCCTGAACGTACCTGTATATAATTGTACATATAATTAAAGCTGTCTAATTTAGTTTTCAATCCAGCAAATTCTCTCTCCTTAATTCTCTCTCCACCCCTCCTCCTGGGTGGGAGGGGATCGAGAGCATTGTTGTCTCTGGTTTAATTGCTGATCCTGAGTCAAACCGTGACACTACAACAAACATTTTTACAGGTCTGCAGCTTCGGAATAGTCCTACTGTGTCATAAAGAACATTACAAATATTTGTCTTTCTTGTTTTGTATCTATGTGGTGCATTTAAGGTCTATCAAATTTATATATTGATAGTTTTAACTAAAAGATGTATAGAATAAAAAATCCTGGCTACACTGAAGTATATATGAATTTTACTTTGACATCAGTGACACTAGCGTTTAATCCATTCTTTTTCTGTTTCTCAAACTTTAATAATACTGTTGCATAGTTAGCTTTCTTCTAATTTGGGTTTAAAACCAAATACTTCATGTTTCACATTTTTGTTATCAGTAAGAAACATGCCTTTGTTGTGTTCAGTGATACTATGGTATGAAGGTATTGGGAAATCATTAATTTGTATGTAAAATAAACATTTTTTCTGAAGATGTCTGAATGTCTCTGTCTTTATTGGGGGTCTGATGAAAGGTAACCTTGAGCTATCTCCACCTCAACACTGTTTCAATTTCTTGCACTATATATCACAGATTACATATCAGTTTTAGGTCTGATATGCACATGAAAAAACAGAACTTTTTGTAGCAGTGGCAAAGAAGTAGACCATGTCACAGGGAAAATTATCCTAGTTTTTCTAATTTTCTTTTCATATTAAACAATTTAGTGTTCTTTTTCTAGGAATTTCTAAGGAATTAAAAATAAAAGTTATGAAACACAAAATTTAATATCAAAAAATCAATGGCAGGGTGAAAAATAATGTTCAAATCTTCCATCAAACCTAGCAACTAGCCCATGAAATAAATAAGGCATTTCTTAAGAAAAATCAGAATGCTGACAAAAAGTTCACAGTAGAAACCTTCACAAAGAAGTATTTTCTATTACACATCTGATCAGTACTTGGTATCCAAGGACCAGTTATACTGAAGCATAGTTAGAATATTTTAACTGGAAATTTTTTGACAAAAATTAAATTCTAACCTGCAGTTGTATACCTTGTTTATGAGAAAATCTAAGCTGATGGGCAATCCACATGGTTTTCTGGTACTTAAAAATTCAAAACTCTATTAAAATAAATTCTATTTAAGGCCCACAAAAATTCTTTATAAGCTGCAGTCTGACTTTGCATCAGTTTGCCCATCACATTTACAACGTACCAAGTTAGTGGGCATACACTGGATTCAAAGCTTTGCAGATACAGATTTAGACATATATTTAGACTGGGATTTTGAATGTATCCCATAGTATGGATTAAATAATCAGTAAGTTGTGTTGATAACTCACACTTTCTAGGGTACTAAATTGACTACATCTGGGTCAAAAAAACCCATCTATGTGACTTAATTAGGTCTTTCTGTAGTTGATACCCTTTTCACATTTGTTTCTTCTTGGGAAATATAAAATAAAAGCTGGATGCCATCAAACATTTTTGTTTCTACTACTTTTGCTGTTATTTACATGGGTTTTTAAAATTTTTTGTATAGTTTCTATGTATGTTATCTATTTGGATCTGGTACATCTACAATCAGTCAATGCATGCTTTGTCCTTTTCATGAAGCATTCATAATTAAAGTATTCAATTGTCTAAGAGATAATGGTTGTAGTACCTACATGTACATTTAATTAGTCAGGGTACTAAATAATCTGCTATGTGCTTGACCCGTTACCCTCTGCCTATGCCCATCTTAAGATGGAGGATCTGATTTCTGATTTAATATCCATACCATACTGTGAAAATCAGAGAAAACTGAGACCATGACTGAAGAAAAGAAACATGTACCAAGAATAAAATACAAATCAACCATATAACAAGTTTGAACCACCACACAAAGCCAATGTAGAGAATAAAGGAAAGACACAGAGGGAGCATGGTAGATACATGTTTTTCTTTGGATATATTCCAGACTTGAACATTGCTTTGAACTGATTAAAAGGGTTTTAACTCAGAACTGCAAACTAGCTTAGATTTATATATGATACAGTTTTGAATAATACATAATCTGTGTGGAATAAAATTACCTCAGTTTAATGTTGATTGTAACACACCTTTCTCAGCAATGCAGTGAAACCCAATAACCCACTGAAACTCAGTAAAAGGTGAGAAGACATACTTACAAGTTGAGAGATATAGCTAGAGGAATTCCTTCCTGACTATTCCATGAAATCACAAACTAGATTTTGCGAATGAGTCCTCAAGATGGGAGAACCACACTCTCTGGGAATATGCCCAGTTATTGAGTCAGTTTTTCTGGAAGCTCATGTGCTCCATAGCAAAGAATATGGTTTTGCCAATTTGTTTGCTTATTCTGCTGCATTTTTGCATGGTTAGGTTGGTGCACCCAATTACTCCCACAGAAGCAATAAAAACATGTGCAGCAATTAATGTTATTACAAGAAGCTGTATTAGTATACTACAGGATAATGTCAGAATTGTAGAATTATGCTCTTTAAGAATGTTAATAGAGAATAGAAATGGCAGGTGAAACTAAATGATTTGCTTAGCCAGCAATGCTGAACTTTGTCTTTTAACAAAGGGAAAGTCACAGAACAAAATATCAATTTCAAGTTGCAATTTTTGCTATGCTCTCTTCACTGGTGGGAAATAAAGCCAGTTAAATTTTGGAAGTTTTACATGCTGGCTACGTTGGCATTTTAAAAATTCTTTTGAATCTCCATCATGGGAGTCATAATTAATTCCTTTTTTTAAAGATCACCAAACTAAACAGTGGCCTAAGCAGCTACAAATGGTATGAAGATGATAGATCTGGGAGAAGATAAAGAAAAAGCCCTGATTAAATAAATGGTCACTCCCATGATGATAAATATACAGCTCAAATGTGGAGCCAAAGATTATATATTTGTGAAGAGCCAGAAAACCAATCTACATTTAGATGTTCATAATAGTGGGTTTGGTCCTACTCCAAATCTGTAGTGCTCTCACTGAGTAGCAGTTAAAGAAATACATGAAGCACTTAATGATAGAATCTCCCAAACAATTCTGAAAGCCCAGAGGGAGAAGACAGAAGTCAGACTGCAGAATTTACATCACGATGTCACGGTGTTCGACATTCTCATGGCTACAAGGGATCAAACTGTCCAACCTTTTGTGGGGGCAGGAAATTGGAGAAAAAGGAATAATCTCTTAGCAACACTTAAAAAAACCCACTTTTATCACTCCAGGGTAGAACTTGCTAGAACGAAATTAGAATGTTGACAAAAGACATTGAGTTAATGTAGAAGACTTAGCATAACTGTGGTTAATAAGAAAAACACACACACACACACCACTTTTACACATAAACAATGATAAATAATGACAATTAAAAACACATTTGGTTCCAAAGACACGACATGAGCTTTTCTGGGAACTATCAGAGATGTATATTTTAATACAACAAAGGGAGTTTACGCATTTGATTTGTAGGAGAACTTCATGCAATTTAGTACCCATTTATAAGATATCTGGATAAGTGTACCTTAAATCTGACTTCAAGATGCCAGATCTACAGTGCTGTGCAAAAGTAGTCATGAAGCTAGATTTGAGAGTAGATTTAGTTTGCCGACTCCATTTAACTAATTCGAGCATTCTTGGGTAGTACCAAGGAAATTTAAACCCAGTCAAGCTCCTGGGCACTTTGCTAGGCAATATGTTTTAGAAGTCACTCGTGGCAGTGTTTCCTAGCCACTAGGAACAGCCCACAGATCTGGACTACCAGCCTCACCATATTCTGTCTTTTTCTTTGCTGACATTATGAAACTGATGTCAAAGACAGTGATTCCAGCATTGACAGTCAGAGTAGACTGCTAGAATAACATTGTTTTTACAAGTTTATGTCATTATTTGAATTACTGTAGCTGTTGTTACACTAAAGATAAGGAAGCTCATATTATATATTCTGAAGTTCAATTATTTACATAGTTTTACAAGGTTTTGCAAGTTTGGCAAGTATGACCTGGTAAATTGCTTTTTAAAAATATTGAACTGTCATGAACTCATGGATTTGTCCAGCTTAACAATTAATTAATTTGCAATCAAATGCAACAACAACTAAACATCATAGTAAACTTCAGTGAAACAAAAATGCATTCTTAAAAAAAGAACACTTTCCATCCCTATAGCGTATTCTATTCAAACATTTAAAAGTGCTTCATTAACATTTTACCTAATCATACAAGGTAGTAATTATTCCTTAATTGCTCAGGTTACAGAACTAAGTCCCAAAGAATTCAGGTGATTTAATCATCACCATGCAGAAAATGGCATGAAGGCAAAAATACAACCCAGCCTGCCTGTGTGCTAGTCTGAAGCCTTAACCGAAAGACCACATTTGTATTTATCATGTGCTAAACTGCAAGTTGAGGTACTAAAAACTATCTAGCCATAAAGCTCTCTATAGGTACCACTAGTACTGCTTTACTATTGTGCCATATCTTTTCCTTGCCCAGTCCCTTATGCACCTTTGTGGCCCATTGCTGAACCAGTATGCCCATGTTGTTCTTGTACTGGAGAGCCAAGACCTGGACAGCACACTCCAGCTGTGGTCTTACTAGTGCTAGTAGATCGTGTGATGCAGACAGACTGTAGTACTTAGCTGGGGCATTCCTGATTTCTCAATACAGTCGTGCTACCATGTTGAGTACACTAACAATACTTCTATAAGCCTCTTTAGGGAGATGGCCAACTAGAGAATGGCAAATACAAAAAATGCTACAAAAAAGCACTACTATTCAAGCACCGAACTTCATACCATTTCCACAAAAAAAGCACTGGAATGGGCTGGAATGCTGCTTCTGCCTGAAAGACTGTAGACAAAACAGTAAACTTCTACTCTTTTGGTTAAGTTTTCATAGTAGCGTACCAGGATCTGATTATATTGCTATCATTAAGGTTTTTAATGATGCATGTAGATCAAAGACCACCTTCACTCCCTGTACTCTAGAAGCTTGGAATGAATTTGCGATAACTGTCAAATGTGCATTCAAATCTGGAGGGAATTGGATGATTATGAATATACTGTATCTAAGTTTTTGCTCAGTTGCAGAAGCTTTAGAATATATCCCCTCATATCTCTTTGCTGTTCATCGATGTCTTCCCACTGTACTGCTTGAAGAAAAATGTTGAAATATTATGAGATGACAGTTTTACAATTAAGAAAATGCATAATAAATGGAGTGGAAAAAATATTGGAGTTTTTTAATAAGTATTTTGAATATATGGATATTTGGTGAATGCTGACATACTTTTTCATAATTATCTATATCAGATGGTTTTCCCAAATACATTTAAAAAAAAAAAAGTACCTCTTTGAATACAGAAATAACTATGAACAGTCCTCCTGAAGTCACTAGGTGGTATTGATTTGTAATGAAAATGCAGGATAGCCTCTAATGCAAAAGAAACAACATAAAATTCCCCAGGATTGAAAAATATTATTAATAAACTCCTGAAAATAAAAAAAAACAGGGAAGTGTAGACTAGTAGCAATAGGGATTCTCAAGTCTCTCATAAAAATCAGAGTGCATGCTTTATATTTACTATACTAAAAAAAGACAGTAACCCAAAAAACTATATGGTTTCTCATCTGACAAGCTGTATTACATATTGATTATGTGATGCAGCACGTATATTGTTATTTTCAATAAAACATTTTGTGCAGTGAGATTTTCACAGACTGAGTAACAAGCACTATGTAACAAGCCCCTAAACTCTTATTGCTAAGTAGACCTGTAATTCTTAGGAAGCACTTCAGAAAAAGGTAATGAAGGCAATAAAAAGTCAGTCTCTTTACCACAGTAAAAACACACATATCTGTTTCAGAGAGATTAAATAAAACCACATATAAACTATAAGAGTCCCTTTATGACCTTATAAAACAGATGTTTACACTTCAAAGAATGTTTGTGGAAAGAAAAAAACATTGATATAACTAACTAAATAATTCTGAATGGTTACAACAGATGTATTGATAGGTACATGGTCAAGTACAAATTTTGAGTTAATTTTCTGTTCATAAGAGAAATTTAATTTTCAAGGATTACGAAGTCAACTCCATATAGATAGCCTTGCAATCCAAGTAAATTAGCTCTACATACTGCAGATAAAAGGAGAGAGCAAATTCCCCCCCTAGGGTTCCTAGCACTAGAGCAGCTGTTCTGCAGTCATTACTGCAGTCCATAGGCAACAGCAGCCACAGCTGTTATACATTACCCTAAACAGGCATCTTGGGCAGTAGATTCATGTAATCACCGACATAATGGTCATCTTCCCTCCCCTCGAACCCATTAACTCCTCCTCACTGTTACAGGGAGGGGAAAAACCGGAGATTTGCCCAATGTGAACAAGGAATGCAGAATTCCTGATATGCTTTTGATGGCTTTCTCTTTAGCAATATATTCCATATGTACTGCCATGTGCATTGCACAGAACAATGGGAATTTCTCTTCAAAGCAATATCTTTAGTATACAATTTTCCCTTCATTTTTCTCTTTTTTTTCAAAGTGTACATACATTTTTTTATTATATTCTGGATATGTATTTGAAATGTGCCCTCCGTTCAATAAATGGAATAATTAGCCAATACTTACTGCTAATCTGCACATGCATTTCATACCCAATCTGATTTAAAATTTCCGTCAACAAAGCAACTGCCTTTCAGATTTCAATTATATTTTTAAATTATTTATTATAATAGTCTCCAATAATTTCATGCTCCAGACTTGTTAGAATCTTTCTGGTTTATCTTACAATTTCTAAGCAGTATCTTAGTACATTTCCAGTCTCCATCCTTTTCTCAGAATTGGACATGCCTTTACAAGACTAATGATGTTCTCATTTTCTCATTCAGACTTTTCTCTTTTCTTCCTCCTGTCACAAATACTCAATACATAGATCATTACATACTTCCCAGTCATTCAGCACAGTTCACTAAAGTCACCAGATCTCGGTTTATGAGCTCAGACTTTTTCTTTTAAAGGGTAACAGTATTCTATCAGTATGTTACTGTGATACGGTGTCTCCTCAAGCTATTAATAAAACACTCCTTAAAAAAGGACATACAAGTAAAACCTGGAGGCAGAGAAACACCATATAGTTATAATGAATATACATTCTCTGCTGTTTAAGAACAGGTGAGCGTAAGACCTAATAGAGACTTTTTCATATGGATAAAAGGGAAGGAACATGGGATCACTCTCACAACAGGGATCAGATACATCAACTCCAGTCAGAGGGTGAACTACTCTTTTCCACAGCAATTAACAGAAGCAATCAAAGTGGTGATAGGAAGTGGTGATGATGGCAAATCAGACTACCCTAACTCTGCTAGATAAGTAAGGCTAGAGGATACTGTCTAACAAGTTCCTGGTACTTGCTGGAAATAGTCTCAGAGAGAAGAACAAGTAAGTAGGTACTGGTAAGGACTGCTGTTACAATGCCTATTTATAGAGAGAAGTTGGTCAAGAGTATGAGACCAGGTAGTTTGAGTGAAAGTTACCTTAAACAGTCAGAGTTATTACATAATAGGAAAGGAAGGAATTGCCACAGCAGATTAAGAACAATGACATTCCAAAACTAAATTTTAACAAACTGAGGGAAAAAAGATAGGAAAGGGCAAACATTCAAAGCTTTGTTTTCATCTGTTTTTTTAAACATAGGTTCAGGAGAATGGGAAGTTTTAAACAGAACCAGTTCCGGAGGCAGAAAAACAACTTAAACACTAAGATAAAAAGGAAGCACATGAAGAGACTAAAGGGTCTAAATCAGTGATTAACATTTAAAAAAAGAATAGTACCAAGAGTTTAAACACTTTTAAAGGAATAACATCGGTTTCTTAGGGAGGGTGGTGAATTAAGATGCGAAGTAAGTAACAATAGGTAAGGTGCATTAAATCAAACAAGAATACATTATTACAAAATGCAAGTAGAGGAAGCACAAAAGATAAGCACAGAAACGGTCAAATCACTGATCACAAAGAAAGCAAAAAAAGTTTGGGCATTTTTGGGGGTCTGCAGAAAGCAGCTAAATGAGATCAAGCACTTGGCATAATTTTAATACAAGAGACAGCACAGCAGAGAAGAAAAAGGGAAAAGAGTAAAACAATATTTAGATTTCCAATTCAGCAGGGCTTAGCAATTTAAAGAGAGGTGTCATCGACTGAAACAAAACTTGAGCTGTCAGGCCTGAAAACACATGGAAGAGAGGAAGGTCTCAGAATTAAGGCAGCAAGACCAGTACTTACAGTTTCCCCTCCCTTTTATATGTATCTTGGGATTCACAGACTAGTTGATTAAATTGGGATATGTGAAATTTTACTCAAAACAAATTATTAAAAAATCAATTTCCAAGCACCTGTGGATAATAAGATGATAAACAGACAACACAGATCTGTCAGGAACAAATAATATTAAACCGACTTAATTTAATTTTATTTTTTTTAGTCATAGTAATTATTTGAGTGGTTAAGAAGGAAGAAATATTTGCAATGTGTCTTAACCTAAGCAAGTAAGGGAAACAGTTTAGCTGAATATGGTAAAAGATGAGCACACTTGGGCTGGAAAAAAGGAATGCCAAAAACAGGTCTTGAGACAAGATTACAGCAGAGAATATTTCTGCTTGGATTTCAAAAGGCCTGTTTGGGTCAGTCACCATTATACATTGCCATGAATTATTTAGATGTTGCATACAAGATACAAGCATTCTAAATAATTTGAGAACAGATTATGCTAAGAATATACAAAATTGTCTTGATAAATTCTGGAACAACAAGTTAGAAATTTCATGAAAGCAAATGCAAACTATTGCATTTTAAAAGAAAACATTCATAAACATGAAGGTGATATAACTGGTTAATCCAACAGAAATAGAAAATTGTAAGCCATCTAACATTGATGCTTAAAAAACAGATATACCGCTCTGAAATAGTTGATAGCAGGTCATATGAAAGATGCAAAATGTTGTTTCATTTGATTTGAAGTTTTAGAGGCCTCAGCTAGAGTCCATTGCGAGGCACCACATTTGCAGAAGACAAATGATCAGGTAAAATTACTCTTGATGTGATTTAGTTTGTTAAATCTAAAAAAGGAGAAGGATCAAAACCAACACAATAAAGTGTCTTTCATGTTGCATGTGATCAACCATTTTCATGATATGAAGAAAAAGCTGGAGTATTTGCAAAGAAGGGATAGTTCTGATATCAGGTAAACCGTTTCAACTGTTAGAAGAAGTAAGTTCATTACTAGTTGTGAGAGATTGTGATCACAATAGCTCTTAAGAAAACAAAAAAAAAAATCATCAGGATAGTCTACTTGAAGTCATCAAAAAGAAAGAGTTATGTAGAGGTGATAGCTCTGAGGTCACTTGCCACTTTCTTTTTCTTTCTCTGTAGTTAAGCAGTTTGTTCTTAGCCAATTTTGTCTGGTTTTAAGATTCTGCTTCAGCAAAAAATGAAATAACTTCTCTAGAAGAACTTTGTACTTTCTAAGCCAACAAATGCTATGGTCAACGGACAGGTCAACAGGAAGAAGGAACTAATTAGCTAACTTTTGGTTAGAGAGGCCTTCTTAAAAGAAGAAGGATGAAGTACTGCTGATGTGAGAAAGACTTCCAGCTAGGAGTCCCATGCTCTCTTCTCATTGTTTCCTCCTGCTACAGCATCTAAAAACCAACATCCAGAGTCACTTAAGCTGAAACAAAGCCAAACTGCATAAGAAATCTGGTTATTCAGTCTGTGGAATGAAATTTATAGTTTAACTCTAAATTTTTAAGGCTGACACTTGGAATCTTAAAAGACTACTACAGCAGAGTACTTTGATCATATCAAGCGCCTTTTTAGTTACAAGTAGATGATGTGCTGCAAAGTCATTAACAAAAGTTCCAAATGCTCCAACTTCCAACACAATGTCTGGAATTTTGCTGCAAATTGAAAGTTTACAAAGGTAAAATCCAATTTAGAGAGATACCACCTACCTATCGGTCAGCTCAGGCTATTTCTTGTGCAGCCAAAGTATGCTCAGATGATAGAACTAAAAAGACTATTTTAAAGAGCCCACATTGTAGCTGAGTATGTATTCAAAGTACACGTATTTGTTAAAAAGAAACAAATTAAAAACAACCAGTGCTTTGTTGATTCTGGCAAAATTTATACTGACAACGGTATGTATATTAACAAATATATGTATATTTATGCTGACAAAATGTAGTGCATGACAAAAGAATTCATGAAAGAAAAAAAAACTTTTAACTTTAAAGTTTAAAATTTTGAATAAAGCCCTTGTCTGCAATTTAAACAAACGCAACTCCTTTGTCAGCTTTTGTTAAAATATTTGAAGGTCATCGAAACGTGTTGGATTGAAACATTAAAAAGCCTTTGATTGTATTTAGATTTACTAGTTATTTTAATGACTTCAAGAGATCTCAGCATCTTCACTCAAGCACTCAGATCTTAAAGTGTTTAACTTAATTTTCAAAAGATAACCAAACAATACAATGCAAAATAAACTCCAATTTTCAACACAATCTTACTGTCCCATAGCTATCCCACTACTGCATGAATAAGTGCTGTGCTAACTTCCATTACAAGCTCTTTGCTTTACAGTTCTTACCAGTGAAACTATCTGTATTCTGACCATAAAGACTCCATCCTGTCCAAAGTAAATTCAATTTATCCCAGCTGCAGTGTGGGCGATAATGAATATGTGCCAGCTTGTGCTTAGGCCTGCACTGGAATAGAAAAGCTAACATGATCAGAAGATTATAGATATTACAGATTTTGTTTCAATATTTTAATACATCAGTTACAGCTCTTAAGAACCTTTTAATGTTTTAAGAGGCATGTTCCAGATCATGGTTGTATTGCCTGCACATGGGAAAATGGTTTATACTGCTTAGTTATTTCTTCGCAAAAATTGGAGTGCTTTCAACACAGACAATTCTAACAAAGACCTTTTATTCAGATCAACTTTATGTATTTCCTCGTTACATTTTATAATCTTGCCTGTCCATCTTCAAAATGTTTACTTAACACAGATTAGTCTAGGCCTCTCTTTCTGAGTACACATTATTCAAGGAAGAGGTAACAGGGAGAGAAACATTATTTATTGGTAATAACACCCCAATCAACCATTTCTGCATAGCCGGTAAATATATTTTATATTAGAAGCTTTGCAATTCCTTTATTGCAAACCATATATTTATCAAAAGTTAAACCACCAGCTTTTAGCTTTTTAGAACATAGTTTTTTTATTCTATTACATTATTTCATTTTTAACTCAAGGAAGCAGCAATTTTTAACATGCTATACTTTAAGAAAGAACCTTTGTTCTTGGAAATATTTTAATAGGATTAGCTGCGTGCTATCTACATTTTGAGTTCTTGCACAAATTGTTGCTTGGTGTTTGATTAAAAAGGTGGGTTGGATTGCATTTCATATACCAGTAATCTTCTAAGCATTTTGAGCTGTCCCAAGGCATATCCATGCCTTACTGGTTTGGGATTATATAGCAAAATTATTATTTTTAAAATTGTGTAATCCAGCTGGAAAAAACCCGTATCTCTCCTCTGAGTCCGTTCGTGCTAATTTTATTTAATGTTTATTTGTTAAAATGCAAACTCTGTTTCTATGTAAGTATTTACTTTTAATAATTTGTACGGAGAAGCAGCACAAAATCCTTCTGAATGTACCTGTGAACAATGCAGAAGACCCAGATACTGCCAAAACAGTCCCTCTATATCACTTAAACAAGCAAGTCTGTGTGATTAACGAGAGCTCCACTGGAGAGACTGCAATTCACAGATTCCCAAAGAAGGCAACGGAATACAGAAATTAGTTACTTAACTTGAGATAACATGCATCAAATTATAATTGAGAAGACACTTTGCAACATCAACAGGATTTGGCAGTTTGGGTACATTTTAACAAATCTTCAACTCAAATGATATTCCCATCATACCATATGGATCTCATAGCTGGAAATTCATCAGCAGTGCCAAGAGATGTCAAAAAGCTTTCAAAGCAACTGCCTCAGAAAAGATTATATGTATTAACTTAAAACAATTTATAAACGTGCCAACATTTCTCAGAGGTCATCAAACTTTTCTTCTCTCTGTGCTTGCTATGGAAATATTCTGAGGCTCACAAAGAATGAAGCCTGGGTGTTTTCTATTGCAGGGCAGCAAAATAAAGATGCAATGGGCCAAATGAAATTCTCTCCAAATTAGAGCTCTTAGAATAGGAAAAAAAAAAAACCAAACAAAAAAGAAGTGGATTTAGCAACACAAATAAAAGAATCTCAACAGGACAGTGGTAGCATGACCTTACTAGTGCCATAAGTAACATTTGATTCTGTGGGAAAGACTGAATGGAAAAAAATGTTGCATAAACACGAACGTCATGCCGGGGGAATCTACAGTTTTCAACCTTCCCAAAAAAAATTTCTGAAGAAGGGTGTTTTCAGGCAGAGAAAAAAGCCAATTTCCGTTTGTTTTTTCTTTAAGCTAACACCCAAAAATGTTTTTCTTTGTTGTGTATAAATGTTCCCTCTCTACTGTGCCATGCAGACAAAAAACTTTCTGAGCAATTTAATGGCATCAGATAGGAGGGGACAATCTGACACCAAGTGAGATAAGATAGACAGCCTCCCTCACCCAGTCTGTTTATGAAAATGTGACTTGTTGGCTCATGCTACAAGAAAACATTGCAAGTTCTTCTGAAATATTGTTAAGTATTTCTAAATACAGTATTTCTCTTTGCTGCATAAAACTTTGAGGTAATTTCTATATTTATTCTATGGCAATATTGAAGCCTGTTTTGAATCTTTTCTTAAAAGAACAAATTATTATTAAATTCTATGGAAGTAAAACATAACATTAAGAGACAGTGGTGTGATCATGTGGAACATAAGTGAATAAAAATTCTTTGGCATTTCTCTTTAGAATCAGACAGGATGAAAATTTATCTGTCATAATATAATACAATCAAGAAAACCTCTGCCTGCACAGAAAATCAACACAGAGGTCATTGCAATGTTTTTATCTTTCCCTTTTTCTGAGAAATGATCATGTTACCTTCTCAAGCAAATGAGATAAACACTAATATTATTAGGGGACTATTTTTACAACTAATGGATGTCTTTTATTATCAGTCTTCTCTATATGGGACATTTGATGTTTAGGATATGTCATTACTACTCAGTGGAAGACAACATTATGAATAACTACAGGCTTCCAATATTAAAATCCACATTTCAATCAAATAGCTGAAGTACTTATTCATTAAATCATTAATTATATAGAAATAAGCAGTTGTGGATTTGGGGGTGGGGGGTGTTGCCTTTTAAATATAATCAAGAAGATTCAGAAGATGTCAATCAGAGAAGACTAAGGATCTACTGCTACACAAAGCACAATTTCTAGTAACAACCTCTGGGTAAGAATTTGATATATTGTTTACTGGAATAGTTACTCTTCCTGGATACTGGGCCACTGTCACGTTATGGTAACTCAATAAATACAACTTACAGCCTAGCATAATGAAATGCAGTATTTTGTAGTTGCTTGTAAAAGGAATTTGTCAAAGGGTATAAAAAGAGTTTTCTCCATTTTTATAGAAAAGCAATTGTGGTTTTAGATATGTTGAAGCAACCACGTATTTGATACAAAACATGTCAGTTTTATAAAAGGCAAGCTAGAGAACTTGAAGCATTCCACCTAAAAGTATTGAAAGCTTATAAAAGATGATATGTTAAAAAAAAAGATATTGGAGCTGCTAGTCCAAGAGTAGTAAAAGATGAAGAGAGCTAATTTTGCCTCTTCCCTACCTAAGCCTTCTTCACAGGCAAAATGATGACATCCAAAGTTTCCTTGCCTGGCTGGCTGATGAATTATGTCAGCTTTATTTAGTCAACAGATTTCAATACATGGACCATGGAGCCCTGAGAATCTGTGGACTAATTTTAAGAGGTCCATAAAAGAAATAAATTCATAGATACACTACACCAATCAATGGAAGAAAAGTTTCTAAGTTGCTCTCCACCATCAGTGAAACTATACTAATGTCCCAGGAACCAGAACAGCTGAAAATCAATGGTACTTGAACCTGAAGGATCACATAGGATTGTATACAGGTATACATGCTTCCACATAGCATTAAAATTAATTTTTGGACATAACAAATAGTACTGTAAATACATTAGTCTATGTTTTCCATTTTCTGACCCACTGAAAGAAAGCTCTAGCACAATCCTGAAAAATCTCTAAAATGCTACCCAAATAAAATCAAATAATCAGATTAACCAAATTAGTAAGACCTCATCTCAGCTGTCATAATGAAATATCAATGGAGTAAGTGACACCTTTCACTTACCACAGACCACAACAGCAATATTTCTTAAACCACGAAACTATTCAAGGACATACTTACGAATGTTCAATATTAAGCATAAATTTTTATACTGTTGCTATTATCATTCTTACTTATGCAGATTTTTAAGAGAGAGAGAGTGTGTGTGTGTGTGTATTTTGATGCCCCCTAAGTTAAAATTCTCAGGGAGAGTTATACAAAAGCGAGATAACTTCTAAAGAACTCAGGAAACTGTATTACCGAAACTTTACCATATATTGTATTTAGAGAGTAAGCTTAGTAACCTCAAAGTCAGTGCAGCTACCTGCAGTATTTAAAAGATTATTTTCAGCTACTCATGTTAAGTAGTAATTTCTGGAAGCTTACAAGAATTGCACAATTAATTCTAATTTAATAATTAATTTAGTGATATCAATTATTAAATTAATTTATCAACACAGGAACACTACAAGCTTTCTTTAGGTCTTGAAATATAAAAAAGCAAGTATGAGAGGCAGCTCCTTTGACATACTTCTGTCATGATAATTTGCAGGCAGGGCAGTGTATATCAGTGTGCATCAGATCACACAAGATACTGAATATCAGATTGTAGGTATACTATTTTGGTAGAATATGCACTATGCAATACTCAAAGTGCTGTAATTTTCATTAGTTATCATAAGACCTTGAGAAATCCCCTAATTTTCTATTCAGAGAAAGTTTTTTCGCTGTCATTTCCTGAAACACAAATGTTATTATAGATTCAGCATATGACTTTCCCTGAAGTCCAGTGCTCTGCTGTCTTTCCTAGCAGACTTGTTACTAGTACAAAAAGGTACAACAGTATGCCTGATAGTCACAGGTCAAATCCATGCTTCACCTGAGGTTTAAGACATAGTTTATCCTAAGTCACAATTCTGCCTTTTTCTCTAAGAAAACCTCTAATCATAACAACTCAACCAGTCAAGACTGTGCAAGCAAACCCAGACCTGCAAACCTGTGGAGGGTAGTATTAGAGTCCAGAATGACCCTCCATGTCTACCTTCAACATCTAGAGAAATGTTCTAGGATGCTCTCACTTCAGGCTAGCCCTGTTCTGACACCCTTCCCTAAGCACTTGCATTTAGCCACTGTCAGAGACTGCGTAACAAATCGATTAATCTTTAGTCTGGGCCATTTTTATATTCTTAGTTATTTACTGATGTATTCTAGTTTCACCAGGTATTAGTTAAGAATGATATTTACACAGTTGAAACACCGTATCTTTATGGAGACTTGATTTTCATGGGCTGTATCCTATATGAAAAAATGAATATAGGACACTTAAAAGGCCTTCCTCCTCCCATAGTATGTGCATAGTTGTGACGTCTCAAGATCTTCAGGGGAACAAGAGGAGGCTATTCTCTTGTGAAAAAACTGAGGCTATTTTCATTTCAGGCTGTTTTCACTGTCTGCACTGCCCAGTGCAGAAAAACATGCCCAGACCATGCTGTGACACTCAAGCCTGTTTGTAGTTGACAGGCATCATTACAGTTCATGAATTCAGGGAAGGATGCAGATGTAAATACTATCAGTTAAGTAATTTCTGGGGGAAACGTGGACATGAAAACCACACGCAAAAACTGTCATGGAACTAGTAGGTAGATTTAATTTTGTGAAGATAATTAATGTCGGTATATTGAGACTATGATATTAGACACAAAACTGTGTTTTATGTTTCTGCTTTTGTTTTTACTGACAACCTGTTACTGCTTTGATTAGTTTTTACTTCCTAGATATAGGGACACATGTTCCATTCAGTAGTATTTTTACATAGGTATTTAAAGTCCAGAGAAAAGTTCAAATTCTAGCTACTTTTCAAGTATGTGTATGCCTGCACTTGACTTCCTCAGCATTGACTTATGCAGCTCTTTCTTTGGAGACTACATCAGTCTGAACCTTCATGAAGACGGTAAATATAGTACGCATATAAGTTCTTAACCATTCACATAACTGACTGAAGGTCAAGCCTATTAGACTCGCTTCAGCTCACATCAATTATCCCCACCACTGAAGGTGATGTAACTGCAATTCCAGCTAATTAAGTCTGTAATATTGAGATAGAGTGCTTAATAAGGCACAACATGGGAGAATCAAGTTAACTCTGTCAATCTTTGTAATAATGCATTTTGTCATCTAAACAGTCCAACAGCCTAAGATTTGTACATATGCATTTGGATGCCCTTTTCTGACAGGCATAGGCAAAGGTGTTCCTCTTGTGGTAAAATAGCCTTCAATGGCATTGAACACCTTTTCCCTAATTATATCCTAATACTGAAAAAGGTAAAGCTTATTTTACATTCTAGAAAATGTAAATGAGAAAACCAGAGAAATACACTCCAAGCAGCATCTAGTTAGTAACTGTGAACAGAGAAGTACCTATCCAGTCATTCCTAGCAATCAGTGTTAATTTTCTGTCTTTGCATAGCTGTAGATAATCACATTCCTGTTAATTTACAGTTACACTCTAATCCTTAATTTAAAACTCTACTGAGATTTTGATTTTAGCACCTGAACAATCATTTGAAAATGTGTGAAGTGGCAGAAGAATACTAGTAAACCTGAGACCTAGGTTTTGTTCAAGGTTAAGTATTCACAATAGAAAGGCAAGGAAAATTCCTAACTAAAAGAACTATGATAAACACAGCTCAAATACTAGACTCATGTTTAAAGCATTTCATGTTGTCTATTGTACAGACAGTACAACAGCCATTCTGTTGTAAAACCAGAAGGCAACTGGTGATGCCAAGTCACAAAACCAATCCATATGACAGTATTTAGCAGTGGAGCATGATTCTGAACAAACAACTACACCTTTGTAATAAAAGCTGAGTTGTACTTGGAATAGCCAAGATGACGTGGTTTGTGTCTGTTTTATTAGTCCTCTCAATTTCTTAGCAAGATGAAAAAAGGAGAAGATAATAGGCCAAGACTTTTATTTCCTCTGGTTACTCCCACAAAATACTACCCCTGTCACCTTCACCTTTGACGTCATGGGGGAAAGCACATTTCTACCCTGTGAACAAGCACACCAACTTTATCTTAACTAAAGAATGAGAGTGCCTTCTTGATTTCCTAAGCAGTGAGACTGGCTATTATCATAACACCAACTGGTACAAGGTATGGGCTGCTAAAATCCTAACACTACCTCCACTTCTGATAAAATAAAAAAGAGATTGTCTCAAAAACAAGTGTTAAACATTCCTTAAAACTGTCCTCTCTTACATACAGATTAACAGTTTTAGAATTGAGTCCACTGCCCTCGTCCAGGCAAACAACTTCTAAAATAATTTCATATTAAAGTGTGAAATACAGTTCAGACAGTTGAGTTCATATTACAGTAGATAACTTTTTAAAATGAAATATATTTGTTCAGGTTTAATAAGCTTCTAAGTTAAAAAAAACAAAACCACACTAAACCATTCTTCAAGGTTCCTGGGTCACCTGAGATGGCAAAGCCATCACAAAGAACTGCAAGTCGATCATGTGAAAAAATGCAACGATCCTTACAAAGGATCCCTTGCTAAGGTCTGGTAGACCCTTGTTCACTTGGAACCTTGTTTGTTCTGAGAATAAACATGTGATACAGGCCACAACAATGGAAATCAAAGGAGATGTGATGGTAGTAATTGGAAAATACAGACCTGAGGAATAGATGATGTGACCCAAGGTTCACATTATGTTGTACACTTTAACATATGGTACAATCCCACTTTCTAAAAGGATAATATTTAAGGTTCCTGTATCTTAGAACAAGCATGCAAGCAAACCACCACAGATCCCTACACATTTCTGTGATTTATACACTACTTACATAAGTTCTTGCTTTGAGCATTTAAAATAACCACAATGAAGTCATGATCAATATATGTATTTTCATCTTTCATGTCTATATCAATATTAAACTTATGGGTTTATGCAGTGATAATGATTCCCAAAGTATTATTTTTGTAAACTATTAAGATATCAGTAACAAGATTGACATAAAATATATCTAAAATATCCATAAAAACATATTTAAGATTCCACTCTTTTTCACTGAGACATTAAAAGGCAACTTGTTCTGCCAGAAGAGCAAAAGACATGCAAGTTTAACTGAATGTATACTAAATAATCAATTTCTTTAGAAGAGAGGTGAAAGATAACATTAGCATTTCTAAACCAGTGTCTGTACACAGAAAAAAGCCATGTTTGTAAGGACTACAGCAGCTATATAAATTACTATTCAGTTGTTTATATTTTTGTTACATCTTTTGTATTTCTATGACCTACAATCATTCTTGTCATTCTTTCAAATTTCTGAAGCAGAAATTAAAAAAAAAAACTTCATCTTGGCCTCAGTACCAGACACATAGGAGGGAAGGCAAAAATGTCCTCTCTGCTTATTTAGTCTTGACTGAAAAGCACTTGAACTCTTGGAATACTTTAGTCAATCCTCTTCATATCAAACAGGCTTCATCTTCTCCATCAAAAAAAACCACAACTACAACCAAGGATAAATAATACTTATTACCCTCCCAGAGGTATTTTGAGACTAGCTGGTTAACCCTTACATAATGTGTTAATAATTAATGTACTGTTACATGTTCACTTGCTATGTATAATCACCACATACATTAGAGGAGGTTTTCCCACTGGCAAGATAGAATTATTTCTGTGTTTAATGGAAGGTTAAATGAAAGCCAGAAAATGCATAAAAAGCTATTTCATTTAAGAGAATATAAAATAACTCTGATAAAGATCTGGATTGCAACTTGGTGATTCCCCCAAATTATTTAATTTTAATCCATTTTAAAGCACATTCAACAAGAAAAGAAGCTCTTACTCCTGTGGGAGATAAGAGTAAGAGCAGAAATGGAACAGATACTGGAAACATTAAAATTAATGATGTCTGAGAAATCATTATGGTTATAAACCTTGAGCCTGACAGCTTTAATTCAAGGCTCACGAAAACTGAGAAACAGTCAAATAAACTGAAGGACCAGATGGTCTCAGCCTTTAGGGAATTCACTACAGACAGATAAAGTGGGAAACAGGAGTCAACAGTCAGAAACTAAAGATATTCTGAAGTGTTTTGGAGGGTTTAATTTCTGATAAAAAACTTGAGAAGCTAATTTTTCTAGATAAAATCCAAAATAAACTGTGTTCCTGAAGATTGTTTTTCTAAGAGATACTTCAACACTTAACATTCCAAAAGGTTCAGATTTGGTATCTCTATGCCCAAGTTCAGATCCCTGAAACGAGTTATTTTCATAAGAACAGACATCAGGACTTGCATTTGCCAAAGGAAAACTTACTCCCTCTTTGGTTGCATTTGCAACTCAAACTTATTTAAGAAATAACTCCAAGTGAGTGCCATGTAAGAAGACTCAAACACTGAAAATTTTAATTAATTTCAGTATATTATTTCACTAAGTTTAGTAGCTACAGTGAAGGACAGGCATGGGAATTGGTTTTAATTACCCCTAACTCTTTAGCCTTGTAAGAGGAATCTGTATATTACCCTCCCTCTCCTATTTACTTTACAGATGGAAATAAAAAGAAACAAAAAACAACAAAAACCAAACAAAAACAAACAACAAAATAAACCAGGAAAAAAAAAAGTGCCACACCTGCATGTAGGTTTATTTACTTCCTGGTTATGTTCTCACTACAGAAGACAGCCATATTCCACTGAAATTCTTCAGGTTGTATAATGCCATGGAAACTTAAGATTAAGGTAATACAAATCCAACTTATTTGGTAAATATGACAGCTATCTTTTTAAAAAAAGAAAGTTTATTTTTCTTTTCAGAAGTAAGTATCTGAAAAGAATTTGACATTATCAATTTTATTTTTTCTTAAATCTGAAAAGAATATTCTGAAAATAATGTGGCCTTGATTTAAATTTTATGTGTCAGTGCGCTTGAAGTTTCAAATTATTTATAGAATCTATAACTGCAACTATGAATCAGCCTTTTGAGCATGTAGGTAGCTTTTCTGGAGGGAAGCAGAAGCTAGGGAAAGTGACAACTTCTTTCAGCATTTGCCTGCAAGAAATGGAATTACTCAGGAATTCTCATGTTTATACAACCAGACTGAAACAACCTGTGTATGAGAACTTTAATTATGTCTTGTGACTTATAAAAATGTGAAAGAAAAGTTAGCTACTATTAGAGCTAGTATTTTAATTTGTCAATCAGATTCACCAGGAAGAGATTAGTATAATACAATCTGCCATATATGTGATTATATTGTCCAGACTACTCCTTTGGTATAACTGCTGTATCTGTTTATCTTCCAACAGTTCAACAAACAGGGTTGTTTTCTGCTACACGGGGTGAGGTTGTTTGTTTCTTTTTGAAAATGGTAACACCTTAACATTCACAAAATATCACAAGCAAGGAAGATGACTTTTTGTTAGTGGAATACAGAGTAAGAAAAAGGGACCTTGGGAGGAGATTCACAAGTCCTGCCTCCACACTTTGAGCTAACAGAAAGAACAGCCCAAGAGACAGACAAGAAATAAGAATTCCTGCTACTTCTGCAGAGTTAGAGAAAAAAAGTTGCCTCTTAAAGGAAACGATTCTGTGGTGTGGTTTGTGATACAGTAAGAGAAATAAGAAGTCAGAAAACAAAATTAAAGCATTGGAAGACTCACCCCAGTGATGGCCTGAGAAGTGTTACACAGGGGTAGCACACAAGCCCAAATGGGTTCACCATCAAGAAAGTTTATCTACACCATTCTGGAAGACATTAAACATCAAAATGAAAGTACTCAACTGTTCATTTCAAAACTGGTGAATAATTTGACCAGTTAGTAAGTAGGATAGATAATACTGAAATTCAAACATGAAAAGAATGGTCAGAGACTATCTGCTGAAGGGTATGCGTGACTTTTCCAATAAAACAATAACCACCAACCAAGACCCCAAGCCCTAAAAACCAGATTAGAAATATATTAATGAAAGCCAAAATGCAGCAAATCCAAGTTAAGATAAAATTTTATTCTTTAATTCTTCTTTTGGCCAGATGCAGATGACCAAAAAGATCTAGAGCAGCCCTTCACTATTTTCTGTTTTGTTTTTTTCTTTGTTTGTGGTTTTGTTTTTAAATAATCATAACAATTTACCAGTAAGGTCATCTGTACTGAAAAAGATTGCAACAGCACTAATAAGGTCACTTGATTTCAGTATTGGCACCACAGGGTACAAAACTAATAAGATTTAATGCAAAACCCTGGAAGAGACTTAACCACAAAGAGCACTTCACACATAAACACATGCATATATATACACACACACATTCTCTGACAAAAATCTAAATTACTCTACAAATGGAATTTTTTTCACTGCTTTCCTCTGTTTACTGTGACTGTAGGCAAACACTTTATTCAGTTTCCAATCCCTGCATCCCTCATTGTCACTAGTGATGTCTACAAGTCTGTCTCTCCTAGAGGGAGACTAAATGACATCTCTCTTTTTTCCCCCCTGCCTGCCAAGTAAATACATGCTGCCCTAAAATGCTGACGAAGAAATAAATTGCATGTGCATCCAAGTGTTTAGAAAAAACAGTCTACAAAATTTATAGATAATTTGTGGTACTTTCAGACTTTCACATCAAATAGATTTTGCTAAAAAAGACTAATTATTATTCCTTTTCTCAATGACTTCCAAGACAGAAATTAGACTTGCTATAAGTTAAGAAAGATAAGTAACTGCTGGTTCCTTCTTCTCTTATCCCAGCATATTTCTCACTTCTTTATAGATGTTATGAAAAACCACAATGCCTTAAAAAGTCAATTTGATTCAAGCTTCAAAAAGATATGGAACTAACATAAACATATGGTAGAAAGAGCAGCACTAAATTTTCCTGCTCTATGATCTTGTTAGCTGCTCACCAGGTGAAAATAGGTAGGGAATACTATAGCTTGTATTATACCAATATTTCACATCAAACTTATGCCAAAGAAGGAAACTATTTACATGAAACTTAAGATAAATTCTAATGCTTTTTTCTGTGAATAGATGTCAATTTTATTTGCATAATTATTGACCCCTTTCAAAACTAACACTTTTGATGCATCATTTATAGGCTAACTACTGCAAGCATATTTTAATACCCTCAACTCCTATTTCTGTTAGCACAGACCAATTTTCTCTAAGTAGTCTTGAAAACAGCCATCCAACATGAGACAGGCCTAAGCCACATATAGAAGATTTCACAGTAAAAGGCTTATTCACACCTGAGTCCATCGATTCTTCATATGGAAAGGAAGGTAGATATATTTCTGGAGACAAAAGGCAGCAGCAAATATCTCACTTGTTATAAAACTGTGAGTATCTAAAGCTCATATTTATTTCTCTGGTAACAGTAGTAATACTGAGGCTTTAAGAGAGGTTATATTTTTCTTTATAACATGATTTTGTCCATCCCTTGGCCTTACTGATACGAAGTATCTTTGATCCTGGTAAGTCCAGCACAGAATGCACCAGCCATACCAAATAAATACTTATTTATCTCAGTTCCACCATCTAAAGTTGATCTACTGAACATTTCAAAAAAAAAAAAAGAAGAAGTCAGACCACTTCTAAGAAGATTAATGACACAACAGACCTCTATTTTCTACAACCTGTAGTGGTAAGAAAAGCAGAAAGCACCAGCACAGAGTCATTGTGTGGTCTTCATGCTAACATCAACAATGCAACTAAACGAAGAGCAGGCACTACTGGGCACACCTTTCTTAATCGCTGTCTTTTCAAGAAAGCAAGTTGTGGTTTATAATTTGGTAATATGAGTAATTTTTCCTCGCACATTACCAGTAATCAGGAAAATAAATGATTTAATATTTCTCTAGCTGACTTGCATGAGTATCTACTTTGTTAAAGAAAAGCGGAAAAATATGCAAGGGCTGATTAATATAATTTAGCACAACTATATATTAAATTGTTGCAAATAATCAAAGAACCTATAGAAGGACTAGTAAATTTAAACATAACAAAGAGAAAGGTATTATATTGCTTAAATGACTATGGGAGATCTGACTGGTAGAATGACTGGACGTTTTTCAATAACTACACCAGATGTGAATCCTTTTACTCTGTTGGTCAGTTCTTGTTAGGGACTCTGGGGGGTTTTTACAAATATTTTCTAGTAAAATATGCACGGTAAATGCACTGTGAATGTGTACATATTTTATCCTATTTCATTGAAATAACACTTTTTTTTGATTGATTTGTATATTTAGGACTGAAACTGTTATTAAAAACCTCTGAAACATAACAAGTAAAGTTTTATCCAGCTTGTCTTATGTCAGTGGTAGCAGTGATTGTAATTTAGGTATTTATAAAAGTTAATGAAGCAGCTGCTGAGCTATTTTTGTATGGTTTATATTGCACATGTTTAAATAACAAAAAACTTTGCTGAGTAAAAATATTTTGTAGCAATTCAACAATAAAAAGAACCTCTGTCTCAGTGTGAACTTTCAATTTTTTTTTTCCAATCATCTAATCTAGTTGTTTTCTAATTATCTATCTAGTTGTTATTGAGATAGTCTCCAAGGAGTCTGTCTAATGATCATTCATGAAGTTTCTTTAATTTGAAGAAAAATAATTAGTGCTTTCACAACACAACCACTAAGCATATGAACCGAAGGCTGCTTGGTTAATGTTAAAATATTACACGTATGTTATGTACAACTGGTTTTCCAAGTTTGCTGCAAAGATTTCAATGCATGCTAAAGAACCTACTATACCTGTGAAGTTTGAAAGTCTTATCTACACATCATTGTTTTGGTTGAACTGTTGGAAGATCATGGAAAACAGAAAAAGACTAGAGTTTCCCCAAATGGGAACAGAGGAAAAATGTAAAGGGTAAAATTTACAATAATTTTTACTGAGCCTTGGAATTTTTATTTCTGTCAAAATTCATGCTGTTTCTTTTTCTTCAAACATGAAAGCTGAAGTCAATTGCACATACTTTAATGTTATTAATTGCATTCATGTTTTAATTTCCTTTATTACTGAAATATATTTTGCAAATGGCTCCTACCTCTCAAATTCTCCCAAAACATCCAAAATGGTATTTTCTATCCATTGAAGTCCTTTCCATGAACGCACGGGAAGGTGTATTACTGGTTTACAGCATCAACCATAGTTTCCCTTTTATCTCATTATGCTAGACTTGCATGATTTCTAATAATACTGAGGCCACAGGTCAGTTTTTACATAAAATTACCAGAGCAGTACCAGTAGGTGAAACACTTAACTATTTTGCTAGAAGGACATTGTACCATGTCTCTCTCACAGACCTCTTGAATACAACATCCTATTTCTCTGCAAATATTGCAAATCCTTGCTGTTCATTAGAAGCCAGATTTTAACCTGAAACTGTAACTTAAGAAACCTTGTTAAACTATGATTAACTTTTTGACAGAGCATTATTTGATAACTTAGTCAGCTAATAAAATTCTCCTCCCTTTGACACAATGATGCATGTTACTTGTCAAAAAAATTAAGTTTCATATCAATTACTCCAAGCTTACCATATATTTACCAGAGGTAAATCTTGAAGTATGCAAATCCCCTTGTGTTTTTCAAGCAGCAGTAGTTTTTATCTCAGCAATAATCTGTTTTCAAAGAACTTGACAAAACCAGTTAAAACTTACACCTTTATCTATTTTACATGTATTATCCAGTGCACGTAAAATTTTTAAAGCATATATACATTGCTGAGTAGAATATTAATAAAGATATTGCTGTGTTCAGATCTAATTTGATTCTTTTTCTCAGACGTACAGGTAATTTCTTGTAATACTTGACTGTACGCTTTCAACATTTTAATAACTTTGTCAATGTTATACTGACCTTTGTCCCTATTTTACATTGGGCTACCTATGAAAAGATTTTGTCCCTAACACTGTGAATTAGGTCTTCATTGTCATATTAAAAAAAAAAAAAAGTATCGATGCTAAGTATAACTCAGGCTTCCCTAATTCCTGTTTTTTGAAAACTGAGATCAGAATCACCAGACAGCACAACATATTCTGTCACCTGAGAAACCTTTGTTAACTTCTTTGAAGTCAAAGGAAAACAAAAGCATTTGGCCAAAACCTTCCCTTCAAAGCTGTTTGCAAAGAGTTTCATCAAGTAGGTGCATAAGCTGCTGTTATTTATTGCTGCAATAAATATCTTCTGGAATCTTTGTCAGAAACTCTGTCTACAGTGAGGGAGGCAAGCAGCATCATCAATACACATAAAGGTTTGAAATTTTAGGTTTATCTGGGTAAAGATAAACAGAGAGAAGTTACATCTGTCAATTATTATCATTAAGTAAGTTCTTCTGAGTTACTCTGTACTAGAGAGCGTTTGCAAAGAGCAGTGACTATATGAAACCATTATGTCCAAGTACCAAAAGTTTGAGCTTCAGCAAATGTGGAATTAGCTATGATATTTGCAGTCTAAGACAGATGCTTTAAATTGCTTTATAGAGGGACCTACCTATTCTCAGCTGTTTTATTTGGGGAGCTCATGGAAAATGTCAGGAGATGTGAAGAGTCCTCTGCAGAGATTTACACAGAGGCAACTGTGTCCTACCTCGTTGCTGTTGCTACCATCCCTTGCCAAGGTAAGTGCCTCTGCTCAGTTAAGATGAGTCTTCATGCTCATAAATGTTTTTTCCAGAAATGACATTGCTTTATTTTGATTGTGGGCTAAGTAAACATCCAACATAAGAAAAAAGCCTAAGTGCCTTTTTAATTTTTTCTCCAGAAAACAGACATCTTTTTAATTTACCAAATATAATAATGATACAAAATCTGCCTACTATTTTCTATAGTATTTTGTATAGTATTATATTCATATTATATTTTGCTCAGATAATCATGGGAAGAATATTCAAACCACTAAAACTTATTGAAAAAAATCATCCGAAGTTTTTATATTTATCATGTCTAAAATTTCTGCTGGATTTTTTTTTTTAGATTTTAATTGAAATAAGCCATATTCAAAATAATTTTAACCTTGTGCAATTATAACTATCAATTTTTATAGTTACTGAAAATATAATTATTTCAAAGTTTCCATTTGCATCACAAAAAATACCAGAAAAACCCTATAACGCAGACCTTTTAAATACTCCTCCATCTAAGGGAACCATACAACACTCAATAGATGACATTTTTTCTTTATATTATAATAAACCACCAATTTCTTGAAAATTTCTGCACTGCAAATGTGGAAATGTATATTCAGCCCTTACCAGTATAATCTTTATCAGGAGGTTTTCTGCCTATTATAGTATAGCAGTCACCTTATCTGCAGAGCAGAAGCACAAGCAGCTGAAGGGTAAGATGTGCCTGACAGCTTCTTTTGCCAAGAGAACAGAAAGCAAAAAAATTTAAAACATTAGTTTAAGTGATAAGCAGTGCATGAGTACATTATTGGAAAAAGAAACAAATCACTTGATTAGTTTCCAATACACTTCCTTCTTCTAGAGAAAAAATAATCAATGGAAAAATTAGTCCAAAAAAAGGAGATAATAAACATCACAGTAAAGAAAGAGAAATAAAATATAAATTGAAAAGTTAGTGAAAAAGGAATAGGTAAAAACTATTCTGATTATCTTGATTTGTAATTATTATCCTAGATTTGCTCAATCAATAAGCAAATTCCTCATCACCAGGGCCTTAGAAGGTCTGATTTAAATTCTAAGGAATTCCTAGGCAAGGATAAAACAACAGCCACAGAATATTTTGTTAAAAGACTAATACTTAAAAATATATTAAGACATAGTATTTAAAAAAGAAAGAGGATGGCACTGAGAATTGCTGTCAGAACACATGGATTTCATACAGTAGAATCATAGGGGTTGGAAGGGACCTCTGAAGATCGAGTCCAACCCCCCTGCTGCAGCAGGAACAAACAGTAGCTGGTCTTAAAACAAACTGTAACTCTTTCATAAAAGATTCTTCTTTTACTATGGGTTTTGTGTATCTACTGCTCTGTGAAGTCAATCAGGAAAGATGGCCTGACAGTCCTATGGCAATAACCACTGAAGCAGGACTTACTAATGTAATGCTCCTGTAATTTGCCATACATTGGTTAACAATCTGTATCTGATGGATTCACTACTCTAACTCTCTTCCTATTCTACAAGTCTCACAACCTGTAGGAATACAACAATTTCCAACAAGTTTATGTGAATATAGTTAGATATGATGAACCTGAAAACATGGACACTTCTTTCAAATAGTATGAGATTCATGCTTCATTACAGACCATAGCCACACAGCCAGCAAAGCTTTCTGTGATTAGGCAGGAAGAAGCAGGATTTACTCCAAGAAATAATAGTCTAACTGAATCAGCTCTAAGTATTTTTCTTGCTGCTTAAAGGTTAGAAGGTGCCTGTACTACTAAATAAGTACTTTGGAGCCAATACCACAGAAAAATGTGACCAGATACAAGATGACAAAAGCAGCTGGGTATCTTGACATATGCTGTCAGCAGCTTTATGAAAATTCTATGTACCTGGGGCTTCTCACTGGTAAGTTTTCCTTCATTCAGCTCTGTTGACTTATGTGCTTGTTTACAGAGATAAAATGTGAGGAATTTTTATTTTTTTTTATTTTATTTTATGCTGTGCTTTGCCTGGGTTGGCTGCATGACCTTGTTATGTGACATAACTCCAGTAAATTTACACGTGGTGCATTTTAATTTTATTGCTTTTTATAGATAATCAAAACAAAACAAAAAAAAAAACCCTGAATAATTTCTTCTATCCTTTTTTAAATTTTATTTTACATTTATTGTTCTATAAGGGTGCAAGGGACTGTAAAATTATTGCTAAGAAAGCTACTATTGTGTAACAGTATGAAACTGTTGATAAAGACATCTCAAAGATGTTATGATCAAGCCCATCACCCTGAGCATGTGTTTAGACTCTGACACCTTCCTAGCAATTTCTGAACATTGTGTTTTGCAAATGTCCAGCTGTAACACAGCTTCTAGAGCTATAGCAATGCCATGTGAAAAAAATGTACAGCGTTTTTCAGTATGCAGTTCCACAGGTAGAATGATCTACCTTATTTCTCATTGGGATAGGGGGAGGTCAGTCAGTCCTCCTGCATGGCTTAACAGATGAGAACACTCAACCAGAATGCAGGAACAAGGTGAAATGGGGAGAGAGGGAGAATAAAAATAACTATGCTTTCAAGACTGATCAAGCAAACAAAGAAAAAGTTGTTCCAAATGGCAGAGGTATTACAGAATGAGCCTGTTGCAGTCCACAGGAATTTATTAATTATTTTCCAATTGACTCAATTCAGCTGAACTGAAAACTACTTTGGTTCTGGATAAGGGTGCCTGCTCAGGGTTTCACTTACGCATTTTAAAAATTCATTCACATAAATTTTCGCCAGTGTCTTCACATTGACAAAAAGCTTAAACTGAATACAAACTGAAATGCAGAAATGACACCTGGAATGCCACTAGAAACCATTAATTCTAAAACAATATTTTCAGCATCTCAGAATTTAATAATTTTTAACACATTTTTAATGCATCACTTCAATTTTGATGCATTATTTTTATATATATAAAGCTACAGAGCAGATAGGCTTACATTCTCTCAAGCCATTTCAACTTCAGTAACATGGAGTTGGTACCATTATTTCTTCTTTGCAAATCAGTGTTGTATGCTTTCAAAGCAGCACAAGACAGCATACCAGCAAAGCTAATGACACAACAGACGAAAGAGTTCTAGTGCTAGAAAAGTTTTCCTATACCTGTTTCTTTTTTATAGTCATGTGAAGACATCACCATAGCTGTATGTGAAATCTGTAGCCTGTTCCCTTCTTGCACTGGTGATGTTTAATTTAGTGTCCTGAAGTTGTGAACCTCACTCCAGTTCTTGTTCAATGAGCTGAATAAACATCTCCTCCCTGACTCTTCAGGTTATATAACAACTTCATGTGCCTCATCTGCACATTTTGCTTACAGAAGGTATATTTCAGTTTTTGATTGTCCTACCCATAGCCCAGTTGCAGAAGACCCATTTCATTATAAAGGAAGCTTATTCTCAAATCCTAAATTATTAAAATCTTCAATTATTTGGACATAAATACAAGGCAAACAAATTTTACAAGAAATACAAGACAAAGTTATACCACTTTCAAGGACACTGCAAAATCAGCAAATATATGGTAGCTCTTACCAACAGTATGCATGTTCCTGAAAACAAAAGGCATCATCATCATCTACATACCTTACTCTTCCTAGCGGTAAGTTTTAAAAATAGCAGGATTGCCAGGCATGTGTACTACAGAAGGAGCTACTACTAGCATAAAGCCTGATCAAAACCATCACCTTCTATCGAGATTGAGTAGATAATTAGGAGAAGCAACTGTTTACCAGCTCATGCTTACAGTTTCTCAGTACTTACCGAATTATTGAGTATTTAAGTTTGATGTATATTAAAGCATCCTTGAGCCTAATACTATGAGAAAAAGATAACCTTGTAGTTTTTTAAATGAAGATGCAAAATAGTGCCCTAGTCACTTCATGTTTGGTTTTGTTTTGTTTTTCTTTTAAGTGATTATAAATGGGATATTTCCAGGAATTCAAAGATCATTAGACAAAATAACTAGACTCCTCCTTCCAGTGCAATGATTCCACTGGGATTATACAACAGTACATCAGGCCAAAAGAGTACAGCAGTAGGTTTTCCAATCATTTATTGCAGACAGGCAGCTATCAATAGATTTTAACATTCACTGCTAGTTTTAAATTATGTCTAGAGTGATGTTCCACACTTTAATGAATCCCCAAGAACAAACCACAGAGAAACATTACAGCAAAATGTACCCAGTGAGTGTGATCCTCTTTGAAAGTTCTAGCAATTGCACTGTGGGGGAAAACTTAATGCTGAAGCTTAATTCTGTCCTTGGATTTGACAGAATTAAACTAAACTCTAAGGGTAAGATGCACTTTATTTCAAACACCACATACATTCTGACATATGCTCCCTTTAGACATTTACTTATTACAGACTTCACTTAAATCAGACACAAAATTTCTGACAAGGATTAAAATATAGATGCTAAACAAATAAACTACACTGAAAACCCACAGAGTCTAAAAATTATTGTTCTGGTGAATGGGAGCTGTTAATAAAATAGTTTGGAATGAATGTGTAATCCTGTTTTATGTGGAAATCAAGAATGTACACATTTAAATGATCAGTACCACTTAAATAGTGTATTTGATGTGTGGCATTTCATCATAGATGACCGGTATAATCGTAAGTACAGCCATAAAGGATTAACAAACACAACACAGCTGTAAATAACTCTTCAGTACAATGAGTCTGATGATTTTATGCAACTTTGATAGACTGTATTTAGTAAGAGTTGCAAATTTGTCAAACACTTTACACAGCACTGATCAAAGTGAGCTTATGAAATCCAGGATGTAATATAACGTCACAGAAGTGTGAATTATTTCTTTTTTTCAAGTATCAAGTCCTAAGCTTCCTCTTTTTCTTTTAGAGTAGCAGCATACACTGGTCAGTGAAGCATACACTACACAGCTGTTACATGTACTGCATTACCTGTACATACTGAACCAGCCATTACGTTTTTCAATTCTGGTTCATCAGGCTTTTGGTCTGAGGGGCTTTAATCTAAATTTAGCAAAAAAATCCAATTCAGCGTTATCTTGTCAATCCCTAATTGATAGCCTCCAGCCTCTTTTGATCTAAAGTACTTGGCCAACTTCCCCATCCCCTTTAAAGAGTAACACAGGATGTATGAAAAGATCAGTCCAAGGATTAATGAAAACCTCCAGCACTGGAGTTTGATAGCATATATATATGTGCAGGCACGCAGAGAAGATGCTAACAGATGTGAGCTTTATAGCAATCATCATCGCTCCTGTTCCCAGGAACATTTGGATTCATTCTACATTAAGAAAGAGAACTATTTCTACATCTAAGAACAACTATAATATAATCTAGTGATCTTTCCTTGATGTATTTAATATATATTATGCCAACCATACATAAAGCAAAATGCAGGAAGAGTTCCCAGTATGAACATGAATCAGCATATCAACATTCTTTTAGTTAAAAATCAATTTCTCATCGAGATGAGCTCAAGAAATACTATGCACATCTTTGTGAGATGCTCACTGGGACAGTAGTCATGCACTCTTACATCCTATTTTAAAAGTGTAACACATGACATTCAGTATAAAATGGCAGACAAAGATGAAGAATTACAGTCTCAGTCAAGTCTCCTAATAACACCAGTCTTATCATAAGGTTTGTTAGTTTTTAAAAAAAAAAAAAAAAACAACCACCAAAAAACACCACAACTCTCCTTCTCCCATCACCAAATCTCTCCCTCTTCCCATGCCCTACAATAACATACATTAACTATTTTTCCCCGGTTCCTTTCCTCACACTTTCCTACTTCATTTTCCTTCTGTATTTTTTTTTTCAGGAGACATTCCCCAAGTTCAAAAAAAAGATTAAAAACTCAAACATGTTACAGCCAACATAAACATATAATATTACTTTTCCATATATTATGCACTGTTCCTTCCAGAATAACTGTTGCTAACCCCATGCACACAGAAACCAGGACACCTGTCCTCAAAATCATAGAACTTGCTTAAAAATTCAGTAATAAAGTTATTTGTATAGATGCAGGTGTTTTTTCAGGCGCATACAAGTTTAGCATTCTTTCCAGATAGTAGAGAATGCCAGAACTTTACTTTGATTTTTAAAACAATTAAAAAAATTTCTCACATCATAATTTCAGCTATGCATTTTTAGTGAGCTTTACTGTGCTAAATCAATGACTACTGCAAGAATTTTCTTTACTTAAAATAATTTTATATCTATTTTTAGATTAAGGAGTCAGAATATGCTAGTTACTTCTGGATTCACCATGATATAGAACATCTCAAGTTCTACAAAGAGATAACAGTGAAAGAAATAAGGAAATACTGAATTATTTAACCCAAAAAAGAAACTTGACAAATTTCTGCTAGTACTTTCATGGTTTTTTTTAGAAGTAACAAAAAATTCTGGGGAGAATTCCCAACAAAGCTCTCCAAAAATACAGAAATAGCTCTCTGCCAAATTAAATAACTTTCTCATAAACAGAAAAAGAAGAAGGCAATACTGGCAGTAATAAACTCAAATTTAACATCCTATGTCATGGAGACAGTTCTGAAGCACACTAGTCCTTTAATGAATCAACTCACTGGTATATTAGTCTCTTCATAAGTCACTTTAAAAGAGGTATTCAACATTATCACAGCCCTAGGTCTATACCGTGCTTAAAATAGAAATGTATCGTACTCACTTCCTGGACTGAAAGCTTGCATTCCATTGCTGCCATTTACCTGAGCAGATCAGGTTCTCAAGAGGAGCTCCAGCCAACACTGTCACTTTTGTAACCAAAAAGACTGTACCTTTCAGTGAGCACCTTTATGCCACGTGCAGGTTTGAATCCTTCAAAAGGAACCTCCTCGCCTCTGTGCCATTGACCATTTCCCCCTGCTTATCATGACTATCACATACAGCTGGAGACTGGAAAGTCAGGAAACAATTAGAGTTTCTAGGAGAAAAACCCACATTCAGAGAAAAAAAAATAGAAAAAAAAAAAGCCATATCACCTGCTAATCATCAAAGCAATCTATTTTAGTGAACTCGTAATTATCAAACTATTTATGGTCCAATACAAGCCAACAAGAATCAAACCAACCCAGAAAGAAAAACTTTTAAACACACTTCTACAGTTACTAAAATTATCAGTTTAGATACTGGAAATGCCTTCTGTAACAGCATAAATAAGTAATGATCAATTAGCTTAAACAAACATGTAATGAAAAAGGTTTGGAGAAACAAAACAATTATTTATTGAATGTTGAAGTATTTTCTGTTACATGGCACCTGTGTTCCTCAGTGAAATTAAAATAGGCATTAGAAAGACGAATTTAGGAAACAGTAGCTGAAAATATTCAACTTTATATCAAGTTCTACAAAAATATAAAATGTAGATTATTAGTATAGTAAGAAAATTACAGTTGGGATATGCTTCCTCAAATGTCAATGAAGAACTGGGAATTTCAGCAGTACTCAGTATTCTACTTGTTCATGATTACCTTTGCACCGTTAAGCTAACTTAAATTCTAACAACTAATGTACTGTGTTATTAACTGTTACAGTGTCAATGTGTTTTTGTTACAAGATTTATCTTAATTAGTGTATAAACTATTATTTAACAGCAGAATGCACATGAAGGAGTCTGATAGTTTATAGCAAGGAAACTAATATTAAAATGCCCTTCAGCAAATCCCAAAGAGAACTTTTCTGTAACAAGAGCAATGGTGCTGAAAATCAGAAGAAAGTAGTCTTTTACCCAAGCATTGTGGATGAGAGTGTGACAGCATATCTCTCAGATATATATAGATAGTATACATGAAATCAATATGATTCATGTCTGTCCAGGAACAGAAGCTTGTTTCACAAGAAAGCAAATGTGAGTTGAAATAACTGAATTTTATTTCAAACACGAGTTGGTAATTTTCAGTCCTTTGGTCCTTCTATTTATTCTCTTCAAGCTATTCAGATTTCTTTTCACTTCTTAATACATATACAAGTTAAAAGTGCAAACTGAACATAGAATTAAAGGAGAATCAGTTAAATAACTTTAAGTTTTAAACATAATACGTGTCTCTGAAACACCAATACCATAAACATTGAAATTCAGAAAATGGTTCCAGGTGGCTGATGTTTGCAGAATAAGCTTTTTATCTGCTAATAGTGGTAAAAAAAGAAGGGAGGTTGTAATTCCACATTTTAAAGTTTGTTCTAAACACAAACACCTATGAAACAGGAAATAGTAGTTCCTACTTTCAGAAAACATTATTATTAATTTTTGTATGTTAAAACATACATTAAACAAACATGAGAATTGTAGAAACCCTTCTGTACACCTCACACAACTGACATTTGTCACACATGCATCAATGGAACTTTGCCACTGCTTCATTCTCAATGTTTAGAAAGATCTGCAGCCATCCACATTATAGAAGACCACAGAAGAACGTGCAGAGAAAAGAAGGTATATTTCACAGAGAGTATTGAACTACAAATGTTACCATTATAGAAGGCATAAATACATAAAGACATTGAAAACAAATAGTAATAAGAGGTGTAAATATGCAAATGTGTGATTTGAGCATTCTGGAAGAAGAAAGAGAAGGGCAGTTTGTCTTCTCTGATTTTGATTTTGAAATTAAACCCATCTAATCAGCTGAACAACAGACATTCCAACTTTTTCCATAGGTAGTACTCAGTGTACAATTTAAGCACACCTGCAAGAAAATTAATGCCTGCACAGAAAATACCAGTTTATATATCATATTGCTGTAATTCAAAATAAGTGGAAATTCTTCCCAGGTCTTTTCTTAGTACTAAATGCTTTTATTTAGTTTAAATTTTATTTTAAAACAAGGACTCGGTGGCTGTAATAAAAGAGATTCCAACAGCTTCTTTTTTATACCTCCCAGACATTATGTCTAAGAATGAAGAAGAACATAAACATTTCATTTTAAATGTAAAAATATCATACATGTGATTACTTAGAATATTGAATAAGTAGATACTAAATGTCTTGACAGATGCTAAATCACTTTAAAAACCACTATAAAAATTTAAGATTAAAAACCCATATAGAATAAATACAAAGGGATGGAGTAGTTAAAATATAATGAACTTGGAAATCCCTACATCACCGAAGACATCTTTCTGTGATGGTACCAACTACCTTCCCATGAAGAAAGAATAAAAAGACCTAGAATGGTTACTGCACAATCAATATATAGAATTTACATCCAAGCAAACTTTCCTGTAAGATCACAGACCAAATTCTCAAATTAATATCAAATGCAAAAATAGCAAAATGCTTTGGGTACTAAGACACACAAAGAAAAGAATAGGGAAATCAGAAAAATGGACAATTCTGATGCATAACATGAAATGTGTTCATCTGGATGTTTAATCATAACATCTTTCAGAATTCTTGGAGGAAAAAATACTTTCAAACCAAAAAAAGCTACATATTAGGTATTCCAGTGTCTCACTGTAATATGCCACACATAAAACTGAGAAACTAACTTTTGTTTGATGGTGTCCTTTTTCACTTGGCAGTTTTTTCTCTATTGCATGTTTTCTGCAGTTGTAAAAACTACTGATTGAGAAAAAAAGAAAATTAAAATCTTGTACTAATCTGTATCATACATTCAAAATTCATCATATCTGATGAGGAATGTAATGAGAGTTCTGTAATGCTTTCAAAGAAGCAATGTGCACTGGGAAATCAGAGGAAATCATGCTGGAAATTATGATACCAATATAATTCATGATACATTTATGACACCTATCAACTTACTAGCTATTATACTCTAGAAAAAAAATAATAAATAACCATTAGGATATAAGGTGGCCATTCTGTAGTATAGCGGGTTTTTTGTTGCATATGTTGGCTGGTATTTTTATAATATGGTGCGTGTGGTTACGGAACATTTCAATGTGAAACTTCTCAACAGAAGACTGAAAACATTTATGCTTTTTTTTTTTTTTTTTTTAATGTAGAAGTGAATGAAAGAAGATGCAGACTGGGGAACATTTAGTCTGGTTGACTAGACCAGAAAAATTAATCAAAAGTAGCCATCTTCTGTGCAAGTTGCAGGAAATATTTTCATTTTGTATTACAATTTGAGTTTACTAGTTCTATACTTTGAATTTTAATTTTCTTTATCTGATCTTACTGCCTTGAAAAATTCTGTACACATGCAACCTGAGCATGGATGAACCTATCTTAAATGGATAAGCAAGTCAATGAAGTTAGTAACAATAAGAACATGCTTAAATGAAAGTACTTTCCATGATAAGGTTCACAGGTGATTATAATATACGTATCATTACAAACTACCAGTCCAAAAGGAAGGTCCCTGTTAATGAAAATGTATGATCTAAAGAGCTAGAAGTTTTTAAATACTATTCCTTTTGTTTCACTAAAAGAGGGCACGATATTCCTCAGATCTTAGTTAAAACTAATTGTTTTTCAGAAGTACTAAAGGAAACAGTTTTGGAACCGGGGTAACCACATGTCTTACACTCTCACTTTGACACTTCCAGTGTAACTTGTAATTCTTATTTATATAATAATTAAGTTTTGCATTCATTAGAAAGTTAATTATTGCACACTCTACCAAGCAGATTTCAAATGGATAAAATTAATTACCTATAGAGATCCCAAACATTTCACCTATAGTGGATTGTAGGAAAGGCACTTTCATCAAAGACATATTTTCTACACTTTCAAACTTTCCCTTTCACAATTCCTCTTTGGCTTTTTAATTCTGTGCTTTATTCTACCCCAAATGCCCTGTCACTTGGGGGAAACTCTTGCATTAAGTTCTTTTTTGCACTCCTGTTAGCTTTTACATATGAACTTACTACATTATTACATTATTCATAATGGTCATTTTTTACATTATTCATACGGTCAGACATTCAAAATCTGTTTTACTGTGAAAAATCCTTTTCTTACAAACTGGTGGCACATTTTCCAGTAAGTATGTGAGACAAGACTACTTCTAAAACTGTATAATGTCTCAAACTGGTAAAGCAAATAATAATAGCATTTTGTCAAAGCACTTTAGAATTACTTTTCATGGTTAGCATGTCTAGTACCAATCATAGTACCCATTTAACTTTTAACATTTTATCTCACAGACATCACCTGTAATACAACCTGACAAATCAAAAGGTCAGCTTGGCTCAGAGCGTACAAGAAATAAATAGAATTGAAAAGTTAAATTGAATGCATGGAGAATATTATAAGAAATTCAAATCTCAGAAGTCAGGGATTACATGTGAAAATATAGATCATTGAAACTTTGAAACTTAACTTCCTTAATTAATTTGAGTGTCAGAAGCACAATTAAAGAGAGGAAATGAGTTTTTATTTGAGAAGTGTTTTCAGTAAAGCTGAAACTGTAAATTAGGCTAATAAAATGCTTTCCTTACAGTCCAAGCATGCATACTGAATCCACAGTTCCCTATAAACTACACTTTTATTATGAAAATACAGGAAGTTCAAAAATTAATTTTATGTTGAAGTAATTTTAGTGAGTCAAAGGAAGGGTTAACTCAGTGACTGATTATCTTGGCACACTGGAGATAATTAACAGCATCAGGCTGGAACAGACATTAGGTTCAAAATACAATTCGGGTCTGATATCAAATGGGAACCAGACACTGGATTCACACTGAATGGTACTAACATTTCATAAGCTATTCTCACATTGTCCAAGTTCAAATGTTACAGCAACTTTGTTGGTGTGTCATTATCACGGTATCTTTAGACCTCAGCCAGGCTGTGGGACAGAATTGTGCCTTGGGAGCACTTCTGTGACAGGATCTCAGCTTGGAGTCTCAGGCTAGAAAGATCCCCTTAAGCCCACTTAAGTAGACATGAAAACAACCACTGGGTCAAAATGCAAGCCACTGTAACAAAAACTAGGAAGACATATCTGAGTCATTTTTTTTACCCAAGTAGGGTCTAGTCAGGCAGGAAAAACTCCCTACTAACGGCAGAAATGGGATCTAAGAGGAGGCATCTACCAGAGGAAACTTTTCATCTGCAATAGTGCTAAATTATTCTTTTCAACCTTTCAAACTGGTTACTGGCTTAAGAGTCAGAATTAGATTTAAAGATAAAAATTTGTGTATCAAACCACAATAGTATTTTTTGCTTTAGGTTATTTGGAAACGCTGCAAGTTAAGTCTTCAAAAGACCTATTACATATTTGAACCCTAAGAAGACATAGGTGTATTTTAACAGTTATCTCCTGAACTTCTCTAAACAGTGGATCTCTTTCAGTGCCTTTTAAATTATTTATTTTTCAAAGTTTATTCTTTTTTAACTGTTTTTTTACTTATTTATTTATGCTTTTAATATTTCTTTCTCTTTGTGGAGCTCTCTATCCCATAATAATCAGATCAGGTTAAATTATGTACAGACAACCTCTGGCCAAATACGTATCAATTTCCTACCACTGCCAGGAAATACCACTTTGGGTAAACTACAAAAGCTTCGATTGTATTAAGATACTCTGTGATCATCTATTTCAGTCTTCTCACATCAGCTGCTCACAAATTCCTTCATGACTATTTACTTTTTTAGTTTATTAGTGTAATTGGTTAGCAACAGACAGATGGCATAAACAATTGTTTATGCTTAGTGAGCAGATGATTTACAATAGTATACAGATGAAGAAGTCTACATATTTTAGCACAAAAATATAGAAACATTCCCTCTTAATAGGACATTTTTAATAGAAGTAAATTCTTTATGATTAATACTATGCTAAATAGAGGAAGATTCTAAGAATAATCACAGCATCTAAGATGAAGTTCTAAAGAGTCAGATGTAATAGAGTATTACCTTAAAATATAGGGACTAAACATTGGTAATTAAAACAAGCAACTCCCACCTCTGTCACAAATTCTCTGTTTTCTATTTAGGTTTACTATTTACCTCCATGGAGGAAATATAGAAAAATTTTTGCTAGTGAATGATGATAAAAGAATCCAACTTTCTGTTTGAACAGATCATTCTCCTAAACAATGAAGAAATGCAACTAATTTCAGAATGAAATAAAGGAGTATTTAGCTTGAAGGTTCAGAGAACAGAAATGAATGAAAGCATCTTGATTTTCAGGAGTAAGTTAAAGGAATATATTAAGTCTGTTCAAAATCTGAGTACACCTTAATGTTAACACCTAAAGCCATGAAACCAACATTTAGCTGAATCTATAATCTCCTGTATTGGGCTATTACAATATTTGCAAATTCATATACACATGATAACTAGTGATCTACCTAATAAAGTTGCTTCTGCCAGAATATATATCACATACTTGAAAACTGCTTTGCATGGTAGTTAGGTTTACTTTCTTTCTCCTAGCTTCTCTGTGTAGTCAGTAGAGTTTCCCTTCTGCACGTTGCATAAAGTTCAGCTAGGTTCAAAATACATTAGGAAGTCTTTTACTGGGATCTTTACATTGTGGTATTTTGCAACATTTTAGAACAGGGCATCAAAAAATATTCTAACTTACTCTGCACATTTGACACATGTGTGCTGGTAGGAGAGATGAGAAATTTGCATTTGTGGAAGATTTCCTTATAACAGGAATGAGACACCAGTGCTTGGCCATCAAACTTTCAAGAGATTAATTTACTATAAATGTTGGTACTCAGTTTCTGAAGGAATACAAAATATATTGGTAGAGCTGATAAAGAAAAGTTTCCAATTAATAGAATCCCATGTATATTACTATATTGACAATGCTATTCCATACATTTCAGAGTGTGCCAGGGTTGCTTCTTGCTGAAATCTTGTAACTTTTAGATTGCTGACATTTGGGTTTCATATCATGCATGTCAAACTCTTTTCAAAGACAACTTTCTCTTTCCTATAGATAGACATGCTTAACAGTGTCCACAGAAGAAAAGAACTGCATTGCAGGAAACAAACTTAGCCTATTTTTCCATTATTGATGACTCCTTTTTACCAGAAGATCCTGAGAACACAAACTACTGTATCACTGACTGAACAGTCAATTCAGAAGATTGAACTGCATCAAAGAGACAGGAACTTCAATCAAAATACTTTTGAAGCTCAATAAACTTGTAATATTGTCCAGAAAACTATAATTTTGTTATAGTGTTTAAAAAATAAGCTTATTAAACTGAGATTCAGCTGAAGGATAACAAAAACTCAACTCTGCAATACTTAAATTTAATAACATGGTCAACCAAATGCAAAATGCCATTTCCTGCTAGATCAAAATTTAATAGTTCCATTTAATAATTTGATAAACCCAGTGTGTTCTATTAAAAGGCTTATTTATTACTGTTTTTCTTCAGCTGCTACTCAAAACCTCCAGTGTAACACCCTTCCTCTGTATAAATTTCAGAAGATAGGGCATGTAACATAATTTAGTGGAAGTAAAGGTAATTTCCCTAAAAAATACATTTTTGCAATGTAAAATCCCCTGAGAGCACTTCATTGAAAACAATATTTCCAAATTACTTTAAAGAGATTGCTTATGCATAGAAAAATTGCAGAGCTGGACTGAGAGACAGAAAGAATAAGACATTTACTCATTTCTATTTACATTCTGCATTCCTACATTCATTACATTAATGGAGTATCTGTTAGCACAACAGAATATGCTACACCCAATACACCAATTAAGGCCACTTACATGTTGAAATTATTAACCAGTGTGCAACACTAAAAACACATAAAACATATATTTTTCCAAATCATTATTCTGCTTAAAGGTACTACCAAAAACACGCTGAAATAGTTAAGTTATATTCACAATTGTACTCACCCTGGTAGAAGAATTCACCAAGGAACCATACAGATTGCCAGTGTTGCACTTGAAATTTAAATGTTGATCAGGATGGTTATTTGCTTCCCAGCTTCCCAAATCACGCACTACTGACTTGTCAGAATTTGCAGATATTTTCTGGAAGGCAGTGCAAGTCATTCCCGTGAAACTGGATGGCTTGATCATAAAGGCCTCCAGAGCAATATTATGGGATACCTGTGAAAACATTGAGAAGCAGATATGTTGGTAACTCATTAAGCATAATTACATTATTATATGTGCATTTTCTATTTAGTATACATATCTTATAAAGGATTGTGCATGCTCATGCTTCCATACATATTTGTAGGGTAACAGAAAAATGAACCAATTTTAAAAACTGATCTAGAGATCTACAACAGCATAGTGGGTTTGCTTGAGTCTTCAGGAATATATCAGTTATTATATCAGTTTTGCAATTGTGTCATTATCAGCTTCAACAGAATCAATACTGTTTTAAAGCAAAACAGTTATAAAGTCAATTATCAACAGCAGTAGTAGGAATTATTTTAAAATTAACAAGAATGTGCTTTGTACTTCAGAAATTAAGTAGGAAGATGCTTAGCTGGATTGTTTTTTTACAGATAATTTTCCGTTAGAATACTGAACATTTCTATATGGTTCAATGCAATATCCATGTAAAGGTCTGTGGCCAACCCTTTAGTGAGGTGATGTGTCTAAATGGAGATTGTAGCACAGTGCAGAGATATGCATCTCTACCCTTAAACTAGTGTATTTATTTCAGCACAGTCCTGTATATGAGATAAACAGCTCACTTTGTAATCAGGTTGACTAGCTTGGGCTTGTGCCACACTGATTGGACGATATGGTTTCTGCTTCCAGGCACAGATTGTTTTGGGATCTGTGAGTGTATGTATTTTGCACGTTGGTTGCAATATAAAGATACCTGAGTTAAGCCACAAACTAGCAGGTTTCTCAGAAGGATAAACATACAAACGTGGCAGTTTCATATTACTGTACTTTGCTTCTGTTATGCAAGCTACCAATACAGAAGTACCTTAAATCCACCTAGTAAAAGCTGCTGTGAATGCTTCAGAATTTGGGACATCATATTCGTTGTGCTGACAAGAAATTACTTCACCAAAGAAAATCACAGTAATTCATTATAATAAATGAATATAAAGCAAATGTTTTTCATAAAAATGTAAGGGCGGGATAGAGGTTAGCCTAACTGTGTAGAAGTCGTGGCAACAGAACAAATTAAATCTTAGCATGAGACACAGTGTATGGCTTGCTGGTCATCTTCTGAACTTAAGGAAAGGTTTTTGAATGCACCTTCTTCCATCACTCATGATTCTGCATAGGTCCAAAATGAAAGTGCTAATGTCTCATTAAGCAATTTATTTTACTTTTTGTCAAAATTAAGACAAAATCCAAAAGCTTTCAATATATTTTTGGGGTTTTTTTAATATAAAAACATTATCTATATTACTTTTAATGTAAAAGTAGCCTAAAGATTCTATTCAGTTGTTTATAAATTCCTTAAACATCCCTTTTAAAAATTAAATTTCCACCTCTTCTGTCCTTGCCTGAAGGTGATTTTTTTGTGCACTTGATAAAAATGTCAAAGATCATTGAGAATCAAATTAGTTTTGTATTAAAAATCCAGTGGCTGTTTATTGAAAAGCCCTAAAACCTAAAGCCATATCATGGCTTATCAAGCTACATGACTCAGTTTAAACTCCTGTCTGGTAACAGGGGTTTTTTTAATCTTGGGAAAAGCCATTTAATTATTAATTATTAATAATTTCATGTTTCCTCCTGTAGAACAAGCATAACACTAATTACCTATTTCATATTTGCGAGGTGATGGTGAATAAGATGTTTCCTAGATAATGTTGTAATGAGGATTCAGGTGATTTCACAACAGTTAGCCCTATTGTTTAAATTTTGAATATTAAATTCTTTAGACACTTGGGCTTTTCCACTTCCAAACCATACCTGTAAATGCCTTACAATGTTCAAACAGTGTCAACATGCAACTCTCAGCGTATAGAAACAGATGGCTAAAATGCAAGGTAAAACAGTGTTTATTATGTACAATTGCAAAATTAGCTACATGAATGGATACAGGCAAACTCAGAGCAAAATTATCAATGGAAACAAGCCACAGTCAGGTACGTGTTATGAAAAGCCACAAGCTGATCTTGTCTCTAAGCAGAACAGATATAAAAAATGATAACTTGGTGTCCATTTCCTTAACCTCAGCTAAAGGCATCACTCAGCAGAAGAACCAAAGGGGATTGTTACCTGGGTAAGCTGAGAGCAGCACTGAAGGCTGCAAAGACTGGGAGCACAAACAAAAAGCCAAATTGGAATTAGCTTAAAATATTCTGAAAGTCTCACCAGCTGGAAAAAAAACCCAGAAACTCTCCAGGGGTCATTCTGAAAACTTTTGCACACGCCAGAGAGAGGACTATTGAGATAAGTTCTATCATCAGTAGGAAACTTTCCTTTTCAAACTGCACATCTGACATGCATACACAGAAATAAAATAGAAGCAGGAACAAAGAAGTGCCCCAGAACAATACTGAAAATAAATTAATTTGGGGGTGCTGAGGGATACAGATCCACCCTGGGAGCTCTTACTTGCTCAGGGCACCCCCTGCCTGTCTGTTTTCCCCTAGGGCCTTTGAGGGGGCTCCTGTCCCCTTCCCTCTGGCCAAGTGTCAAGCTGAGGCCTCCTCCAAGGGCTCACCTAAGCTCCATGGCAGCTGTGTCGCAGCCTGGCCTCCAGCCCCGTTGCTCCAGGCCCACCACTGACCAGAGGTTGGCCTCCTCACCATGGCCTGGTGACCAGCAGGTTGTGACTGGACCCGGTTACCATCATCAGGCCGGACCCTCACCCTGCAGCCTCACGTCCCCTGCCTGCCCACACACCACCACTGAGGATGTGCCCCTGGGCTGGGGATGCCCCGGCCTGTCCCGCTCCCTGGCTTGGGAGGCCTTCTAATATCCGTACAAGAGCCTTTTGTCTATATGATTTCTCTAAGATTTTAAATACCATACAGCAGAATAACATTCTTGTTTTACTGTTACATGATTATTAAATGAAACATTTTAAAATAATAATTTATATTTATAGATTTGAAACTATCTAGCATTTGAAATTTGCTACTGGCTGTTCTTACAGCAACATGTTTTGTATGCCATATGACAGCAACGGAAACTTATAAAGATGTAAATTAAGGTAACTATCCTGGCATTATTCTGACCTTGGAATTAGTCATTCCACAACCTCACGGAACTGGAAAAAAAATTTTGTCTTCCAAAAATTATGTACAGTAACAGTCATGGCTTCCAAGTAGCTTTTCAATGTCCAGAAAACACAGTCGTGCATATGTTATACAGCTGACTGTTAATAGTGGCTCCTTTTTTTCAGGAATTACAAGTTCCTGTGTGATGTACTCTAGGTGACCCTGCCTGGCAGGGGGGTTGGACTAGATGATCTTTCGACATCCCTTCCAACCCCTAAGATTCTGTGTGATTCTGTGTCTTTGTGATTTGTATTAAAAGCTAGTGGCTACCTGAGCTTTGGGGTTTTTATTTGCTGTTGTTTAAAATAAAATAAGCAGATGCAATTTCTGCAACACAATTTGCTGGCTGGCCTCCCAAAGGAACAGAACTGTTTGGTATTGCATGAGATGGCACCAGAAAAGCTCCACAGCTTTGTTTATGTACAAATTGCACTCAACAGTAAACTAATTCTCCTACAGACAACTGTAAGAAGCAAAAAGGTTAGTGACACAGATCTACTTTTGAGTACACAAAATTGCTGTTTACAGTAATGTCAACAGATTCCAGAAGCAGTGACAAGACAAAAAATGACCTTTGGCACTTGACATTTAGAAGATATTTAAGTGTAAAGCAACAGAGCCCCTGTAGTTGTCAGATTACAAAATACTTCTGAGGCAAATTATTGTCTCTATGTATTAAATATAAATAAATAATTGTAGGAAATGTGATTATTTTATGTAAATGGGAATTAAATTTAAAAACTCCTATAGAAAAAAAAGCAATATATTTTTGTCTTTGTTTGAAAGACTGCTTTCTAAAAATGTACAGTAAAGGCACTAAGGTCATTATCTAGTTTGTCTCAGCCTGTAATTCAGATCAGCCTATAATTCCTTTTTTTTTAACTTTTACATCTGAGTGCTGTAATTGAGACTAACATCAAACTTACTTTTAAATAGTGTGTTCATGTAAATGCAGTGGATAACTGAGGAAATGATAAAGGATGTTTAAAATAAAGCAAGCAAGCAAACCAACTCAAGAAGTAATAAGGATAAAATTCTAAAATGAGAAGTGTCCTGGTTTGAGCCAGGATGAAGCTAATTTTCCTCATACTGATTTTTTTTTTCCTTCAGTAAGCTCTCTTTTAACTAGCAGCAAGTGTTCCAGCTAGTGGACTGATAACACTGGAATGTCTATGTTTCTGCTGAGACTCCAAGGTTGCTTCTTAGCTCTGCTGCTACAGAGGCTACTGGGGCAGGAGAATTGTATCTGTGACACCCCCCATAGGGGAGCTGGACTAGACAGACAGCAGAACTGACCAAAGGTATTCCATTCCATATATCTACATAAGCTCAGAGGAAGGTCAGAGATCACAGAAGACAACTTCCTTCCTGCTGCTTCCCTTCTCTTCCATCCATGGCCGGCATCCAGGGAGGACTCCATCCATCCATCACCATCAACCCCAGGCTCAGCCCTGACCCTCATAACTCTTCCCACAGCCCTGTCTGCTCTGCCTTATCTCCTGCCTGCAGGCTGAGACATTTCGGGACTGCTCACAGCTCAGGAGAGTGCTGGGGGAGTTGCTGTGGGTGGGGGGAGGCAAGAGGCTTTTGCACATTCCTGAACATACTTGTATATAATTGTACATATAATTAAAGCTGTCTAGTTTAGTTTTCAATCCAGCTAAGTCTCTCTCCTAATTCTCTCTCTCCTTCCCTACCTGGGTGGGAGGGGGAGGGGATCAAAAGCATTGTCTCTGGTATATTTGGCAATCCTGAGTCAAACTGTGACAGTAAGTTTCAAGCTTCTGTTTTAGACGCATTTCTGCTATTTAGATGTTGAAATGGCAAAAAACCCCAGTTTCTCAGTGCCCAAATGAGAAGCCCTTATTATCCAAATGAGGAATTATGTAGGTGGAGGTCAAGGAAGAAGAACAATTACTTCACACTGCTACAGTTTGCTTCTGAAAACCTAAAGCTATCCACAAATTAGTAAACTTTGTGACACGATACACGATTTTTGATAATTTTCTAAATGCTTTAAGCAAGTATTGCCTAGAATCCTCTCTGAAAGGCATGTTAAAATCTTCAAGCAACAAGGGAGCAAGTTGTCTATTCTCTTATTAAAAAATTCAAGCAACTTGGACCATCCAATATAAACCCATACAACTACAGTGGTATGAACTATAGAAACTGAGTGAATAGTAAGAACACTAGGAAGATAGTGTTGTGAACAGTCTATTGTAAGAATAAATACAATAAATCAAAGTCAAGAAAAACCACTTTTTAATGCCTTCAGTAATAGTAAAAAAAAAAAGTTTTGGTCTTCCAAATAGAATCCAGGAGAAGAAAAAAAAAAAATCACAGAATATATATCCACATAAATATATAAGTATATCCACATAAATAGGCTATGCTGTGTATCTGGCTTACACAATCTCACTTCTCTACGTACTAGTTGGTTGTAAAAATCGTGATGAAAAATGACATTTTAAAAATAAATTCTGACAAAAAGCTTTCTCATTTTATGAAATACCTTTGATATAACTTGAGTATTGCTGGTCAGTATTTGACTTGCAATGTGTTCCACACATCGTACAATCCTGGTGCAGGCTTTGTCTTCCTTTTGAGCCATCCACAACACATGGTCATCGACCAACATTATATTGCTGGCAATTTCAATGAGAGCATCCCCAACCTGGAGCAGAAAAACCCCCAAAAACCAAAATTGGTATTGTCTCGAAAACTCACAGAAACAGGAAAAGAGTACATAAGAGTACAACTGCAAGCAGTCACCTTATTTCTCTTGGTAACCATCATTCAAAGACAGTTATAATTCTATTAAGAAAATTAAATGGACTGAAAAATAAAGACCAAGAAAAGCAAGGTGAAACTGACTTAAAGGAAAAGCTTTTTTATTTACAATTTTAAAGCTTATCTTCAAGATACCCCGCAAAAATTGAATCCCAGAATTATCACTCTTTTTCTTATACAAATTAAAACAGACCATGTGCCTCTAAAGTACTGATTCATGTTTAATCAAAGGCCCTTTGGGGAAGGCGAAAGGGAAGGCGAAAGGGAAGGGGAAAGGGAAGGGGAAAGGGAAGGGGAAAGGGAAGGGGAAAGGGAAGGGGAAAGGGAAGGGGAAAGGGAAGGGGAAAGGGAAGGGGAAAGGGAAGGGGAAAGGGAAGGGGAAAGGGAAGGCGAAAGGGAAGGCGAAAGGGAAGGCGAAAGGGAAGGCGAAAGGGAAGGCGAAAGGGAAGGCGAAAGGGAAGGCGAAAGGGAAGGCGAAAGGGAAGGCGAAAGGGAAGGGGTAAAAGATGTTTGAAAGACATTTTAGCTGCAGACATAGTGGGATAAATGTTACAGAGTTATTGAGATGTAACTGCTGATACAAACCTGTATCATCTCATTAACTATACAGAAAGAGTGGGCTTATAGCTTTGGATGTTCTAGTTCCCTTTCATGGCTAACCCAAAGTGATATATCTTTGTTTTGCCAGATGATGTTTTGCAGATTTTGGTAACTATGACCATGTGTTTCAACTTTTTATTAGTATGTTACATTTAGAAAGAATAAATGTAACTGTGAAATTTTTTGTTGTTATTATTTCCAATTAAAATGAAAATAGTTACTTTTTTAAAGTCAAAAACTTGAGTGAGATTTCAAAATTAACATTACCATTATTTTTGAAGGCAAATATATGCCAGAAATATACAAGGTTGTCACAAAGAAACCTGAATAAAATGTATATAGAACAGAAAAACACAACTGAAAAGAATGTAGCTAAAGAGAAGTTCAAGAGGCTAAAAAGTCTAACAGAAACAGAAAAATATGGCAAATTCACTGGGAAGGAAAAAATAAATTCAACAATGGTGAAAAAAGTTTAAGGAATGACTGATGTTGTGAAGCTAGTTCTGCATTTTCAATAAAAAATACATAAATTTCTCATGCATTGCAAGGTACACAGAAGAAATGAGACTATACGTGAAATTTTATGTGACTGTTCCTGAAATACATAATCTGTTTTTGAGAACATATTTACTAGATAACTCTAGATGGCTTTAGACAATGTGACAAACTGACTTATCGACACAATAAGTAATAATAAAACACATTAAGAGACTGGAGTGATTTATGAAAAATGATCAAAGCATAAACCAATCAGCTAAGCAGTAAAAATTAAAAGATTAGAGATGGTGCTCAGTTTTAACGGATAATGCATCAGCTGCTAGAAAAACAAAGAGACTTTATGGATAAAACCAACTGTTCCTTTTGGATGGTAAATTTTTGTTTTGTCCGGAAGCAGTAAGATCTTATCAGGATTTTGAGCAAAAAAACAGTTGTAGCTTTGAAACGTGATTCTTAGAGATCACTTCAGAATACACTTTAGATCTGGCATCTAATGAGTTGGAGGCTTTCTCAAATTGGCACTAAAATGTTAACTGTTATAATCCCCAGAGCCAGAATTGAATGAACATTGCCAAACAAAAATATACGTTTTAACTATAGCTATCATGTGTACAAAAATTACACGTTATGAAATATTTGTGCAAGCAGTTACCCTTAAAATTAACAATAAAAACTATGATGAACATTGCTATTCTCTATAAAAACCTTTTTTTTCCCCATAGGGTTTGCATAACTCTCTGATTAGGTTTCCCTGTAAAAATTCCATACATTATGCTAAAAGTCTCTAAAAGAAGTTGTACTTGAAGACACATTTTTTTTCTCTTCACATAAAGTAATACATGCTTTCAAACATCCTAATGAAACGGAGAAAACGAAAGAAACATGTAACCCCAGTGGCCAGAGGGAGAGGCACCTTGAGGTGAGATCATTCTAGTGTTAGACATGGTAGAAATTAAAATGAAAAAGAAAATTAAAGAAGGGGCTTATTGAAAACCAAATTTTATTCCTAAGCAGCACTGCCTTTGTCAGTCAGATGAGATGGCTTAGTTGTCCTTTTTGGCATAAAGAAACACATCAAAGTTTATGCAGAACATCTCAAATCAGAACACCAGCAATCAATTTTCAAAGCTACTCTTCAGTATGTTCCTGCATACATTAAGTACAGGGCCATATGTGAAGACCTCACTTCTAAGTGACACTTTTTTTCAGCATAGAGAAGATATCTTACATCTTCAACTGCATCCACAAAGACGATTAACTTTTCCATTATATAAGCCAAATATATTACATCCATTTTATCTGCAAAGTGGGAAGCACCTCTCGTGTAGGCTGTCAGCTGGCGGGAAAATTCAAGCACGGTTGTCAAATTGATGTGCATCTGAAAATACATCAGAATTGTTAGGCCTAATAAATTAGCTAGCTTCGTTCTCTTATCACACAAATTTGTATAATGCTTGCTGGATTTTCACATGGAGTTATATGCATTAGTAGTACCATGGACATAAATTTCAGGGACATATGAATATCTTCAGCATTAGGTATTATATTTCATTGCCATTATCTGAAGACATGCCCAGAACAGGACAAAAAATTTTGAAGATTTTTTTTTTACTACCTTTTGTAGACTGTAACCAACTAACTGGCCTAATAAAATATTAACCAAGCTACTAACCTTACCTTGCCTGTATCTTCATGACAGCAACAATATCAGTGGGGGTTCATATATAGAGTGGTGCACGGGATAAGAACTAGGGACAACGGTAGTGAGTTGAAAGAAGAGAAGTTCAGACTGGTTACGAAGGAAATCTTTTCTGCCATGAGTAAAGTCAGGTATTTGAGCAGGTTACCCCCAGAGGTTGTGGAGCCTTCACCCTCAGAGCTTTTAAAGACCAGAGTGGTTAAAGCCCTGAGAAACCTGGCCTAACTTCATTGCTTACCTTGCTTTGAGCAGGAGAATAGACTGGATTCTAGAGATCTTCCTTCCAAATGGAATTATTTTTTATCCTATTATCCTATAATTCTACTGTCTCTCTTTATATAGTAATTATTCTTATTTAAGTATGAACATATCGGAAAACAAACTCCCTTTAATGTTACCTAGCACTACTAGAAGAAGAAATTATCAAGGAACCTGAAGTGATAAAAGTTAGTATGGCAGTTACAGGTCTGTGCCATCTTCTGTGTTTTTTGCTGTTATGCTCTTTTTTTCTCAATAATTTCTATCCATTGACTTTTTTAATCTCATTCTCTCTTTTACTTATCCATACAAAACCATTTAAGTACTGCTGGTTTGGAAGACATCGAGAAGGCATTCTAAAGTAGACTTCATTTCTGCAGCATACTATGGTCAATGGCAATGAGGAAAGGCACTTCAGCTGACAAAACTTTGATACAGGATTTCAAGAGAAATCCACACCTTTCTGGTACAAATGCAGTAGCAGAAGGCAATGAAGGAACTGAAATGAAGCACTGATGATCCTGCCAACATTATTAATGGTCATCTAGACTCCAGGCACACAGAGAGGAAAAAAAAATAAAGGCACTAAATGCTGTGCACTTATTCTTACTACAACTTCAATTAGCACATGCATTGCCTTTCAAGTAAAATATGTTGCTAAAAGCCCAGCTATCTCAAACTTGTGGTTGAACAGACATTTTTCTTGCGAACTATTCAATAAAATCAGTACAAGAGAAAGGAAGCCATGGATTTCATAATGTTACCTGACTAAAAGCATGAAGAACTTGAGTTACTTCTTGTGAATAAGGACATTCAGAATAATTTTCTTCATCCCAACGTCCAGTTCGATTACATTTACGCCATGCCTTGGACTCTTCTGCGCCATTGTGAAAGGCAATGGAGTTAAATGAATACTGCAGACAGGGGTGGTAAGCAGTTATCCCAGCCAAAGTTTTGGGCCATCTATGAACAAGATGATAATAAAAAATTGCAATGTGAAACATCTTATTTAAAGGCAACTTATAATATAGCAACAATATGCAGAATATATGAGACAAAAGACTATTCTAAATTTTACCTCATTATGTTCCATAATAAATTACTTTTTTTTTTCCTTGGAAAATGTCAAAATCATAGGGGTTCAGGTTTGGTTGGCCACACATTAATTCTAGGAAGGTGTATGGTTTTGAAAACGATATGGTTGACATTTTCTTTACATTCATCTTTTCAGATTGCACAACGTAAGTCCGTAAAGCAAAAAACCCTGAACCTATTACTAAGTGCTCAAAAGGTAAATGCTCAAAAGGTCAATGCAAAAAATGGAATTAGACCCAACACTACAAAGCCCTCTCTGCCACAACGTCCCAAAAAGCATAAATCACTGAATGCATCAGAAATCAATAAAAAAAAATTCAGCTGAGATTATGTCTCATGGAGGAGGAAGGAGCTAGTCCTCAAAAATTAACTATTTAGGTATATATTATTTATTTGCTTTGATTCCAAAACAGGCTTTGAAAACTAACTATAAATCAAGAGCAGCCAGAATTGTTCTATTTAGCTCATGGGTCTATTATACAACACTTTTTCTGTGTATCTGCTGCATTCTCTAGAATGGCACAACTGAGTTCTATTTCTTTTGGTACCAAATCCGCTGACATTTCCAGGCTAGTATGAACATAGCAGGATCAGGTTAATTGGGGAAAATCAAACAAAACCAGAAGAGTATCATCAAAAAGTCAGCATGTCTGAAAATGATGTGGTTCTTTCTTTAATCGCACTGATGAAATGACTGAACCTAACCAATATAATATAAAAATATTCTGTCTGCCAGTGAAGCCACCTTGACAGTGCACCTTTGTTCAAACACACGTATTAGCCCCTCTTGGTTATATAAAACAAATCCACTTGAACATTGTCACACAATATACTGACAGGTTTGGGGCTATGTAAGTTTTCCTCATTTCAAGCAAAGAAAAGGTAAGGAGAAAAATATTTTTATATGTCACAGCTAACTGTCACTGGAATAATTCATTTTGTGATGTAGAACAGTTGATGCAAAATGAAACATGAAAGGAGGTTCACAAAAATTGAAGTATGTACAAGAGTAAATTATCCCTTTACGTCTGGGCTGAAATATTATTTTTAGTAAAAGATTTAGATTAATGCAATTTGGCCTCACCTCAAAAGTAAAACTAAAGAGACAATTCTGAAACTAGTGTTAGCACAGGTAGCAGAATCTGGCCTTTACGAATAGGAATGATAGGACAGAATAACATTACCATCTGTATTTCAGAATAATTCTACAGAGTGCTCAAAAACAAAATATGGCCATCATAGAGAAAAACTTTTCGTACATAAGGGCAGTTCATTCTGACTGACTGAGCCTACTTCTTACTGCAATGTGCAATTATAAATAGCACCTAGGTTGGTCACCTGAAAGGACCACACTTTCCTAACAGTTGATGCTTTTTTCTCTTTTTGCCCAATAAAAGAACTGTTCTTTCTAGCTTTGCTTTTGTGGTTCAACTCTAGTAACATACTTGCTACGTTATTAAAATTTCAAAGACCTTCACAAAAAAAATTACTGGTGTGATAGCTGCATCTCTGAGGATAAAACTTCAGAACAATTTCAAGTGCTAATGCTGAGTTTAAGCCTGATAAATTCCCTATAATTTTAAATTCATTCCCTCAAATGCCAAAAGAACCTATGGACTCAGCATCCTTTTGTTAGACATTAAAAAAAAAAAATCTATGTGGTTTTCTACAAAGATGATCAATAGGGAGTGAAAAGAGGCACTAGTGTTCTTTTGATTTATATAAAATGACAAAAAATGCCCCCGGTATTAGTTTGTGCAGTCTGTAGAATTTCTATATATTTATTTATGAAGAAAAAGATGTCATTTTATGGTAAAAAACATGAACTTCATGAAGTTGTCATCTAAAACATTGAGTATGCATTATCTGATGAGATGCATTTTAAAAGATCTAATTAAACTACATTTAATCATGTCAACTGTGAGAAAACACAATGGCAGTTTTTGTGATGACAAAAAAACTATAGCTGAGATTGTCAAAGATTTCTAATGGATTTTAATCCATATGTATGGATTAAAAATGGATATAAATATATGTCCAGCAAATGTGGTTTACTCACTGAAACCAATATTAACACAGAATAAAATAGCTTCATAATAAAGAGAAAACAGATTATGTGAGTTGGTTTCTCCATTTATTTCTAATAATTATTTTTATTCAAACACAAAAAGTAGTAGAAAAAGGCCTTTGAAAAAGGTTTAAAGGTACCTTAAAAATTAAGATATGCTTTCAGGTCAGAAGAATTTGCAGAAAGTTCTGGGATTTAAGAGAAGCTTCACCTCTCGTCTACTTTTTCTTTCATTAACTTTCAAGCTGAATTCTTATTATAATTCACTTGGTAACAAATTACCTTTTTGATTACCTCAATGGGAGTGCCATCATACATCAGTGTTATTGTCAAGCAGGTAATTATATTTTGTTTAAGAGCTTTATGCATAACATTGAAGTTTTTTAGAGCTAACTGAAAACAATGCCAAATTCTACAGAATCCTTAACTTTCTTTTCAGTATTTGGGGATTTAAATTTTTAAAAATGCACCAGCATATGTAGATAGAAATAAAGATGAAACAAAAGTCACATTTAGTTAACTAAACTCTGCAAAGTCTAACATTCAGATGGCAGGACTGATGTTTTCTAATTATGTGATATATTGGTGGAACTGCATGTGTCCTTAAGCTCACCTCAAATTATATATTTGTTTTACTAAGTAGTTTTACTTGCTATTTTGATTCCCTTCAGTGAAATATTTTACTAACGGTTTTATGTTATTTGTTACCTTTAATCTCAGCTGCACAAAACCAGCAGAACTGGAACAGATTAGAAAAGTACTGAAGATTTAATCTTCTAATGCTTTAATGCAGTGTTATCATATCCTATAATTTAGAAAAGACCAAGAACAATTTTAAATCCTCTCTCATTTAGCTGTAAAGAGGCTACTTCTTTTGAAATTGTCCATCATCTCACACTGAGGAATTAGAAGAAAGATTCTCTGACTTTCACAAACTACTGCTGCTCTTGAATCACTAGCTGCCATTTCTCATAAAAATCAGTGCTCCTCCTTCCTTATATATCAGATTAAAATGACAAGTAAAATAAGTGACATCTTCATAACTGACACTGTAGTATCATGTAAGCAGGAACATGGTCTGTATCTATATTAATATATGAAACATACGTCAAAAACAGAAAATCAAACCTGAAATCTCCCTTGTTGTTAATAACTCTTTCTGCAGGGCAGTAGGGTGCAGCCGTTTCAAGTACCACAATTTCTACTTGTTTAGTGGTGTTTCCATAGGAATTGTTGACTACGCACTCCCAATCTCCAGTTGCATCAATATCAATGCTGGATAGGATAAGTTCACTATAAAAATAAAACATTAATTATTGTATGTATTTAATTACATAGAGATTGAGTCATTGTTTTTCTGACATCAACTTCTCTTCAGAGATGTTCTATGAAAATATAAAACCAGGTTTTGCTGTATGTTATTATAAGGACAGACAATATAAAAGTGCTTGGTATTAAGATTTTAGCAGCACTAATTTGGATTGACCATTCAGATCAAGACGGGCTATAAAACAGATTAGCTATCATCACAAAAGTATATCAGGTGTGTATCAATGACAGTACTTCTTTCCCCAAGTATTATAAAATGTTTGGGGTTTGTTTTAGTTTTGTTGTTTTGTTGTTGCATAAACAAAAACTTGAAAGTCAGAAATGCATTTCAAGTTGACAATGTAACCAATTGACAGAGAATGCTTCCCTTCAGGTGTGAATGCAGCTCCCATGGCATTTCAACAGCAGAATCTGCAGCTCCTGCAGTGGCATGGGAAAAGTTTTCAAGATGAGCCATTGACTTTGGAAGTCATATATAAGCTTCCTGATGAATGCAAAATAAGATGAGGCAAATGCTGATGTTTCTTTCAGTACTTCCCTACTCATGAACGTCTTTCACGCTGCCCCCCACCAAGTATAAAATGTAGTTAATAATATCAATAAATTTAGGTTGTATAAACTCTTCACAATGAGTGTTAGACGAGTTAAATATAGGGATACTTTGTAGCTACTTCAATACAAGTATTGTGCATGACTGCACCATACCAATATTTAGCTGCCTAAGCTATTTTATGTATAATTAGAGAAGAAGGAAATAATTTCAAAAACATTTAAAACTATCAAGAACTGTTCTGCTTAGTATTTTCTGTATGTTTTAAATCAGACACTAAGCTTTCCTTCATATAATGGATGTGACCCAGGCCCTAATGAAGTCAATAAAGTTTAGTTTTTCAATTTTCTTCACCAGGGATAGAATTTTACCCAATTACAGTAACTCCATAGATCTCATAGACAAAAATAATGCTAACTACTACATTTTAAGAAAGTAATACATTAGATCTTAAACCTTCTATTGGGCTATTAATAAATTTCAGTATGGTTTAAGAGAAAGTACAGTTTTTGAAAGCAGTTGGGAGAGGAAAAAAGGTAGTAATTATCTGAAATATTTACTTTACACAAATGATGCCTCTTTGAATATGCCTTGTGGTTTAGAAAATTAGAAATTATGTCATAAGAAATGGAGTACAGTCAGAAACAGGGAGAAGGTACAACATAAGAAGAGAAGCACAGAATTTAAAAGTTACTAAATTTATTTCAAATCTGTATTTAAAACAAAATCCTAAAAGATTCTACTTTACTTTTGTAAAGACCCTGACATTTTGAAAGATATACACAGAATAATTATATATAATTTATTTTTATTTTTCCCTTTTAAATTTCTCTTTATCATCCTTTTTCAGTTCAAACCTTCGTATATTATAAATGCACTTTTATTAGCTTGGCTACAAGAAAGGATCAAATCCAATTGTCTTGTATGTAGACTACTTCTGATACACATGAAAGCAAACCACAACCTCAGGAGGAAGTGATTAGACAGCAACATACACAATTTTCCATTTGAAATAGGCATACAATGAAGGATGATTTTCTCAAGTGCTTACTACAGGACCATTATCTTGGTCCCCAGAAAACAAGCAAACCATGGTAAATAGCCTTAGCTTTAAGTTAAATAGCTTTAAAATTTTTGTGTAGTTCTCCAGATACTGAGTCAAATTTATCATTAAACAGTAACTTTAAAAATCTCACACCGCTCCTATTTATCGTGGCTTTGAGTTCCAAGTACCTTGGAAGTCCCTACTTTAGCTTTACAATTAATTCTAACGTTTTTATTGCAGAAAATATAGAAAAGCAATTACTAGCCATTCTCATACAGAGCAGCTGAATATTTTCATGTCAAAGAAGCAACTGTTCTCTTAAGAAGTCTTAGATGAGAAAGCCAAATAACAGAAGTCTCTTGGCTAATTCTTAATACATCTTTTTACGTTCATGTTGAAATACGTAAGTGAAATCAGCTAATTGATAATACATTTTAATTAAATCTTTCATTTCATATGTCAAAACAATCTCCCATCATCTTTATAGACAGCTGAGAAACAATATACTCTCCAAGCTTATAAGAACAATTATAAAAACTCTTTTTCACTGAAACAAGAGGCAGCATAATGTTCACCTGTGGCATCAAGACCCAGATACTTCCCAAGTGAATAGAATGTATAATAGATGTGCTGATCTTGTGATATATTTCCTATAAAATATCGATAATTGTTAACAATACCGATTAGATAAAATTGGGAATCATGGTGATTTTAGGTAAAAGAAATACTTGAGCACAGTAACAGTTTTACAGGTAATCAATATGAAGATAAATATTCATATTTATTTATTTATTGAAATTGCTTAAATGTGTTCTGAAGCAAATTTATCTGCTACTAAACAGATCTCCTGTCATTAAATGAAGTTTCCCAGTTTCACAAACTATTTACTGATACATCAGTGTTGCTTCTGCTAGAAAAACAAAAATTGAACACTGGTTCAAGTAAATCCTCACATTCACCCTTTAATCTTCTGTGGCTCTTACTTCAGATTGTGAAGCAAAATAAGCCAGAATAGATCTATGCAATATAGAAGAAGCTGTATAGTTAGTAGAACATGGAATTTTCTTCTGAATTGCCATCTGGCCAATGCAAATGATGCATTCATTTATATTCCTCCAGGAATATTTTGGATAGCAAGCCCAGTGGTGAAACTGTTCATTTACTTACCATCTGGATATGACAAATGATAAATTGATCTTATACCCCCAGAGAATTTGGGTGACTGGATTGAAAAAAAACTATTTTAATTCTCAAGAAGAGCAGTCAACTTGATTCTTTAACATTTTCTCCACTTAGATTCCATGGAGACTTCACATTCCTGGGAAACCAGCAGGAAAGCGTGGGCCTGTACAGAATTTTAAACCTCTTCATAAAATTTCCTAGTACGTCAGTTACATATTTTAAGTCTTGGTATTGTTACATTAGCATACCCAGAAGTTCCATTGTTTTTCTTACTCTTATTCTCTCCTGGCCATGGCACTGAGTCTTTATGAAAGGCAAGACCTCCCCTGGGGCCTGAGAACATTGTCAGGACACTCTGGTTTAGAAGCTTGAGAAGAGCACAACAGAATTAAAAGGATGGCATCTTTGGCTGTATACTTTTCTTGATAAACCCATCTCACAGAAGCTAATAAATGTCAGGCCACATCTTGCCTTTACTATGCAGCTTTCCTAAGGATAGAGAATGAGTTGGAAAGAGTTCCTATTCCCTCTGCATGATCAATCATATTCCACTTCTCAGAGGTGTGATAGTTGCTATTTTTATGGAAATTTTTGACCTACCCAAACATAAAACAAAGTCAGACATTAATGAGATGACGTCAAGAACAAAATTAATGTGAGGTTTGCTGCCTGGTGAGAATAAAAGGATGACTAGCCAGCTTATCTCAAGTTTTCTTTTGAAATTATAGTGGCCTTCTCAGTGAAGCCACTGAAAAGGAGAAAGAGAATATACATGTTTCTACTTTTACTGGGAAAATTAATGCATGATGTGTTTCCTTTTTCAAATGTCATATTAAAAAAGTAAAATTTACAGCTGATGCACTTGCATGAAACAGTTGTTCTAACAGTCAATAGCCTGTAGCATTGGTCATTACAAAGAGAGGAACCATAATATAGGAGGAAGACATACTCATGTAAATCAAGTAACCTATGACAATAGATTTCTACTTGAGGCATAGTTTTGCATTGCTACAGCTATGCACAACTAATTAAACAATCAGAAGTAGGTCTCATTATGCAAAGTTTCTCAACCATGTCCTGAAGTAATAGCAACATTTACTGTGGTGCCCCAGCAGTCATTTGCATGCTTGGAAAAAGAGTAACAAATAAAGAGGAGACTTTAACATCATATTTTCATTGGCTTTTCACAAGAAAGGTTTTAAAGTCTGACTTGAATTCCTGTAAGACTCGGGAAGAGCCAACTGCTCTTCCTAGAAAAAAATAAAAATCAATTACTCAAACACAGACAACATCGAGGTTTCCTCATATTCTTCTTCAGACAGATAAATAGCAAATGCTTTTTTACAGTTCAGGCAGAAGGCCTGCATAACCTGCCTCCAACCCATATAATCTCAAATTATTAATACTAATACAGAATTTTTAAAATGAGTGTGGTCTCCAGAGTACACTGCTGCTTAGAATGCAGCCTTGCACAGGGGATATAAGGTTAAAACATAGAAAATTAAGAGAGAATGTGTAAATCTGGGCACTTTAACAGAACCTAAATTGCTAGCCTGATCTCTCTGACAAAATTACTTATTTACCCATGAAAGAAATGGCTTTAGAAGGCTGATAGCCTTTAAAGAAAGCTTGTGTCCAGGCAACAGCAAGAAAAAAGGAAGATTAAAGATTAAAGTTGGTACTCATTTTATGCTAGATGTCTAGCAAATATGTTCAGTGTAATCAATTTGTCATACATCTAAGAAATTCAATACATGATTTTGCTTCTTCTGATTGAAAATAAAAACAAAGCATAGCTTACCATTTCATGTCATCTGTAGCTACCCAAGAAACATAATGTGCTATAACACGCTGTTACTGCAACTTATATACCAGCTAATATGTTCACATCAGTATGATGTGACCATGACAACAGTTGGATCTGACTTCAGAGAGGTCAATGGAAAGGACCTGATATTAATGACAATATATTGGCAAAAAAATAATAAAGTATCTACTTCCAAAATAGGAGAAAAGACCCATATGTCAGTTAGTAAACCATCTCACTTTATTTTCCTTTCTATTGCTCAAATTCGACTGAAATGCAAATGTTTAAAAATGTTGTCACAGGCTAATATTATCCATTCGTAATGCAAACATGTGCCAAATAGTGTTTTCTGTAAGTGGATAGCAGAAAACCTGTGACCTATATTTACACATCAACAATTCTTTCTTAAGATTGAGAAAACAAATACTACTAAGAGTGACTAAACAAATCATCTTCAGAAACAGAGTCAGAAATCTAAACAGTTCTACGACATACCATAAAAATGGTTTGTTGTATGATCCTTTTTTCTCTCATTGAGCTTGTCAGGTAGAAACAAAGAGCTACTGTACTGCATCAAAGCATGTGCATAAGGATGTTAGCATTTATCTTCATACTCTCAGTCCTAAAATCAATACATGCCAGTCTAGCTAGCTGGGAACATAAAGTGGGGAAGTAAAAAAAAAAAAAAGGTGTCAGCAGCTCTAGAGCACTCGAAGTTTTTTCTTGCTGGAGAAACCTTCAGACATCTGGCAGGTCTGTGACAGCACAGTGATATAAAGCTGAAGAGAGTACATCTGGGCCAGGGCTTATTTAAAGTACTTAATGAAGGAGTTGTCTATCATTGAGCTGTTTTTTCAGTTGGTGAAAGGTTTAGGGATGCTTAAATGAGTTTATTGTTATTAATTTAGTTCTACCAGAAAACTGCTTGACTGCAGGTTGTGTACAACTGCAGTCTTCTGGGGAAATGGTGCTACACCTGCTATATGCCTTTCATCTGCCCGTAAGTAGCCTGTATGGTGCAATGTTATACTCAGAGGAAGCTTTATTTCCTTCGCATAACTCTTGTGATCTGTACTATCAGAGGTTCTTAGACAAAAATAATACTGTGACAATTAGTCTAATAGCCAAAATTGCATAAAAAGCTTTTAAAGTAAAATATTTAGCAGATGACTCGTAAGTGTTAACCTACTTATGACAATTCTTCGTTATTTGATTACGTCCCACTGGGACCAACAAAACCCCAAACAAAAAAAAAACAACACACAGAAGAAAACAAACAAAAAACCTACTATATTAATTTTACAATTTCAAATTATTTGTCAAATGCACACTACTTTGACAGAACTTCCCAGTCTCCCTTGTCAGTGGTGATGCTTCAAATGCAGAAATTAATTATTTAATTAATACTTTGTGGGATACGGAAATTGTAAATTAGGGCTAGAATACTGACCTGTTTTATTTGCTGGTCTGTAAGAAATTTGGAAAGATCTAAGAAGGAGGTAAGACATAGCAGATTCCTACACAAGATCATGAACAATCTCTATTATATAGTGTAAACTTTGTGATGGCCAGGAGCCATCAAATAAAAATACCATAAACAATTAAAAATAGGGTTCTTTTATCCCATAGAGAGAAAGAAGAGGAGCGTCTGGGACCTATTTCCATGGAATACCAGTATGGTAATGCAGTAATGAAACTTCCTAAATTCCATAAGCAATGTGTCCTACAACACATTCTCCACGTTGAATACATTGAAATATCATGAAAAGTAAAAACTAATTCATTTATTTGTTTTAATATTTCTAATATATTTTGCTTGAAAGAAATTGTTTGCTTCACCAATTTCTAGGTGGATTGATCTGGTAGAAGGAGTACATCAGAGTCTAGACATGTCAGAATTACTCAGATAATGACAGTTGATGCACAGGGTTACAAACTACTGCCTGGACTGAGAGAATATGTATAATTATACCTTACATTGTTGTTGACAGGAAAAGCAATTTTAAAAAAAGCCAGTCCTGGGATGTTCACTGCAAATGGCTGCTGCAATTTGTATAGATGCAGTTGTTTGAGGGGCCACATAAAAATCATTCTGGCCCTAAAAAGTCAAAGCAAAGCACTGTTGATTCCCTCTTGGGGGGAGGGAAACTTTAATTTTTGAAATTAAATGTAACATTTCATTTCAGTGTTGTGACTGGATGGAACCATACATAGCTTCAGGAAATAAGCAGAGATGTAAGTGAGAAGTCAAAATTTAGTGCAACATATCTTCTCAATCTGGTCTCAATAACAAGGTACTTTTTTAAAGTGCTTTAAGAAAGACTCCATCAACATTTTTTACAGTTGTGACTTACTATTTTTCTAAGGTTCTTTTATTCTATCAGCCAAAAATACTTACATATATTTTCTGTGAAAAAATATACTTCTCAATCATGTTTGATTGAGAAGCAGTTACCCAAATTAATCCTACAATATTTATGGCACAGCACAACTCTTACATCATTCCTTTAATGGCAGAAGGTATTGTGTTGTTGCTGGTTTTGCTTTTTATAGTATTGGTATACTTTTCCACAGGTTATCTTTTAATTATTCCCCAAAATTATTAGTAGTAAAACTGTCATTGTTTTTTATTCAGATAATAGAACGATTTTTAGAGAAAACACTTAGGTTTAATTAATCATCCAAATTAATTTGTATAAAGATTAAGATAATCTCATATAATCAAACCCTTAGCCTGCACAGTTCATAATATTCTGCAATAATTTTAAATATTATCTTCCTGATACATGAGAACTTTGCTGGTAAAGGTACATCTGTCACTACAGTGCCTGAGTAAGCTGTATATCATTGATGACTTGGTTTAAAGTAACCTCAAAACAATACAGAAACATTGATTTACAATTTAAATGGTTACTTTGCTTCATTTCCTTCCTAACTGCTTGAGAACTAAAGGTCAAATAGAGTCAATTAGGTGAACCAACAAAATATTAGTACCAAACAATTTCTGCTGATTTCCCTTGGCTTCTCAGTGTGACCCACAGCTGCTCATCTCCAAATGCTCATGACAGCAGAACACAAAGCACTTGTGAAATATCTGCATTTCTGAATCAGATTCTTTGGATCTGCTCTAACATTTATTTTGTTAATCTTGTGTGGAGTAACTAATATTTTGCCATGATTTTGCACATGGCTGAATTTCCAGTTATGCATCCTTGCAACATGCTCATCAACAATAGATCATTTTCAGACTGTTCTTTACCAACGATCAGTCCAAACCACTATCATTTGCCTCACATCTTTTTCAGATATATTCTTGTCAAAAACTGTTAAGAGAGTTCAGGGGTCATTAGGATTCTTTCCACAAAAAATAGGCTCCTAAATACTCCTGGAATCCATTTGTATTAATATTTAAACCTTTCATTAATAATACCCTAAACTATCCATATTTTTTAGACAAAGTTTCTTGGCTAAATTCCAAATTATTTACTAATAGCTGCATTGATAATTTCAAGTACTTAAAAACCCCTTTCAATTACAAAAATTATGACTGTAATTTTAAATTTACAACACTGCATTCCTTTTTTATTTTTTCTCCCACTTTCTTCACTATTACAGTACAAATGGATCGTGATTTGTAGCTCTTCCTTGTCATCAGACATTTCTTTTGCAGATGGAAGTTTTGTAGATTTTGACATAATCGTATACCTCTATAAGGAGCTTTCTGAAATGGGTATACACATTTTATATATGAATTTAAAAATCAATTTTCTTACTATAGGCCCTATCCTTGTTAAACCTAAAGGATCAGCTGTAGTTTCATGTTTTCTTATTTCAAACATCATTATTTCATTCATGGTTTACTTTTGACCATCCTATATTGGTGCCACTGGTGCCTTTTTTTTTTTTAAGAACTGGTTTTGGCAGCCATATTTATAAGACTGAAGTACTTAGGACAGAATTTAACAGAAAAACAATATTTATGGGGGATCACAGTTGAGACCTAATAGTCTGTATTTCCAGTGGCAAATCTATCTACATAACATAATAAAAATTACACCCAAAAAACACATCTGATGCAAACTCCTGCTATCCTTGGTTTATTGGTTTTGTTAAGAGCATGTTAGTTTCAATTGTAACACTCACTTTTATGGGTTCTTAACTTTCTGCACAGTTCAATCTTTTCAGAAAAAGCTCTTGTGAACTGTTATGGTCCCAGAGCAGCCACTAAAACTGTCAGGCATAAGCATTGTTAAACATTCTAAACAAGTATTTACAGAATACAACTAAAGTGACTTAAAAATTGTCATTATAGTCTATGGGCAAATAAGCAACTTCTTGAAAATTCAAGTCTCTTTAGCACTGTAGAGTTGCTTTGTTCATAAAACCAAAATATTTTCCTTTTTTAGTGAAATATTCTAGTAACTGTCCTGCCAGCCTCTCCACACACTGAAAGGAAAGGTGGGGATATTGGGAAAGATGCTGTGCTGCAGCAAATCGTACCTAATCGGCCTTCCTTAGGGATTTGGATTGTTTCAGTGCCACTTATTGTGACCAAACTGAAAATCTAACATTCTAGGCTTAAAAAATTAGGCTGTCTTAGTGGAAGCACAAGTAACAATTTTAGCTAGACCCATTCAGAGATCATAGGAAATAAGTTCCACATCACATTTACATTTTCATGTATGACTATGACATTTATACATAGCCACAATGATAGAAAGTTAACACAAGCAAAATCAAATACTATTATCATTGGCAAGAAATGGTAAATGTGAGCTAGCAACAGAATTGAAAACACCTTCTCAGTATCTCCTATAAGGGAATATTATTTGCCAAGAAAAATGTCACAGGCTGGAACACAGTTCAAAACTTTAGCTTAATTATTATAAAAAAAACCCACTTACTTTAGTTTATTCTGCTTTATCATAGGAGACAGAAAATACACATTTGGATATTTTATCCTTCTGCTGTGCCAGTTAATAAAACAGAAGGGTTTAATATGATATTTGTGTTGTAAATCCACATCCAAAAATATCTGGAATTAACAAAAAAAAAACACATCTAAAAATGTTTGAATAAGCAGCTTTTGGAACAGGACTTCACCTCTTTGTTCAAAACTAGCTTCAGAAATCTTTAAATTGCTAAACAGCACAAGCCCAAGCCTGTCCTTTACTGCAATCACAGAAAGCCACAGAGAACAGACATTTGCTGTAAAGAGTAGGTATAGGAAGGCAAAATATGACACTGTAAGAACTTATTTTAAATTACCTTTATTTTTACTCCAAATCTTACACTTAACATATTATTTCCTCAGGGAGGCATATTCTTTCTGATGTTTCAGAGTGTCTCATACAACTGTGATTTAGCCATAAGAAATATCATAAAATAGTGTGCAATAGCATGTAACAAGCATATTAATACATACTATTGTAACATATAATAAGCATGCTATTATATGTTATTTTAAGATGTATAATAATATAAATGGAGTTATAGCATACATGGTCATGACAGGATTAAAATTAAATGCTCAAGAGAGGTTTTACACTTGTGACTTCACTAATGTTTTCTTATTTTCAACATGACGGGACAATGTATCTCTATAATTGATATATTTTTTTAATTTACTTTAAAAGTGTGGGTTTTTAGAGGTAGTTTCAAAAGTATAGGTCTCATGCTTTTAGTAAGTTAATTTTGATCAATCCCTTGATCAAGGCAAAGGCTTGAGTCTTAGCATGTTTGACTCTATAAAGACCATGCTGTACAGTAAATGCAGTGTTGATGCCCTACTATATTGTGAAGTGAAGCATATAGCTCAAATAAATGAGTGAGTGAAAATGTTTTAAGCTTTAAGGAGCTGTTTAAAAATTGTGAACTCAATTCAAAACTGTTTTGTCTCATTTTGACAGTCTGTATCACTTGGACAAGTCAAAGTATTTTTCCAGTCTATAAAAGCAATTATGATGATGTATTTAGAGAACATTCTTTCTGAATACCTGGTCCCAGTGCATACTGCAACATGAGCATCAAGGTCACCTGTTTAATGGCACAGTAAACAAGGTAGGTAACAGCTCAACAATCCTTATTAAAATATTGCTACAGTAGACAATAATTTTTATTTTATAGTGTGGCAAAAATTAAGAAACTAGGTAAAACTCAGTTGAGCTACTTCTACACCAGCTTTTTAAAAAGGATAGCTATTTTGAAAATCGTCACCTTTTTAGAAAATTTATTTCAGTTTATTACTATGCTCTACAAATTGCTTACATAACAAAATAAAATTCAGTTGAAAAACAATGAGGTGATTAACAGCATGTCTTTTAATTTTTATATCATGGAAATAGGAAGAACATTTAATATAAGTGACTTGGCATGACCCTACTAATTGGTCTAATAGTCTTTTTCATTATCTGCTACAGCCATACACCTTGGTACTAGAAGAAAGCCAGTAGCTGTGAGAATTGGTCAGATCTACAACTCTAGATCTATAGGACTCCAAAAGGGGTCAAATAATTGGTGAGTCAATGAAATTAAAATCAATAAACCAAAAAAAAAAAACCCAGTGGGGAGGAATTAATTTTACTGCCTTCATAACTTTCATTTGACAGTTCAAGAAGCATTTCAGGTCAATTATATTAATAGAAACTGGTTGAGTGAAAAGATGTTAATGATGATACAGAGCTAATTAGCATAGCTGTTTTCACTCCATCTTCTATAAAGAGGAAGGCAGAACATAGACACAGAATCAGACTCTTTTTTCTGATCAATAATGGAAATTGGCAGAGGACAAAAGGATGTGTGCAACAGCTTTGCAGCTTTTAGTCACAAGCCCATGCTCTATGATGAAAACCAAAAATAAACATAGAAATGTATAACAATTTATCAAATAAGATTTGGACAGCAAAACTGAAGCAAAACTGGAATGATATGGTCGTTGCCAAATATTAGTTGCTACTTCTTTTATACAAGACTGTTCTACTTCATTCCTCTTGCATTTTTCACATCAGCAAATTTTTCTGTAGATCTGTCTCTCAGGGACACAGTAAAAGTCATACAAAGCTGAGAATTTTTTTAATTAAGAAACAAGTATGAGATTACTTAACTAAAGAATATAGGATTCAGTATATTGGGGCCTATAAGAATTAATCCAAGCCTTTTCATTTGACAGTTTTTCACCGGTAGATCTTCTAGATGGTGTCAGAAAGAAGTAGTTTGGCTGTAAGTTACTCATATCCTACTGAAGCTATTCTAAGTCCTGTTTCTTTTCATGATTTACTGTGCAAGAAACTGTTTTTCTCTGTTGCAAATCCATAGCTGCTCAAATCCAGATATTTACACAAGAAATCTTGTTTGGAACCACAGCCGTTCGTAGCTGTGAAAAAACTGTGTGCGCTCCAGTTCAAGCTTGCAATCGAATCGCTTCAAATACAGCGCCTCCTGATGCAGGTTTTAGTGAGGCTTACTGCAAGGGTTGCATCTGTTCACCTTGCCTACAAGTCTTGACTATTACAAGGAGTATACATTACCGTGTAATTAAGCAGCAGTCATGAATGATGCTGTCCTCCACAAATATGCCACTCTCTTCGTCTGTTTCGATCAGGCGACCAGCATGGTACCAATGTACCTCGGTGGTATTGTCAACGTATGTTGCAGTACACTGAAAGGGCAAGCGGTCCCCATGAAAAACCACCTGTCTTTGTGATGGGATCAGCTCAAAAAGAGGAAGTTCCAGCGGCCCAGCTGCAGGGAAAAACAATACAACAGGAAAAAAGCAAAACAAACCCCTCACAATTAATTCCTTTCATTAATATTGTGAAGTGAACTGATTGTATACATTTCTTACCTCCTCGATCTTACCATTAAAGCACTAATATAGAAGATATGCCCACAAACTAAAGTCTGATAATGCTGTGAATTCTAGAGAAGGCATTTCTTTCATTGGTGTGAGCCCTAGTAATTACAGGATTACTAGAGCAACTACAGAAAATGGTTACACAGAATAGTTCACAGTATTGGTGAGGCTGGAAAGGATCTCTTGAGATGCTCCAGTCCAGCTCATACTCAAAGCAGGATGTTTTACTACAGAAGAAGAAAAAATTAAACATACAGCTATTAGCAGAGCTACAGTTAACATTTATAAGACCACTTCACTGTCAGTGGTTGAAATTCCCTCTATGCTCCAGAACAAAATTTACTCACTCTAGAAAGCCTAAAGTGTGTCATATGCCTGGGATTTAGATAATAATGTTAATAATGAAAGTTAAACTTTCACCTTACGTCCAACTGTCCCTATGATTTCTCATCTACCTGTCCCTACTACCTTCTGCCTCTCCCATAAGTCATCTTTACTCTCTAGATGTTTACTAAATATTAAATATTTACCTAACTCACTCTTCTTACTTTTTGAATAGTGGACTTCATTTCACCATCTTTATTTTTATGAATTGTATCTCTCCTGTATTTCCCCAAAAATACCCTAATAAGCAGAATCTTACAAAAAACAGTTGCCATTATCACATACTAAAATGCCTAAACACAATTTAAACAAAAAATAGTGTTGTAAATTTGGAAGGCATATGCATTTTTGGGACTGCTGAAAGTCTGCTGATTTCATAGATTTAACAGTGATTGAAGGCTATATATCCTTCGATCCTACAGTATCTTTAGAGACTAAATCTCTAGACAGCATTTGTTTTCTTCCCTTTTTATTTCTAGATCCTGAAACTACCATAACACAATTTCTGCAAAATATTTTCTAAAATGTTGTTTCTTTAAATCGGTAGCAGAACACTGAAAAGGAGCATTTTAGGAAGAGTAGTTAAAACAGGCTCTGCAGCTAGAGAAAGAAGATAAACTTCCATGGGATAATAACAAATAAAGGAAAATCTTATTTTCTTTTTTCTGATATAGTTTCCTTGGCAGGAGAAGAAAATTACTACCTCTGATCTTTTGTTATCATCACACAAAATTCTAAAGGTAATAAAAATACTAAGGACCCTCACATGTGATTAATGAACATGCTACTATGAACATCTCACACAATTATTCCTAAAATTAAACCTTTTCACCTTAACCTACAATGCCAAAACAATCAACTGAGCCTGGGTCACTTTATAACTTCACTACTGCAGTCTCAGCCAACAGACTTGGAAATCCGTCTACCTTGATAAGAAAAAACAATTTTTAAGCTAAATCTTCTTTTCCCTTATTTTTCTTCTGTTTTCATTTAAGGGCCTCTCATCATTAATATCTATCCAGCCTACCAGGTTGTCAGTTGAAAGGTCACCCTTCCACATTTGCACCACTAGTAACTATCTCAAACATCAATTTTTCTGACAAGTACTTCAACATTTTTTTTCCATTTCACTGCTCACCACTTTATCTTCCTTAAACTTTCCCCTCAAAATCCTCTATTGCCCATAATAAATACAGATGAACTTAACCATGCCTAACCAGATTGCAAGCCATAATCACTGGTTCTAGAATTGCTAAAATTTGTGGACAACCAGTAGGGCTGGTTCTTCTCCTTACTCAGTATCCCACCCTAACACGCCTCTTCAAATCATTCAGATGTCTTTGGAACACTCATATTGTGAGAAGCCCCATTTATAAAACTAGCTTTGGGCCCTCTACACTATTGGGGAATTGAAATGTTAAATAATATGTTCATCACCAGCTTTGAATAAATAATGAGAGGGATCACTTCTACTTTTTTTATAGAGTAAGAACGCTGGCCAGCATAATAAGCAGGATTTGTACACAAGTGAATACGTGATATTGCTGACCAGGAGAAGCACACAGAGGATTAAGGTGGTCACTACTCTCTACTGAAATGTTGTAAGTCTGCTGTGACTATAAAGGGCAGGCTTCAGAAATCCCTTCTTACTTGTGTATCTTCTGATTATGCCTATTTCTGGACATGGATGCGTTACTAAAAAACACTTGAAACATATCTACTATTTTCAGATGATCTTTGGCTTCTAACTAAAAGAAGAGAAAGTAAACCAGATTAATACATCATTCATAATAGCTGCAGGCCTAGTCTCAGACATTTACATTAGAGGCTTTTACTAGAAGATGGAGAGAATCTCCGTCTCCAAAAGGTTGCAACTTTCATGTTGCATTACCAAGCCAATCACAGAATATAAGGAAAAGATACAGTGCAGAAATTTAGCCATAAGTTAATTGAATTATTATGAAAATGGAGTCCAGAAGCATTAACCATACTGTCACAAGTACAACAGCAATATATATTACTCACAGAAACAAAATATTTCTCATGATACAGTAATTTTTAACAGAGGATACTGTATCTTGTAAAATGATAAAGAGAGGCTCTCTGGGTTGAAAAGTGAAACAGATTTGTTTTAATTATTGGTGACAAGGGAATATATATTTGCAAAGGGATGTGCAACACCCGACCCCCTCCCTCCTCCACTGACAACTCTCACGGTCTCCCAGCTGATGGAAGAAAAAAATCAGCAAAGAGCTTGCTCAAAACAAAACATAACTATAGAACCAAAATTTCTTAAGACAAGCTAAATTAACTTCCCTGGCATATGGATGCAGAGTAAAACATCACCTTTGAATTTATCTCTGCCTTTATAGTTGGTTTGTGACGCTCTCCTGTTACCACTCCTGTTGCTCAGCCTTGGGAACCACTGAACCCAGAAATGAAGTGGGAATGAAATGTTCTGTATAGTTTTTGTCAATTAATGTTCAGAAATACATGAAACTGTTTTTTTTACTGCGGCATTTTAAAAAAGAAGAAAATTATCCATTGTTTAACATCAGCCATCTAAAACAACCTACTCATTTTCTTTTACTTTACAAACCCTTCCGAGTGCCAAGAAAGATGCAAAGTGAATGAAACATACGTTTGGTTTACCATTAGGGTAGAATATCCTTCTGATCAGCTGAATCCCTTGAAAATTGACCTGTTTGGGTCAGCTAAATTGACAAATAATGCTGCAAACTCATTTTAAAAGTGAAACTAGTAAAATTTCTATGGATTATGACATTTGCTGATCATGGAAGGTACACTTAAATAATTCTGCAAAACACTGCTTTTAATCTCTCTGATGTCTACTAAAAATGATCACAAGAGCTAATCTTCAGTTGTTTTCCAGGGATAATCATGATTTAAATGACTGAGGCTGGCTCTGCAACTATTACTCATGCAAAAGTTCCAGTTGACTTCAGTGACACAGCTCACAGATATAAGGATTAACAGCATCAATAAGAGTTTCAGGATTAGGGCCAATAGCCTTTATCCTCAATGGCTATAAAATGATTGTATAGTTCCATCAGCATCAGCTGGAAATACTTACTTTAAATCCATAATCCAACAATCCTTCAAATTCAGAATAAAAATGAAAGTATTTACTAATGCTGTACACATGTTTTCAAGCCTATCTTTGAGAATAAAGTAAGAAGTATGAAGAAATTCTGAAAGTATTTGGAGTTATTTTGGCATTGATTTGACAGCACTTGAAATATAACAGCTCTGACAAGAATATCCCTAACACAAGAGAAATCTTCTCTTTGATTCTGTGATTACTGAAGACTAAATAAATATACATAATCTCTGATGCTCATATGTGTGTGTGTGTGTGTGTGTGTGTGTGTGTGTCAGGTAAAACAGCCTCATAAGATTAATTTAGAGTTGACTATTGTATCCTGGGACTAATTTAGGGGGATTTTTTTATTTAATTTTTACAGACACGCAAAATATTCTAAAATTCTCCTTCCAAGCCAATCCAATGTGCTGCCCTCGAGTTTGGAGCCAGCATCACCATCTACAAATGAGAGGTGTGACTCTCCTAAAAGCATTTAGATCAAGGGATGCTGGAGTATTTTACTGCCTTTACCTGTCTCGTCTCTCTAGTCAGCACTAAACCATGATTGCAGTAGAGCACCACAGGAATCACTGATTGCAGCATGAATCTAAAGGTCAAACCTGTCATTACAGTAATTACATCTTTATCTTTCACTTCTCAGCAGAATAGGGTCTTGTTGACCAAAGACCAGATTCTTTATGTGATCCAGTCTTGTATTTCAGATGAGCTATAGACTAGAATACTGAGGACATATGGAGGAGGAATCAGCTTGCAAAGGTACTACTGAATTAGAATATCACTTGAGTCCCTCTCACAGAACGTATATCCCTGCACATTTAAGTGCATGCAGTGCCACAAGATGTATATAAGTCAAAAAAAGAAAACAGAAACTGTTTTAAATAACCCTTAGCTAAAATAGAAAAATAGCAAGGTGCACTGAAGCTCTAAGGAAATGTTCCGATGTGTATGCCCTTAATATCTTTATAAAACAGTTTATCTCACACATACATACACATTAAATAATTTCTGTCCTTTCCTCACAATTCGGTTTTTGAGATTTTAAAAATATTTCAGTTTTCCATCTAATTTTGACCTTCTTTTAGTTTACTGTTTTAAAAGATGGAAACAAGAAGAATGTGAAGGAAATACTGCTGTCACTGGATGTATATGGAATACAAATGTTTGTAAAAGTCATAACATAAAATTCATTTCTAACCTGTATTTTTGTTACATTTAAAATATAATATCATATTTAGAATGTATTCACTTTTAATGAAAGGACACTTCTGTTTTCTGGGTGAAATGCTCAAAAGCAAATCTGTAAACCAAAAATCTGGCCTATGCAACAGATTTGTCTAAACACCACAGAAAGTTGGCTACTCATTGGCCAACATGACCAGCACAAGGTATTGGAGACATGATCAGAGAAAAATTAAACTACATCTTACCTCCAGCCATGTTTGTTGTATTTCCTCCTGCACAACCTATAACCTAGGCAGCACAACTCTCTACAGCTAAAGAGCTACGACATGCATAAACCTGGTTACTAAACTAGTGCATTCCACTGTCCAGTTTGCCATAAATGCAATTTTCTGCTACACATTTTCTGACCCTCATTAACTGGCTTTATTTGATATTGGCAGCTTTTACACAGTCAGGCGTGGGAAAACTCGCAGGTCTCTCCAGGTTACCCGCACATCAGTGCAGTCTTACAGTGCTGACACCTCATGATACACCATTGTCTTCTGCCTCTTGGTAGAAATCTCATCTTGCTACACTGCATCACAGGCTTTTGTGACAGAAAAGAAAGGCGGAGGTTGGCATTTCACTTCTTGTTAATCACTTGATTTATTGTATTGCCAATGGGTTTTTTATTTGAACTGAGTGTGCCTACAGAGTGCGGCACATCCTGCTGACAAAAGTGAGAGTTAGAGCTCTAATATTTGTATACAATCTCAGCAGGAAACAAATGTGCATCGGAAGCAGAGGGGAGGGAAGCTGGAAGTGAGGACAAAGTAAAGGAACGGGTCCAATAAAAAGGACAGATGAGGAAAAGTGAATTGAAAAACATTAGTTAAAAATGTGAATTGCTAACACAGCAAATTGTATCTGTTGATATTTACTGAATGGAACTGAAGAGAGTGATCTGAATTGCTCTGAAGGCAGTTCTAACAAGAAGGGGAGGTGCCAGCACACCAAAGCCAATCTCCATATTGCAAAATCTGCTGACAATAATAAAAACTTTGGTATAGAAGGTCACAGACAGTGCCGTATGTCAAGGAAGTCAAGAATGAATACAGAATTAGAGCCAAGCTTCAGTCTTAATAAAAGCTTTTCCTGGATCCAATTTTAACATAACATCAAGAAAACACAGATGGCAACATGCATTAAACACATCAAAATAAGAGAACTGTTTTGGGCTTTGGACACGAAGGCTTTGTACCATATTAATCTACCACTCACTGGAGAAAAAGTAGAGCTTCTGTTTGTGTAACAGCTTCTTATTTCCACAAACTCCACAATGCTGGCAGTGCAAGGCATATTCCAAGCCCAAGCTGTGATAGTCCACTGCTACTGGTGCTTCAGTTATCTGGGTTAGCTAACCTCACAAATATCCTCCCTATCTACAAAATGGAAGATTAAAGTCAGTGCAGTTATGCCAAGCGCAGTTACAATCACAGCTTTGGGTGATAGCCTCACTGAGAAGCACTTGGATTCTACAACTTCTCAGACTTATTTAATTAAAATAAGTTACACCAGTGCAGAAATTAAAGAAAGCTGAGCTGGAAAACGTACAAGTCAAATCTAGTCATTTTTCACAAATCCAGCTCATACAGGTTTCAGCCTGCACTCAGCAGGTGAATGACAAGTTCAGCCATGACAAAGTTAAATCACTTGTCTTTCTCTACAGCAGTTTTCCCTGGATTTATAAGCCCCTGTGAAAAGAAATCACCAGTTTTGCACTGGGTCTACAGACTGATGTGTGTTGCATCTGTTACTACCATTCTAAGTGAGGGAGCAGTGGAAAACCATTTTCTTATTTACTGATGATAGCAGTGATTTTACCTGGTAGGAAAGCAGAGGTAGAGAAATACAGAGGTGGTATGTTTCACTTAATAGCATTTGACATAAATGCCAAATATTGTAACATTAATTTGTAAAAGAGCAACAGCTACTGGAAAAATATCCATGATAGGAAATTCAAGTCTTCATTCCAGTTAATCAATTAATCAAAAATATTCTCTGTATGCAAGCAAAATAAAGCCCACATCTTGCATTGGCATATCTAGCAGAAATTTAAAAGAATGGGCAGAGTTTTTTCATCACTAATTTCTTCCTTACCAAAAAGAACTGCTGCCACTTTTCAATTTCTTATTTTCAAACTGTTCCAGAAGTCTACTTTAGAAGCTGGGGAGCATTTGATTTTGTGCCACATCCCAAAACTTCACCACGACATATTGACAGCTATGGTATTGGAAGATTCATCAGCACAAATTCTTTCACTGGAAAAAGTCAGAAGCCATTTCTAGAAAGCTAATTTTGATTACTCAAATTATCCTTATGGCAAGCAAGCTGGCAGGCTCATGGCTATGCACACCCATTACAGTTTGCAGTTCATAAAAATGGCTGAGCAGTGGCAAGGATAAAGCACATAGCTCTACAAAATATATTGATTAGCTTTATCTATCTGGTAAGTGCAGTGGGAGCAGTCATTGTTCCAAACCTTAAGTCCTACTAGCGACCTTCTTTTTATTTTCCTATCATCACTACACACTCAGACCAAGAAAGCATGGCAGCAGGAAGCTCTCCAGAGTGGTAGTGATTGCCCCTAATTGCCCAGAGTCCAGCAGGCTGCATGAGTACCCATCTACACTGCAAGAATGCCAAATGAAAAAGAAATGTAAAAGTCATAAAAGATGCTGAAAAGTGACAGTTCTGCCAAAGTAAGAACTAGTCATTGTATGAAATTTTCGATTCCAAACTCCTCTCAGCCCATCTGACAGTGCTAGAGACTGCAGCTCTCAACAGCCATTTTTATACGTACATTCAATAAAGTGCTGTATGATGAAATGTGCTATAAAAATGTGAAATATCACTATGGTATACTCCACTTAATTAGAAGAGAGGATGTTAGGATGGAGGCTTTATAAGGAACTTTCCCATGAGAACAATAAGGATTAATTACACCAAACCATAATCAGTGCTGCTAACTGGACGATATTAACATAGGTTTGGTAAAGAAGTTTACATAATTTTATTTAGGAATTACCAGTATAAAATTTAACTCTATCCTTTTAATATACATGTTAACATGTTAAGAATAAAGAATATATCTTCAAGGATGCTCCATGGGTCTTAGTCAAGGATGGCTGTCTTACCACTGCTTTGTTCATGAGCAGCGTCCTTTTGGAGGTGGTGAGCCAAATCTCCAATGGCAGAAGTTTTGAAGATTAAGAAAGCTTCATTTTGCTGATATTCCCCTCACTGTATCTTACCTAAATTTTCCTGTAGTTATTTTGCATGCTTTTTGGAAGAAGCAGGCAAAGAAAGTCAGACAAAAGTGTATATTAAAAATTGATAATGTAGTTTAAGAGTAAGCTACGGGAAGAAAAACAAATTAGGTAAATTTCCAGCATCTAAATTGCTGAGATTTGAGGGGTGGCATTTCTGTTGAAATAAATTTTGACGTGTGAGCACAGATGCCAGAAAATACATAGTAGTAAAACCTCATCCTTTAAGTTTCTCAAATGCCCATTTTAATAATTCTTTCATGTCACATTTGTAAGTTTTAAATGTTACTAATATTGTGCCCCCAACCTTGCAGCAGTGTTCTATATTACCATGCAAGAGATTAGATAATAATGTTTAATATTAAAAGGTAGGGCACCATATTACCTTTTTCTTTTTTCCCAGTTTGAGACTGATCATATTAGGATGAGAAATCTATAATTTGGAGCAAAAAGATCAGAGCACTGTTGTTTCACACTACCAAATGGTTATCTATTGAAAACTTTGATATTTAAAATGGCCATTTAGCTCTGATAGAAAATGAATATACCACGCTGTCTTTAAAAGACCAAAAATGTACAGTTACATTATTTGATTTATAAACACTCTGTTATTAGTCTTATTTTGTTATTAAATACTTAAGTGCTAACATTGTAAAACAGAAATAATTGCAAGAGGATTTAACTATAGTTAATTATATCACTCTCCGTATCTTGCAAAATCTAATCCTGTGAAAGGTAACTGATGGGAATATTCCTATTTCAATATAATTAGACCTAGTCATATGATTAGGCACTCCCTGCAGAATTGGAGCTGAAGTCTTGATCCTGCATATTCTTGAAGACAATGGTGCTCCACATGAATGCAGCAGGCTATCTGTAGGCTGCCAAGAAACTGCAGGACTGGAAACTAAATCTGGATAATTACTCCATCATTCTTTGTACTTGAGATTTCAAATTTAGTCAGTTAATACATACTGGAAAAAAAGCCCCACAGTTCAATATTTACATTGTGCTAATGTAGGGAGAATGACTTGTAAATGAAGAAAGGGTTGAAAAAATAATCTCAAGCCCGTCTCTAAATTTAAGTCAACAATAAATGGGGCAAAAAAATCTTTTGTGTACACTAAGAGGAAAAAATGAAGAAAAAACTTAACTTTGAGGCAGTATTTGTTATTGTGATATATTTAATGTAGGACTTAGGAACAAATTACATGCATATATATACAATTGTCTTTTTAAGGCTTGAACAGCAATGCAGATAATTAATTTTTGTCATCATATGAAAAATGCAACTTCAAATCTCATTTCTCACCCAATATCCCTAGTGCAAAGTATTTGACAGTACACTTAAAATCTGATGTAGAATGAGGCTGAATGCATTCAGCCAATTTCAGGCTTAAATTTAAATGCTGAAAAAAGTATTTTTTCAAATAAAAAGTTTCACAATATCAATATATTATTTTCTATTTTAATATTTAAAAGCACATATCTCTTGCAAAGTTCTTACTATTGGACACTGGAAACAGACTTACTTGCTAGGGATGAAGTGAAAACAACGTGCAAGTACATCAGGTAAAATTATAAGAACATTTCAACATATATAATATCTAAAACATTGCTATTCCACCATTGCTGAGAAAGCATTTAAAGCCACAATGTATTTTAGGAATCTATGTCAAGAAAAAAAAAACACAACTACTTCAAAAAACAGAAGCACTTTTATACAGAGAATCTAGAAAATAAAATGTTCTTTTTCCCCCAATGGTGTTACTCTAATTGATTTAAAATGTCTTGAATGTTCTGAATTTTTGTGGTATTATAGGTAAGATTGCAAAAAAAAAAATAAAATTACTTATGAAAACAGGCTAGGGCACATGGCCCGAGAGAAATATGCCTTAATGTTCTGATTAGATTTAAGCATGAGAAATGCTAATTAGAAAATGTGATGGTAGGTAAGTAATGATGAAAGTACTTCATACCTTTCTACGTAAGAACAGAAAATCTCTAAGAATACAAGGAAAAGAGTGCATCAAGAACACAAATGTCCTTTCTTCTTTTTTTGCTTTGTGCCAATTTCAGTGTGAACAGTTATGGAGCATCAGAGCAGAAAGTGCTTACATCCTTTAGAGGATGAATACTCTAATTCTCAGTGCAGTGAGGCAAACTACAGGAGACAAGGTGCTGGTTAAGTACAAACAATTCCCTAACAACTATATCCCCTCCCTTGCAATACATTATTTACACTTTCTATAAAACATTTAACAAATTGTATTCCACAATACAGAAGCCAGAAAAGGATCTGTCCCTTTGATTTGTATCCCTCCATTTGAAGTACCCCTCCTAAGCAGGGAATCAAAAAAAAAAAAAGCATATTTCAATTATATTTTTGAGTCACAATTTGCTGATTTCACTCATGAGCTACTGCTTTAAACTAGTTTACAGAATTCAAAGACTGAGTAATAATTCAACCCCTGCTGGACACTCACAACTTGTAGCTATTATCTTCCAATCTTTCTCACCTCTATTTCCAGTAGGATGGATTTTTATTCCTCTCTAGTGTTAATAGTTCTCTTAGTGTTAATACTTCTCTCAGCAGAAAGCCCCCTAAGGCATGCTAGAAACCTAGTAACACAGATCTTATATAGATAAAACTCCAGTTCTGTATTTTGAGTACTCGTTCCCTGTCATCCATAGTGAAAGTTCTAATTGACTATTAAAGCTATGAGTAAATTATGAACCGACCCAAACAGTTTCTCACTACAAGTTTGATCACAGAATCACAGAATGTTAAGGGTTGGAAGGGACCTCTGAAGATCGAGTCCAATCCCCAAAACAGCGAACAGTAACACCTCCATTAATCACAACCAAAGGCTGCAATACCCCTGCCCTGAATAGAATACACATTTTGTCATAATCCATACTTTCAAAATAAGATACCGTAACAACCCCTCTAAGCCATGTGAAGGACACTGCAGTTGATTTTTATTAATGTGGAGCACCCAGAGCAACAAGAGAATTCAAAATCAGCTTCTGGATACTCAGAGCCTCTGAAAAACAGGCTCCTGATCCTAGGGAGGCCAACCCAACCTCATCAAGGTAGATGAGACACTACATAAAAACAGATGCTATCTCAGCCATGTTAGTACGAGAAAGGAAAATGACTCAGCTGCAATACTTAGTTTAGTAATTTGCCATTACTATGTGCTTTGTATGTTCTGTTTCCACCATATTTTCCCCGGAGATTGTGTCTTAAAAATGAATTGTGTCTAACAATTGAGCTCATATTTCCCTACTCTCTCTGGAACTTTCTTGACTGAGGATGCTATACAAAGAGTATGTATTAACACTAGCTTTGCTAATTGTCTCCCTTTGCCCTTGTTAGTTGTAATTATTGCAACAACCTGGGTTTTTCAGAGATCTGCACAATACAGGTGAATAAATAATGCTGTATCCTAGAACTTCTTTTAAGTCTTGTGTTACAAGTCCTATGCTGAATCAGTTTAACATGCAAGGAGACTTTCTCACATTCAATACAACACAGCAAAGAAGGAAGTGGGAACCAGAAAAATTTGGAGCAGAGGCATAATAAAGATACGAGCAAGCAAATAATTTCTTCCAAAAAAAAATTTTGTGCATAGCTTTCCATCAACACAGATCAAGAAAGAGGATAAATACAGTTTTGGGGGTTACATTTAGCCAATTCCTCATGAAAAGATCAGTCACAAAGGGCTAGAATAACCTCTGGTAACATGGCCTGAGAGCCACTCCAGTCTGTTAAAAATTGGTTTATCAGGTTTACTGCCAGCCTGCCTTACAGCAGACTGCTGGGAAATGTAAGGACAACAATAGGACAAGGATGGGTGACATGCAACAAAAGTAGCTTGCCTGGAAGTGCTGTGACGAGATGGTGTGGGCATGTAAGTATCAACCCATCTAGTCAAGCAGAGCAAAGTGACTTGGAAAAAATCTAGGCACTCCTCTACGTTTAGACATCTTGAGAACTGACATATTATGTCAAGTTCTTTTAACTTGTCTGCTCCATGCAATAATATGATGACTGAGATTAAGACACTAAATTCTAGTATCTCATTCATCAGCTTTAAGAGCAATCTTTCATAATCCCCTTAGGAGAAAAATTCACACAGAACTTTCCTGAGTGAAGAATCTGGCCTACAGAATCCATTTCTGCTGACAATGAGCACCAGGGAAAATCACAGACTCCTTCTCAGACCTCAGGTGGAATTTATACCACTAGTATTCAGGAAAATGTAATTTTCCCCCACTAAATCGACTAAGTTTTACTTGGAGTCATGAAGAAACAGTAACAAGGCAGTGCATGAAGCCAGCTTTACAATCATGTCAGAAAGATACTATGTCCATACCATAATTCATTGCAGTGCCTCATAATTAAGGCAGAAGTCAAAATGACCTTTTTCATCAAAGTGACTTTTCAGCATTATCACCAACATTGTCAAAAATTGTTTTATAGCCAAACATTTCTGAAGGTTGGACACTTTTGTTATAAGGTCTTATAAGCTGTTAATGAAACATACAAGCACAACCTTGTGAATTCCCAACCTATGCATTTATTTAAATCAACTCATATAAAATTCCCTATAGTAGGTTTTTAGTGGTTTTTAGTGGTATATGATGCATGAGATTTGCCAGAAAGAAATTTGAAAGATGATTTTTCTCCCATCAAAACGTAAAATAAATCTCAATGTTAAATGGCTCCCTGTAGCTATTCTGAACTTTTTTTACTGTCTAGTTTCCTCTTCACATAGGCTTTTTTGTTCATTCCCTAACTAGCCTGCAAAGATCTTTGTCATTTCCCTTCTATTTTTACTTTTCCCTTCCATTCTTCTTTTCTTTGCTCATCTTGTAACTGTGAAACCTCATGACATACTCTAGCATGTAGAAGGAAGATCAGTAACTATAAATACAAAAGTCTGACAGAACGGAAGATGTTCACATGCAGGAATTTTTAATTTTTAAATCACTTAATATTTTCTTTAATATACGCTTTATTTGATTAGCTCTATGCATATTTCAACACATATCATTTTTCAAACATCTTCAATAGGTGTTATTATTTTGGTGCCAGACAGCCTTCTGTTACGCCTAAGTTCAAATTAAGTTACTGAAAATGAAATTGCTAAATGTTATGGGCACCGTGAGCTGCACAACACGTATTACAAGCACTGTGAAGTACCTGGCAGACTTTACAGAGCTGGTGGAAGGCTCAGCAAATATAATCACCATGAAGCTCTCTGCAGATATTAAAAGCCACGTCAAGCTACTGGCAGTCATTATAAACCTTGTCAAGTGTTCTGTGGACGTGATAAATAGCAGTGGGGACTAGATGGCATTACAAATTCCATTTCAGAGGTGTGGTAAGGAGTCCTATTAGGAATTAAAGTACAAAATTCTGAGAAATTGCTTGCATTTCCTTTGTAAAATTCACAGGCTCTTATTCATTGGCATCCTGGACATACCAATTGAAAGTCCTTAATCAATTCTTCTGATCATTCCAGCATTTTCAGAAGGACTTTTTCTGCTGGGAAATGGATCTCTATGAAGATGCCCATGCTGGGTCTCTATAAAATGGCAGCTTGGTATTTGAAAAGTATTACAGATTTTCAAATGTACAGTAATACAGGCTTCTGGAAACTCCTCTGCCTTTTGCTCATAATAGCTCACTCCTTGCTTGCTTCCAGACAGGTATCTCTGCTCCCTTAATAATTCAGCTGATGGACCACCTGTAACTGGTATTCACATCCCTTCACATGTCCCAACATGTAAACATTTGTATTTGCTGTCAAAACTAATTTTTTTGTTATTACTCCAGTCAACTCTCATCTCCCTTCTGCTAAAAATATGTTAACAACATACATAATTTCTCTTGTGGTTATTAGGATAAAGTAAGACTTTCCTTTTGTTTCTGTAAGATATTAGCAAAATCACCATCCCAGCAATTTTCTGCCATGCAAGAAAGTCAAACATTCAAAGATTCTGTGATTAATCAAGTTTGTGTGAAATAATACTTCTGATTCTGGAACCCACCAGCATCATCTTAGGCAATGATTTTTTTCTCTGCAGTATGTGACACTTTTAAAATCTCTATTTTGGTCTGCTCTTTGCTAGACAGTGTTCAATGTGAGATTAATTTTCTTTACTCTTTCATAATTTTTTTATTTCTTTCCTCACACCATATTAATTGTGTTTGGTATGACAGATAAATCTTTTCCCAAAAGTGACTCATTTCTAGATATTCAAATATACAATTCACCTAAGTGAAGTTCAGTGTAAAAATTCTATTCATCTCCAGGACACAGTGCTAAAATGTATAGTTACAAGTTTTAAAAAATGAAAAATACAAGAATGAAATCTGACATTTATGCCACACTGTCAAAGACATAACTTGAAAGAAACATTCTAAAAACCCCTGTAGGAATCCTCAGTTTCATGCAGAATGCAATGTACAGCTACCATCATGGGTTAATGTTTTAAAACATACTTACATGTTACCTAATACAGAGACAAGACAGTGGTGTTCTTGCAATGTATATATACATGCATTTTTTTTAATGAAATAATAACATTGTATTTTTTCTACTCTGTCTCAATTTTAGATGTATTTTCTGTGTCATGTATCTGAATTTCTTGTGCCTATAAACAAATCAGACTTATGACTCTCTTTACTTTTTAGGAATAATTTCTGGTTTTGAATGTGTTCTCTGGATTCCACTTCGGTTTGTAATGTTGAACAAGAGTACAACTCACCACAGATCAGCTGGTTTTCCCTCAAGTTCCGAAATGACAGCCCTTGTAAAGCACTGGGGTAAGCACAAACCGTTTCCTCCGCTATTCGGACTGAAGCATTTCTGGCCCATTGCAAGACCCACTTTAGATTACAGTCACAAATGAGTGAATCAGTGTTGAAATGTCTAGAAAGGCAAAGAGAGATCACATTGGTACACATGCAATTTTCATTAAAATCCTTTATTCTATTAGATTCCAATTATCTAGCTCCAAAGAGAACTAATTCTAGTCAGACGCATAACTATGGATGTATAGTTAGAGATGGATAATTATAAAAATATCCTGAGACAACTAATACACATTGTCCTACTGTTACTGACTTCCAAGACATTATGCCAAAAATTCTGGTTATGGTTACAGAACAGCATCACTGACAACTGAATTAAATTAGAGTATGGGCTACTGTAGAAAGTCATAACAGACTTTCATTTACTAAAAACTCTTAAGTAGAGACCTGACCATGGAAGCATCCAGCATACATTTTTAAATCTCACAGAGGCATTTTTAACACAAAAATAACTGGGGTTTGTTTTATAATTGCAGGAAAAATATTTAACATGAGTGCTTTTGTGTGTTTAGAGCTATTATATGATGTAATGCATGAGAACGTGGAAAGGCATAAAATCATAAAGGAATAAAAAACAGGGATGCTACTCAGGATGGCTAGACTGGAGTAGTCAGGAACAGGGTTAAGTTGTCAGCATTAGCCATTTCACTGGCACAGGTAGAAGATGGCAGTTCATCAATAGTGAGACAGACATTGATAACACAATACTGCATATTTTACATTTGGAATGCATTACAAGAAACAATCTTCTTTGATTTCATATTTAACCGTGTTTATTCTAACGTTTCTCAAATACTTCAGGTCTCTGACCATAGGCATGATACTCACAGTGCTTTCAGAGCCAGCAGCTCAGAAAAAAGTCCATTCATGAGACTTGAAAAAATATTCCCTGACAAATTCCTAGAAAAAAGCAATTTACAGTTATCATAAATACAAAAAAACCAAATTGATTGTAAGAGTATCATTTTCCCAACACATTTTCCCAAATTCTGCTTTCTTGACAACCATAAAAACATAGTTAAATTTGTACATTGCTTTTTCATAAATGACAGGAATTTTCAAACCAAATAATACATTTTTACTTGTTTATTTTCACAGCAAGTATACATACAATTCACTTGGTACAATAAACAAGAATATTTCTACATATTTAATAGAACAGAATTCTATAGGAGAAAATTATAGAATTTAAGTAAAAATACACATCCAATAATTAGTTAGTGAGACCTATGTAGTAATTTTATAGTATATGTATAAGGCCACCTTCAGATAAGGAAACAAACACTGTGTACTAATTTCGTAAAGCTCAGAAGAATTAAAAAGAAATCCTTAAAACAGTAATGAGTTTTCACACAAAGAGTTTTATTACAAAGGACTTTAAACAAACTGATTTTTCCCATCCTAAATTAAGGACATTTCCATTCAAAACATTGTTTTATTATTTATTGTCTTGATGGCTGAATGGATTAGGCTGAATATTTGCAAACAGATGCAATTTAATTTTGCCTAGTTCAACAGTATTGCTCTGCCAGTGCCTCAATAGTATAAAAGGTAAATGCTTAACATTAAATAATACTGTCTGCTTCTGTACCAGTAAACTGAAAAATTAGTGCAGTATCCAAGATTAATATTTCATACAACATGAATTACCTACTTTTGAAATACTGACATATGTTCCTTTCTATCCAGTGCCTGAAGCCTACATGTCTGAATTCAACGATGTCTACAAAATTTCAACTACGAGTAAAATTTCAAATCACTTCACTAGAGATTTTTCTTACATATATATAGAAAAAATGTAGACTGGAGAAGAAAATTGTTTCATTACCTTTTCCTTAAAAAGGATGTTTTTATAATTATTGATTTTATTTTCTTATGTCTACAAAGTAAAGGATCTATACTAAACTGAAGATGCAATTTACATCAAGAGCAACGTTCCACCAGTGAGGAATCTACCAAGTCCTTGAAATAGTAATGAGTTTTCACAGTCACCCAACCACCTCCCTGGGCAGCCTGTTTCAGTTCTTGACAACCTTGCCAGGGAATAAATTTTTCCTAATACCCAGCCTAAACCTCCCCTGACACAACTTAAGCCCATTTCCTCTTGTTTTATCACTTGTCACTTGGGAGAAGAGACTGACACCAACCTCTCTAAAACACCCTTTTTGAAGGTTGATATCTCCATCAAGGTATCTAGCCAGAAGTGACCTACACTGTGTTAACCTAAAAATTCCTGACTAAAGTTCCACTTACAGATTTGTTTCTTTTTACCATGACAGAAAAGTTTGTAACTCTTTTCTTCAGTGGTTTTGCCAAGTACTGGAATAAATGAGTTCTTGACAGTTCAAAAGTCAGCACAAAGCTAGCAAACCAATGTTTCATATTCTTTCATATTTTTCTGGCAATGACCTGGTTTGAAATTTCCATATTATTATTGATACTCAGCAAACCAGGATCATGTTCACAGGGCTGTGCAAGTCTTAAAGCAAGATATTCGTATGCCCAAGAAACCAATAATTACAGTGTTTGGATCTCCAAGAATGGAAATAGCTTCTTCTCTAACAAAACCTTCAGAAATCTTCTTAAATCACTTCAATAACACATGCATTTCTGAGCTAGGTATCTGCAGCACCCTGCAAATGTCTGGTTCTGTCAGTTCATGTCATGTATATTATATATTTAAATATCTCCAAATGCATAGTGTTGTGCAAATCTGCCATTTCAAATATCCTAAAAAACCACTCTAGCTCAATTTAAAAGGACATTTGTTCTAAAAAGATCTGTATCACCTTGTTTGCAAACATTTCAAACATAACAAATTAATACACCGATGACACTCACTATGCCATTAGCTTACCCCATTAAAAGAAACCTGTGCTTTCTGTTATATCAGACATAAAACATTTTAGTCTTAAGTTTAAGGTCCTACACTTATATATACATATACTTACATATACCAAATACTCATGCTTTTACAGAAATTAATAAAACAAAAAAAATCTTTAATATAAATGTAAAAATCTTTAATATAAATGACAAATGGCATAAAACAGTCAAAGGGAATTATGTGTCTTAAAGGACTGTTTTGAGGCGAAACACAGATAGAAGCAGGAGTATATGAACATGAAGAATGTTTCACTCTTGTAAGCACTATTAAAAAGCTGAATGCAGGGGTGACAGATAGATCTTCTGTGCAAAAAGGCTGGGACAAGAGGCATAAAAAATTACAAGAGAAATACAGAGAAGGCAGGTTACAGTGCATATTTTCTTCATGTTGCCAAAGTGGCTATGTTTGATTTACTATGTTACTGATTTTGAATGTTATCTTTGGCATCAAAGTCATTAGTTGCTTCAATGACAGCAAGAAAGTCACACCTGAATTTATGGTATAACATTATAAAGCTAACTCCTGATGATGATTCAGAGGCAGGATGAAGAATAAATCAGATATACTCTAATCCAACAACTGGAATTGAGGAAGAAATTCCATTTCACAGAATCACACGGCCCGGTATTTGAGGTGTGGTCTCACCAGGGCTGAGTACAGGGGCACGATCACTTCCCTACTTCTGCTGGCCACGCTATTCCCCATACATGCTAGGATGCTATTGGCCTTCTTGGCCACGTGGGCACACTGCTGGCTCATGTTAAGCCGGCTGTCAATCAGCACCCCCAGGTCCTCTTCTGTTGGGTAGCTTTCCAGCCACTCCTCCCAAGCCGGTAGCATTGCCTGGGGTTGTTGTGACCAAACTGCAGGACTCAGCACTTGGCCTTATTGAACCTCATACAACTGGCTTTGGCCCATTGATCCAGTCCGTCCAGGTCCCTCTGTAGAGCCTTCATAGAATCACAGAATGGTTAGAGTTGGAAGGGACCTTAAAGATCATCGAGTTCCAACCCCCCTGCATAAGCAGGGACACCTCCCACTAGACCGGTTGCTCAGAGCCCCATCCAACCTGGGCCTGAACACCCCCAGGGATGGAGCCTCCACAACTTCTCTGGGCAACATGTTCCAGTGTCTCACTACCCTCACACTAAAGAATTTCCTTCTGATCTCTAACCTAAATCCCTCCTCCTTCAGTTTCAAACCATTAACCCTTGTTTGAGCCTTCCTACCCTCAAGCAGATCAACGCTTTCACCCAATTTGGTGTTATCTGCAAACTTACTGAGGGTGCACTCAATCCCCTCATTCAGATCATTGATAAAGATATTGAGTGGGACTGGCCTCAAAACTGAGCCCTGAGGGACACCACTAGTGACTGGCCACCAACTAGATTTGACCCCATTTACCACAACCCTCTGGGCCCAGCCACGCAGCCAGTTTTTTATCCAGTGAAGAGTACACTTGTTTATGCCACGATTCACCAGCTTCTCCAGGAGAATGTTGTGGGGCACTATGTCAAAGGCCTTACCAAAGTCTAGGTAGACAACGTCCACAGCCTTCCCCTCATCCAACAGGAGGGTCACATGGTCACAGAATTAATGGTGATGGCAGCTCCATTAGCAAGCAGAAATATATTTGCATACATAATACTGGAACAAAGCACTGAAACATGGTCACTGAGAGGCCAAAGGAGATTTGGAAGATTTGTTGCATTCAGTTATGTCACTCCTAGCTAGAATATGTTCACCTCATCACAGCATAAACACCGCCAAAGGGTAATAGATAAGCCAAAAAGTTATGGTAATATCTTAGAAGACATAATAAATCTGCTCTTTCACTGTCTTAGGAACTGTCAGCTGCATCTGTCAAGTGACGTGAAAGCATTTTGGAGTCATTTTTCAGAGTACAAATCATCAAATCCAAGAAAGTGTAAAAATTAGATCAGTCTCAAGGAACATAATCACAACTCACTGGATGCAGTAATTTAAGGAAGAGTGTGAAACTTTAGATTTCATTAGTAACTTGAAATTCAATTCCTGATCACTGAAACACACATCCTGACTGCAGCCAGAGTACAAATCTTTTCTACATTATCTGGAGGCTCACAGTTTTTTGTGGGTTTTGTGTGTGTGCAATTTTCAAAACAGTATTAGATGATACTACTAGTTAATTTTTTCTTAATGCAAGAATCCTGTAGGTTGTCCTGTTCTAAAATAGACTGCACAAAACCACTAAGTCCTCTTAAGTGTGTCTGCATTATCCCTGAAAGTTCAGGCAGTTCTTATCCTTCATTTTAGTGAATACATACCACCCTACTCAGTTTAGGTATATGCATCACATAATTAAATACTGTCAGATTTTTCAGCTCTAATTCCATTTTTCATACTGAATTTGACTTACAAGATTGATTGTTTCACCTTTTATTTGTACATTTGTGTAACTGGTATAAGAAAATCCCATCTCTGTACTTCCCAGAAGGTTCATGAAAAGATTTATGTCCTTTGCTCCTTCCAGTGGACTCATGGCTCTCCCTACTGGTTTTGATGACAGCCTGCAAAGATCCTTCTGTACTTCATCTCTGCTAATGTAACACATTAGAGCTCTAATTACCCCAATCAACAACCACAGAAATCAAAGCATATATCTTTACGTTACTGCTTCATCAATCTAAACCTCCCTAGGCAACCTGTTCCAGCACCTTACTACTCTCATGGTGAGGAATTTCTTCCTGATGTCTAACCTGAATCTACCCTCTTTCAGTTTCAAACCATTACCCCTTGTCCCATTACTACCGTCTCTGGTGAAAAGTCTCTCCTCGGCTTTCCAGTAGGCCCCCTTATCTATTACTAGGTCATTGATTTCCAAAGACTTCTGAAATAAAAAGAAGAAATTAAGTGACTAGCAAAGAACTACTAAAGTACATGTACTGGAATGAAGGATGGCCCCATGTGTTAAGTCAACAGTAGAAAGGCAAATTAAAACCCAAATAACAAAAATGGAAGATACACTAAATGAATCAATAACCAAATCTTGTATCTTGAAAAAAGACTTCAAGTTTTAAAAACATCAAAGAAGTAGAGAGACTATAATGAAAAGGAAAAGCAAATGACAGGAAGCATAGAGGGACAATGAGAATTACCAAAAATTAAGTTACATTTTGGAAAGTATACTAAAACAAGGTGCAAATGATACTTTCACAATACTACTATATTATAAGTAAGAAATGAAGAAAAGATATTAAAAGGTATTATAGATAGCCTAAATATATTCCATTACTACTACCATCTATTCTATTCAGTAAGGTTGGTCATTCGGATTACAGGTCTTTATGGGTGGAAGCCTGCACTAAATTCTGGAAATAATCTTTCCCAAGACCACCTACAGTACAACTACTTTTCTGCAGAACTTGCTAAAATCCAAAAAATACCTGGGCAACTGAAGGCCTTCTAGGTTAATTCCACTCACACAAAAACTCTAGTTTAAATGTTAATGGTTTTCATCTGCTCATGTACTATAATGTTAGATGTATATGAAAATCAGTAATTAATTTTCCTTGTCTAGAAAATTAGTGATTTTTTTATATGATTACATGATACATCTTCAATAGATGCATATTGATTTTTTTCCCCATTTCTGATTTGCCAACAGTTTTTTCCATTTTTCTTTCTTTCGAAGTTCACTTGGTTACTGCATCAAATACAAGTCCAAACGAACAAGTCTACAGTTACCTGCATTACCAGAATAATACTTTTTTTCCACAGATGCATGGGCATAACACCCAAAAAAGCATAAAGAACCTGGCATGAAGTACATATATATATTGTGAGGCACTGAAAGAAAATGGACAGGAGAGAAGGGAGGCGAATGAGACATCACTGGTGTTCTGCAGAAACAGGTCTTGAGACCGATTGGCTCAGAAATGTATGCATGTGAAAACTAAATCTGGTAATAGTGTTGACCAGTCCTTGGTCTTGTTAAGAGAACTATCACGCAAGAAGAGGTGAGCGGTCTTGAAGATGAGAAGTCTAGTAATGTCATTAAATAATATTATTCAAAGTGAAAAGTGTAACAAGAATGTCACTGGAGAATTATACTTAAGAAAGGTCTAATTCAAATTTCTACTATAACATGGAGCCTCAGAAAGAAAACAATACAGAAAGTCGTGGATCTAGACCCACTTGGAAATGAAAGTTAGCCTGACATTAAGAAAAACATATGTATTTACTTAGGTTGTGTATGTGATTTGGGCATGCCCTACTTGGCAAGTCATCTGAGTTGCATAAAAAGTGGGGCAGTCTGCACCTGTTCATCAACATGCTATCAAGGCTCTTCCCATCATCTGTTCTCACTTGTTTTCATCAGAGAAGATGTGGCATAGTTACGCTCATTAATGTGATCAGTGAGCATGCCAGATTTCAGCCTTTTACCTGGTATCTTGATCTCATGGCAGATCTTTCTAGAAAGATTTCCTTGTTTTTCCAAGGAAATACCAGAACTGGGTGGAGAGGAAGAAAATAAACTATGAGATTTGTAACACACTATGATGCAGTATAGGAATTAATTTCCTATTCAGGAATGAAGACAGATGAGAATGATGATACAGAGCCCTCCTTGGTCTGGCCAAATGTCCATTTACATCAATTGACTTCCTGTGAATTGTCCCTTTCCCACCCAGGAAAGTCACAGCCAGCTTATTCATTCCTAGTATTCTCCTATGCTGTTCCACAACTTTGACCATTCCTCTTTGTTCTTCCCTGAAACTTTTCTAGTTTTGCTCATCTTTTTGAGATGAGCTGTCTGGAACTGCCCACAGTATTAAAACACAGTTATTTGCTTTTTTCCCAGAGCACAGTGGATGCTCTCCAATTTTTTAATAATACCCCCTAATTTTTTTTATTATACTGAGCACCAAGCAGATGTTTTCATGGCTTTCTCCACTGTCATCTCAAAAAATCTTTCCTCTGTTTTAATAGTCAGCCCAGAACAGATTGGTTTTTCTCCCTTGCTTTACTTAATATTTACCTATATTAAATTAGATCTGCCATTTTCCTGCCCAGTCAAGGAGTCTTCTACATTACTTCTGTCCCTCAAAATCAACCTTTGTCTCTAATAGTCTGGTTAACTTAGTGTCTGCTAACAAACTTTGTCATCACACATTTTATCTCTTCTTCCAGGTCATCTGGTTCTCCCTGAAACTGAACAGCCTGGGTATACTATCATTATCTCATGCCTTCAAGAACAGCCTGATAATCTATTGATCATCAGGCCCTCTTGGCATGCTTATCGATATGCAAGTTGATTGCTTTGCTCCCTAGAGCATATTCCAGTGCAGTTGCCTATGATAAACTAATAACTCAAAAAATACTATGAAAAATAAAGTGTCAAACACAACACCACAAACAGACAGTATAAAATTGTATTTCTGAACTACTCTGCTATTCCAAATTTACTTGGTACTTCACCCATTTTTTTTTCCATACTATATGCTTACTTTTTGGGTAATACACTTCAGAAGAAAAAAAAAAAAGAGAGATAGAAAAATCTAATATATCTATAATAGATAGAAAAAGCAATGTATCCGTTTAAAGTCTCATTTGTGTGCTTGACCTTTAACTATTTCCAGGACATGCAAAAATGCATTCAAACAGAAATGTCATGTTCAGCCTCTTTTCAATGTGAAAATGAAATTTAATTCTTGGCAGTTCTGATAGATTTTACAATTACAAATAGAAACAACATCTTTAAAGTATCAATTCATCACAATCAAAGCCTTGGAGAGGTGGGGTTTTTTTTAGTACAAAATCTATAATATTCTTATAATTAAAGTTTATTGTCAACTATACTCAAGTAAGCTATGTGACAATTTGGATTTCTCCTGTTTAAACCCAAAGTGCTATTATACTCACAGTTTGTGAAGACTGCTAAGTCCAACAAACATTTCTGGTGTTAGGCAACCAATTCTGTTATTTGAAAGATCCCTGAAAAAACAAACGAAAAGTGAAACATTAGGTATGTCTTATTCATATACACATCTACATAATCACATCCAGCCTGTTTCTTTTTAACACTTAAGGAGTTGGAAACAAACAAGAAAGAAACCTTTTTCTGTAGTGTAACATAACTGAACTAAATAGATTTAAGAATTTTTATATTAACATTATTGAATAATATTCTACAACTAAACATTCAATACTGCAACTTATATTAATTGCATTAAAATGTGTTTTTATATGTAGCAAATAAAAAAAAACAAACAAATTATTTCCAATATAAATAATTTTGTTCATCAAAGTTACTAGCACTTGTTTCTTTACTTCTGAAAAATAGTATGCATTTTGTTGCATGCAATATTCAGGCAAAATTGACATATTTTTACTGTTTACTAATATCTCATCTCATTGAAAGCATCCTTTCTTGCTGAAATCATCACAGAAACCAGAGGGCAAATAATTTTTGAGCTAGTAAGAAGGTCAGTCTTAATAAGCACTTGCCAAACCCTTTTAAGAGCAATACCATGGCTGTTTTAGACAAGAAATGGTACAAAGCATTATGTTCCATAACTCTTGTCTGCAGAAAGGGGAATGGATGTCTTCTGTACAAGTCATACAGGCAACATAATGTCTAGAATACTTCGAGGAAGGAGACAAAAATAGTTATGAACAAATGTGATAACATGAATGCTGCCCCTTGGTGCATTCCAAACAAGTGCTTAATTTTTCCATATTTGGTTTTCAACATTCCCTCAAATTTTCCTTCTTATAAAGTATTTTTTAAAAAAATAATGTAGTAATGTAAGGATTTTCAGTTATTATACATCCATGAAAATGTTCAAATTGATCTGAATATATTTTTGGTTTAGAACCAGTGATAGTCTTCTGATTTCTTTGTTACATTGTGTGGATTCCCTATTTTTCTATTGTTACACGAAAGCACTGGAGTAAACAAACAAGAGAATAAAGGTTGTAGTTTGACAAATCCAGTTACTGCTTTCACAGAGACATATCCAATCAGCTAGAATGTGAAGGCAATCTATTTACAACTCACTACTAAGTCTTCTATCAGAAAAAGGATATGTTGTTGTACAATTAAATGATGAAACATCACATTAGAAGAAAATATTTCTTAAATGCTTGTCAGGGATATTAAGTAGGCAAGAGCTGAGAACATACTGTGGATAACAATATAGTACAATAATCGAATATGAGCATTATTCTTTAAGTTCTCCTAATGAAAGCTACATAGAAAATCTAAAAATGTGATTTTAAGACAAACATACCTACATGTAGATCTCTATGTATCTTTCTATTAGAAGAGGACAATAGTAAACAAGAACCTACACAGATTTCTTGGTTAAGTAACGTTTTATTTCTGTTTAAGCTAACCCTGAACATGTATGGAAGAACTGCATCACTATGTGGGGCATAATTTGGGTAGCAAATTTAATATAAACCAATCAAAACAAGTGCATATTTCTCTAAGTCTGGCACACAGTAAAACGGTACATTTAACAAATTGAAAGGCTACATACCCATTTCTCCAAGTTTATTTTAATGAGTATTATTTTCACAGTAAGATATATGGCAGTGGCTGAAACCTCTGTATTGTAAAACATGTTTTCTAAAATAATATTAGCAAAAAAGAAAAAACAGTTTGCTGCACAGTCCTGCAGACTAGTACATGTTATATTAGACATAATTCAATTCTTAATGTACAAAACAAATGTACATTCCTTTTCAGGAGTAAGACATTTAACTTACTTATGTTAACTTGTAAAATTGATGTTAGAGAAAACTATACTCTCCCCTGGTGAATAACCAAGTGCCATAATTTTAGTGCTTCAAAAATTTTCAATTTTCATCAATTTTGTGTGCACCTTTTTGAGTAAATCCATGAAATAATCCTGTTTGTCATTCAAATACAAATGATAACATTTCTCCAAATCATTCAGAGGAAACATTTTGATGTTGACAGCCTGCAGTTTGCTCATCTGACTTACCATAGCCGTCTGTCTTGCAGTTGCCCATATTACATCAGCTTCTGCTTTTCACAGCATCATTTATATTTTACATGTGAAATAAGATGTGAATGTAAAGTACAGTCTTAAAGTAATTACTGGATTTGCATTCAACAGGAGTTTACACTATTTATTCCTTTTGCTCAACTGCCTGCTACACAACAGTTGCACAGTGAAGGAGTGCAGAGATTTTCTTGTTCATTACACTACATTCACTGCTTCACTAGACTACACCAACTTGTACCAAACACATCCAGTAATTCATAAATACCCTGTCTCTAGATTACTCCTAGTGTTACTTGTTCGTCTCAGCAATCAGGGTTTTTTGAGATCTAGCATGATAAATCTCAATGTTGCCATTCCTAGTTTGCTGAAGAGTCTTTTCTTCTCACTTTTCCCAGTACCTACCGACTTCCTCTCCCTTGACTTCTCTCTCCTGAGTGACCTAGAGCTCCAGGAGTGAAATCTTCAGCTGTGCAGCCCACGACTTGCACAGGTTTCTTGGTTTTCCCACAAGAGGTCAGGGTTGTGTTATTAGAGTGTGCGGCCAAAGCAACAATTAGCATTCATTGTGATAATTTAATTGTATTGTTATTCCTCTACACAGAGTGAGCAAGGAAGTTTTAACCTAATGTTTACGCTACTCTGACTTCATCGTTGCTATGTCATTGGCTTTCTACTAAAATGCACTAAAACTCAGTGGCTGGCATCAGAAAATACTGCTACCCCTATGATCAGAGATGGAAATCTTTTACTTAGGTTGTGCAACGCAAAAAAAAGCAGAATTTGTAAATTTCTTTTTCTGTGGATTTGCATTCCTCTTCATCTAAATCTTCCCATCCCATGAAAATAGTCCCCGTTTTCTCATAGGTTTTGTCATTACACAGCACCTTTGATGGCCAGGCAAATTTCTGACATGTACTGATGGCCTGGTTAGCCAGTACATGGACATTTGGATGCTGTCACTTGGAAAATTATCATCAAAAAGGGTCCATCACTTTTCCTTTACGCTGAGCAGAACTAAGGAGAGTCTGTAGTCCTTGTTAATTAAAAGCAAAAAGGCCCTCTTGTAGGATCTGAGTAACTTAGATATTTTTACCCTCTACAAATGTAGTTTAAAAATCAGCCAGAGCTTTCCAAAAGTATTATGAGAAGATTTTCAAAGAGAGGAATGCAAGAATGATGGACATGGAATGTATCGCGTAAGTCCTGTTTCCTTAGAAAACCATGCTAAAAATAAAAAACATCAAGCAGCGTCAATGTGAGAAGTAGGAGAATGACAGACAAATTCTGTAGCGTGACAAAGTTTCCTTTCTAAGAATTTATTTTATAGACCTGATATGTGATGAAAGTAAAGTAGACCCCACACAACAAAAAATCTTAGCGTAGCACAAAACATCGTTTACACAGATTTAAACCACTTCTTTCCGATTAATATCTGTAGTGATACATTGTCTGCTAAGTCATTAATTAGATGTGTTTTTTAACTTTGTAGATGTACTTGTTAGGACATTTATTGGAGAGTGAACAGGTAATTTTAAATTGGAAAAGTTAAAAAAGAAGAAGGAAAGAGCAAAAATGAAGGGAAAGAAGAAAAAGGCATGGTAAATTTAAAAAGCAGAGTATGTAATCTTTTATTTTACAGCCAGGGTCCTTATGTTATTATTGCTTGGTGGCATATTTGAGTTGCCCAAGGATAGAAATGTCGATACAAACACAATTTGCAGAATAATCCAAATGGAATTAATACTTACAATCGCTTCAATTCTGAAAGTCCATAGAATGCCCCTGGCTCAATTGTGCTGATCAAATTGTTCTTCAGATCTCTAGAGAGACATAATAGGAGGAGCAATTAATTATCACTTTTCCTACTGTACTACTGTTATACACAAAAAGAGGGAAACGCAATGCAATTCTAATCTTTATTTGTCTAACCTAAAACCAATAATTAATTTATTTTAAATAGTAACATCAAAAATATAAGAGTTTGCAGTTTATAAAAACAGATTCTTCCAAGTAAGATGGTTAAGATTAGACGTTAAAAAAAAAAAATCTGCTTGTTTTAATTCTTCTCCTCTTCAAAGTTTTCAAACCAAGCTTACCAGCCATTCTTGCCCCAGGAATAAGGTTTTAATCAATGAGTGAATAAAATAATCAGTCAGCAAAGGAAAAGCCTTTTAGTATGCTTAGTCACTGTGCTTTGCACTTTACACTTAATAAATTTCTCATTTCCACCTAATGCAGGCAAAGCAGCTGGCACGCGAGACGTAAACAGATAGGTCAGGTTTCTGTCCTGAAATACAAGCATTTTCTCCTGTTTGGCAGATAGGTGCTTCATTTTACACTTGGTGACAAGCCAGAGGATTGGTTGTTGCATAGATAAAGAATATTTCACTGGCATTAGTAATCTCATCTGCTCTTGGCATAGTGCATGGGGCCATGACATTGCTGTCAGCTCAGTCCCCACAGAGATTTACTACTGAATTGTCTCAAGACTCCTGCTATGTGAACCCTGAAGAAATGCCTTCAGTACAATTAGATAAGCAGGCTGAGGAGTTAAACACTGTAAATTTTTGTAGAGTCAGTGTTCATCTTCTGAAAATTTGCAACTCATAGGTAACGACTGGCGTACAGTAATATCAGTGTTGTTTCTCCCACTGGCCACTTCCAGGCTATTACAGGACACACACTGCTTGACTCTGTCAAAGTATGGATGTATCAACAGCCACATGAGCCATCTTACTTATGACTTTTTATTTTACTGCAAATAAAATGCACACTAAGTGAAATCTTGGTTCCTCTAGCTGTGACTGCCCTCAGCAGGGCAAGACTTCACCCCAAATGTTGAGTTCACAGTAGGATATATATTAATTGAAAAGCCAAAATAATAAATAATTCTGTATTTTCATAAACCTATAAAAATTATTAGAAAAATTTTTAGCCATGCAAGTCTGAAAGTCAGTGGTTTAATTTCTTACTGTTTTTATCTCAGCTTACTTTTTTTCTGTTGCATTTTTCACTACTAAACCAATATCTGTTCATTATGCAAATAAACTCAATAAAATATGCTAATCTCAGTCCAACACAAATAGGATGGATATTACAAGAACATAATAAAAATGCACCAGCTATTCCAGTTGTCTCGTACTGAAGCAACTTTTAAACAATAGGGCATGACTGTAAGCATATATAGATACTTTAAGCATACACATTATCTGGCACAGGTCATTCCTATTTGCTGGAGCCACGGTGGCAGTCCCTCAGTCATTGCTAAGCTAGTAAAATGCATAAAACCCAGAAGTGTTTCCTTTTCCCTGCTCCTGTGCAGGATAATTGTGCTTGTACTGCCTGGGAAAGGGAGTGAGTCAGAGCCAATGAAACTCCCCATAGTCTCACGAAACCAGCAACACGAGCCAGAGGGAAGGGGAGAAAAGGTGGTCACAGGAGGGGAGAAAAAAAGGAAAGCATCAGTTCAGGAGACACATGAAGGTGCCAGGAAGGGGCAGAGTTCCAGCAAGGACCTTGATGGTGATTTGAGCATCCATAAGAAAGCTGCACAGCCTATGGCTAATTTCAGGCATAGGTCTAAGCACTTTCCTTTCTTCTGGAAATCACATAAGCAAAACAATGGCAGAAACAATGACATCAAGGTTGGTGCTTTTGCTGACTCTTATCTGGCAAAGTACACAACCACCCCATGGACTACAGCCATCCTCCTGTGGCTATTTTGCCCTTCTTCCTATTCCCTAATCCAGGCAAAGCAGTTTTCTTCCTTTCTTTGTTCCCTTCCCTTCTCCTGGATTTGGATTAAAGTGACAGTAGCTCATTTAATCACAAATGAAATACAGGCAACGGTGTTTGCTAACATGAAAACACTCTCTAAGAATTGGAAGAAGCTTTGGGATTTTTTAAATTTTGTGGTCAGATGTTTTTGGTTTAGTTCTCTGGTACTAGCAGCAGCTACTAGATATATCTTTCTTCTGCCTTCATCTGCTTAAGAAGTTGTGAGAATTCCTTCAACTCTGAACTTCCCACACCTTCTCATAATCAAAACTGTTTATAGACAACTCCTGCAGTCTCTTCTCAAGAGTCCCATCACCTTGAAAAAAACAAGTAAATATATTTGGTAAAAATTAATCTACATGAATGTATTTTACTTTGATGATTTAGGATTTTTGTGGGTGAACCAAAGCCTCATTTTTTTTAACCTTCAAATATTCAATACCAAACAGTTTCATCTGCTCTGGTTCTGTTCACACCAAACATCAGGGCTTAGCTTTCTCTAGACAGCACTACTGACTATATCCTCATGAATGACATGTAGAGCCTTCTGCTTGCACATTAATTAAATATTAAACTACTCAGGTTGAAGGAAGTTCTTTAACTTGCAGAAGTGAGTCCACACGGAAAGGAACGAAAGGACATTGCTCTTGTCATGTGAACTTCTGTATTCTTAAAAGACAAACAAACAAACCAAAAAAAACCAACCCAAGGCAATACTATAAATCTTTTGGATCTATGCTGATTTATCTCAGGCTTTACGCTGGGACTCATTTAAAAACCACTTAGAGGCATAGTTCAGAGTAAATGTCCACATTGTAGGCAGGGGAAACTGATAGTTTTAATTATTTATCATTGTATCAATTACACAAATCCTTTGTTAACTGACAACTCATCTAAATGCTCCTCAAGTTGTAATAAGGTGAAGTGATCATGTCATAGCCAACAATGGTAAGAGCTCACAACAAATATAAGAGAGTCAGTATGAGGGGCAAACTGTTGGCAGGTAAGTTTTAATGCAAGTCAAAATAGCCAAGTAGACAAGAGGTCTTCCACCTACTGAAATCCTCTCTGTTCTAGTTTATGGAAATTCTGCCCTGTTTCCCCATAACTTGTAACCACATAGGAAAAAACAGCACTATCCTTAACTATCATCTACAGAAAGAGAAAAGGCTAGTTTAATGTTAGTAGAGGGCAGACCATTTCAAGGAAAAGTGTCCATTGTTTGCGCTGTCCCAAACAAGATATCTGGTCTCCTTATTTTGGAAATTACACTTAAATTAGGTAGGCCATTTTAGTAAGGATATTCTCAGAAAATTGTAGATTATTATACTACCCACAATCCTGGCACTTTCTTAGTAATTACTATTATTCCATAATGTTTCCACATACTTCTGGCCTAGCAAAATAGGTATTTTCTTCCTTGTTCTTGAAGGCTATAATGTGATTAAAATAAATAAATATCAATCACAATTCTTACTGCTACATTAGGAGAATCTACTTCCTTGCCTCCCACTTCTATTTTTTACAAAATTACTTCTATTAAAATATTAAATTAACTTTTCCCATTTTGTAATTTAGCAAAGAGTTTGCAATATTGAAGTCTTATAGCAAAGAATATCAACATTCACTGAGCTAAATAAAGAAACCAGAGTAAGTTTGGTTGTATGTTTACATTTTTTCCCCAAGAGCTACTGCTGAGGTTTGGCAAAAGGTCATGATCCAAGGCATGCTGAAGAGCAGCCCAGCCTGGGCCACACACATGCACACACACCAGTGAGAGTGATTCTATCATCAACCAAAAGTAAGAGAAATGGGAAAGAACCCCGGTATCATAATATTGAGTTACCACAATGTGACCCAGTTAAACTCCAAAAAAGAAAGCATTTTCTAACCAACAGTTATGGTTTTGCATCATTTCTGATGCAGCATTCTAACTTTAAAGTATCTATTCTAAATCCAAATGACGTGTGATTAGTGGTGTGGGTGAATGTATCTCCTGGCGCAACCTGAAAGTAAATCAAAACCAAGTGTCTTGTACAGATAGATGGAAGATACATCAAGTTAGCTGCAGTAAGAACTGCAGCACTTACACACAGCTTCCCAAGAATAAAATACTACAATATTCATTGAAATATGCTTCCCTTAATTTTATTGCACTTGCTAGATACTTGCTTGCCTGGTACTCTGATCTTAACTAGACTGGAACAGGTAAAAGAACACAGAATGGATGCTGTTATCACTAAAAACCAATCTCAAATGGTTACAGTAAGTTAACAGAGGAGAGTTTCCTTTTCACTTACAAGTCTGAACTTACATAAACTCCATACAATAACCATTAAGCACTGTCTTCCTACAAGTATGTAGATAATTTGTAAGTATAGGCAAACAATAGCCCTACAGTTAAACACTCGAGGATTCTTTTACTAAGTATCACAAGCTGCTGGGAGTTTATCATCTTACACACTGATCTTTGAACTAACTTTTACTTACTAAAGATATTTAAGAGGAGTTACTTCAAAAAAAGCAGCTGACTTAAGGAGGAGAAATCTATGTTAGAAATATTCACTTCCTGATAGCTTAGCTGAGAGGAAAATGAAACAAGAGAAAGAAGCTACTAATGGGACTTTAGAAGAACATTTAATAGCTACTCCAGGCCTCTCAGCTATTAGACCTCTTCCGTGGCCAAATCCCTGATTATCTAAATGTGTTCTTGAGATTCTTGATGCTTCAAGTTCACAGTATGCACTTACACAGTATAAAACATAGTGGGAAAAAATCACTAATATATACACAGTCCCTTAATAAAGAATCAATTTATCTTAAACTATATTCTGACATTTTGGACATTTTTACCAACACCTATGCCCTCAGACACTGCAGCTTCTTCCCCCAACTTACAATATATGTACTGTAGATAATTCGAACACACATTCATAACAAGAATGCTCAACTTATTCCAGTACTTTTATCAAATTCTTGACTCGAATACATCTTTCATAAAGAATTATAAGTTGTACTAAGAGGAGGTCTGTGTTTAGAAAGCTGTCATTATGGTGCTGCAAACTTTCCAAAAAAGCTCTGAGAAGAGCAATCAGTTGTTGAGCAGATGCCAAATACCACTGAAATATGACTTACTTTCCACATTTTTTATATTACTATGAAAAAACAACAACAAAAAGTCACATCTTCCACTTCTTTCTCATGCAAAATATTCCATCTAAACTAAATGGCATCTTTGCCCAAGAAATGAATGCAGACTCAGCACCCTTAAAGAAGATTCACTTTTAAAGGGTCATTATGAACACAGTGATAGGAAAGAGGCATAACCAATGATGAAGACAACATGTAGCACCTATCCTGAAGTCACAATAGCAACTGTCAGGGTTAGCAGTCTTGGATACAGGAACAAAGAATTAGGATGATATTGGTAAAATGTGTTTCAACACATTTCAAACACGCCCATCTGGAGAGTACCTATCAAGAGCCAGTGACTTATTACACTTGGATGGTTTGGATATTGTCAAAACTTATTTTCATCTCCATTATTGGTGAATGCATTGTTGGTCACACACTGTAGACTGAGAAACAGGCAGGTTAAGTGATATCCATTACCTGGAACCATCATCAATAACTGAAGTGCTCCCATAAAATTCCAGAGCTCTTGTTTGTTGGGGTTTTTTATGAGTGGATATTCCATCTGCTTTCCAGAATTAGAAGTGTTACAGTTACGCTTCAGTTAAATTTCAAGACATCAGGATAAATCTTTTTTTAGGTTATTCCCACAGACAATAAACATAAACATGCACAATAATTATGAAATAATTGTTTGCCTTTGCAGACACAAAGGCTACAGGTCTTTTGTTTGTTTAGTATGTCTGTGCATGTTGATTATGTATTTTCCTTTTATTTTCATTTTTAATCCAAGACATTACTGGTTGGATTACCGAAAACAAAAAAAAACACCAAGCTGCTGCCTGTTCAAGGTACTAATGGATGATTGTTTCAAACCAGTCACTTGATGGCAATAATGACATAGAGAGCAACAGAAAGGTCATCACATTTTTGTTTTTTACTTTAAGGATGATGACCCATTCCCATCAAATGTGCTGTCATAATCCGGCAGTTATTCTATATTTAGGAACATGCCTAAAAAATGTTAAACAAAGTGCCAAGGCAGCTGAAACGAAACAGATACAGCCTTTATGGCTGTTTGCTTGCTCAAAGTACCCCATAGAATGATACAATGTATGTCATTGTAATAATTATTCATACAGCAAGAATCTCAGGCTCAGAGGATTTTAATTGAAGGAGCAGTATGTCAAATAAGGAAAAGGTAGTAAAAAACTTACTAAAGCAGTATAGACTTTCATTGCAAATTTTTTGTCAATACATTTTTTTCTATAGGTATATATTGGAAAATAACGTTTTAACAGATTAATTTATCCAGTATAAACTCTAGTTTCGTTCTATATATAGTATCAACCAATCAGAATTTGGCATGAGGAAGCAAAAACATTTGCCGTCTGCCTTTAGTTTAGTATTTTATTATTGATAGCTCAAAATGAAATGCATTTTCTAATAAAGAAAATTCACCTGTGCTTTCCAGGTTCTCTTCATTTGCCCTGTTTTCAAGAAGAAAAATTTCAGCAAAATAATCTCATTCCAAACATACACAACTGATGCTATATATATTTTCTTTTCCCGGAAAATGCCTGGTAGGTCTGCAGGTTCTTGGCAATGCAGGTGCAAAAGCACATTCTTGGCAGTTATAACCTGGGGAGTAGCGATGGGGTGGCTGTGCTGCCCAGCAGAAGGAGCCTCATGGATCAGTTAGTTTCACGGGGCCAAAACAAGACTGAAAAGTCAGAAGCAATAAGTGCCAAGGGAAGCACATAACATGGGTTTCAGCATCCACAGCTTTGCAGACAGCTCTGCAGTGCCAGCAGAAAATACCACTGTCAGTGTTGGCAATCGTACCCTGGCGTCCAGCAACAGATTTGGTGTCATGTAGATTATGTAGCAGAGCTTGTATCTCTGCATAACTACGTAGAGATGTGATGGGCACAGAAAACGTTGGTGGCTGAAAAGAGCCAGAAGCTTCCTTAATTTCTATACCCACTGGGACTTCTCTGCATGTTCATGCCTAGAAGGCAGTTCAGCATGGGTTAGGTTTCTTTATATGTTGTGCTTCTTTTGAAAAAAAAGCTAACTGTTGGAGAGAAAAGAATTTTTTATTATATTTTTTTTTAAGTGAAGTGCACAGACCAATCAAAATCTAAACCAGACACTTAAAAAGGGAATGGAAAGTACTTTCTGCTGAGAAATTTTTAAAATCCAGTATAGGATTGTTATTCCACATTCTGAGGCTGTACTGTTACAAATTTTCAGGAATGTGTACTCCACATCTTTGGGTCAAATTTCAAATTCTGGAATCACAGTTTAACAGCATACTTACAATTTTGAAAATGCAATACTGGAAATTGATCCAGTATTTTAATAAATACTGGATAAATACAGAGATTTTCATTTCTACACTAAAGTACCAGATGTATCAGGGTAATCAAAATACATTTTATTAGCCTCAAGAACTATAACATATACAAACCATTTTATCATGGAGTTTTGGCTGCTCTTATTTTTTTAAAAGGAAATGTTTGATTCTTTTTCTGTTACTAAACCAATATTGACTTGGAAGAATATAAGCAAATCTATATTGAATTGCAATTTTAACTTCAAAGAAACATTTTCTTTCATGGCTTAAAATACTCAAAGAAAAGAAGAAAAAATTCCACCCTGAGCTGTAAAGGAAAGATAAGTACCTGCAGATGGCCCACAGATTAGCTTAGAGTAGTCTTGAAACAAAAATAAGATATTTCACTACTCAATGTAAATCAATAAAATAATAATAATAATCTTCTCTATATTTCTGCCTATTATTTCTATATAATGTCATTAAAAGAGTAAGAACCTTAATCAACAACATCACATAGTCACAGATTATACACTGAATCCTGAGCAATCTGCTAATGATTATTTAGCTCATGATGGGAGATGGACAGGAAAACACGGCATTAACCTTCAGCCATCTCCAGGAACAAGTGCACTCAAAGCTTTCCTTCCTATTTTCCTGGGAATATGGCAATGCCCTGATACATCCAGCACCCCCAGAGCAGGAAGCTTTTTTCAGACAATGAGAGGGGAAAAAAATAAAAATAGCGCCCATTTGAACATTTAATTCAGTCAATGTTAGAGGGAACATTGATGACATAGAAATCCAGTCAATTTAAACTGTCAATTAGAACTGGTTTAAGGATAACAGGGTAGAATTGGCTACAAGCAGTTTAGCTCAGCGGAATTACAGCTTGGTGAAAGACTGGTCTGGGAAATCTTACCCAAAAGCTTCTGTTTTATCTAAACTGGGGCTTTGGTAATAACCTAGACAAATGTAAGTAATTTAAAAAACAACCACCTATGCCAATAAGAAGGCATGTAATGCCAGTAAGAATTGCCTTCTGCAGAAATCAAGGTTAATGAGTATTCCCCTTCAACAACTCTAAAGAACTTCCTTGAATATTTTCACTGCAGTTTTTACATTTGCACTTTCTTGCAGACACTTGAAGAAATTTTAAAAATACTTTTTGCTAAAATTTCATATGAAATACTGATGAATGACAGAGTAGACTAGAAGTTTGAAAAGAGACCAGAGGTTCTATATGAATGGACAAATTCTACACATTCTTTAACTCCATTGCCACATACTTTATACACTACCCAATGCATGTGTTGTAAAAATTATTTTAAACACACTGAACAAATTATATTTCTCCTACCTCAGAAGCGCCAGACTGATTAATTTCAAGACAGAACCTCTCCCATTAAAAATAGTAAGTTGACACATACTTTAAAACTCATCCCTGGTGGTAACACTTGAAATGTTCTTTTTCAATTATTTCCATGATTTGTTTTTTTTTTCCTGAATGTTTCAGACAAAATTCTAGTTTTTAAAATAAATTTTGTTTACATAAATATCTCAGTTATTCAGCTCTAGAATAAAGCTGAATAACAACAAAGGTTATTTAAAAAGAAACAACAAAAATCAACACAGCATAATAACACACAGAAGTAGTTGGGGTAACAGAAACACCCACAGGTCTTCCAGCCCTGAAAATACACAAAAATTTGAGGAAACAGGAAAGGAAGCACAAAAAAAGGATGTGGGGACTGAAGGAGTATGTTATTGTTGGAGATAATTACTGCTAAGTGCTGTTAGTATGTTTCGTTGAGTTAAATATCACTTCCTTTTCTATCTTCACCACTCAGAGTAATAAAGCTTCTTTTCCCAGCTTTTTTTTTTTCATACCTTCCTTCATGGCATTTCTTATCCTCCTTTCTTCACGTTGGCTCCCTCTTGGTCCCTCAGAAATAGTGCTTTGTTTCCACAGTCCTCCTCCATAAAGTCAGGGACCCAGTTACTTTCTCCCACAAATAATTCAGTTTATTCATCAAAACTGCATTCAGGTATGAAGGGGCAGAGAAGCCCACAGGTGCTTTGGGGAGCCACAACCCAATTTATCTGCTCCCTGCCTAGCCAGCTGTGCCATGCTTGTTTCCTAACGAGTTATTTTATTTTCAGTTAGTTGTGGAAGTGAATTAGGACTGTGTTTCTCGGTAAAGCACACATGCTCTATTGATAATAAAACCATACAGAAAGGGGATTAATCAGCAATTGATATCTTAATTAAAAGCTCTGAATCATGCCCATATATGATAAATCTTAATAAAACCATTTCCTACCAAAAAACCCGTTAATACCTTCCAGTGATGCTAGAGCTGTAAGTATTAAGGGAGAAACGTTGGTGGCAGCAGAAGTGCTTTATGGTGGCTATTTTAACACATGTATTTATAAATCTGCACTTGATACATCTTCTTAAAGGATGACAGCATTTGACACAAATCATATCATCTTAATGACATCATTATATGAAACGTCAGATGAGTATATCATACAGCTGAGAAGGCTGACTGCACATCAGACCAACTGAACTTTTTGTGGTCCTAATAGGAAACCGGAGCCCAGATGCTCATAAATACAATTGACTCCCTGAAATTCAGCTAAACTTCATGCTACATAAATTTAAAAAAATATTTTAAAATATTGACCATTATTTAAACAGCTCTATAAACTAACTTTACAAGTTAATTTTATAATCCTGTCATTTATGACTACTAATATTGACTTTTTATATAGAACACCTTATATTTTTCTAACATGTAACGCTCTGATAAATAACATGACTGTGCTATAGCAAAAATATAATCTTAGTGTCGAATTAACCAGTTTGTTCAACTATAGAAGTAACAATTTATATTTCAACAAAATGATGACTTAACAGCAAGTGTCCAGGCAAAACTCCTAAGAAACACTGCAAACCCTGCTGCATTCTAAGAGGTGATGAAAAATAATTCCTTGTAATAACAAATTGTACATCTAATAAATGTATCAAAACTGGTAGACTACTAGACCATTGTAGGTTAGGAATACAGCTACAGATGACCCTGAGGAACTGGCATTGTGTTTCATTGTACAGGTGCTTTGCACTGACTGACAACACAGGAAAGATGATTTTCATTCTAACTTGACAGCAAAATTGATCTGCAAATTATGACCTTTCACTCCTGCCTACGGTTGTCTAATACAACTTTCATTCACTCTATTTCTAAACGAATCATCCTCTTTTAACCATTAGTGATTTTTCCTTTATTTATTTCCCTTTGCTTACATTGCTATCCACTGAATTTCAAGCAGAAATTCCTGTCTTTTGACATATTCTGAGCACTTTGTGTTTGTGCAATAATAATTGTAATAATTTTGGAGCTGTATTTCCATCAAAATATTTTCCTGGGATTATATTTAATAAAAATGTCTTCATTCATCACCCTTTAAAACATTGTTATCTTCTACACCTGAAAAGATACAAACTCTGTTTTGCCCTTTTAAAAAGTTATGAATTACTACTTACTCACAAAACACAACATAGCACTAGACTGTGATCTAAATGAGTTTTAGGCAAAAATAAAAAAGCTTCTCAATACTTTAATTCAGTAAAATGAATTATTGAATTGCAGATTATGACCATCAGTTGCAAACACCGTTCTTCCTAAACACATCTAGTATTTTCTATAGTCATGTTAATGTAATATAAATGACTACATAAAGGGAAAAATGTCCTGATTATAAGAGAGACATAAGGAGTGCAAAGATCACAACCATTGCACTGGGAAAATATGATGCCACGGAGAACTCTTCAAAGTATTTAATGTACATACTACATCCAAGTTTAATAATCATTTAAGTACTGATCAAGTCAAACTAGACCTTGTATTCCTAATGTCTGCTGCATCTCTTTATGAAGGAAGCTTTCACAGATGAGTTTTTACTAGTTCTTCATAAACTAAGCTTTATATTACTGTACATCAATAAGGACTACACTTTTCTTATTCTTTCAAAATCCCAAACAATATGAGCAACAGAACAACACCCATCTATGGAAGATATAGAAAGCACTGTAACATTTATTATTGTATGTTGATTTGATGAGAAAATTGTATTTTTTTATTTGAAAAAATATTTACCATTTACTATGCAGTTTGCATCAGAGTACATAATCCTCTCAGCCAGGCTTCTGCAAAAGCATCTCTCCTCAATAACTACTTCATTTGTCAATAAATCGAAACTTGAGCCTGAACCCTTCTGCGTGTCTCTCCTATTGAAAACCACTGAAATATTTCTTCCTTTAGGGGAGATTTATTATTGGGAAACTAAGCTGTTTCAAACTAGCATTTGCTTTCTAAGTTGCCATTTTATTTCAAGGAATCTCAAACCTTCCCAGCTGAAACCCAACTAACATCTCTGTGCTTCAGGCTGATTTCAATTCTAGGTAATATAGAATTAAAGTTCATTGTAGCTATTTGTGAACTAGCAGAATCTGAACTTTTTATTAGAAGATGACTATAAATCTCCCTAACAGATGGTCTAATATGAAACTGGTTTATTGGGGAGCAGGTCACTTTTTGACTTTTCTAAGGCCAGTACCAAATTTTGATTTCATCCTTTTCCCAAGAACTCTGAAAATTACTCAGCTTAACACATCAGCAATAGATCAACAAATAATGCATATATTGTTCTTTGGAGATTTTATTTTGTAGGTTTTCATTTAGCCAATACTGAGACATAAAAAAACCTGTTATATTTATTCAGGCAGTATCAATAAAAAATGCTGGGACACAGTTAGTGAAATCATGTAAAGTACTCATAAATAGGAGTACAAATATTTCTGAAATTAAAAGCAGGACTGGGTAATCTCTTCTTCAAATCAGTTGACCCAAATGGCAGAAATAATTTTCAATACTTAAATACTCAAAGCATATCAAAATCAGAAATTACTTCATGCCTAGTAGAACCCCACTTATACATACTGGCCACCCAAAGCATGATGGGAAGTGTTGGCCCAGGCCCAAAAAAGCACTTAGGCTGCCTACAGTGAACCTTAAAGTGGAACATAGGTACTAAATCCCAGAGCGCAATTCACAGCCCCCTCTTCACCTCCTCAAATGGCTGCAGGTACCTCAGTCTTCACTTTTAAAGTCCTGAAGCACAGAAATGGGTCTTGGCATGTCAAACACTTCAGAGCTTGTCTCGTTCCAAAGCCCTTTGGAGACTTGCAGATAGACCTACCCACACTGCAGCTTTCTGTAGGGCCAAGCAGGCTACAGGGATGCACTCAGCAGAGCCAGAAAAACAAAGCACAGCCCAACATCCCAGAGAACAGCTACAGTGTGAGGGAGTGTTGCCATCCATCTTTTCCATAACAACCCAGTGATTAAAGCTGGGGAAATGGAAGACCCTATTTCAGTACCCTTCTCGCCCAGAAGGGATGTATACCTACATTTAAAACACACAGGAGCTGAAGAAACAGACAGGAGTCTCTGTTCCCTAAACCAGTTTTTCTGTATTTTATCAAATGAATGTTTACAGCAAAACCCATTTTCTCCTTGTTGATGAAATACCCTTGGCACTTGACCGCTTCTGTTTTTTTCTTGCTGGCCCCATAAATCTTAAATGTTTGACTGCGTATTGGCACAGCTCCAGTTCAGCCAGACCTACATCCCACTTAAGGCCTTTCCCACAGAGGTAGCAAATGTGTGATGTGCTCAGGCTGAAGAGGCTGAACCTGAGTCCTCCACTTCCCAAGCAGATACTAGTCAGTAAACTAGTACAGAAGGAACAAAGGCAGAATTACTTTCTTTTATGACCAGGTTTCAAAATAAAACATGCCTATATAGAGCAATGGCTTCAGAAAAAGTATTAGATTCCAAATCCTGGTCCCACAAAGGCTTGTAACTTAGAGCTGCAAGGGAAAAAAATCACGTCAGGCTTCAGCGTTTCTGTAAGCTACTCCATGCCTGGTTAGTCCCTCAGCATGACAGCTGGTTTGGATCCTCTTCTTACACACCTAAATCTCCCTGTTTGCTGTATAAAGAGCTTAGGCCTCCAAAGAATAGATGAGAAATACATTTTGAAAGCCAAATATCTGTGCTACACATGACAGTGCTAAGAACCACTAAGTCTACTATATCTTATTGCTGATGGGAGCTTTAGTGACTTCCTCCACAAACACGCTGCTAAATTTTCTGTTTAAAGGCTGTATGTATTATTTACTACCCTTTTGGCTGGGACTTCTTTTGGTTTTAGCTGTTTTCAGATGGCTTTAAAATAGGCCAAGACTAGAATCAAGGTTCTCTTCAATCCAGCAAGTAAAACACCAAACAAGTCAGTAGTAGCAAATCGGAGCAGAGAGCATAATTAATGTGACATGCACTCCCTTCCAAGGCAGGGAGCTAATGTACGCCTTTGGATTGCAACTCAAACCTCTAAGAAGCAAAGGCACAGGGCAACACCACTAAGAAACACTGCAGGCAATACTCTGAAAACCAATCATTCTTTTTAGTTTCAGAAAGATATGAAGTATCAGGCTAAATATTATTTTGCATTTCCTTTCCTTTCTAGAGCATTTTTAAAAGGGTTAATTCTGGAGAACAGTGTTTTCCTGTGGAACAATATATGCTGTACACATATTCCACTCTTATCCCTTCTCCTTCACTGATAAGTGGTGGGAAAGGGCAACTCAGAGAAAATGTCATCCCCTATCTGTCTCCCACTCAGGGCACACTAACCCAGTTCTCCAAAAGCTCATCAGTGTTCAGCTCATTAAATTCTGCTGGAGGATGAGAACTGAGCTGCACCACTAAATGTGCACAGTTAGTGTTTACCAGCAAGAACACTGCATGTAGTGTGGCTTACAACATACCCCATAATACGGAAGGACTCTTGTTGGCAGCTTTGACAATTTATCTATTCATATCAAAGTGAAACAGAGGCTGCTTTAAAACTGTTGCTCCTTGTCCTAATGGGAAAAAAAGAATATTAAAAACCATCACAGTGAAATCTCTGTTGCCATCAAAAGGTCGTAGATTCAACAGACAAACAACCTAGTGTTAATGATTTAACAAAACATTTTTCACACAGATTACATGCTCATCCATCAATATATAATATTTTTTACATAAAGAAAATAAATATAATTTCCTTGTAAAATGCCAATTAGAAGAGAATTGTGTGCAAATCAAATATGATGCTTAAGTAATTACCTAAAGAAATGAATTAAAACCACAATTAAAGCAGAAAAAAATGTTGCCATTGTTTGGAAGTAGACTCATTAACGGCAAAACTGTCCTAAGAAGAGAACAATGTTGTACAATTTGTTCAGCAGCCTCTTGATCTGAATAGAGATCAGTCCCTTGTCTGTTTCTTGAGCACATATGGGCATGAGGGAGAGAAGCTAAGAGGCTGATCTTGATTTCATGAGGGTAAGTAGACCACCACATTCCTGCCAAGTAGTATATGAAATAAAATAAACATTACACATTCTTTCAGCCATTCTAAATTTAAGAGAAATTAAACTCACACAATAACCAAAATAGCACAAAGCATTTAAGACTGTTTAACTTTGAAAACAGGGTTTTCAGCTCAAGAAAATAATGTTAAGAATATTTTGGTTCTGAAATTGTCAGCATAATAAAAAAAGCATATGACATCTCAATGATTGAACATACAGAACCACAAAATGAGCAGCTTATCTTTCCCTAGCTGGAAGCCTCAAAAAAATATACCCCACATTTTCTAAAAATAATTTAATAAGCAGTGTACTTATAAATGTGTGTTAATAACGTAACAACCTCAAACACAGACTTCATATTATTTTAACATTATATTGTCAGTACCCTGCACTATATCTGAGAACTTACAATAGATTATATTGTTTTCAAGAAATTAAAATGTAAATGATTCATTGGAACATGTACAATCAACAAATGAAAGCGATAATGAAAATGTTCTTATGCAGACTTCAAAAATATTTTGCAGATAACAAAGTCAAACTCTATGAATTCAAATTCAGCAAAACCCACTATCATGAGACAAATTTAGCAGTTTTAGTTGCAACCATGTATGTATTTCTCCATAACTGATGATGACAACATACTTATTATGTATGAAATGTAATATTAATGGTGTATTTAACTATTCATTTTATTGCTTTTAAGTGCTGTGTTGAATTTTGCTACCATTAAAAAATTGTGAGTGTTGAAAATATTGACAGGTGACTTTTTGTTTTGTTTTTCGTTTCAAATGAAGGCTCCTCTTATGTAGAGTAGAGCTAAATATAGGCAGTCATTCTAACTTTGAATCTGTTTAATGTATTGTGGACTTATTGAAAACAATGTTATATAGGTGGTATACATTTAAAATCATTCCCTGGCATACTACCTGCAAGTGCAGAGAGCAACAGAATGAGGTAATTCAAAAAAGTTATTTCCATTCTCCAGTCGATTCTGAGGGAGTAGGAACTGAACTGTGCATGCATTTCAGTAGACGATTTAAATTGTGTCGTGGCAAAATATCAGTAATAACACATTTATATCTGTGATTTACTTCCCACTTTTGCAATTTGATTGTATCTTTAATGTGGGAGTTTTTCAAGAGGTACAATAATGCAATCCTTCTAGTAATTTTTGTCGATATTTGGAGTAAATTGTTATTCTTGATTTACTAACACGGGGCAGTACTAGTCTTGTACCAGTTAACCACCTAAAACCACAGGGCTAGACATTACTAAGCACTGCTACATTCTACTAAGCTGATAAATCTGACCATTTACGTATTTAATAAAACACAGAGGCTGATATACAGAATAATTTCAGCAGTTGCATCAGTAAGACTTGAACTAGAAGCATTCTTATACTTTTGTATATGTTTGGCTCAAAGACTTGTTTCCAGGAACATTAACAACAAGGAAAATATTTTCTATTTATCCCACAGAAGCCTCTAGAAGGTCCCAGTCAGGGCTGAAGCTTTTTGCACTGTGGAAACACATTTTTTCCCATTCTGGATATATATGGAATGACTGGACATAAGCTCCCCCAATCATCTGAAGGATCAGCCACAGATGTTACGTTCCCTGCCCTAGAGAGATCAGAATAAAATCCATAGGAGTTTTGTCACTGACCTCTAAGAGGCCAGAATGAAGTCAAAGAAATTCTTGGCTTAGAAATATTTTAAATGCAACACAAAGAAGCAGTTGAAATGAAAGTCAAATAAAACATGGTTTAAACAAATGGCTCTGATGTTAGTGGAGTGTTCATTTTAAGGTGATTCTATAAACTCTCAGCATTTGCCTAGACACAGACTCTTCATGATACTGATTCTACTAAAAAAACTCCTTCTCAAATGATCTGATTGTTCTGACTTAGCTAATGTATTTAGGACACCCGAATTTAAGGATCTGCACAAGACTTATAGGCTACCACAGCATGAACTCTTGCCAGTAAAGCCTTAATTACTTTCAGAAAAACCGGGAAAGTGATTACCATGTTTATTTTTATAACCTTTTTTCTTTTGAACTAATCAAATATGGCTTAAATGATTCACTTTTAAGACAAAATATCCATAAAAGCTGTACAAGGCAGTAATTATTGAAGGAAGTATCAGAAATTTACAGCTTTCCCAGAAGCAGAAAAAGCCTGTCCTATTTCTGGAAAAAAACAAAACAAAAAACAAACAAACAACCACCAAAAAACCAAACCTGGCATAGACCAGCATTTCTGGCATTTATAAATGTTTGCAGTGTCACCCAGAAAACAGATAACTACTGTTTAGCGTATTAAGATCCTTAGTCCAGCTGGTCCATTTTTTCTCAACTTTAAAAACCATTTCCAAAAATACAAAGCATTTTTAATGGATTTCAATGGTCTCTTTCTTCTATTACACAAAATCACTCAGAAGAAGGATGTTTTCTTAAAAACAATCTGCTATCCAGGTCCACCCTCCCAGGCATGTCCCTTGGAGCTGTTCCCAAACTATCCCCAAAGCACTAGTGTTTCAGCAACTGGAATGACAACTTCTTTTTAATTGTTTGAGATCCTGCAGGCTTCTATCTGAGAACAAAGCATACACATAAAGCACATTCTATGGCCATGATTCAAGTTCTTTTGAAAATAAATGATATATTGAAACAATGCTATGTTATATAAAGCAGTCTACTGGATGCTCAGCATTACATCAAATTGTAGCCAAGTTCATTTCCCACCCATGTAATTGGACATACTAAAAACAAAATGAAACTTACATAAAGTAACTTTTCCATTATGTGGAACCTGAAGCACGTGGTTGAAGTTTGAAGGGACTTTACCATGTAGAAGAGAAGGTTAAGCCTTTTTAGCAATGGAAAAATAAAATAATGAATCCAACAAAAAAGTTTGTTTGATGATTGGTAGGGATACATTTTAATGTGACAAGAACAAGGCAGTATCTAATGAAGTTCAAAAGCAATATACTTAAAATTGACAGAAGGAAGTACTCTAACACAATATGTAATTAAGCTACAGTCTCATTACCAAAACATCTCATTGAGGTCAAGAGCTTAGTAAGATTCACAAAAAGAATTTGGAATTATATGCCTAATGAGGACATTCACATACACATCAGACAGGATTTCGGAGGACACATAAAAAGAGAAAGTTTTTTTTAATGGGTTGGTTATTCTTTAATTGCCTTCTCTGAAGATTTGATAATCTTATACATACAAAACCTGGCTCAACAATATGGGTAACAGAGCCACTAACTTTAGCAGAGTAGGATATTCACCTCTGACATTGGCAAGGGGCAAAATATTGGAAAATTTACACAAAGACTCTGATTTACAGCAGTGATGATTCAAATTCTTCTAATTAAACCAGTGAAAGCCATAATGTAAACGCTTTTAGAGCACTTCAAAACTGCTTAATTACATGTAACTTTGTTAGTAATTAGAGATTTAAGCTAAGGAAATTTAAAAAATCTCTAAATGAAGTTAAGCCTGTGTATTTATAAAGACAAAGTATTTCTTCCCCTTTCATAACAGCACTGAGGTACATCTCTCCCCTCATCTAAAAATCTATCAATTGTTAATACCTTTTACAGGCCAAATGGCTCAGCTATAATGTAAACTTGGTGACAATTGATTTTGTAATCTAAAGCAAGGGTTCAAGTTGTTGTTCATTTTTTTCTTTTTTTCTCAGAGTTGGCATGGATTTCCCAGGCAATACAGAGAACATCACATTTATTAAATTAAGCCTTGGGCTTTCAGAAAACTTTACAAAAGGTTATGTTTGTAATCTTCAGTGTTTATTTTACTATGAAACCAACACATCCAGCAATAAGTCAGATTTATTGTGAAAATAAACACATTAGGACCTTATAAATAGCTGTTAGAAAAGTTCCGTATGGTCTGCCAAAAGCCCCAAATGATTGGTTCATGAACTTTTTCTCTGTATGCTCTAATAGCTTGACAAAATTGTTTAATTTTGACTGGTTATGAATAGATGAGGATTATATTTCATCTACAGTCTCCATTAAAGTATCAGGATTTAGAAAACTTCCAAACTTTTAAGAAACTCACATTAAAAAAAAAATAAACTGTTGACAGCAGATATACATAATGGAATCGCAAAGTGGAGTGTTATTCTAAAGTTGTATTTACACAGTGGGTTTCTCAATTTACCTGATTATATCCCCTACAAAAAATAATAAAAACAGTTGCTCAGAGATACTGCAAGACTTCAATGGTTTATCTAAATGCCTACAGCAATTGCTGCAGCATGGGTTAATGCAAAGAACAGACTCTGCTTCATCAAGAAGGATCTTACATTGCTTTACACTTGCAGCAAATATGCTGTAACAATCATAGGAGTCTTTTGGTGAGAGGCTGGACAGGTATCTAGCTGCACAAGATTTGTCCAGCACACAGAGACCAAGATGCTACCTCCTAAAACCAGGAAGGAGAATTGTTCCTCTAAAATGCAGCTGTCTTCTACAACAAAAAGATAAAGCCCTCATCCTCAAACCTTAAAAAAAATCTGCAAAATTATATGCCAGAGTTTCTATGAGTATGAAACCAGCTGTCACTACTTCAATAAAAAGCATATCTGTGTGAACACTGTATTAGGGAAATGTTTCTCAGTAGTGCTAATACAGTAAGAATAGGGAGGGCCAGAAAACATTTTTATTTTATGAAAACTGGAGGCTTGGTATTATTTTCTCATTCAACGCTAGAAAAATAAATCAGTTTCTCAAAGTTTTTCAAGTAAATAGGAGAGATGGAGAACAGTTGAGAGCCCAGCAGGCAGGATATGCCTTGTGACAGGGAAGGGCCACTGATGCCCACTGTGGAGCAAACATTTGAATCTAGCATTTGAACCTAGGCAAATGCCTTGCCAGTTTTAATTCTCAAACCTGTTCCTTTTGGTATGTATAAAACACTATCTGCATCAGACAGGTTCAACAGAAAACACTGCCAACTCACTTACCTTGGTGACTTATCAGTGAGCCCCTCCAATTCCAGCCACCCCTCCCACTGAAAGTGTCACCAATGCATTTAGACAAAAATTTTCAGTTTTAAATTAGAGAGAATACCCCTCCCCCAGTTTTGAAAACAAATGTAGGACAGTAATGTCACATGATATCCATATGAAATTAGATGACATTCCAACTAAGGAAGAAAACATGCAGCAGAATTCCTCTTAACTAAGCAGAATTACCTCCTCCCAAGTAAAAGGGTCTTTATTTATTTTTTTTTTAGTTACTTCTACGTGCTGCAGCAGATGTACCACATTTTGCATTAGTTTCTGCTTGAATGAATAATGGAGACATGAGCACTTGTATAAACAAGGAAAGGTATTTAATGAACATATTGTACATACTAAAGAGGCTGCTTTCTCTTGGAAGAGTGCAGAATGCATTCTTCCAAGTGCATGAAAATCCCATATTAATGATGCATGAGTTTTCTATGAACTCAGCCAGGCATAAACTGTCAACTGCATTTAAAACACTGACTCAAACCTGATAACTGCTCATTTCAACATTAAAAAAAATAAAATCCAAACCCTCACAGAGAAAAAAAATATGTCTGAAATGATAGTATTATTTTTACATAGCTTTTCATTAGAGATCATTTGTTTGTATTTCTATTTTGAAAATTCAAGCTTGCTGGTCCCAGATGAACATGTTCCTCTAGAACTGCAATTTGTTTAACTGCGTTTTCATTCATTTTCATTCTCTTCATGAGCCACAGTGCCATTTGAAAAACCAAAAGAAAAGGACAAAGTAGTTGGAACCTCATATTTACAGTGTATTTATAGCGTTTGGCACGTTGGACATAGTTTTCTGAAAGATACTATTAGATTTGTCAGCGAGTGTCCTGCTGCTTTTTCAGGACCCTGTGGGCTCAATCTACGAAGGCAAGTGCTGAAGTTTTAAATGTCTGGCTGCAGTCAGAGCCCCAAGTGAAGCACTTTGGCTTCCTACACAATAGGAGCACAAGAACTACCAGACAAGATGAGACTAAAAGTCCACCCAGCCAAGAGTCCTGTATCCAACTGTGGCCAGTAGTGGAAAGTCATAATAAATGCTTATGAGGAACCGAGTATTGTCTCCCTCATGTATTCTTCCAGCTTTGAGCTGGATGCACCACATGTATTTCATTATCATTTAGTTATGGAGAGGAGACAGCAGCATGCCCAGGTTGCACAGACAGCATGCTGACATGATGAAACAGAGCTGGCTGATGCTATGGGACTTTGCTATCACTTTTCTCATGGTAACTGGGAGGTCAGAAGTATGGCAGCAAGCACAGTAGGGGAGAGCTACGTTATCTGACTGAAATTATCATCAGGATATTAGACCTACCATATGCACAAAGCTGTGCAAAGAACTTCTCCAGCTCTTAAGCATAGACAAGGGAAGCTACACCAGTTTTGAAGGCATTGTGTGCAACCTACTGGGATGGGCTACCAAAAACAATGAAATAAATTTGGCTTGAGTTCAAGTAGCAAGTCAAACAGCAGGTGTTGTGTTGACAGACATTTGAGTGATAATAACTTACAGATCTCCATCACAGTGAAAGAGTCTTCCAAAAACTGCTCCCACAATGTGCAAATACTTTGGTTAATCAGAAATAAAACCACTCATTATTACACAAACTTCCCTTCACACAGGAATGTGGGGAAGGTACTTCCCCCATTCGTGGACTTCCATGAACAGCTTTTCTCAAAGGGACGATGGTGACAGTGATGCTCTCTCTCTTCTAGTTTAGGAAACCCAAATCTATTTCCAATATGTAAGATCTCAATTGTCATCGACCTGTCAAATATGGTCAGCCAGGTATTTGGTATTCTCCTAATGGACTTTAATACCTGACATTGAAGTTTTCCACTCTAAAATTAAACAACTCTTCATAAAATTAAAAAATAAAATAGTTGCAACTATTTTGGTGATGCATTCAACAGCATTTCCTGACTTGAAGACACAGACACAGGAGCTACAAAAACATGTGGCTGACATTAGTCAGCTATTTAAATTCTTAAAATATGGGTCTTGACTCTTTTTTTTCTTTTTCTCCCCAAAGAATCTGTTTGAATGAATCTCACAAAATCAAAAAGCTCTTGTATCTCACTTCCAGCACACAGACAAGCTGAAAAAGTCTTTAAATAATGTCTTGGTTTGTGCTTATAAATAATAAATTTGCAGATGGTTTGGGAAAACTTACCCTTTCCTAATAGAACACACGATGAGGAAACAAGAGCAACCAGAAACCTCAGTACAGCAATGCTCCCTTCATGATTTCTCTTGCATGGGACTTCCCTGTTTCTTCCAAATACCACTGTTCATTTTTGTACAGAGACTTGTGCATCTCTTAAAATCTAGAAATATGATGTATTTAAACAGCAGCCATGTAACAGTTATTACTGTGACCTAGAAACAGAAGCAAATAGGTTCATCACAGTACTGAAAGGGCAGGAAATGATCTTTGTTTAATTCAGATGTTTCATTGAATGGAGTAGGCTTCAGTGCCTCAGTCATGCAGCAGCAATGTCCAGGAACCAAATTGCTAGAGGCCAATTAAACTGTTATGACAGGACAACATGACCTTTTATTTTCCAAGTATTTATAAGATTATTTTTTTAAAGACTGAATAATAATCTAATTTTATACAAATTTATAGAAAATATTATCAATTATACATACTTTGCCATAATAGAAGAATACCCTAAATGTTTCACTGCTGTCTTTCACAGCCAGTTATGGGCTCTCAGCTGAGAGTGGGAGACCATCATTAACTGAATCCAATTTCACATTGGTAAAATTGATCCTATTAAAATAAACCTACTGGCAACAAAAGGAAACTTTCATTGTTTCTTTCCACTCAGCCATGAGGCAAGGGGGGTTCAATCTATTTCTACTTTAATCAATAAGCTTTTTAAATGGCATCCATTGTGTTCCTCACCAACACTGCCCTCTGAAGAGTTGTTCTGCAGTTTTACTCAACAAGAGACCAAAAGAAAACTAGTAATTTTCTTCTACCACAAAGAGCTGTATCCATTCCTGTATCACCATCTTCTTAGACCTCTCCACCATGAGCATTAACCACATAAAAGTAAAATTGTTTAAACACCTCAAAGTTATATATAAATAGTGGAAGCAGTAGACCTGTTCTGGTCAAACATACCAGTAACATCAAAACACATTTTAAACTTCCTCTAGTTAGAAGAGACCAAAGGTTGAATATTGATTTACAAGAAACTACTACATCAAAATGTTCTCACTGACAATGTTTCGTCTCTATGAGCTCAGCAATCTTAAGTCATACGCTTATAAACAGTAATTCTTTTGTGCCTGAAACCTCAGCAAGGTGCAGATAAGGACAGTATCAGTACCAGAAAGTGGTTTATCCAGTTGCTCCCCTTTGTGGCTCTGCCTTGGGAAGCACAATTTAAGACTTGGACTTCTTTCCTAGAATATTACAGTACATCTGAGTGCACATCACTTTCAAGAACCGACTGCTTAAAACAAAAATCTACAGTACCAAACGTATAGAACAGTCTTAAATACATACAACTTCTAATTTTTACTTAATTTAAATGAACCAACCAGGCTATTCTACAATGTGAAACCTAAAACTTACACAGCAAGTTTCACATACATCTATTGACTAGTTAGTGGGTATTTTCACAGTAAAAGTACTAAGAAGTACGAAAAGTATTCAAAGTATTGTGGTTCCAGGCATTTTGGTAGGCTGACATAAAAGAGAGGGTTACACCCTGCAGACCTCTGAAATTTGTACAGATGTTCTTACTTCTTTCTATTTAATCAGGCCATGCCTATTACTTAGCAGAAAAGATAATTTGAGAGAAAGTATTTTCATGCCTTAATCACATTAGCTGAGTTTCAAATGAATTGCTACCTTTAGGCATTACTTTTAGTCACAGGCAATAAAGTTGCTTGACTTCTCTTTCTCTTTTTTTAACATGATCCAATAACATGTGCCAATATTAATTTATTAATAAAATTCATATAATAGTTTAAGCACTGGTGCTACATCATTTTTATAGATTTATTTACATCAGTACAAAGTTAAATACAAAACTTGTAATAGGCAATAAAGAGTGGATATATGGCACACTTAATGTCATGTTTACTGTTGTCACAGATACTGTGACACAGATTTATCAATCTATTAACAGATATTTACAAATATTACTGCTTTTTTCTAAGTCCATGGTGTTTCTCTACTTTTATGTGGACTACAGACTGTTCTATATTAGTGTACATTTTAATAGCGGAATGATATTTATATGCTATTTTCTCATTTTAAAGCCTCTATCATTTTAGACAGTAGAAAGATAATATTTCTTTTGCCCTATGAATACTGACACCATACACAGTTAACTGACTCATGTAGGATACTTCTGTAACTATTAATCAAAATAAAACACTGGTAAAGGTTTCTCCATTAATTCCTGTTCAGCCACAGCTGAACATGACTTAGACAAAGCGAAGTCATATGTGACATTCAGTGCAGGAAGCAACACTGCCCTTCATCTTTACATTTTTAGCTTTGCTGTATTTAGAGAAGAAACAAATTGCAAATACAATTATTTTTTTTGTTCGGAAAAAACAAAGGCCAATTCAAAATAATAAGTCTAAAATGTGTGGTATGGATGACAATCTATGGTGGTGGAGAAAAAAGGAGCAAATACAAAGAATGTTGCCTAAACGGATGGAGTGTGTACATCTTGATATTATCTGAAAACCAAAGTGCTGAAGGTTATTAAAGCCAAGATGCAGAAAACAACTATCTTATTTAGAAGGCTGTGTATGGGGAAACTGGCAGCTGCTATCCAGTTTGTTGAAAAATGTGGAGGCATAAAATCATTATGAAAATTAAAGGAGTTAAATACATTTCAAAAAGAGGAGTGGGCTGGAAGTGAAGCAAGAGTTTTTTAAGTAGAAGGTTTAGGAGGAGAAGGTAAATAAGCATTACTCAGATAGCATCAGCTTGTTAGCTCTGAAGTCATTAAATCAGTGAGATGCAAAAAATCTGAACCTAGGTCAAAAGATGAAAATTCAATAGCATGACATATTCCATATTGCCATCGAGCATAATGAATTTATATCTGTCACTACCAGGAAATGGGACACGAAGTTGACATCAGGTGATAAAGGTCAGGAAACACAAATCAGTCTAATAGCACTTTTGTCATATTTTCCATACTACGTACTATCAAGAATTATTTCCCACGCAGATTTTGTTCTTTACTTCAGCATTCCATGTATACACAATTTCCTGCCCCAAAATCTAAAATTTTACTTGACACAATGGAAAACCTGGCACCTATGAAACCTCAGTAAGATTAGTGTTAGTGAATGGAAAACAAATAAAATGTTTCTAACTCTTCAAGCTATTGTAAATAGACTATAGCCCAGAACCCTGAGTCATTGGATTTACTGCACACATACACAGATGAAAAAGCTTATGCCCATCTAGTTCATGGATTCATATTTTTGCCTGAGTTTTTCCAGAAAAAAAATACCACAAACAAACAGAGCTATGCAACGCAGCTGTAGTGGTGCATCCCATACTGCTCACTGAGGCTTTGGTCACTTCTGCACTTGCCCATACAGCTGTCAACCCCCAGTTGTGACATCTGTGGCAATGGTATTTGGCTTAATGAGTGGAACTAAATACAGTAAAACTACACTATAATCAACTTACATAATACAGAACACTGACTTTTACACATTGGTGAAAAAAAAAAAGCCACAAATCTTACTGGTTTTTATGTTTACACTGATTTAACTTATAAAAGCAATAATGACCATAAACCAGGAAGTATAAACTAACCATTGCATTGTCTTCCCCTGCTACATATTTTAGTTTTAGAAGACTAATTTTATATAAATGTAGTAACTTTTATTTTTAAAAAACAATCTTGTTAATTGGTCTCAAGAGCATGTTCTGTTCCAACACAAGATTTTCAAGCGTGTAGTTAACTATGCATCTCCAGTGCTTCACTACTGTGTGTGCATGCACACCACAGAGAAAACTGCTCACAACCCTGTACCTCAACTAGTAATCTACTTGCTTTTCTCCCATTTGGGTCAACTAAGAAAAAATTACAGTTAAATCATCATAAGTATTCAAGGTTAACGATGATCTTGGGCAAAGCAGCTGAAACACTTAAAGAAATATAGGAAACTCCTTTATTTTTAAACTTCCAGTCTTAAACTGTGCCTCAGCTTACAGCCAGTAAAATCTGAAAAACTGTATCTAAATTTTTGGAAAATACCAGAAATTCCATTCCATATGAAAAACAAAGAGGCAAGATGTGAAATATTTTTAAAGTAAATTGAAGCTTGGCCTCAGTAGGACATTTCCTGGGCAAACATTCATTAGTACTGAAAGACTTGCTATCAAGCAACATCATCTCTAAGAAAAGATGAGCTTGAACAAGTTCCCACATCCCATCTCCTTTCCTGTAAATATCCATCTGACCGCCATGAGTCATCAAACTCAGTACAGTCTCTAATCCAGGGCAAAGGGGACTGCAGAGTTTACATGATAGAAAAGTTTGGTTAGTAAGTGAGATAACATGCAGTTAATACAGAGGACTCCAATTCCATCAACTTCGAAGTCTTTGCTACAGAGATGTCTTTCCAATATCCTTCCCAGTATGCTGGTTTTCAGAAAGACTGAGGAGCCTACATGCAGTACTGTACTCATCCCTATGTCCACTTACTCTGCTGTCACTCACCTGAAAATTTATTCTCTCTAAATCACATTTCTGAGTGCTCCCAGATCCAGCAGAGACCCAGCACACACTGAGCACCAGCTTTGTGCCACACAAAACTGTGACGCTGCTTCTGAATTCACAGCTTTCAAAGCCTTATAGCTACACATCTACACTGCTCTGCTCAAACTAATAGGTACTGCAGAAAGAATCTGCAGCCACATTATCTACTCATAGATAAACAAAAGCTGTCCCTATTTAAAGGGAGGAGAATTTTCAGGAATCAGCAAAATATTCTACAGGAGTCTCAAAGAAGGAAAAAGGAGCTTAATTTACAAAAATCTTACAAAAACAGTTAAAATGGAAAGGCTAGAAGACAGAAACAACTATTTTCTCATTTATTTAAACATTCATAGCATTCATTTGAAGCAGTGCTTTCTGGAAATCTAGGAAGCAGAATATATTGTTTATGTTAAAAGCAACACTTTCCATTATAGGTAAGACCAGAGTCCAGTGAACAGGGTGATTGCTACACTGTCACACTGTTTCATTATAGCAGTGTGGAACCTACCTTAAAGCAATACTTGGTGCCTTTTTCTTCTATGTAGGCTTTTGAAAAACACTAATGATATTCCTTAAAATGACATCTTTTCTTAGAGGCAGTTTTCTCAAGGGATGGAAGTACATCAACACAGAAAAAGTGTTATTTCTTTATGGAATAGAAGGTGGAGGGTTTTCCTTCTCCCCAACAGCAAGGTAACATGACAGGTTTCATAAATTGAGGAAATGAGCATAAAATTCAATCTGTTTTCCCATATAAAATACTATTAATGATATATATAACTTATTTAACCACAATCATCTCAACAAACTTTACAATTACATGTTGGAAATATTCTTTCAGATTGACATCATTAATATCAACAAAAATTAATGGTAATTTCACAGTGTTTTAGTGCATCAGCAGAAGAACACTCCCCAAGAGAATCATTAAGGAGTACCTACATTTAGCAGTAATATAAAAGAAAATGGTTAGAAAAAAGCTATCACTTCAGCAGTCCTTATTAATACTAGAACTCCACTTCCCATTTTTCTTTAAACTTCTTGCAAAAGAAAGGCAAAGGATAATTTTTTATTTGTTAACATGGCAACTATAAATCTGATTTGGAATACATGACTTTAGGAAAGTTTGGTATAGCCAACATGCAATCAGCAAAGGAACAGATGATATACAGTGCTTCAGTGAATAATGCTTTCCTGTGGTTTGAGTATGGCTGGAGTGGAAGAATCTTTCAGCAACTTTAACTAAAACTGAATCTGCATTACATTCATCACCCTGTTAACGACTAAAGGGAAACAGGCATGCACTTGTTCAGGTTGAAGGTTCTGCCTAGAGATTTTTCCTTCTTTCTCTTTCCTAGTTTATGAAAGATCTGTTTTCCATTATTGCCAAATTAAATTTGACCAGTAAAACAACAGAACACTGGGCAAAAGATCCTGCAGTGCAAAATCTATCCAAAGTGGTAACTTCAACAATACGTAGAGTAATGCCAGCAAATTTTCCCCTTTTTCCAACTGTAAAACCTTTAGCTTTTGTAATCAGTCACTTTTCCCCCAGGACTTCAATAAGAAGGTGAGTGCATTGAGGGGGGTACAAGAAGGTGGCTTGGAGCACAAAGAAGGTACTCACACATTTTTCCGCACCCAGTTTTCCCATGTGCTTCCCCAGCTACATTCTTTTGTGAATCTGTATATACAGCTAGCTAGGACTAACTTAAAATTCCTCACTTAGACAATGCATTCTTGCCCGAGTGGTAGGCAGCTGCTTCAGTCATTCAGAATATCTCACAGGAGGTTGGTTTTGCTTACAAGTAGACATTTTCCTCAGCATCTGCTATAAATTAGCTTATGCATGTAACTAAAGAGAGTTTTATTGCATTATGTTTGGTGACTTTCCTTGTCAGAATATGCTGAACAAAAAAAAAAGGAAAGTTAGCTCAACAATAATGCCATTTCGCATGTATGTATTTCTGGGAATTGTATTAGCAAGCTTAGTAACACACAGCAGTCTTTGTCAATGGAAGTCCTGCTTCTGTTGGGAAACCAGGAAAAGGGAAATGGTAGGTGGGTGTGTCTTATCTGTAGACCCATAGCCTCATAGACATTGTTATATAACATTAGCATATCACATTTTATATATTACATTACATATTATTCATATGTTGCATTCTGTTAATAATATTAGGTACATTACTGTAATATATGCCTAACTGAAAGCTGTAGCCAGGCACTCTTAGTGTTCATGTAATCAAAATTTATGTAATGAACTTTCTAGAACTTATGTGTTTGCAATGTTTGAACAGTTAAACAGCTGCTTGAATGGGAAAACATGTAACTTCCTGCTACAGTGGTGTACTTTAATTCACAAATTCCTGATTTTATTTCCTTGAATTCAGAGCACCACCACTACACTTAAAAAAAATCCAGAGCTAATTAGTTTTTAAGGCAAGGTCTTATTTTAAATTTCCATCTTATAAAACTGCATTGTAATATGAGCATATACACAGATGAGAAAATATTTAGGTCATTGAACTGTCCAAATAACTTTTTGCAAAGACAACAACAAAAGTGCTCAACATCATACCAATTAATACTAACATAGCTGTGTGGCTCATAACTAAAAAAAAAAATAAAAAATTGAAAAAATAAAATCAGATTTAAAGCCACCCACTGAGCTGAAAATATTTAGACTGTACCATGCTATAATGAAGGATTTCACAAGCGTTATATCCTTATTGCAGACAGCTTGTACATTAAACATTTGATGATGTGAGAAAAACCGAACACACGGTGCAAAACCTTCTGTCTGGCATAGCAACAAAAATAAATATTTCATTGAAAAGCCTTCAAACCTGTAAGCGAAGCTACTTCTATTACTTACAAAGTATCAGCTTTATCTTCTGGGTGGCCAAGTATGCAGTAAGCAAAAGAAAATGAGGAAGTTTTGCAAAAAAAGAAACTTTCTCATTCCTTTGTGTTGGACTACTTGGAACACTAAGTCTGCCCTGAAAATTTGGGTTATATTTCAGAATCTTGTAAAACACTGCATACAACCTGGTGCAACACACACCTGAGAGAATTTGTCACACACCAAACTCTTTGGCATTTCAAAACAATTAAAAGGCAGCCTACTGACATAATATGACAAATTTCCACGGACAGCAGCAGCTGCACGGCCTGGTGTTATAGCCGCTATTAACCTCAGTTACAATTTGATTCCTGAATTAAGTTGTCTGCCAGGAGTTCCAGCTGGCATAATACATTACTCTGTGGTGTCATGCTGTTTAGCTGTGGTCAGTGTTGTGACATGCTGAGCTCCATGTGTTTATCCTCTTTTTACAGATAAAGCTTAAATCCTGGAACTCCATGCAAAGTACTGATTTTTTTCAGCCATAACCAATCCGAGCCTTATCAGTTCTAATTTTATATAAATTTCATCAAAATAAACTTATAAACAAATTAAATTCTCTCATCTCTGCACACCATGGTACCATACATGACAAGACTTGGGAAAATTATGGCCCAAAGATGCAACTAAATGGCACCTTGGGGACTAATAAAGTTTCATATCTTTATATTTTCTGGCTTTCAGAATGCTGCAAGAGCTGAAATAGTCCCTGGAAGCCCAGTACAAACTCAGGGTAACCTCCTAAATGCTCTTTTTTGGATGGCACCTAATCTTGATTCCACAAGGATGCCCAATCCCATCCCAACTCCCGCCACCATGTCTCCTGGATTCTAAGTGTTATTCAAAGAGACATTTGAAGGATACCAAAAAGAATACAATTTAATCAGAGACGAGCATATATGTAAAGTAACAAAGGTTGTTACTTTGTTCATGTTCACCCTTTTAAAGCAAAGGTACCCAACCGATTGTCCACAGGCACAAGCAATCCACCCCTGGCATCCTCTTTCTGAGGTGGATACCTGCAGAGGGGTCAGGATGCAGACCTCCTCATCCTAGTGTCACACTAAACAAACCCTAACCTGCTTCTCTTCCCCTCTGTCATCATTTAATAAATATCTGCTGTACCAGAAATGGAAGAATCACAGTCTGTTCATAAGCTGTAATGCTCTGAATATTATATTTATTTCTAACATGCTAAGTTTGAAACGGTATGCCTTCAATCAGATTTCAGAATCTGATTTTAAGAATAGGGATAGAGGAGCTTTTTTTTCCATTGTAAAGGCTCATTTTGAGATGCTGGGATACTTCACTGTGGTATTTTGACAAACTTGTTATTTGAGAAACAACTGTTTCTTGTCCTCTCCAGAGGTAAAATAAGCTTAAGGGTTTTTTCACATTTCACTGATGTACACATCAATCTTCACAAAACACTATTAAGTTTATTACTGGGAGGCCTTATTTAGCACAAAAAACCCCAAAAAGCAAAACATATTTCTTGTTCCATTTCAAAGGGTATTAATGTCTCTATTCAGTTTCCTTTCCTTAAAAGTAGAAACATATTTTAAGGTGAATAACTTTTTAAAATATAGACAATGAAGGAAGAACAATCTTCCTGAGCAACACAATTTGATAACAAGGATGGAACTTTATACAGTCCTGTGGTTGTTGATTGCTTTCACCACATAGTTCTGAAAACAAGAATTCCATCAATATTACACTAAACTCACAACTAAGCCACATTTAGTACATTTTGAAATTTTCCTGTAGGATTAGCTTTTCACTCATACACAATCTTTACTGGCACTGACCTCTATTATTTCCAGTAGCAAATCAAAACAGGGGGGCCGTTAGCCGTGGTGCCACGTGGGGTCAACAAGAAGCATCGTGGTCTCTGCCATTTCACTTATCTCTCACGATGTGACTGGACTCACTGTTTTTGCCTGCTCTGAGACTGGGCACACTTTTTCCCCCATCCCTAATTACAGCAGCAACTATAACGAAACATTATAACATTACTAACTAGCTCCACCACAACACAGCGCCTGATCACTTCTAAAAGGTTACCTTCTTTGCACTTACAATAATTCTCTTTGAGCTGTGCTTCAACCCATATCAAAAGCTTAAAGAACAATCAAGAAACAAACTCTTTATATGCTTTTCTGAGATCAAAATGAGTTTAAAATGGAGTTTTCTTTTTGTTATGTGGGGTTTTTTTGGGAAGGAAAGGGGTGATGTCTTTCAATTAATGTGAATGAGAGTCTTTCCCAAGCAAGCAAAATGTGTAAGGAATGCAGAACGGAGCCCTTGAGGTATTTGGGGGATGGTGAGGGAAACAAAATTAAGTGTGACTGAGGTGCCTCTGTTAAAACCATCTACTTTGTACGCACATTAACATTTCCTCATTAAAAATTCATAAGGACTTCATAGTTTTAATGCACATGTGGCCAGTATTACAGTTCAATAGCCAGAACTCTTAAGAAAGCGAAAAAAAAAAAAAGAAATAAGATATTTTATTGTTTTTTAACTGACTCCCCTTTCACGGGAGATAGAAGCCTCCTTTTTTGAACACCACAGCACAGTTGCTGCAAAAGCCTGCAATGCTAAGAAGGGTCTGAACAGATGAAAAATAAAATTGGTATTTCTCTTGCAATTCGCATTCACAACTGCTGCCCATTTCCTACTCCTGAATTTCTGCATTTTTTTGCCCCAAAAAAGGATGAAATAATTTCCTTAGTCACAAAAATTTTCTACAATCACCAAGCTATTGGTGAGGAGCACCTCAAATGGCTTCTTAGTTGCAAAGGATAATAAGGCAAAAAAATTTGAAAAGGATTAGGGAAGGGAAAGAAGAGTGCTCCCTATAATAAGTTGGAGGCTTGAACACAGAAGACTCAGCACTGGATTTCTGTAGGTCAGCCTAGGGTAATTACAACTTCAGCAGGATCTACTTGCTGTTTAAGAATGCACTGATTTTTTCTTTATGATCATTTTGTCAGGTGCAGGCTATACTCTGGTTCTACTACAGTCTGTTGTGTTTCAAAGGTGGAGACACCTCTTTAAGAGCAGGCATAATGGGGAAGTGTCTCACAAGATGAGTAACGTTGACATCTTCCATTCTGTTACTTTATTTTCACTGGAAAAGTGAAGAGCTTTCTGCTGCTCTTCCCTTGTCATTTTCTTTCATGGTCCAAATTACGCATTTTTCAGGGAAACCTTTATTTTTTTTCTTTGCCAAAAAGCTATCTGCACCTTGTAAAAAAGCACTGACTTTAGACATAAAACAGGCAGGCATCAGCAAAATCTCAGCAAACTACCTAAGATTGTATCAGAGACTGATGGAGGACTGAGTTACATGTCATCAGACCTCTGGCATAGTTGTACAAAGGAGAAGCTTTGCAGTGAGGCAAATAACTGTGTAAGTATTGCCCTGTAGAGGGATTACAGTTTTTATCTTGTTTTTTTTTTTTCCCCTCAAGATACTCCTAAATAATTTTTTCAAATGCAACATGGGCCATACACTCACTGGCCAGATCCCTACTGCAGTGCCCTGCAATGTATATCTGAGGCGCATTAGTTTCAAGCAATGCAAATTACTTCCTCCTCCACTGTGCAGAGCATGTGACTCCCTCTGCCAGTATCCACCACTCCTTCTGGGGATGAGGAACACAACACAAATATCTAAAGGCAGGTTTCCAGTAGTGACCTAGGCCAGGCCCAGCCAGCCCACTCAAATAACATGACATGCTGTTATGTTCATTCAACACTTTCAGAGCAATGAGTTTTTCTCCTTTTTCAGCAGCTCTTTGGTATCCTCCCTTCTCACTCTGTAAGTATCAGCATCCCATCATTCAGTCACAGCTGTCCTGTATTTAGATCTCCCCAAGCTATTCCCACTGTGGCACCAACCTAAATATTCCAACCCTGCTCTTTCCATCTTGATTTTTATTTAATCTCATACTCCATTTCTCCTGCTCCTATTTTTATCTACTTTTTTACCCTTTTCACAACACCTTTTAAAAGCAGAGGCCCTAGTCTTATAGGGTCTTTAAGTCTTAATAACAACATAACCATCTATGAAGATCACCTTCATCTCCAGTTCAGCTAAGCATGCACGGTTCCCTGATACTGGTTAATGTTCTGTTCAGCCTAGTGCTCACACACTTCTGCAGATTAAAAGCTCAAAAGGTATTGCTCTCCACTCCATTCAGGACAAGTAAACTGATAAACTAGGCAACTTTCCCATATGCTAATTTTCAATTATATCTAGCTTCTTGTTACAATTAATATTTTTGGCCTGATTGGCAAGGTTCAACGTTTTACTACATCTGCAAAATGTATCTTTTTCTACATGATAATATAATACCAGCTTTTCAAGGTGAGAAATTTTTTTCATTAACTGTTTTGTATTGACTTCATTGTACAACTTTTAGATATTACTTTATAAACATACTAAACCACTGATATTCTAATTCTATCATCATGTACAACTTGGTAATCAAAATTCTCATACTTCAGTCCCCAATTAAAAGGCTACAGCTTTCCCATCAATGCATTTTATTCCCATACAGTATTGTTAATTATAGGCCAGAGCCCTACACAAATCTTTGAACGCCTTTCTTTCATTTTATGAACACAAATTCAGCAAGTTACTGTAAGAATGACTTTTACAGTGAATTTCCACAGCATTTATATATGATACACACACACGTAATATACCAAGCAAATGCTGCTAGATCATTGATTTCATTGTTTATAAGTCTTTGCACAAATGTGAGGTATATTGTTTAAAAGCTTGCATCTCAGCCAAATGAAAACTGAACTGTGCAAGACCACATCTGAAACACAGGGACAATTCTCTGCCAGATTTCAAGTCTGAATATTTCAAATCTGAACATAACAGTGTTGAGGGAGGAGAGGGGAGTGGATAAAAATCTCTGCTTTGCATAATTTCTTTAAATCTTGGCCAAAACACTTTTCCATTTGTCCTCAGAAAGAACCCAGCTGCTTTTTACTGAAACTGTGTAAGAAGTTAACCCCTAGCTTAACCTAAAATAAACCAAACAACAACCAAAAGATCTGATTAAATTATTTGCACTAGAGATTAAAAAAACAGAACTAGAACAAATCTGTATTAAGCTTTCAGAAGAGACTTTTGTAAAGGGAAAGAAAAAAAAGAATCTCGAAATTAAAGTTTCAACCTTTTAAATGTTTCATTGGAGAAATAAGTTCACACTACAGAAGATTTTTAAAGGAAACTAAGGAAAAAATCTATATAATGTTATATTCACCTGAAGGATGGCAACTTCTGATGATAGTATTTATTCCATTCTAGAAAAACTATATTAGAAATTATATTAAACAGTTATAGAAATAGTGCATAATACATATTTAGAAAGAGTTCTATGGTGCAGTAAATTAGATACTTTTTTCTCAAAAATTGAATTTATGACCCACATTCACCAGGCAACAAAACAAATCAAGAATAGATACTCAGACTTACAGCAATTCAGATAATAGTAAATAAACAAAGCAATCCAGAAGGATGGAAGATGTGTAGCAACTGTACCATTGAGCATCAGTCAAAGCAAAAAAAAATCATGCAGATGAAATGATTTCTGATTAAAATTGTGTTATATCAAGAATAGACTGACCTCCAGCATCACTTTAGAGAGGTTTGTTTAGGTTAAGATAAACAATACTTCTTTGGCTCTGGTACTAGCCAATCAATTTGGTGACAAAAAACATTATTAGCTTTAAAAAAATCTTCTGATAAAGGTTACCTGCCAATAATAGACAAAAGAACCTGAAAACAGGAAGCACAAATCATCAAAGGGTGGTGAATATATGTATAGGGCTATTTTCCTTATCCTAACTGTAAAACTTCCTGTGCAAGGTGTGGTAAGTGCTCATCACTTCCACTGCCTCTGTCTCCAAGAGGAGGAGACAGCCAAGAGGAGTCAGAGGACAGCAACCTGCAGCAGTGCCTCATATTGTGATCCTATCAGTCCCTTCTTGCATTGTTCCCTTAAGTCTTTTTGCTGACATTGTCAGGGAATGAAACAAATAAGAAGCAAATGAGCCCTCTTCAATTTAATTCTCTGAAGTCAGGTAGGATGAAATTGAATGGGTACACTCAGGCAAACAAAATAGTAATAAAAGTAAAACTTAGAACTCCCTTGTTTTCAGCAATATAATAAAATGATATAAGTATGTTATTAGGAAAATACAAGCAAATAAGCCAGAAAATAAAGCTTATTCATTCCTAAACTTAACATACAGAAAATGCACAAAATAGCTGACATGCAAAAGCAGAAATGCCAGTAAAGAACAAAAAAAAAAATAAATTGCTTTGACTTTTAGCATTCTGGGCTGTAGATAGATTGCTGGGTAATAGGCTGATTGACCGCTCTGCTAACTTTTGGGGTGAGCACTGGAGCAGGCAGGCTGCCTTTCTTCAGGCTCACTGCTGGCACATTGGCACTGATATCATACATGCATGGACATGTATTCTCTTTTTTAAATGTCTTTGAATCCATGCTCATTCTGTGTCACACAGAAACTTGAAACTTCAATGGGAAATGAAAGGTAATTGCTATTAGAACAAATATTGCCAAACCAGCAGCACTGTTCTATCAGTTTATACTTAGCTAAGCTGAATTTATCTTAGCAACTGATGCAAACAGTACCCTCATGTGTAGCTCTAAGTTAGGAATTCATGATGATTCGTGATATTCTTAATGACAGAACATCGACTTACAAGCTAGAGGTAATACTACCAAAATAATATTGTATGTAAGAGGATTGTTCTCAAAGTCAAATCGGATTCAAGTTGCCCAGCTCTACCACTTTCTCAGTATTGAAACAAGAGAAGCACTATTTCTAGTTTTAGTTCCGCCTGTGGACTGAGGTAGGAAAGTCAGCAGCAGCTGCTCTCATAGATTACTCTTTTTACATTAGCCCATTACTAAACTTTGACAGTTAAATCTGTAAGCCAGTATAAAAGGTTCTTTCAGTCACTCTGTAAGACTGATAATACCTTGTGTGATCCTGTCTGCTTTTTGCTGGCTCACCACACTTCATTAGAGTTTGTTTTTCATATATCCCATACACCATCTTTCAAATGTTGTTGAACTACACAGTGACTTAAATAGGTCATCAGAAAAGCTTTGGTTTCATAAAATGTTCTTCAATTCATGGAAGTCTGACTGTGGATCACAAAGATGTGCACAAGCTGTTTTCCCTTCCCCGCTATTTTGTAAGTTTTAAACTTTGTGTAAACCCAGTTAATAATAGTACTCACACCTGCTTTTATATGCAACTAACTTACCAAGAAACCTGGGCAATCAACGGGACTTCTTCATAGTGTACCACCAGTGACTTCATTAGTGTACACTAAAGCAACAGATTTACAACCTCTGAAACATGCAAGTACTAAAATAAATAAATAAAAAGTGCACAGCTAATGCTCTACAGTTCATTAAAAATGCTAGAGTTTTAGTCCAGTGAATCTCAACCTCACTAAGACATAAAGTATTTAAAGTAATGAATTTCCCAGGTCCATTTAGCAAAAGAAAGTGTGGCATACCATGTGTTAGCATGTTACACAAGTTGAAGGAACAGGAGCAACAATGATATGCCTATACTGGCTTTTGCATATGTTGGCATGAACCCAGCATCCTGAAAAGTTCATGCTCTGGTTGCTGGCATACGATCAACTTCATGTGTCCAGTATAATCCCTCATAAATTATGGTTCTATGTTCTTTGTAGATATCAGCCACAGTTTCACTTCCCAGCCTGCACCTATCTTTCTTCCTAAAATGCTTGCTAATGACATGGCTGCTCAGTGGCATGCCAGCTGTGTTTTCTGAAGAAACATGGGATGTTCCTGTGAAAAAGAGTGGAGCATTAGGGAATAGCACCTCCATAACCTGAAGGTGTGGAAAGCCACAAGGGCTACTGAGAGGCATTAGGCAGGCTGAGAAAATGAAACTTGGCTTAGCTCACTTACATGAGAATTAAACCCTAATTCTTTTATTGAGGAATTGTCACATGAAATTGTTTAACTGGACTTGCAGGGGTAAATGGGCCAAATGTAAGTAACACTATAGGACTTGCTTTTATGGAATTGTTTATATAATTATACAGCTATAGAATACTACACATAAAACCAAACTGTATTGGTAGCTTATTTCAACACATTAAGAATAAGCAAACAATGATCTAAGAACACAAATACAATGACAAGGACAGCATTATTATTTTTTTTTGATGATGCTATAGGAATCACAGGCCTAGGAAATGAGTGTTTCATCTGAAAACCAAGAACTTTTGGGAATTTTTGAAGGGGAGAGACCTGAAATGAAAAAAACAAAACTTTAGAACATGGAACCATTAGTACAGCAACTCACCACAGAGGTGGGAAGACCGGAAAATTTGTTATGGTAGTATGAACAAAAGAAGAAAGTTTGCTTAAAGACCATTTCCAAGACTTGCTATTGCTAAACCCCTTCCAAACATTTAGGTGCCTTCCTATGTTCCACATGTCCTCCACTCCTCTACAAATATTTATTATTTTATTATACCATTTTTCCACTTTCATTACATATTTTCCTTTCATTATCACTGCTTAACATAAATTAGAACAATGCAAATAGAAGAGTAGGAAATGGCTAAACAAAGGAGAAATTATGTCAGAGGTTTTTGCTCAGATGAATTTTCTTCTCTTACAGTAATACAGAATCTGAATATATGAGCAGATACATATATGAAACCAGGGAGCAGCTGCTGTGCAGTAACAGTCATCAGGGAAAAATAAGTGAAATATCATGTTTGGTTCAGAAGAAAAGGCATTTAATTTGGTTTACACAAACTACAAAGCAATCACAGAATCACTACTCATACACCTGAACGCAAGGAAATAGGGAGAGAAGGCTGGTAACAAAAGGTCTGTATTTTACACACAGTCTCCATACAGGTGACAGTTCGAATATTGAAAAAAAAAAAAAAACCACAACAAAAAAGACCTGATCAATTCACTGGATTCTCAGTTCTACAGAAGGTAAAAAGAAAAGAACCTCCCCACCCATCCAGTAATGTTAGCACCAAACCTGAAATTACAGACAACAGAAATAAAAATAGGAAGAAAAGTAGGAATCAATTCAATGTAATCAGCAGGAAGCTTTAAAATTTCACTGGGCTTCTCTAAATGACAATTTGATCAGCATCAGCTGGTTACACAAGACCAGAGAAAGCAGCTTTATACAGACTTCCTAAGCCCTAAAGTCCCAGTGAATTTCCCAAGGATATTTACTGCATTTGATGCTCCAGAGGGGTCTTCCTTGTGTTCATCTCTATGAGAGTTTTCCAACATGAACATCACTTCTGAACGTTAAATTAAACTGAAATTTTACTTGTCTGAGTATTCAATAAAATGGATTCAAATATATTTTTTAGACTATAAAGAGTACATTGTCATTACATAACAAATAAATCTTTGCAGATAATACTCCTTTAGCTACATTTCAAGCTTTGTGCCTGTAAATGTTTTTTTAAGGATATATTTCATGGTTATTTTCATGATGTCACTAAGAGATTTTCATATTTTTAGCTTGCTTACACTAGGAAAGTGAGTATTATACTATTGTTTATAGATGGTGAACCATACAAAGATAAAAGAATGAATTTAAGCTAAAAGATAACAGTACTATAAAATCATATGGACAAAAATAGGCTATGAGTATATTTAAGCCACAGGTTAGAAAAAGTCTAGTTTTTTTTAAAACTATTACAGAAATAAAGATATGGAGCTGTCTTTGAATTCTTTGTTGAAAATGCAGTTTGAAACTGTTAGAGAAGTGGATTTATGCCTGGACAGAGCTTACTAGAGTGAAAAATTGCAGCTTGTGACATGAATTTTTGCATATCCAGAGCCGAATCCTCTCCAGGCATCTGCAAGGAGGACCAACAACATTTTATTATTTCTTGCTTGATGCTTCAGGAGCTTCCCCCAGTCCTGCCTTTTCACTAAAGAAGGCTAAGAGAGCCAATGGTAAAGAGTTTATGCTGGCAACCTGAACTGGTCTAGTACTGAAAAATTTCCAGGTGTCTGTGTTGGTGTTCCCTGCTGGTATATTCACTGTTAAAGTAACTGTCAGATTCAGACCAATAAGGATTTATTGGTTACGGTGGCAAAGACATGTAAAAAGAAATTTTTTTTAAAAAACCCTGTGACACATCACAATTTCTTCTCTCTGACACATTATAATTTTTAGGGACATTATTTTGAACTGAAGTTTCAGTGTTCTTAATGGAGTGCTGGAGAGGAATTAATGGAGTGGTTAGTTTCTGGTGTAGATGATGAGAGGGAGAGTTGAACAAATTTTCTCTTTATCCCTGGAAACTCAGCCTGGCTGCAACCCACTCTGATCTTACATTCCTAAATATTTTTTTAAGTTTACATAACTCTGTACAGTAGTAAAGCTTAACACAGTACTCAAACTTCACTCAAACGGGAGACTTGTCCCTAGTGAGGCACTTGCAATTCTCAGAAATACCTAAAAGCCATTAATGGTACAAGGGAGAAAAAAGCTATCAAATTATCAACTTAGCTGCTGACACTGTACAGAAAACAGTTTTGTTCTGAACAAATATACTTTAAACTCCCATTTCAGCTGATAAGCATGTCTTCAAGGTCTTTAAAAAAGTACTAACTTACTTTGCATTAAGAACCAAACATGAATATTGGACATAAAAAAAAAATTGAAAGAACATGGGGTGAAAATAACAAATGCACCATGCATCTGAGGAACATAATTAGCTGTAAAGGTTGCTTTCATTGACCATTAATTATAGCATCATAGCAAAAGTGTTACAGTTCTAGTTGAGAAGGTATGCTTTTTAATGAATTTATTTTTTTCAGGTACCTACAACTAACATTTTTTCCTGATTTAGCATCTTCCATATTTTTTTATAGACAGAAATTGATTCTAAGAGATTCAAGCTACCCCTTTGGCAGTTTTCTGGGTAATAAAGGGATGATTGGAACTTTTTTGATTTATGCTTTGACAAGTTTCTTGCATTATGCTAACTCAAGTGGCTTATTTTTAACTCAAGCTTCTTATTTCTAGAAGATGAAGCTCACTATCATTTCACAAGCAAATAAAAATACACATTTTTACTTCAGCACGAAGTTGCTCTCTGTATTCGCCTCAGCAAAATGCTTTCTAAAGTAGAGCACAGAGGAATTTTGTAATTCTTTTTTTCACAGAATATGTGCATAGCTCAGACTATACAAACATCCTCTATAGCTCTCCCAGTCACTTTCCATTTCAAGAACGAGGCAATTTGTGTTAACACAAGACAGCTTATCATGTGCTAAGTCTGCATGCAATTTTCTCGTGAGAACAACCATTTTGTACCTACTTGACACACGCAGCACTATACGACACCCAACTAATCAATTCTGTCTATATTAAGAAGTGGGGAGAAAAACTGCCCACAGCTGTTAAATTACATCAGCTTTCCTAAGTACTTCAGACAACTCATTTTGGGCATTTTTTTTTCTTCTTTAAACTAAATTGGCATAAAACATAGCCCTTCTTTCTATTTCTTTTCACTTCTATTTGGTTTATTTTGCCTTCTCTGAGATTATCGGTGAAGTACAAGTGCCAGAGAACAAGCTATGCTTTCTGCAGGCATCCCCAGAATTTTTGAGGGCAACAAGCTCCCAGGGTCTTGGGTACCCCTTGGAGGATTTATAAATTAACATGATATGAATGAGCAATTAGCATGTTTTCATCAGAGACCTCACAAATTGGCTTATAGACATGTACTTTTGGAAGAGAGTAACTTATATAAACTTTTTTTTTTACTTACATACAAGCAAATGCGAAATGTCTGTCAATTGATATCAAGTCAGAGACAGAGACCCAAAAAAAAGATACCAGTAGGGCCCAGAAAATTCTATGTGAGAGTAGGATGGAGCTTAGAACTTTCCTTCTGATACTGACTTTTACTCAACACTACCATGATGTTGAGATGTCCCTGTCGAGAACTTGAGGTCTCTCGCATTTTATGTATGGGATACTACCAGATGAGGCAAACTTTGGTCTTCTTAACAGTAAACATGCTAAAGACCATGCTGCACATGAATATAAGAAATATTATAAATTTGGGGGGGGCTTGAAAAGATTATTCCATTAATAGCCTACCACTGAGGGATCAAAACCACAAAATGCTGAACACAAGGGCTCTGCTGTCAACTTACCTTGCAGCTCACTTCACAAGATTAGCTCAGTTATTGATGAGCTAACACTAATTTTATCAGCTTGGCTTCCCAGTGTGCTGCTTTGTGACTCAATACAAACTGCCCTTAAACTACATTTCTGTTTTTTCTTCTCCAACCAGTTTGCAATTTCTTGATAGAAAAGATACACAGCTTGCATCAGTCCTAAGTTGTATAGTTTCACTTTATCATTTCAAAAAGATTCTGTTATGTGAATACAAAACAGTTGAAATTAAATACTGACATCTATGACAAAGATGTTCCCAAAACTTCTGTGTCCCCACAGAACATTTTTATTTTGCCATGCTAGCATTTCCAATAGAAATCTGTTTTGTCAGGGAAAAAAATGCAAACTACACTCAAAAGTATGGCAATGCAACCTGTCAAACCACTGACATCTTAAATGTCATTATTATACCACATACATACCAGCACTTGGCAACTTTGTGCCCAAGCACTTCATACCAGAACTGGAGGAATGTAATCCTGGCAGCACATTCAGAATGGCATAAATGCTGGTCATGCCAATGAGCAGAGCCTGTGAGGGAATGCAGTGCTGGCAAGCCTTACATCTCATTATGAACCATGGAATTAAGAGCAAAGACATGGCCTGGCAGCCCATGTTGTTTCTAACAGAGGGAAAAAAATACCACAAGAACCTGAGAAAAGAACAAGACAAAAAAACAGGCTTAAGGTAGAAAGAAAATATTGGAAACACACTTGGCTCTGGACTCTTGCACTAAAACTATGGGATTGATTTTGCTAAGCTGCTTTTCAGAGCTGATTACTGCTATTTTAAGCAGCATGGTAATATCCAAAAAGGAAACATCTCTTTTTAGAATGACTGCTTTTTTCCCTGCACATTATGGTGTAGCAGCTCTACACAAGTAGACACACAGGGTACTTTCCCATTGTCTCATCCTCTAAAATAAAAAGTATGTGATGTCTAATAGTCTGTATTGTGACTTTGTACTGGTAAATAACGAATTACTACAAGAAAAAAAAGACCTCTTTCTGTCAGACTGCATTACAAGTGCTTTGATTTTTACTTCATGTCTGTAAGACTTGCTGCACATATGCCTATTAGAAAGAAGGCAATGTAATTTTCCTTTTAATTTCCAAGTCCTGTGTTTCTGACAGTCATACTAAAGTGTTTTATAATTCCTGATATAATGCCAGGTCTCTCTTTAATACTGCATACTAGGACATAAGAGGTTCTGGAGAAGAACTGTTTAGACAGTTTGGGGAAGTTTTTTGTTTGCTTGGTTTTGGTTTGGGGTTTTTTTTGGGGAGGAGGGGCACAAAAAATGCATATACTCAGCTGTTGCATTACTCAATTAGTAACTTACTGTTAGTCATAAGATGTAATCAAGAGGTCCATAAAGGACCTCAGAATTAAAATGAGGAGGTAATTTTTAATTACATTTGCCCAGTTTTACTTGTGATATTGAACCTGCCTCTGTTTCTCCTTCTCTGGTTTCTGAAAATTTCTATGTAACAATTGCAAATTAGATACCCTCTTTTGTGCAATTAAAATATTGTCTGCAACCAAACAATATTTACTTTGAAACACATTTCACTCTACACTCCTTTACTTCTACATGAGGATCAACTCTATTTTTTCCAAGTCCAGTTTTCTGTTCTGTGATGTTTTCAGATGATTCTTCAGGTCTTCTGTTGCCTCTTGCTGCTTATGTCACCAGGCAGATATCCATGAGTCAGTGTATCCATGGATCTCTCTCATTTTATACATACAGCAATAGAACCCAGAAAATACACATGTACACTGGTTGTGATGATCTTAGTAGGAGAAGGGAAGTATCAGTTCTGCAAATGCAAATTCCTAGTGCTGGGTCAGGATTTGGTTAATTACATTAATGCTTGCTCATCATATTTCTAAGTGAATATTGTTCACAGAAAAAAACCTACATCCAATTGGACGGCTACAGCTGACTGCCATCCATTAAAAAAAAAAACAAGGAAAAATATGCCTCTTCCTAAGTAGACCTATTTGCTAGGAGGATTCTATCAACTTTTAATGAGAGTATGTTAACACAACTGTTTTATATATGGATCTTGCTTGTATTTTCCCTGTGATACTTGATTACAGCAGATTATACTACTGGAAGAATACACCAAATTTATGTCTGGACTGAAACTGAGCCTGAAAAGCTATCAAGAAGACAAGAGGATGACCTCAGCCACATTCCCTGCAGCCCTGCTAGCATTTCTCACAGTCCTCTCAGGTATAGAGATGTGCCAGAACTGCCTCAGCCTTGTCACCAAAGATGACAGATTTGGGAGTCATCTTCATTGCTGAGTAAGATCCATGCACGTCCTGTGTGATTCAGCCTACACCATGCTTGGATTTGCACCATGGAACTTAGTGGGAGTTACTTCAGTTGTTGTACTCAAAACGAAAAAATTTTCTGCTAGAGGACAATTTTCTGCTATAGAACCTGTCTCTTCACTGCTTACAAAAAAAAAAGTGAGGTTTACTTTTACTAATAAACAGTCAAGAACTGAATTTGTGTGACACATGGAGCTGCACAAAATTAGCCAACTGAGCATCTATATCATCTATCTGCTCTTGTGTATTTGTGCCCATTAAGACTGCTTCCCAGTCAGGCTACAGGGAGGGCATAAAAAATAAATTATTCAATCTATATAAGGTAGAAATGTAAAATAATTGGTATAACACAAACATCAATGTACTAAATTCTTATAACATTTTCTCTCTCTAGATGCATTGAGATCCCCCAGTGTTACTAGATTTGGAGATGAACTACTATTTTGTAGACGAAAAACAGAGAGGTATAGAAAGATCAAGTGATATCCCAAAAATTGGATAAAAAATTATAGCAAAATTTAAAAGAAGAGAGTCCTTGATTTTCAACCATTTATCTTAAATAAAAGCCTTTTCTTTCCAAAGATTTTCTTCTTTCAAAAGACTCTTTTGTTTAACATCAATATACAAGTATTGTATTACCTGGCTGTTATCCTTTTGCTACAACATGCATGAAATTCCCTATTTATACAAACACCTTTACGATTAAGAAGGATTAATTACCTTTAAGTAAAAGAACAGTAGCTAAAAAGCTGTACTTTTAATTGAATGCAGTGCCTTTTAATTGAATAGCATCTTCCAGGATCAGGGGATGGCAAAAGAAATCTGTCAATAAATAAATACTGTCAAGCAATAAAAATGTCCAACTTAAACAGTCAGTCGAAAATTTATCTACTATGAATAAGATAATTTTAGCTAAGTAAGGCGATAGGAGAACTTCTCATTACAACATTACATTTTATTTATAATAAATTTTTTAAAAAATTGCATGATTCAAATGTTTTAAATGTTAATGAGGAATCCAAATTTGATGCTAGAAAAATGTCTTCAGAGTGAGAAGCTGAAGACATGCTTGTGCTACTAGGATCATTTTTGTATCTCCTTTCCGTTTGATATCAGACTTACACCAATCTCACCAAGCTATGATATTAAAATTGTAAGATATTAAAACTATTTTATAGAGAATGGATTTTATAGAACTAAATGGATTTTACAGAATATCTGCTTTTTTCTGACATGTTTAATTATTTCACAATAATTCATTTAAATGTCACAAACTTCATTGACAGATTCATGAAGTGAGGTATTTAAAGAGCACATCCTTTAAGTGGACATCTCTGTCTTCTGGCTGTTACCAGAATAAACATGACATTGGTGTTGTCGAGTAACATGACCAAAACTGTCACAATGGCAGAGGACCAAGCACTAAACAGAGGCAAAATACAAGAGCATCTGGGCTGTTACTGCCACAAAGAAAGACTGGCAGTGGCACATGTGGAAGGAGCCCCAGGACAAGTAAGGAAACTGGTCCTAACCCAGGGGTATGGTGCAAGCCAAGACAAAAAATAAAATCTTTCAGTGCCTAACCATGACATTCATGATCAATGAAGAAAATTAGACTGCTAAGCAGCTGTGTGTATTATGCTCTGAAAAATACAGCCAAATTTACTGGCTTACCACTCATCGTCTTGGTAGAAATTGGTTCTATCCATGCTCAAGTATGAGACTTAATTCATTTCACTAAAAAGCTATTCTAATTTATAGAATAAATAATAATTATATGGGTAAATATTTTCTTCCTTCACAGAATCACTTAGGTTGGAAAAGACCTTCAAGATCATCGAGTCCACCCATTAACCCTACTCTGCCAAGTCCAGCACTAAGCCATATCCCCAAGCACCACATCTATACGACTTTTAAACACATCCAGGGATGGTGACTCAACCACCTCCCCAGGCAACCTGTTCCAATGTCTGACAACCCCTTCAATGAAAAAGCTCTTCCTAATGTCTAGTCTAAACCTCCCCTGGTGCAGCTTGAGGCTATTTCCTCTTCTTCTGTCACCACTTACTTGTGAGAAGAGACCAGTGCCTACCTCTTTACAACATAAAGATCTAATCTGTCTGCTGCCTGACATAAGTTCATAGGTTTCCCACTCCCCCCCCTTCCTGTATTTGTAAAGCCCCTTATTTGCCAAGTATCTCCAACCCTTCAAACCTGTTATCTCTGGAAGACCAGGTACCTTAACGTCAGTAATTCATTAATTTTCAGAGCTTTATTTTCTGTATTTATAATTGCCTTTGTAATTAATATATTGCAGGCAAGTACACAACATCAAACTGCCAGCTATATCAGCTGCCTCTAGAAGTGACAAAGGGAACAATCCTGCTTCACGCAAACACTAGCAGCACCATAATTAGACAGATGATCTCTTGATCTGACACTGAAACCAAAAGGGTAACTCAAAGTTCAATGAGCACCAAGAGGAATATGAATTGTTTTCAGTATGTGCACAAAGATTTCTGTCCAGAAGAAAAATCATTCCCCATGACTATGCCCATCCTTCCTCACCTACTAGAATATGCTCTACCAGTTCAAATAGCAATGCAGCATAATTAAAACAAGCCAACACAATAAGAAATTTAACATGAAAAATGGCTCAGATTTCAGCAAGATTTCCAGACATATTACTAGACAAGGAAAAATAACGGTTGGAGCATTTGTATTTTTGTTCTTTGAGAATATTTCAGGTGAATTTAAACAAAACTTGTTTGTTGTCATTATCAGCTAGATCTAGAGAATTTACTAAATCCATGTGGGATCTGAAAAATTTGAAATACTGATTTTCACTCCCCTGTATTTCTCCAAATCCAAAAACCAGATAAACCCGAATAGTTTCAATCATGCCATGAGAACTTACTACCCATAGACAGCTATAAGAAAAAGGTTTAAAAATTGCCCTTTCCCTGAATGACACCAAAGCATTTTTCTAAACATAGTTAAATGGCATCTGAGATTAATTAATGTGGTCATTTGAGGTCTCCAAGATTATTAATTTATTTTCTGCTAAAAGCCCTTGCATGAAGTTAGGGACACACTCCTTAGTTGCAAGCTCTTCAGGAAGAAGAGAAAGAAAACAAATTGTACAACTGGATCCTGGCCGTCAATCTGAAATATCAGTTTGTAATAACTAGTATTTTTCTATTTTTACAACAATCTAAAAAAGAACATATATTTCTAAATTTAATTTATGAAGTAATTAAGTTTTAAGATGCCATACATATCTGCTGAAAAAGCTTGTTTAACAATTTCTTTAAGCATATTTCCAACCCTTCACAGTACCTGGGAAGAATATTGCTGTTTCTCCATGTGCGTGCATGTGCACACACACACATTTCAGAAGTATAGGCAAGAAAATAAATGAAGTGGCCAGTAATTAAAAGAATATAAATTGCATGTTTAAAGAAACACATCAGTATGTGCTTTATATTTTACCGCTTCACCACTTGAGTTTGCTAAAGAACATCTAAATACCATTTTTTTAGAACAGCTATTTAACAACATTATTTTTCTATGGTCTGCTTTGTCGTGCTTGCCTTTCCTACCTTTTCATTCCCTGAAGGTAATGTGTTATTACTTCAATTGCACAGTACAATACATAGTTGCAAAATGTCATACTGAAATCTACTGAAAGTAGCTTTTCTGCAATATTATTGAATAATAACTGAGCATGACACGTGACTGCATAGTACTACCACACGGTAACTTCACAGCACAGCAACACTTACTAAAACTACACACAATCCAAGTGAGACCTGGTAGAGTAAGACTGATCTATACAGCTAAGAAAAAAAAAATAGATTCAATGCTAAATTTTTACAAATACTTTTTATACATAATACAAATTATTTTTCTTTGTCTAGAAACGTGTCTAGGAATCTTGGGAAAATGTAACAGGAAGTTTCTGTGAAACAGTCCCTGATGAAGTATTAGTGCCTGGCATTATTTTCTTCTGGGTCAACTGCGAAAAATGTGTAATCTTGCTTAGTGATCTTTCATCCCGATTTCCCAAGGAAACTCTGCTTATGCAATCATTGTCTGTTTGTGTGTGTTTATTTTTATTTGCTGGTTCCCTCATATACCCAAATAGCTTCTGAACCTGTTAAAGAGTTTCAGCCACAGGGGACAAAGGAGCAGCAGTCTCAGAGGTAATTATGCTCCTATAAACTTAATGAAGAAGTACATTTGGTTATGAAACAGAGAGAGAGAGACACTTCATACACGCACTTCAGAAAATGCCAAGTACAAAATTAACCCCATTAAGCACGAGGAAGGCCACAGGGGAGAAGCACTCTCAGCAGATTGCCCCCAGCTGGAGGTAACATGGGGGTTAGAGCAGGACAGGAACTATCCAGGCAGTTGTGATGTAGTGGTTACTGGGCAGAGTAAGAACATTAGTAGCATGGATAATAGCTCAGATACATACAGTTTTGTGCCAGCTGACATCAGGATGAGAGTGTAAGACTCCGTTTCCTAGTCTAGATCTGGACATCAGCTCCAGCTGGAGCACCTGGCTCAACAAACTCAGTCCTTGTCCCTGGAAGCATCATGTGGACTATGGCTGGTCAAATATTCTCAAGCATAAGAAGATTTGCCACAACTGATACTAATATTACTTTGCTACACACTGTTCAGAGATGGCAATGCGTTTGGAGCAGTGTGCATATCATATACTGCCATGATAAGAGTATCAGCTAGTTACTTTGTAATCTGCACTAGCCTGTGATTCCTTGGGTAAGAGCAATGGGGTTAACCCCACTGCCCATAAGTGAAATCTCAGCTGCCTGAATATGAAGCCAACCTCCACAGGGTACATCATAAAAATGGGTTCAAGGTGCTCACTCTCATCTGCAGAATTTACAGACTGTTCTCTCTTCCAGTTCAATTCCATAAAGCTCTTCATACTATAACAGATTCTTTACCACAGTTGCTTCAAAAAAGTTTATTTTCTTACACACACTTATGATTTTATTTCAAATCCAGGCCTGTGTAACTGAGCACCACACAATAATCAAGTTTACAGAGAGATTTTATTCACTCATTGTATTTAAGTAATGATGTTCACATCTTAATGCCTCTCATTAATACTACAAAGTAGTGCCATAACACATTTGTGAGTTGACCTTTTCAAACCAGCACAAGACAGCAATTCTGAGTTTCAGAAAACTCTAAGTGGAGAGAGTGCCATCTCTACGGATCACTCATGAGTCATTGTTGACACACAAAATTCAGAAAAAGCACCTTCCTGAGGCAGCGTTTTCAAAGCATTTTACAAGCTACCCAGTAGAAATACTAATATTTCATAAATGTATTTGGAACTCTATTACTTATATGTATTTATTACAGTCATTATTAAAGGTTTCAAATTTTAATATTAATATTAAATATATAAAATATATAACTAAATAAATATAAATGTATATAAGTAAATAAGTCTTATAAAATATTAATAAATATAGGGCTGTCTTTATATTATTAAAAGGGAAATAACTGCACCCCAAATATTTTTTTTCCTGGCTAGTTGGTTGTATCCCCTGAAATCCTAACATCAGGTTTCCTTCTACAGCAGTAAAACGATTTAAGACAATCTGAAATAGAAACTGAACTGAAATAGAAATGTGAAACTGAAGCTATGGTTAAAAAATGCAATTTTCTGAGAAGTCTGCAGAAACAAGAACAAACCAGGTCCAACTATATTTTGAAAAAAAACTGCATTTCATGCATAATGCAAGCAATACAATAACTTTACTTCAGGGAAATCAATGTTGTCTTACTCTTAGAACAGACACTTAAGGGGCAAACAACTTTGATTTCTTGGTTTGCTTGATTAAAGGTCAATAAAATGAGGAGTTCCAGTTTGAGACAACTGCTCAGTGAGGTCTCTCACTTGTGAAACATGCTGTTGAGAAATCACCAGAACTTGGAAGGACTGACACTTCTGTAATCCAATTCCTTTTGTGACATGCATTGAAAAACAAAATAATAAGGGGAAAGTTGTGCCCAGCTTATTGGAGTTGGGCTTCAAAGTGTTCTCTGCCCAAAAATAGATTTTGAGCACTCCAGGATAGGAAAAAGCCAGAATATCCAAGTCACTCAGTCCAACCTGAAACTTTATTTCTCCTCTAAAGTTTTGAAGTTTGACATCTAATTATTTCATTTTCTCATGTAAGCAAACACTCTCCTGGCTCATGATCTCATGGTAACCACAAAAGAATTACAGACACATGTGATTCTTGTCCCTATGGCATTCACATAACTAATTTTTTTGTTCTAAATAGGACCACAAGGACTGCAAAGCCAAATTAAATGGGTAATCCTTACCTCCAGAACACCCACATTTCTAAGCACCTGATTCTGTGAACTTAACATTATCTTAATGGAAGCAGGATTTAGAATTATAGAATCACACAATGGTTGGAAGGGATCTCTATCATCAGGTTCCAACCTCCCTGCTATTCTCCTGCTACTGTACTTCATAAGAGTCTCTATCTCCCCTTTCAGGCAAGGAATAAAAATACATGTTGGTCAATTTTGATGAGCATTTTATGACAGCAATTGCTGTCATAGTTCTCCATTTTATGCACCTAAAGTACCACTCTGAATTAGCTTGTGTGGAAAAGGCAAAGCTGGGGAAACTTTGTCCAAGGGATAGGAGCACTTATCCAGGTATTGTTCATTCACACCCATCTCCTAGTAGACTATTCCAGCTGTTCTCACCTGCCCATCTGATAACTAGGACTTTACAGAGATTGAGAAGTGTTTGGGGCCAGAGAACAAGAATCAGAGCATCTGAGTCTGATGAGAATGTCATCACCTGGATTCTAGTCTTCACTTCAAGGACCATTTATGGATTTTGTATTAATGCCATGGCCAAATAGCATTATATACAGAGCAAAGGATACTCACTTACTGTATCTGTAATGTTGTGAAGAATCAAAACAATAAAATGAAGGAGGTTTAGATGGTGATAATACTTGAACCTAAGGCATTTTTTTTGATTTCTCACTGTTCTCAATGCCATTTGCAATGTCTTTTCAGGCTGAAGTATTTCCTTAACTAAATAACTAATAAATTTTTTCAAAGTACGTGCTCAGCATCATTCCCCAATGTGAATTAAATGCTAAAAAACCTAGATGAAATGTCTTCGTCTGTTTCTAAACACTAATACTTTATTGCAGTACATTAGGATGTAATTTACTAATTTCCCTTCTTGCAATAAATTTGTAATCCTATCACCTTTTCTAAATTGTTTGTCTAAAACATTTTTAAACTTCTTTATAAACCTCTTATCATTGCTACACCTAAGATTAAACCAGTTAGTAAATAATATGCAACTACTATTCATTCTATATCACATCATTCCCAATATTAAAGAAGTATTTTTTACATCTATAACTTTATGCAGAGAATTCCTTTACGTAACTGTTCAGACAGTCGATTTTATTCAAACCCTTCAAGGTACAATATTATATACTTACCTACCTTATTACACAACCATAAATAGCATGCACATCACACACACACAGAGTAAAATATTAGCTTAAGTTGATTTTAATATGTTAGGCTTTTTTGCATATGGGAACATTCATACAAAATAGAATGCTTTCACGCATTCCTGAATGTAGCAACTACTTTATATCAACAGCTTTACATAATGAAGGTATTCTTACAAAGCAACATAAAAATGATTAAACTTAAGCTGCAGGAGATATTTTAAGATAGGTATAATTACTCATTTTAGAGGCACTGGCAAAGTAAGTTGCTTATAGATATGAAATGCAGCCTTTTAGACTTGCTCACATGATTATTCTCAAATGAGTGACCTAGATATACAGAAAGCAGTGTTATTACAGTATAGTAGTTACTATTTATTTATTCCATTGAAGTTTCTGACTGTTTTCTTCCTAACTCATTAGTTGCTCCTGATCTCCCCTTCCCCCTCCAAATACTGGCTAGAAATACATGGACATGGAGCTTTATCAATGTCACTGCTTCAGTGATAAAAGCTGTCCAATTTCTTTAGAATATAATTAAAATATAGAATAAAGTAGAATAAAATTAAAATTGAAGTATTGGAGACCAATGATTTAAAAGACCTTAGCTACATGTCAGGTATATTAATGTTACCGTTACATATACCGGTCTCCACCGTGCTAGTGTACACAGTGTAGTACAAGCCTTTGACTGGATGTTTATTTTAGTTCCAAATTGATGGCAGTGCTTTCCTGTATTTTCCAGGACCATCCCCCTTCACTCATTTTTATGCTGTTCTTAACCTGATGACTGCCTAGAAACTTTACTGTGCAACGCAGTTCAGAACATCTCAACTTCATTATCTCATATTTGTATTTAAGATACAAAGATTTTTTTAATTGAAGGTGGAATGAGGCTGATCAGTTACTCACAGTCTCTCCAGGGATCTCAGTCCAAAGAAAGAGCAATTCTTCAACCATAAGATCTTGTTGTTACTCAGAATCCTACAAGAAGTCAGGAAAGAATCTGGTTAATACAACATGATAATTCAACTGATTAAAAACATTACAGTAAATATACAGTAAATGCTCTGTAAAATACTAATCACAAAATTCTCTGCTTCATTTGCATTTTCCTATCATAGCAGTAAATAAAGATTACCATTTCCTGAAGTGCAGAGTTTCTTCTTTATTAAATAAAAGCACAATCAAGAAATAAGCCAACAAATGAATTTTGGCTTCAACTTGAAAACTGTAACACTGACAAATGCCCACACATCACCACTAGAGTCTAAATTACCACTGGGAAAGGTACTTGTTGGGCTTCCTAGTCAGCAAAAAGGCTGATGAAGCAAGGGACAGGTTTAAAACTGTTCCAGTAGATTAAAGGACAACACAGTCACTTTGAAGTGGTTGCTATAGCAGGGCTGTAAAAAAAATGAAATTACAACATCAATGGCTGATAGACACAGAGCAGGTTTTTCATTTTCTACAGGAAAGACAAATAAAAAACCACCTCGTTACCACAAAAAACAACTCCAAAAATATCCTCCTGTTGCAAACTCTGCCCAGTAAAAATTCAGTAATTCAGTTGTGCCTGGCCCATTAAGTACCACCACCACCACCAAGTACACATGCAAGCCAGCCCTGCATGGAAGCTATTGAAAAAGTTACCTATTCTTCTTCATGTTAAACTACTGACAATGTCACAAGTGGCTCTTTCAGTGATTTTCCAACACTGTATATCCTCAGCCATTTCAGAAGAAATACACGATGAACATGCACTCATTCTGAAGTTGTTACCACTTTAAAACTTTACAATATACAGAAGAAATGCAATTTGTTTTAGAAGCTCAAGAAACCATTTTTAAACAGATCTAACGATTATGCAATGCACAGAAGAAACAGTTGACTGAAAAAAATTAATTCTAACTGCTTCAGAATTTTTTTTTAGTGTAACAATAAACCATACTTCTCTAGTGCACAAAATTCCCTTTCAAAATCAGAGACATACCTTGCAATAAAGATGGAAAAACAAATTTTTCAAAAGAAATTTTATACTCTAACTAGAAAACCTGAGACTTCATAAATTGATTTTTTACTTCTGTAAGGTTTTCTAACAATGTTACACAAGATCTTAACTCGTCTTGCTCTTAGCACTTCCCATTGTATATGAGCAGTAAGAGCTTTGCCCCAGCAGTCACTATTAGATAAAATCTCAAGTCTAGTGCAAAAGACAACACATAACTGACCCATACTGAGAAAGAAAATAATGATTGATGTAGGAAAGTGAAAATACTGTTATCTTGGTAAGATTTTGAGATTTTTGCAAGTTTTTTCTAAAATTAATCAATACAGATTTGTAAAAGTATTTTGATGGGATTTGATGGCCCGCTGTCAGAGAATATAGACAAGAGAGCAGCTCAGATCTGACCTGTATGTTACTACTCTGTTGTTACTGAATACACTTAAGCAGTAACATTACTCCTCACCCAGAAGCAGTTAGTATAACCCCCAAGTGGCAATTCAGGATCAATCACGAACACTTAAACCCATGCAACTGAAAGCACACAGAGGCCTATGTTTATGAAAAAAAGTAAATATGATCCAATATACACACAGTCTATTGCCATCAACTAAGAAGCTCCACATCTCACAAGATCATCCTCTTCTCAGATTAAAAATAATTTTTATGACATAAAATATTTCTCTATCAACTCTTCAGTAACTTAGCAACATATTTCAGCAATGATGTGTTGAAAGACCACAGACCAATTTGTCTTATATATCAGATTCTATAAACTTTCTAGGTGCCCATACAGTGACTAAATAGGAAAATTGTTTCAAAATTCTGATATCTGAACTAGAAAATGTAAATACATTAAATGTTCTGTTCTTTTATTCTGTTCTTTCATTCAGCTTCTCTTCTTAGGCTGCACAGAACTTGTGACAGTCCAGAAAAAATGAAGCTCCAAAATTAAAAGTGCCTGTGCTTGGAAAGACTAACATCACAAATTCCTCTTCATATTGGGTCATTTGGTTATATGCTGTGTTACAGAGAGACCATTTTTGAGGTCCATTACAATGACATTAGACATAAATATTATATTTGGACAATTCTGCATAGCCTGATTTGCAAAGATCCATGCACTTCAGAACTCTCATCTGGCTTAGATGCAAGTATTTCTGCCTTTGAAAAATCTTGGTGTCAATTTGTTTTTCCAGCCTTCTATTCATTCTGCCCAGAAAAAGAGGGCAGTCTGAACTTTGCTGGCACCTCCAAGAAAATGCAGCACAAGTCAGCAGCACACAGGTTTCCTACTCTCTACCTCTGGGTCTCCTTCTGTACAGCCCTAAGTGAGTAGACTAAAACCAGTACCATTAATCCACATAAAACAAACTCCTAGAAATTAAAGAGAGCTATCTTACTAGTAATAAATCACAAGATCAAGGAGAACATTTAGTTCATGAATAGAACACTCAGTAAACACAGCTCATGTTCTGTAATATTACTATCTCACTTAGTAATTTGCTTTTTTTTCCTCAAATATCAACTGAGTCTTGAAAAACATAACAGACACTACAAAATTAAAAAAGAAATAATATAATGGAACTTAACCATGTAAATTTGAGTTTCTAAATTAAACCTTTCAAACCTTTATACCAGACTTTCACAGAGACTTTCACACAGAGATCAGGTTTCAAAAATTAAGTTTCCTTCAGGGCCTTCTCTCCTCTACAGTGCCAACTAAAATTCTGGTTTTATAAACAAAGTAATATGGGTATTATAGTTAAAATTAGATTCTTTTTCTGTTCAGAATCACAGCTTTAGAGAATCCTACCATTCCTATATGGTCCCTGAGGGACAAAAAAAAAATCTTTTGTAACAATTAATGCAAGTTATCTACACTTCATTCAGCTGGTTGGTCTGCTGTATGGAAGAATCCACCTGATTTTAATTAGCTTTAGTGATGTCCAAGAACTTGCAATGGGCTGTTATCAGGAAGGATTTGGTTTGCACTGAAGACTGATTCAGTGAATACAACTAATAACTTCACCAGCAAACATAAATAAAATTATTTCTCATACAGTAATGAATCACTTGTTAAGCTTTTGATGCAACTCATAACTTTCTTCCTTTCTGAGGACATTTGCTGTGGGCTAGAAGGGACAAAAATTTTTGCTACAACATTCAATATACTAACTCAGAAATGAAGCTTAAATGCAGATGATGAAAAATATTTTCAAGTCAACAATGCCTGGTCAAATTGTGGCTCTAACTCTTGATGCTAAAATCACACTCAATTTTGTATATTACGTCTTCAGCAAAGTAACCAAATGGACAAGAAATGTATGAACTATGGCTGAAATAGTGAAGTTTCTCTTTTCCCTTGGACACAGGCACCTGCTGAAAGGGAGGTATTTGTAATTAGAGACCTGCAGAAATTTTTCAGGAAAACAGAGACATGAAAAGCATCCTTTTCTTGTATTTACAGATGCAAAGGTTTAGTTGATAAATACATGGTGAAAAGGTGCCATTTATGTATTTTATTTTGGATAGCTTGTAGCATAATTATACCTGTATTCAGATTTTTAAAACAAATCACCACCATGCACCCACTATGATTAAGTATTTTTCACATTTTATTTATTCACAGCATTTTCACTTGTTTTATTTCTGATGTGCTAGTGAATCACAGCAATAAATATTGCTACATATTGCAGCTAGGCAGCTGTTTTAAATAATTATCAGTTTCTAACCATGTGCTAAGAATCTCACATTTTAAATATTTTACTCTGAGGATAGAAACACTAGGAAAATGAGTACACTTTATTTCAGTGAAGCTATTTTCCAAAACCAAAATCTATTTATCTACTTAGGACCAATACTGTTTAACATCTTTGCTGGAGACACGGACAGTGGGATTGAGAGTATCCTCAGCAAGTTTGCTGATGATACCAAGTTGTGTGCTGTGGTTGACACCCTAGAGGGAAGGGAGGCCATCCAGAGGGACCACGACAGGTTTGAGAGGTGGGCCAATGCCAATCTCATGAAGTTCAACAAGGCCAAGTGCAAGGTCCTGCACCTGGGTCAGCGCAACCCCAGGCACAAATACAGGCTGGGGAGAGAATGAGAGAAGAGCAGTCCTGAGGGAAAGGACTTGGGGGTGGTAACAGATGAGAAGCTCAACATGAGTCACCAGTGTGCACTCAAGCCCAGAGGGCCAACCTCATCCTGGGCTGCATCAAGAGAAGCATGGCCAGCAGGGCAAGGGAGGCGATTCTCCCCCCTCTACTCTGCTCTGGTGAGGCTGCACCTCAAGTACTGTGTACAGCTAAAAAAAACTGAAAGAGGGTAGATTTAGGTTAGACATCAGGAGAAAATTCTTCACCATGAGGGTAGTAAGGCGCTGGAACAGGTTAGCCAGGAAGGTTGTTGATGCCCCCACCCGGGGGTGTTTAAGGCCAGGTTGAAAGAGGCTTTGTGCAACCTGGTCTAGTGGGAGGTGTCCCTGCTCATAGCAAGGAGGTTGGAACCTGATGATCTTTAAGGACCCTTCCAAACTTAACCATTCTATGATTCTGTTCTATGATTCTAGTCTTGCTTTTTAAAAAAAAAAAAAGTTTCATGGAGCAACCTTCTGAGAAGGTATTATATTTAAAGTTCAGTTTGTGAACTATCTTTGATGTGGGGAACAGACTAGTTCTCCCCCCAGCCTTTAATATTGGTCCACAACATTTCCACTATATATAATGATCCAAGCACCACGTAACTGAAAGTCAAAATGGTGGTACCTTCAGACCTAGACCTCATGGGGTGTATCTAAATAAAATAGTCCCGGAGAGCAATCCACTAACCACTGATCAGACACATTATGAACTGCTTGCCAGCAAACCAGACTTGACCCAGTTCTGTGTCTAGCTGATAGATAAGCTGAACAACCAATGTCTTGAAAATTAATCCCTCTGAAATCTCTTCTTTAAGACCCTCTCACTGAGACCAGCTGAAGGCATATTGAAGTACTACAGGAAACACCAAAAAGGAGACCAATGATACCTGACCCTGCTGTGCACTTCCTCTTAATTCCTTTTTGTTTTTCAGCTTCTCAAGTAAAAAGGTGTGGTAGATGGCTATACAAGATAATGACAAAAGACTGAAAGCTCAGCCCATTAAGATTATACATCAGGCATCTCCATGTTGGGGTTGAAAAACTGCATTTCAAGTTCTGCAATGTCACTTACATACTAATTTCAGTTGAAGTAGAAGGGAATATGTTTTATTTTAAAACAAAAAATCAAGTACTAATCGTAGTTAATCATTTACATAGAATCCTGATAACAGTTGACATGTTGCAGTTTAAGCTGTTTGATCTTTTACACATTGTACATGGTTAGATACAAAAGCAGTGCGAGCACACAGCCTATGAAATACTTGGACAAAGTGCTGGGAAAAAACCTGTGAGAATAGTATTTAATTTCTTTATGGTATCAGAAAAAGACTAGAATGATTTATATTTAAATACTATGGTGTCAAATGAAAAACTACTTTTAAGGTTTAAAATTCCTTCTTGGTAAACCACAATATTTTTTATTCCCACAAAATCAATAACTCTTTAAGAGTTGCACCATAAAAATAACTTAAGAAGGAGCTTGGACCACAACAACGGCAGGAACCGAAGAGAAAACAGAATGGCTGCTTTTTGTGCCACATATGTAGAGACGTATGGAGCTATCATAAAATATGGGTAGTAACTGCACTTTTTTTTTTCCTCCAAACTGAAGACCAAAGCTGAGCTACTAAGACTTCAATAGATAACATCTGATCTAAACAGATAGACTGGGACTAAAGTCATAGACCAATAACAATCAATTGAACAAGTGAAGAGAAATGACTGAAGAACAGTATTGACAGCATTAGATGAATGGTGTGTAGCAGACACCTAGCTATTTTGATAACCAAACAGAAAGGAGGGAAAATTTGTAAAAATTCATAGTGCCTGCCTGCTACCCTGCCCAACTTTGAGAACACCAAAACTTTAAAAATATGAGTTACCAGAATATTAGTGATGCATATAATGGTCTCAATTGACACTTTTCTTCCCTAAGGGCACTGTGGCCCATTGTATTGCTTTTTCAAACTAAAAAGTGTGTTACCAACGTTCTTAAAAGGAATCATAAAAATGCTGTAGAAAGTAACAAAACCTAGTCACTTAGCACCTCTAATTCCACCTGGCTTTAGAGTACCAGCTTGTGTTAAACTCATTCACTTGCAGCTTAACCAATCCCAAGCCCTAGTGAATAGTCAAAAATGACCTTCCATTGTAGATAGTGTGTTACATGTGGTGAAAAACCCAAATCAGCTCTAGCCAAAGAAGCAGTAGTAAGATACTAATTATCCTTCTAATTAGAACAGCAGCAACTGAACAGATATTTCCAGATCTTGGCATTATCTGATGATAGTAAAAGATACAATGGAACTAGAAGCATCAATAAATTTCCTTGTAGGCTAATATTTAATTTAAATGAAAGTCCCTCCGAAAGTGCAAAGAATTGCCAATAATCGGTCATACATTTGATTGAATGTCAGAGAAACTGTAGTAACCACTCATGCTGTGGAAACACAACACTGCTTTTGTGGAAAACCACTGTTCAACACCCTCACTTTCAGTAATTCAAAATAATCTTATTTTTGTTGGTCTTTTGCTGGTGGCTTTTCATCAATAGTCCTCTTGGGTGATATAAGAGACTACTTAACAAAGCCACAGAGTTCTTGCATAAATCATCACACTAACCAATTAAAGTCAGAAAAATCATATTAAGAGAATTTTTGTGTTTCACTTCAAACAGTAAAACAAATATCATCATCACTATCAGGACACACAACTCATCCCCTCCCTAATACTGGTTCAGTGGTATTGTATTAACAAAAGGAATTAAGGTCCCTTCCAAGTTGAAATCTTAATCTGATTTCTTAACTGTGCAGGAGTTAGAGAGTTGCCAGCTTTTGAAACAAGCCCCCTGCACTACCGAGTGATACTCATTAGCTGAACAGGACAAGAAGCAGCAGGAATCAAAACATTACTAATAGGAATGTAAGTACTTCAGAAAAGGAATGTGTTTGTCTATTTTTAAGACTTTTGCCAAGTACCAGCAAATTTCTGAACTAGATGATGCTCTTAAGTAAAGCATTTTTTCCCACAAGAACATTGAGATGTAAAGGTTGTATGTATGTATCAGTGAAGACTCAAAGTATCATACAGGATTCTATGCTCAAAGTTCGTTCAATGGTACTCAATAAGTCAACACCTGGAAAACTTCTGTCATTAGTGAATGATTGTAGAAAAAGGTTTGACAATATAAACAGTAAGTAGAATAAAAATATGTAGTGCTATTTCCTGAAATCATAGAATATTGAAGTGATGAGGACATAAAATGTGATGAATCATTACTATTTTAATACATGTACATGTATTTATAACATCATTAAACTGCCTAGATAAATCTTGCTTTTACAAGTTTTGAACTTGAATGCAGATAATTTCTCAAATGTAATCTAAAAAAACTAACACATGATGACTTGATAAGACAGCATTTTCATTGCATCTTTTGAAAAAGATAATTTTATCTAAGTGAACTTTTGGACTATGCCATTATACCTACCACATGCACAGTCTTTAGTTGAGAGATGGTTGTGTGTGTTTAACTTTCTGTGATGGGTCCTACTGGGTCTAGCAGAATTATTTACATTAATTAAATTTATCATGTGCATTCATTTTTAAAGATCAAAGATTCTATGGTCAACGTTTTCTTCAGAGAAAGGGGGGAATTGTTCAAAGCTTTCTCTACAATGAAAAGGAAATTCTTACATCTGAACTTTCAATAAAACACCATTCCTACAAGCATATGTAGGCAATTGGTGACAGCGTGGGTCTGCATGTCTTTTCCTGGTTTTGCCTTTGACTCACTGCACAGCTCTCATTCAATGAATATATACTTAAAATGCAATTTTAGTGGGCAAAATGAGACATACAGAATATAAAAAATAACAAGTTCTTAACTGAGTAAGCTGGTGTAATATGCAAATGGATTTAATGAAGTCACTGTTTATAGGAGAATTAGCTTTGATTTGCTTGTCATTCAGCTTGGTTGATACTACAGGGAAATGACACTCATTTGTTTCCTCATTCAAACTTTTATACAATTCACTGATAGCTACAGTGCAAACAACACCAGGAGCAGAGCAGTTGAGTGAACAATGCAGAAAAACAATGTGCAGTTTCTGAGCATTTCAGTGTGCTCAGCACCAATTAGACCAGAGCTGAGAAGCATCTACAGATGTATCCTACCCCTGTAGGATAGGAATTTTTATACCCGTTTCAGTGGAACTAAGGAGTTCATTTCGGTTCCCCATTTCAAAATGGTTACTGCAAGTAATTTACGATGATGATTCATGGCAAGGTCAACACAACAACACGTCCTTCTGTTCTCCTGGGCTTATACTTCACTGCTCAGTTAAATAATCATAAGCATCTCAATCTGCCTTGCAGCTCTCACAGGTGAGCCAAAGCTGTTGTTTACATTACCTACAATACATTCAGCTGGATTTCTTCTACAAATCACTTCGGAATCCTTAAGTTCATGAACTTTGATAAGATTAACTAAATTTTAATAATTTATTCAGTAAAAAAAAATTTAAAGAAATTATTCACCTTTACTAATTTAGATTTTACTACACCTTTCTTTCTTCTAAGTAACTTTGGAAAAGGACTAACATTTCCCGAGTCACCATTCCTTGTTTATGACACTTTTTATATTACCTTTTATCTCCTTCATAAGATATGTTCAGCATTACTCTTATTCAGCCCACTTCTCTTCCTTTAAGCTTTGAAACACCTGCTCTGCTTTTTCCAGTTCTGCTAATTTTTTTCTTTCTAGAACAGCACTGTAAATTTTCCATAGCGTTTCTGAAAAACATGCTTCCAATTTTCTTCAAAATACTCACATCTCAGTTACTCCAACTGATGAGCAGTAACAACTGCTGAATACAAATCCAGAAAAACAGTGAAAATTTTTCACTATAGTAATTTATTTTGATTTCCCTCCAAATTAGTTTGGTTTTATAATGACCTTAACTCATAGGTTCCGCTGTGAATGTGTTTTGTGAAAGAGGTATCTGCAGCAGGTTTTTTTTTTATGGTGATGTATATAACCTGAGAATACAATACAAATCTCATTCTGGCTCCCTGAAAAAAAACACAACTACCTATTCTGATAACATAAAATAATTCCTAGCTTAATTTGAAGATAAACTCTCTATAAGGAGACATTTTAAAGAGCTAAGTTATTGAATCTAAACTGTTTGCTCTATTTTGCCTCAACCAGTAGGACTGCATATCAGCATGTCAGAATGTTCCTCTTAGTTCTCCATTTGGTTTCAGAGACTGAGAGGAACAGAGATTAGCTGGTAATAGGGACTGACAAAGAAGTTTTCCTAAAGTACTGCAGACAACTACTGATACATGGTCTGGCAGAATGAGATCCAGAAATTTGAAACAGTTGGTGATTGTTCATATTTAACTCAGAGAGCAAACAACCACCACATAAGGCATGCAGGTCATCATATCAATTTACAGTTCTTTTGGTGCTGCTGCATGGCTTGAAAATGGTTTCAAAATCTGAGATTCAGGATAGTGTCCAGCAGAGGTAAAAAACACAGAACCACAATCTCCGAATCACCTAGATTGGAAGAGACCTCCAGAGGTAACCCAACCTTACCTCCTGCCCAAAGCAGGTCCAGTTAGATCACAGCACAGCTCAGAGCTCTGCAACAGTGACATTTGTCTGTAATGGAGACATTAACCATTGTGCATTGTTTTGGCCTTAACCACTACTTATAAAATGGACAACATGAAATTACACAAAACCAGAAAAACTGAAATTCAGAAGTTCAATCCAGACAGCACAGAGGTACTTGGCTCACATACCTACTGCAGAGGCCAGATAGTTATTGCAAAAAACAGAATTGTGACAATAGGGATCAGACTATGGAACTCTAAACATGAGAATGTAGACCTTGAGGTTTACCTGAATCTCCTTCTGGTTTATCCAAGGTGGGTACCTAAATGGACCAAGACTATTTTTACTAGGGGTAACACAGCAAATTGACCAATGTATAGCCTACCGGTTGGATGTATTTTACTTCTGTTACAGTTCCTTCCTTTAAACTCATGTTTTCAGGATCTATATATCACAAATTAGACCATGACAGCAACCATGTCATATAAATCCCAGGTCTATATTGCCTACCCAAGTCAAAATGGAAAACTATTAGAACATGACATTTATTGCAAATAATCTGTATCAAATTTCCACTGTTTCCTGCACTACTTAATATTATTCAAGTTTACTTCAAAAATTCTCCATGTTAACGTATTATTACTGAAGAAATATTCAGAAAGGAACAAACATTTCATGTCATCTTCTAGGAATAATTAAGCTTTAAGACAGCTTTTTTATTTCCAATTTGAAAATATATTGAAGTGTGAGAAATCATAAAACTACTGAATAGTGAATTGGTACAGATATAAAACTCAGTTTACTTATTTACAAGAACTAATTTTGAGCCTAAGAAACGTTCTTGTTTTTTACCTCTGTAAAAGGATTTTGTGCAGGTGAAGGGCAACACGGTTCTCTTAGAAAAGAGGGCTACAAGATAAGATTCTCATAAGCAGTTTGGGAAGGCACTTCTCACCCCATGTAATGAATGTTACACAGGAGAATGGTCTCACTGGTGATTTGTCTTTTTTTAATCTTAGCCTCAAGTGCTATCTATCAGCTCAGGTACTTAAAATTATCTTCCCGAGGCTGTGTTGTTCAATATTTGATGTTCTTTCCATTTTAGTTATACCGACAATCTTTGAAATAAAGCTTTCAGCACAACTGTTCAAAACACTGGTATAAATAATACAAAGAAACCTAACATTTGATCCAACTTGCATCACACAACTTTTTCCTACCTTGCTTTGTCTTCGTTTCTTTCACATTACTCAATGTTCACCCCATTCATCCACCTTTTGCTTGATACTCAATTGAGAGTATTGAGCTTTACCTCGCACTGTGCATTTCTGCCAAACAGCTCCTAAAACAAGTAGCTGTACAATAACTGTAGCTGACTGCATTGCTTTTACAATCATAAACTGCAGCAATATCCACATGGAATTCCAAAGTGTTTGTAAGGGATCATGTCCTGAAGCTATCACAGCTATATTAAATGAAGCTTGGTTATTCCTAATGGCTTCCCTTCGTTTCTTTTAGTGCTTTTAAAAGTTTTCCTAAAATAATTTATTCATTTTTCAGAAATGTCTTCAGATCCTTGAATAAATCATGAGAGCGATAGCACCTTTCAGGGATGTCTGATGTGACATGAAAGGAGCTTGCTTAAGTGAGAGCAGTTGCACTGGTCTCTTTTAAACTGGCCTTCTTTAAAAACAGAATGTCTACAGGAAGTACAGAAGAAATAAAAGGCACAAAAGAAAGAGTATAGCTATGAGCACTGATGAAGAAAAACAACTGAAGGAAACTAGCATAAAGGTTGCATTGTCTGGTACACATACAATTAATAACCTATTTATTAAACTACTCCAGAAGTAAAACACAACTATTGTTCTTTGGGAAAGCAACATGACTCATTTGAAGTTAAACAGAATTACAAAAAAAAAAATTACAAAAAAACAAAACAACAAAAAAAGAAGCAGGTCCTTAAATAATTTCTAAAATAAATAGCTCAGACATTCATTCCTCAGGCAAGCCACTCCACTGCTGGAGTAATGGACAGGCAAGTTTACCAGTATGGGAGCTGCATCATCCATCAAAAAAAAGAAGGTATAAGGAAGAACAGAGCACAACAGACAGTTCTAGGAACAGCAAAGATCAGCATGGGTACCCATCCATTTCTTTTCCATTAAAATGCCATTTTCTCATTTATAACTGTGCTATGTGCAACACATAGCATTTTTTTCTTTACTGATCACCTGCATAAATTATCAGATCATAATTTCATGCACATTGGGTTAGCATATGACATATCTAACATATGGTATTTAAAGCAGAAAGTTGCTAGTACAGATACTTAGTCCCATTTTTTGTATTTAGATTGAAGCTTTGTAATAGTTCTTAAAGGCTGCCAAGTGTCGGCCCTATTAAAAAAAAAAAAACAACAAACAAAACAAAAAGGTCAGCATGAAAAAAATCTACCATACACCCTCTGAGTTATCAAGTAGCATTTGCAACATTAAAACTGAATATTTCAATGTTTTTTCAATCAGTTTTCCCCTCACACTATGATACTACAATGACTGAAGAGAAAGAATAAATGTTATTATTTTCCTTTGAACTTCATTTAAATATCCATTTCTGCTGTCTTTCCTGTATTAAATTTAGCTAACTTTGGTATTCCTTGCTAGTTAGGTCCCTTTCTCTAAAATTTCTTTACTTACCTTCCATCAGACCCCAAACTCTTAAGAATATCAGAAAAGCACTTAAAGAGATGAAGAGATTGGATGCCACAAATTAGCCTCAATAAGTGCCACAGAATAATTAAAAGGTATCACAAGACCTCATCTGCAAAGCTTTCTGAACAATGTGTATTAAAGATTAGGTAAAAGCAGGAGTTTCATTTCCAAAAATAAACTATTTCCAAATTGTAATACCAAAGCCAATATATACTTTGCAACTGGCTAGTCATTGTAATCTTAGTCAAAAAACTGCCTGATACAAAGTAAAAACCTTCTCAGTCTAAGTCCTTTACAAGAATCAAGCAATCATGAACTAGTTGTTCCTGAGCAAAACCAATTATGTGCCCTGTAGACTAGGGAAAATATTAATAATAGCTCAATGTCTTCATTACATATGATTCTGGTCTAACCAATTTGCATATTTATGTAGAATAATAGGAGATTACCTTAAAGCATTTCATGGCAATATAATCACACACTGCCAAAGAATTATATACTTGAAATCAAGCTTAACCCATCTGTATCAGATGTCTACCTGCAGCAACATGATCTCCTGTTCCATGCTCAAATTTTCTTTTGCAGTCATTTTCAAAAATGTTTCTATACATACAAAATACACCTTGTTTCAAGATGACAGTTCTAGAAATGAATTATTTTGAGGGATTTGGCACTTTTTTAAACCTCCATCTCTGAGAATTCTGGTTGCTGACTTCCTCTAAAACAAGAAGCTTCCAGCTCTCATGGATACAAAATAAAATTTTAACAGCTGACCCAAGTGTACCGTGTAGGTTCAAAAATGGCAAATTGAAAACAGGAATCCTTGGGGAAAAAAGGTATTGCCCCCCAAAAAAACCCCAGGATTTGTTATTTGCACATTAATTTGACAGCAATGTTTCTTTCCCCACCTTCAAACTCTAACACTCCAAGTGCTTACTGTAACAGACCTTGGAATCCTGAAACAAGCATTTTCCTGAAATAGCAGGGACCTGCCTACTTCCCTGCCGAAGGAGGGCACAGGCAATCACCTCTTCACTCCTTTCCTCTGGAGCCTACAGCAAACCTTCAGGATTGCCAAGGCTTTTGTAAAGGGAAGGAAGTCAGGGCTCCCAGAGCAGGAGAGCAGCAGCTGCCAGAGTCGGCATAGCCCCCATGAATACAGGACTGGAAAACTGTCAGGGAGCTGCTGATGACAGAACCCACGTGAACAATGAGACATTCAGAGAGTCATAGAATCATTTTGGTTGGAAAACACCTTTAAGACCATCAAGTCATGTTCACAGAGTTTTTTTCCAGGTTGGAAAAGTTGGAAAGGACCTGAGGAATCTCATCAAGCAGCTTTATTTTGAGAGTGCATGGTTCCCAGAGGGCTCTTTGCAGAGTGAAAGATTCAGATTGTCAGCTCTGAATCACTTCTTAACCAAAAGCTATACAAATGCTGTTGAATAATCCAATAGTCAATACAGCTATGACTTTAAATTCCTATCCTAAATAAATAGAAAATGGGGTTCCTATATGCTCTTTTTACAGTTGAAACTTCTATCTCAGAAGACTCTAATTGTAAATTTACTTCATTTTGGAATTACACATGCTCGGGATGCACAACTCAGAAATATTCCATTATCAGACCAATCACTCCTAGAGAGGGGATGTTTTCCCTTTCAGACACCTTTGCATAGATATTCAGACATTATTTTGGGATTCAGCAGAGCCAAGACTACTGAAGTTTCAAATTGGTTTTGATGTTTCTTACATTTACAGTCATGAGTGGTGTAAGAGCTGGCTATTGCGATAGATGTGCATCTGAATACTATTATCATGCTGTGTGTACTGGAAATTATTTTTAATGTTAAATTACTAAACTTAACTGGCTTAGTACAGCCAGGACCAAATGGGAGCTGCAGAAAAGCAAAAGGCAGTATCTTCTTGTGCCCTTCTTCATGATTCCAATATGCATACTAGAGGATATATAAACATATCATTCCTTACTCTGGAAGATATTTTCCTTGGCCAAAAGAATTTTCTTAGCTTTCTTTAAGGGAACAGATTTTCAGATATTTAAAATGGCAAACTGCCTCATTAATTAAGCTGAATGTCAAAGGTTCTTTTTCATTGCAAAGTCGTCTCTCACTGATTTTAGAATGGAACTACAAGTATTTTTATTTTGAAATAATCTATCTGGATAACGGCACAAAACATTAATAAACACAGGATTCCAAGCTCTCTACACTTCCAGTGCAAAATAACATAGGTGTCAAAAACAGTTAGATCACAAAGAAAGGAATAATGGAAGCAAAAGTATTTCGACTTTCACACAGGCTTTAAGATCAAAGACAAAATCCAGAATGATGTGGTAGAAGCAAAAAATCAGATGATCCTTGTAAGGACCCTACCACTGGAAGCTGTGCTGTGCTTTGTTTAATAAAGCACATTGGGGTATTCTTTGCATTTAAAATTACACCCATTTATGTACGTATTATTTCACAGACAGTAAATCAAAGTACCAGAGAGAGAATCCTTCATGTGGTTTTGGACTTGTGGCTGAGTTGGCAACAAAATCAAATTTCCAGCGTCTCAGGCTACAACTCTGAGCAAGCGACTCTCCTTCCCACTTCACTGATTTCAACCTGAGCATTAGGCTGAATGACAATTACATACCTGAGAGTTACTACGAGAGCAAAAATTGTGAGCAAGAATTAGCTGAGATGCATGAGTCAGCTGAGGGAAAGCTTAAGGCAACTCCAGCTGCACTTGTTTAGGCAAAGCTAAATTCACCTCTAAGACTGAGCTTCTTATTAAACCACTACATAGGAAAATGGACACACACGCATACATACATTTTACAACTCTATTAAAGCAGATACATTTCTGTTACACACTAGCTCACCTCTCTGGGAAAGCTTTCCTGGTGCTTTTCTTATTAAGTATGGGAACACCTAGAACATCAAGCCCAGCTACCGAACCTCTCTGAACAGAAGGGCAGTGAAAGCAGCAGGCCCTCCTAGGGATAGGCAGGAAAGGGGTCTTCTCAGCAAAGAGACACAAAACCTCAAAGCAAAACCAAGCTCATTTTGCCTGTATACCACCATCCAACATGAAATTAACTACCTTTGTAAGAGATATGCTAAGGATTTGCTCAGGTAATTCACCTCAGAGAAGAATATGCCACAAGAAAACTGGTAGCATCATTTCAGCAAGCATCTGCAATCCTAGAGGGGGTAACAGCCACTTCCAGTTTTGTAAGCATTAAGCTACACACAGGCCACATCAGTGACTTTAAAAACTGTTACACTAAGTGCAGCTATGAAAATAGCTGCACACAAGACATCCTGCCAAATGATATCTCTGTAAATGCCAGGGAACAAGTGTTTTGCAGACCTCTTTGGGAAAACACTATCTTCTCTGTGTTGCCAAACTGTAAGGAATAGTCAATTGAGCTTTAAAGGGGCACTCACTAATTGTAACTGGTATGATTTAATAGAAATTCAGGGACAGCTTGGCACGATTTTGCAGACAAAATTAAAAGGATACGAACATATCACACAGTATACTGACTTTGCAAAGTCAGGCCATACAGCCTGAAATCTCTTCCACTTCACAGATGCTGTGTACCAAAAGACCTAAAATCCAGTACAAGAAAATCTGACTGCTGATCCACACACTCCATCATAAACTTATAGGCAGCAGCAAACAAATCCTGCCTGAGAACACATCCACAGAACTCCATCAAGGTGTCAGATGTCAGCTGTATTCTCAGCTCCCTCTTCAGTGCAGGAGATAAATAAAAAAGATTGCTGGGCTTGATGGCATCTTTACTGATTGCTTTAAATACTCGAGTTTGAAAGGAAGACTTTGGCTGTCAAAATTTCCTTACAGATAATCTCTACACAAATTTGAAGGGCAGGAGGCTGGAAAATTTACAGCCCTTCTTGTAGATTAAGATGACAACTGAATCCAGCTAATCATGAGTACTTTCATTTAATAGACATCATAGCTCACTACAGTGACTGCGTTTGGAATTGGCCCAGGAAGGGTTAAATCAGTTGTCACTTGGTGAAATTCTAGCATTTACTTTTATGTAGATACTTGGCTACCAAAAGCTATGAAAAACTGTGGTGGCATTCATTGACCTTTCATCCACACCTAATACTGTCTGACAGAAAGACTGTTAACTCAGTATGTCAATTATAAATTGCCACTCTGCTCTCACTTTGATCAACTAAATCATCTGTGATATTAAAAACAAAAACTCCCTCTATACCTACCTTGGCAATAAGTCTCACGAAAATATTCACCATGGGACAAAGTTTTGAGTTTGCACCAACCTTTTACAGCTGTGATAAATCCCTGTTACCATGGTTTGTGTGCTCACAAATTTATCTTAAATGTAGATTAAAGTCTTACTTGCAGTTATGGCTTATACTCTTCAATAAGATGGTTAGTCTTGTGGACTTTTTAAAGACTATTTTTTAAAGTTGATTTCAGAACTTAACGGACCTACTGCTAGCACTGAAGCCTGCAATCAGACACCTTCACAGCTATGGCAGCTGTTTGAGTTTAAATCTAGAAAGGGGAAGGAATAATAACAACAAAATACCAACTTAATGCATAACAACTTCTTGAAATACCTTAGATCTGAACTGATTAAAAGAGCCAAACACCAATTTAATTTAGAGAATGTCAACAAAACACAAAAACCATTCAAGATGCAGTTAACACTACCTGACTGAGCAGTACCAGTATCTTCCAGATTTTATAGATTTCACCCCAAACACCGATTCTGTCTATAATGGATCACTGCTTTTCAAAATACCAGACTTGGAGACAGTTCCTTTTTGTTCAATTTATCTCTATATTACATATTTATAAAGCTAGTGACATTATAAAATAGCTAGCAATACAAGTTATAATATGTCCTTGCATGTTGCATCCAGCAACAATGGTAGGGATGCTCTGTACATTGTACTTTGCTATTTGCCATTTTGTTTCAGACTTATCTTAGGTATTATTTCTGCTTTTATACCTTATATTATAATTATACCTAATTATACTGAAAAGTATAATTTTAAAAGAGGTTTAAAAACAAGAATGACTTCACACCTGAGCCTGCCATTTTCAATCATGTTAAATGATACTGATTTAATACTTCGGTCTGCCACTGTTACTCATTTGAACATCACCAACTAGCTATGCAAGTCTCACTGAAATCTGGAAGGTCTGTTTATAACTCTCTTTTTCACATATATTCTCAGAGAGTACCCAATTTACCAACGCAGAGTATTAATGTATGTGCTGTAGAAACCATCATCAGAATAAACTCCTGCCTCTCTCAGCTCAGCACCTCTGCACCTACAGTAAAATGTGGAAGAGAGATCTCGGCCTACAGAGAACAGCCAGAAGAGGGCAGGGGGAGAAGACCCAGGACAGAGATGACTGAGGCAACTACTTAACCGGATCAGATTTAAATTATAAAAGTCAATTCACTTCTTCGTCACTTTCTCACACTTTTTAGATTGCACTATTCTCTTCAGAAATGGCTGAGACAGATGTTTCAATAAATTTCCCAGCAAGTTTCACCATACTCAAATCAAGAACAAATTCAGTAACCTAACGAGAGGTATCCCACTTTAACTACTTGATCATTCTTCTTCTAAAGCATCCATGGTTATAATTTTATCCAAATGATATACCAGAGCTATAAAAAGCTCCTTGGCCCTCAATCTGGATCATCTCACTCCCATCTGTAAATCATCAGCTAACCACAGACTAGTCAGCAGTTACACATTTTAGGTAGCAATTTATTACATAATTTTTTTTAAAAAAACATACAAAGTTATTTTGGGCTTTAAGAAACATGCAAGAGTGAGATTAACAGATCTTGAATATGACTTAAATGACATTGTGTCAACAAGCTTATACAGAACATGTGATATTATTTAATTTATATTTCTTTAAGCTTGCTACAAGATTTTATACGCTGTATTAGCCCAAGGCATGTCACATTTATAACACAAGTACAACTTCTAGCTGCACAGTTTATATTGCTTATTTTTTTAGCTGCACAGTTTCAGAAAGAATGAGCAGTAAAAATCAAATACAAACCACCATTAGTCTCTTTACTTCCCAAATGAATTATCACTTAAAGAAGTGAAAATTCCAGTATATTATGTTCTAGTATGCAGCATAACTTTAAAAAAATAAAAACACTAAGTTTGCTTTCCAACTGGACTCAGTACTTCACAACATTCACTCTCTTCCCTGAAGAAGGCTATTTAGCTCCTAATCGTTCCATAAGCTCAAATTAAAAGTGGAGCTCTTGGCCATACGGCTTTGGAATGTTCTGTCTGTAAACCAGGTAAAGTCATTTATATTCTTAGGGGTCGGTTTGATTCTATAATAAAAGGAATTTAAATTCCTAAATCTTACATTGTTATTATGAGCCTTCAATACAGTTTTCTAAACTTCAACAATGTGCCTTTATCTTTAAATTCCTTCAGCTTTCCTACTATGTTTAAAGAGAAAGAACTTTCATAAGGCTGATTAAAATTTTCCTAAGCTATATAGTTTCATAAATGTTTTCATGAAGAAAGAAGAGCTCTTGAACTTGAGATGGGCAGCTTTTGAATCTAGAAATTCAATTTCCTTAGAGAATATGTGAAAACCACATTACAGGAAACTATGGTTCCTGACTTAAGGGAAGCGGAGGGAAGGAAAAAGTAAAATAACAAAATGTGCAGCCAACCTGAACCTGCCAAAAAATCAAAATAAATATTACCCTGCATATATTGTCCTGAATACACGCTATATTAAAACAGCAGCTGACATGCACCAAAAAATAAAGAGGGTATGAACTTTGTTTAGTATGTCTACCCTTAACAAATTTTCAAAACAAAAACAGCAGCACAAGCTGACTTTAATCAGCGTTCATGAGGGTTTTCTTGCATTTTCTTAATATTTGAAACATTTTTCTGATTGCTTTTGGCAGTAAACAACACACAAACACAGGAATTACCTTGCTGATTGATAAATTTTAATTGTACATTGACAACCCTGTTTCTGACCCTGTGAAGTACTGCACACTTCAAAGGAATGACAAAAAAACCCACATTTTTAAAAGCCTGTCCTCATTAAGCTTATTACTCTATAACATCAATTAATGTATGCCCACAGCCCTTTTAATCTACTCAAGTCTAAACAGATTTTCTCATTGTACATTTTCGTTTCCAAATTTTCTTTTAAAGCATCATATTACCTGCTTTGACAGTTTCACTCCCTGCATTTAGATATAGTTTATGTAACTATTAGTTGATTTTACCAGTTCTGTCTTTCATTATCAACTAAATTCACTGCTTCATTTAGGTACTTCTATTTCAAAAATCTTTGTCTGATACTATTAAACTTAATTTTATTTTTTTACACTGTGGTGGTAAGCTTTTTTTTAAATAATGCTGTTTTCTTATGCAGTATTTGTGCCACACTTCCTTAACTTCACCTCCTCTCCAACTTCATTAAAAGCTCCCTCTTAAGGTTAGTTCTCATTATACCCTGTCAATGTATCTGTTTGCTCTTAGCCTGATGCATCCATGTTATTCACTCTCCACTTACTAGGCATTATTTCTCTAATCACTCACCAAAGTTCAGAGTATTTTTTTCCAGTCTCATTTGTGTCAAAAAGAAATATGAAAGTCTATATGTAGACTTTATACAGTCAGATGAGGGCTTTTTTGTCCAAACTCAAAAGTATTACTGGAGGATAGAAAAGGAAAAAATTAAGCTTTTATTTTCTAGTTAACTGATTCAGTAAAATTATTTAAATGGAGGCCTGTTGTTGTTTTTAAAAAGGGAAACATTATTATAGTCCAAAATTCATATACAAAAAAAGTTAAATAATTGTTTTATTTAATCCAAGAGTGCCTAGTAGGTGAATAATGATTTTCCATTAGCACTGTCATTTCTTTCCCAGGACGCTACTGGGTTTTGCCCCTACCTCATCTCCTGAAAAAGCAAAAAAAAAAACAACTTTATTTTTCTGGGTTTAATGCATAAGTATCTAATAAAAGTATCAAAAATAATACACTATACATGATACTAACTCAATGTGTGTTAAGAAACAGCCCTGCAAGTATTTCAAAATGCATCCTTCATTTAATTCTCTACTAATATAGAGTCAAAATCCATGTTCTTACAACTATATAATAATAAAATGCAATATAATTTTGATTTATCAGCATCCAAGCTATTTCTTATTTCTTTACACTTAAGCTTGAAATTTTTCTTTGAAGTTTAATTCATTGGAACTGTTGGTTTCCCTTCTGGAAAATAATCTTTTCTGGTCTCCAGACTTTCAAAGTATTATTACTGTAATTAACATGTATTTGAGGACTTGATATTCCTGCATTACCTTCTGAGTCTACTGAATATCTTGTGCCAATCAACTTATTAATGGGATAAAATGACTGAGGCAATCTCAGAGCCATGTTAGCCCAATACAGCAATCCACCTATAGATATATCTAAATCCACCTCAAAAAAAGGTATGATTTTGTTCTTCACTAAGAACTAATGAATTGAAGCAGCACTTCAAAATCCTTTATAATTTTAATACTTTTGCCTCAGCTCCTACTTCTCAAATTATTTATGAAATACAGCACTTCTCCATGATACTTTATAAATAAACAATAATAGTGACTTTTCATGCAGAAACAGTTGAATCACCATAGCATATTTGTTCACATCCATCACATTCTTATCCTCAACTGACACTGAGGACTGCACCTGTTATTTTTAATATATAACTGACCATCTGAAGACACCACCGTCAATCCCCTTGTGCTTATTTTCTCATCAGAAACGCTGTCTCCAAGTCAACAGTTCAAACAGTGCTCACAAAAAATGAGGCTACTTTTTCCAGTTGGGATTCAGACAGTCAGAAATGGGACTTCAAAGCTGATCAAGGAGGACCCAAGACCTTACTGAAGTGGGATGTGATCCCAGCTTCTAGAGAAGATTACAATGACTGGCCAGCAAACACATAAACGGGATAAGAAATTCCCAAAAGGAAAAACACAGCTCAAGTATTTTTCTTTAGTGTTTTACACGTAACTCTAATGCACAACTACTAAATCCTCTTGCAGCTGGCAGTTTTACTTTTAGACTTTGCTGTAGGTAGTAGCACAGACTTATACTAGCTGATGCCAGCTACACCTAGAAGGCCACCTAGAAGGCCACCTAGAAGGCCACCTAGAAGGCCACCTAGAAGGCCACCTAGAAGGCCACCTAGAAGGCCACCTAGAAGGCCACCAGACAAGTTTCGACTAACACCACTCCAGCAGAAAAGGAGAATAGAGGGGGTAAAATAATTTATTTTTTTTTTTTAAAAAGTACTTGCCCACCATTTTTGTGAATTATAATTCTTTTGGAAACAGAGAAATGTATCAGCTCCCTCTTCCCAAATAATGAAACTTCTCAAGAAAAGAGCTTGTAACAACTCAAAAATGAATGTATTTATTTAAAAATTATCTATTCAGCACAAGCAACCCTGAAGGTAAAGGGCCTCCATCAAAGATGCCCTGCAGGTCTGGTTGAGACACAACACTGACACTTGAAACTCAAGTCTAAGACCCTGTCAATGTCTTAAATATAAATTAGGTGAAGCCTAATCCACTGAATTCTGACCTGCAGAAGTACAAGACTTGAATTCTCTGATGACATAATGCTACTTACAATTTCCGCCCCCCTCCCCCCCCCCAAAAGAGGATGTTTAACCTACATGTGTCAGTTCAAATACTCCATGTATCTTGTATCTGATATAACATGATGTTAAAATTAAAACTCACTGTGGTAAACCAAGCGAATATAAACGAATCTGTCCTAAGAAGCCATTAAGTGTCAAAGTCAGAAGGTTGTCAGAGGTCTTAAGTAACAGCTGTGATTAATCTGTTTCTTGTTTTGTTGTTCCAGACTTTGTCCTTTTTATGCACCCAGCCTTTTATGTCCTGATCATCAGCTGAAGTAATAGGAAATTGTAATATTGCATGACACAAAGCATTCTGAAAGCAGAACTAGTTCCTCCCCTTTTCAAGTACCTTAATAATCTCAAAATGCACTATCCATAACACTGGCAAACAAAAAAAAAGTTGGATTTTTTTTTTTAAACACTTCTAAATGCCTCCCAGTGCCACTATTTTATATTTTATTCAACAACATTTCCAGTGAACATTTCAGAACTGATTCTAGCAGATATCCAAACTCATTTCATCCCAAGCGTTTGCAAGGTATACAATTAGCTCACTTTCACAAGCTCAGACACGTCATAGCATAAGCCAGAGACAAACTAAAATACTAGAGAGCCTACAAAGAACATCGAGGAATTGTGTGCAGAAATAATGTAGAATCCCTCTGAATTTCTGAAGTAATATATGAAACTGTGTCAAGTAATTTTCAGGTATGGGTGACAGGGTTGTAAGTTGGCCAGAGCCTTGAAGCTCTGCCTAGTCCTTCTCCTTGTTTGCTCCCCAAAGAGAACTCAGAGATCTTTTGACTATGAAAGACAGAATAGAAATACCAATAGAAAAGGTTTTAATCCAGACCTCCTCCTGGACTTTGCTGCCATAGAGTAAGGGGGGAATTTTGGATGGGAGTTTTTTTCCTCCATTTGTTTGAGAATTGGTTTTCGTAAATTCTTGTGCTTGGCTTGTACCAAAACCTGAACCATCCGTTGTGGTCTTTCAGAAACCTTTTCTTGCCACCCCCTGTCTGCAGCGCAAAACAGCCTCCAAGCACACTGAGGGGATTCCTTGCAGGTGAAATAAAGTTCAAGGTCTGCTCCAGGAATGCACCTAATGCCTTTCAGAAGAAGAGGATCATTCCGTCTGTGAGACCAAACTTGAGTTAGTCTAAAATTACATACAAAATCCCCCACATCCCCAAAGTATGTATAATGAAGTTCTACAGCAAGCATTTAATACTCCAAAGAAACAACTGAAACTTCCTAGGATGAACATCCAGCCTTCAGCACCAGCCCTTCCACCACAGGGATCACCAGCGTTGCCTGAGTCAGAGCCCTGCACAAATGTCCTGGGCTCCAGGCACCTGCTCACTGTCACCCCTCCTGCCTGGCTCCCAGGTACCTGGAAATCCCAGGCAAAGAGCCAGTTTTATCTCAAACACAATTTCCGGGCAGATTAAGGGACTGTACCTTCTCATCCTCAAGGGTCCTCACAGCAGGTTTTATATTTTACATAGCATTGAGGGAAAGGAAATACCTCCTTCTGGTCACCATCACCACCATCCTGGGAGATGTCAGATGAGAGTACTGGCAAAAGCACAGCAAATGATCAATCAATTTACTTAAACATTACTGAGCTTCTATGCTTGGCAGGATCTTACTGGAAACACTGAAAACCTGTGACAACTGACCTCCCCCAAAGCCCTCCCTCTCACAGCTTTGCCCTGAGGCCTACAGACCATCCATTTGGTCAGGCTTGGGAAAGCAATGCAGCCATGCTTTTGTTTATTAAGCACATCAGGAGCTATGGCCATTTTATCACATTATCCATGACTTCTTACGCATGAAAAGAACAAATTGTTTAGCCATCTCCCCTACAACATGAACAAGAAATCCAGCATAATGGTCTTTCTTTGAATTACCATAATGGAAGAAAATGATAATAATGTGGGTAGGTAAACTTGAAAATGCAATAGGACTGAAAGGAAGTGTAGATGAATCACTAAGCCTTCCCTCTGCAACTAAAGAGATATCCATTACTTACTTGAAGGATAGTATTTCACTACACAGTCAATATTCATCTGAATCTGTATTATATTTAGCAGTTTACTGCTTTCATACAACTGCTGCATCACCACTGCTCCCTCTCATTTTTCTTTTTCCTGTCCTCTCAAAAATAATAATCCTGCAAGGCAAAGTCATACTTTTCAATACAGAATTCAGAGACATTGTATTTGCCTAGAGGACTGTAAGTCTGACTCAGTAAGGTGTATTTTTTTTATAATAAATGTCACTTCTGAACAACTTCAACATGTACCTTATCAGCACAAAAATGATAGATTAAGCTATCAAAACACAACATGAAATTTGATTCTACAAATCATTTGTATTGTAAATATAACAAAAATTTCACTTCTTTTTTTTTTCAACTACACACCTGAATAACAAATATTACAGATAAAAATGGCATAAATATAGCTTTAGACCAGACTACAGATTCTGGTAAAAGCTAAAATTAAGTCAAATAGGGTACTCAAACCAGAAACAAATACTATCATATTGCATTTTTCTCACAGATTATACTATTTCTTTTCGGCAACTTAAAATTTGTATTTTTGAGTATCTTCTAAAATAGAAGATCGATTAATGTTATTTTTTAAAAATGGATCTTGACTTTGAATACTGGACCAATTACATAGAGCTGATTTCTCACTACAAAAATGGAAATTAACCTCTCTCATACATGTGATTAAAAAGAATCAAGTACCATACTATCACCTTGTACTAAAGGACCTATTGATGTATTTCTGTCAGACTGGTATGAGTTAGTTTCCCCTTTCTATACTCATTGAAGTAAAATGAGATTTTATTCACCTTGAGAGAACATAGAACATGTTCTGCACTCTGTGTTCTTGACACTAGTCCCAAAACTTGCAGTTATCACTCTCACCAGACTCATAATTTAAACGCCTAAATAAAATAGTGTACAACTGCTGTGTCCTGGGAGAAATTAAATTCAGAAATAGCTTAGCTTAAGTCGTTCGATATCTTTTTTATATTATTAGAAACCCCTAGAGTATAAATTTTACTACTCACGGGCCAGCTCCGATTGTCAGTTTGTATTTTCTCAGCTTGGCTGTTGTAAAGATTTATTGACAATAACATTTGGATACACGCTCCATCAAAATCCTGCATAAATACATACTCTATTTAATAAGATTGATGGTGTTTGATCATACGTGCTGTACCATAAAATTGTCACATACAGATCTCATTAACAGTGCCATTAAGCTCACGTGACTTGGAAAGGCTTTTTCTGCAAAAACGCTACCTATTTGCAGAAATGGCAACTATAATTTTGACCAACACCAGATCCCATTCTGATACTCTGGAGACACTATGGATGAAGGGAATAGCTCTGACCAGAGCAAGAAAACAGCAGCTGCCTTTAATGCCTGCAGCATGGATGCCATAAAACCATTTCAAGATCCTGCTACTGAATTCTGGCAAAGGACTTTGCTCTTGAATACTTTTATAATAGTTTGCACATTGTCTAGGAAAGCCAGTCATGCAGTTTTAAGTTACAGGGGAGAAAAAAGCTTGCTGCGTTGAAGTGTTTTAAGTGTTTTGGGTTTTTTTTATTTTTAAGCATAACCTCTCTCCCCCAGCAGCTATGCATCATATGCTAATTTCATTTCAAATTATTAGTGGTGATGTTTTACTCAGCAGAAAGCTGAAAGCTGGCTGCACTGTGAAACCCCTTCCAAATATCTTTACTTTACAAATTGAAGTAACAGGTACTTCTAGACAGGTAACTGTCTAGAAAGCATTAGTGATTAAAGAATTATCAGCATGAAGATTTCTCCTTTCCTCTAATACATTGGATTATTCCTTTGGGTATAGAATTTTGGTATAGTATAATGTACAGACATACCTGTTACACAAGTGATTATCCATCAATAATTCAAAAATAATCCTAGCTTACATTAGAATTTACCAATGAATCCTCTGGGTGATTAATATGCTCTTTCAAACAGTTGTCATTTCAGTAAGTAAAACATGCCAATTTCATACATACAAGCTGTAGTTGTAGGTTCTCTAACTAACAGTAAACATGGCTGAAAGCATCAAAAGAGCAGACATCTCACATGTTTAGCCTGTCTTTATAGATTGGAACATACTCCTTTCATCGTTGTATAAATTATAACAAAAAATACTAAAAAAGACCAAGAGGAAATCTTTTTAATATGGCTAAAGGTCTCACTTCCTAGTACAGGAAAGCAACAGTGCCAAATTACAGAAATTACTTGTGGGGTTTTTTTAATTTAAAATACAGGGTACAGGGGAAGACTTTAAAAACAGTAGCTACTGAAACATTAAACTTAATGAGGAACTTAAAGATCAAAGGATGGTAACATTCAAATCACAAAGCTCTTCATGACTTTCATCTCTGCAATAAAGCTGACTTAGAGCTATACCGGTTTTTAGTAGCATCCCTTTTACCAACACCCACCACCCAATAAAAATCCTACTAGCAGTAACAGACAGGGAAAACAGAAATAAAGTTCATTAGAGAAGCATGCAGACACAGTCTGATTATTTTTAAACTGCAATTTCTTACGCTAATATATTTAGTGAACTTTTTTGTCAACAGGTGAAGGGGTGAAGATAAAATTTGAAGGAGAAATTGAACTAGTTGGGTAACATGAAACAATAAACAAACACCATTAAAAACACTAGGTTTGAAATCTCAAGAGTTAAATTAGAGTGGGAATATTTGGCAGAATTCAAAGCAGAACTATCCACAGATGAAGTACACCTGGTGAACACGTTCACCAGTGTCAAGCCAAAAGACACTTGGAAACTATTCAGTGTTGAGTATTTCCAAATACACAGTGTACTGTTGTAAAGGCAACAAAATTATTTTGGTACTACCCTGATTCTCCTTCCATATTGAAAAAACGAGTCACATTTTTACAAGCATTATACTAGACTGGCAGCTTCTCCTGTATGGGAAGAAATCTGGTATAGATTCTTTTCATTTTTATAAGTACGTACCCAGAAACACCTAAATCAGGTTTTGGTAGTGTACATATAAGTATCTATGAATACATATTAGAAGCAGATTTTGACCAGTTCATTTATTCTAATGTTCAGAAGAAACCAAAGTGATCATGTCACATAATGCAAAGAACCTCTCCCAGGAAATGCCACATCAAGCCACTAACACCTTGATGAGCTTTTACAATATTCAGTCTTAATTTAAGATGCACTAATGCATCCATTACAGTTCCTATGTCTTCCAAAGGTTAATTACTCTCACTTAGATTTCCACTGGCATTTTTATTCTGAATGCATTTGGTCTGAGTTCTCAATGACTGTATCTCATTATTTTCTAAATTAAATTATCTTTTATATCAAACATAATTATTCTGTGTACACACCCATGGGACATGATCAAATAAGTTCTTAACCTCAAACAAGTAAAAGAGATTCATGAGAAGACATTTAAAGATATAGCACATATTTTCTTGTTCTTAAATCATCCTTGAAATTTTAAGATATATTAATAACATCTTTTCCTAGTAATCTTTTTTTCAGTAGCTGCAAACAAAAGTAACACTTAGTCCTTAATTCTGGTATTTATTCCCTGGTTTCGGATCCAAGATGATATTATCAGTGCACTTTTAGTAGTATCACACCAGGAACAGATGTTTAACTGATTATGCACCATTGTAATTAACTGCTTTTCAGTGACACAATTTTGGAACTGTTTTCTGGAACGTGCAAGTGCAAACTACTTTCCTTGTTCTGGATATATGACAACGTTCTTGGCCATATTAAAACAAATGTTGACCTATCGAGTCCAGCTCGCCAAGTGATCCCAGTTATTCTACAGAACTGTCTCAGGCTGTAATCATTCCTCCTGACCGTGTCTTCTGAGAACTTTATATTTTCCATCTGGACCACGAATAAACATACAGAACAGCAACAAGTCATCAGGAGCAGGTCAGTCTGTTTAGCTCACTGTCCTGTCATTGACAGTGGTCCAAGGGAAGATACACAGACACAAAAACTACAGCAAGAAGCCCCGAAGCCAGCCTATTTGAACCATGAAGAATTACTTTTTACTTCCTATGAAACTCCAATCCCATAATTTGTTGCCTCCTCAGTCCTACACTATGGAAAACAGTGAATAACCTTCCCTATTCTCTTTTAACATACCCATTTTCTTCCAGTCTCAGATGAATAGTGACCCATGCTCAGTAAGTCACAAAATCTACTAAGTTATTATTAGCATGTTATAAGGCTTAGAGCTGTGAACTAAAGAATACACAGGAAGGCAAAACTAAAGCTTAACTCATGTGAAGTGGCTATCAGAGAGCCATGCTGCAATCTTCCTGAACATATACATTGCCAGCATCAATACCAATCAAACTTATTTTTAACAGATAAAAAAATAAATAAAAAGGACCAATCAACCACCATTCTGTAAATTTTAAAGCCATTTACCACCTCCAAAACCTATTTTCACTAACATGTCATTCTCACAACTGAATAGTTTTTTCTCACAGTCATACCTTCTCCCTCTCTCCTTTCCACAGTGCCAACAAGTAAATGAGGCACAGAATATTGGCCTCAACAAACAAGGATAATTGAAGATGCACTTATTGTTCAGTAATAGAGAGGGAAGCAGGAAAATCTATCAATCTGCCACAAGAAAAATAGGCCAACCAATGAGAAAGCAGACTTCAAGCTTTTATTCATTTTCATTAATTCAAAATGTTAAAAACAGGAGTAGAGTTTCCTTTTTTTCCCCCTAGAAGACCAATGCATTTTCCCACAGATTGAGTTAAATGTAATCACTCTGTTATAAAAAAGGTTTATCACTGCTCTTTTCAAGAAGTTAATCACAACATTGATTACATACAAGAAAGCATACTATTAATAGAATGTGTTTATTTTACTTCTTGAAATGTTGTCACCCCCTTGCCTTTCAGTTTACTGACAGTGCTAATCCAAACAAGAGAAAAGAGGACAACTTAAAAGTAGAGACAGGGGTTACCCCACTGAATACAGAACCCAATCCATTTTCCTAGGTTTGATAACCATGTCAGCTCTGGCTGAAACAAATCGGAAAGAGTTTTGAACTCTAGAAACTCAGAAATAAACAAAAGGAAGCCATTGCTTGCCAGCATGCAGTTGAGCTGTGGCACTTATTGCCATGGGATGTTACAAAGGCAGGGAGTTGGCAGGGGCTCTTGGGGAGGGCTGGACCAGGCTGTGGAAGAACACTCCATTTTGGCCAATTAAATGCACAGGAAGTACAGCTCTGAGTTGGGATGGAGACTAGAAGATCCTTGTGGGAAACATCACACTGCTACTCTACCCTAGGTAGTGGAGTAGCACACTTCTAAACTAGAGACAGGGTACTGGGTTACAGTGTCACTGTTTGGTCTGGTCCAGGACAGCTACTCACACATTTTCATCAATGATCCAGACTGCAGAAAATGAAAAGCTTTGTAACCATACACATCTTTGTGTGTCATATTTTTGCAGATTTGAAAATTATATTAGTAACTGAAAATTCATATGGAACAACAAAGCAGCAAGTAAAAACAGCCGGGAAACCCGTCTGCCCCAGTTCTTCAGCCTAAAGCTTCTGAAGAAGCTTTATTAGCTATTCCAATTTCAAAAAGAAAACACCAGCCAACTGAAAAGGCTTGTAGACTGACTAACCATATGGAAGCACTGGCTCAACATATAATTCAACACCACCATTTTGACAGCTACTTTCAGAGAAAAAAACCCAACTTGACTTCCGTGCTATTAAATAAATGATTACTGAAGGGATTTTATTTGTTTAAAACAATCACTCTGCCTCAGCTAAAGCAGTACTCTGGAAAGCTAGCATTAAAAAATTATTTGCTCTAATTTATTCCAAACTGGGGTTTGGCATCTAATCCCTCTTCATTACCAAATAGCTTGGTAACCAAGTATTCCATTTGTGAAGCAGCCGTAATAACAATATCAAATAGTTGACCTGAGTTCTTCAAAGGTACCTACAGAAAATAAAAATTCAAATAGTATTTAATTGCAGTGAGCTTCAAACAACAAACATGAAAAAATACAAAGGATATTTTCATTTAAAGTAATTTTGTCCAATTATCAATACTGCCACATTATTTATTTTTTTTTAAAAAAGTCATCCTAGTCAGCAATTCACTGTTTAACTGTGTAAAATTGTTATAAAGACCATTTTATGGACCGATTCATGAATTGACTAGTTATTAAATATAGGCACATTAATTAATGATAATTGTTTCAGAAATAATAGTTTAGTAGAAACAAGTTTATAACGATAATCGATAAGCATGAAGTACTTTAAAGTGGTAACTTCATTTGCTCTAAATTCAGATTAGAATTTATTACATTTATTTATCTCTAATGGTTATTTTTTGCTTCATCAGTCTATATTGTTGACTCTTTACATTATTATTTATAACATGTAGTTGTGCAGAATGTTGAGAGACTTATGAGTAATACAACAATAAATGACCATTAATGGGGGTTTTTTCCCACATTTTAATTGCTAGAAATTTCATTATTCATCCTTTAGAAGTAAAGGATAAGACAAATAAAAGTGTTTGAAAAATTACTCACTCCTTTTTCTGCAAATCTCATTGTTTCTTTCTCTGTTTAAACTAAAGACATTAGTGCTAGATTACCTGCTATAGCTCCATGAGGCTTGGCAAGTATATAAATTTGCCAGATAAATCTTTATTAACACAAACAGCAGTTGGCATTCACTTAATACACATTTTAAATCATAGCAATATATAAATTCATGTCACATCATTCTCTGATGTTCATTATTTCAAATATTGTCCTCCTTTGCTCTTCCTCATGTACACTTAGCATTCTCAAAAAACAAGTCCTCAAATCCTAAGAACTTAATGTGACCCTATCAGCACTGTTGCTAAAGAGAAGAAAGCAAAGGAAAGCATGACCATTAAAAAAACCCAACCTTGCAGACGCCTTCCTGACTTACATTCTTACCCAAAACCTCCCACCATTCAAGGAAAGAAGTGTGCAATGGTACTTCCCTCCACAAAACTCCTAAATTATATAACTAAGGGAAAGAAGAGAGTAACTTTCTAAGTGCCTATTGTTACAAAACATGGAGGGAAAACTCCCCATAAAGAAAATAACTACAGATATTGTTCTCACACGCACCACAGTTTAACAGCTACCGGAGTATCTGGTGTTGGGACTCCCACAGCTTGATTCCATTTTCTGAGCACCATGTAATCCAAATGCCTTTAAACAATCATGATATTGTACTTTGAAGAGTTACCCAGAGCATAATATGACAAAATTTTATCATTCTCCCTCTACAGATGATAATTATCTTGATATAGATGAGATGTGTGACTCCATCAGGGATTCTAGTAATAAATAAGTCCAATGATGAAAATGTTGGTACAACACAATTCACAAAATGTGTACCCAACACAAAAGCCTTATAATGACAACATTCATTACTGAGGGAATAATGTATTCTTTTCTTCCAACGGAAAGCATGCTTCGTTTTGTACATTTTGACTGTGCTTCCTTTCCTGCCTCCCATATGTACTACGGACAGAAAATTGGGCTTTTGCAAAATTAGAATGGGTTTATCAACTGCTACAACCATAGCTGAGAACAGTTCACTAACTTGATGTAATTTAAGAGAGAGCTATATGGTAAACTTTAAATGTGAATAATGCTAGCTATATGACAGCAGAAAGGAATGTAGTTCCTTAAGCTTAGATTTGCCTACATATTGAAAAGTTTAGTTTTCTGGCTCAAGAGCTACAATGAGAATAACAGCACACACTAAGATTTCATCTTCATCACAATATTTGCATTATACACACTTTGCAGTTTTGCAGCATTGTTAGAATGTTGTCACAAAGGTGTAGAGGGAAGTGGAAATTAAGCTTTTCCTCTTCCCTTCTAAACAATACACAATTCTGGGGATGGAAAACAAATCTCATTCGTTCCGATCATCAGCAACATTTTTGGTAAGTCAATATAAAATTATTATTGGCACTATCACATGCAGACTCTATTCTGCTGGCTGCAGGTTTAATGATAAAATCTGTAAGAAGGCCGAGCTAGAGATTCAAACGTTTTTCTTGTCTGTAAGTTGAGTAATAGGATCAAGTCCATCTGCCTGGCCTCAATTCCAGGCACTGCTGAACTCCAAGACTTAATTCAGATCTCTCTGAGGACCTATTTCAGTTCCACTCAGTAAGTTTAGAAGAGAAGCATAAAATGAGTCAAGGATCAAAGGTGATGAGGCTTTTACGTAATGGAGGCTTTTACAAAAGGAGTAGGAACTGGAAAGCCATGTAAGACTAAAGAAGAGACGGTGGAGACCACGAGCTGGAAGCAGAGGCAGCAGCACACAGCAGTGCAAGTGTGGAGGCTGGAAGAGAATGGAAACGTGAGGAGGAGCAAGAGCAGAGCTGATGAGGGAGAGAAGTTTTTACCTCTTTTTGAAATGCTTTTGTAGCAAACAGAAGTAATACATGCAAGGAGGAAACAAAAATAAGGTGCACATGAGAAGGAAAAATAGAGAGAAGTATCAAAGCAATAAGAATAATAATGAAAAGGAAGTGCAGAATCAAAAGGCTCTGGGAATAGCAGCAGATGGTTCTATTCACAAAACATGGCCCATGGAAGACAAGAGAATTAAGCATTTTTCTTAGCAAAAGCTCCACTGATAGGACATGTGTTAATGTGTAAAAAATTGAGTCACTTAGGAGTGCTGCTAAAACAGATTCTTCAAAATTAGTAATAACTTTTGGGTGTCTTCCCCCTCTCCCTTATAAATGCTGGTACGTTTCCTGTTATGTCAGGTTGTTAGCACATTCCATTAGAGGAACCTTCCCTAACATTTCAGTACATTTCCTCTGAAATGCCTATAAAACCTCCTGTATTGATAAAGTTGCTCACAAACATGTTACGCTCTTTTTCCACTTCTCTGCTCTCAAAGAAATTGATACCATGCACATTAATTTGTAGCTATTAAAAGTAACTGTTCCCAGGAAACTAGTGATATATAGCAATGTTAAGTTCAAATCTTCAATTAAATCAATGCTTTTCTCTAAATTTTCCAGGCCTGATTTGGTTACAACTTGTTTTAACCTTATCTTCCATTCTAGGATGTATTTTGGTCTTTTCTCTAGTTACAGTACGCATAAACCTTTACCCCTCCAATTTCAACTTTTGTCTATAAAACATGAACTCTCTGGGACAGTCTGTCCCATAACATAAAGGATTTTATGCAGAGACATCATCTCGATTGCTATTAAAAGAAAGAAATCACAGTAACTCTTCAATAAACAAAGAGAATCATAAACGCCCATAATTTGGAATTTGGAGGCCTTGACTTATCAGGTTACTTGAAAACCATAATGATACCTTCATAACATAGAAATTCCACTAAACTCCTTCTTGTGTTATACAAAGAATACAGTATATATGCTGAAAATGCATGCCAGTGCCTTTATACCTTCATGAGTTTTGATGAACAGCCATTCCAGAAAACAGTAATTCACCAAAGGAAAGCTTAAAATATAAGTTTAAAAGAATTTGCTTACTTATGCATACCTATCAGCAAATCTAAATTCTATACAATCTAGGAATAGATCTTGGGTTTTTTGCAAAGATTTATAGGTCTATGAGCATAATACCCATAAACCACCGTGTGCTTACTTTATTGGCAGAACAGTTTATACATTTGACATACTGCTGTTCAGATAAGATTATAACCAACTAAGTACAGAAAAGAAACTGTCAACACGTCTGTAAGACTATAATAGAAATTGCAAAAGCAGACTTTTCTTATGACTAACCCTACTTTCAGAGCATTCCCAAATGAGTCCCAGGCATGAAAACACAGTTGGAACTGATTTTAAGAGAAGGGTGAAGAATGGCATGTTGCCACAAAAACAAGAACCAAGCCTGAACTGTGTGTTCCCTGTATTACGTAATTGCCAAAGTAGATCAAAAAAATGTTAATATTATAAATAATACAGAGCTTTTAGCCAGATTCTATTTGGGAAGTCTAGAACTACACAGCAAACTTATGATTCATCAAAGTTAATCATAGTTCATTGGAGAAGCACATACCCAACCTTTTCAGGTTTTGTACACTTTAACTGCTGTGAGGGTTTGGATATTCTATCAGGAAGATGGAGAAGGAGGAAGCTTAGAAATCAACAGGCAATTTTTCTTCAAAAATCTAAGTCAAATAGCATAAACAATGATACTTGAAAACATGCATAATAGTATTTAAGTAGTGAAAACTAAGCAGGCACAAAGCTCTGACTCTCAGACATGCACACAGGAAGCATGCAAGCTTCAGATCGATGAATACATGTTTCCTACTGGCTGCTAGAGCAGAATCTCTGCCTTGGTCAAGATCTCTGCCCTTTAAATTTCAGCTCTGTATAATAAAACAGGACAAAAGACAGTAGTGAGAAAAGCAGGGATCGATTATCTGGAACACAGTTGGATCCAACAGCTGCAAAATTTGTGATGACAGAGGATACCAAGCAGGGAGCAACTTTGCACAAGAAAGCAGCATTACTCTGGCTGTTTCTGCCCAGAAATTTTCTGGGTCTGTGCTAACGGCAACGGAACAAGTGGGCTTCCAGAGTCACAGGGATTAATGTGACCCTGTTGTTGAACTGCATCAGACAATTCATTAAGATTTGTTATTTTCAACCTCTAAAGATACAGAAAAAGGAGAATGTACATATACTAGTATTAAGCTTTTAGAGCTTCATTTTAATAACATTCTTCAGACCCTTTCTTTCTGGCTATTCAGACCCATTATAATAAAGTCCTTTCCCTTTCTCACCTCTCTCCTCACCACGCCATCACTTCCCCATCTTCACCTAACCTCACATCTTATAATGCTGTCAGGATATTTAGAAAGAGACAAGGAAAGAAAAATATATTTTGAGAAAGCATTTCAGTATGCTTTTTTTTAAAAAAAAAAAAGAGCTACATTTCCAAATCTTTAAAGAACAGTCCATTTTAAGGGCTGACAGTACTTTGGTCCCAAGAGGCAGCAACTCATGCAGCTTTCTATAAAGGGAAATTCCACATACATAAATCACCTTTTCCTTGGCCACTACCTCACTGCAACAGATGAGAATACATACACTTCAGAAACAAATTTCTGTTGCACATATATTTGGATAGTTAAAATTAAATAGGCTTTATGAACATTAGGGCAGCCTACCAAAAAAAAAAAAGCACAAAACAAGGAAACAAAAATAAGAAGCCAGTGATATACACTAAATCTCTTCCTGCTTAAGGCAAACCAGGTCAGTAGCTAACCCACTGACAAATTATACCGTACCATACAAACCTCAATTTCATTTATGACTTCTCAATAGATATTAGATATGCATTACATGATAAAACTCCATTCCTACATGCATTGCTATCCTTACCAGTTTATTTTTACCTCTGGAAGGAAACTAAGTGCAAGATCACCACACTGCAAATTTCCCAGTCTGCAGAAAAAAAAAAAGACTTGGTTTCTAGATGAAATCACCAAATTAATGAACTGTTCAATACAATAAAATAACTGTATCTGGTCCCAAAAATCCTCACCCCATTCTCTTGCACAAACTGCTTTTCTCAAAGAAACTTACATTTAGAACTTAAAATCACCAGGAGGATACACGGCATTGTTTCACCTTATGACAATCACAGATTAGAAAGGATCAAAGGGAAAGAATCCTCAATGCGATTTGAAGAACTTTAAAAAGTTCATCTGCTATTAAAGCAGCCTTTATTGTATTTTGTACATTATTTGCAAAGAAAGCATTATTTGCCTTAGCAGAATTTTTTTCACCCTCCGCTCGTGTTAAAATTTACAAGAATGCCAACGTATCAGTTTATCAAAAGAAAGTCATAATTTGGAAGTGATTATAGCACTTCCTGGTATTGACAAGTAGACAAGAGAATTCAAGCTTACACATTTCCTCTTTAGAAACAACAAAGAAAAATAAAGTATTTTCTATTCTATTTCATGGACATTCTACCCAAATCTATAACATGAAATATGAAGGAAGATTAGACTAATATCTGAAGATTTTTCATCTCTAGTATTTTTCTCTTCTCTTCATTTTGCTCTCCCCCATCATCTGTCCTCCGAGTCTTTTTTCCTAGAGTTTTGGAGAAAGCATGTATAAATATGTATATACACATAAATAATGGAGCAGGAAACCTGTTTTTTATTCTCTTTTTCTGCCACTTCGAGTGAACACAGGAAGCTAAACAAGGCAAAAATGTTTGTGAAAACCTTATAAAGAGAATTAGCCTACCTTCTTCAAAAACTATGCTATTTACAAATTAGCAATGCTATGTGAGACCCCATACCAATAAAGAAGAAGATGTGAGTTTTAAGATGGGGAAATAAAACTACTGATTTTTTTTTTTTATTATTCATCCTGTCCTCAATTCTTGCTTTGTTTGCTTTGGCTAAGTTGAACTCCAAGCTTTTTGGAACATAAAGAACATTTTTGTGATTTTTACAGCAAGATGCTTCTGTTAAATAAACCATATTGATATATCCTAAATTGAATACAGGAGTGTGAAAACCAAGACTGGATATGAGACAAATACAGTAATATAATAACTTTAAATAAATTCCAGTAGACATGACATAAATTAATGTGATGTGAAAGTAATTTTGGGACAGAGAAAAGTGGGGCAATGCTGCTTTCAGTAGACTACTTAATGTTTGTAAAGTGCTTTGAAGAAGAAAACCCCTACATAGGTATTATGGCTATGGATTACCACTGGAGTCATGTAGCCTCACTGTGAAATTGAGAATCTGAGAAACTTGAGACAACTTCCGATTCAAAGGCAGAAGAAATACATGCATATAAAAATATTAAGAGTCCTGTATGATACAGAGTTGCTATGAGCCATACACTACCTTGAATTTTCTTCATTTCTATCACAATAGTCAAAACAACAGATTTCCATATGTTTATCTGTGGGTAAAATTTATAAAAAGATCAACCTTCAGTATAAAAGTTGTACTTCCTTTTGAATTGAGGGAGGAAGAAAAATCAGTGATGCTACTATGAGAAACTGATGACATTTGTAACTTTGAAGTATATTCTGCCCAGTGATAAAGACATGTATTGAACTCAGAACTTCTAAGACTAAAAGCATAGATGTTTTCACACCCACTGAACAGGGGGGAAAAAAAAGTATAGAAACCAAGTAACCTTCCAATATGCTGTCCAGTTTACATGGAATAACTAAGAAGATATTCTAATCTGCTAATTCCTGAAATTTCAAATTGTAGGAATTCCAAATTGCAAAAGTAGCACCATAATTTTTACCATTGTATTCCACATAGCCCAAATTTCAGCAAGTCAGTCAAAAGTTTAACAACTAAAATTTCCATTAGCATAGAAGAGAAAGAAAATTGGAAATAATATTTTTGTCTAGAGTTACACTTTAACAATGCAGTTACATTGTAAAATATTGATTCAATAAAAGAATTCCCAAGTATTCAACTGTAAAGCCAAAACTGAGAAAACTGTATTATCCTGAAGGGATATGACTCCTCCTTGTTGGGTCTACACTTCCATGCCTACTGAGACTGAAGTGAAGAGAGTGGATCCCATAAACTAGTGATGCAATAGCTATACTCTTCAAGGAAAAGAAAAGAAGAGTAATTCCCTTACTCCACACCGCTGCCCCAATATGCAAGGCACAGAAATACAAGTTGGAAATGAGTAAGGGCTAGAATTGCTTTGAACGAGATACATGCAAATACTTTGTGAAGCTAAGTTTTATCTTTTTTTTTCACATCAAGCACTTGAATCCTGTTTCCAAAACAGTAAAATAGTAAAGACAGGTACAGAGTTTTTCTGTTGTTGTGTTGGTTTTGGTTTTTAGTATAAAATAAAGAGGAGTGGATAGTTGCTTTATCAGCTTATATTTTGATTTTATTTCTAGTGTGATGGTTTATTATCAGGAGCATTCAGACAGTACTGAGTAACTCTAGTGTTCATATGATTTCAAAGAAACTATGCAAACTTCCCCACCTCATAAGCTGGAAAGAATTGGTCAGAACCTGTCAATAAGCATTTTTTACAATGACTTCACATGAGTTCGTAGTCACTCTGAGTGACTGTCTCTGAAATATTTTCAGTAGCAATCCTTTCAGTATATATATGCCAAAAAGAGCCCAAATTGTCCAACTCAGTCAAGGTTCACTTAAGTGCAAAGAAGTATTAAGCCAACTAATAACAACTTATTAAATTAGCATAATTACCTAGCATGCAAATGAAATGTTACATATCCACAGCTTCATCTCTTTGTGGCTTAAGAGATACAGCAGAGGTAATTCCTCTGTCATCTTTGCAGAACAGTTGATAGAGTTTGGCTTCAACCTTCCCATCCAGAGCAAAACAGCAACAGGGAAGAAGTATCCCTACCTAATAACTGTATCTCAGAAGATTAAGTAATCTGCCCCAAACCGTTTGTTACACTGTTTCATTAACAGTGTTACCACATCTGAACACACATTCCTTTATTCACTTCTATATTTCTTAATTGTTAAAGCAACCCAAAAGGTTATGTTCCATATGTTAAAGCTCTCTTTCTCTCTGTGGGCCCATAAAACTGAATGGTAGCAGGCAGCATCTACTAGAATATTCTCTTCTGCCCAAGTCTTCCATGCAGCTACAAAAACAAATGTAAGAGTGGGAGTGCTTGGGGTTTTTTATCATTATTTTCTGCAGCTGGCCACATCTCCCAAGTGTAATTTAATTCATCAAAACCAGTTTCTCCTGGAAAATCTTTAACACATTCAATCAAACTGTCATCTGTATGTTCCAGCTACTGAAAATTATTATGTCCCTAACAGAGATTTTAAACTTTTTTTCCTTTTTACCTTCAAGATTTAGCCTTAAATTTACTTACTGAAAAGAAGAAAAAAAAAAAAAAAACTGAAAAGACTGATTGTAAGAGGAAGGATAAGTTAAGGCAATACATCATACTGTATATGTCCACATGAAACCAACAAAAAACAATGGTTTGTATGTTTTATATCAACTAAGGAAAGCTCCAGTCAAGGGCTATTTGTAATTAAGCTTTTAAAAAATTAACATGGTATCTTTCTAATGAGTATGAGCAAGTGTTACCTGAAACACATGCATCTAGGGTGATAGTATCAAGTTTGCTACTGGTGCCTTAAATCACATGTATAACTGAGTAAATCCTCCCACCTACCACTTCAAACGTATCACCTGCCCATTCATCTTTTCTCACTTCTGTTTCCAATTCAATTTCTTTTCATTACAGCAAATACATACTTCTGTTGAGATTATGGTCAGCTGGATTAATCTACTGGTACTTATCTAATTAAAAGAAATGTTTCTTTAAAAAAGAAAATGTAAATAGAACTTTGTAAATCAACATTTAAGAAGAAAAACCTTTGCAGACATGATGAGTGAGAGAGTTTCTACAGATCTTTAACCAATGGGTAAAAAAAAAATAAAATTCTGCCTGCCCAAGATGCCAACATTTTACATCTTTGAGGGAGTACAAACAATTACTATATAGCCCGTTATATAAACTACAAAAGTAGGAGTGAATTTATCACCTAAGTCAAAACTTCTGTTGATGTAACACTTCTATTCTAAACCAGCCTATTAAAACTTAGCAGAAAGTGTAGTTATTATATCTTGTGTATTAACAGGCAAAAGTTTTCCAAATGAATAATCAACATATCTAATCAGCATCAAGTCACTTAACAGTTATAGCTGCAATTGAACTGAAGCGTACGCAGCACATCTGTACATTTACAACTGCAGGCTGCCCAGATGTTATAAATTACTATCTTTACCAGTTGTCTCCCAAAACTCAAATAAAATGCAGTGAACAGTGGAGATATTCACAGCAGGAATTGTCAACAGAACTAAATTCAGCAGTAAAAGATCTGTTGATATGTGCACGATCTAAAGGTTAAATGTCACAGAACTATTGCTGCTTGGGTCCATTACAGGGACATCACTTTCACCTAAACTTGATGCTACAGTTACCAGAAGTTCCACTAGTTTGCTTACAATACATGCCATTTCTTCAAGTTTAGCTACATGCAACAGGCAACAAAACATCATAACCTGTCTCCAAAACACTCGGGGTGGGGGGAAGTACAACACCAAGCTTCAAGTCAGTTTCAATTACCAGGCAACTCAGAACAATATTGGAGATTGGGTCGTTTCAAATTGTTGTACACAAACTACTGCTAAAAAAGGAGACATCAAACCTCAAACTTTATTTAGAGGGGAGGAGAGAGAAGAGGAAAACCAGTTAATTACACAGAACTTCAGAAGGCAGTTCACTATTACTGATCCCACTTATTTATTGCCCGGACAGCTTGAGCCCATCCCGCCGCCAGGGGAAAGGTGCACCAGCGAGCTTCATCAGTTCTGCCAGCGCTGACGTTTTCCAAACCACCATACCCAGCAGCATGCAATTTACATCAGGGTGAGCCCCAGCTTCCCCAGCTCGACCCCAACGCCATCAAGAACTTCCAAACTGAGTGAGAAAGAAAAAAAAAAAACAAAACAAAAAAAACCAACAAACCCAAACCACAAACTCCCACATACTTTTTAAAAGCCGGGCCAAGGTTATCGTCCGCGCAGAGCGGTTCTGCCCGCTCCTGCGGTAGCGGTCGCGGAGGCGGCAGCAGGCACGGCCGTTCGGAGGAGTTCCCCCGCGCCCAGGGGTGCGCGCCCCCCACCTCAACCCCCTCTCTTTTGGGGCACCCCCCGCCCGCGCCAGCGCCTCCCCGCAGGGGCATCCCGGGGCGGCCGCCGCCAGGTGCGCGCTGACCCGCGGCCGCGCTGCCCTGCGGGCCGTACTCACAGGGATACGGTGCGGTCGGGCAGCACGGCGGGCTGCAAAGTTTCCACCAAGTCACCGCCGCTGCAGACCACTTTGATGCGGAGGGCCGGGCGGCCGGGCCCCTTGCCGCGCTCGGCAGCGCAGAGGCAGCGGTCCACGATGAGGTCGGGGCAGTTCCTGCTGCCCCCGCACAGCCCCAGCACGGCGGCCACCAGGCAGAGGCGGCGGCACAGCCCGCGCATGCTGAGCCAGCGAACGAGCCGCCAGCTGCCGCGCTCACCGTGCCGCGCATGGCACGCGCCCCTCCGCGCCTCTCCGCGCTGCCCTCCACGCCTCCTGCGCCCACCCCGCCCCGCCTCGCCTCTCGCTGCGACCGGCTGCGCTCGGAGGGGACCCCCCCCCCCCTTCCTCCTCCTCCTCCTCCTCCTCCTCCTCCTCCTCCTCCGAGGAGCCGCCGCTCCTTTCCTGCCGCAGCCCGAGCAGCGGCGGCGCTGGGCGGACCCCTCGGCGCGCAGCCGGCCCCCTCCTGCCACCACCCACCAGGCGCGCCCCCCCCACCCCGGGTGCCGGGGCCGCCCCCTTGCCCCGCCGGCTCCGCAGACCTGGGGAGTTCCCTGGCTGGCTGCTACCGGCGCTGAACTGCGGGGCTTTCAGCCCGCGTTGGGTGTCCGGTAACTGGGGAGGGGTGAGGTGGGGGGGAAGAGAGAGATGCGCCAAGCACGAGCTGCAGTGCAAAGCGAGTGCGTCCAGCCCAGGCACAGGTTAGAAAATTAGCAGCTGGAAAAATTAAGTGGGTTTTGAAAATAGCCATCATTCCTACAGCTCTAGAGAAACGTGTGTGCGAAAGTGCAGTTCGCACCTACGGTGGTTGGAAAGGAGTTTGAGGCCATGGGCGAAGGTCAGTATAGACTAAGAGACAGGACAGCCCTCCAGCCAGCTCTGTACTGACCAGCCAACCACTGCCATCAGGGGGGGTCCATGCAGTTAGCTGGCTTCAGACACCTCAGAGGATGCTGTGGACATGACGTAAATCAAAGGTTTATCTGTAGCCAAAGACCGTTTCATCATTCAGGTCAACAAACAGATTTCTTTCTTTTCTACTTGTGTTTGTATGTTACTTGTGGCACTCTATGGCTTTGAACCGTGCTCAGTAGTGTATTATGAGAGACGATTAGTAGCTCATTGGGCAGAGTTTCAGCATTAACTGCATCTACCCTGTTTTTTTTTTCTGAAAGTGGACAAACACTCCCATTTGTAGCAGGGACATATTTTTAACGGACTTTTACAAAAAGAGCAAGTTCCTTGCCTTCTCAACAGAGACTCACAATGCACATTTTCATTGCAGGATCTAGGCCAAAGTTAGTTTTACAGCCAGGGCAGGCTGTTCCTCTTTTAAGAAATTGCTATGTTTTTTTTCAAAATATATATATTTTATTATAGTCCCTTGGGGAAGATTTGTCTTGCTCATTTATAATGCCTGTTATCACCGCATTCTAATATCTAATTGGAGCCTTTAGGCACTAAGTTTATTAATAAATTGATAGAAGGGTTAGTGCCCTTGTGAAATTCCAGGTTAATAGGAACTTTCTCAGGACCAATCCTTTTCTGTAGAGTTGTTGATGTAAAGAATCATTAATACTACAACCTCTGATCTTTTATTTTTAAAAGCAAAGTTGTGTAAGGCTTACTGGCAGACTACAAAAATGAACTGTGTTACATGAGACCACTCAACATTGTAACAGTTGGTTACTGTTCTTTATCATATAGAAATCCTATGTAGCATTTACATTTGAAAATGCTTTTTAGTTTTGAAAAATTCTGTCTCATCCATGCTGGTTTTGAAAGCAAAAGTGGAGTATACATATTTATTGAGATGTAGCATGGATTTCATTCAGTGTTAACCTTGCTGAGAAGGAATGGAATTTTTTAGTCAAACTCAGCCCTAAACACATGCTAGCAGAGATTTAACATTTTTTCTAACTCACTGATCCTGAAAGTTTTTTGATTAATATTGTTTTATTAAGGAACAAGAAGGTTTACAGTCACATTGAAACCATCTATCAAATCCTACAGTAAAGGTAGAAAAGGACTTGTTATTTCTACATTAGCAGTGAAAAATAAGGAGAGTTTCCTCTCCAGTTCCCAATGCATCTGATCCTTTTTTTTTTTTCCTTGCTTTATTAGAAATAAAGGAAGAAAAATCTCAGTCATCTTCCCTCTCCTTCACTATTATTTTCAAATATGACAGAAGTCAAATTCTTATGACCATGTAAAACTACAGGTTCATGCCCTGAGATCTCACAGTCTAAACAGGTCCAATTGCAAATATACCTACAAAGCTTGGTACTACAGCTTCACTTGTCACCAGCCAGGACAGGAGAACCTACAGTGTTGGGGGTAGCTAACCATTTTCCCAAAATTTGGAAGATATAATTTCAACCTTCGCAGCATATGCAAATAACTGAATTTCCCATGTCTTGAGAGGGCTGTATAATTAAAAATTCCCTTGTAAAATGGGAGGAAAAAATATCTGTGACACTGCAAATTGAAAAGCAGACAGCACTGCACTATGTTTGGGTTCCAAACTGCCAGTCTTAGACATGTGCCTAAAGCATAGGTGCCTTTGGAGACTTACATAGCAGATAACATCTGATAGGGGATGAGCTCCTTAGCTGGGTTTTGGTGTGTGCAAAAATAATTATCACTTTATACTGCATATTAAAATCAAAGCCACGTAGAGAATTTAGGTGTCTGTGCTGTTAAATAGAACCAAGTGAGGATTTTTTAATTTATAGTTGACCTCAGACCCTTCAATTTCTGTTCTATCTTTTTAAATATAGCCCAAGGTTATTGCACAAGTATATTAAAAGGAACACACTTCAGGATATGTCTCCTTACTGTTTTCTCTCTTGGTTTGGTCAACAATCAGAATGTCATATGTACTGATCTCCTTATGGTCACAGAGCCAACTGTGAGAACTTAAGAAGCACCACAAAGTCCTAGAATGCCAAGTCCTGCTCAGATGAACTTCCTGGCAGACAGAAGCAAGACCAGAGATTCACCTGAAACATGAAATATTTTCTAATTTTAATACTTCTGTTACAGTTTAATTCTTGCTTTAGTTACTTGATTAAATTATAGAAGTGAAGGATAAATTTTCTTAGATCTGGGAAGTAAGAAAATTACTATATATGGCTATTCTCTTTGCATTTTTAGTTGTTTTTTTTGTGCATCAAAGGTCTTCGGAATATTTGGGTCTGTCTGTGTATGCATACATCATGATAGTACTTGGCAGGGATATTTTATCCTATGACTGAGTGTGTCAGTGTTAAAAAGGAATGTAAATAATTAAATGGTATTAGCATGAATTAAGATAAATAATATAAAAATTAATCAGATGTTAGCAACACAGGTGATTCATTGAACTACAGATTTACATTAAATTTAGATCATGTTCCCAAGCACAAAACAGCAGCAGCACCTGCTTACCATCACAGGACATTACACAGCAATTAAATAACAATAATGTGTTATACAATAATAGGAAATATGGGGAGGCAGAATAAAATAATAAGAGTCAATTTTAATTTTGTCAGGATTTCAAAATTTTATGTTAGTATTGGAAGAGAGCCATGGAAACCATCAGGACTTTTGTTTTATTTCTTATCCAGAAGTTGGCACTCTGTCAGCCCTAATTCCTTGAACATTGACCCTTTATTGACAGTAGTGAAACAATGAATCATTCACTCCATTTCTTCCAGCACCTCAATATCCAAACACTGTTATCCCATCATGATTCTATTTCATGCTACTTGTCGTATCAGCCTAGCCCTATGTTACATCTGGAAGCCATTGCAATACAATGATTAAAAAAAAACAAAAACAAAAACCAAAAAACACCAAGCCTGGAAGAAAAAATTGGCCTAGAAAAAGGATAGGTAAAATAACTGGGAGGAAAAAAACATCCAGAGCAGGTTTCCACTGGGACACTTCTGTGAAAAGACATTATTTGAAAGACAATAGAGGAAAAAAGCAAAATGGATAAAAGCACACAGTACAATATTCACAAAGGACCCAATGATTTTTAGCTTCACACATAGTGAGTTAATTCATGAGTATTAGAAGTAGCATAGTCCTGTTCCATAAAGAGGTGATATATGGCATTGGCGATCTCAAAACGAAGATAATAAAATAAAAGCAAAATTATTCAGAATTGTTACCAATCACTAGAAGTAATTGGATAAACTAAGTGCAGAAAGAGATGCTCAGCAGAAAGGTCCTAAACCTGTTTCACAGACTGAGAAATGTGTCAAGGAAACGTGGAAACGGAATCATTCAGTACTGGAGCAATCAGAGCAGGGAATCATGTCGAGGGGGAAAAATGGTGCATTAGAAAGAACAGACAAAACAGGATTTCTGTTTCTGCTATCCTGCATCAGCACAATCAGAAACACCTCCATACTGTTTTTACATTAAGGAATTATAATGTAAGACACCCTCAAATAACATCGCATTGTTTTCTCTCCACTTACAGTTTGCATCATATTAACAGTTATAAATATGGTATTGTATCTGAAGTCAAAATGGTTTTGACCACTTCTATCCTTGCAGGGTGACAGGTTTCTGAAAAAGTTGCATTGAACTTTGCATTGAAATGAGGAGGTCTTCGAAGTTAGAGACCTCTTATTAAAAAAAAAAAATAAATAAAATGGCTTTATTTATTCTGTAGCAGAGCAAAGACCAATGCAACGTAGCTCTAAAGTTCTACTCAAAGGATCATAAATTATCAGTGGGAAGTGGAATAATTATCACAAAACCATCAACAGTGAAATGAATAATATTTGGAGGAAAAATATTGAGGGTTAGCTGTTTCTCAATGCTGAACCAAGTTTTATTCCAATGAATACTTCAGAGTTATTGCCAAATAATAAAAACTCCCTTCCCCAAAAAAAATCATACCTACATGGGTGTATATGTCAGTGTAAATTTCTGATGACCACCAAATGCAACTCCAACAGTTACAGAGTCCTTCAGATGCTGCAGAGAACAGATTGATACTGTTCAGAAATGCTATCAGCACATTTTTTAATGTTCTAGCCTTCATCTCTTCATACTGTTTTGTTTACTTGCACAGTAGCAGAAGAACAACACTTTTGCCTGGTCAGTCCAAGGAGAAGCAGCTTTTTTTTTAGCTTTATGCCTTCTGAGGTCTCACATGGGGTAAGACTCATACTGCAAAACTGCACTGGATATTGAAATGCTGTCCTGTGGAAGGCAGAGCAGAAAGTCCAGAGGGAACAGCCACTGCCTTTTGTCCCACATACACAGTCATCTGTTCCTGCAGGAATGCAGGGCTTTTGGGAGAGCCACCTTCTTACTCTCACATGTGTTCTTAAGATACACTGGGAGGACATTTCTTTGGATGTCAATGTAAACATGCTAGTGCTTCTCAGTGTAGTTCATTCCTAAGACACATGAGAACTGAGTGACTTACCATCGTGTCTTGTATCAGAGACAAAGGGAGAGAAAAATACAGAAAAACCTAGCACCCTGAAAACAGTATTTTTCAAATAGAGAGCTATTTCAAGCTTTATTTTCCTGTCATACAAAAATGCTTTTTCTCTCTGTCATTGCTCCCTGCATAAAGAAGGTCAAAGGAGTATTTTCCACACCTTCCTAAATTGTGAAGGTCTCTTAATACCCTACTTTGTACTTCTAGAGGTGGCAAGTTAGGTATTCTCTGCATTGCAGAAGAGACATAAAATGATAAGTGGATATTCTAAGGTCAGGAAAATGACAGTGGTCATAGACATAAATAGCAAGGGTAATGCCTGTTTGTGTAACTTCATTAATGGACTTTAAATACCCTTTTCAGTAAATGTTAATGGAGTTTGCGTTTGAAGAACAGAGAATGCCAGAATGGTTTATGTCAGAAAGGAGCTCTGGACATCACCTGGTCCAAGTCCCTGGTTAAAACAGTGCCAGCTTCCAAAGTACGTTTGGTTGCTCAGTGCTTGTCCAGTGACATTTTGAATCACTACACAGATGGGGTTTTCACAGCCTCTGGGCCCTGCTCCAGAGTTTGGCCACCTTCGCTGCATATATTTTTTTTTCCTTAGTTCTTAAAACAATTTCCTTTGCTGCAGGTTGTATCTAGTCCCTCTTTATCTTTTGTTGTGTACCTCTGGAGAGAGAAGAAAAAAAAAAAGAGTTTAGCTGCCATGTTCACTTCAGCTACAAATTAGATAATTGAAGACAGCATTAAGATCCTCCCTTTGCTGTCTCTTCTCCAGGCAGAAAAAACCCTCATCTCTCTTCTCCTTTATATGTCAGATGCTTTAACTCCCCAGCAATCTCACTGACCCTCTGATGAATTAAAGCCAGTTTATCAATGTATTTTTTGTGACTGTACCATCTTGTGACAATATATGAATGATGCAAAATAAATGTAGTTATTACTCTATTGTTTCCTTGCTTAATCAACTTAATGGCAAGGATATTCAGCAGATTTCTTATCATGCATCTAGTGAATTGAAATTTTATGTTAACCTAATGTGCATTTCACTTTGTGCTGTTGTATTTGCTTCTAGCAGAAAAGGAAAAAATAACAAGTTGTAATTTGAAAGACAATTATTACAATAAGAATCTCATTATACAATACATGCTTAAGATAGCCAGATGTTGCATTACCTGCTACATTTTGTCCTTGTTATGTGAAATCCTATCTGAATGCCTACAGTAGTGTTATAGGCAAGATTTCATGTATAACTAGTGGTTCCTATAACAAACTTACTTGTTTTTAAATGGCCAGTTTAAAATAAATTACAAAGATTAAATGAGAACTTTCATTTATACATGGACAGATTTTTTAAAAATAAATCATACCATGACTTGAGCCAATGTTGTAGAAGATTTAAGTAAATTAATGTTTTGTGGCCAAGTTAGAAAGTCCATTGATAGAATTCCTAACATGAAAAGCCAATAAATCCCATTACCACTAGCAGCTGTGCAACAATTCTGCTAACATCAATAATCCCTCAGTCCAACTGAAGTCTAACACGCTTCCATCTTTCTCTAAATTCCTTCTGTCAAAACAAATTTCTGTCCCTGTTGCTTTATAAGCAGAAAGTCACATTATTTTCTGTCTGCATATTCCCATTTTTCTTTCATTTCCAACTTCAAGCCACTTGAAATTGTGTCAATCACTAACACATTGTATTTCTTTCAAGTTCTCTCACAGAGCTCATGTTTTCCTCAAATGATTCTTCCCCTGAACTTAAAGGTGGTTTAGAAACCAACCTTACCTTCCATCAGGAGAATGCCTTCTTCCATCCATTTTCAATAGACTTGTCAGTAATTCTTGAGCGTGCTTTTACACTTTCTATGCATTCTTGGATAACTGGGGTGTTGCCTTGGTCTCCCCATATACAAAAATAAAAAATCATGCATGCCCTCCATAATATTTGAGTCACCATCCTGTTTTTTAAGAACCATTATACCCTTTTGTATAATTTGTCTTGGTACTTTCAGAAAGGAAAGCCTTCAGTATTAAAATAAACCAAAGTACTATGTAACTACAGTACTATGTACAGGAACAGCAGCAAATGCCCACCAAAAAAAAGCACTTAAAAGAAACAGTATTACAGGCATGGAAAATAAAATATGTGTTTGATAAACTTAATTGCAGTTAAGCAAACATGGATGATTCACAAAAACGTCATCGGTTTTAAAGGGCCCCACCTACACCTGAATCCTTAGTATATCAGGACTAGATGCTGGGAATGTAGCTGTTGCCTTAAAACTCAAAAACACTAATATCCAAAAAGCCTACTGAGAAAACAATTAAAAAAAAAATCCTTCTGAAGTTCTCTTAAATGGTGTGATAAAGAATATTAAAACCAACTTAAACATCTGGGATTGAAAACCCATAAACATACTACTCTAATAAGGATAATTTCTCATTTGAATTGCCCTGTGTCATACAGGTATTAACTAGTATCAGACACTAAACCTACCACAAAACAAGATGGTTGAGGGCTGCTTTTTACATGAAGACTTGTAGCTCCTGAGAATCACTGAAAAGCTGTTATTCTTCATTCTTCTCTTGTAAAATGTACCATTTTCCCCACTCTGTTCCCTAACCTCCTCTCTTAATATGCAAGCGCATTTGGAATACTGAATCACACTCCAGAATGGCAGCAATTGGTATGCATACGGTGTTAATTGAGTCAGGAAACATTCCTTACCAGATGGATATGGATTTTTGTGAGTGCATAATGGCCCTTTAAGAACCTTAATAGAAAAGTATGAAACCTTTAACAAGCAGCATTCCAAAGCAAGATTGCCAAAAGCAAGTGCACATAAATAGCTCAGATAATTGGAGCCGTATTCCTGCACCCATCCCCAGCGACAGAGAGGGGCTGCTGACCATGCACCGTGGTTTGCAGCAGCTTCCTGGTCTGGGTTGATCCTGAAGTTGCTCTCATCTTCTTTCAAACACCAGAAACTGAGGTTTTGTCCTCTTTGCTGGAGCTTTAGCACTAGTTAGCCACTGAGCATGCTTTTCCCACATTCCATGTAGGAGTAGATTTTAAACCCTGCACTTGTTAAAGCAGCAGCTACGTGCTGGTACGAAGATCTGGACACACTGTGCTATACCCAGGCCTAGCCCGGGTGCAGCAAGTTCTGTCTCCAAAGCAAAAAAAAAAAAGGGCGGAAAGGAGGTGAAATCCTTGTGTGGTAACACAAGGAACAGGACACAGACACCTGGGCCAAGGGGTGCAGCTGCTTTCTGCTACTATTGAACCTTGTAATGGTAGTTTTGACAAGTCTCCTGTAAAGACCTGGCTACACAATACTATTCATTATCTGTTTTCTTTATCTACATTTTCAAAAACATGTGTATGGCATATGTTTCTCATCCTTAACCATGACCTTTGTTTATTTATAGTTTTAAAACTCTGACTACTGCCAGACACTATTAAAAATAAACATTTTTAATTGTTTTCATGTTTTATTCTCCCCTCCCCTTTCCACCCAAGTCTGACAGGACTTTGCAAAACATTGTTTTTGCTTGGGATGCAGCTACTTTTGCTGCAAGAAGAAAGAGGACTAGAAGGAACTTGTATACATATTATCAGAATAGTTTTATATTCAACAGTATGGAAACAAAGCAAACTACCATCCTAGCCCCCTTTAATATAGATCCTGGGAATGGGGAGACGTATCTTCAGCTGACAGGGCAGAAATGAGGACTGAATTGCTCTCCTACCTTTAGCCCAACCAAATTTAGCTCTTTCTTCCCAGCAACACAGCCTCAACATGAGAATCCATCCTTATTTCCCATATGAACAAATAGCTGGACTGCTCACTGCAAGGTGGGTTTTTGTTTCCTCAGGCAGAGAAAAAGCTTTTGGCAACCAAAATGAGTTGCTTTAACAACTAGAATAAATGATGAGAATGTCACAACTGTGCCATACCCCTTTCCACCTACTATTCATCATTTGTGTTTTTATCTTTGGAAACAGACACTTTCTCTCTGGGTTTTTTTTTGTTTGTTTTTGTTTTGCATGGGTTTAAGAACCTGATCACAGGCCTAGGCAAAATGGGTACAAAATACCATGGAAAGGTTAAAAAACAAACTTTCTTCCATCTTTCTGATCAGCTACTTTTTGTGGTTCATCACTCAGATCAGTCTTTTCTGAAAACTTGATTTTGGGGTACAAAGCCATGTTCAAGGAGCTGGAATGCCTCCTCGGCACCAGGGGTTTTACTGCATGAAGTTTGCAACTCTAATAGTGTTGCAAAACCTAAAATTCTTAGACAGTATGCTGGTGGACAGGATGGAAGCACATTAATTAAAGATGCTCCCAAAAGTCCTGCAATATTATCTACAATTCTTGCTGTACCTACCAGAAGCAGTGAGTACCAGACTTTTTTGGTACCTGACATACCTCCTTTCCTGAGGTAGGCTTCTACTTTATTTCTTAGTCAATAGTGATGACAATATTTTAGAGAAGCCAGTAGGCTAAATCAGTTTCCAAATGTGAATGGGGGTAGATAATACTATGTATCTCCATTTACTTTTCTTCCAGTTGCCTTTTTAAAAATTAAATCTCCTTAGGCAAAGCCATTCCTTAGTAGGTCTTTGGGTATTGCCTGGTGCAAGGGACCCCAACAGATTTGGTGCCCTTCAGCAGGTGCAGTCTTTGCAAAGCAGTATCACATAACATGCTCTGAAGCTGAAAACCAAGGACCTCACTCATCTTTGGGGGGGTAGGGGGAGTGGAAGGGAAGAAAATAAAAAAGAGGGACAAAGGATGTACGTGACCTTCATCCCTGTGAGGGTTCCTATCTCTTCATTCTCCTGCCTTGCAACTGCATGGTGAGGTAAAATCTCCTGGGTCAAAACACCAAGTGAAGGAAAACCAGACATTGTAAAATCCCACCTGCATAACTGCATCTAGCTCTGGAGCCCTCCAACACAAGGACATAGACCTCTCAGAGAAAGTCCAGAGGAGGGCCACAAAGGCTGAGAGAGTTGGGGTTGTTCAGCCTGGAGGAGAGAAAACTCCAGGGAGACCTTATAGTGGCCTTCCAGTACCTGAAGGGGATACATGAAAGCTGAAGAGCAACTTTTTATAAGGACATGTAGTGATAGGACAAAGGGTAATGGCTTTCAACTGGAAGAGGGTAAGTTTAGGTTAGCCATTAGGAAGAAATTCTTCACTATGAGGGTGGTGAGACACTGGAATAGGTTGCACAGGCAAGTTATGGATGCCTCACCTCTGGAAATGTTCAAGGGCAGACTGGATGGGGCTTTGAGCAACCTGGTCTAGTGGGAGGTGCTCCTGCCCGTGGCAGGGGGGTTGGAACTAGATGGTCTTTAAGGTCCCTTCCAACCCAAACAATTATATGATTCTGTGATCTGACTGGGATATTTAGGGACAGCCTGTCAGATAGTGACACAGTATAGTCCAGACAGAAAGAGGTTACTAACATGCATCTTCTCTGAAAAGATAACTGTCTTCCCAGAGAGAGAAGCTAAAAATATTCTCAGTACTTAGTAAAAATTAAAAGTCCGTGACTGTATGGATCTGTCCAGGGCAGTGAGAATGTTCAAAGAACGGGTGGATACCTCCTCAGATATATCTGGGGAGCAGGTAGGAAACAGGGAGGAAACAGTTACAGAAAAGCAATCACATGTTTCTTAGCTCAGTTTTGTTTTGTTTGGATGACTACTGTTTGTCTGTGAACAAAAATTCTCTCTCAATATATTAATTTTTAATTAACCTTACTCCTTTTCTGCTCTCTGTGTTAGATCCCTTCATATGAGGCTGATCTCTCCTTTCCTTCTCTGTCTTTAGCTAGATCTTGATGACAGAAGTAAGTGAAACCAACCTTCCTTGCAGGTAGAAAATTCAAAGTTTGTGGCCTAAAATGGGGATCCACGATTCAGAGATTTGTTTCTCCATCTTATCTCATCAGGTAGCCACACAACTAGTGGTACAATACCAAAGTACCAGCAGGAACCTTATTCCCTCCAGATACAGCACTTCAGCAACGTGGATGGAGACAGCTGTGTATATGCTGACTGGAAAGGTTGAGGTAACAGAGAAGCTCTGAATTTCCAGAGAAACTGCAAAAATCAGACACCTCCCTCTGCTGATGCTGCCGTTCACAGTTCCTGTCTCAAACGCAGTTAATGGATGTTCTGGATCACGTACAGCTCATGAACCATGGCCAGCAGCACAGCTGAATGCAGCCTCCTGCTTCCCTGTTTGCAGAAGAGCAAAACCCTGCTTTCATCTCCTGACTATACCATAGTTTTAAAAATAATGATTCATAATCCCAATTAATAATCCAGAATTACTACTGGCTATTTAGATACCCCAAGAATATAAAATATTTCAAAGTTATAGTATAATTTAAATTAGTGACAGTGTTTCCATTGAACTCATTATAGCCAAAGTTCCTTTAAATCTTGCCAAAATAGCAGAATGTTTCTTTGGGATTCCACTGATGCTTTGACAGCCTCATCTCCTGCATATGAGAAACTCTAGGAGCTTCTTAAATTATGTCCTGGATAGAAATAAAATATTCAACATTGATTTATGGTTTTCCCACAATGGAAAACCTACTGTGGCCTTTACCAAAATCAGCATAAAGGTTAATTACTGCCATTTCTACTTAATCTGCATTTTGTCTCGGTGGAATTTGCTTGGCTCCTAACTGCAGATACTGAACTTTGTGCTACTTTTATTTATTCAATAGGAGAGTTATCTATTCTCAAGGCCCTATTAGTTATAGATTGGAAAAAAAATACCTTTAGCCTACAGATGATAAAGTAAATGGATTTCACTTCTTGAGCTTGTCTTTGAAGTTTTACATACTCTTCTCATTCTTGTGATTCCTTTCTGACCATTCCAACATTTTCCTTTAGGAATCAGGAACCTGATATTCAGGCAGCTACACACAAGCTGATACAGCTCCTCCTCCAAACCACACATTTCCACTAACTTTGGTGCAGGCTTGTAGCAAGCTGGCTTGAGTGATTAAGCAGATGTTCTAGAAATAAATATATCTAAAAAAACAACCAAACAAAATAAAACAAAACAAACAAAAAAAAACAATGCTGAAAGCTTAAATCAAGATTAGACTATTATAAAGGCATTTCCTTGCTCTTTACTGAACAAGGTAGGCAAATGCTATTTCAGCTCATCCTATGGATACAAATATTGGATTACATTAAGATAGGATATATTCTGAAAAATTTGCCAAGTGGAAGAGGAAAGAAAGAGGCCCCAAAATTGTACAACTATAAAATAAGTTTTCACTTTACTACCAAAATCTGATTTTCCTGTGGTACTTCCCTTACAGGTAGAAATAAATAGATGCCCACACTCTGTGTGTGGGGTTGGAGTAGGATCTGATATTTGTAAGAAACCTCACAAAGTAACATCAGGTGTATAATACTTCAATTCTCATTAGTTGCAAGCAAATCAAATAGTAATAAACAGCTCTGAGTCTTCTTGTAATCAACCTAGAAGTCACACATACTGACTTTTAGAAGCAGGGTAAAAGTTCTCCCACTTTATTTATAGAGGTGGAGAGAGACAAGGATATCCTTTGGACTACTGCAGCTCAAAACTCAGAAAGAGTTTCCTGCTTCCAACTGTGTCACTAGGAAACAGGAAAAGCAAAAAAGAATATTTACAAAAAAATATTCTTCTAGTTTGTATATATTATATCAAACTGCTATTACTACTGGCCATGAGAAAAAAAGCTTAACATCTAGTCCTTCTTGTCTTTAGGATATTTATTATCATAGATTTACACTTCTGAAATCATGGTTACCAGCAGAGTTCCTCTGTTTCAGGGCACATTTCTAGGCTAGGAATAGCTATTGCCAGAGGAAATAAGCCAGAGGGTCAGGGGACAAGCAAATTAAAAACAAACCCAAAATAACCCAAGGATGTACTGCTTTGGTAAACATAAACTTGTTTTAAATACTCTTCTTGTAAAGAGGATGTCTATCTTGGATCAATAATAATATATTTAATGAAACTTACAGGAATCAATAAGGTATTCATTTTCATGTGAAGCACAGCCCTGAAATCTGTGAAGGTGACAAGGAGATTTAATAATGCATTCCCCACCCCCCAATGTGTGTTAATCCTGATTAATCCAAAATTTAATGATACTTTACAGCCTGAATTTTTTAAAGTTGTTACCACAACACACAGCAAATCCTTAGCATGACTGCCAAATTGATCTAATCCTTTACTCCACTTTAAGTAAAACAAAATAGTAGTAGTATTCAGTGGTTTCTTCCATTACAGGAAAGAAACCTCCTAGCCATCTTTTGCTGAAGATGTGCATCTGTATTAAGGCTCATTAGAAGGATCACCCACTTGCTTGGTTTTCAGCATAGGTCATACAAGTGCTGTCAGGTAGTTTTCAGAAGCAGTTTCATGATGTCATTCCAAAAGATACCACGATATAAGTAATCCTGGATGTAGGTGAACTCAGTTCATGCACAGTAGGAAGACAAGTCTTATGGTGAGTTGTATGAACTTGCAGTTTTCTAAAAACAAAAACAACCCCATAAAACCCACAACCAAACCACAAACAAACGCCCTCCCCCAAAACACAAACCAAAACACAATACAAACAAACAAAAGAAACCTCACCCACACAAAAAAAAAAATCAGAATTCTCATTTTTTAGGAAGTCAGGTGCCAGCAAAATGAACAGCTTTTTGCTTAGCTGAGGCCTAATCTGAAAGCTTTAGAGTATGGAAAAAGTCGTCATACAGAAATATGACAGATGACAGCTTTCTTGTATTTTCAATTTTAGAGACAAGTACACTGCCACTCCAAGAGTGTCAGAAAAGCTCATCTCAGTCAGAACTCCTGGAACGAGATTCGGTCACAGTTTTACAGCTTTGCTGCAGTCTTCTGTTCCTTCTCTGTGGAGGGGTTTCACATTTCAAACAGGTATTTGAAGGCATGTTGCTGCTATCAATATTTGGACTTAAGTTCACCCAAAGCATTAATTCTCCTGGCCAGTCTTTCAGTATGGTACAGTGAAGTATGGTCTAAAATAAGCCAAGTGATCCAACCTGCTTTGAATGGAGTAAGTAAATATTTTCTTATCAGTCCATGCTAAAGAACCAATTTGTTTGACATTTAAAATTATTGGATACCTAAGTAAACTAATAGTTGGCTGTGAATACTGGTCATGAGTAAGTTCAAATATTGTCATAGGTGATAACACTTTTAGATGGTTTTACAGCTAAGCTGCGTTACAATAACAGTCGACCTTAAAAAATACTACTTTTTTAATAATCTCTTCATCTACTCTCCATTTCCCCCCTTAGACTAAGTACTTGTATATTCCAGAGAATGGTTTAAGCATTAGGAATGTGTTTTGAAGCCAATTTTCTTGTCTTTATTTTCATAGTGAAAAAAAAAAATTGTCTACCCCTTTTAAAGGGTACGACTTCAATGTATTATTTTTCCTCTTGCACAATTCTTCCCAAAGAACTGGAGAGCTATCAATGCAATGTTCTCCAAATTAAAACTCTTGTCTGGGTAGCTCCATCACTAACAGCTTCAGCCACACCACCATCCTTACTCCCAAACATTTCAATATTTCCTGGTAATACTGAATGTGAATTGAAACAAGAGATGTTCAAAATTCAAAACACTTTTGCAGAAGGTCGTAGGTGTATTTCCCCACACCAGTTAGGAAAAGATTAAAGACTAAGGTTCAAAATTAATCCAGCACTCAATTTAGAAGTCAATGAAATACAATTGGAGGTACACACTTTAAAACTGATTAAATTTCCTGAATGCTCCTGGAGTAGTTACAGCAGCAAGAATAAAACCTTCAAGAATGCTGAATAAGCATTACTTCTCCTTTTCATGTTTTCTGTGATCATTTGGAGGAATGGGTGCATAGAAAAAGTAAAGGCTTTTTCCATTTAGTCTGTATAGCATGAGAAATCAGTTTGCACCTTATTTCACATGAGTTGAATAAAATTTGGTTTTATGCTATTTTAAAATAAAGGCTCTGTGTACAACAGATGTGCACCAAACACACTCACAATAGTCATCAGTGTAGCAGAGGCTTTGCTGTCAAGTACCAGAATTCTTCAGGCTGGTTATAGAAGTTAGAGACATCCAATGCTCCTGTTTGTAAGAATTTCTTCATGGGATTACCCAGGAACTAACTCAGAGAAGCCCAGACAACATTTAAGATTCAGTCAACAACTTTGTTAAGTTCCTCTGTCTGATGTCCCAAGGCAGCCTGGTGTTCTACTGATTACCAGATATTTCTTTTAGGGAACAGAAGAAAAAAGTCTGCACCATGAAAGACAGAGAAGCAAATGGAACTGAGTGCTCACAGAGGCCTCAATGGGAATTAAAATAAATGTTCCATGTCTGGAAGTAAATCAGCAAAAAAGCTTGTCCATTGCATGTCTTTTTACTTATTTGCTCCTTCTCACTAAAATGAATGACTTATGAGTATCTAAGTTGGTCTGATGAAAGAAGGCATTTATAATAGATGGGGTGTTTATAATAAAACAGGATTAGTGAATATTTAAACATAGAAATCATAAATGCACTGTAACTGTGACACTCATGGTCTCCCATACTAACATCCAGAGACTTCTTCTGTACTGCACCAGGTCAGATAAGGCAGATTCCCACTGTCCCTGTCTCTTTATTTACTTATTCTACCAGTAAGTAGCTTCATAAGTCCACTACTGAAATATTATAATCTTAAAGCAGATTATATTAAAAGCAGCTCTTGAGAGGATCCAATTTTTATTTTTTTAATAGAGTAACCTTTTTAAAAAAACTCAAATTAGGATTCTTCCAAAAGACCAGCATGGTCAAAATCTAGCCAATGTAATTTCTGTTGAGATCACTCTTTCCTATCATATGTACATGCATTAGGCTTTCTTGAATTTGTGCAGGATGTAAAAAGGAAAAGCTTTGTGGTACCCCCAAAAAGCAGTTAACTCTTAGTGTAAGAAAATTAATTTGATACAAAAAGAAATTTAGGACTGCTGATCAGCTGGAGTTCACATAAAATAATACCAGGTTTCTAACACTCTGTAAATGCACTAGCTTCAGAGAGGTGATCTGCTGCTCTAGGATATTATGATGAAAAATACTTCACCAAGAAATAATAGACCAATTGAGATGTGTGAACTTCCACACTAAACCCTTCTTGAAATAGGTTAAGGTACTTGTTAAAGAAATGTAGGATGAAAGACAAAATTGCCTTACTTTGTTATTCTTTGCAGGAAATTACATTGAGGGACACACATTCAGATGTTTTACAGTTCAATGTATCAAAGCAACAGGACTCGAAAGAGCTGCAGTCTATCCCTGGCTTACTAGGAAATCTTGCCACATAGCCTTCCATATCTATTATTTATTTCCACTGCAGATCATTGTCTTTAAGTGTTTTTGCAATTTAATAGCAAAAGATATCAGGGAGTTATTATTTCTATTACATGCTTCACTATTTTAATGCTAGTCCTTCTTCCAGTTTGAGCGTCAAAGTTCTCACTGATCTCAGCAGAAGCAGGATCAAGACTCCTGGCAACAATTTTGGGAAGATTAGGGTTTTTCTGATGCCAAGCTAAAAGTTTCCAGCAGAGTTGAGGTAGGTCAGATCAATATTTGTCAGTGGGTCTTTCTACATGATTGAAGCTAGTGTATGTGGGAAGAGGGTTGTTTGGATTTGGTTTGCCTTTTTTTTTAGCCCATTGCTCTCCATCTGTAGAAGATGGAGAGATTCAGAGATTTACTTGTACCAATCCAGTAACCACCACCTGTAGGAGCAGCAACTACTTAAACTGCTGCCCTTTAACTTCCTGAAAACTGCTGTTATATATGTTGTCTGCCAGATAACCCAAACTTATTTTAAAACTTATCAAGTGATTTCGGAAGAGGGCAATAGTGCTTTATTCAGTTTGCACTAGTCAAGCAGCAGAAGACTAAAACTTAAAGATGCAGGTGTAAAACATCTGAAAAAGTAGTATAGACTGAAATTAAGCAATCAGATTATTGGAGCCATGTGTGTCCTAGGACATGCACGTATCTCCTGGCATTCGTTGGTAGCAATACTGATTAGCTGAAGTTGTTAAAGCACTTAGAAATGTCAACAATAGCCAGTTTCATATCTAAGACCTGGGTGGGAAATGAAGGGTGGGGATCATTCAAACATTCAAGCGACTGTCTGCTCATTCCAGCAGCTCTCCCTGCTCACAACACATAGATCTTCAAAATGCCTTGTTTAAATATCCTCAAATTTATTTTTTTTTTTAAAAGTTGTCAGCTGGCCACAGACCACACATTCCAGAACTGAAGTAGAAAGGAATGTGAATGGGTGGGTGGGGGAGAGGAAGGAAATCAGATTTAGTATTGAAAATAAGACTAAACTGAGAAGCAGCTGATGTGCACTCAGGCAGTTGCAGTGTGCAAGACAATTATTTTTGTTCATAGTACACCATGGTCAGAAAAATAAATGGGGAATAGCCATTTATTCTTTTACTTTGAAGGTTTTATTTTAACTTGATTGGCATAACATCATTTATGACATACCAAAGACAAGAAGTAAATTCAGATAAGCTATAGGCCATCTACAGGTCAAAAAGATGGCTAATATGTCTTTATTCAGAATGAAGTAGTATCTCAGGGGATACTGATAGATTAATTCATTTAACCAAAGGCTAAGCAAGTATAGACTCCCAAAGGCAATGAGAATAATAAAAGATTGTTAAATAAACCAGTCAGGGTTTGTGCTACTGCCAACATAAAACTATTCCAGGGATTTTTTGCATTTGGTGTTAGATTAACAGCAGACATGTCAGAAAAGTGAGGGTGCCTAACAGACTTACATTTAGTATTGCCTACCTTTGCCTTGGGAGAAGACAGAGAAGAAGGTAGTCAGGAAGATAAGAGTGTTATTAGCTTTTTAGTTTAGAAACTTATTCTCTACAAATTCTGCAGATGACATGGACATAAAAATACTTTTTGCTTTCTACCACTGCTTCTCAGAGACTAAGTCAGCATTTTCTCTATACCTGAAAGGATCTCAGGGGCAAGACCAAACTGGTCTGTAGCAGAGTCAGAGGAAGCCCAAGAGAAAAGGTCTAGAAACATCTGCAAGAAGCAGCATAGGCAAAGAAATAGAGCCAGGAAATAGATAAATTAGAAGCATGTATTGCTACCAGGACCGTCAGGGTATTTACTTGGATAACAAAAGAAAGAATTGCAATTACCAGAAGAAACACTTTTTTTTTTGCCAAAGACATTAACATTTTTGAAAATATTTTCTGCCTGTCACTTCAGAGATTAAACTGCTACTGTTTCTCCAACATCTGTGTTGGTTCAGCTGGTTCTGGGCCCTCATACTGGAATAAGACATCACTATATTGGGAGTTATTGCACACTTCATTGGGGGAACACAAATGGGACAGAGTGGGCCAGACATCCTGTGACAGGAAGATTTGATTAAGCTACTTTAAGGAGGAAAATGTGGAAGTACCTTCAGTAAAGAGAGGTGGCAGGGCAGCCCTCTGTGCCCGAAGGAGGGAAGCTCTGGTTGAGGTGGGGAAGGCTGCTGCTGCTCCCAGAGTCAGCTCTTTCATTCTTCTCCCTGCTATTCAGCTGGCCAAGAAGTTCCTCTAAGAAGCTCTCTCTGTGATCTGGTCAAAGAACGGCCATCAGTCTGATCAGCACTAGTTATAAGAACTTATTTGAGAAAGGGGAAAAATAATATAAGCCTCCTTCTCTGGCTAAACAACAGGTCCCTGGAGAGAAGACAGTCACCCCAATTTGTCCCTGAAGTGCTAGTTGGGAGGAATGGCTGGTCCTAACTAACTACTCTGCACCTGAGCTTTCTGTATCACCCTTCCTCTTCATTGTTTGCAGACCCCTCTTCAGAAGCCTTCATAATAGTCACAGCATTGTATTAGTACTCTTAAATGCTTCAGAAATGCCACAGTTAATGGAAGGGGAAATTCTTGTTTGTTTTTGCTGGCCCTGTTCCCTTCTGAGTTTAAAAAAAAAATCAACACAGTTTGAATTTAGAGCAGGTTTACGTGAGCGTCACCACATTCATCATTTTAAGTTCCAAAATATGGCATCTCCGTTCTCTCAAATCTCTAACAGATATTTCTGAAAAAGGTTTCTAGAGGACCCAAAATTTCCCTACTTACGGAAAAAGCCGACAAAAAAATATCCCTCCAAAAGCACAGAGGCAGAAGGATTTTCCTTATCTCACTCTTCATGGATGGTTATAAAATGTTTCACACAGAGTTTTTTTCCACTCTTGGAATTTCAGTCAAACCTCCTCACATCAGCAAATAATCAAATACAGTGTTTAATTGACCATTACGATACTAAAATCTACATGTAATTTACATCCTGTGAAAAATAAAATAAAAGAGAGGAATCAAGTGTCAGACATACAGATCTCAGAGCTTATACTCTCAGATTGTAGGTACACCACTAAATGCACTTCCCTATTTCTATATACTTCTTATAATCAAATTTAGGATAAGCATGCTCATATAAGATAACAGGAAGTTAGTAACATCAAGCTAAAACAATAGGAAGCAAAATGATACTGAGACAGCAGAGGAAATGTTTTACTCAAGAAAATATTTTGGTTTGCTACTGTTTCCTGTATGTTGTGCTACTGTTTTCCTCAAAGATTATTTGGAAAGGTTAATTTACTATTCCCTCAGAAAGTCTGTTAAAATGAGATTTTTTTAGTCATTCATTTTCTCCTACTAATGGAACTAGTATACAGGTTATCAGAAACTAGAATACGTAGAACAGGCTAAAGGAGAAAATATAGAAAATAAACTCACAGTTTGAGCTGTATAACTCTCTATCATCATTACCCAGCATATTCTGAGCAACCCATGGGCTTCCTTTAGCCTGGCCCTTTCCTAATAAAAGGTGCTTTCCCTGCCCTCAGATCAAACTGCAGCCTAATGCACCTGAGATTAATTTCCTAAAATGAGAAGTACCTTACAGTTCTTCTCTATGGCACACAACTATAGCAGGCTCATGCAATAATAAGTTAAATAAAAATGTCATTGTTAGCAGCAGAGAAGCATTAAGCTTTTGAGAATATCTAGAGATAATTATTTTAAACCTTATTTTTATTGCAAAGGTGCAGTACCGTGATTGTGTGATAACTTAGAATCACATGTGGTTTTATACTTTATAGTAAGAACTTTATGCATGTGTGTCTGCTCCTTATTCGCCTGCAGACTATGTTTATTCTTTTTGAAAGTTATCTAATCCTTTGTTTAAATAACTTCAAAATGCTGCTACTTTCTGTCACAACTATAACATTTAATTGTAAAATTATACAGCCTAAAACACCCTCTAATTGATGGTGACACAATTTTAGTTAGCTTAAGAGAGCAAACATAATTGAAACTACTTAGACTTGATACCTTTTGATGAAGCAATGTTTCTAACTGTATCAATATATCCAGGAAAGAAGCTACTATAAACACAGAATATTCTATGTAACATATTGTAAGAGCTAATAAGAAACAAACAAAAAGATAAAACACAACACACAGTTTAAAAAAAAAAGTAGATATTATACTTAAGTAGATAAAACTTCTGAATTTCTAAATTTTTCCTAAGCAAAAGCCTTAAGAAAGCAACACAATATAACTAAGAAATCCTATGATAGATTTTTCATTGAAAGAAGGATCAAACATCACATATCCAGCTATGTCTTCACTTTCTAATTGTCCAGTTTCATCATATGGTCCATGGGTCCAGTTGCTCTTAACTCATTAGCATCATTAATGATGATTTGGTGTCTGCAGTCTTCCTTTCACCTGCATCACTTTGTGCACAAGCCCTCTTGTAATTGGAACCAGTCAGCTTCCCATGTGGGCTGAAGGAATTCGGGGCTGAGAGTTTTCAAAGCAGTCTCAGGGATTTAATTTCAATAACCAATAAGCATCTAAATCCCCTGGAGTGCTTTGAATAGTCTCAGCTCAAAATCCAACCATGCCGAACCTCAGGTGAATCTATTAATTACATTGGTCTGTTTGCTTAAGAAAGGGGTATTCAGTTTATTACAAATAAATACCTTCTCAAGCTTTTTCCCCTGGGATTCTTCTTCATTTTGATTTTGGTACTATGTCTTTGTGTGAATCAGATATTCAAGCATTTCTAGAACATTAAACTTGAAATAAGTTTAGATGGTAACTGTGATTCCCAGCATTGCTTACTAAAGCTGGATGGAATTCTAGTTTTAATGTCATCCATTTCATTTAAGTCTCTACAATTCAAGCTAAAAGACAATTTAAAAGACTGCATTGTAGGTTCAGCTGTTATCTTAGCTGTGATCATTTCTTCTGCTCAAGAAATGTAAGCAAATGTCACTGTTTTCTCTCCAAAGTGAATGTAACTGCCATGGAGATTATTGTTCAGCACACTGCATATCTCTTCTGCAATCTGTGCATTAAAGCAAAATCTAGAAAGTGTTACATAAAAATTTTCCAGTAGTGGCTGAATGCATATTAGATGCTGTTAAATGTCAGTTGGCAATATAATGTGCATCCTACTGCATGAGTGATCACCGGAGGCAATGCCTTTCACCATCAATCTAAAAATGGCCACGGTGATAAGATAAAGCTAATACTTACACGTGTATGTCTGGAGACAGAGCTCCCTTTTGTTTACAAGGGGAAACAAATGATCTCAGAGCATGGGTATATTTCAGAAAAGGAGGAATCTCTTTTCCAGTCCTTGCAATGAGACTGGATTTGTTCACACTAAGAAATGACCCTACAATACATGCCAGTGAAACCATGTTTAGTTTTAATTCAGTAAAAAAGGAGGTACTTGTTTTTTAGAAGGCAGTTGTTTTTTGCAGTATGTTCTGATTGCAGACAGAGACTGGAATGGATTAGTTATCTAGGGACTATGGAAAATGAAATGTCCTTTAAAGTGTGAGTTAAGTACCACAGAGGTTAGGAGAGCATGTAATTGTAATGACTCACAGCTATTGCTTGTGATAACTCCACAGTGCCATTAGATGAAGAGAAAAAAAAGTTGACACTATTATGGCTTATCTTGAGAAGATGAAAATGCTTATGTTCAGATTGCTGTTGTTATTACCATAACTATCACCATAGGGCTGAGTAGGCAAAACCATTTTGTGCTAACCCTTGTACAAAACACACATAGAGAAATATTAAATCAAAGTGAAACAGTCTTAGGTAGAAGAAAAGATACAAGCAAAAAAGTTAAAGGCAGTGAAGCAGAAAGATATAAAGTACAAGGATGACAGGACAACTCAGCACTATAAGGTGGTTCAGGACACCAACAGCATAATTATTTTCAAGTACCAATTTTTTTTAAGACATGGAGCAAATGCCTTGTCACCTACAGTACTTTATGGTAGAAATGGAATTTGCATAATAGCATGTGGGGATGGTATTGCTGTCTATAAAGGCATGCTGGGTAAATGCTAGAAGAGAGGAGAGAGTTTTACTATATCAGACACTTTCAGTATAGGAATAACTAGTTGTAGGGTTAGTAGGCAGTCTTTAGTCATGAGTGAAGAAAAATTCTGGAATAACTTACTGAAAGAAGATTACTTGGAGCCTGAACTAATTATTTTTAAGACTGAGTTCAATGCATTTTATATAGCATGACTTCTATAGCAGTTTGATTGCTTATATTTAATAACCCAAAGACAAGCGCCTTCCCTTCACTTTCTGTGGTTTGATTATTGGGCCAAATATTAGTAAGCTGAAATTGGGTGAAATTTCCCTTCTTTTATATACACAATTTTATCATCAGATCAACAGCAGGAAAACAATACTGCAATTAGACATGAGCAGGCATCAGCCACTAAAATCAGTGGTGTTCCATGAGATGTAAATATCTACTTACATGGATTAAAGTGTCATGCAGCATTACAGATTACAGTCTCTGACATGTTTAAAAGGAAAAATAAAAATCTCGCCATATATCCTGCACCTCCATGGACTTAGTGAGGTTAATGTTAGGCTTCCACAGCCAGTAATTCATCATTTTTCCTTGTGAGTGAATGGGCTGTATATGATTAACAGAGCTTACAGATGACCTGCATTACACATTACATAGCACAAGGTCTGGTACTTTCCCAGCGATTGGCAAAATCAATCACTTTACTTATACTTCCTTACTGCTAACAGTTTTATAGACACTTTGAAAAAAAGTAGAAAGGATACATTTTCAGCTTGGTAGAATGGTTTCATAATTTAGGAATAAATATTTAGTCATGCCCTCCGAACTGTAATGTTTATCTTTTAGTCTATTTATTTGTGTGTTTTCTCTGCCATATGATTTGTATACCCCAGTTTTACAATTTCTCTTAACTTTCTAGGCGTCCATAAACCATGAATAATAGTGGCATTTCAGGAACCATGCTATGTACCTTTACCATGAAAATGTTTACTTTTAAATAATTCTAAAAAAAAAAAAAAAAATCAGTTACCTAAAGTGGTTATTTAGATATGTTACTTTCTGATTGTATGAGTAACAGTGGGCATCTAATAAATGAAGCAGAAGTGTAACAATGTAGTAGATATTTCTTCACAAATATCCAGCAGAATAGAAATCATGTACCTTCTAATCACTTGAAATATGGTTCTCACTAAAGTCTGTTATTATTCCATAAAAATATTAATGACAGATAAAAAATACAATTTTTAGGTATGACACATTATTCAGATCAAAAGAAATTATTTGCATCCAGCAGGTTATTGTATTTTGTTTGGTTGTGTTTTTTTGTTTTAAGTCTGTATTCTATTCACGCCCAGTTAGAGACAGTAAATTTCTAGTTTAGATGCTTCACTTACCAGGAACCCTTGCTTATTTATACTAAAGCAACTAGGAGTTTTTTCTTATGGTTGTAGGAGAGAAAGGAAGTGGGTACAGGGGAAAAAAAAAAAAAAAATAATATGGTCGTTTGGTGGTGTTCCATGGTTAATGTTCATTTCTGCAATGGAGGCTGGCTCCCTACATCACTCACTGGCCTAAATGGTTTCATTAGTTTGACATTTATGACACTGCAGTATTGAAAAGACATGTTTTGATGCTGAACTCTCAACTTCACATTATCACAGTGACTCAAATGGCATCAGAGTTGACAGCTTCTCTCCCTTGTCTTGTGTGTAACAAGGTCTCCCTGAGTGGATTTTCGAGTTGATAAACCTAGCTGTCTTTTGTGATTACTCATTTTTCCTTATTTTATTGTTGATTCATGTCTGAAATTTCTCCATGTGTTTCTCTACCAGACAGGTTCTAATTTTTTTAAGTGTTTTAAGCATCAGGAATATCCATAAAAACAGTATAAGTTTTTGCTTAGTACTGTTTTCCCCTTCTTAACCTTTTTCAAGGTGTTTTGGGTCAGTTCTGTTGCAGACTATGACTGAGAACACACATTAACTTCAGAAGATGACCTTTAATTTAAACGTTGAAGAATGTGTCTTTGGGATCCCTCTCTGCCAGTGCCCTCTGCTAACAGAAGTATTTTATTTCTCATAGATTTTTGTCAATCACGTTTTCATTTGGGTGTATACTTTTCAGATTGAAATTCCAAATAATCCATTTGACAGAGGTCAGAGTTCAGCCTGAGTAATAAACTGAACACAAAGTGAACACTTTCTCCCTCTGAATTTTGGATTTAAGAGGTGCAGCATATGATTGATGGAATTATTGGCTAAGTGCGATAAACCACGAAGAACAGCTCAAAATAATCCCACACAAAATCTTGGCTTTTAAATTGATGTTACTTCTGTACTTTTCTTACGTATTTCTTTGTCCAAACCCTAGTACCCAATTGATGTATCTGTGACATTTGATATAATGCTTTATCAGTCAAAGAGAGCAACTCCTCACCAGTTCTCCAGCTGAACATAATGCAGCTGAAAACAGTTTAATGTAATGGAGAGAAACAAAAGAAGAAAAGAGAGTTATATAATCTATGAAGAAACACTCCTTGAAAGATTTCTGAAATAATAATATAACAATATTTTCAAAGAATCTGTGGCATGAGAGGTAGGCAATGGTTTCTTACCCCTCTCTGACCTATACGGTTTATTAGTTTAATTGTCTGCTTTATGACATTTTTTTAAAAACTCAATGAGGAACTTCCATGAAAATTCGCACCATTAACAAGGGAGGGGTTGGAGGGGTATCAATAGCAAACAGGCTTCCAGAGGCCTCTTTTGTCTTCTGATCTCTGATGAGCAGCCTGCAACCAACTTCAGGAGCTATTTCCAGCAGTGTTTGCAGTAATGTCTACACTAAACACGTAAAAACAGAGGCTGGAAATATTGAGCATTAACACCAGTCTGTTGAGCTGCAGCTTCTCAAGAAAGAGAGCTAGAGCACTTGACAGATTGAAGAATTTCCTGATTAGTCTTACAATTTATCCACAACCTTTTTCATGTTACCATGGAAGCAGCAGCTGGAAAATGAACTTGGGTGTTAGTTGTTGTCAGGAAGCCAAAAGACAACACAAAACATGAAAGAAATGCTTTCCTTGAACACAGCACAGCCCTGGCACCTGTGGGATTCTGTTAGGTCCAGCTGAGTTGTCCCTGTATACACAGATCCTGGGTACCTTCTATGTTTGGAACCTGTGCCAGTTTTTAAGAGAAAAAACAATCTTCATAATTCAACAATACAATTAAATACAACAATGGGTAAATTAATTGTAAGTAAAAAGCAACGGGATTATACTATTATCACTGATTTGCAAACTATCAGGGCTGTCACAAGCCCATAAAAAGTGCTGTTATAAATGGCTACGTGTCACAAAGGGCATTTACTGGCTTCCAAGTGGCAGGGTATGTGGATGTCTTTCTGTACATGAAATAGGAGAAAGCTGAGATAGTCATACAGCAAAGAATTTCTTTGCACCAGTTGCAAGTTGTGGTTTAACTGTGGTGTAATTGTATGTAATTTTGTTTGAGAGCTTGGTCTCTGATGTCGTGTGAATATGTGAGAGTCTCAACTCTCATTTTAACAGTAGTGGCTTTGCCTGAACTGAATAGAGTGAGGTTTGAAATTGTGGAATCTGAAAGTGCTGAGATAAGACTGAGTCAGGTACTGAGATCATAAGACAAAATGGTGAAACGTATGTTAAAATATCAGTCTTAAACTATTTTTATTATTTTTATATAAATTCATTATTGTGAGTTTGGTTAGTTCTGATTACTTAATAGACTTCACAGATTTAGTCGTAGATTGAGTGAATCAAGAACATAAGAACTGATGCTGAGCTGTAAGAAAATGTCTTCTGCCTATTATAATCTTCAATACTGTCGAAAAATAAAATACATAGTTTTTACCATTAATCAACACAGACTAGGTTTTCCTGCTTGTTCTGGAAGGCTTACATGGCAATATATGAAACTTGCTTTTACATTTTAAACAGCCCTCTTTTTATTTTCATAGGAACTACAACAAAGCTATGGTAATGCTAAAACGCCACTTCCTCAGAGATAGGAAGAACTGAGAGAAGAAAGTAACTGCAAGATGCAGTTTCTAGCACTTATCCCTCACTGGGGAACTTGGCAGTTCCTTTTTTCACCTAACAACAAATTACAAGGCTCATTTGGTTGTTAGGACAGAAATGCAGCTTTCTGCCTAGGTATCCAAGATGCCACCATTTCCCTATTGAGGCTTTAGTTGATGTATCCTTTCCTCAGATTTTTTTCTTTTGAAATCCATGTCTTAGCAGCAAAAGGTAGCATAACACACTCATAGGAAATTACAGTATTTTATGAATCATTAAATGAAAACGGCAGAGATTGAGGTTTATCGACTGAGACAGCATATGCCTTTTTCAGTAAATATTTATGACTCTACTGAATTGCAACGAGCTGAAGGAAAAAAAGGTTTAACTAACTTTCTGTCCATTTTTTGTAAGTAGAGATACCAGCCTAGCCTTAGTCTATGTGTCCTTCCTGAATACATGCATGGAGATAAATAATCCTTTGGCACAGGTACATTAGAGGTGTCACTGGTCACAAGACTAACTGGACAAAGTCAAACTCATGGTTGTGTTTCACATCCATAATTATTTGCAGAGTCAGAACAGAACTAAGAAGAAAAACTTTCACCCTCCAACAGCTTTCTCCAGGCACTCTTGAAAGCAATATTAAGGTTTATTGCACAAACATTTCATTTCTAAATGCTCATTTGACTGATCATTGTAAATTAATACCCCAAAACCTCTTTCAGAGGGTAGTATGTCCGAGTTTTCATGAACAGATTTTAAATATCCATTTAGAAATAGTCTTTACTATTTAGATTCCCATTCTTAATCAGGAGAAAAACCCTCATTGTGGATACAACGCAAGTACAGTCAAACTGAATTTTATGGTCAGATGTATTTCAAAAACATGTTGTTAAAGGACACCATAGTTTTTATATGACAATACAAATACAAACTTTCAAAAGTTTTGTAAGTCTATATAACAAGACAATTTTTTAATAATATGAAAATTTTATTTTAATAGTCAGCTCCATGAGAAAGCTAGATGGGTAATTTGAATCAGAGCAATGACAAACAGGGCAAGATGAAGGATGAAATTGCTGCAGATGCAAAGAAAAGTAGATTTTTGCATGCAAAGTGGTAATACAGGAGATTCTGTAGCAGATTCAGTGTCCATAAATATGGGCTACTAAAAAGGGATCACACTAATATCTTTTCTGAGTGTTAAAAACAGGCCATATATGTGTCATTGTATGTGGAATCTGGTTACCAGATGTCAGAGGGGAGGAGGTGGCAAAATGTGAGGTTTAATCTCTTTCTTCAGCTTTATTTTATGTAGCATTTGACAATAAAGACAGATCTTTTTAAAACACCTGCAAAGGCTGATCACTGTGTCTTTACGTCTGAAACTTCCAAATAGCTCGTTAAATATTTTTCTCTATTGCCTTTTAAAGTCGATTGATGACGTACGAGCCTGAACTTACCTTCTGATTAAGCATCAGAACAGATGACACACCAGGCAATTTGTTTAGCTTTTTATTAATTCTAAGCCACCCAAGGGTAAAACTATAGGATTCAAAAACTTCTGGCTATATATAATTTTGAAAGCCAAAGAAAAACTTTAGGTAGGCAAAATTATATTGCCCAAGTTATTTAAGCACTTTTGGAACTTAGCCAGTAGGACTATGGGCTGTTTGGTCTCTAATTTTTGAATGCCAGAATAAAGCCCAGTGTTCAGACAATTCATAAGGATGAGGTTAAGAACCATGTACATTCCTACAAGAATCTTGACTTTACCAAGATTTTTTGTAAGCAGTGGACTTAGCAAAGCCCACTTCTTTGGAACTTTTTGCCCTTTAGTCTTACAATTCCTGACCTTCCCTAGAATTCTAGCTTGCCTTCTCATTCCTGCTATGGCATCACCCTCTGCAGTAACCACCATCTCTCTGGAAGTCTCCTCACTCACAGCACCTTCCTTGACTAACACCTCCAGAAGAAGCAATTTATGCTGCAGCTGTTTCTGAGTGATCTGCCAGTTTTTTGCCTCACTGTTTCGTGCCAGATAGAACAGACTGGTGCTGAGCCTCACACTTAATGCTTTTTCAATGTGGTGGTACTAACCCAGGTGTCCTTCCAACGCAGTGTCCATCCAGTTGTCAAAAAAAACTTACTGTATATGTCTGAACATTTTCTCCTTACCTTAAATGTTTAAATTGGCCAACGCACTGCATAGTTGTTTAGGGGAAGGGACAGGAGGAACACATCATAAGGCATCATTCCATCTGGAGGAGGAAAAAAGTATCCAGATTTCTCCTCCCAAAACCTCATCAAAAGTTCTATTTCCCCAGGAAATATTTTCTTGTATTTTTTTTCCCCCATGGGCAAAACTGCAATCTCTCCATACAATCTATTTTTCTGCTCCACCACATTGTTCACTACGTTACAAAGTAAGGAGGAGGTTTCAAAGTGCACATGAAGATGTTACAGCCATGCTGAAGTGAGTTGGAAGAAGTCAAAACCAGGGATCTTCTTCACAGGCTCATTCTATGCTTCATTATGTCAGAGTTTCATTCTGGGACTGAATGAGAAAGGGAACAGTATGGTAGGAATGCTCTCATCTCCCATGAGCTTGTTCAAATTGAGAGAGCTCAGCTCATTGGGATCAGGGTGATACATGAGCATACATGATCTGGACATGTTGTCAGTGAGATGACTAAGCAGTTCAATAAGACTAATAAACATTTCATATTGTCATTTAGAGCTAGGTATGACAGATGTCAATGGGGCTGATGCTAGTTTCAGTCTATATTATAATTAATTATGTAGACAACCTACTGGTGTAGTAGTGCTAACACATTCATAGTAAATTGTCATTATTCAGGATTGTCTCCTAATCTTTTGGCTTGTAAAACCTTCCAATAGCTTGAACAACAGTGTAAAGGAACAACTGAATAAAGTACCAAGAGTTGTTAAGTTCTACTGCTCCTTGAGAGTGTCTAAATCCTGAGGAAAAGGATATTCAAGAGGTTTAGCTTGTTCTTGTATCTCCTGAATCTATGAAAACCCTCCTCAAAGATGCCTGCACAGTTTGAAAAGCAAGAGCAGGAAAAAGCAGATAGGTTTGCTGTAAATTCTGGGTAGGAAAAAGATGTTACTGTATAAAGGCTTGTTAGTTCCCCAGTGGTTAAGATCTCTGAATACATGTTTCTTTGAAGCCTTCTTTTATGGTGGGTACCTCAAGTAACCTTAACATTATAGTCCTGTCCACCTAAATTGCCAAGTAACTGTGGTGGACACGAGAAGTTGAGGAAAGGGTTTCTCTAAGTGAGTGAACTGTGAACCTTCATGTGTCCCCAGGCTTCAGCAGGAATCAGATGGCAGAGAATTATGAAGGTTACACTTTTTCCCTTCTTTGTTCTCTTGTCTAAAAATAAAACACCTCTCTTCTCCCTACATATGTAGATTATTCCCATGTAAGAGAGGTCAGAACTATTCTTCTGTCTGTTACTATATTAACTATGTGCAGGATTTTTTTGTTAAATGGTAATTAAATGGAATAAAAATTTTTGGAAGTGCTTATTTCAACAAAAAAATACTTGATCTCCCCTGTGATATGATTGCAGCATCCAGTACCTCTACATCCTGAGCAGCAGTCAATGTTTAGTCAGGTATTAAGCAAGTAAATTCTGTTAAATTCCCTTACATTTACTATTTTATATGCTCTTGATTGAAATGTCCCATGTTCTAAAATAGAAATCATTAGTGAACCTGTTAGTTCCTCTGACCTTAATAACGTGTAACCAGAATTAATTATCACATTGAAGCATTTGCTGTAACTTGTCATTAAGTGATTATTGCAGAGCAAGAATGCAGAATCTCAGTGAATTAATCAGTGACCTATATTTTCTGGTGCTTCTGCTTAGTTTTAGCCTTGATCAGAATGACGGAAGATCTGTCCAATTGCATTCGTGTTAAATGTTCTCAATTGAATAAGTCTGGTTACTGTCCTTCAGTGAATAAAGGAGTGCTTTCTTCACAATGCTGTCACACATGGATTGGTATATTGATGGGAACTTTTAATTCATTCAGCTATGTCCACAACAGAGTCTCCCCAAACTCTGTGTAGCAACCAGAACCTTGCTGTCCCTAAAGCAATGAGAGCTTTGCCACAGGGTATGCTGGGAGCAAGTTTGAAATGTAAATTATTAATCTACTTTTACTTCAGAGTGCTCAGCAACAGAAAAAAAATGTTTCTCTGGGAGCAAACCCATTTGAATACTGTGATAGACACCAGGAATTCAGCAGTTTAGAATCAATGTGCTGCAGCAATTTACTTCTACTGTAATGTATGCCCAGGAGGATGGAAAAAGTGATAACCTCATTGTAAATGACAGTTTCTGACAATAAGCAAAAAGGTTATGGTTATTTTGAGAAAGAAAACTTTTTCCTCACCCAAATTTAAATACACAACCTATCAAGAAAATAAATTACATCAGAAACAACAGGAAAACAATTTTTAAATAAAAACCACTGCACAAGTATGGTATTAACACTATATAGTTTTATCTCCCCCCAGCAAAAAATACAAGGTCAATAATAAAGGTTGAGGCAGGCTACAGGTTGTGGAGACTACACAGCTAGGAGAGCAAATCTGAAAGATCAAACAAATATATACTGTTGCTGTTTCACGAAAAAAACTGGAGAGCTGGAGAAAAAGGGAGAGCAAACACATAGAACAGATTTGCATCCTGATGCCATTTTGTAATTTTTTTTAAACACAGAGCCTAGCCACAAGGATAAAGAATAAAATGGAAAGGTTGAGGTTTAAATGGTTGAAGGTCAAGATTAGAGGTGCAAATACAATGATGTATCTACGTCTTTTATTTAGCAAACTTGAAGCTAGAAAATTTTAGGTGAGAGACATCTGAAAAAATGGAGCAAGGCTGTTGTTTCTAAAAGGCATGCTAACTTTATGAGCATGGCTTTAAACTAGTTTTCTTTGGGGGGCAGGTAAATCTACATCTGAAGAGACACAGAGAAAAAAGGGATGAGAATAAGTGACCAGGAGGACCACCCAATGGGGGAGGCTGCCATACATCCCTTGAGAACGAATCATGAATAGGGACCATTTTCATGTGCCAGTATACACATGCCCACAGTGTGGGAAAAAAACAGGAGATTGAAGTCTGTGCACAGTTGCATAGCTTCAGTATTTCTGGAATCAGAAGGATTTCCCTGTGATGGAAAGATACTGGCTTTTTAGGTAGGTAGGACCTAAAGTTATGTTAGTTTAGTATTTGGTTAGGGAACTGGTAGACAAGTTCCTTCAGGAGGTTACCCTGAAAGACAAAGCACCCAGAAGATCTGATCGATCTTTAAGAAAACCTCTTCTGAGTCAAACAAATTTTCCTGAAGTGCAGGAAGCTGAGAACACCTGGGAGAAGAGATGAGGAACTCCTGACTGGGCTCCAACACAAAAGGAAACATAGAGGGTAAACATGGGGACATATATCCATGAGGAGTACAGAAGCATATCCCAGGCATGCAGTGCCAGAACCAGGCATGCCAAACACCCACAGGGGACAAAATTGGTTAAGAACATGAAGGACAGCAAGAACGATTCCTACAGGGTCATTGGAGCAAGAGGAAGGCTGAGGAAAATTAGGCTGCTGCGTCCTAATGACAAAAGAGAGAAAAAAGGCTGAATTGTTCAGTACCCTCTTTGTCTGTCTTTACTTACAAGATTTTCTCAGACCCTCCAGCTTTAACTGGCTTGTGGCTGAGTCCAGAGGATAGTTCCTACCCACAGTAAACAAACACTGAGTTGTAGACCCATCAAGCAAACTTAACATAACACAAGTCTACAGGACTGGGTAGGACACATACAAGGTGCTGAGGGAGCTGGTTGCTTTCGTCACAGAGTGACTGTCATCTTTGTCAGGTTGTGGCAGTCAGGAAGAGCCCTGGTGCCTGCACAAAGAGATGTCACTCACATTCAAGAAGGGCAAGAAGGAGAACCCAGGAAACTATTACTTGTTCATTGCTGCTGAGCAAAAAATCAATTTAAAATTTAATAAAACTAGCTTTGTTTTTTGGAGTTAAAATTAAATGTTTTCTTTAATACAGTACAGGTGAAAAGCCTCTGTCACCAACTGAATTCTGTCTTCAGAGTCTCAGCAGAGACATTTTAATATTTGGCACATTAATGCAGAATTCACAAATGTTTCCTATATTCATGTAACACCAGCCCAATATTTTTGTATCTTGCATACTGGAACACACAATAATTGCACAAAACAAAGAGTCATCCTTTCAGTAGAGATACTGAAAAAAGCCTATAAAATGAAACAGGATGGAAAGAGAAGAAAGGAGCTCATGTCCTCAAAGCATACAGTTCACATAATATAAATTTTTACTTTTTTCCCAGCAAGTCTGTTTTCTATTTCACTGCATGCTTATCTGTTTTGTTGAAACAGCTGTATCTTTTAGCACAGTATGAGTGAAGATCACAAATAATATTTGTACAGCAATTTTTAACTACTGTACAAACAGAAATAATCACTCTCTTAATTGTCTTTTTCTTTCTATACACACAGCAAATTCTTTATTCCTAAAAGAGGCGATGACACTATGAAAGCCCACCAGAATGAAAATGTACAGCTATTATTATGTGAAGATACTTACATGCAATGATTTGTCATTAAATTAAAAATATAAAAAACCTTTCTTGCTTTGTAATAAAGAGCCTATGTCCATATTTGCAAAAATGAGGGTAGGCACCACCTACCATTTTCTGGAGTACCTGGAACACAAGAGCAGCTGCAATAGGTCAGACTGAAGACCCACCTAACATGCAATCTTGTCTTTAGCAGTGGTCACTACAGAGGCTTAGGAAATAGTGCAACTGTAGAGTGATGATTCTTGCGGTAGGTACTCCCAACAGTCATGTATCTATGGTTTAGAAACTTCTTGAGTGTGTGTCAGTATAACTCTGCTTAATAGGCTTTGATGTTTTGGGGAATATTTCATGACTGTTATTTACCTCATGAACTCCGTAATAATTTTGCATTTACTTAGTAGGGTGACAATGAGTTAGAAAGCTAATACATGTTGTGAGAACACAGTGTTCCTTTTGTCTGTTTTGGGTCTGCTGCCAGACAACTTTATTAAGCCTCCATGATTGTCAGGTTTTATTACTATTCCTCTTTTTATTTGCTTCTCAAAGCAGTTCGATGGACACTGCAATCTGACAGCTCCTCAAACGTATCCTCCTGTGGTCAGAACTTCCTCACACTCCTTTTTTCATAAGCACAAATACAAAAATAATAATTTCATTATTTTGCTTTCACAAATTTTTTCTTTAATTCTCTTGAAATGTCTTTACATTCATTAACCCTGGTCATCCTTCTCACATCTCCAGCAGGTGTGCCATCCTGTTCTTCTAGCTGCCTTTTAACCATCCCCAGCTGGGTCACACACTACTGTTACTATACTGTTTCACATTGGTATGGAATTTCAGTCCATGGGAATGGTGCATAATGGATGTACAAAATTTAGAGCCATGCCAATATTGTTACTTTTTAGCATGTATATACAATATCCACTGCTATTATGGTAATACACAATCAACTTCCAGTGCCTACAGTACATCACACAGATGACAGAAGCCTACTAATCAAAATAACACATCTATTCTAAGGATGAGAACCCACTGTAAATCTAATTGCACATTTCCTGTTAACATCAGTAAATTATGCATGGGAGTAATTAATTTATGGCCTTTGATATAAAAACAGAGATAACTGCTTTCTTAGAGAAATTTAAAGCTTCTCTCTACTACTAAAATAATACAAGGTCTCATTTGACAGAGTGGGACAGTAGTTAGCTCTTGGCAACGTCTGATATAGAGAAAAAAAATCTCTTATATGGGTTCAAAAGGAGTGGACAAGTTAATGAAAGGGAAAACAAACAAAAAATAGAAGTCCATCGAGGATTGCTAAATAGATAGAAATTAAGTCTGTTTCAGAAAAGCCCCAACCCGCAAGTGGCTAGAGGCTCTCAGAGGGAAGTATCCTATATGCTTGCCCTGTCTGACATTTTTTCTGGGCATCTGCTTTGTCTAGGCAGTGCAAAACAGATATGGAGCTCTGATCTGACCTAATGCAGCTGCTCTCATGTTCCTGTATTTAGTGATAATCTGAATATTAACGCAAACAGTCTCTATAACACATCTGGTTGTATAAAATATGACAGAAAATCCTACTAATAGTTATAACCTAAAGTGTATTTTTGTGGGACTCTTAAGTGGTAGTTGTATTTGCTTCGAGTTTGCAAATACATATTATTTATTTATAGATGTCTGATCATTTTTGTATGTTTCCATATCAGACTTCATTCCACAGACTTCCATTGTCCTCTAACTTCTCCCAGAAACTTGATGCTTTCACAGTTGTAGAAAAATAGTTTACTGTTGGGCTAATGCCATATGGGGCATGGAAAGTCCCAATTCTTAAACATCTGCTCTTTTAAAGTAAAATTGGGCATATTTTCAGCTTAATGAGTGTGATATATTTGTAATATCAGCTGAAAGTGCAGAGTGTATCCTGCAGATGTGTGCTGGAACCTATAATCATTAAGATTTCAAATCCTCATCAGAATAGAGAGAAAATACCTTAATAAGATGGAAAGGAAACCATGAGAGAAGATGAAACAATTAAAACTTGTTACCCTACTCCTGATTTATAACTTGGTATATCGAAGAGTTATATACATATAAATTAAATCTCACAAAACCTAACAAACATGATTGTATCTTTCTACAGATGGGTGGAAGACTTGTACTGTGAGTAGGACATGTTAAAACTCGCAGCTGTTACTTCCACATTTCAGACGAGACTTAAATCTTGTAAAAGAAACTACATCTGTTTTAGTTTCAGCATGTATATATGTTTACCTTTCCTAACCAAAGGATTATGTGATAGTTCAGTTCTCATTTTGCAGAAACCTGTGGCTGTAGCAGGAGGAAGTATTCAAAAATAATTTTCACTGAGGAAAGTAACTTACTACAGTTTAATTAAGTTTGTTACCCAGCTTATGGGTAAAGAAAGGGATTGGATTCTAGAAGGGATGTGTAATATCTGTTAATGATATCTGTGATCTGTCACTTGTGTATACATCTATTTATTTCTGTAAACATTCATTCATTTGATTCAGCACATCTTTAGGCAAACATATGGTTCATCATGCCTACTTAGAGTCCTGTGTTTGACTTAATGAATTCACACAGATTTGATTCTCTCTTCAAGCAAACAACTTGTGATGTTTCTAAAGAATGGCACATCAGGACTCGAGATTTTAAAATCACATAACAGGATGCAATTTTTCAGCAGCAGTGCAGCTGAGGGACTTGATCCAAAACCTGATGAAAGTGTTAGCCATAGAAATGTATCTTTATAAGCTTCCTTTCTTGGCTTTTTTTTTTTCCCCCCCAAGTTCCCTTGACAGTTCTGTTACCTGACAGAGAAAGGTACAGTCTTTCCCAAATACTTCAGGCAATTGCTGTGCAAACATACTATTCTTTGTAGCTGCTTGTCAGCAGCACACAAGTGCCAGCTACAAAATAACTTTCATTAAGCTGTCAAGAATCCACTCCAGACCACTGGTAACATATTTAAACAAAGCCATTTTAAAACACCCAGAGAACAAAACATACCTCTGTTAAGTGCCCCATACGCACATTTTGAATTATTTTTATATGTAGGAAGAGATTTCTCAGTTGCACTGGAAAATGTTATTCCAAATAAACACGAAAAAGCCGTGCTGCCCCAGAAATGTTTCACTTGGTATTTCAGACATGCATAAGAAAATTCAGGAGTACAAATCTTTTTTGTATTGTGCTGTGCAAAATGTTAGTGTTCTGTTTGTGTTATGTTCCCCATTTTGTGACTGATCCATAGATGTCACATAGTTCTCAGAGTCACTAATACCCGTGAATATCAGGGCATTAAGCAACAGTGAACAACAGAATAAAGAAAAGTCTCTGCACCTTTACAAGTCTTTAAAAAATAACATTACCTTTCACTGGAACAGGCTGCACAGAGACTTTGTGGAGGCTCCATCCCTGGGGGCGTTCAAGCCCAGGTTGGATGGGGCTCTGAGCAGCCTGGTCTAGTGGGAGGTGTCCCTGTTCATGCAGGGGAGCTGGAACTCTATGATCTTTAAGGTCCCTTCCAACTCTAACCATTCTATGATTCTGTGATTCCTGCTAAATTAATGTTACACAATAGGTAAAAAAAGACAATTACAGATTAATAAATTATCATTTTATAGGGCACTGAAAAGCTCTATCATTTTTATAAAATATATAAACCAGCTGACAGGCTCTTGTCCTGAAAATGTAGCAATCGAAGTGATGCTCGAAAAAGCTCAATGTAAGAAGCTGTAGTAAAAATGGGGCAGATTCTGAGATGATTCACATTCTGAACTTCATTCACAATAGGCATATAAAGTCAATTTTAAAATAAATATACCTTAGTTATTAGGGTACTTAACTTGAGCGATACAGGCCATTTGATGTGGTCTAAGCAACTAAGGAGAAATTCTCCCAGAACATCTGTATTACAGGCCTATTGCCTTTACTGTGCAGGAGCCAGGACATCTATTTGAGTTTAGTCGAGGAAGTTGCTGGAAAATTTCTTTTCTCTTGTGAACAAAGGCCTCTGTAGGTGTCTGTAACCTCTACGATACCAGAGTACTTTTGACGTCTTTGCCTCCTGCTTTTGTGTTATGGTACCTCGGGCATGTGCTTTGCTTTCTGCATGCTCTGCTTTCCCTACACAGGCAAGGAAATGAGTCAAGGTGTAGCTGCATGTCCCTGTTAACAGTCAAGATAAAGACAGCAGGACACATGGAGCACATCTGTTTCACAGGTTACATGCAGCCTATGGACATTATGATAGATAGCATGGGATGTTTCATAGTTTTGTCCTTCATGGTCTATACCCCAGATATCATAAAATCATAGAATAGTATGGGTTGGAAGGGACCTTTAAAGGTCATCTAGTCCAAACCTCCTGCAATAAGCATCAACCTCTTCAACTAGATCAGGATGCTCAGAGCCTCGTCCAACCTGAACTTGAATGTTTCCAGAGACGGGGCATCTACCACCTCTCTGGGCAACCTGTTCCAGTGTTTCACCACCCACATTGTAACAAATTCGTTCTTATATCTAGTCTGAATCCGCTCTCTTTGTTTAAAACCATAACGCCTTGTCCTATCACTACAGGCCCTACTCAAAAGTCAGTTCCCATCTTTCTTATAAACCCCCTTAAGTATTGAAAAGCTGCAATAAGGTCTCCCTGGAGCCTTCTCTTCTCCAGGCTGAATAACCCCAACTATCTACAAGTTTGCCCTAAAAATCTAGAAAGAAAGACCTAATTGAAAGCTTTACTCCTCTGCCTCCATGCCACTCTGCAGATTGAGGTTTTAGTCTTCTCCAAAGAAGAAAAGCTAGAAGAGGAACTACCCTGGGCTGCAGAATAACTGCTCCCAGGAAGGAAGGACGGCTTTAAGTGCAGAAGGCAGGTTGGGACATTTCTTTTTATGTCTGCTTCTGTAGTATAAATAAACAAACATAAACAGAGAAAATAACAACAAGAGGAAGCAAAATCAAAATGAAACACTCTTACAAACTTTTCTTCCCCTGAGGAGGCACTGGGTGTACAAACAACGTAAGACAGATGTGGGAATGCTGGATTTTTTTTTTTCTCTCCTTAGTGTGGTTCTGAAGGGGGCTTCTAAAGCTAAGGTCCTAAGAATTACATAGGAAACAGTATAGAAAATAGCAGAGGATAAACAGTTTCCTGCCTGTATATCTGCATTTCACTGCCAGTTTTGTAATGGATGGTTATACACAGATGCTACAAGAGTTTGGCCCTGAAACTGGTTGTTTGCCAGCTGTAACAACTGATGAATTAGATCAGCTTCTGTACAGTGCCATAAAATGAACAATGGCTGTTGCAATTCCATATCTTACAGATTCTTCCATGTGTTCATTTTTTTTTTGAACGATGAATGTAAATATTCAAATGCCGTGATATTTTTAAACTTGGCTTCAGAATACTGGAGTGGCTCTGTGGGAAAATCATTTGTCCCTGGCTGTGTAACAATCACTTTCCACGAGTCAAAACTCTGCTACAATCTGTTTCTAATTAATCAGGAAGACAAGACAGGGCCAGCCTTGTGCTGAGACAATGTCATATAGTGGACTTGTTGTAAAGCTCACCAGACAAAGATGCGTTTAGTGCACTAAAATGAACATTCTAATTATCAACTTAACACTCAAGTTTTACATTCTTTTAAAAAACACCACACATTAAAGCACAGCAAATAATCTGCATACAATGAAAATACATCATGTGCAATAGCAGTGCCTAGATCAAACTGGAATATTTAGGATTTTAGCATAAACTTATCTAATTCATCCGGAAGCCCTACAGAGGACAGGAAATCTAGCTCCATGGTCAAAGCTGGGTCTTTGACTATTCACCTTCAATAATTTTTAGACCCAATAGAGTCAAAATAGTTTTTACAGCTTACAGAGTAAAAGAAGTGATGGTCTAAAATATAACAAAAATAGAGACATTTAAAAAATAGTTTGTGAAAGCAGCTTGTGTTTTTTTGACCAGCACTGGTTCTTAGTTACCAAATAGAGCTCTCCCTTGCAAACCTTACTAACACAGATGGTTCAGCTAAAGTAAGGGGAAACATTTATCTATCAGCTATGTGCAGGGGCAGATCATAAGAGGGAAAAATGATTTACTTTAGAAAATGAGAGTAATGGAAAGTCTGTCCATGTTCATTTTTATTTTGCTCTTGTTTCTTTTATTCCTGATGTGAGGAGCACTGTAGTGAGTGCTGTGTGTCATTGCTCTTTGTGATGCTAGAAATAGAATAGGAATTGCTCCAGCAACAGAGCTTAGAAATGATAGTCTGCAAGTGTGTTTGTGAAAGAGGAGTTATGTCTGTTTATTATTCTGTCTTCTTTTGAAGAAGACCAGAGCTGTCCTATAATCTCTTGAAATTAAACTCTTCTCAAGCTCTTTCCAGAAAAGTATTTCTGATTTTATTGCAAATATGAATTGAAGTCCATGGTACTGTTTCTGTACCTGAAACAAAGTAAGAATCTGGTATTTCTAAATGGGTAAAGTGAAATAAGCCACAGGCTTGTTTAACTTCTGCTCATGCTGTAGCACAGCAGTGTCCGATAAAGCAATATTGTGAGTGTATGAATTTAACTGAAGGGTTGATGTTGCCAATTAATGTCACAGGTGATGGGAAGACCTACAGGTTGCTTTGTGTACCAGCAACAGCTAGAGATTTTGGTTGACTTTTACATATGAAGCAGTGCTGATAAGTGGGTGGTCTTTGTGGGCAGAAACTCTCCCAGGACTGAGATCTCACTTGATAATCAGGGTCAGGATGTAAAAATGTTAGCCATTGGAAACTTAATCCACCAAGGGCCTTCTTTTTCTCTCTAACCTTCCATCTATGCAGCACATACCCTTTCCCTCCCACCCCTCAAGATCTGCTTCCTGATTATCAGCAAAATACACAGAAAGGATTTTTTACATATTTGTTTTGCAAGATGTCTCATAATTGATATGAGCACATGAACAATATATATCTTAATTAGACCACTCTGATAACTTTTAACTTTTGATCTGCAATAACATTGTGTTGTTGCGCTCTGCCCAGAATTAGACTGTATGTTCTTTGGGGACATGAATTCATGTGAAAGTCCTACTTACATTGAATATAGAGAGAGTTTTGCACCCTGGAATTTTACTGCTTGCCCTTTGACCTATAATGCAAGACACCTAAGTCTGCCTCTGGGCTATAAAAGCATGAATAATAGTAATTCAGAGCAAAAAGTGATTGTAACTGAAAGGAGTGAACAAAACCGTAATAAAGTCTGCAGAGGCTAAACTGAATAGCATTAGTCATTTCTCAATGGGGACTGTTTCTGTGATGCGTGTTGAGCACCAGATGCTGGAGCCAAGAAAGCTAATTTTGGATACCTGGGCTCAGCATTGTTGCAAGACAAAGTTTTACTAAATATACTGTGAGTTGTTTAAAAGAAAACAAAAAATAAACAGAGAAAAAAAAAAAATAACAGCACCATCAAGCCACAAAAAACAATTCAGAAGGATGATGACTGCTAGGTACCTTTCATCAGGCACTCTCAGCTGTGTTTGTTAATTACCAGTGATCTAGAAAGTCCCTTCTGGAAGTTATCGAAAATATTTTGCTCACCTGGGGGTTGGCTGTTTGGTTTTCAGCTTCTAAACTCAATTAAAATAGATGAAAAATAGGAGGAAGTATCTCCCTGGTGCTGTGACTTTGGCCACCCAGGGCCCAGCCAGCAGCTGGGGGGCGGACGGGTCACGGCAGGAGATGTCAGGCAGCCCTGCTCCACGGAGGACTGCTGGGACTCTGGATCTGGTCTGCAAGATCTTTGGGGCAGAGACTTCTCTGAATGCTTTTGCTACACCTCTGCATACCCGTTTCAAACAGGCAATGGTATTAAGTGACAAGACTGTTCCAAGACAAAATATTTGTCACTTACATTTGATGCACAATTGCTACAGCCATTTTTGTATGGCTGTTGTAATTAAATACAAATGCAATAAATATTTTTAAGAAAAATAAGAGGATTATGATATTATCAGAATTACACAAGCTTCTGCTGTGTGCAATTAGGTTAATTGACATTGGTTATGAAATCCATATTGAAGTTAAAGTTTTCACACACAGAATCACATTCCATACAATTTCTTAATTAAGGAATAGTGTTTTAATGTAAATATACTACATTTTGCCATCACAAGCATGATGTAAGTGTAATTTTTAAAAAGTAAATATCAAATTGTTTCTCTACCTGGTGTTTAAAAACATGGCAAACAAGCTAGACATTTTCTAAGTGTAATGGACAGGGTTGGATACTCTTGTTTCCATTTCTAGAGTACACAGATAACATGGAAAGGAGTTTACCCAAACACAAAAGACTGGAACCATTCTTTTTGCTGACAGCTCTGTTGCCCCTTTCTCTTTTAAGGAACTTCTGACCCCATGGCAACTATTATCTCCTCTCCCATGCTTAATAAACATATTTCATATTAGATAAAGATGCACCAACTCAATTGCCTTGCTATTTGTTACCTGAACCATAATTAAAGATAGCTGAAGCACATATTCTGTATTTGACAGCTCTCAACTTGTTTTAATGTGTTTTTTAAAAAAACTCTGGGAGGACACTGTGTTTTTATATTTGAAAGAGGGATAGTGCCATAAAGCAGGTGGCTGTCTGAATTGTTAAAAAGAATGTGAAAATACGATACCAAAGAAAAAAGCAACCCCATAGAACTAATCCTACCAAATAGAAATAGCATTAAACTCTATACATATATATATATATAATCTCTATATATATTTTTATGCAGTGAACTTCTTGTATAGAAATATATTTGCTGTGGTTTCTCCAGAAATTGAACTGAGCATCTGTAGTTTGATCTTTAGCTGTATGTACAGCCAATCCTCAAATAGCATTAACATACAGTGCAGGGGGTGGGTGAGTTGTTGGTGGGTTTAAGGGACATCTTTTGATGGATTTATCACAGTTATTGCTTTGTTTCTCTTGTTAGTGAAATGGAATTGAGGAAGAAAAACAACATAAGAAGGTAGACTAAACATGAAGAAATGTTGTCTACTCAATTTGTTGTGCATTTTCTGTGGTCCTCAGGGCACAGATAAACTTCAGCAGCTCTGCTGTGGCTGCCCAGGTCCTTACATAGTAATAAATACAAGGTGATTTCAGATGGTGTGAAACACGTTAAGCAGAGATAAACTGTGAGAGGTCCTGTATAAGCAAATCTTTTGGTAATTATGGTTGCCAAGTGCTGGGTAAGTTTGTTCCAGATCTTAAGGTTTTATAGTCACATATCAGCATTAAACAAGTTTATAAAGTCCTTGAAATTTACCTTGTTTAAAATTTCTCAGAGGTATACTTAAAAACAAAGTGCTTTTGTAAATTTATTAGGCTGTACTGGCAAGAACTAAGAGACTCTCAAATTTTCTTATTTCATGAGGATCACGCATCAGTGAAACACACTGTAATTAGATATTCATGCTTAATTACAGAAAAGAAAGTGTTTTAAAACTATGGATATGCAGAACCTGGAAGGAATGTCTTTAACTCAAATCCCTTCACCTCTTTATTCAGGCTACATCCTTTTCCCAATCCATCAGCAAATGTCACTGCATTATTGCTTACCCTTTGGAAATTCCAAACGCTAAATCCAAGGAATTAATATGAAATGTTGCCTTAATGGTATTTCTGCCAGCCTGAGCAGACCCAAGAAACTGAATTATTTCATATCTTTCAAGCTGAAATGGGCAGGCACACGCATCTCCTCTAGATACTCAGTTATAAAGCTTTTGCTTTATATTCAGTTATACATGAGTGGTTACCCAAATGCTACTTCTCAATGTCTATCAAGGTTGAACAAATGCCTCACAGTCTTCGTTTCCTCAGTGAGTTCACTAGTGGGTTAATTAGTATTTGGAGACTGAGACATTTAGCAATGGAACATACTATTTGGGCATTAAGGGTAAAAAAAAAAAAACAGTTATTCATTTTAGCAGGATGACAGAGAACTTGAGAACATAAGCATGTTAAGTAGTATTTCTACCATTACTAGTAAAAATTGGGTAAAAGACACAACAGAAGAGTTTCAGAACCACTGGGATGCACGAGAATAACTCTCATTGTCAACGCGTCTGTGCACACAGTAATTAAAAAGTGATAAACCAAGGTCTGTGAAGCTTTCCTTTGAGAATGTTTCACGCTAAGTGGTGCATTTTGGAAATAAATTCAGAGTAAGCCATGCATGGAAGTCTTTGGGGCATGCAGAAGGCTTTACAGTATGGCTCTCCACATGTTCCTCCTCACACATGGGTGAAAAGGGTGCTAAGCCCATCTACAGCAGAAAATCTTATTATGTCACAGGCTTCCTCAGTTGTGTTTAGATGCAATTAGTAAGCATTCCTCACTTGCCTAGTCTAGTCTTACAAATTTAGTTACTATGAAAATCTTCTTTTAGTACAAAACCAAAATGTCCTACAACTCTCACTCCTAGTTGCCATCATTTGCAACTTGAAATGAGAATCACAAGAAGTGAAAAAATACCTTCTTTTATACTGAGGCCAGATCAAATTTATCTTCTCTAATCACTATTACCCATCTGGAAAACACATAAATTCTGACTGATTCTGTCTTTCAGAAATATTTAGTAATACTTGTTTGTTGAAGGCATGTTTTGGACCTTAAAACTTAAGAGGTTTAAGCAAGAGCTTGCTCATTCACCTCAACCTACTCCTTCCACATAGATTAATTTGCTTGCAGGCCTCAGTGTCTGATGAAACTTTAATTGAAGTCAAACAAAAATTTTCATTATCTCCATTGGAAATTCAATCAGGCACTTGGTCTGCAAATAACATGAATCTAGACATAATCAGTTTATTTTTCTTTACATTACTATTTATCACATATCCTGTGACTAAATTTTAAATTACTTGTATGAGAACCAATATTTGAAAAGACTGTGATCTAATGAGCAAGACTATTGACATTTTTCTGGAATGTTACTGAGCTCAGTTGTTTTCACTAAAGAAAATTATCTATATTGGCTCAGTAAATACACTGAGTTATGTATGTCAGAAGATTATTTAAAGTAGGATACGGTGAACACCCTATAGGAATAGTCTTATCATTACCACCAAGATGGGCTGCAAAGATTTAGGTGCTTATCCTAGTATACATCTGTCCTGGTTTGAGCCAGGATGAAGCTAATTTTCCTTTTACTGATTTTTTTCCCTTCAGTAAGCTTTCTTTTAACCAGCAGCAAGTGTTCCAGCTAGTGGACTGATAACACTGGAATGTTTATGTTTCTGCTGAGACTCCAAGGTCGCTTCTTAGCTCTGCTGCTACAGAGGCTACTGGGGCAGGAGAATTGTATCTGTGACACCCCCCATAGGGGAGCTGGACTAGACAGACAGCAGAACTGACCAAAGGTATTCCATTCCATATATCTACGTAAGCTCCCAGGAAGGTCAGAGATCACAGAAGACAACTTCCTTCCTGCTTCTTCTTCCCTTCTCTTCCATGGCCAGCATCCGGGGAGGACTCCATCCATCCATCACTGCTGACCCCAGGCTCAGCCCTGACCCTCATAACTCTCCCCACAGCCCTGACTGCTCTGCCTTATCTCCTGCCTGTGGTCCGAGAGATTTTGGGACTGCTCACAGCTCAGGAGAGTACTGGGAAGAGTTGCTGGGCGTGGGGGGAGGGAAGAGGCTTTTGCACATTCCTGAACATACTTGTATATAATTGTATATATAATTAAAGCTGTCTAATTTAGTTTTCAATCCAACTAAGTCTCTCTCCTTAATTCTTTCGCTCCTTCCCTACCTGGGTGGGAGGGGGGGAGGGGATTGAGAGCATTGTTGTCTCTGGTTTATTTTTCAATTCTGAGTCAAACTGTGACATCAAATATACACACAAGCAAATAAGAACAGTGACAAGCAGCAGTGATCCAAACCCTTCTTTGGGCAGACTTCACTGCAAATCCACCTCTTCTCCTCCTCGGCTCCTCAGTTCCCTGTGAAACCTGCTGGAACCTTACCACTTCCCCCCATTTAAAAATAAAAAAAAAAGAAGAGATGATTCCTGCACCCACTGACAGAATAAAAGAGAACTAAATTCTTACTTTTAATAGCTAATCAGTATTTGGAAGCTTCGTTCATGGAATGTTGGAGGTAATATACACCCTGCCTCCTATGGCATAGGAGGAAGGGGAAAAGGAAAATGTGTATCTGATATGTAGCACGATGACTCCCTGATACACAGGCCCTGCACTGCCAGCAGGGCAGCAAGCAGCTGTATTGATCCAAACAAACTTTACCCACTCTGCAGTACCAGCCTGACCCCAGCGGTAAGGGACAACTGAGCCTATGATGCCATCTCCAGAAACAAGAAACGCTCAGATAAATAACAGGTGTTTTACAGGTATAATCATGAAATGAAGCCACTTCCTTTCCTGAGAAAAAAGACATTTTTCTTTACGCTTGTCAGTGTAAGAAACCCTGGAATCAAATTCACATCCACCTCTGTGTAGCAAAGAACAACACAGCACTCATTGTCCCTTTCAGAGCTGTTGGTAAGCTGGACTCCAGTACAGAGAGAGCCAGGGGCAACATTCCTGGGAATGTCTATCCCAGTGGACCAGGCTTCTTAACTAGGGCAGCACTAGCTGTATTGTAGCATGTATATCTCTCCAAAGTGAAATCTACCAACTAGGATCAATAACATAAAATGCCTGGTTGTTTTCTTGTTGGTAGGTTTTTCTTTGCATTTTAATGTTTTTAAATTTAAATGCTTTTAAACTTAAAGATTTGCACCAATTAAATCATTAGGAATAACAAAATATTAAACCATCATGCATGCCAAAACAATATCAAAAGTCAGAGAAAAATATTACCTGCTTCTACAAATTGTCACTTAGAAGAAATAATACGTGATCCACTAGCCAAGCAATGTAACCAAAATTACAAATTATTAATATGGAAATCCCCACAGCATCATCCTTCTGTCAGCCTTTCCCCAAGACTCTCAGAGTTGCAGGATGTCTGCCAGAGAAGTATCATAAAATGCTGCAACACAGATAAATAAAACACAGTTATCCCATCTAAAAGTTCAGACATGTCTTTCCTCTTTTAAAAATATTGTTCCTGAAGTGTTGTTTGTATGTATCTTGGCTCAACATTTCTGAATCTCTTCATTCTCTGTTCTCTCCTTGACTCTTTGCTTTATCCAGCTAGACGAATTCCAAGGAAAGAGAGTGTGAAACTCAATCACACACCACAGGTATCCCTTCAATGTCTTTCCACAGAACTCTTTTTAGATGTTAGCTGGAAGCTTTCAGGACCTGCCTCAAACCTGATTACAACCATTTTCTGTATTTCCATTGGGGGAAAAAAAAATTCTAATGGTTCATTTTCAGAAGCATCCAACTCACATGCAACTCATATCAGGCTGCAGCAAAAGAAGAAATGATAACCTATGTTAGCCAATTTCAGCCTTTTGCCATTTGTGCAAAGATTAAGTATGGCACAATTACTGCACCTTCATTTTTTTAGAACTTCAGCAGCAGCAATTACAGATTAATCTCTTCATTTACAGTCCCTTTAAATCCAGTTTTTACTTACATATCTCTTTGGATACGGGCAGCAAGTTACTGTTCATCTTGGAGCAAAGCATCTAAACAACAAAATCAACCTTCAATCCTCTACTTAGACAAAATTCCCAAAGCCCATCACTTCAATGTTTTTAAGTCTTTGGAAAGTCAGTGTTAAAGACATAAATCTTAAACACATCTCAAAAGTGAAAAAAAAGAAAGACATATGTCTTTTTAAAAACAGGAATGTTGAAAAGCCTTTACAGATCAAATATCTTACTTGATAAGGAGACTCCTGAAACAATCCCATGAATAGATGAAATTACAGTGTCAGTGTAGGGCAGGATTTTGCAAACCTTCATTCAGTCATTTATTCCCTATCCACCAGCTGTGAGAATTCTGAAAAAGATTGAATTCACATGGTACTGAATAGTTCTCTGTCCTATAGAGATGTCTGTGGGTTATCTGAAGCAATACAACTATAGGCATTGCAGTGAGGAAATAACTTTGCAGTTCTTTATACATAAATGACTTTTAACTATAAAATATTAATTGTATTTTTTGTTTTTATTGGAGAAAAGAAAACCAGCTTGTGCAAATGTCTGTTTTTAAAACCCAGCTGCTTCCAGTTTTAAAGTTTCATTTTCTTCCATTTAAAAAAGCTGAGATGGGTCCCCATGGACTTTACCAGTGAGGGGCACAGGGTGCAGGATCAGTCATATATTCTTTGCTTTAGTTTTATTGTACAAATTCATGCTAGTTTTTTAATATATGTATTATATTCTGAAGTCTAGCAAAGGATTTCTGCAGTTTCCTCACTTGCATTTTCCTCAGAGATCCAAAATTTCCCTGTTGAGTGTTCATGCAGGCTATTCAAAGGAGCAGGATAGTTCATATCAGCTGTTCTGCTGATACCTCATCTATAATAAACTGGTAGTTGCTCAAAAGTGGGTGATTAAGAACTGATCCAAAAGTTGGATCCATTAAATAAATGCAGTGGTGATCTTTTTTATCTAAAATAGTTGCCAATCTTGTAGGTAAGTAGGCTTAGTATCAGCTTTCATACCATGAATGTTATTGAACAGTGATGTATTTAGTAGTGAACAATAAAAACTACACACAAATTATGAGGTTAGACCATTAGGTGACTAGCAATAGGCAATAAATAGAGATCTACCCTTGCAGATATAATCAGATCAGGTTTTCAGGGGCAGCAAAAACAAGAACACAAGCAACAAATGTGAATGTTCAAGAATATGCACAGCCATGACAATTTACATCTTGCTGCTCCCTCAGCTGTTGGGACCAGAGGAGCAGCTATTCACAGCTTGTTTGCTAGCACTCTGAAAGTGCTGGTGGAGATAAAGACAAACTAAGGCACAAATATTGAATTTAAATTCTTTGTTGTATCCTACAAAGTATGGCCCATTGTCCTCAGACATTTTCAGTTCTGGAATAATTCAGCTCGTTCTTTGTAGGCTGAGGCATCAAACAGAAAATGCTAAGATGACTTGTTGTGAAAAGCAATTATCTTTTTCTACTGAACTAGAAAAAACTACACAGAGTTATTCGAGGCATTTTATTGAAATTTTCCTTAAATACAAGGTAGTTTTTTATTGCAAAATAGTTTGCAGCTAAATGTTTTACATAATATATTCACATTTTTGGCCTTCCACGTCCAAAAAGCTATGATTCAGAGCTTACAATGATCAGCTGAGTCTGTCTGCTTTCTATTAACCGTGTTTTCTATTGAGAAATATTTCAGTTCCAAACAGGTATCTTCACCATATGACTTCTGACATGTCTTTGTGCCTTCACTTGCCCTAATAATAAAGGTCATCACAGAGTCAAAGAAATAAGGACTAAGAGAAACCCCAAGAGTCCGGTGCTCCATCTTTTTCCCCAATTCAGAAGATTAGCGTGTCCAAAGTCCTGCTATAAAATCTGTTCTCTTGTTTTAAGAGTAACATATAGCTGCTGATAGCAGTTTTCATTATTAGAGCAAGGACTTTTATGTTAAAGGTAGTAACTTCCATGCATAAGTGGGGAGGTTGCAGTTGAAAAGGACACCAACAGAGCTGGGACTAGTGCTAAAGTCTCTAAAAATTTCAATCTGGCTGGGCTTGCTAGGCAGCAATGGAAAGAGGGCGTTACCAGCTCTCAGGTCATGCTATACACACATTTGCATTTGTAATACTTCCTAGATTTTAAGGGCAAAACTCAGTTCTTCTGTCTGCAATGCAGTGTTTTATCTGCAGTGCAGATGGCTAATATCTATTTTCTCCATTCAAGTTCTGGAGAGGTCAGCTATGATTTTGTGAACATCCCTCTGCAATTTCTTTCCACATTCTAGAGTCTTTTTCACAATCAGTGTGCTCAGAGGGTATGTATGGCCTTTCTGTTTGTGGGAGCTTATTGCTGACCTGACAGCTCAGTGCCTGCTTTTTCCTCTGACTTTAATGCACCCTCATCACTGACCCTCAGAGACTCCCTAAGCCTAAGTAGCTACAAGAGTGACCTATGGTCTCTGACCTCCCTTCTTCAGTATGTAGTGGATATCCAATAATTCATGTTTTATTCTCTCATATGCCTTTGAGTCCCACTTGAGACTAATCGAGGTGAGACCAGAAATTAGCTTCTCTCATTACAGCTGGGACAGCCTGGCTACACTGTTCCTTCACTTTTAACCTGCCATGTTGAGTAGCACAGGAATGGCAAGGACTGGGATGGAAATCATTAGAATAGCAGTGACAGGTTACTTCTTTGTAATATAGTGCATTTCACAAGAAAACTGGTTTTGGTTTTGTGTTTTCTCACTTTCATTTCCTTTCTTTCCTCTGAAAACAATAAAAGCATAAACCTACCTCTAAAATGGTGGAAGACAGGTTTTCCTTAATCAGAGTCCTGGCAAACATCACAACATTTCCCACAAATGTAAACAGACTCAGTGAGGCAGGGACTCTATTTTTTCTTCTGCTTGCTTTCTTTACTCTTTCCCAAAAAGCCACTCTGATGAGTGGCTCCTTACTGCACACATACCTGCAAGAGGTCTGCTTACTTGGTTTGATTTTTGACCTGACTGTTGATGCACATAATTGAAAACCAGTCTCTTACGTGCAGAAGGAATCAACCCATAAACTGATACTTTTTCAAGAAACATTTGTACTGATATATGTATAGATGTATAGAAAGATACACATGCACAGAGAGCGAGAATCCTTTTACAACCATTTCAATCACTGCTGTTGAGTACAAGAAGCATGAACCTACCCCTCCAGGCAGTGTTTCAGTGTTTCTATGTGCCTGTAATAGATGGTTCCACTGCACTTTGTACAAGTGTAAGTATTGCTAGAAAAAATGAAATAGTAGGAAATTGGTGTCAGGGAGGTCTCATCCATGAACCAGCTGGGCCAGAGCTAAATACTGCATTGCACCAACTAAAAGAGGGTGCCTTCCTTCTGCCTGAATTTACCCTCTGCTATACCATTTCAGACAAGAAAATTGAGTCTGTGAATATCTAGGATTATAGCATGACTTATTCCTGTGTTCTAGGGCTGTGTGCACAGCAAAATTCCAGCACCTTAAAGGACCACTTCCCCCCCCCGCCCCGAAAATGAAGAAACTGCACACATATATCAACTAACTTTTAAAAGGCCTATTTTCATCCATGACATCAACACTGCTCTAAAAAACTTTCCAAATGTCAGGTATTATGTGATGTACTACACTCCCTGAAGCGAATTCTGTGTTCAAATGCTTAGCTAAAAAAATCATTATTGGCAGCACTGAGTTTTCATTAAATTCTTCTCTAAAGATCAATTAATCGATTGTTTGTGAATACATAGAGAAGTGGGGTATTTCAATAATTGGAAATTCATCCCTGAAGTTATATGTTGCTGTTTCTTTTTCATGCCTGGATAAAAATGCAAGTGTTATTGGAATGAATTGCTGCTCTTGAAATGTTAAAAGTTTTCCATAGCACTCAGTCTTCAGCGCTAGGAATTCAGTTCCTGTAAATATTAATGTCATCAGAGTGTGACTGCATGAGAACATAAACATAACATAGAAAATAGTGTGAGCCCAAACACAGCAAGTTCATTGTGGAATGACTTCTGTTAACATTACAGAAAGCCTTCTAGAGATATAAAGTCTATAGTACAGTACAAAGGACAGTATGTATAGTGAAAACCCCAGAAGATATTTTACAAAAAAACATTTTCTTCGTCACAACAAAGAGAGAAGAAAATTCTGCAGACTCCAACCAAAATGTTCAAAATGATACTGTAACAGCATGAGCTGAGAGCACCCTCTTCTGATCATTAGTTTGTTTTTCAGGTTCTAGATAAATTCACTTCTGTATATGTTGAAACATTCCAGTGACCTGCTCTATAATCAGGATTACAAATATCTAATCTGCTCGAGACATGAATACAATAAACTTGTTTCAGTCACAAAGCGACATTTTTACTTTAGTTGTTCCTTTTTACAAAGGTGAAGAAGCTTCTTTCAGTAACTCTTTCCCCTTACATGTTCCAGTTTGATTTCTACAAGGCCATCCAGGGACAGAGGTGAAGGAGACAGGCTGATTTTTTGTTTAGTTAATGTCAACAAGGGAGAGATTTAAATTCAGCTGAAACTAATTCTAGTCTAATACTAAAAGAGTTACTTTACAAAGAAGAAAAAAAGAGAAAAGGGTAAGGAGTGAATGAGAGCAAGAGGAAGATTAGAGACATAAAAGAATTTTCTGTAACTATAGCTGGATCATTAGTACAGTATTCTCTCACAGGCTAAGCTGAAGACATAAATTCTGACTCCCACTGTAATTCAGGAAAAAAGCAAAGAGATAATGAAGCTAGATTTTCTCCAGATTTGTGTTTCAGTGTTGATTGACTCTCATGTCTGGAAGATACAAATTGTGACTGAAGCTTGTTCTGCATCTGAGGCACTTAGATGTGCTCTCTTGAGTGTGTACTCTCTGGGATTTAAAAAGACCCAAGCTCATGCTGTAGTGTTTTTCTCAGTGGGTAGCAGTCAGATGTCTCTGATCTGGACATCTATTTTAATAAAGCTTGAAGGAACGTCGTATCTCTATTCCTTCATCATATTTGGTAAAAATAAAACAATGGTTTGAAAAAACTAGATAACATTGGCTAATGGGCAGATATATTGATAAATTCAACACATCTATTTATGTCTCTGAAGCTTTTCATTAGAGACCCCTTGAAAAGCAGAGGTGTGGGTAGAGGTTCCCCTTGGTGTAGGTAGTGATTCGAATCAGAAATGAAACCCAGCGGGACAAGATGAGCCAGCAGCCATGGCCAGTCATCTCCCAGACTGCAGATGAAGCAGTACATTTTGGGGTCAGTGATCCCACCTCTCGGACATAGGCTTATGTACCAGCATGCACCTGCAGCTTTGTGCATGCTGAAAGTCAATAGAAATGAAATTGGAAGATACAGGCACAATCCTATTATGTGATAAGGAAACCAGAGTGCACAGAGACAGCACAGAGATAAGACAGTCATGAAAACTAACAGAGCACTTTGGATCTGAAAAAGTGGATGCACTATTCACCAGATGCACTCAGCCACACTACATTGCCAGATGAGGCTTGTCCTTGTCAAAATATAATAAATTAGCTCTTCAGCCCTCTCTACATTTAAGGTTCTGGCATGAACCACTTTAGACAAACACAGATTGATGGCTACAGTGCACACAGGAATGACACAGGACCAGAATGATGCTGCAACATCATTAAAAATTGATGATTTTGGCTTGTCCCTCTGTCATCTTTAGAACAGCATGACCATGCATCTGGAGACCTGACATTATCATGGAACAATATAGAGCCCTCTGGGAAGGGAAATGGTAGAGCTAGAATAGAGGTATATGTAGAGATGCAAAAGATACAGAAACGGGTTTTGATTCTGCAGGTAAAGAGCTGCATGGTAATTCAAGTAACCTGACAGGAGATAATTCCAGCCCAGTCCTTTACGTGTACTTGGTTACAGAAAAGGTTACATACAGCTGGGTTACAGAAACAAAGGTGTAGATATTGTCCAAACACTTCTTATGGTAATACATGGCAACCCAGAGCAAAGGCAACTTTGAAATTATTGGCCCAGAAGTGATCTGTTAAAAATTAGGATTTTAGGGTAAAAGAGAGGAATTAGCCCTTATTCCTTTTGGGATCTTATAGTATCTTTAGTTGGAGGTGCATAGTGGGACCAATCAAATGCAAAAAAATCTTTACTGTTACAACTATTGTATCACCTTTTTCAAAACTTTAGCAAGGCTTTACCCAGCAGCTGAAATGTGCTGGAAAGGACAGTCACAGAAAAAGGGTTTGCATTTTTGAGCCTGGTCATTTGAAATAAGACCATAGCATCTGTAAGCATATGTGGTTTGAAATAGTGCAGGTCAGCCACATACTTGGCACCTGTATGGGATTCTCTAGAAAATACATGGAAATCTCCAGAGTTACCAGTTCTTATTATCAGGCTTTTACAAAATGTGGACCAGCAGTGCATGAAAAGGTTGTTCAATAGAATTAAAACTATCCTGGGACATAGGAAGCCTCAGACTTCCAAGTTTTTAGGGTATTTACATATCATACTTCAGTTTTTTTCTTTTAAAAAGAAAAAATTACAAGGATCTCTGAATCTTTTATTATGAAAGAACCTCAAAAAGTACTAGGAATGATACTTGAGCACAACACAGACAAAGATGATAAAGAATGATGGAAAAGATGCTAAAATTATGCTGAATTTCTTGTTCATCTTTCTGTGAAAGAAGTTCAGAACAAAGTTCAATTTATATTTACCTACTTACAAAACTTCTTCAGACCTTGATCTGCTATATTGTGCCATTTTGGGAGGTAAAAGCTATCAGTTCTTTTGTTCTCAGAAATGCACCAAAGGGTTATTAAGATAAGCCCTATAGACTGATAGGGTAGGGTAGAACCTTTTCCTTTAAGTCTTCTTTTCCTCACAGGGAATGAAAATACCACAGAAAAAGACAGCTGTATTCATTAGATATCATTGAAAATGCATTGCTGTGAATGGATACTGAACTAGCTACCTGGACCTGAATTAGCTACATCCATAACATAGTTCAGCATGTCAGTCTCATGTAATGGCAATTAAATGCCTATAATCGTACAGATGGTTCCCTTAGATGAGACTAATGCAGCATTACATGATACTTGTTCACCTTATCATGGCACTCATTCAAAGCAGGTGCTTGATAAAACAAAATTGGAAGTGGACTGAAATGAACTGGCTCCTAAGGAAACTGGGACATAGAAGAGGAGGAGACAGACCCTTCTTCTGTATCTTTCAAAGATATAACAGTGGATGCAATGCTAGCTTTCTCCACACTGGCAAATCTCACAAGTTTGTTATTGTTTCTGAGATGAAACGGATGTTGTTTGTAGCAACATTATTAACATCAGGATGAGGGCCAGGAGCATACAAGCTGAGAACGTCAATATGTAATTCAGGTTTGAAATCCATTTTATACTCTCATGTTAATTTTTTTCTAACCTTGCCAATTTGTTCTGCTTCCAAAGTACCCAAGCCCCAGCCAGAGCCAGTGCTGTGAAAGCTGCTATTCTGGATCCAATTCCTGACCTGCCTTTAAAGCAGAAAAATGTCATTCCTCTCCTTCCTGAGATCTTCTATGAAGACAGGCTGAGAGAATTGGGGTTTTTTAGCCTGGAGAAGAGAAGGTTCTGGGGAGACCTCATAATGGCCTTCCAGTACCTGAAGGGTGCCTACAGGGAAGCTGGAGAGGGACCTCTTACAGGGGCTTTTAGTGAGTGGACAAGGAGTAATGGATTAAAAATGGAAGAGGGGAGATTTAGGTTAGACATTAGGAACAAATTCTTTAGTGTGAGGGTGGTGAGACACTGCAACAGGTTGCCCAGGAAAGTTGTGGAAGCCCCATCCCTGCAAGTGTTCAAGGGCAGGTTGCATTGGGCTCTGAGCAAGCTAATCTAGTGGGAGGTGTCCCTGCCCATGCAAGGAGGTTGGAACTAGGTGATCTTTAAGGTCCCTTCCAACCCAAACTATTCTCTGATTCTGTGAAATTTAATAACCCTGATATAAAATATTTTCACTGTCTAGGTTACAAAAGCTACCTGCTATAGCAAGGGAAGCAACATTGGTGCAGATGTTTGTGCATTAATACAGATTAAGTTATCCAGTGCTTATATCTGGATTAAATTTTATTTCAGAACAGAGTTTGAAAATAAGTCAGGGTTATGGTTTGTATGCACATGTGATGGTGCTAAAATCTTCTGGGCTTTTTGTCTTCTGAAGCTTTGGCTGTGTTTGATCTGGAATGGAAAAATAGGGTCCATTCCAGTTTGAAAAAAAACCCAGAACCCAGATTATATGAGTAAACTCACATCAAGAGACTGAAATGCCCCCAAACACCCCCTTCTCCTTCTTACCAAGGATGGGAAGTTTGACAGATGGGATAGGGAAAGAAAGATGTCTCCAGATGGAAACTGATGAAATGCTGAATTTGGCAATACTACTAAAGTGGACCCTGGTTTTAATTATTAAGTTATAATGCATTACAGACTTCGAAGTCATGCCAAGCTTATCTACTTTAAGCACTGTCAAGCACCCACTTCTCTAAAGTGAGCAGAATCCACTTCAGCCTTCATCTCCCAGGTTGAGATAACTCATTCTTGTAACGACCTGTTCAATCAGCCCAGAAGACTCCCACAGCTCTGTTTCCCACCGTTTCAACAAATCCTGTCTCTAGGAGAAACACTTCCAAAACATGTGATCTGGTTTTTAAAATTAATTCGATTCTTGTGTCAATGGTTAGCAGTGTGTCAATGAATTACTGGGGCACATTTATTTAGGATTCTTAAATATTTATAGGAAAACCATAGTACTGCCACTATTCTGCCTGCCTTGAAATACTGAGATACTATAATACTTTGATTTGAAACTTTGTATTCTGCAGGAGAAAGCTTCCACAAAAGGATAGAAAAGTCAGGCTTAAAACATAAGGCACTGTGGCTATGATGTTACTTTGCAGACTGGCAGAATATGTTAACAATTTATAGATAAAAATAACAGTCTGGGTTTGAGAAGCCTGAACCTCAGTGTGAAAAACAGAAGTCCTCAACAGTGCACCTGGCAGTGCTGTTTTGCCTGATTTTAATTATCTGTCACTACGAACATGACCTACGTACCATGGTACAAATGTCAGCTTGTAACAGCTTTTCCCAGAGACCTCCTTAACTAGCATTTGCCATTTACTTCACTCATTCAATAATGAAGAGTAGTTAATTGGCTCCATCTACTGCTGCATGGAACGAATTGTACCAGCAGTGCCAGCTCCCCAGTAGCCTCTTCAGATTGCCCTGGTAGAGGTAGGTGCTTTAGGCCCTCTGCTGCACAACACCACTGGCGAAAGCTGTTGGCAGAAAGGAAAAGGTTTACATCTTTCTGTTTCTTCTGTCATTGGCTTTCCTGTTACATATGTTTTCCTTAATCTCTAATCTGTCTGATAATTTTTTCTGAACTGCAGATGTGGGGCATCATTTTTATAAACACATTTTCCCAGGCCAAAATACATAACAGCTCTCTTAAAATAATTAGCACAAACAACGAGTCTTTCAAGGAAGAGTACGGAGCTCTTCAGGTTACTGCTGCACAGATGATAAAGAAGGCCACTGTGCTGAAAATAGGTACTCAGATCAACAGATGGGTGCCCTTATATTGTGCTTGCCATGTGTTGACTGGAGTATTCAGTTGTTTATGTCTTAAAATAGATGTTCTGGCATTCATTTAAAATCCCTTCTTAGTTTATGAAAGAGCTAATGAACGTCCGTTCTAAAATGTCATCTTTTTCAGTCCTTCCCTTTTGATTTAGGTGGAATATTTCAAATACTCTCAAAACATCCCATCATCCCAGTAAGCAGGCTGCATGAGATACTTACCTATAACATGGCTGAATCAAAGAAATACACTGGATAATTGCCAAAGTGGAAAGGTAGCAAGGATTAGTGCCTTCAAATGTCTAAAATTTCCAAAAATTCATATTATTATATTTAAAGAAATATCTCAGCAAGGGATTTTATTTTCATAATTTATTTACTTTTCCATTAAGAATGAAAATATTACCAAAGAGCTTATTGAAGTCAGAATGTTTTTCTAGTCTGTGTAATGCTTAGACTCCAGTGAGATGGCTGCTAAACCAAGAGATCAGGCTTGTAGGTATTCCACAAAGAAAGGAAATGTGTTCCTTGGGCTGGCTGCTGCCTTCAGATACGTCAAAAATAGTGTAGCTCCTGCTAACAGCAGAGTAAATTACACAAAGGTTCATCCTCAGTCCGTGCTGCTCCCCTCTCCCCCTGCTTCATGCCTGTCGGGGTACATCTGCCTCAAGAGGCCTCAAAATACATCAAGACATTTCTGAATCGTGACACTGAGAAGGCCCCTGATTAGAAAACATTAAAATCAAAGTAAGCAAAAGAAAGACATCTATCAACCAGAAAATTATTGCAGAAAGTCCAAGGTCTTTCCCTGTTCCTTTTCACCAGGTGTGCAAACAAAGCCATTCCCATTGCAGAGGCCAGGTCTGAGTGCCTCAGCCCCTGTTCTTAGCTCCAAAAGAGACTACTCCATCCCTAATTTACCTCTGAGTTGTAGCCTTCGATGCATTGTTTGCAAATGCCACTTAGAAAAGCCTTTCCAGCTAACTCCAGGGAATCTGATAGTTTCCAGGGACAATTCTATGATGTGTTTGAATGGGATAATTTAAATGCTGTTCTTCATTCTTCATACACTGCACCAAAAATCTGTTCCCCTGTCCCCTGAAGGGAACATCTTTTGCTTACACAAATTCGTGTCAAACCAAGTTTAGCTTTTCAGGTTAGTAATTAATGCAGAATTATGCAAACAAGAATAATAAACTATTTGGCTGTGCAGTCTATTCTTTCATGAAAACATGGGGGACTTCAGTGTGTAACTCTGCTTACAATTAGCATGTAAGTGGGAAAACAGACTGTGTTGTCAGTTAATATATTGTAAATAAATCTGTCCAGACCTTCAACAGTTTTCTAAAAGAATATTTAGTGTGAATTATTTCCAAGTTAATCTGAAGCTACAAAACTCGAAGTGCTTACTTTATGCTTGTAGAAATATAAGTCCCAAATTTAGTGTTAACACAACAGGTAACTTGTAACATGAGGATAACTATTTTAAGATAATCAAGATTAATGTAAACTTCAAATTTAATAAAACTAAATACAGAGCTTGACCATATGCCTTCTGTGAATTTTATGAGAGTAAGAACTGGAAAGAGATCTAGGAGTCCAGTTCCACACTTCATTTCCAAGAAAAAAAACTCATTGAATCTGTTCCTTAATAAAGCATTAAGCTTTGTAATAAGCTTTGTAATAACCACTTCTAAACTTCCAAACTGCAGTATAAAGTCTGCAGCAGCCAAATGTTATACAAAAAATGTCCTTTTTTTTGGCTTATCCTTACCACAGGCAATCTTGGTTTGATTTCTTGAATGCATTTGCTTTTCTATCAATGTCAGAAGAGCCACAAGGTAACAAAAGCAACTGGACTGTTCTGGAAGTCATATTGCGTCAATAAGCCTTGCTAAAGGCATTGGTGATACCAGTAGAGAAACATGCTTTCCCTACTCAACCTGTTTAGAAAATAAAAATACTGAAGGGATTTTATTGACCTAATACTTGTTTACCAGTGTGCAATGATGTGTCGCGATAGAAGCGAGAGGAAGCAGAAAAGTGAGTGTAAAAGGAAAAAGGCTTGACTTCCGTGATGTATTAGCCTATACTGAAAGCCAAATAGAGAAAATATTATGAGAAGGGAATATTCTGGTTTGCTGATCCTGCCTTCAGTCTAATCTGCTCCCCCGTAGCAGGGAGGAAGGCTGCAGACAGTCAGAAGTGGCCTTGGTTATTATCAGTCCATTGGCGCTGCTAAAAAGTTCACTGAAAGGAAGAGAAAAAAAAATCAGCAAAGAGCTTGCTCAAACCAAAACAAATGATTTTTACAGATTCAGCAGAGGGGGGCAAATCTAACCCACACTGGTTTTTTGCACTTTCCTTCTTCTCCTGTAATCATGTTCTTCACAGGCAGCACTCTGGTAGAAAGGTGTAGAAAGGTGCATGTGCAGTGTCAGAATATCATAAATGTCAAACTACACAGTCTATAAAAACACATATACACATTTATACATTTATATGCAATCCATACATATATTATGGTCAGAAAAGAGGTATAATAATTACTTCTAAACTTCTGGATTGCAGTATAAGAAACAGGCCACCATATCAACAACTTTTGTAGTATCTGTCAGTGAAGTAACCACTCGGAAAGACTTACGGTTTTCATCAAGTGTAACAACATCTCATGTGAGTCATAATTTCATCTGTGTAAAATCTTCCCTTTTTTCTTTAAGAGTTATTGCATATCCAGGGTATTTCTTTACAATTCAAGTAGTACGTTTTTTCATCTTTACAAGAAATTTTTAATAGCAAGTGACTCAAAACGAATTTGCTAGGCTGAAAATTAAGCATATATATTCTGCTCTGCACTTATTCAGAAAACCCATTGATGCCTATAGGAGTCTCTATCTAAAGATGTAGGGAAGAGTATCAGTACATATTAGTGACCTTGCAAAGATGAATGTATCGTTTGGTTTGTGCTGGTAGCACATGCCTTCAAAGCTGTTTCTTGCTATGAAGCAAGAGCACTTTTATCTGCAATTATACATTTTCTTATATAATCTGGAAAATTTATGCAATATTGGCAAAGCTAGAAGGAACTGAATCCTGCAAGCATAGCAGGAAAACAGCACTTCATTGTTTTTCTTTTTAAATGTACCCAATGCAGTTCATAAACAAGTGTATATAACTCTTATTTTACAAAGTTGACCATTAAAATATTACAAAGGGACTTACTGGCCTTTGATAAATAGTTTAATATGAGACATGCATGCAAATAGGAAAGTCAGGTTTGGGTGATAGTCATTTAACAGTGGAAAAGTGAGTTAACAAGAAACATAGAATTGCTTCAAAAAATGGCATGCCTTTTCATATCCCTTTATCCAAATGCAACTTCGTCATTCTTCTGCAACTTCCCTTCCCATATCCACTTCCTAAACTTCAACCAATTTTACACACTAAAATACTTAAAAATACAAATAATATACCCAATAAAGTACATTAATTATGATGAATGATAACGGGAAAGAAAATCTGGCATAGTTGTCTATGTGGTAAGGATTTTTAACACGGAAGCAATCAAAGATACAGAAAAGTCTTTTCCTTATTGACATTGGTGAACTACACCCACTGTGTTTACTTCTCTTCCTTTTTCCCTCAGTGATGGTTTTGCTGCTCTTGGTTGAATCAGTCTTGTTTGTATTGTCAGGGGCACTGCAACTATTAGCAACTGCTGCCAGTACTCCATTCCTCTCTTCTTCAGCCTCTTCATCTTCATCCTGATAGGAAACAAAACAGCAGGTACTTAAGTGCATGTTTCATTACCTCTACTTTAGAGCTGCAGCAAATAATAGGATTTTTCTTATGACTCCTCCTGTAGCTTGCTCCTTGCTTTCAAGGGTGAGCACCTACACACACCAGGCAGTTCCTTTCAGCTTTCAAAGCCTCCATTTACAGAAAAACCACTGACTTAACATCTTACCACAAAAGCTTTCATATGACTGTTGAGCAAAGCTGGATTTGTTCAAATACAGCCCACTAAGCTTCACTGAAGACAGCTGCAAATCAGTGAAATGCAGAACAATAAGCTGTCTTCTGTTCAGGGAAAATGCTGGCAAAGGTCAGTGTTTAGTAAGCCCCAGTCTGGAGATGGAGAAGGGGGGGAGCTGCCAGATCAGCTACTCAAGCTGGTTGCACCCCAAATTAAGCACCCCAGAATATAAAACACTTTCCTTCTGTGCAGCTGGCTACTTTATTTCCAGTGCTTTGTGATGAAAATCAAATGAAAAGAAAAAAAAAAAGTACAAAAAGCACAAAAAAGAAGATCATAAAGAGGGAAAAGTCCCACAGCTAATTCAATACTAAATAGCACATACTATTTTGTTTCAAGTCCTGAAACCATGTTTTAAGTTCAAAGTTTTGCTAAGGTTAAGTGCACTTTTATGTGCTTTACTCCATCAAGACAGCTCTTTGGAGAATGTTGTATAAACATTTTGGTGGGTTTGTTTCTTTGATTAGAAATGGCTAAGAGCCATGAAGTTCATGTATGAAATCTTCACCTTTCGAAGACAGCAGATTTTCTGTTACTGACTCAGAGGACACAGGATTAGACATCAGCTGCAGCTTCAGCTCTGAGGACAAACTTTCTTGAAAGTTCTGGGGTATTTAGCTTGGTTTGGGATATTGCAGAGATATCAGCAGATCCAGATCAGAAAGATTGGCTCTAACTTCGGATCTAAACAAAACCCAAATTTGTATAGTTGAAGGAGGGTTTGTTTTAAGTCAAGCAAGTGTATATATATTTTTATTTTCTCCTGATCATTTTATTACCTTCCCAATCAGTGAGTTGCATACAAGCAAGAAAAGGCTAAAAATGTATTTTTTAAATGTACAACGCAGATTCTTTTTCCTCTGACCTATTTTCTCTTTACATTTGCAGCATGAGAAGAAATAGATAAGACAAGGACAAACTTTAGAAAAGTTATGATGTACAGCCCTACGTGGAGCCACACAAAAAGCTCATTTAGAAATATCCCAGCTATTAAAGTCAAAGAAAGCTCATTAAGCCACCTGAGTGATCTCCATGCTGGTGCAGAATTGCTCTTCTGCCCAGGGTACTTGTAGATGGCACAGTTCTTGAGCCTTTCTTCATCTAAAATTAGTAATGTCCTTGAAAATGACAGCAGAGTCTGGACAATGTCCTCAGACTGCTGTGAATCAGTGAAGCAGAATAGATGGAGCTAGAAAAAGGGATTATTACTGCTTTTCATTTTCAATTTGCCCAAAAAATCCAGTATATTGTATCTGAGAGAGATAAACATAGCTCAACACAATGTGTCATCCTAAAAATACACTGACTACAAGACCTTGCTCATCCTCCACCTAGTCTCCCACAGCTACGTGAGAATTTCAAAGCCAAAGGCCAGGAAAAAAATCTGCCTATAAAGAATTAAGAGGATCAATCCATTAAATTCCAGGCTGAACCTTAAACAATCCCCAGGGTAGTACTAAAATTCAAACCTGGAGGTTTACTTGGGGCCTAACACTGTTATAAATATCCAGCTTTTCTGCTTTAAAAAGTTCATGCAGGTGAGGGAAGTGCCGGGGGTGGCAGAGGAGCCTTTGTAGCAGTGTCTGGCACTTGAAACAAGGCACCAGAGCAACCGCCAAGTGAATGCACTTGATGCTTCAAAAGTTAAAATAAAGAAACCTGCCAGATGACTTTTTTTTCACTGCTCTCATTTTTTAGAAAGTAAAAAAAGAGCAAAACAACCTCTATACTTCAAAACTGGCAGGATCTGGGGAATTTTTCATTGTGAGAGTCTGTATTTCTCTCAGGTAGGGCTGGCTAAAAGTTGTATAGAATCAGTTTTACTGTAGAGCATGAAAGGACACCATGTACGTGCCATTACTCTTTTCACACAACCACATGTGGAAAATTCGCAGGAGGCTGATGCTTTATTAGGCTGTTCTTAACTCCCTTCTATTCCCCAAGAGGCAGTTATTACTTAAGCAGAAAATACCACACACAGTGCGTATGTACTTGAGTATGTCTGCTCTTGCAGAACAGAGACAAGTGTACAGCACAAGTGCTGTATCACATTGCTTCAAAAGGAGAAAGCTTATCTAGAGGAGAACCACAACTGCAAGTTTATACAAAACCTAGCCTTATGAACTGGGACTATCAAGGGACTTTTCCAACTTGCTTTGGAGAACAGAATGCGATCAAGGATTAAGCTGGTTGAAATTACAGGGAAAAAAATGTTGCAAGTGTTCAGCTGTGGCTCTAATAAATGTCACCCTACGTTTTTTCTGAATTTTAGCTGTCAATGAAAAAATAGCAGCTGGCATTAAGAGGGACTCTGTTTGGCTACCACAGGAAAGGTACTGTACATCACCTGAAAAGCACTGTATATGGCACGTGCTACTGAGGCTGCTGTTCACACTAACCAGTGTTTGCTGACATCCAACAGCCAACTGTGATTTCCATGGAATAGCAAAGATGCTCAAGATGTAAAAGATTTCAACCTAGAGCGTTGTACAGCCAGAGCTTCTTCGAAGTTGAGAAAGACTGCAGGATGCTTCCACAGAAATGCCATGTAGGCTGAACATGGTCCTTGTAACCTTATTATCAGTTTTCAAACTTTTATCCTTTCTAAATGAAAGGGAGAGGTTTAGGTGAAAGACAGATGAAGGCAAAGGAGGATTTATCAGTTTTGTTACGCGGTTGATGTGAATGGCATATTCTGTCTGACCTTCCTTGCAGCAGGTGGTTTTGCCACCAGCTTTGAAGCTGTGTCTGTGGGTCCTGGTTCACATAATGTGAGACACTTTAAGAGTGTAGCTATGACGAGCTGTTTCACCAGTTTATATTGTAAACTGGCGACCCCAAAGGCATCAAAAGAACATATGACAGTGCCCAACTGCTTTAAAGAGCAAACCAGAAAGCACATCAGTACAACTAACTCCTACACAAGGCAGAGGGTTACATTTTAAATGCACCTCCTACATTTATTTACATAATTCTGAGTGCAAATTTTCTATCAGCTCACACATGGGAATAACAAATTGGGAAGTGAGATTTCTAATTAACCTATGTCCACAAGAGAATATGATAATGAAGAGAACTCATTTACAGTGACGATACTCACAGAAATTTGTCAAGTACCTGCTAGACAGTGAAAGTTCAGCTGCTACTTCTGTCCTTGTGATGTTTTGTTTTTCATAGTGAGAAATGAGAAATATAAGTCAGATGTGCTCTCCATGGCACCCTACTCAGTAAGCAGTGCTTGTCCTTGGCTACAGTAGGAAAAGGACATGAAAGGTATTTTCCATATTCGGCAGAGTCTTGAGTTGATCTAGGACCAATCAACTGCCCCTCCCTTTATATGCTTGTGTTTGTGTGGGCAAGAAGTGAGTTGGACTGGCTTGCTCACTCCTGATGCCCAGCAGAAGGCAGGAAACATGCCTCAAGTGCCAGACCACTCCTTTCAGTCATTAAGTTCATCACAAAACTGTACTTTAAATCTTTTTTCCTTCCTCATTTTAGCACTGTACCTTCATTTCCGCACATCTTTCAAGTCCATGAGTTCTCATGTCTGCCCCATCTGCAAGCACTAGTGCATGTGCCCCAGACGAAAGGGAATCTGACACAGGTAGGTGAAGGCCAGGGCAGTCACAAGTGTCCTTTACAGATCCAAAGATGCTTAATCATCCAAGCACTGAAACACTTCACTTTCTTACCCAAACCTTCAATAAGCTTTTTTTTTTTCTGCTCTATGAACAAAATGACAACCACTTACTTCACAAGACGGATATGCTCAGAGGGAATTGTCACTGATGCTACCTTGCCAAGAAAAATTCCTTTCAGGCTTTCCACTCAAATTCTCATTCAAAATGAGTGTTTTCCCATGTGCAGACATTCCCATTAGATGTTGTGTTTTAAAACCCACTGGGTGGCTCGACTTTGTGTATGTTTTTCAGTCCTTCTCCACACATCTAGATCAAATTACAGCCTTGAACATATTCCTGTGCATTTACAGAACCTCTCTCTCATCCTAACAGCCAAAACCCCATATTAATTGTTGACATAAAAAAAAAAAAACCCACATCTTGCTGATCTTCATTGTTTTTAAGCTCCTGCATTTAAACCCAATATCCTGTTTCTCGAGTTTACTGAGGAGCTTTGCTCAGGCATTTGTGATGCTCTGTTCTAGTTTGGCTTAAATAGTTAACAATCTTTCTTCTTCTGACTGTTTACGCCTACAGCAATCAACCAAACTTTTTCCTGCTTTTTATTGTTATTCTTACTTTCCATGTTTTACTTTTTTTCTATTAGTCCAGAAATTTCATAAGCTGCTTAAAAAATTTCTTTTTTATCATGCATATTAGCTTCAGTTCCATAATTAAAAGCTGCAAGACAATCAGCTTCCAGCTTCCTTGAGATTTCTTTTTCACTGCTTATGAAAGCAGTGCTAAACACTGGAGAGGGAAGATGTGACAAAACTGCTTCATGAACCTGTCCTGATTATTTCAGCAAGATGACAATCACCAGACTCAAAAATGCTTCTGTTGATCTGATCCCTTTTTATTTTAAGTGTGTTTCATGGTATTTCAGAGTTGTGAGAAGCTCAGTAGAGCAGCAAAAAGTGCTGCCATAATAATGGTACAGAACAGAAAGTGAATCCCAGTCTGACCTTCAGCTGCAGCTGTTGAAAGTAAAGGGGTAAGTGGAAGGCTATGGGGATCTGATAGACCTAATATGTGAAGCTGTCTGCTAGTAAACTGACTCACGTACCTTGCATGTGCAGAAGGTTTCATAAATGAAATGTGATAAAATCTTCTCTTTTTTGCTGTATTGCAATAAGGTCAAGTCACCAAGCTCAGTCTAATTTTTGAGCTGTAAGTAAGCATATGTCATTGCTGGGGAGACAAGAAGTGCCTTGTGATTGCACATTGTTTGATAAATGGCCATAAATTCCATGACAAAAGACAGACTGATTATGGAAGCATGTTTCAGTTTGTCTGATCTCTTCCAAAAAATTACAGGTGTACAAATAACTATTTTTTTTTCCTCAAGGTTATTACCACCTAGTCTAAAATAGAAACGTCCTTAAATACATATACCATTAGTGCCAAGATAATTCATCTCTTTAGCAGGTATAATTGAAGCCTGTTTTATAGGAAAAGAATCAAAGAATTAAAATACCTTTGGAAGTTCCTTTGAACTGAGTCGATGCAGTGTGCAGAAATGAGCCACAGCATACTCTAGCAGTGCTCCAAAGATGAAACTGAAGCAGATACCCAGGTACACATCAATTGCCTTAACAGAGCAGTTGGCATTTGGGAGTGACGTTCTGGCTCCCATCATCAGTGTTGTCATAGTTAGGACTGTGGTAACACCTGTGGAATGCCAAAATAGAAGTTCTGATAAAACACAGGTAGCACTGAAGGTGTCTACAGGAAAGGCCCTGCTACAAGACAGTTCATCCTGGCTCTGTGAACTCTCAGTATGCCACAGCATACATTGTGTCATGTTTTGGAAATAAAGCTTTCGAATGAACTTGTGGTTCTGCAGTTAAATGCTTACAAACATTCATGAAAACTATTTGTAAAGCTGAGAAGACTGGAAATTAAAATTGAGAAAGATTTTGGTGTCATAGACTATATTTTTATGATTAACACATTATTATTGCAATACAATGCTAACACTCCCTTTAAAACATTTGCCACTGGACTCCTTTGATGTGGAATCTTTCTTTCTTCCCTGTTCTGCTCCCTGTTTGTCCCACCCCACCTGCAGTCTGATCAGAACTTATTTACATTCTTTCCCTTTCAGAAAATCCTCTTTTTAATTAATTATGTTTAATTTCTTATAATTCTCTTATTATTAATGTATTAATTAGCATGTATCATTAGCCTTCACAAAAGCCTCAGAATTCTGTCTGTGTATGCCATGTATTTGAATACGTTGAACTAATTTACAAAAATACTGAGTTTCCCTTTGTTTTTGGCAGCTTCCCCTGCCTCCATGTCTCCTGTAGCTCCCAAAGACATTTTCTTAGAGAACAGCAAGGCTTTAAGAGGAATCTGCATGATGTACTGCAGATTGCAAGCCAGGAAAGTAATTCCATATACTCGGAAGCGTTCCAACTTCTGGACATGGACATGCCATAAAAAAAGCTGTTAAATTATCCAAATCCTGGTTTGTTTTATCAGTTTCTCACCTATGCAGATTCTGGCTGGAACTGATGACTGGCTTATCCAAAACGATACCCAGGAAAGAGCAACCAGCAGGCTTGATGGCACATATGTCTCTAGTATGAAATACAAGATATTTCTCTTGAGTTCGAAGTGAAACACTAGTTTTGGATAATGCCCTGTGAAAAGAGCAGGGAAAAAAATTGTGAAGCTGCAATTAATTAAAAGTTCTTTAAATTATCAACCTGTATTACTTTTATGCATTACAATGCAATGAAAGCTTCAAAACAAGGTTGAAAAATATTAAAGACAGTGCTGAAAAATTATATCATGAAGAGTCTACATTGAACTGAAGGAAAAAAAGCAAAATATATAACACCCAGTAACTACATCCAGAGTTTCATTAAAGGCATCTTGAACTGGAAATTCACAGAGGATTAGTGAAGAAAAAAAATAAATCCATCAGTATGTGGAAAGGATGTTTCAATATATAACACAATGCAAGGACATTTGAAATCACAGATATATTTTGCTGTGGCTAATCATAAGAAATACCACAATCAGTATATAAACTAACACAAGAACAATTGTAATTTCATGAAGTTAGCATGGGTCCTTATCTTTAACTGCCCCAGATGTCTGGTTTATTCTGCTTTTACTTTACTGTTGCTCAAGATATGGATCAAAGGTACCTTCTCTGACACTGCTGACCTGCCTCTTATATTCCACATAAAACAAGCAGTGTCTTTGCATCTTCACCATGTATTTGTTCTTTATGTTAGTGCATTACAGTATTGGTGCTGTTCTGAGTGGTGTCACTGTCGTGGCACAAATGGTTTGCTTCTAAATGGGGGATTTCAAGAAGATGAAATTTTGGGCCCATGGCCAAAGACATAATTTGGTCTCATTAGGGAACAACAGCACACTGGTAAGCAGAGCCTGAATTTGATACCCAGCTCAGTAACTGAGCAAAATTTGGCTATGTTTAGGCAACAGAAGTGCAGGATCTGAAACTGTTACCAGTCCAACAGATCAAAGTAAGGCAAAAGCTTGCTTTTTACTAACTTAAATGCACAGAACAGACTTTTTATTCTGACAGTCAAAATTAAGTGTTAAAGTTTTTTACAACATTATTTTAACAAAATTCTGGAACCAGAATACCAGTCAGAGTGTAATGCTTGAACATACTGTGGTCAGATAGCTTTGGCTTCATCTATTTTAATCCAACAAACTACGATCTCCAGACCTATGTTTGTTTCCAATCCTGAGTGCTGCGAGTTAGGACAGAACTGCAGAAGGGTGAATGCACTTTAGAAACAACAATAGATTGCATAGACAGGCTATTTGTACATCCCTCAGGTGCACTGTGAGACACAGAGTCAGAGAAGATTACTTTTAAAAGCTTGAAGTAATGGATGCCAAGAAATATCTTCTTGCTCCCAGGTTAGAAAACGGATGGTCAAATTTCCATTTTTAAAAGTATTATATAAATTGCATCCAGAGAACAATAAGGTTTCATAGAACTGTTAAAATCAGAAAGAATCACTAGTTTATGTAGTCTGACCCTAATCACAAGTCATTAAATTTCCTCAGTTATCCCTTGCTTTGAACTCAATCACTTTGATTTGAACAGAGTCCACCTTTCACACAGACATCTAGACTTAAACCAAGGGTATCAAGACCTGCAGCACCCACCATTTCTCTCAGTAATCTGTTACAATTAAAATCCTTCCACCTGATAAAAAAAAAGAAAAAAAAATGCCTAATTTCTAATCTTAATCTGATTTAAGTTTAGGGTTCATCTTTGCAAGTTCAACATATTGAGTTCTTAAGTTTCTGACTTACAGAAAAGAGGATACAAAGATGGACAACAGACTTTAACTCTCTCCATGAGGCAGGAGATAAAAAGATGATTTATATTGTTCTCATAATTTTTATGTGAAAAGAGTAACTTTGTATCAGTGTATCTCTATCAATGCTGTAATTTTTACCAATACAGATGTTTCAGTAAAAGTCATTTTCCCCACCAAAATTGATTTTAAGTGTAAGCAGATGAAAGCAAACCACTCAAAAGTTAGGAAGTGCAAAACTTAGTTGACTGCACATTTCTCCTGCTTCTGTCTGCACTCATCCTTGTACTAAATCAAGCACGAGTGCTATGGAAAAAACACTGAGTCTGTACAATAAAAGACTATAGCATAAAGCATATTTAGGGAAAGAGAATTAGGGTTGTACAGGCAATTGTAAAACTGTGGCTTCCTAGTGTGCAAGAGCAAGTATTTAAAACCTTAAGAAAAACTGTCAAGGATTTTATTAATTTTGCTTGCAATCTTCTACACTGCTATTTAGCTTTTAAATAGAAAGACAAGATTTTCTCTGCAGTGTTTGTACAGCAAATTGTCATTACTGTATCGTGGTTGCAGCTAGCACACAAAGGACAACTGCACAACCACCATGAGGGAAGGGTGTCAACCCAAAGCTCATATGAGAGTGCAGAGGGCAGAAACCATCAGCAGGAAACTGAATCCTCCAAAAAAGTTGTCTTGTGTTTCTGTGCTGACCATAGGGAAGGATGCAGTGCCATGTACCCAGCTAAGGGGAGTGAAGAGACAGGACTAAGCATCCTGCAGAGCACCACAGGCACTTGGGGATTCTTGGGCTTCAGCCTTACAGCTTGTCTGTAAGGAAGACTCTGCAATAGCCCATGCACAGTAGCCACACAGCAACATCCTCTCCTCATTAGTGCCCTGCAACTCTATCTTTGTTCACCTTAGTATAAAAGTCAGGTGTGTACATGGGAACTTATTTCAAAACACCAAACTTGAAAGTCACACTTTGCCACCTCACTACAATTTCCAGGTGTAGACAAGCCTTTTGAATGTTCCTGTGTTCTTTCGTATTACTTTTCCTGATGCCAGAAATTTCTGAAACAATGTGAACAACAAAGAGAAATGGAGATGTAACAGCTTATAGCTGAGTGGCTTTTTGGGGAACAAAGAAAAGGTATTTCTCTAACCTTAAGGCTTTCTGCTTGCCAGAATCCAAAGACACATCATGGACACGATAATAAAAGTGTCAGCGTTTCTCTAAAGAGTTCAGAAAAGCTTTTATAATGGAAATTTTGAAGCAACCTATATATAGAATTCATATGAGTTCCTCCTGTAAGAAACTGAAAGAAGTACTCAAGAAAAAGTAAAGAAATAAGCAATGGGACAAAATGAAGACAGGGAAATATTACAGTCCTTTTTTCATCTACACTCCACATGTACTAAAAGTTATTTTTAAAAAAAGAAACACATTTGCTACTTCCTATTATGTGAATTGCATATGAGGCAGTAATGCTGTACCTCATTGTCTTTGACTTGGACATCTGAGACTATGGTGCCATCAGTCAGATCAAAAGTGAAACAGGTTCATGTAATTCTAGTCCTGGCTTGACTAGAATTAACTCAAGAAGAACTCAAGTTAACTCCTCCAAACTGTCAAGTTTGCCCCTTGCTTGAGTCTTATTGACAACGAATTGTTTGCATTAAAAGAAGATGCTTCTTCATTCAAGTTTCTGGCCCATGACGGATGGCACCTCAGTGTGTGACTGCTGTGATTTAAATTTGAGAATGGGATGAAACAATCTCTGTGCAGATAACTAACTCCACAGCAAAGGCACAGAGTTTGTGCTTACCAAAGTATCAAATTACTGTGTTTAACAGTTTCGCACATGAATCTGAACCTAAATTACTGTCAGTATACATACTCTAAACCCACCAGAAGGTGAGGTATTCTACTTAGGTCATCCCACATTGAAAGAAAATTAAGCTGAATTACCTGGGCTTTACAGAATTTACTAGAGGGCAGAAGTACAAAACCAGACAGCAGCTCTAGCTTGTAGATGAAAATCAAATCTAGGTAGCACATTCATACCAACTCTAACTGTATCTACTGATTTTAAAAAATATTTTTTAACAAGAACTCTAGAAAGTAGAAGGAGTGAAAGAAATCCAGTTTCAGTTGGTTCCAGATGACTACTTTTGTTTCAGCATCATAAAAATTATACCAGCATGAACTCTTCCTCAGTAGCTGAGCAGGTCTAGGTCTAAGGCAGACTTTCTGAAGGCAAGAAAAGCTGGTTTGTTCCTCTTTATAACTTGCCTTTGAAGTTTGGCTTTTGGCACTCCTAAAAGCAGTATTATTCTAATAGCCCTGCCTATCTGCCATGTCATATAGATCTTGCCATAACAGTGATGATTTTATCAACGCTGACTATTGCTGTATTGCCTGAGAAAGAGATATAAACCTAAAAAAACAGGCTTCCTAATCATCAACATCATCCATTTTTTATTATCCCATTTTTCTATGGAACCTGTTCCCAGCTGATGCCAGAATGCTGCATCTCTGGTCTTTCCTCTTGACCTCTGACCAGTGGACAGCCACAGCAGATGCACCTGAAAGAAGGACTGATGATCTACAAATGCTGTCAGCAGCTTCTAACTTCCATTCTGGTGTGATGGCATGGGAGCATCCTCCCCACAGCTCCTTCCTGTGGACTTTTTGATGAACTCTACTCCAGTAAAAGACTGCTCCACATCACTCTTTATGTAAGAAGCACTTTGGTATCCTGCACAGGGCTGTGCAGTCAGCCACAAAGAGCACATTCTTCTCTAACATGAAATATGTATGCTAACCTCTTGGGTGCCTGCTAAAATGTGTGATGCACATCTCACACAAGCACGCCAGTACAACTCTACCAATGCATCATTTTTTTCTCTTCTTGCTCCTTATAAGGGCACAGTAGAGGAAAGCTTTAAATAGAATTTTACTGCCTTAACTATGTCCTGAAAATGTAGTTTTCAGTATGCTTTTTTTTTTATTGCTTGTTCACAATGAACATATGCATTAAGGAATGGGTAGTGTCCCCACTTTTACCCCAAAAATAAGTTGTGAAACTGGAATGTAGTTCTCTGTCTAATGTAGGATGCTAAAGATGCCAATATATATGGTTAATATGTTATTACAGTTCCTTTGTCTCTCTCTCAAACAACAATCATAGTCTTCTGTTCTTCACAGTCAAGATCTTATAAAATACCTGTTTTCCTACTTGTTCTTCAGAGGTGAACTAAAGGAAATTACAGATCAGGGCAGGATTTGCAACATGTATTTCATCTTCATGAAAATGTTTGAAAAAAATAAAAAGAGTGTGAAATTAAAATTTCCTAAGAATGAAACAAATCATTTATTGTAGCAATTGTGTGCAGAGATATTTATCCAGTCACCTTGCCTGTAAAAATAAAAACTTACAAAACCAATATGCCACAGATTTTTCCCAGGGTTTATGTCTATTTCTGTCTATCTGACAAAGAACTTCCCTGAAGTTTAAAAAATAGCCTCTTCTTTATATCCTTGATATTCATTCCATTAATTGCATTTTTATGTTTTTATGTTACTGTAACTTTTCCAATGCACTTTCCAAAACTGTTGTTTTCTTTCTAACTGTTCTGCATTGCAGGAGCATCACAAAAACGACTCACAATAGAAAACTTTTCAAGATTAACTCAAGCAGAAAACCTTGCTTACAAGGAGTGATTATATGAGCTCAGATAGCTAAGTTGAACATAACATGGAAACGGACACATATGCATATATAACTGCTTGAATCTTAGGTGAGGCTCACCAAAGACTCACCAGATAGGATTATACTGAATAAAGATCTTGTTTGTAAGCCCTGTATGGCAAAGGTGATGTTCTCAGGAATAACAACTAGAGAGCAATTTGAGGTTATAAAAGAACTGGTAAAGGGAATGAGAGAAGTTATTCAGTACACCATACCTCAAAAGAGAAGAATTGAAAATGCTAGAAAAGTTTGACTGTTAATTGAGACACGTCCTAAGCCTTGGGGAACTGCAGATGGGCCTGTAGGACAAAACAAGGCAATGCCTCTATTTCAAGAGAAAGAGACTGTGACTGATGAACATACACTCTGTGTACAAATCTGTTACATTTATACACTCTTATACAGCCTGCATGGTTTATATACTTTTCGATTTTCAGATCACTAATTATAAATGAGAGCAAGTCATTACTGGCTTGTTCTTGACCTCCTACCTGAGAAGCTAGTAGTGTGGAGTGGCCAGGGCTCAGCAGAGTTTCAACACTGCACAGCCAAACAAGGTCCAACAAGGTCTCTAGCCCAAGGAGGCTAAAGACGGGTTTGTGATAGACATCAAAACCTTGGCAGTGACTGCAGACAAGGAACAGCTGCCAGTTCCCTTTTCAGTCTTTTTCAAGAGGGCAAATGTCTTGTCTGTGCATCAAGGAGAGGAGACTGACTTTATGCTTCTGTCTCTTCTTTCCCTCTATTCTGCCAAAATAATACCATTTGAATATGCTCTTTTGCTGACTTCATGGTTTTCTTAGTGGTGAAGTGCACAGAGAGCCCCAACTGCCTGACATAACCCTCCCTGCCTTCTGGGCTCAGGCTGGAGACCTGAGCAAGCTGAGCCTCTTCATTGCTGCTGCCTCTGCTGAAGACTTGGCAGGAGCATTGCAGTAGGTGGAGCAAGACTAAGGAAAGCTGCTGGCCAGAAGGAAAGCGATTAACAGCCAATTAGCCTGAAGTATTCAATGACTTTTTTGCTTCTTTCTCCAATTAAAAATGTGAATTGAGATGAAATAGCTATTGCTTACTGTCAAAATAGAAGCATTTATCAAGTGGGAACACACGAGGTCTGTCCTGTGCCCAGTACAGCTCACTAACAAACATGGTGACATATCAAGTGTCTTTTAAGAGAGGAGTGTCAGCACAGTGGAGAACAGGATTAGAGTTGAAAATCATCTCAACAGCCTGAGTAAAACAAGATGCAATTCAACAAAAGCAGGTACTCAGTCCTGCACTCAGATGGGAATTACTGGCTCCTTAAACAGAATACAGGGAATACGTGGCTACAGGGCAATAAAGGAGGTGGAGTACTAGAACAAATTGCAAGCTTAATCAGGTCAAAAATGCAGTGCAATTTTCTGCAAGAAAAGCAAATATCAACCCGGAATGGTTAAAGAGGAATAAAGCTTATGAAATTCATTAAGTAAACCCTTCCCTCTATGGAGAATATCTGATGGGAACAGGGTACACAGTTTTGGGTGCTGCACATCAGCAAACATATGAGAAATATGATGGGAGAAGAATAGTGAAATAGCAAAGACAGGAGACTTAGAAAACTTCATATGAATTTAAAAGAAGGAAAAATGTTGGTCTGAGAAAAGATGTATCTGTCCTGAAATAGTGAAAGGGCTGCTGAAAAATAACAGGAAATTTGTCTTCTATATCCACATAATGGGTTGGAAATGCAGCAAGGGAGCTTTAGATTAGACATGAGGAAAATATGTGGATAACAATCACCAGAAAAAAAAATCATCTAGGGATGATGAAGCAGACACTTTGGGGGTTTGTCTAACTTACTCCTAGAACATCTGTCAGGAAGTAGGCTGTAGATATAAATGACCCTGCCTTGCAACATGAGAATAGATTAAATGAATTCTAGAAGTGTATTTCAGCCTTATTTCTATGATTATTTACACAAAAAGCTAGAGTGTAACAGTCTTTCATTGCTTTTATGTTTTTCCAATAAGAAAGGCAAGGTTTTTATATCACTGTTTATTACTCTGAGAATGCAGGTGGTGTTGGCTAGACAGCTAAAATAAAAACCCAGCAGCCACTGATGCACAGGCATAATTTGGGGGTCCAACAGTGCATCAGTGTATGTAGAATAAGGACTATAGTAAAAGACATGAAAGGAAGCAGTCCTTGCAATTAATTTACCCATGTCCAAAATGAAATTGGTCTGTACCAAAATCAAATCAACACCACACCCTAGCCAGCAACCTAGCTAACATTACTCAAAGTGACCTAGTACTATGTGATTACAATAATGTGATTAGTATGATGTGATACATGCTGTTCTATAGACAGATTAATCCACAATGTCTTTTTCTTAAGTTTAGCCAAGTTACTTATGCAGGAATTTTGCTGACTACATTTTAAAGTTGGCTCTGTCAGTGGCTGTACGTGAACTTGGGCTTTGCATTGTGGTACAGTATTTCACTATCACAGCCCCTGTACTGTCTGTTCAAGTTCACAGAGTATCAAATCCTGATTGCTTTTTTTTTTTGCTGTGCTAGGAAATACTACACACCCCTCTTCTCACGTATCTTTAGCTTTAGGCTTTTGCATCATAACCGTTAGAAATAACTGTTATTTACAATGTAATTAATGTTGTTAAGGAAATGCAAAGCATCATTTTTCATTTCAAAACTATATAGTTCCATAATCTGGTTGATTTTTCTCTTAATATGGGCTACAGTAGGCACTGCTTTCGTTAAAAAAAAAAGTGTAGAAAATAGCACCTAATTCATTACAACTGAATAGAAAACTAAGAGGATTACGAGATTTCATTTTAAAAGTACTGCATAACATTTGATAACATGGCTTTCCTGAACAGGGGAATTGAAACAAGCAGGTGTGGGAAATTTTAATCTAACTAAGTTGCACATGTTAAAATGTATAATTAAAAGAAAAAGTGGCTTTTGGCTTTATATATAGGATTCCTGCCAATTTAAGGGAAGGAAGACAGCAGGGAAGGAAGACTGAAGAGAAGAGCACAGTTAACCTGATCATGATTCTTCGGTTATAATTGGAAATTTGTTTTATTTTATTTGGTAAAAAATAACAGATTTTTTTTTTGCTATAGAGTCTGGACTGTATAATAGAAGGTAGTAAGAATTAAACAAGTTTCCTGTGCCTCTTTCCTGAATGGTGAACAGGTTCTAATACCCTTCTGGGCAGAAAAACAGTAAAGGATTATTCTCCTTCGATTGAACATGATGTTGCTCACTCAGAAGTTGTAAAGAGAAGGAAGGCAAGCAGATGTCACTTAAGTAAGTAGGAAGATACTTCATGATCCTAGAGCCTGCTAGTACGTGTTTCATTTCTGATTTATATCCATTTAGAGAACTTTGACTTTTAGCCTGAATTAATACCTGAAATTAGATCATAAAGTTTCTCTCTGTTGAATTGTTAAAGCAGAAGTACCCAACAATGAAACAGAGAAACTATAATTTTGTGATTCAGAATTAGTAACATATCCTCTGGTGAAACTACAGCTTTGAAGGATGTGTGTGTCTTCAATTAAAGATCACCCTTCTGGCTGGCATGTTGGCTTGAGCAGAAGAGAAACTGAGTATGCAGTGAAGAACAGCAATGAAGGACCAAAGGTTAACTCAAAGAGCATAAAGGAGGTTTGACAGATCCAGAAGTCTCTGAAAGCCCTTTCAAAATTTTTGAAAAATAAACAGGAGCAGACTCTTTCATGAGTCCCACAATTAGAGGAATCTTTCTACAGCAGTCTCCTAAGACCACCAGAAGAGCACACCTGTGGAAAAGCTTCTGACTCTTCCCAGGGCAGAGGATCCTCAGACTGGACACTCTGTGCTCAGCTGACCACCAGGCTGGACAGACCCTGCCAGAGATAAAGGGCAACTCTGACAAGCACTGGCCATGAAACTCAACTTCTTGCACTTGTAAAAGCACCCAGCATATTCATGGAAATTTCCATGGCTGAATAGAGGCCTTTGACTTGCCTAATAAAGCCAGTGTAACTATTTCCAGGAAAGCTGTGAGCTGCTCAGAGCTGGCACTCAGGCGCCCTGGCCTCTCTTCAGTTTAAATGCCCAATTTACAGGCTTTTTTCTTCACAAAAGCTCTCCCTGATCTTACGTGGAAGAAGTAGTATATCTCTTGGATATAATTCTTTAGATTACGTGTAGCCACCAACAAAATGCTCAAAACCCTTCAACCTTTACATTAGCTGGCTCTCTGCTGGTAACATCTGGAAAAGTATGTATGGTTTCAAGAATGCAATCTAGCAGAAAATGAAAATTGTCATGTTAAGAGAAAGCAATGTGCTCAGGTCCTTAATGCTGCTCTGTTTCAGAGCCATACTCCAAACTCTACACAGAAAGCATTAGGAGGGTGTTTTTACCTGTCTCATATACCGCTTCGGAGACAGAGGTGAAGTGGTCTTCTATGGTATACTGTGCCAGCTGGAGTGTGTCCAAACCTCGAACTGAATCATTTCCTCTAGTCCAGTAAAAAATGACATCATTGATGTTATAACCCCCTGTAGCGATACACAAGCCAACAAAAGCGTTTATTTCACACCATAATTAAATCATGTTGAGCACACTTACAGTTCAGCTGTTTCTTATTTGTCTGCCTGAAAGTACAATCAAACATAAACAATGACCAGTTTGGGCAGAACGTAATGCCTGTTTACATCAAAACTCCCAGTAACATGCAAAGTCTTACCATTTAAAAGCTGAGTTTTTTGGTGGTGGCTTTTTTTTTCTAGTATAGATGACAAACTAACAAAAGAGATTAGTACCACACGGTATTTGAAAGGCGAAAGTTATTAAGCTTTAAAGAAATACAGTTTTTATGGATTATGGCACTGCCAGCATTAGGACTAAACATTAAGCGTGCCCTTTGTTGCATGCCAGGTGGCAGTTTCCTGATGCAGTGCATTTGTTCCTCATTCCCATAGGAATGAAGGGGTGAGGAGAGCAGCAGGGCTGCAGCACTGGGACTGAGCTCGGGCCGTCACTTGGGATGATGTTTTGGTTTAGGAGCTTGGATGGTTCCCAAGGACACCAGCTTAGATGCTGATATCTCTGCAGGTTCAACAGCGTGGCATGCTTCAAGGGCCCCAGCAGATTTCCTCTTAACCTTCAAATAGTAATTAGGAGCTGAGATGGGACATGAATCATCTCTCAGAAAGCAAGTGTATTTTGCACGCACTCGTCAATATGCAGCACAATCATAGCTAAAATACCTCTGTAGCTTTTTCCCATTATATTAAAAGGCAGGCAATTTTCAGACTAGTGTATGTGATTAATTCAAGATTATGTTAATGTAATTTACATGTTAACAGGGAGCATTTTAACATCTTTTCCTTTAGCTTACTTACATCAATCATTCTTGTATTTGACAGAGTTATATTGTGCAAGTTAATAGCTAAGCTTAGGGGACAGGAACATAAGCTGATGATTATTTTTAGACTCCAGTCAATTGTAAGTAAATTGCAGTGTGAAACACTAGTGCAATACATTGGACAAGGGTATATCCTACAAAAAGACCAAAGCTGTACAATCACAGAAAAAGAGATGCAATAAAACAAAAAAGAGCATCTTAATATTTTGAAGTTAGGGTATTTGGTTCTTGCAATGACAGAAAAGACATTATTCTGTACAAGCACTTAATGTAGGAAAAAAACAGGAGTTCAGAAAGTTAATTTCAAGGAAACACTGTGCAGGTTGCCAATAAAAATTACCATTGCACCTAGAAATTCTTTCCCTGACCATTCTTTAAGTTGTTTCACTATCACTGACAGTTTTCTGAAAAGTTACCATGACCAAGGATCTCTGCCCACATGATCCCATTTATAGCAATTAAAGCCAAAACACTGCTGTGTCAAAAGACTAAGCCAAAAGCATGTGCAACCAAGCTAAGTTCTTGATTCTCTAAAACCACATGCTGGGAAATTTCCCAAACTTGGGAGATGAAAGACTAAAGTAACATTTCCTATAAACAAATTATTGCATTGTCCTCAGTCAAAATAATGAGGTTTGTAGAAGCAGTTTCTGCGCAAGCCCACGCATGGATTAATTTTACTTTACTTCAGTATAAATGAACCACAGATATTTAAATAAATTCCAGAGTACCACAATTAATGCTTGGTTATTTTTTCAAGACACTGAGTCTTCCAAGTTGTGTTAGACAGGATAAATTTTTGGTGCCTAGACAGGCGATAACGAGCCTATAGAATAATTTCTGTTCCACAGTGTTGTCATTAGCTGAACAATTGGTAGGTTTTGGTGATCCTTCCTAAGAAAGTTCTTTGAAAATACTAATTCCAAAACTATTTGTAAAGAATTTTTATGGGGAAAGTCTTCCCAATAGTCAGTGAAGTTAAATAGCACACTACTCCCTCTGCATAAAATTATTTTTTATTCAGGGGATTAACATTTTACTAATTATAAAATGTTTCAAAAATTTATATAGACAAAATCCTTAAGACCCGTTATTTGGCTTTTACAACTAATCTCTATTCTCTTCACATGACACTGAGTTTTCATTCTAACTAATTCCTCAAGCCCAAAATATCTCATTCCTGTATTTCATTGATACAGTGTGAGCAGCTAATGTCAACAAGGTTAACTGCAAGAATAGTAAATTTGGGATTAAACATTCATAATGCCAAACAAGTAAGTTTCTTTACCTTTCTGTTGCTAATTTTAATTTCCCCTGATTGTCAAGCACAAGTTAAGTGCCTTCACATGGCTCTTCACTGAATAAGCTAAAGGACAAGTTCAAAAAGGAAATAAAATTTCAGAGATGGGCCCAAAACATGAATATGTATTTGGACTGGAGGCTGGGGGGAGGGGGGGGGGGGGGGGGGGGGAAGGAGGAGGGGCAAGGGGGGTGGGAGAAGGAAGAAAAAAAGCCTTCAGCCCAGTGCGAAGGAATGGTGGTGTTCCCTACCACATGGCAGAGAGCAGGAACCCCTCCACAGCATCAACTGAGACAGAAGCCTTCCAAGTTCCCAGATGTCACGTCTGTCATATCAACAGAGACTCAGAGTGGCATCTCTCTGTCTCCTGACATATGCCTGTGCAACCTTCTGAGATGTTGCAATAACAGGGGAAAGAAACAATAGACATTTTGGGTGAAATGTATTTTACTGTGTAAAAACTGCAAGTCAACAAATGTTATTAACTACTAATAGCAGAATAGCACATCATAAAGGTCACTAGGAATGCTTTATTGTGTAAAGCCATTGCTTAATAATATAATGTCATGTTTCTCTTTACATTAGTAATCACTTACTATTTTGTTTCTACTCAATTATCTGGTATATATTTTACATTTTATTTATAAATGACAGAAATTTTCTGGCAGTGTATCCATGCTTGCATTCACAATTCACAATCCCAGGTAATGTTATTTGCAAGCAGTATTCCGGGATGATGTCTTTATTCAGGTACAAATTGACATAGCTTATCTCATGAAGGAACAAAAACAATTTCCAGCAGACCCAGAAGTCTGAAGAAAAAAGACCCAGACTGAAGAAAAAGGGCCACAACTAAAAGCAAACTCTTTCTTTTGGCATTTATTGCTCCTAGCTGTTTTCTTTAAAACTAAACACCAATGTCATGGGAGCATTTGTGATGACATTACTAGGTTTTCCCCTTGGACAGGAGACACTTGTGTCTTGTTGAAAAAGCAGATGGAATCATTCTGAAAAATGCTTATTTTTAATTATATAGGGAATTTTCCTTTTTTTAACCCTGTCAAATTAATATAAGTACTCATGGGACACATATTTCATTCTGGAACTTAAGAAAATAATGACTCATTAGGCAATGCTGTTGATGTAAAACCATATGTGTTGACTTACCCATATGCACTTCAAAAGGAAAATAAATTAGAGATAAATACAAATTCTAATTCAAATCACTATTTGTTAAACAGATCCTATAAAACTGCTGATTCTAGAGGAACTCCTCTGTAAGGAAGGTTTATCTCCTTTGTGGCTCTACCTCAAATGAAACTTTGCTACAATCATCTAATTGGTCCTTATCAACAGGAGGTGAAGAATCCACACACAGGTCTGAATTGGTAAAGAATAAAACTTGACAATTGCTAAAAAACCTTCCAAAATATTTTTAGTATATAATGACATACATTTGAACATAAATTTTCATCTTACAGGACTGGGTATCCTTTCACATAATCCCATGCAAAAATATTTTAGAGAGTCTTAGCAGGAATAAAAGCAAGTTAACTATAAAAATACACGTTCGGGTATTTGCAAAGTAGCTGTGTCTACAAAGTATTAGAAAGCATATTTGAATGAAAATTATGAGAACACTGAATATTAAAATAAGAACCTGTAAAGGTATATTTAGTGTTGTTCCACCAATTGATGAAGATTTTTCTCAGGGCACTGGCACAGAGACAACTAAGTAAGTAAAATAAATAAATAAAGAGATGTGTATATATCCATCTTGGAACAAAACTGTCTATGCAATTACTTCTTTTAATATGAAGACAGTAAATTAATTAAATATGAACTGTGTGCCTCACAAATAAGCTTTATTCTAATTTCTTTCTTTCCTAAAGGAATTGTTCCTTGGGGGAAAGGGGAGAGCGGGTAGGAGATACATACTCTTTGAAAGAGAAAAACAAGTAAAAATGTTTTCTTGGCTATGCTTGCAAATGTCTACTCACAGAACTCCCCCTGAAGACCAACAGAATAACTGCAGGACGTGCTGCAAATCAGGTTTATGGTAATCTACTGAGATTTTTTTTTAAACGTTAATAGCACGGCAGCATTTCATTACTGCCGTGCTAATTTCAGTGATGCCTTGTGCATTTATCTGTGTATACAGATACTATTGGAATTCAACAGGGACTGGTCACGTACTGCCCCTTGGCTTCTCTGAAAATTCCAGCCTCTTTGAAAACAGTATCTAGCAGTCCTTGAAAAAGATCACAGATAATTTTCTAATTGTATAAAAATCAGAAGTATTAAGCATCTTACAGCTTTCCAGTTGCAAAGTACATGTCTGCTTATCCATTGGATATTTTGTGAGATCCATGCTGCATGCAACAGTTGTGGTGATCCTTAGGGGGGGGAAAAAAAAAGTTTTGCTTATTATTAACAGGAAACAAAATTTCATCAGTAAAAATAAGCCATGTATCCTTCTAGAACTAATACTGCAGGCAAGTAGCTATTGTGAGGGAAAAAATCCAGTATTTGCTGTTAATGTGGTAGAGTAATAGCATCCCAAACATGAAACCACTCCAGAATAGCTGAATTCAGTGGCAGTTTAAAAAGGTCACCCCTTGCTCCCTTCTCACTTACAGTGTCCATTTTCCTATGTTGATACTTTGCAATTTTTTTATATTTACAAAATCTATTATAAAGGATAATCCACAATAAACAATGCAAATCAATCATCACGGCTTGCTTTCCTCCATGATGACTTCATTGCAATACTGGAATGGCAAATGGTATTTGATCTACAGGATAGCAAAAGGGTCTATTTAGGGAAGAGATGGAGACATGCTATTAAATTTAAGTTTTTAATCATATTCATTAAAAATATTACATATTTATAAGACTACCAGACCATGCATATTGTACTGTTAAAAATAGATCAGTTTCTTGAGCGTAAAACTATGTTAACCTGGGAAGTTATAATATATAAGCCAAATATAAAGGCTGGTATGTGGTATATACATACCGTAGAGCATACAAGACTGTTCCATTAGGGTATATTCTTATGAGACGATTCTCAACAGTGATATCATGAAGAAAAGACTTTTTTGAATCAACTATGAAGGTATCCGGTACCCAAAGCATTTCCACAAGCCGACCATCTAAGCTTAAACTCTTATTACCATCAAAACAAAGTCTCTCATCAGTCCATCGCTGCCTCAGAAATATGGTGGCCGTGTAGTCCTGAAAGCGAAGAAAAAAACAACTGTCATACGGAGCATGCCTGTATTCTATTCTGTTTTACAAAAGCATATGGACACAGCTGTTGGGCACAAATAGCCTCTGGCTCTCCATGTCCTGTTCTTAAATGCTGGCACTCCGAGAGCAGCTGCACTGGCTCTTGTACTGCCAAATTTTCCAGCACTTGATGTGAGGTTGACATCATTAAGAAATATTATCTGGAGCAGATTTTGTTCTTACAGTCACTGGAATTTTACAGTAAAAGCTGATGGCCTAAGACTGGGGCTATAAATTAGCTGAAGTCATTAGAGTTTTGTAAGCAGATAATCTGGCTCTGTAAAACTTTACATTTTAGAATTATTTATATAAGTGGTTGCAAACAGTTTTTTTTTTTCACATAAACTACTAAATAATGCATTTTTAAAGAAAACTTTGGAAAAGGTTGTATAAATTCAGATAGACAAAAGGACAAAAGAAGTGAGTGAAAAAGGAAGGGAATCACCCTCTTTTAGCACAATTTAACCTTTCAGCATCACAAGAGAAACAATGCAGTCAAGTTTATCAAGACCTCAAATATGCTTTGTAGTCTTACATTTAAATCACACTATTTCTTAGCACACTTTTAATCAACTTTTGATTTTCTGGTGTGTTTTATCAGTATAAATTCATCTTAAGTTCTGACCTTACTCCCTCCTTTCTAAATAGTAACTAATACTTACTAAGTACTGAGGGATTCCAATATTCAGCTTCTGTAGAAACCTGAGTAATTAAATGCTGAGGTACAAACACAAAAATATTTTCCTATATTGAATATATGATTAATTAATTTGGTCTTTTATTGCTATGTACCAATGGAGGATCTTTAATTAGAGAGGTACAAACTACTTCATGGTTTGTTCAAAAGAAATGATACAACTGTAATGAAACACGGCTGGAATAAATGAATGTCTGACAGTAACAGCAAAAAAGAAAAACAGCATGAAATCACAATGTCTAATCAAAAGGAAGGGAGTGGCTTCAAAGTCAGCATGTCCCAAAGTGAATATATCTTTAATTTTCTGAAATGCATAAATGTTTAGACATTTCATCTGGAAAATAAATACTGCTCTACATGCCTTTCATTAAGATTAACACTCAGTAGTAAATTTCTGTTTGTATCTGTGAGATGTGTGAGTTACATCTGCATTTCTATATTTATTATGGTGCTAGAACTACAGACTGTAGAGAAAAATAAAATTCCATCTCCTAACACACACTGACTGCACAAGGAGAAAAGCCTCCAAGTCACATTGCCAGCAGCTATGAACATAAGACATTAGCTTATCAACAAGCAAAACAAAAAAGATTGCAAAAGCTACAATACCATATTTATTTCTGATATTGTATCAATGCTTGCAACATCCAGACTCATTCCAATTGACACAGGACCATCTGCAAAAAAAGAGAAAACCAGAGTCTAGGACACAGTTCTTTAATACTCAGTGTTAGACAATGTGATCCATTTTTTTCTAAACATTCAGTGGATTTTTAAAAGGAATATTCCTCAAACTTAAATTATGAACGAATTTTAACCATTTCATAACCAAAATATAATACTTCTATACTAACAGTATCTTGGTTCTAATAAACATGCTTTATTCCCTTAATATATTGTGGTTTATATTATTTTTTTTTTCCAGAAACAAAGCACTGGGTAAAATGTTGCCCAATAAAGTGCAGAAGTTCAACACCATGGTACAGCACACTCTTCTGCTCCGAGGTGCAAAGCAGTGGAAAGCATTCCTCCAGTTGCAACATCTGGTCCATCAGATGTTAGTGAATAAAGGAGTCGCACCTGGCAATGTCATATGGTTAATATGCAGATGGCATAGCTGAGTGACTTTATTTACTGCCTATTTAAGAATATATTGTCTATATTGTGTCACTGCATTTTGATGTCTGGCTTTGACCATCAGCTGTTAACTCGTGATTTACTTACTTGCACATATAAAGGAAAACTATTTATTCTCCTTCTAATATCAGCTGAAGGTTTATCCAGTGTGATTAAACATCTTACCTAAGTATCTGTCATTGTAATGTTAGTATGCTCAGACTCCTGTTTTCTTGTCAATGTGCGTTTTACAGTGTCAGAAGGAAGATCACCAGCTGCACGTTTTAAAATGCAGAATTTGTGCAGAGCTTTCATGGAAACATGACATTATTCCTGGTTGAATAAGTGCAGAACGATTAACAGAGTACATGTACATAGAAATTCATATAAAATAAGTGCATTGTTCCAACTAATTGAGAAGCAGAGAACGTAGTACTGAAAAATGCAGAAATACTTTAGCTAAGATCTATGGAGCTGATGGTGCTAGTGCAGTGCAGGGACATTGCTGAAAGCCCCTCTTGGCCCCCTGCAATGCCTTATGTACATTGTGCTCTTATATGCCCCCAAATGCATCTAGAGGAGGATGGGGTCCAACTCTACCCCACAGAGTAACAGTAAAAACAAAAATAATAATAATGTGTCATTTTAAGAGGTATCAGTTTATTAGTTTTGTGAGGGTTTTTTATTAATTTCCATTTGTAATGGAAGTGTTGAAGTTGTTAAACATCTGGCACTCCTGAAAGAATCTTTATTTCTGGACTCAGTTGAAAGTTCAAATTTAAAGCTCAGACTTAAAAGAGGACTGTAGGCTTGCAGCATCCTCTGATGGCAATCTATGTCTTTATTATATGCTGTAAATTGTACATAGGAAATGGAAAACTTTGTTAATCTATTGAAATAAGTCTTTGGGGGTTAACTTTGGAACAAAATATTTTACTGAAAAGTTCTCAGACCATCGACAGCTTGTTCTTCATTTCATTTCATTTCTGTTTCTTTCCATTCTTTTCAGGTTTTGATACTCCAAGAATACATTTATGTTTTGTCCCTATAGGGTTAAAAACTTGACCTTCCAGGAAGGTCAGCCCAACTTTCTAGGATGCAACAGCATCAATTAATACTTACGCTTACCATTGTACTACATCATTATTACAGGTACAATGGTACCAGACTCAAAAGATGTGTCTGATCCTCAAAATTCATTCAACTTACAAAAAAGCATGTTTTATAATCCATTTTCTGATTATCTTCTTGAAGTCTTCCTACAGATTCCCATGTATGACTGTAACAGAGCATATTATTTCCAATTGTCACACAAGAATTTGGAGAGAACCTCACCATGCAAGGCAAATGCTTAATGATGGACCATCCTAAGGAGATGACAATGCAGTGTTCAACTGGCTTTGTCAGAATTGTGGCTGGGAATAATCAGACTCTTTCCTATTAGATCATTTTATTGGTAGAAACAACACTTGATCCTTGCCTAATTAAGGTGATACAGATTAAGGAAAACGTTCATTAGCAGCATTTTAGTATCATCAGTGTTATTGTTACACAGCTGAGAGGAAAAGCTGACTTTCCAGAAAGATTGCTGAAATTAAATTAGGTTTAATTTTTCTGGAATCACAGAAACAGAACTTTGCACATCTCCTCCTTCTTTCTTTCCTGTTGTGGTATTTTTCCCAAGTAATATTGAGTAATGCAACAGCTTTGTAGATCTGGGTGACTCCCAACCACCAAAAGATTAGATCCAGCTTAGGCTAAGGGACACTTCAAGCTCAAACTGATCATCCTAGTTCAGACCTGCCTTGCAGTTCAAGTGCTAAGGACCAGCAGCAAAGTCAGGGCAAAACCATCCTGCTCTGCTTGCCCTGACAGTCTCTGTGGCCCTGCTCAAGTGCTCGTGCTGTGCAGCCAGCCAGTGGAGCCAAGCACTTATGGAACTCGGCAGAAAATTACAGCCCTCCAGACAGAGCAACATACCAGGGAGGAGCTGTGCAGAGGGGAAAAAAAGTCATTGTGGAAGGGGTCTTCATTAACACAATGCAAACTGCTAAGAATAACTTTGTTTTAACAGTCAATTAAAGCAGAACAATATTAATAGTTAAATGCTAATTTATTTTCTTGTGTGTGAGCCTAAATACAATTTATGGTGCCTTACTAAATAAGCAAAGTATTAATAACAGAATGAGTCTTCCCATAATTATCCACCAGGGTTTCCCAGAACTTCCTCTGAAAGGTCTCCTGCTGACAGGGTGAAAAACAAGGCAGGAGGCCAGATGAGGTAGTCACTTCCTGCATTTCCATATGTTTGGCAGGAATTGTATGTATAATGACAACTTCAGAAGAGATCTACAGTTCTTCAGAAGAAAACTAAAGTCACAGACTGTCCTGTGTTAGTGAAGGGCATCTTCAAAACCTAACAAAGAAACCCCAAAGGGTGTTCCGTGTTACAGCCATGGGTGCACAAGCTCGTTAACACACATTTTAACTTTTACCAAAACTTATGTACAAAGGCTGTTACTTTATGCACTTTACAGCTATTCACAGTAATTCCATATGGGAAAGTAGCCAGACGAGTTGCAGACAGCATACTTAAAAATGAAATTTGGACCACAGCAGTGACCACAGTCTGTTAAACTTTGTACCAACGAAGTAAACCACCACTGTGTGTACCTGTACCTGTATGTATGTACCTGTACCTCTGAAGACCTACTACTTAAATCAATCTGCACCACCATGAACTGCCAGTGCTCAGCTGGCACTACTAGCTTTTTGTTTAGTTTAAGAGAACAATTCTGTCATTCAGAAATAGCTTAAAAGCTATTGAAATCCTTGCAGCAATAGTAGATAAAATACTATGCAACTCCAAGAGAATTAGAAGGAGAAGTATCACTATAACAATTTATTATAATTTCATGAAAGGCTGTTTTTGTATGCCTGGTTGCCAGTTTTGCTTTGTTTAGAGTATTATAGGACTTTTAGATAAAGTGATACGTTACACTTGGATTTTTTTCAGTGCATTTAACTTCCCACCACAAGACATCTTTCTTAACAAACACACATTACAGGAAGAGACTGGGCAGATTAAGACTGGCCTTCTGACAGATCTCAACTCTAATTGTTGATGTGAAGGCATCAGAAGACTGACCCATTTCTAGCAGGAATCAGCCTCAATACTGTTAGTTCACATCAATGATCTTTAGATAGTGATGTAGCTTCACTAGTACAGTTTGTGGACAAGATAAAAATTGGTGGGGATTGTAATCATAACAGCTTGTTAAATCATTTGTCATAAAACATGTTAATACAGCCAAATGCAAGCAATTAATGTGGGGAAAAATAATGCAGGCAGTAAGGAGAGGATAGGAAACTATCTTGGCAAGCAGTGCCTTTGAGAAGGATTTAGAGTTTGTCACAGATAATCATTTCAACATGATCTTTCCATATAATGCTTTGGCAGTACTATGGCAATGGGAAGCAATACACAGAATTAAGTTATCTTGCAATGTAGACTGCATTGGCAAGACTGCTATGAGAGTACTGTGACAAGATTTGTTTTCCACGTTTGAAAAGAAATGTGCAAACAGCAGACAGGGTTCAACTAAGAGACATAAATTTTCCAGAAGACAAACTCTGGAAGTTTAATATCAAAGCTTGTGATGCGAAAATTAAGGAACCACATTTACTCAGCTCCTCAAAGAGAGGACTGAGAGGCAACTTGCCCAATGTCAGTAAATGCACAGAAAAAGTTATCCAGCAGTAAGTTGTACACATTCACTAACAAAGCAAAGCAAGATCCTAGTTCATGGAATGTAGAGACAACATAAAACTTCAAATAAATTGATTTGTTCTAACTGAACTGTCTATCAGAACTCAGCGCTTAGAGGCAGGGGGGAAAAAAACCAAAACAAACAAATTGTCTTGCGTACAGGAAGGTGGGTTTGGTGGCAATGACAGTCTGACTGTCTCTCTTATTTCCATGGGAAAGGAAGGAAAATCTACATGACCATCTGTATGCTGAAGTATACAGTTTTGTGCCAAGTCATTGATTTATTGAATCACAATTCTAAGGATTCAGTAGGGATTCAAAACATATTCTCTTCCAATATACAACCGGTCATACATATGCTAGACTTTTTGCCTTTCTCTGAAGGATCAGACATTGGCTGATACATAAAATAGTCTTTGGATTATTATTAGTATTTGGTATTTCTTCCTCATGACCATTGTGAGCTCATCTCACTGAATCAAAGGGTCTTAGACATGGCTAAAATTCTGATATCTCCCAGTCTCTTGTGGGAGCAAACTGTAAACTTCTGAGGACTAAAACACCTTCATTTAACTAAACTCACAGAACTTAATATAAACAACATTTGAGAAAAAAAACCACGGTGACTGGTCTTGCACAGAAGCAACTTGAAGATTTAGTTCATTTTCTTTAATATTAAACTTAAGACCATAAATATATTACTCATTTCAAAGCTAAGGAAAATAATCTTTTAAATGGGGTTTAGAGTAACTGATTTAAGGATGACACTTTTCTATACCACTTGAAAGCATCTTCCATATTCAAATATACTTAGCTGTGACCTTTTCCTAGTCTCTCTTTTTAATTAGAACACTTAAATTATCACGTTCAATCACAGAACAAAATCTATTTGTATAAAATTATTTACACGATTTTATGCATCCCTTAATAATTCTATGAACCTGATCCAAGGCTCACTGAAGTCATCAGGAATTGCTCATTAATTCAGAGAGGTTTGGCACAGCACCTCAAGTTATAAATTTGGTCTACACAGTTTCAGCAGAAAACCTGATGTCAAAATCAGCTTGTATTACTGAGATAAAGTGTCAGGATTATATAGCACATTTAAAGGAAATAACTATGCATTTTTCAAGCCCTTATGTCAGCTTTTCTACAGAATACTTCCACATCTATCTTAAAGTCTAGGATGGATATTATTACATTAAGGGTTACTATTTACTAACACATTTTTTAATTGATTAATGGAACGTCCCAAGTCTGTCCAGTTTAAGACTTGCTTGATGAGGCAGCTCAAAGAGAGACATTAAAATGTTATTGTGTGAAGGAAAGAGAACATTCTTAATAGTAACATTCAGATGAGGGCAAAGCCAAGAAACCCATCCAGCTGGGATTCCTCTGTAATAAATGCTATGTCAAAGTACCCCCATAATTTGGCAACTGGTATGTGCAACACATCAGGGACAAACATTAAATGGTCAGTTTTATTTGTCTGCAAACTTTTGGCATACTAAACCTGACTTCAACTAATCTAACTCTAGGCACCTAATTTAGGTGCCAAAAGATAGAAATGACAGTCAGGATTGGGCACAAATAGCAACATTTGGGTAGGAAGGGTCTGGAGGGGTGACCTGTGGGGAAGGAGGTAACTGAAGTGAGATTAATCTAGTCTTAAAATCCAGAAATATATTAGTTCCAGTCCATGCAAGTTGTTATGCATAGTCATTGGATTCAAATGAGTAATATCTTCATAATCCCTCTTGTTAATGATACTAGCTAAATAGTATCCCCTTAGGTAACTTCCAGTCATCTGGCAGTTCCAGCACAAGGACTAAACACAAAAAATAGGCAAATGGAGGGCTTATTAAACAAATAACTTCAGAGCTGCCATAAAATTTCTTTGACTAGTAAATATTTCTGTTTCTCTGGCTTTAGGAATAAAGGAACTTTCCTTTTATAATCATTTGTTTATATCTAATGCTTTCTTTTCAGGACTAAAAAACCATTTTGCTAAATATTAAGGAATTTAGTGTCACTGATTTGGTAGAAGTATGATTGTATCTTGGCAGCTAGTATCACTTCAAAAATCCCCATTTCCTGCCTGAAGAAAAATTTCAAGGACAAATAATTTTGAAATTACTTTGAATTATGTTATTCTAAAATTCAAACTAACCTCTGGCCCTATCACAGTTGATACAAATCAAGTTTCAGTGTTCCATTATGACTGGCTTGCATTAAACTCAAAGCACTTAGATGTCAACAAAAAATACCATCTAGTTGTATGACAAATTTCTTCATGCATATTTATGAGTGCATGTCTATCTGACCACACAAATAAGTAGAAATATGCACATTTTCCAAAGCGAATCTTGGCCATAAAAAAAGGGGGGGGGGGGCAAGTTTCTTAAAGAGGCTAACTTTAGGATATTACTTTTTTATATTTTTGTAGGTCAACACACACATGCTAGGTTTCTATTTTATGCAAATCCTTTCATGCATTTCAGACAACAAACATAGAATTTAGGGTTAATATGCATGTACAACCTTTTCTGTTCATGTTTCTAGAAATGCAAGTTTCCTTCTCAGAGTAAATCACCACTGATAGGTTGACACAAGTAGAACTGTGCAGACTTATATAGTAGCTGATAATCTCCACCAGTACCAGAATACCCCAGTTTATGGTTTTATCATATATTTATTCATTAGTCTACTCAAGTCTAACCAGCACTTTGATCTTACAATCTATTTTTAATTAGTCAGTCTCTTACTATTAACATGCAAATAACATATCAAAGAAATTAAGGATTGGGGGGATAAGTAAGGTAAAAAAAAAAGTCACGAAAGATGTATAAATGACTAAGTTGATACTCTGGCCTCATCAACTATTTAGCAGGTGTGCTGTAGCCATTGCTTCTGAGTAATAATAATTCTGAGTAAAGCCAGTTATAAAGAAATATTTCTTGCAAAGAACACATACAAGGTACAGCAGCTGAAGGCAGATAATATCCATAGAAATAAGGGAAATATTACATGGAGCAAAGCTAGGATAGATGTGGCCACACAAATCCACTGATTTGTTAAGCTGAGGGTTTAGGTGGTTTGCTAGCTCTGTTTCTGAGAAGATCAATAAGCTTCTCCTGGACCTGAGCCTCATCCAAGCTGCAGCCCACCTTGCCAGTAAGAGAGGTAAGGGCTGGCCAGATACCACTCATCACCTCACCTCACGCATACATGCCTCTATCACATGGAAAAGGATCTTAAATGATCTTGTAAAAATCTACAGGTCCAAAAACCAGGATGAACACTTGCTGGGTCATCCCAAGCCCAAATTATTCCTACAAAAAAAAATTCTCATAAAACCAGCTGCCCTGCATTTAGAAATGGCACCATTCAAATGTATTTTGCAGATTCTCATCTCACAGGGCTAATACAGATCCATCAAAATTACAGAGACAGGGTGTTTGCCTGCCTGAGCTGTGGTGAGCATATATATGCAGCAATGGTGGCATCATCTGGAAGTGCTAGACTGGCTCTGCATGTGACACAGATTTAGTCTGTGCTTGAGCTCCTCGGGGATTTCCAGGCAACCATAGAAAGTCCGTAGTGTCCCTCTGAAAAAAATCCCAGGCAGAAAAAGAGCTATACTGCATTACAACCGCTGAGAAAAAAAATTGGCTCACATTAGGAAAGGGAGATTCATAACTCAGAAGTGCTTTGTTGTTGGTCTTAACTACTGTCACAGGATTTTGCAATGAAACTGTTTGCTATCTACCAAAGCACATCTATCATGGAAGTGTCAACGTATCCCTGGTACTAGCATGAAGTAAAGAATGAAATATACTAATGACACCACTGAACATACAGTTATTTTCCATTATGCATCAACTCCAATGAGAAGGGGTTAATTAATTTATTCACATTACTTTTGTTTTGCTAAAAATACTCTTAGACCATGTAAATACTTTAGAGCAGTCGTATCGGCAGCTGAGGCAATTTTAATAAAATGGAATAGATTAAACAGTTTTCCTTCTCTCCTAAACCTGAAATAGTTTTATCTTAATCTTTTTATGGAATGGATTCAGAAATTGCACATGATGTGGAAAGCCCTTATTGAACAGGCTGATAATCTCACCAGGTATTTGGATAGCAAGAGGTAACAGTATGGTCTGAGAAACTCTTCAGTTAACCATTTTTAAACAGGCTATAAAAGGGAGGGGTAAAACAAAGGGATAAAAAGTCTCCATTTGAAACCTCTAACGTTTCTGAATATTTCACTCTACAACTACTTGAAAGGAGGTTGTAGTGAGGTGGAGGTTGGTCTTTTCTCCCAAGTAGCAAGCAATAGAACCAGAGGAAATGGCCTCAAGTTGTGCCAGGGGTGGTTTAGATTGGATAGCAGGAAAAAAATTTTACTGAAATGGTTGTCAGGCACTGCAACAGGCTGCCCAGGGAAGCAGTTGAGTCACCATCCCTGGGATATATTTTAAAGACCTGTAGATGTGGTGCTTAGGGACATGGTTTAGTGGTAGGCTTGGCAGTGTGCTAGGTTAACGGTTGAACTCAATGATCTTAAAAGGGATCTTTTCCAACCCTAACAATTCTACTATTTATTAAATAATTTTCTTGACATCTTATAGTCAATGGATGTACTACTTGGTAGAGTAATAAGATTTGCCAGTGCTTTTATGAACAGTTTGCTATATAAAGCCTTTTTATATTTAATCAATTTTTTAAATAATTTTTATTTAGGAAATCAGGGGAAATTATGATTTTAAATACATAAGGTATTGCAGCTTATTTCACTGAGGACACATGAACATTGATAGCCATGTTTCTAACAGAGTTTGGAAGTTTTGCTTGGGAATGCCTAGAATGTATGTTTCACCTTGGGCCACAAAAGCTATTACACTGTATCTTATTATATCATAGTACATCATGTATAATCAGATCAGTCACTGTCAAACATCAGAAAAAAAAGTACAGTGAAAAAACATTTGCTCTCACTGCTAAGTTTCAGGCACTACATTGTGTTAAGGCTCAATCTTAATTAAAACAGCTTTTCTACTTACTATCAAAAAATGGACGCAGATACTTGTTGTATCCTTTCATTATTTTTTGTATAGTTGGAGGTAGAATTTCATCTTTTCCTTCAGCTTCAGGAATTTGCATTGACCTAAAAGTAATGAAAAAAGTGAGGGTGCTTTAGAGGGACATCACCAATTATAACAGAGATAACATTCCAGGAAAATGCTGTATTAGTTTCAATGTTGCTGATTATTACTGCCCATCAGATAATGGAGGATGAAACATTTGTATGTTTGCATTTCACAGCATTGGAGAAAAATAGTATTCTAGAAAATATCAGATTTTATAATCTCTATTAGTCTCTTATTGGAAAAATACACTACTTTTATACCTTAAAGTCTATTGTTTCTTTAAAGTCTGTAATTTCTTAACACCTCACCTAAGAAAATAATTTAGTCTTCTTTAATACCTTCTCTGTAAATAGAGCACTATTGTTGCAATCTATGAATGTGAGAGTCTGTTGACTGTTTATTTCAGCATTTAATTTTAAGCTTCTTTTTACATAATAAAATATATGCAATTTAGCTCCCGGAGAGACAGAAACCAGCCTCAGAGATTAGTGCATAAAAGCACTTTTAAAATCCAGCTTTTACAACACAATTTTTAAACAGGTTACAGAAATAATCCTGTTGGGCAAAATCAGTGAGGCATAACAAGAATACAAACTACTCCTTTATTCAGAAACTGCTACAAATATGATCCACAGAAAACAAATAGAAGTAAGTCATTACAAACCCCACTTTTGCCCTAGAGCCCCTACAATAGCCCCATTGGGAGGTTCATTAGGAGGATAAGCAAAGAAACTGGGGAAGCCACATACCTGAATTGCATTTCTTTACCCAGACCATCTCAGAATCAATTTTTATGTATTTGCCCCTCACCTTTTATGGATCTTGATGATTAACAGCTGTTAGAAGGACAGCTGGGGCCATGGAGGGCAGTTACAGTGAAAGCAACTGACCTATAGCAAAAGGCATCCTAGCCTTGCTCTTAATTTCTGCCCAGCTGCTAAGGTGAGCACCCCAAGAGTGTGAGCAGGGTGTGCTTACCCATCACAAGTTCAGGCTAAATTGCAACACAAGTGGTACTGACTGCTCATTGCCAATTATTTGGAAGTATGACTTAGTTCTCTAATTATGAAGGTGAGAAGCAAATAATCAATTTCCTCAAAGGAAGCCCAGCTGGCTGCTGGCCGAGGTGTTGCCTCTGCTGATGGAGAGCAGTCACCTGTATATTGAGCAGCAGAGGGTTTCTGTACTTCTTCCTTCACTCCCAAAAGGGAGTGGTCCCTAAGAATGCCTAGCTCTGCTTCTACCTCTTCTAAAGCAGGTAGAAGATCTGTAGATGTGGTGGCTCAGCCCAAGGGAGGAGGATGATAAGCTGTTCTTTATTAAGGATGCAAATACAAATTGATGGCTGAGGAAACACCACTGTTCTAAGCTCTTTCCTGGTTCTGCCCAATCCTTACTGAATTTCTTCTTCTCAGCTCCTTCCGGAGCAGTTCCTGAAACCTCTATTTGTTCTTCCTAATGATATTTCTGGATTCTCTGTAGACTTCCAAAGCTTGTTCCTTTGATTTGAATTTTAGTTTCTCAGAGAGCTTGAGATGTTGTCAGGAAACTCTGGTTTTCATCCACTAGGAATAAAGCAGTATCTTAGGTTGGCAAAAATTAAATGCTGAGATGATCTCATTGAATGCATGTGACCAAATCACACTGGTTTTAGATGTGGAGTCTACTGTCTTTAAGTGCTTCCTTTGCTGCATAATTTCTGTGTTCACCAGACCCTATCCCCACTTAAGTGGTTGTTTTCATAACCCATGTAGCTTAGGTACTTGAATGATACTATTTCCCTTATTTTGTCCCTAGTTTTTATGGGTTTATTGTTACAGATCTATGTTAATAGTTTACATAGTGTTAAGTGTGGACTTCAGTAACATCAGCACTGAAGTAAAGAATGTTTCTCTGGTAAATCGTGTCCTATAGAAACAAGCACAGTCTTACAGAGTTGAAACGTGAATACAAATAAAAGAGCCAGCTTCATGTTGCACAAAAGTATTGGAATTAGAAATGTACTTGAAATTAATTTCTTAAATGCTGTACTTACTACAGATTTTTCTGCTTTTTCTAATCTACATGTAATTTTTGTTAAGTGCTCAATGAGCTGCATGAGTTTAATTTCACAGTTTTACTGGATTGTCCTTGAATAACTTTTGTGTACTGTGCAACAATAAAAGAAAACTTGTCCCTCTTCCACTGCAAGGGTACAATCAGTACTCAGTTCAAGTGTGGCTTGTGTTATCATTAACAGCTATTTTCTCAAATATCTCTTAAATATTTGGTATTATTGTATGTAAGGCCTTCCCTTAAAACACCTGTGGTACCCTTGAAGATAATTCTTTATTTCTGTCATTCACACATGATGTGTAGCCTCATATCTTTGGTCTTTGATTTTTATGGTTAAGTAAGAACTAGTTGGCATAGGAAAGCTGTTATGCAGTAATTGAGGTTGCTAATTAATGGGGCACTGTTCCTTGTGTGCTATTTGGCCATACAATCTTTGAGCAGTCCTATCCTGATAAGCCAACATCTGAGAGGAACCTGATGCCTCCCAAATGTGAGTGTGTGGTGCCACCACCCTGGTAACTTTGGAGATACTCAGAAGCAGATTGACAGTGTTGAAAGGCAAGGAACCTACAGATGTTAGGTGCCTTAAGTGTTTTGCTTATCTACACTGTAAGGCAGGATGTCTTGTTTGATTTGAAGTGCTCTTCAATTAAAGCACCCCTTTCATGACTAAGCAAGAGTGAGTTTGACACCCTGGAATATCTACTTGTTCTAGGCTGTCAATGCAGAGTACACGTTTCAGACTCTTCAGGATCCATGCCCCATGCTTGCTCTTCTAAATGCTTAATTATAATTATCTCCTTATTTATTATTATGGCTCAGAAGTTTAGTATTTTTACAAACTAGGCTAACTTGGAAGGTAGAACAACTGCTTGTTATTTAAGATATTTTCAAGTTAGTGTCTGAAGAGAATAGGGTAACTAGAAGGGGAAAAGGGAATATCTGCCCTAGACAGCATTATATATCACTGCTTAAAACAAAAGTACAGTCCAGACACACCTACTGGAATATTTTTCCTGGGTATTTTTTTGTCAAGAGTTATGTACCATTGAAAGAGGCAGAAACTCCTTAAAACTGAGAGAAGGGAGAAACAAAATCCCAAACACAGTCTGAGCAAGTTTTTTAAACACACACCCACACACCCCAAAAAAGCTAGTGGGAAAAAAGCTTTTTTGTAGTGAAGGGTTGACAGATGCAAAGGTGTTGCTTCTTGTCTGCTACCTGATGTGCTCAAGGACACAGGCTTCTTTATGGTCGTTGTAGATAAACTGCAGCAGAATTACCTCCATCACTGATCAATTAGCTGCTTTAAAACAGCCAGTACTGTCACAGGGTTTTTTGGTTAATTGATGCGGTTGAAAAAGTTGCATTGCATTACCACTTACCAGATACAGGAACATACACTTACATCATGTAAGTGTCCTTAAACTCAGACCAAAAAAAGAAATAAACATTCCACATAATTTTTTTTAATCTGACCCTATAAACCCAAGCTAGCAACCTTTAATTTGAAAATACCATTCCCGAAATAAATGAGAGTCTTCTTGGGATCAAAGAGCATTTATTTACTTAGGCTAATTCCTGATGATTTGAAGTGTAAGTACTACTCATTACTCTGGTAAATTTTCTTCTAATTTTTTTCCATTTCTGCTTCTTAATAAAAATATTTATGGGAAAGTGACAATGCAGGGAACACCCTGGATATAGATTTTAGTATGGGTATCTGATCATAATATAATTTAATGTCAAGTGGTGAAACTGAAGTTAAGAAATGGTATTCAGGAAAGGAGAACTAGAAAGTAAGGCGGAATCTGATAGCCTGGTGTAACACTATGTAGCACGTGAGTTGTGACAGATCATGTCCTCTCTATATGATAGGAAATATGAGGCTATGGTTGTCTCTAAAATTTAAAAAAAAAAGGCAAAAAAACAACCCCCAAACCATTCTTGATAATAAAGTACTTATAACAGAGGAAACACTTATCACACATTAGCCAGAGTTTCTACAAGTGGGATAGCTAAGGGGCCACTTGGGGAGCAATCCTGGCCCTTGCTTCAGTGCACCTCACATGCTGTTCTTTTGTAATATTTCCGTTTCAGTGCCAAGCAGGATAGTTTTTTGTTTTAAACAGCACTTTCACTAAAAGTTCCCTATTTGTGCACTGGAAAAAGACATTTGTGTACCTAAGTATCACCTTGGCTGTGAGCTAGCCAAGGGGTGAGCTGCTTCTCAGCCTGTACTTGGATTTGGGTGCAGTACATCACCAGGCCAGCTCAGTGTTGTGCACTTGTATCCAAGGTAAAACGGTGCTGTGCATGCACATAATCCCATGGACACTATGCAGGAGTTAACTGTGCTTCTGGATACTCTTAGCCACGTGGAGGATTCAGAAAGCCTGCCTGATAGTAATGAAGGCAATCATATATTGCAGGCTCAACATATTGGGGAATTTTGCCTCTTTGTTACTTAGATGCTTCTGAAATTTTGCTGATCTCTTAGCAGTGTTTTATTACTGCAAAGCCATGAATCATCCAGTGATTACAGAGTGTGGCAAGGAACAGCTGATGAGGAAGGAAGGAAGAATTAGAGTTAGTGTGTGTTTTGGACAATGATCTTGTTATAGCTCTAGAGAAGGTGGGGTAGATGGATGCTCTAAACTCCCTTTCATGGGACTGTTCCATCTGCCCTCACAGCCAAGTGGAAGTTTTATCTAAACACGTGTTTGCACACCTACTTGAACTAAAGCTCAGGCAGAATCTTATCTTGAGGAATTTACTGTGACACCAAATAGGTTAGGCAATGCTACCCAGAGAACTGGCTAACAGAGTAAGTATTTCAGCTACAGGTGGTAGTGACAATATTTAAATTGACTATTCTTGCATTTTCTTATTAGAATTACTTATAAAGAATAATTTTTCCCCATTTTTACAGAAGAAATACATTTTAAGTGCTCCATTTCTATGTTAAGGTTTTTTTTGTCATGGCAACTGTGTTGTTAGCAGGGTTACTTGTACAGAGCAGGGATCAGTTTCACGGTCCAGCTCAACATAACTCAGCTTTCCTACAGATTTCACAATTTCATCAATAGAGAGTAAGACAATGCTTTAACCAGGTAATTCTTAAGACATTCTCTTTCAGTAACAGATGCACAAAGATGACTTTACTACTTCAAGCCTGTAGTACATCTAAGTGGATCTCATGTTTCTGTCCTTGGGCAAGGTACCATGCACCAGGCAAGGACTTTGTGCCTTCTAAATTTGCTTGGTATCTGATATGATAGTCACACTTTCTACATAGTAATCCTTTGTTTGAAGGATCATTTGCTTAAGTTAAATTCCTTTATTTTCTTCCCTATCAGTTGTCTTAGAGAAAAAATCTAACTCAATCAAGGCAGCTGAGATGATTCGTGAAGGAGTGCAGTACTGTATTTCTCTTATTAATATCCAGGCTTTTTAAACTTTGTAAGAGACAAGATTCAACTGTCAAGTAGATTTGGCTTTGTTACCTGATCAGATACACTTCTAATTAGAAGCAATTTGATTATAAACCAACTGATATTATTATATGTTGAAGAAATAACATTTTTAGCAAGTATTTCTTACCTACACAGCATTAATAGAAAAAGGGCTCTGAAACTGCAGCATTGAAGATCACACATTGTCAGGTGTGGTTTCAAAAGTTCTTGTAGCTTCTAAAAAAAAGTGCAGAGGGAATGATTTACAACACGTTTGCCTTCCAAATAGACAAATTTCACAAGGTTTTCAACACTGAAAATACTGTATCTCGAATACCTGCTGCTATAAATGTATATATATAAAATTCATCTATAATATAATACATATCTATAAATATGTAAAACATAATATAATATAAATACAGTATAAATATAAATATAAAATAAATATAATATAAATACAAGTAATGTAATATAATGTAAATATAATATAAACATAATATGAATATAATATAAATATTATATTAATATATTATAGGCATAAGTGTAATATAATGTAATATAAGATATGAATATATATTATATGAATGTATTTACCCATGTGTTCATATACATGTATATACATATAATACCTATATAAATGTATTAGTAAATATCTAAAATAAAAACACCTTGAAAACTTAAAAAAAAAGACATCGTGTCAGCAATAATTTAACTCGCCAATAGAAGCTGCATTCCAGTATATTAGAGCTCTTTTGTTTTTGCATCTATCCTTTAAATATTTAGTAAAGTAACTGTTTTGAAAACTAACTGTAAACAGATTCCGCAGAATCACAAACACTTGGAGCTTTGTCTCTGCTATTCAGGCCTATACATGAGTGTCTCATGTACTCATGTGCACTGCTAGGAATGGAAAACACATACCCTCACCTTAGAACACAGCTGTTTAAAAGCAGTGCCTCTGGTTGATGGGTAGTAACAACACCTACGATACATATATATTTGGTAAGCTTTTCATTAATGAGGAAAATTGAAATTATATGTTTCTACCTCTCGCTATTAAAAAAACATCCTTTACCTGTATATAAACAAACATAGACAACCAACCACATTCATCAAAATGTTTGGCTGAGGCAAGATATTTTCATCTGAATGGAGTTCCTTTGCTCTTGTCAGTATGATTCACATCCATAATGGTTATTTTAAGTAACCTGCCACTTCAGTGATCCATTTCTGGATCAAAAGAGTATCAATCGATACTTCAATGCAGTCATGCAACAGATCTGAAATTCATGGGCTGTGCAAACTTCTGCTATATTTCATCAAAGCACTGAAATGTTATTCTGAAAACTTGCTTCAAAAGTTAAAAAAACCTGACATGACAGAAACACCACCTACCCAGAATCTGCAAGAAAAATGTTAAATGTTGTTAAGTTCAAATGAAATATCTGTCTTAGGTTTTATAAGGGGAGAATAAAACAATACTATTTAATGTTCCAAATAAATTTTTCAGGAGTCTCTTACACTGCAATTTCACAGTAAATTACTAATAGTAAAGAATTAGATGTTTTAAAACTTAAAGCTTTGATTTACCATCCTTCAGTGACCAATACAAAATGTTAGTGAACATTTTTACTCCAAAGTAACTTTTCTTCAGTCTACAGTCCTCACAAGAGCAAGACTAGTGGTATTTACTTTAATGCAGTGTGAGCACTATCTGACTTGTATGTAACAGTGCTGTAGTAACAAAGTAAGTTGTTAATGTCTCCAAGGAAAAATGAAAGCCATTTCCATGACCTTTTGTTTACAAGTAAAAATTCTCAGGGTCTTGGATACTTTAAGCATCATGCACCAGCCTGGTAAGTATTAATGTCAATATAAATCATACACTCCTACTGACTTCCACAGAAGTCATGCATGAGACATTAAGAGAGCCTCTAGTAGGAAGACACAGCACAAATGAGCAGACGCTGTTGTCACAGCATTGCTCTTTAAATGCTGATTCTGGAGCACTCCTGGTGCATATCATGGAATCTCTCTTGCATCTCTCATTTTGGGTTTGGATAGATATTGTCTACATTCACTACTTTTATCTCACAGGAAAATATGCTAAAAATAAGTATTATCTTTCTGGTTTCCCAGAAGAGCTCTTACTGACTTTATAAGTACGTCATAAAGCTTTTTATGTTTAGCTTTTGAATTGCTACTGTGAGCTCCTAGTGTGTCTGAAGATCCTTTATAAACAGATTAAGAAAACCTACGGATATTTCTGTACTTCTTTGGTTTTAATTTTTACAGTACTGAAGATCAAAATGAATGGGTTTATTATCAATCTCTTTCTAAAGCAACTGGTTTACCTTCAGATCTTAATCAATTTCCAACTTATCAATCTTATGTGGGAGTAGGGGGGAGAATTTTATTCTTTAAAACATGAAAGGTCAAACCCATTCTATGGTATGTAGCTTGATTTTTGTATGCTCGGGGCAAGAGCACGGAAATAACAGGAAGGAGATGATCTCTTATTTCTGTATAAGAAATACTAATAAAGAGATCTAATTACCATGCCACCAGGCAGTCCATCCCTGCAAAGGGACACTGCATGCCAGGCAAGGAATAGAATTGAGCAGCTAATGAAGTCTTCAGCAGTTTCACAAAGATACTTAAGTGGGATACATAAATCACTGCTGCATATGCATACCTGCTGCACGCACACACACATTTTTCTCTGCTGTTCTTTTTTTTGAGGTTTACTGAGCTGGCTTGTTGCACTGAAAATCCTGCCTCTTGGCATGTTTGCACATCTGGACCTTTCCTCTGTCATGCATTTTTTTATCAAATGCTATACAATCACAGCAGGATGCCTTCCTGCATATGTAGGCCTTATTAACTATTGATATTTACAATTAATTCAGCAAGACCCATATTATTTTCCTTTTCCCAGAGCCTAGAAAAATATACATAACCTGTTCTCTGCATGGAATATTGAACTATTTGGTTTTACCAGACAGACAACATGCTGTCCAGATTATTGTGCATATATTGACACATCTTCATGTTCTAAACATACCATGAAGCAACTGAGGCAAAAGGTAACACGTGTCTGCCCCAGTTTCCCATATGATGAGACAACAACACTTTCAACTTTGAACCAGATCAGACTAGGACTGTAAAATAGTATCTAATGTTGTGGTATATCTCCTGGGAATTCAGTATTTATTATCTTCAGCATGAGAGGAAAAGTGAATTATGCAAGTTTCACAAACCTTGAGACTGAAATGGGACTGACAGAGAGGTTGTAGCAGGATCTTAAAATTTCACTGGAAGTAAATTTTGGGTGAATGATTCAAAGATGAAATGCCTGCTATACTGAAGTATCTTATCCACCAGTGGAGGCATACAAAAGACTAAAAATTATTAGATGAAGACACTTTGTCATGTGGTAGTGGCCATATGCCTGGAATCCCATGGCTGCTGTTCTAGGCATCCAAAACTGCATGTAGAATTACCTAAAAAAAAAGTTAATAGGGGTTTTATAGATAGTACAAGCTGAATTAGCATTGCAGTTGCATTTGACTTCTGAATCTAAACTGTTAAATGACAGTGCCTTTAAGTGCTTGACTGAAGAGCAGCTAGAAATTCAGGAGAGATTCAGCCAGAGTGCCAAAGTGTAACTACCTCCTCTGCTCTGCATTGTCCTACTTGCACTGTCCACTACAACTGCAGCATAACCAATCAGTCTGTACATATATATTCCTTATTGCATCCTCCAGTTGTTAGATTGATATGAACTAATTGGAGGTAAAATGAGAAAGCTGAAAATACTAAAGACTCAGTGGGAGAAAGGGAGTGAATATATGACAGGCAGTCACAAGACAAGATTCAGAAGTAGGGGGGCAATGAGATAAAAAGGAAAAACTCCTCCAGAATACGGCCCCAGAATGCCACTTGCTTCCAGATTCTTTATTTACCCTTTGCTCCTGCCCTTGCTTTTAGCAAATTGTCACCTGATGCCATACTGCTATTTTTAGTGGCTTTTCCAGTTCTTCTGAGCCGTTATCCTTACTCTTCTTATTTCCAAATTGCATAGGAAATATTTTTTTTATCTCCCTTTAGCTGTGCACAAGCAACAAGTGAAAATAAAGGGACAGTGAGTAACTCTTGCTCATCACTAGGAAAAGCCAACTGCAGGTAACTGTTTGTCAGTAGTCACTGACAGATAGCATTTTCTGGAAGAAAGTGATGTGCTGTCTTTGTATTCATCTGGATGCCTGCCTGTTAACAGCTGTAGTTTTATAATACTTGTAAGTCTCCCTAAAATACACAGATTATGAAAGAGAAGAAAAAGCAAAAGGTTCACACACTAAGATTCTTTTTCATGTTAAGACTGATTAATAGTGCAGAGAGCATGGCTTGAGTGAAAAGTAGCAAGAGAATTTTTTAATGGGTTAAATTAAAAAGAAGTAATAAAATCTAGCAGCAGCAAAACTCTGGGTCTAACTGGGGAATTGACTGATGAAAGGGACCAATGTAAGCGTCTGTGTCCTGTTGTAAGGGGCATCCTTCTGTTTGGCTGACCATCTGGCTCTTGGCATACCAGCTAGCTTATTTCTAATCCCTAGGCACATCTGATCTTGCCTGGCATAGACAAAAACCATGCAAAGTCTCCTTGGGCAAGTAAACAATGTTAAATTCACTTGGTTCACAGAAAGTAGCTGTCTTGTCCTGTTTTCTTTGCAGAGATAGGCAGTATGGGAGCCATCTGTGGTGACAGTGCTATGTTAGCAACTGGATGCATGTGAAGTTTCTACTGTTGATATATCCAGCAATAGTTTATAGTGAAATACTGAATTCTGGTTATGCTCTGATGTTCGGAGCAATACAGTTGTCACATGTGCCAGGTAATAAAAATAACAGCTGAAAATGTCACTTTCTCACTGAAACACCAGGAAGTTGTTCCAATCTGTACATTTTCCCCAAGTTTTGTGTTCAGAAATGTTTTTTTGTCAAAGATATCATTCAACAGCAGAAGGTCATATTGTTAAAAAAAAAGTAGAATGTAAGATTCTACGGAAATGAAAATGTGTAGCAAGATGAGCTGTAAGTGAAACTTCACCATGAAAAACATTGCTTATATATTTATATGGCATTGTATGAGAGTATTTTAAATTATTTTAATAAATCTGTGCAACAAAGAGGTTAATTTATTTTTTCTTTAAATTAAATTAGCATGGCAGATTTCAGACTGTATCAGCAACAACTCAGTGATATATTTCAATATCCTGATTAATATACAAGTTAATATGTAAAATCACTGTCTTCAAAATACACTGAAAGGTCGTAAGCTGGGTCAAAGAAACCCTTTGTTGCAGCCATTTCAATTTTTTTTTTTAGGATCAGTACTTCTAATCACAAAAGGAGTAAGGACCAGCAGTATCCTGCTAATATTTACCATATTAAGAATATGAATACTGTAAAATTGTTGGAGGCATTTGCTGCTCTAGATTAAGGTCTGCATTTCTCACCAAGTTCTCTGCATTATCAATTTCATAAACATCAAAGCCTCAGAGTAACTTACGTAACCTATAATAGGATTATTTCATATGTTTATCTGTAGTCGTTTTCATTCTCTGCATTTTAAATAGATTTGTATGTATTTTGGGTTAGCTGGAAAATAAGTTACCATGCAGAGATGTTGTTAATGTTATACAGTTTTCCTGGAAAATTAATTTCAGATTTATAACAACTGGGTATTTAGGATGGCAATACAATTCCAGGAGTTACCTCCATGCAACAAGTGTCAGATGTCCTACTTCCAACTAGCATAACACTGAACTGAGAGGTTTCAACAAGATAGAAGTCAATGTAGTAATAAACATTCACAGGTTTTAATAAATTAATGTCTTCACGTGACTGCTTAAATATAGTACTCATTACAAGATCTGCTCACATCCATTGAAAAATCTATAGGAATGTGTGCCACACATGCTATTTTCTAGTTAAAAAAAAAAAACAACAATGGATTAAAAAAATTACCTTCACCTTGTTACTAAATATGCTTTTAGATAGCTGCCACTCAAAAGTCCAGCAGATCAGTGGCATTCGAGTTGTGGTTGTTGGTTACTGACATTTGTAATTATCCAAACTAATCTGAAGTTTCTGGAGTTGTTAATGGTTGTTTATATGTGTATATAGACTTTTTTACTTAAATCTTTTGCTCTGTACATCCCAGTTCTGCTATCTGTGCATCTGGACCACTACATACATCTGCAAATGTTTGGGTCCTCTTGTACGAAACCACAGGTCTCAAATGTCAGAACTTCACTGGCTTCAACAAGGTCCTCCCACACCCACTCCCACAGACCGTCAGGGACCACCTTCTGCCACATCAGTCTGTGTTTGACAGCCAGAAGTCACAGCCCACCCACGTGGCTACATCAAAGCAGCAAAGAGCCCAGAGGTGCTCTGTTCTCGTGCACTTTAAAGAACGAATGTGAGTCAAGTCAGTGAAGTAGGCAACCTCCAGAGGCTGCAAATGATGAATGAAACCTCAAAGGCACCTTAACAAAGGTTTTGACTTTGCAGGAAGGTACAAACAGCTTTTGTGTGGCTAACACTGGCTTGAGTGCGCTCTCATCTCCCAGCTGATACCTGACTGCTTAGTGAGCACTGTGGGTCTCCAGGCTTCTAAAATGCACCCACGAGTGTGGGTTGAAGTTCCTGCAGCACTGATACCGTATTTCACTAGCTATACAGACCAGGCTAACTTGTTTCTATTGCCTGTAGCAAAATGGAGTCACAGTTCTGTTTGGGCACTATTAAATCAGATATTATTAATATCAACAGTTGAAAATCCAGAAAGTTGGACAGAATATGCTGTCTCAGATTAAGAAAGTAAGAACATGATTTGAAAAGACAAGTGAAATCACGTCTTTCTGATGCCAGCTTAAATAACTGCTCCTTATGAAAGTTAACAGAGCTAGAATCTAGATTCTAGTCTTAACCTGGAGGAAGGTCTCCCCACCAACTCCGATTTCTGTGAGCTTCACTCATGTTGTAGAAGCTATCCAGGACCCAACTGACCTGCCTGTGGCTTCCCTCCATGCAGTCTCTGGCATGAGAGAACGCGGGACATCTTGCTATATGTCACTGAACACATGCTCAAGACTGAGGGAAAAATAAAAGCCCTGCGGTAGCAGGTTAGGGTTAATCATAACCATCTTCTCTTCTCCTTGACTATTTTGCAATGTGCCTCTCAGATTTACAACAGAGAATCAGCCCCCTGGTTTGAAATTAATTTTGTTTGCAATTGCAAAGGCTTGTTTGTGAGGAAAAGGGGAAGAAGGGAGGGGAGATACCCCAGTGATGCCTTGTTTTCCATGCAAATTACGACTTTGTACCATAGATTCTCCTGGTTTGACTATTCTTATGCATGCCTGTAAATCTCCAGGGCAGTATGATGTTTCTTGGGACACTTAGTCATTAACCACTTGTTGGTTTGAATTTGAAATATACTTGTCGGCCTACAATTCCTCACTGAATTAATAAGTGTCCTGTAACCAGGAGATTTACAAACTAATGACTTTCAGCAATGCAACAGGATGAAAGACTGGAAAGCAGAAAATCAGTTTTCAAAGCAGTTTTCAAAGGTTTTTCACAATCTAGGAAGTTTTTGCATTTGAAATTAACTGGTGCAAATTAATGTCATTAAAATTACTCAGTAGAAACACATATATTAGCAAAGGATAATTATAGGAAGAAATTATTTTAATTGCACAGGCACACGAAAAATGAATGTTCTCAAAGTTCAGTGTCCTGGGCTTATCTACACACTGTCATACCTGCCAGGGCTGAAGTCAGAAGAGCTATTCTGACTGAGATGAGGAACTGAGCTCAAAGCCAGCAGGGATTCGGTCTAAGATGAAATCACAAGAAGGGCTTTGAAAGCACGTGGCATTTTTCAATAAAACATGTCTTTCAGATTTTTCCTACTAATACAGATTTAACTAATCTTCCTATGTGGTAAGTGTGTGACTGCTTCAGGACCTTCCTTTAAGTACACGCTGCTTTAGCTTTATTCTGTGACAGTCATTAGAATTACCTGGAGTTGTATCATGATGAAGAACAACATTTAAGAACCCTATTTATAAAGTCTGAATAGACATTGAAATTATTTATATAGGCAGGTGGGTTTTTTATAATTAGATTAAATCCTGCTAGAGAAATAAAATACTTCAAGTATTTACTTTCATCAATACTCAATGCCTAACAACAGATTTAACCAACCTGATCTATTTTCTTTCAAGTATTTTACATCTTTTTAAGTACAGGCACATTGTTCACCTACATATTCATTTGAGGTGAGATTTGCAGATTTGATAGAGAGTTGGGGGAAAAAAACAGAAGGTGGCTCTTAAATTATCTTCCTGGGAGAATTTTCTCCATATACCATTTGCTGTTTTTAGAAACAAGTTTTTGCTGCCTTTGGGGAGAAACTCGCTTCTCAGACGTGGCTTACTTCATTAATAGCATTTGAGTTCTTCAGTGATATTTTAAACCAGCAGAATGCATCTTAACACCTCAGAGAGGGAAAACGAACATTTTTTTTACAACAATTGAGGAGAGAGGTAGCAACGAGAAGGGAAGGCAAGGGTAACCCCAGGAAAGGAGCAGTGTTGGGGCCAGGCTCTCGGCGGGGAGGGTGCCGCGTTCCCCGAGTGCCAACGCGCCTTACCTGCAGCCGGGGCCGTACCGCGGCCCCTCCGCGGCGGCGGACGGGGGCGGAGTGCGGCGGCCGCCTCCGTGCAGCCTCGCAGCCGGCCGAGCACTGCGGGGCGCCGCGGAGCGCGGGTTCGAGCCCGCCCCCGGCCAGGGGGGGGCGGCCGTAGGCGAAGGCTCTCACGCTGTCGAGAGCTTAAGCCCCCATAGGTGCCTGTAAGTAGCACTGTCCTTTCCCTGCTGTGCCTCCTTTGCTTACACTCACTCACACCCCTTTTCAGTTTCTGGTGTGCTTGGGGGAAACGATGCTGGAGAGAAGTGGTGGGGGATTCTGGCCAGGCAAAAATCAGGCGCAGCACTTCTCACCACCAGAGCTTGTATAAAACTTCCTGCTTATCGCCCCATTTTTCTTCTTGCAATTGTCACATCCCTGCTACCCTGAGTAGAAATGTCCACCCATGTCCTCTGTTTGATGTGGAAATGTTTTGGGAGTCTTCAGGTAACACCATTTAAGTCTTTCTAGGAGTGACTGGAACAAAAATGTTAGTTTCACTGGTGTTACTTTCCTGTGTGAATTTCAGGAACTGTCTGCAGCTTATAGATAGATGAGAGTACCACTTTCTCTGGGGAAACACCATTCCACACAATACAAGGTTAAGGAAACCACTTAAGGAATGTGATTCTCGACCCAGGCTGTGTTAGGGGAAGAAACTTCTCACAGAGTCAAAGATCTGCTGTCAGAAATCATTGCCTGTAGCTAGGGTATGAGGACAAAGGGGGGGGTGGGGGGAGAAAAAAATCCTTCCTGACAGAATTGCCATCACCAGTACTAAAATATGATCTTTCTGGTCAAAGCTGGGGAGGAGAAGAGAGATGGTTTTGATTACTTCAGTTTCAACTATTAGTGCTGGTTTCGAGGATGAAAAGAGTTGACAACTGTTGAGGAAGGCAAAGGCTGAGAGGTCCCATCCCTGCAACTTCTAGCAATAAGGACCCTTGGATTTTTCTTCTTATCACATGCTGATCTCAGCTCATGCCAGAAGTAAGCATGTGTTCTTTGATTTTTCAGAGAATCATAGAAACAGTTCAGTTGGAAGAAACCTTTAAAAGTCATCTAGTCCAACCCCACTGGAATAAGCATGGACATCTTCAACTAGATCAGGTTGCTCAGAGCCCTGTCCAACCTGACCCTGAATGTTTCCAGGCATGGGGCATCTACCATCTCTCTGGGCAGCCTGGGCCAGTATTTCACCATCTTCATCATAAACAAATTTTCTTGTATCTAGTCTGAATCTACTCTCTCTTAGTTTAAAACCATTACTCCTTGTCCTTTTTCTTAACTTTAAATTAGTTACTGACATGTTGTTATAAAAGGCTGTTTTGACACCATGTGCCTGCTGTGACTTCACTGGAAGCTCCCCCCAAGCTGCAGGACATGGGAGGGTCTGAGGCCCAAAATAGGAAAGGAAAAACACATCTCTCCATGGCAAAAAAATAGAGCATATTTCCCTACTGTTGTGTGCCTTCTGCTACTGTTATTGCCTGGAGCTCTTATTTGTTACTGCATCTGTGAGCAGGAGAAATTAGAGAAATGTAAAATTTCATATTCCCTGCAACTGCTGAATATTGATCCAATTATAAGCCAAGAACGCGTGCTAAGTGTGCCTGCTCTTGGGGCATTTCCCCCATATATCTTGTCTGAACAGTCTGTCTAACTGTGTAACATGTATAATGTTTATCTTTCATCAGTCAAGCAGAAAGAAGCCTGAAACCCAGTGGAAAAAAAATCCCCTGATTGTTCCTACTGCAAAACAGCTGCAGCTGGGAGAATCAGCAAATTTGGTCTCATGTGGCATTTCATAGCATCACAACTGAGAAAACAGCTTTAAAGACAATTCTATTACTAGCTGGCATAGAAACAATGCTGATGTTTATTATTTCCAATACTACTCCAAGCACAGGTTATCTCTAATGGACAGTACGAGAAGTTCTTAAATTTCTAGGGATCTCTTTCTACCTACTTTTTAAAACCTATTTCAAGTTCTCACTAACTGCAAATCATCATTTTAATAGAATGAAAATATTCTGTCTGAAAATTTGAAGCATCAACATGCTGTTGCCTGTTTCAGTTCACAGGGCTCAAATGCAGAACTCTGAAAAATAGTATCTTAAGAAAGTGGGAATTCAGCACCTGTCTGGAATTTATGGCTTTAGGACAGCTGAGATGCATTTGAAAATCTTGGGTAGCACACATCCTTCTCTCCATACTAGATTCCTGAGCAGTGGCAGTCACTCAGACTCCAGATCACCTGAAACATCACCTGGGCCATAGGCAGTGTCTGTTGGAGACAAGCAAGTAAATGACAGTGCTAAAAATTAATTACCATGGCCTGAAATACTAAGGCTGGTGGTAAAACCTGTTAATATAAAACTAAAGCTTAGGCTGGTTTCATCTTCTAAAGCTTATGCTGGTCCTTAGAGTGCCTAGAGTTCCCATTATATTTGCTTTCTCTTGAGGTTGTTGCATCCTTAACAAAGGCTGTAGTAGTTTATCAGCAACTGGCTAATGTGAGTCTGTCCATGCACAGAAACTGACCTGTCCCCCTGAGAGCCAGCTCCTGCCAAGCCCTTGTCCCCTTTGCACTCTTGCAGCAGCAGGACCTCTGAGGCACCAAACCTGCCACCTGCCCTTGAGCTAGTCCCAGAACGGGACAGCTCGATTATTAACCCAAAGCTTAAGTCGTTGAGTAGAGCCATTGATGGACTGGGAAAATCAGCTGACTCTATCCAAAGGTTGGTAAAGAGTAATGAAATTGTTTCAGAGAACAACTTGCAGAAAAGCCTCCTTCAAGACAAAAAATCTGGATGCCTGCAGTAAGAAATTATTTCATTCCTCTGTGCATTTAGCCCTCTGCATCTGTATTGGACCCCATGTTGGGTAAGTTGTTTTTTTAATAGATTTACCTTACAGTTTGTAACCTCAGAGGGTTGTAACATCCACAGCACTGATAAACACCAATGTAATCTGTAATGACTTTCAATACCTGTAATGCCAAGAATAATGGAAAACACAGTGAACTTCTGGTATACCAGAGATTCTTGGAGAAATGTTAAATTCGGTTCAGCAGGCTGACTGTGCCCTATAACAAAAACCTTCTAAGTGTTAGCATTGTCACTTAAGTATCATATTTATACATTAAATACTTGGTAATGTGGTGTATCATAAATAAAAATGTCCCCATTTTTTATTTGACTATATTGACATTTAATGATCATTATTTTGGACATATTCATGTAAGTGCATACTGACCAAATGAGCTTTGAATAAATGCAGTATTGAGTGAGGACCTGAACATGAGACCAAATAATACAATTTTGTAGCTAAGCTAAATGCAAAGCAAAAAAGTGAAAAAATATCCATGGATCAATGGATTTTATTTAAGTGTTCCCATTTTAATGAGCTAATAGGTAATACCAATACCAAAACCTGCTTATTGGGAGTATTTATTTGAAACTACTATAAACAATTCTATTTAATTATTCAATGTCCCAATGCATGTAATGGAAGGGATGAAAATAAGACCATAAAATGTGTTTCATCTTTAGAACTCTTAAGGGAAAAAAAACAGGTTTCTGGTTACTATAATTGATGTGGGAAGTAGAGGATGAGCATATCAGTGTTCTAATATCTAATAAGGTCTACTCTCAAATAGGAATGCTTGTACCTGAAAGTCTACATTCTCGTACCTACTACCGACTGCATAAGTAGTTGCATTTTTAATTACTATAATATTACTCAGTGACCTGACAGCTACATACTCTGCAACGATTTCAGATTATCTGAGTGGAAAATAATTAAAATATAAAATGGCTCAAATTTAAGAGTTCATATCTTCCCTTTTCATCTTCTCGCCCAGTCAGACAACAGATTCTTTGAACATTGCCTGTAGCAAAAGTTACATAAAAAACAATCATTTTTAAAAATTAAACATCTGAATTTTTGATTTTGTTTTAGATCCACCTTGGCTTGAAATTTTTCTCCTCTTGATAAGCCTTTGCTTGTCGAGTGAACTTCTTACTTCACTACTTGCTGCCTTTTTTTTGCATTGAAGTACTGAGGCGGAACAGGTTATTTTAATGTTCATCTGACCTCTTGTAAGATTACTCATATGCTGAAATCAAAGCATGTTCTTACTGAAATTTGGGCCTCCTCCCCTACCTCTCAGTCTGGTGCACTATGGCTCTGTTACTTTGAGAGATGCTGGTATAGGCAGCCAGGATGCACCCTGCACCTGAACATCTTCAGCTTGGATCACAGCTTTTGGGCTCTTCCCACAGAGTGACAAAGCACCCCAGGGTGAAATCCTCTCAGGAGCAAACCACCTTCACATGAAACCACTGTTTCTTTAAAGGCTGTTTTGAGAAGCACATATTTTTGGCTCTATCATTTGTCAGTTGATTCACAACAGCAAGGCTGCATTTGTCACAGCTTTGTTAGCTCTTGCTACACTATTGAATATACCCAGGTGCTGGCTTTAATGAAGTACTTGTGTTTCCATTATGCCTGGAATAAGGTCAATGCTCAAGAATTAGATTAAAAGAATGAGAAAACTGAGATGAGCACAGTGGATTTTATTATCTTGGGTAATTGATTTTCTTTGTATGATGCTGTCAATTCTTGAAAGGCCAGGTGGATTAATTGAGTCTGTCAAGAACAGGCAGGCTTGTGCTAGTCTCACACATCACATACAATTTTCCAGTTTATTGTCAGGACAGTGGAAATGCATAAGCCTCTGGCTGGGATGTGTCCTGCTGTTTTGAAAGACTTAGTTTGATAGGTTTTCTTACTGGCCCTGAAATGCTCACTTTTCATCATGAGCAGAATGTACCCAGCTATCAATAACAAAAAGGCTCCAAGAAGTGTATTAGTGAGACATCAAGAAGCAGTTTTCACATTCCCCGTTGCCCCAGGGAGCTGTACAGGCATTAATGATGTGCATCATGAGCTCTCTGGCCTAGCTATTACATGGGGTAAGATAAATACACTGGAGAACAGTCAGGACAAGGAGGAGCTGTAGAGGCACCAGGCTCACTCTAACTGTCCAGCCAGACAAATTTCCTGAGTTGCTGTTGTGTAGTCCTAAAAGAAGAAGCAAAATTTCTGGGGTGAAGGGTCACTTGTCTTCCCCAAAGGGAAGCTGAAGTGGTTACTGGACATTTTCTATGCTTCCTCATGAAAGAAGTGGCTGTTAGAAAAGTGACACTTTCTGTACTTTCTCCTGCCCATGCTCAGTCTACCTAAAGTTGCCACCAGTGTCCATGAATGTAATAATAATCTTTTTATCATCGAATGTAATAATAATCTTTTTATCATCAACTCCACATGAGACACTAAAACCTGTAAGAATATGTCAAAGGTTGATTTCTTAAGCCACACCTGTGATATATGTGATATAAGCAAGACTTGAAGACATAGTATTGAAACTCTACTTTCACTGAAAATATTTTTTCCCAGCCCAAATGGGATTGCACTGTGCTGTGAACATGCCCCATATGTTTATGGTTTAGTTTATTCCACTGTATTCTGTCTCAATTACATTAGAGAGACAAAGTTTAGGGAGACTTTCACAGAACCATCATAGAATCATGGAATGGTTTGGGTTGGAAAGGCTGTTAGAGATTCAACCCTGTTTAAACCTAGTTCCAACAAACAAACAAATAACCTACTAATAATTTACTTCTAACAGTTCTAAAGGCATACTGAAGAAACTATTAAGAAAAATTTTGTTTCTGTTGTTGGTTGTGCACTACCTCATAATCTAATTCCTACTTGTGTTGTTAACTGTAGACTTTAATGTGCTATTTATTATTAAGGCTTAGTAGTTATATATAAACACAAAAAGGATTCACCAATATTTCTTTTCAAAATTAGTTATGAATACAGAGGAAGTGTTTCTAATAGGCACTTGTCAGGTTTTCACTTACTTAAGAATTATGCAAGAAGAATAATAACAAGACACAATAGCCTATGAAATGTCCTTTGGATTATGATCTCTTAAAATTATAAAATTAAAATGCAACGTTCACTTAAATTTGTCTTATTAATGTACTGTGTATGAACCATCCCTATGATGTAAAATATTCACTCATAAGGTATTGATAGCTGGTGAAATGAAACTTTTCACAAGCTCATGTTAAGTAGGTGATGACAACACTATTTTTGAATGGGAATACCTCTCTTAGGCTGTCAGATTTAGAGCAAAATTTCTAGAAAAAAAAAATAGTTTAAATAACTATGCACTCAAAATAAACTACCTGGCTTTTCCTAGGAACTTTGCTAGGGGAAAATTGGAAGTGTCCAGCCAAAGGTGGTGACAGGCATTTTTCACCAGCTGCCTCAGTGGTCCTTTGGAGGACACAAGCAACCCATTCAGCATTAGATGGTTGCCATAGTTGGCAGTAAGCAGAGTGATCCAGTCCAGGCAGAGTTAGAGGAACACAATGGTGGAAAAATCTCAGATGATACCTGTCTTCACAAGACAAAACATCATAAGACTCTTTTCATTTTTACCAATGGCACACATTTAAATCCCTGCATTCCTGGAGTGAGGGAGGTAGTTTCAGATTCCTATAAAGACATGGGTATCTTTATGTCCTGGATTTCCTCTGGCTGACTGTCTTGTGTAATGCGTGGAGGTCATAGGCCTTGACTATGACTTTGAAATTGCAGATTATGGAGCTAGTTGGCAAGAGAATGGAATAAATACAGGATATTGGACTAGTTTCCAGTCCTAAGCCTAAATATCCATGTTCTAAAAACTTCACGAGAGGCTGACAGATTGCTATCATAGCTTAATATATCTGAAATTTGGGTCATGAAAGAGGATTTCCTCATGTTCCTATTTAAGTCAGGAGTAAAACTTTAATCTGGGTAACAACGGACCTTATTTTCACAGAAAATAAAAAACATGTTATCTACATTATTCTCAGGCTAAAGAGTTTTAAATTGCAAAGACCATGTGAGAAGTGTGCAATTATGCTCTTAATCTTTCATTTTCCTCAAAAGTGCATGACGAGTTGTTTTACTTCAAAAGACATACTATCTGAGAAGAAAAAATAATTCCAAGAACAGAAAATGCCAAAGGCAGTTTAAAGAGCTATAGATATACATGACCTACAGAAATCTCCTAGTGAAAGTTAATGCGAGTCAACATCTACAGAGGTCTTAAATGCCACATTGGTTCAAAATCACACAGTAACTGATGAAATGAAAATTAATTCTTGTCAATGTCTCTTTTAATTAACTCAACAAAGAATTCCAATCAAGCCTACTAAAGGAACAGTCCTTGGGATATGAGGTATTGAGGTTCAGAGCCTCAAAATAACACTTTTTTAAAAGTTTGTGTGTTTTTAATGTATTCCAAATGCTAATCTTCTTTTAACTTGGTTTTTATTTTGTTTTCTGTTATTCTACAGCACCGCTTCTGTCCTGCATTCTTCTCCTCTGCTCTTTAGGTGTGTTATACTGAAGCCATGGAATTTAGATTAGAAATAATCCTTTAATACTTCAAGTTATGCAATTACTGTTAATGTCATGGTCTGATTTACATTACTGTATGATAAAGTGGAGTAATAAAGTTGTGTACAGTCAATGTTACAGTCTAATTCCCAGGCCATAGAAATACTATGGCTCTGCATTGAAGGGGGAGCCTGGAAAACTAACGAAGTTGGGCAAAATATTCTACCCTTGAGTCTGGGCTGACAGTAACCAGCTGGAAAATAGGAATTGTCTGTAATATTTAACTTATGAGGAGCAAGATTATGAAAACTTAGTTCCTGTATTTGGCCTGAGGCTGCAATCTCTGGTGTCTAAAAAGTGTCTGGGCTGATGCTTTTTCCTGTGACTGAGGTATCATAGCTCTCCCCTGGAGCGTGGGCTCTATAAGAGCCAGACAAGGTTATGTTCAGGGTTCTGCCTTTCTTCTGAGAAGGTCAATGATCTGATCTACACTAAAAGATCCAATCTTCTTTCCATGTTCATTTCCACGAAACTTTGGGTAATTCAATATATTTGAGACTAATTATCTATCAAACCTGAGAAAAATTAATAAATACATTCAAAAGTAATTAATTGGGAACTCACAGGCTAATATATCAGCATATATGTGTATACTACTTTATTTTCCTAAGCAACTAGATTGAAAAAGAACTTAAAGCTGCAGAATTAGTGACTTTTAACAGTGAAATGAAACAGTTAAGGTTTTGTAAGCTCCGTAATGACAGCATGAGTACACAATGTCTAGCCTCTTGACAATGCATAATTAAGTGTGATAACTTTAATAGCTGATGTGCTGACATTAGAAGAAGAAGCATTAGGTTTACCTCTGAAGTAAAAGCAAACTTTTCTGGAATTTTATTAAAAACTAAAACAGAAAATGTTATTACACTTTTTATAGCAAAAGTTTAAATTAGGGTAACTTTTTAAGAGTTTTAGTTAATTAGTTCTATAATATATGTTCTTCCATAGTTTAGTCTTTATTGTACTGAAATATGTTATAATTAAAAATATTTTTCAGTAGCTACAAACCTAGGATTTGAAAATTTTGCCTCCTGGAGGTGAAACAGAATATGGTCTGCTTTTTGTGAATAAATATTACTCAAATAAGTTCATCTACTGCCATCATGTAAAATTCTAAAGTTAAGGAACACCACTGACAGTAATATTTTTAAGTTTACAGTATAATAGAAACATGAAATCTGAGGGGTTCGGCCCAAGCTACGAATCTAGTTTACCAGTTCTGCCCATTTTCTGATCAGTTTGTGAATCAGAAGTATGAAAAGAAAATTAAAATGTGAGTTCAGACCAAAAAAATATATATGTATTATATCACACCCTTACTCATAGATTACAACTCTTTGACACTGTTGCCTATCTGTGTCCTACTGAAGAGTCTCATAATATTCCCTACAGAGCAAAGCAGTCACAAGCATGTACAGGAAACAGGTTCTGCAGAGGCATTATTTTGTGCCCTGAAATTTAGTAATGGCTTAGAGAACTATACAGACTACAGGGAGGGAAAAGGCTCTGGGCTTGAAAGAAGTGAAAGCTAATACTTTATATTTCTGAAATTGCAGGGTTTGTACTTCTTTATAGCTGTTGACACATACTTAAATGAATGAGAAATCACAGTTGATTCTAAGATTAATGCTTTAATTCAAATGTGTATTCTGCTGAACTAATTCGTTATCTAAAAAGTAAGTTTATATATTGTCTTTAAAGTACAGAGAATAATGATTTCTGAAGTGTACCTTATGTCAGCAAAACATCTACCGTAATATTTTAAAATAAAATATAAACTATATGACATTGGTTTTCCTGACTGTATGTGTCTCTGCATGTCTATATGATGGGGGGGGTGGGGGGGGGAAGACAAATAAGACAAATCAGGCAGTTTTGAGTTATTTTCAGTCACTGTGTATCTCTGAAAAAGAGATATCAAACTTGTTCATTAGTAATTAAGATGGAATGCTTACCATTGTCATTGTTCATCAGTACCTATCATTTGCCTGTACTCAAGAGGAGTAAATTTTACTGGTGGAGGTACTTCATCTTTTTATTTCCAAAAAGTGACATGCTGCTTATGGTAGTGACAAACACAGTGGATGGGAGACAGATCTATTACCCGCTTAAAGCAAAATCGAAATCTTTTGATTCTTTCTTTTTTGAGGAAAATGTATGAACGACGGTTTGCTGTTGCTGCTGAGGGTGGCAGTGTGGGACCATCCTCAAACCCTCCTCTACTTCAGCAGCCTTCCTCGTTCTGTACCGCAAACGAACGTTCATCCCACCGTCTCCCAGCCTAGGACGTGGGCTCACACTGATTTGACATTGATTTAACAAGACCAAATTCAGGTGAGGTGCATACAGCAGTATCTGTAAATAACGATTTCGAAAATTAAGTCATGAGAGAGACTGGCCAAGGCACGATGTGTGGGGATTATTACCAGGGTTGTCAATTTCAACCCCAGGAAAACTCCAACTGTTTTAGCTTTTATGGAAAATACCCTTCCTAAAGAACTGCTGGATATAAGAGTTTTGCTGCCTTGGTAGGCATAAAGAGTCCAAGGTCAACGTGCTGGCACATGCAACCAGCTCATGCAATTTATATAGTTTGTATAAAACACTGCCACGCCTTTAAAATGGTTGCCCTACCTGCAGGAGCAGAACAGATGATGAATTACAGACACAAAGTTGTTTAATAGCTATGGACTGATGTTAAAATATGTGGATTGATGTAAAATTTGAATCTTTCTCTACAATACTGACTGATGATGAGTTCAGTCTATAGTCAATGTTCCTTACAGGTGCAATGGCTTATTTCAGTCAGGAGCTTTATGTAACTATTTCCGTGTAGATGTGTTTACATGTTCCTTATCTCATCATCTTTCTGTATTATGTGAATAGTTCTGCTCATGTTAATGTTGGTGGGTGTTCAGGTAACTCAGAGTGGATTTCTGTCTTTGTAGATGCTATAGGAAACTTAGTTATGCAGTACAAGCAGTTAACATGTTGATAAAAATTTCTTTAACTTATATTAATTTCAATTTTTTTCATTCTTTCTCCTTGTATTAATGAAAAGACTACCTAAGCTGTGGGGAAAACTATTTCCATAATTTAGATTTTAGTGGATATCACTTGAAATGAAACTACTGATTACAGAAACTTCACCACAAAACTCATATTATTGGAGAGTAATTTCTTTCCATGGTAGCATCTCTGTCATGTAACAAAATTGGGTTATTTTCTAATATATTCCTGTGAGAGTTCTCATTGAATGAAACAGGGCACTTGTGCTTGTTTATTTTGAAGAGAACTTGAGTCAATGATTAATGTTAGAAATTGAGAGATTAGTGCAAAACTTGAGTAGGCAAAATACAACAGGGCAGCCCTAAGCCTGGGAGGGTTTTGCAGCCGGAGCTGCCCAAGGACGTGGACCAAACTGCTCCCAGGATGCTTTATGCTACACCAAGTCTGAGACTATACTCACGTTGCAGAAAAACAATGAACTGCAACTGTCTGTTTACCTCCGGGTGCTTGGTGACCAAAGATGAGGTCTGGCTAGAGTCTTCTGTTAGGGATACAGTGCTTGCAGGGGATGAGCTGTACAACGCTTGTGTTCCCTTATCACTACAGTCCATATGGGCACATTGCAGAGTTGTGCTTGCAGCTCTTTAGTGCAGATACTTGCACAGCCTTGGGCAAGCCCTTGTCTCTGAGTTTCTCTGAGAAGTTATTTAAATTCTGAAGGGATGCTTACTTGTTTCCAAGAAACAGCAACAATGCTGCTCTGATAAAAACAAATAATATTTTAGTGATGATGAGACTTTAAACAGCTGTGAGCAACTGAGGGAGGTTCAGGCAATCCTGGAAAGTGCTATGCTTTGGAGATGCTTCTCAAATACCACCCTGCCTCCTTAGTCTGTAAAAAAACCACAGGCCAGATAGAGGCATGTGGTCATGTCACATGAAATTCTGCTGCAACATCTGGGCTTTTTGTTGTATTTATCTTTTCTACAGAGGAAATAAGAAAGGCTATAAACACACTGAATTAGGAGACTAAAGAAAGGCAATCAAAGAGCAGCTTAATTCTGTAATTTTTCTGCTTTTGTTAAGAATCTTGAAGACTATAGGAGGGTATTTATTTATTTTTTACATAAACTACCTCTTAATGTGTCTCACAGCTTTTAAATGTTTGTTTCCGCAGTAATTTGGGTTCCGCTGCGTAGTCCCCAGTGGCCCTGCAGCAGCACAGTTACTGCAGTCAGTGTCCTACGCGGTGGCACTCAAGGAGGTGACTTGGCTGCACTTTGTTTCCAGTTTCCAGCTCCAGCCTGAATGACTGGTATTATTTTACTCTTGTGCTGGATTTTGGCCGAAGTCCCGAATTGCCCTTGAACTCAGATTTTTTTGAATTGCGGTTGAGGGAGTGAGATCAGGACACAGTGAGAAGTGCTCACGGGACGGCGTTTGGCTGGTCAGCAATAGGAGTCAGTGTTGCAAGATTTCTTTTGTTGCTTGTCTTATCCTTGCTTCTTTCTTTTTTATAGTCATGTAAACCGCTCCTTAGAGGGTAAGTTACGTTTATAGATATCCTGATTAAAAAGGGTCATTGAGGGAAGGACTCAAGGAAGATTTTTATTTGAGAGTTGCTTGGCTGATGGATTCACAAGGATGCTAAAAGTACAGAAGACTACCTGAAAAGGGATGCTGAAATGAGAGCAAGAAGGTAAAAAAGGGATTGTAAGCAGAACTGGGTGAGTCTGGAGAGGTGATACTTATTACCAGTGAAGGGACCTGTCCTTCCCTCCTATAAATTTATAGTAGGGTCAAGTAGTCTTTATTAAATCAGACTTAAGGGATGGATCATAAACATCCAACCTCCACTACAAAGAGGTGATGAAAATTACCTGGAATAATTTAGTAGAATTCTCATTTACTGGGAGACTTGTACAGATGTGGGTTTAAATAAATAAATTTAAGTACCTCATTCCTGTATTTTGCAATTCCTTTGCCCCAGAGAGTCTGCTGGAAGTAAGGTGAATCTGCAGAACCTTCAGATTCACACCTTGGGGTAAAAAAGGATGAGGAAAGAATTCAAGAAAAAAAAAATCAACAGCTGCAAAGGTCTCCTTCAAATAAAGAATTAATTACTAGTGAGGACAAGAACAACATGCTGTAGTTTAAATGACTGCAGGTATTAGAACACTAGCATATACTCTAAAAAATACAGTAAATGCTAGCTTTTTGCAGCTGACCAATAAATCATTTCATCCAAGTAGCTTTTAAATGATTTTTTAAATTATAAATCTTGCTTTATAAGATATGCAGCCAACCGACACTTTTCAAAAATGAATGCATGATTGCAGTAGATCTTCAGCTTGTCACAGATGTCCATTGCTGCTATCATCATTATGTTTCAAAAGATAAATAGACTTAATATGTGCAAAATGTTTGCCAGGTCTCAGTTATCAGCAGTCATTTAAAGCAGTGATGACAGACTACTACATAAATTATACAATACTTTGGTATACTGTAAATGATGTCATACTTTAGTCTTATAGACTACATCTGGCAACCATTTCAAGCAATGTTATTGCTGTTTTTTCTAAAGTAAAACAAGTCTTCATGCTTTAAACTTAGTTTAGCAGCATTTCATTCAAAATTTCTTAGACACAAAAGCACACCAATTGTAAAAAACAGATGTTCTAAAGCCTGATGTAAAAATATGAAAAGAGAAATTATTTTTAAGAGAAAAGGACTACTAGGAAGTAAAAGAAGGGAGCAGTTAAAAGGGAAAGGGCAACCAATAGAGGGGGGAAGGGACCAAAGGAAAAGTGAAACATAAAAAATGAAACAAAAATTAATTCTGAGGCAGAAGCTGATGGGTGGCAACGGGAGCTATGCAGAAAAGACTAGCAGCTTGAGGCTGGCCGTGTTTGTACATGCTAATGTAGCTCCCTGTCAGTTATTCCAGAAGCTCTGTAAGTTTGAGAGAGGTTCCTTTGGGAAAATGCATTTTCCTATTTCATAGCAGTAGGCAGACCTGTGTCACAGTGGTAGGCTAATGCTTTTCCCTGAATTCCAGACTGTTCTTTGAAACAGTGTATAAAAAATAATCATTAAAAACACTCGGAGCAACAGAGAAGCAGAATAGACTGAGGCTAATCTTCCAGCTCCCAGAGGAAAAAACATTTTTCTCTGCCACAAAGAACCCTATTGTTCCTGTTAAGTATGTAATTTTGCCTGCATTTAAACCAGGCTGTATTAAAGTCTGTTTTCTTACATTGGTGAGGCATGTGCCAGTTACTGCAGCAGTGTAGAGTGGCACAGCTCCAGGGAGGAGCCAACCTCTCCCTCCTCCAAGGTTGTTCCATTTTTCTTGGCCTGCTTATGTTGTTTCGGTGGGTGAGAGTGTGACCTGCCCTTTGCAGCTGGGAAATCACACCACCTGTTTAGCAGAGAAGACTTGATGTTACATGGGGAACAACCACATAAGAAATCCAAGCATTTTGGAAAATGTTGTATATTAATGACTGATACCTGCATATGTACTTTTGGTGAATCTTATTAATGAATCTTCAGTGTATTTGTTTGTAATAGGCTTTGTCACTATGTGCTCAAACTCAACTTCATTTGCTCTGAGCTAGGAAACTTTTGTGTAGATGGGTTTGTTTTCATAGATAACAAAACTTTGGCAAGTATCACTATGCGGTGCATTTCCCTGATAGGGCATCAAGTCAGGGACATCACCAATTTTAGAAGAATTTCTTCTCTATGCAGCTGCTATTAACATATGCAAGCTGTTATTAACAGAGAACTACTTACACAGTACTTTCAATTATTTCCTTCTATGGTCACACACTTACACACTTGCACTCGTTACCCAGTGAGGAGATGGAGAGGGCTGGCATGCTGGCATGGTGTTTGCTCCAGCACACCAGTTTGCCATATTCATAATAGAAGAAACCAAGAAAGGAGCATGGGGATACTGTCAGTACACAGATGTGATTTAACAAGATCAAATAATGTGGATTTTTGATGCCATAGCTCTCTTGCTGAGACTACTTCTGCCTGTGACTACTGACTGAGGACTTTAAGCTATAAGGAGTGTGCAAACAAACATGGGACCGCAGAGAAATTACTGTTGTCTTCAAGTTCAGGCTGTCCCTTGGAACTTCAGCTCTCAATATTGAAATTAAATTTAAAACAGTGGATGGCTCTCTTGAAAGCAAGTGGAAAAGTCAATTTTTGGTGAGCCAAGCTCAATTTGTAAAGATCATCAGTAAAGATGGTATGCGTGACGTTCCTGTACATCTTTGCAGGTCTGTATAATTTCTTTGGTCATATGGAGTATAAATCAGGAGGAAAAAAAAAAATAAAAATATTGCAGGGCAACATGGTTTCATAGTTCTGTAGTTTAGCCCATAAGAGGATGAAACATCTGAAATCTCCAAAGTGTACTGACCTGTTATATTTTTACACTGTGTGGTATTGTTGCTTGGAGAAGTTTCTTTGATGCTAAAAATAATCAGTTCTACACAGTTTTCCATCTCCAAGGTTACTAAATCTTTTTAACCTAGGCATAATTAAGATTATACCTACAGGATATATTTTTAGCATGTTAGATTTTGTGTGATGTAATGTTGTTCCAGTAGACACAGCTGAGTTCAGAGGAAGTCTGCTCCATGTGAGGGGAAATAGTAGAAGTGAAATCAGTCACTTCTACAGACAGTTGTTTCCTTTTGCAGCTTTCAGCATTGGTCCAACAACTTTGCTTATTGACACACAGGTCTTTAAAGACCAGCTATCAATTTAGTGAAAGAAGCTCCATGTAAACCTTAAATATGAAATTTGTACTCTGAGTTAAGAAGTTGGAAATTTGATGTTCCCTAACAGGTTTGAAACTAGAGTTATTCCTTGAATTAAGTTTTTAGACTATTTTCTTCCTTCAAAGTCTTTTAAGTATTAGACTGAAAATCACGAAATGAAAGGAAATTATGTGCCTCTCTGTTTAGATGGTTTCACAGAAGGCTAAAAACAGGTTTTTTTCCATTTTGTATTTTAATGTTTAAGTATTTAATTTCATAAGGGCTAGGCCACAGGAAGGCCTGACGAAAGCCTTTGATCCAGATAACAGAACTGCTATCCTGAAAGTATGACAGTAAGACTGTGGCAGATGCCAAATAATCGTTCTGCAGAGTTTTTAAATTACTATCTGCTCACAAATAACTCTATTTTTCTGTCTTTAGTTATCCATCTCTGATGGGGCCTTGCTGGGTGCAGCACTGGGGGGGAGCATGCTTGGGTAACACCAGCACTGCACAAATAGTCTTGTCTGCATATGATTTCAGAGCCTGCTAATTTATAGCCACGCTGGTTGAGGTACTGAATTTGGGAGTGCCAGAAAGTGTGTTGTGCAAGAGCATTGGAAATGTGATTGCTTCCTTGGAAAAAGAAACTCTCATGTAGGAATTCCTTAAAAAGACAGCCAAGCATATTTATCTAGTTCTTCATAAATCTTTTCAGTTGGGAATATTTTTCAGACCTAAATCTTTCCTTCTCTGTACCTATCCATAGATTTTCACCCCCGTTGTAACTTTCTTTTTCCAAAGGATGCTTGGGAGAAATGCTGAAATAATTATTTCATATATACTGATATAATACTGAAAAACACTGAAATCACTGAAAAACTGAAATAACTATTGTAGAAAATAGTTTATTAAATAAAATAAATTCTATTAAAACGATGAGCCATTGGTGCACTCATAGTCAGACAGGTTGAAGGTTTGAAGAGTTAATGATTTAATGACAGAATGAGAGACACTGAGTTAACTTCAGAAAAAAATACTTTCCATTTGAAAAGGCTCAGCCATCTGATGAGATGTAGAAAAGCTATTCCTAGAACCGAGACTGTTGGATAAGAATATACTTACACATTTAAGCAGGTGAAAATACTGTTGAGATTGTATGGGAAAACACTGACAGTACAAATGGCAGTTAAAACTGGATGCCGAGTTGGAGATGTGTTCATGGAAAAGGATGAAGGCTGTTTCCTGAGTGCTGAACGATTAAAGCATATGTTTCACTATATAGAACACCTCAAGGAGAAAAGGGTATATGTGATTTGAAATTATATAGGTGTATTTAGTAAGTGTGAAGGTGTATTACCTTCATTACAGACACAGACTGGGTAAGGAATGCAGTGTTGAAGTTAATCACTTGGAGCTGGTGGTGGAAAAGGAAAGTCTACTCAGAGAAACAGAAGGATTGGAAAGACATTTCTATGATGCAGTTGATATACATGAATCTATGGACTCCAAACTGATTGTCCTTTGTTAATATATGCACAAATTCTGTATTTCAGAAAATTACAAGTTAGTTTCCCAATTTAGGATTGAATGTGAAGCTTCATGCAGCTGGAAATAACCAGGTTTAACCTCTTCCCCAAACTTCCTCAACACAACTTTAAACTTTTTTCTTTAAACATAGTTATTTAATTCTTCCTGCTAATTCAAAGTGAATTGAAATGGGATGAAGAAGACTTTATATAAAGCAAAAATATTAGAACCTGTGGAAGTAAGAAATGTCAATCGCCAGTAAACTCAGATACACCCCTTTCTAAAATTCAGGATGACTTTAAGTATCTATCCTTTCTCCCCAATTTTGTCAGCCTGTTGAAGTGCAAAACTAAAAAAAAAAAAAAGAGAATGAAACCTCCCAGAGATGAAATAAAGATGACCACACTGAAATATTGTATCCAAAGGCATGTAAGGTATACATAAATTCACATGGAGAAAAATCCTGTAGTAAGAATCTGAAAGCAAGTCTGAAAATATCTGAGAACTCACATCTTTATAAATAGTTCTCCATGGTGCTGATGGACACACACAAACTCAGCACAGGCACGTACTGAAATGAGGTGCAGTGTAGAGGGCAGTAGGTTTTTCCAGCTGCAAAGATTTAGTGGTTTCCCTTTCAGTCAAGGTGGTAAATAGTCCAACACAAAGTGGTGCTTAATTACTTCCCAAAGCAAAGCCTACTTTCTGTAGTGCTGTTGGAGGGGAGAACATGTTATGCTTCTAGAACATAGCAAAGCAGGTGGGCTGAATTATCATGGGTATATTTATGGCTATGCTTCACAAACATATGCAAATTGGAGATGCTTGAGATTTTAAAGATATCTCCCTTTTCACCATTGTCTTCAGATAGTCCCTTTGGGTGGATGCAGCTAGCTTCCCCTCTGCTGTTGACTGAATAACATCTGATGGGCAATGTGTCCATGTGCAGCCACTGGTTTTCCTCTGGGAATGCTCACTTATTAAAGAACAAATAACAGAGGGTGAGTGGGTAGTGGGTAGTCAGGCTGAATTCAGACATTGAAAAAGTAGTTATTTTAAAGTTATTCTTTTTCATTTAATGCATATTTTCCACATTCTGTTTACTTTCATAATTTTGAAGAATTATTAAAATTTAGTGACCTACTCTGGTCTAAATTTGTACAGTTCTTTTTTGAAAGTAGCTGCTCTGAGGTGACTTGTATGCTTATTTTTGTCTTAGCTACCACTGTGTTGCCTGATAAATCAAGATTTAACTTGACAAGAATAAATTTTTATCATAAAACCATTCAGACGAGCTAGTAATAAAACTGTCTGCTTTCTTCAGTCTTAAGAAAGCAATTATTCAGTGCCTATATGTATGTTGCTAATTTATTTTTCTTCCTTTCTTTCTGTAATTTACTAAGTTTGAGAGGTATTTTGAAAATCTGTTTTTAGAGCAATGGGTACTCACTATTTTCCCTTATCAACCCATGCTGTATTTATTACTGATTTTTCTGATGCTACTTTCTTTTTTGTTTTTTTCTTGTTATATCCTCTTGGAGCTTTGAGGACATTTTTCTGTGTTTTTCCTTTTTTTACTTTCTTTTAGTGAAATCCCTTTGTATAAGCCTTACCTATGTCACTTTACAGCGCTTCTGTCTTTTCTTGGTATTGGTGGCCCTGTAACACGAAAAGTGAGATTTAGGAGAGAAAGGTGGCTGTCAGCTGCTCCTGAGAGCTCTGTCCTGTCTGGACAGGGAGGGCTCCCTGCTTTGTGGGAACATCAGAAAGTTGGGAATTTTTCTTTGGTAAGCCATTATTAGGGATTGTCTGTCACGCCTGTTGGATAAAGCAATAGGAAGATACTAAAAGATGCAGACAGTAAGAATAAAAGATCAAGGGATTCAAAAATACCACCAACACTGATGTATTTGCTAAAAAACAATAGTGGTAGTTTTGCCTAGATCTATTCCCAGTTGTTTAGAAGGAAAAACAAGAACTCTGTTTCCATCAGGGGAGTTCCAATATAAATACGATTAGTAATAATCTGAGAAGAAGACTTATAGGGCAGGGTGTTGCCTCTGTTTGAGACTGTGATGGTTTTATTAAAATTCCCAAGCAAATTGAAGAGCATTTAGAATTTGGTTTTGAATATTTACAGCTGGCACAGATAAAATATCAGGTGCATGAAGTAACCTGAGCAGGAGCAACTGGTGTTTTCTGAACTGGTTACATAGATGAGGAACAATAATAATGAGTAATGTGAACTTTTCAGGATATGCTTTATTTTTACACCAAGTTGTAGAACTTATGAAGATGAATTGGTTTTGCCTTTAGTACGTTAATGTATCTCTATAAAATTAAATGAAGGTAGTGATAGACTTTAAATGCTATTCTCTCCTAATATCATTAAAATATGTTGAACCTAAAGAATATGGTCTTGCAAGTCTGTTACTACCTAATAGGTAATTTGCTAATGATTATGTAAACTCAATTGGCATTTTAAGGTGTTTGAGAATGAGCTTTTGGTACTGCTCCTTTCAAATGACACCATTCACATCGCTTTTTCAATTCTGAGGCTGGGCGGGGGAACTTGTTTGCAAGTTTTGCTGAAGTTTTGTGGATTTTTAACAATAAGGGCGTTCACTTGTTTTATTTTGTAAAAATACAATGTCTTCAACAGCTGTGACTGTTTAGAGGATGAACCTAACAAAGTGGCTAGGAAATTGATTCACCTCTATGAAAAAAAACAAGAACTCTTTTTTTGTCAGTTTCAATGAACATCATTACCTCTCTGTTACCAGTTTTGTAACAATCACACAAAACTGGTAAATAACTACTTAACAGACTGGTTTGCAGATGGGTCATCCGAGCACTATGATTCCTGTATTACTGTGTCGGTTTGGCACCGAGTTGGCACCCTCCCCCCCCCTCCTCCCCCAAGGTAGGGAAAGCGGGAGAAAAATGAGAAAGAGAGGCTTTCTGGGTTGAAAAGTTGAGCTTGCTCTAACCAAAACATTTACAAAAGTAATCCATAGAGATGGGCAAAGGCTATGAGACTTTAACAGAGAAGAAAGCAGCCAGCAGAGATGATGACAGAGTAGTGGTTGATTAACATACAAGCTAGATGGTTTGCACTTCAAAGTAAAATAACATCAGGATCTCTGAGGAAATTACATTGAAGTGGAAGAGGAACCAGCAATACAGATATGGTGTGATGCAAAAAGCAGCAAAGAAATGAAAGGGACTGATACTGGGGCTGAACAATATAGGAGACAGTAATGTTTACTGATGATTTTTAAAAGGGGGAGAAGAAAAGCAGTAAAAAAGGTGTTATCTTAGAGATGATGCACAGGTTTTGGGTTACAAGATCTGAATATCAGTCTAGAGACAGCCTAGTGGCATCCTCTGAGAAGAGGGTTACAAATATTCAAATGAAGACAGGGAACTGAGATAAAGGAAAGGAACTTGAGTAATTTTTATAGATAATGTATTTTCTAAGTGTAAGGCTAAGGCGCAATACTTGTTTGCAGCAAGATGAAGCTGAAGGTCATCTCACCTTTTTACCTAAATACAAAAGAAAATTTTTCCTTTTTCAGAGAATTGTGTTCTTGAAAAATAATGCTCAGTGAGCACAGACACATACTGTAAAGCTTGTTGTTTGTTTGTCTGTTTCTTCAGGAGTCATCCAAGAAGTTTGATTTTCATAAAGTGTTTTAGATATCTAAATTAAGCATCTGAACTTTAGCTATTCCAGAGGAACCTGGAGATGTGGGGAGGACTTGGCCTACTCTGTTGGGACAACTGTCAGGTCTGAGGTGATTGAAATGTGAGAAGAGTGGGTCAAGGAGCTGAAACCTGTAAACAAAGGAAAAAAAATATTGGAACCATTAGCAATTTTGGTTATTTGTCTTTTTCTAATGTTTGGCCTCTCTTCTCTGCCTTTCCTTCCAGAAGGAAGCTGTCCTAATCACTTGGGTCAACCTCCCTTTGTAGAGAATTCTACTCTCTCTGGTCCCAGCAATTTAACATGTTCACTGTCTTTCTGGAGACCTTCACTGTTTATCATTCTGTGGCAGAGATGCTGGGACTGGAGAGCTGGGTACCTGCTGCCCCCCTTCTCAGGGCTGCTGGCGGGTAGGTGGTGACATGAACCAGTTACGCTGCAACTAAATGTCCAGGAAAGCCTGAGGAATATTCAGCCTATCTCTGCTACACCCAATGTTTACAAAGTTTCCTGAAGCTGCTACTCTATTCTTACTTAACCACACAGAGGGTGATGTATTGTCATCTAAATACCTTAAGCAACTCAGACGCAGATAACTTTGATATTCTTCTTGACATTGGTGATGGGATTTCTGTTTTAAATATTTCAGATGTTTTTATACCAGTTCTTTCCGTGACAACAAGCTACATATGTTTCTAATGTCTGGAGGTTTGTTCCCAGGCTCCCAGACTCTGTCTTCCTAGGGCTGTTTCCTTCCCTTATCCCAAAGCCAAGAGGTTCTGGCCCGGGATTCCAGTGTTACTGCCTTGGTTCCTTCTGTCTCCCTTTTGCTAGAAATGGAGACAACTCTTGCTGTTAGTTTCTGAGTCCTAAAAGCAGCATACCTTGTCTGCAAACCAGCAAATTCTAGATGTCTGTGAAGTTTCATGGTTGTAGACACACACAAACACATACATAACTTGTGTAAACTTTGAGGAGCAAGATGATTGAGACTAAGCTTTTACTATGTCTTGGAAGAAGATGGATATTTAAGATATATTTTGTTCCTCTGAAGTTGCAGAGGATGCTTGTCTTGGTCCTAGGAGCAGCAGAGTGGCACTCCTCTGTTGTTTTGTTATTCTTACTCCTTCTTCAATATGTGTGCAATCTACATCCTGAGCTGTCTGGTTTCCTCTTTATTTATTTCTGTTTTCAAGCTTCCTCCTCACACTGTCTGGAGCCTTATCTGAGTACAAATGCCTGCCTCCAAGGCAACTTTTTTCCTTATTTTGTTTTCTTATGGAAATGACTGTGACACAGAATCCACTGTTGTCTTCTGCCCGTTTGTGGGCTGCAGCCAGAGGTTTGCCCTAAGGCAGGAGGATCAGCAGGCAGAACCAAACTGCTCTGGCAAATCTGGATCTGACCCTCTGTGGAAGAGGAAGTCTGCATCTCATGTCACAGGAGCCTGCAAAGTCCACCCATTTCCCTACTCTGTTACAGCCAAAGAGGGAAAGTTTGTTTTGTCACTGTCTCATACACCTAAACTGAATTATTGCAAAATAACATGCAAGGTCAGTCTGCAAAAGTACTATACTCAGGTTCATCAGTCCATCACTTAAAGTACATCCTCTTCAACTCAGAAATCTGTTTCCCATGGCTCTATGAAGGACCTGGATGTTTATATGTGTAGAAAACCATAACAGTCTGTCACAGTTCACAGCAACCTTTCCCCACAGGGCCCTTACTCTCCAGGTGACTGACTAATGATGGTCCATCCTTCCCCATAAAGGTTTCATCTGTCTCAGTTTGAAGATGAACTTCCTCAGACAAAAAAAGACAGACTTGTATGAAAGAGTTTATTGTAGTTTCTCTGGTACACAGACACTTTTCAAGGATATGAAATACGTCAGTATGAGTATCCAGAAGATGTGTTAGACACGGCTTGGAGTCACGTATATCAGTCTCTGAGGGGGACCTGTAAATATCTTCCACTTGTTAAATATGGGATCCTCAGCCCTTGGGTGAGAGCTCTTTGATAAGCTCAGCTGATTGAGCTTCTTGAGTTTCTAGTTGTAGAGACAGTGGCTCTAAACACAGCCATCTGAAAATCAGCCCAACGCTGTTTTTAAAAACTACCTTTCAGTGGGATTTATTTCATTTAATGTTTGGCATCTTTTATATAACTGTTTAATTCCCTGTGATGACAATCTACCACCAGGTATTCTTTGCTTAAGTCTGTGTGTGACTGCTACGTAAGTGCTAGCATTTCTTTCCAGTTTTTGTTTGTGTTTTTTTTAAGCAAATAGTATTTTTTATTGATAAATCTGTGCAGTTTCTATTCATTACATTGAACACATTCAAAGTTGTATTTATCCACTGAACATTGTACCAACAGCACTCTTATTTTTACAATAACTCATGTCAAGGTCACCAACAAACACAATTGCTTCTACCATGCTAAACTCTTAAAATGTTGTCCTATTATCTATCTCTTTAGGTAAGGTTAGTTCTCCCTTACTTGGGTTACCCAGGCCAGTTTTTCTGAATAAGATGACAAATGTTTACAGTCCACCTTCAGCTTTGTCTGCTAGAACACTTCTCCCTGAGCTTTTGAAACAAAGCTGACAAAAATTCAGACAGAATTTAACTCACTAAATCCTTAATTATGTAGATTGTTTTATTTTGTAGATCCCTATTTTCCCATTCCCAGAAAGATTATAAACAGGACTGTTTGTCTTACCAAGTTGCAGCAATAAAGGCTAGGTCAGTGTTTGTTTGTGAGGGAGAAAGAACTAGTGTTTGTGATGGGGCTGCAATAATGGAAAGGATTTGAAACCCCATGTCCAGATGTGGCTCTTCAGCATCAGGGCCCTGCTGTGTCTTCTGGAAGCTGATTGTGGGCAGGGAACTAGATGGTGTCCAGCTGCAGGGCAGCATGTCCACTTGCCTGACTGCAAAGAGAAGCCCCAAGAGCAGGAGGGTGAGCTGGTAGAAGTGATGCTTCTGAGAGTGGACCAGGCTTTGGCACACGCAGGGCATGGCAGGTGGCTGCAGGTGATGGCAGCCTGTGATCCAGTGACTTCACCCTCTAGGTGACCAGCAAGGAAGGCACATGGAGACGGGGAAGAGCCTCATGGACTTGTAAGTTTGTGGCCACCACTCTGAGAAGGAAGTGAAAGAACCAGGGTGGTTGGAAACTTCCTTTGGAGTGGGAGGCAGACAGATCCATATGCAGGAGGGTGGGTGGACACGTGATGCCTGGAAATGGCCTGAATGTCAGAAAACTTACTGAGGCTCCTCCAGTGCTGTCCTGTGTTTCTTATTTGCATGGAGTCAACTGGGGAGGTGTGCAGGGGTTCAGCAGGGATAAAAGATGGGCTAGTGGGGGGGGGATGTACCCTTCAAGGCCTTCCTGGCAAGTTGTCAAAAATTTCCTCTTTCCTACAGTTCCCCAGGAGATGCAGCCAGAGGTGCGAGCTCATCCTATGGAGCAGATAGGTGCAGGAGGTGACTTGTCAGCAGTTGCTGCAATTTCCTCTCCCTTTGTGGTTCATTTTTTCTTTTTTTCTGTGAGCTGGACCTCATATTTCAAAAGGAAGGAGGTCATATGTTCTCAAGACAGCTCCTCTCTGTGTACCTCACTGGTGTGGTTTTTTTAAAAAAAAAAAAAAAAAAACACAAAACCCTAACAAAATATTTTCTCTCTGCAGCCAAAATTACATATCCCTCCTGAAGCCTGCGATGCAACCCTGCTTCACACCGCGGCCCCAGTGGAGCCAGCGGCTGCCGTTCCCTCGGGTAGCCCCCGGCCCGATCCGCTCCTCCCGCCCTAGTGGGACCCCCTGGCCCTACGGACGAGCCCTTGGCGCTGGTAACGCGGCAATTCTGAGGTAATCTGTGCTTTAAGGAAGGCTGGAGGTCAGCCTGCAAGTTAGATGAATTGAGTCATGGAGTTAAACTAACCCCTCCCACAGCCATGGACCACTGAAGCGCCCATTTTCATGAGTACCTCTCACTGAGGCAGCTCAGAGCCGGCAGAGGCTGAGAGAGGAAGAGGGGGGGAATAGAGAGGGAGGAGGGAGCGAGCACCGGCACTGATGGAGGAGCCAAAGGGTAAGGACAGAAGCGAACCACTGATCTTTAGAAGTGGCCCCGACCCCCGGCGCGGGGGGGGAGACAGGGCTCGGCGGGGCACCCCCGGCCTGGCGGCATCCGGCGCTCGGGCGATGCTGTGCATGTTCCTGAGGAGCTCCTTCAGCGTTGCCAGTCAGGAGGGAGCTGCGGCTGCGGCATCCCCGGGCGGCGCGTCCCCCACTCCGCGCCCGCCGAGAGCTGCCGGCGGTGGGCGAAGGCTCCGCGGAGGGGGCTGGCCTGGATGGGAGCCGCCTTGCCGCAGTGTCCCGCCGGCTGACATTCGGCTTCAAGGCTTTGGACTCCTGGCCGTTGCTGAAGGGGCAATGTTCAACTTGTGACTGGGGTGGCCAGGAGGGGCTGTTCAGGGGAGGCTGGAGGTGGCCGCGGGCTGGCGGGTCCCCGGGCGGTGCAGCGGGGAGGAGGGGGAGAGCGGAGGCTCCGCGTCTGGCAGAAGTTTGGCCGCGTCACTGCGAGGGATTCCCTCCCTCGCCGGGCAGGGAAGGAGCCGACGGTGACTCCCCGGCTGCAGCCCGCGAAGCCGGCGCCGAGCCCCCGCTCGCCGAGAACCGCTCTCCAAGGACGAAGGAAGGAATAAAAAAAGAGCAGAAACTCGTTGGAAGTCTTGGCTATTCGGAAACCGCGGTGGGAAGCGATAGCTTTGAGGTTGGAAGAATTGCTGTGCTGGGTACGAGGGGCTCTCGGTGCGTGGGCTCGCGGCCGGAACCGGCTCGGGAGAGCGCAAGGGAGAGAGGGATTCCCCACTTGGCACCCTGGCAAGCCTGCTCGCCTTAACTGTGGTCCCAGGGATCGGGGGAGGGACTCAGCGTTAGCTGGAGGTCCGTATTGCACAGTTATTTTTCTATGAGATTTGCCTTGTACCAGGGTTTGCCTTTTATACTCAGCTGGCATGGTGCACGCAGCAGCGCTAGTCACACTTAACGCTTGGCAGAAACATTTCCTAGTTTAGTATCAGCTTTTGTGTATCTGGGTGTCTTACCCTCTGTTTACAGCAACTTCTGCAATCCAGTCAGCTCTCTATACTGCTGACAGTGCTGGGCTGTACGTGGGGCTTTTAAACACAGAGGAACTCAGGCAAATAGGTAAGAAGCAGGAAACCGGGAAAAGACCTGGGCAGAAACTTAGCCTTTAATTGAGTGAGAAGCTTAGGGAGAATAGTTTCCACGATTTTTATAGTTTCTTGTTCAGTACCACGTGCAAGTCTCTCATTTATCATTGTTATGACAACAGGGAATATAAATGTGATTTTTTTTTTTCTTAGCATAAATGAAATAGTAAACTAGACCTCTGCAAGTTTTTAACTTCACAGAATGTAACAAATGGCATTTGAGTGGAAGAAGCATTTTCTCAGTCTGACGTACATCAAGATTTAAAGCACAGACTGGCAGAAGAAGTTACCTCATTAGTTCATGCAGTCGTGTGTGAAGCTGGAAATTTAGAAATAATTTGCCTCTGCTGAGGGTGGAGATAAGAATAGCTTTGAAACCAGTCTGTAAAAAGTTTCATTCCAAAAATGAAATGCAATGCGTGAACGGGGATGCCTTTTCTAGTGAGGTGAGGAATCACAGGGAAGAAACTTAGCTGATGAGAAAGGATTTAGCAAAGAGGACCAAATGAGCCTTGTTTTAGAAAGTGGGATTTCAAAGAGACAGAAGGAAACTGAAAAAAACTGACAATCAGTGCTCAGGCTAATTGCAGAAGAGGTGCTGATGGTGTCAGAATAGGCCAACCTGCAGAAAATGCAAGTCATCTTGCAAGTGCCTAATGAAAATTGGTGCAATGAATAGCAAGAAACCATGTTTTGTTTGTGTGGGAGAAGAAAACACGCGTCAATGTTCTTGAAAATGCCTCTTGCATCATGTCTTCCAGAGGTGGCAATCAATAGGTTCAACACTAATACCAGAGTCTAGGACAGGCAGTATCTATCAGCTAGTAGGAGAGTTTCCACCCTGAAGTGAGGCATGAATGCACACCAATAGTATATCCTTCCATCAGAAAGAAGTTATTAGGGAGTGTTTCAGTGAGAGTTCTGTTTCCTGGGAGTCTTGGCCGCAGGGACTGTGATAAACAGGTTTGCAATGCTACTCTTTGGTTCTAGGAAGACTGTATTTTAAGTACTGATACTATCAGCTCTGCCTTGAAATTTAAATCACTGTGCTAACACAGTCAATGAAAAAATTCTGCTTGGGCTGCTACAAAGCAACACATTATATCAGAAATTCGTATGACTGCCTTCTTGGGCAGAAAGCATGACAAAGTCTGAAAAATATATGTTACCAAAAAATATATGTTGAGAGCTTCAGTCTGGGGAACTCATGATGCTGAGCTCATGCAGAAGCAGTAAAAAGCAGTAAACATTCTAAAATAACGGATTTTACCATAAGAGGTACTGAACTGAACAAAAGGTGGTAACTCTGGTTTGGAGCTCTGTATGTTGTAGAAATGGAGAGCACTGTCAAATTGAGTAACTGGAAGAGTGCATCAAAAAGGCTATTACTTATCCCAGATGGAAGCAAATGTGAGAGTTCATGTGGTTCCCTCAAGCAAGCATATTAATCTACATCCTAGAACAGAGATAGTCCCACCTGTAAGAGTCTGCAGGGAGGATGTCAAGGAATAAGTTCCTTTTGATTTTGGAACTCCACTAGTGAATGCTAGGGAGTGGCAGGGGGAGTGTTTAAAATACTGCTAGGCCTTCTCTCTTGTCCTTGCTGTGTTGAAGACTTTTTTTGTTTACAAAGTCAGTCAGCTGACTTTAACAAAACAGATATCAAACAAGCCTGCCACATTTTTCTCATCTGGAAAAAACAGGCTGCATTTTGTTTTATGCATGTTACCACTACTAACATCCTCTTGGTTTATTTCTTCAAATGAGTCTGGAAGCACACTGAAGTTCTAGGGAAAAAAAAATTCTTAAAAATTGAGTGAATATTGAATAAATCTGGACTGTAAGTAAAGGGACTTGTAAAGCCTGACTTCCCTGTTAGGGACCACCTTGCAAAAGGGGAACTGGAAGAACTAATCTCCCTGGTTGATATTTTGATAGCCACTGGATGGATTATGAGTGTGGGACTCAAAAGGGAAAGCCAACTAGTCCTTAATCTGATCTGTTTTCCAACTAATTATTTGTACTTGTTTTAATTTTCAGAGATGGCAACTGTGGTTTAAAAGAGTAAATATTAATATCTCCCATGTTTAATAGATGCATTTCTGATGTTGTTCTCATCCTATAAAAGTCTCCCTATGACTCTCCAGCAAAAAATGAACTAATGAATTAAGACCTGGATAACAACATACCTCAAAAATAGTTATCAAAGGAAATTATGATTGAAAAGCTGTGTTTTCAGAGGTATTCTGCAAGAGGTTTGATGGCATTAGGCGTTTTTAATAATGATCTAAAAATTCTCAAATCATTGCTGATTTACAGATGGAGTTTGTCAGTGCTAGGAGGACCAGTACAAATACCAATTAAGTCAGAGGAAAAAGTCTAAGGAAGCCAAGAGTGGTTGGAAACATAAAGAGCAAATAATGGGCTTCAAGCCAAGCTTGTAAAAGCACAGCTAATGCAACTTTGAGAGGAAAATTGGACATTCAAGTCCTGAATAGACTAAAAAGACTTCCAGACAATGTTGTCCAGAAAAAATATGAGAGGTGTGTGTATGCATGTGTGTGACAGCCTAACTCATAGTTTATTTGCTTTATAAAGCCTCTAGTCAACCTTATAATGACAACTGCAATCTGTGTTTGCCTCTTGACTTGTAATTACCAGAAATATGCAGAAAACCCTCAAGGAATTTATTGAGGAGAAAGAATAAATTTGAGACTGGACACCTGAAAAGGGAAGGGTTACAAAAGCTGTAATAATTGATAAGTTGTATAATTGGCTGAGTGTGGTGCAAAAATGTCAAGCTTAGTCACATTCCTTCTTTTCATAAGACATCTTTGCACATTTAACACCTGTGGGGTTGGGAGCAACTAGCAAACCTGACTTTGGGGTTAACACCCTGTGGCTTGGTATTTTGTACCTTTTTAGTAGCCCAATATTCAATGACCATGTTCCATGGAGCTGTATCTGGTTTGAGGTGTGTCAAAATAGGAGCCAAGTTCTCATCTTGGAAATTATCTGTTAAAGGTGACTAGGATGTGGTTAAGGACAGAAGTGTTCAGGCTGAACTTTGGGGTGAAGTGAATGATACTGAGAGGACTTTGAGCAGGCAACCCATAAGGGATTAGTATTGCTTGAGATTGATCAAACTTAAATTGTAAAATTCTGGTTCATCTTCACAAGACAAGCACCCTTGTTGGTCTTCTGAAAGATGAGTTTCTTAAACTGACCATTTCTTAAACTGTATTTTCTTACAGTTTTGTCAGCTAGATGTGAGACCTGGCTTCATCTCTCAGCTCAGTGGAAACTCCCCTATCCTGAGCAGAGCTGAAGTTGCTGAAGTTTTATCGCTGGAGCTCCCATCAGTGTTTCCCACCCACTGAGCTGTTGCTAGCATGTTTGCATGAGGAGCAGCAGATCATAAAGGTGCACTTCTACAGCCAACGTTATTTCATGTAGATGTGGGCTGCTGAAAGAGAAGTGAGAAGGTGCCTCTCCCTGTCCCTAGCCTTGTTCTCTACTTCAGCAATAACTTCCAGCTTGTTAGGATTGAAAGCCACCATCAGCCCACATGAGTGAACAGAAGGAGCCAAGGGTAAAAGTCACTGGGATTAAAGTGATGGGGGGGCTTCACTGTAAGACAAGGAAAGACACAAAACCAGCCCTGTGCTCTGAAACACTGCTGCATTAGCAGTACAAATTAAGAAATGAGTTAAGGGAAAAAGTGTGAAAGACCAGATGGAAGGGAACAGAGTCGGCTAAGTGCACACTGAACAAATTCATCTGCTCACATCCTCTCATGCATTTGTGCCCTCCAAATGTGGCTGGAAAGATCAATTTCCCAGCCTGTTCTTTACTCCTCGTCCCTCTGTCCCTTGTGCTGCACTGGCTGTTCTCATTCAAGGGTGATACAGGCTGTGTAATGGTCACTGCTGTCACTACTGTCAGTGCCTAGCCACTGCCAGCGATGCTACAGCTCTGCCTGTTACACTTCTTGTCTAAACCCTTTTGGGCTCTTATTGGTCCCTTCCAGCTTGGGAAGAGCTTTCCATGAGGATCTGCAGAGATGCTTAACTGTCTGCCTTAACACTGCCTTTCAAATTCACTTTGTAATGTCAACATTCTTTGAAGGCAGTGATTAAGCTTCTGGTATGAGGAGACACATGCCCATCAGTCTGACCCGCACTGTCCCATGCTCCCCTGTGGCCTTCATCCAGCTGTACACTACAGCTCTTCTGACCAAAAAGTAAGCCTTATGGGGTGGCTGGATGGTTTACAGGCTGGGACTCTCCCACCTTCATGCAAGCATTTTTATATTGTGTAAGTGACATTCAAGGCTCTTAGTTCCATTTGTATTCACCCCTTTGCTTCTGATCCTCCTGAGATTCTTTGCTCTGATCATATAGGGTGGTCGGTGCCACTTAGTTCCTGGGGAAGAGAATTAAAAGAAAACGAGCCTCTTTTTACGAAGGAATGAGAATTGGCTTGTTTTTTCATTAACTGCCTGCAATCTCTCAGCCAGAGCTCAAAGTATTACTGGCCTTTGAGTTCTGCGGGCTGCCTGGAGAAGGTGAATCAGCAGCTCAGAATGTATAAACCACTTCAACCCCTCAGTCAGTTCACAGAGTTTTCACACTCGGCTCGGCGGGCTCCTGAGACAACGGAGCGGCAGGAACTGCCGGTAAAGCTGCTGTGGTTTCTAACATTCACTAATGGTGACACTGCAGCTGGGGGCAGGGGAGGCAGCAGCCTCTGCACACTCCTCCCTGGGCTGTAGCAAGAAGGGGGACACTTCTCCAGAAGTGAGGGATGGAGGGAGTTTGGAGACCCTGCAGCACAGCTGATGGCATGGAAACATCCATGGTGCATGGCAAAGTCCAGGAAGCAGGCATGCAGCAGGAGGGAAGGTGCAGCTCCTATATGGAGTGTGAGCTTGGTGATGGGGACAGGTCACAGAGTAGTATTTGTTCCCCTGCTGAAAACTGTCCCTCTCTCCTACCTGCTCTTTGCCAAAATGGCAGGGGGCAGCTTTTGCCAGGGAGAACATCTGCCCTTGGCTGAGATCAGCCCTTATCTACTGGCTCCAGCTGTTTTATGGGAAGCACAATGGAAATCTGCAATTTTGCCTTGAATTAAATGTGCCCAACAAGTCGATCTACAGCTTCTATATATTTAGTCTTGCTTTCCTGAAATCATATAGGAAGCTTACTGTTTGTATGCTTTGCCTGAGACTGCAGTAAACACAAAACCAGCTGAAGCCGCAAATAACTTTATTCTGGTAAAGCTAGTGGTCAGGTTCTTGTAAACAAGACTTAGAAATACCGTTGTGACAAAAAGCATGAAAACCATAAAGGAAAGGAAAAAAATAATGTTCCCGCAGTGTTGTGCAGGATTTAGTACGTCATTAGCCAGAGAGAATTATGACCCTGTTTTGAAATGAATCAGTTGCAAGTTTAAAGATGAGTTTAGCAAGTGGTTTTAAGACGTGAGGTTGAGTTGAGCTATGTCTACCCTGCCTGATGAAAAGGACAGTCAGATCATTGTGCTGTTCCCACACTGTGCTTGTGACTATCAGCCTGACCAGAGAACTTAACCCACCTGAAGAGTAGCCTGATTAAAAGAAAAAAAATATATTTTTTTTTTAAATATATATAGAAAAGGAATCTGCACTTGTGCAAGTGCAAGGTAGAACTATGGCAAAAGACAGAGTAGTCCCTTTTTGTAGGAGAGTAAACAGAGGAATTAAGTGAATTCTGAAGCTAAGCCTTTGCACTTCATCTTAAAAATAGTGTTTTACAAGAGAATCTCACTCCGTGCTATGAACTCCTTCTTAAAAACAGTAATTTTACAGTTGCTTTTTAGGTTACAGAGTGTGTCTCAGCTCCAGAGACTAGTAATTTCTTTACCAATTTAAGGACCTTCTAGTGTTGTGGCCACTTGGTGTCTATGAGAATGCTAACTGGATCCCATAAGCCTTCCCGGGAATAGATGACCTTCTGTAAATAAGGATCTTGGAGAGTATCTTCTGCCCATTTACTTCTCAGGACACTGTAACCATAAATGTATGTTGTAATATAGTGAAAACCACATCTCAGGAACTTCTAGTGTGGTTTAGTGGTTAGACTTTAGGTTTGCTAGCATTTCACAGAGATTATATATAACACAGCAGAACTGCTGTTAGGTAGTCCCTAACGCCTTTATAAAGTACTAAACAACTCCTTTAACTCTACTGGTTGCTTTCTTCTACCTCCACCCCTAAAGTCAGACTGCAGGAAGGAAACATAGGGAATGCCTACTATGGGGTTCTGCTGTCCAAGTTTCTCTTTTTCAGCATGTTTCTCCTAACCTAAAAGACATTTTCCAAATCTTTTTTCTCATCTTTTTCAAGGTGTAGCAGAACTACATAGATCACGTATTACGAGTCATGTGTGTACTTTATTAGACCAATAATCTCCAAGTTGCTATTAGTCTGGCAGAACATGAGAGAATATCTCAAAATGACAGAAGATGCACTTAAGAGTAGGTGTAGCCAAAGTGTGCTGCTCCTTTCCCTGGACCCTGGGAACTCTGATGCTCTGTGGGAGGGAGCATGCTGCAAGCCCTGGTTCACAGGAGCTTCCCAGACAAGTGGATGAGGTGGTCCAGGGATCAGAGCATCAACCCGGTTTTTTGCTGCTCTCTTGTGCTTTTTCATCACCTGGGGAAATGGAGCTAATCGTATTGTGAACTGCTTGGCAGCGTATGGATGGAAAGCACTGTGACAAATTTAAGTTGTTACCATTTGTTATTAGGCAAAGGCTGAGGTTCAACAGACAGAAAAGCATGATGGTTGGCTCCAGCATTACCTGTTTGGTATTAGCTCCCCATATGTTCAGGGCAGACAGCACTGCTGAGAGCTGGAGTCAGCTGTGAAAGCGCAGAGTCAAGGGAAGCCTGGAAATAGTGGGAAAGAAGTAAGACAGTCCTGGCCTTGCTTGGTGTCTGTGCTGGGAGAAGGGTGGACTCATAAGGCTGTGATGCGAGCATGAGAAAATAGGTGCACACAAAAGCCTCCTTGTGAGTCTTGTGGCTCTGCTGTGGGATAATTGTACCTATATCCTGTCTCACCAGGAGCTTTATAGGGGAACCTGAGGTTAACACCAGCCTTGCCCTGCAAGCCTGGGTATAGGAACACGACCAGGTCTGCACCACACTAGTGACAATGGTCTTGCCCCATACTGTCACAGGGAGGTGCTGAACATGAGACAGGCTGAAAGCAGCTCCAGCTCTAATGTTGTCAGTGAAACCTTGGGTGTAAACTGTTTTAAATCCCTTGTGGTGAGTCTGGTAGTGACACTCAGGGACAGGCTGCATTGTTCTCTCTTGGATTTCAGCATCCTCTAATTTCTAACAGACTGTCCCTGGTGCTGGGTTGTGCATGCTGTGCTTGTGGGCTCTGTGCAGGAGACCTGGCTGCATCCAAGAAGAACAGCCCAAAAATATGCTTCCTTTGCTGTTACTGTGGTCCCATACAACCTAACCAAGCCAAGGATACCTTTTCACAGCCACAATGACAGCCTGTGAAACAAAGGTTCAGACACACCATGCATAAGCCAGGTGTGCAGCTGAAGAAGCAGAGCTACTACAGCCAGACTGAAGGAAACACAACTGGAAGTGTTTGTGTATGAGAGAGGACTAAAAGAAGCAACAAAGCGAGAGTTAAAAGAATGGTCTGTATTGGTAACCAAGGATGCAACCAACTGCAGTAAAACTGGGTAGAGGCTGACAAATGTGGTGTTTGTGACAAGCCTGCACAGCTTGTGATAAGCCTCACAAGGATGGCCCATCAACAGAAGGTATGGGTGCTGATAAAGCCCCCGTGCAGATGAGTCCTCAGGGAAAAAAACTGTGCTCCAATAATAAAAGGATGACAGCAAGGTCACAGCACATCCCATGTGCAAGTCTTTCTCCTCTCTCAGAAGGAAGGCAGACCGTGGGAGCAAAGGTACCCAAAACAAGGGGGGAAAAAAAGACGCTGAGCAGCCACCTGTCCTAGAGCTCTCAGGGAATGGGGTAAGTGAGATTTGGGGGCAAAAGAATCACACTATAGTAACCACTAGCTCCTAAAGATGGCAACAGACCTGCTCAAAAATTTGTAGCTTGCCACTGAAGAGGAACGCAGGAGGGAACCAAAGAGATGTGGTGAGGACTTGGCATCTGGCTCCCTTGATCCCATCTCACACAGGATCCTGCTAGAGAGCCTGGGCACAGCTCAGTGCCTGTGTGTACAAGGGGAGTGAGCATGGGTGAGAAAATGAGTGTGACTGAAACACTTTTTTGAAACACGTATCATATTGCTATTACATGAGGTCTTCCACTGTTGCTACATTAATTTCCTGTATCATAGCTATGTTAAAAACGACTACATTCTTAAATAAGAAGTTGTGAAACCTTTGTTTATAGCTGTTAAGCTCAGCAGAGTGTAAGAAGTTTTTGTTTTAGCATGATAAGTAGTACAAAAATGTGATCAGGTATAAACTGAGCAGTGAGAGGATCTGGGGGCTGAAAATTTTTGGGCAAAAATATTGGACAAAACAAAACAGCAGGGCAAGGAAAGTTGTCAGGTGCTTTCGATGGAAAGTGCAAAGCTGAAATTATTCACCAGCCTTTTGCCTTCACCGTTCCTACCCAAAGTAAGTTGCCTTCCAGTGTGTCTGTGCAAAGGGTCAGCAGGTTGTGGCCCAGGAGGAGACCCACCATTGAGAGTCAGCTGAACAAGAGTGTGGGAGCCTGGCCAGTTTACAAATGGATTTTAAAGCTAGGACTCCCACATCTGCTTTGAGGAGACAGCCCCACAGATTTCTCTTTGCAGTTGCCATACAGCTCCTATTTCTCCTTCAGCCTGCTAGCCCTCATTTCCATACTTCACATCTCATTAAGTGAGCCCCCATCTCTTTCAGATCAAATCCTGCTTTCAATTAGCATTATTATCCTTATGAGTATCTGAAGTTTGAGTTATTTTTCTCATGTTTGTCTTTTCCCAAGTTTTATTGTTTCCTGTGTAGGATTGTGGTTTCCATAGATACCTTGGATATTATTTAGCTGTGCTCCCTGGATATGCAGTTCCTCCTAATGAATTGCACTCCTAGTGCAGAAGTTTGCCACTTCTGCTCAAGGCCTTTGCTCCTTCAGCCATATCAGTGCTATACTGAGCATTTGAATGCTGTTGCTCTAACATGTCTTGTCTTTTTGATATGTCCCCCTGTGCTCTTACACAGCTTTCAGTCCACGATAGAACTCCTATCCCAGCCAGTTTTAAATTAAAAACCGGTACACAGCATGTCTATATTAGGATTTTTGTACTGATAATTTTTGGAAACTTTAGCTCAGCTTTCCTCTGCTATGGGTAACTGTTAAACAGAACAGTGTTTTGTTATTTTTGTTCTCCTTCCTCCCCTTGAGAAATGTTATCAAAGGAAAAAAGTCTGGCAAAGTATTCAGGGTTAGTATAGTCCTATCTGAGCACTGACTCAGCTACCACTGACTGGTACTGTTTGAGACAGCTCTTGCATGAGTTTTGTTTTTATCCTGTTTCTACCTTGTCCCAGAGGAAAGCTTATGTCCTGATTGCAGAGGTAATGTGAGTCACTGCTTGGTATTTAGTGGTGAGAAAGCTGACCACTATCAGGCTTCCTAAATCCTAGCAGAAGCCAAGAAAAATCTGGGCAGCATAAGTTAGCATACATTCTTCCTCAGGGCTATTCTGCCCTTATCGGGCTATTTACTGCACAAATGGGGCTGTTCTGCTGATTCAGCATCACAAGGAGTGATGCCAGGGCAGCTCCAGGCCACATTTAAGGAATTACAAAGGCGACCATTAGAGTCACAAGTTTTCTCTTTAGCTGATTTATAAATGAATTTGTTTTCTTTCTTGCTCCTTTGTCCCAGAGCGGTTAATAAATAACCTTTTCAACGCCCCTGCTCCTGCAGGAGACATGAGGAGGAAGCCTGTGCTCATGTGAACTTGCTACAAGTGATGCAGCTGGGCTGGGGATCCTGCTGCTGGAAGGTGGACTGTGGCTTGACCTGAGACCTCCCATAGCTGAAGGGAGAACAGCGCTCAGAGAAGCTGGGAAACACAGCCATGGCAGGGCAGCAGTACACCTGTAGCTGTTTTTTGCGTGGGCCCTGGTTTGCTGGCTGTTCCTGCTGCTTGAGGGGCTGTGCTCATCTTAATGGAACCATCCAGGGGCTCTTTTCCATGCTACAAATCTGTTCCTTTTGCTGGAGTAGCCAGGTCACAAAATTGGTCACTTCTTCAGCTGAAGTAACCTCCATTTTGTTGGCTTTTGACAGTGGAGAGTGTTGATTTCTCTCTCCCAGTGAGCATCTTTAGACACACAGGCTAGAGCATCAAGCAGAAAGCTGGACACAGGTGTTACAAAACAGCTTGGAACTTCCCTGCTTGCACATCCCTGCTGGGAAGCGAGAGCAACTCGTGTTCATATTCCTCTGGGGGAGATGCTGGGAACTGAGATCAGAAACTCATGTTCTTACTCCTCTGGGGGAGATGCAGCAGGATGTGCATTTGCTGTAATGTCCATTTGCTGGGCCCAGTCCTGCGTGCAGGCTGTGTGGATGCCCAGGAGCTGGTGGTTGAATGCCTCCACAGCAGCACCTTGCATGTAACATGGGCAGGCAGGGCAGCACAGGCACTTGTCAGAAGGATGGATGGCTGTGACCGTCCCTCGTCCTTGTTACCACTCTGTACTCGTGGTGCCTTATTCAAAATATTTCATATTTGTATTTTGAACTATTTGAGGCAAGGACTTTGGCGGGGGCAGGGGCAGTAATGAAGACATACAAATTGAAGGCCAAACTATGGTTTGATTATAAATGGGTTTCCTTTCCTGAGTCTTATTGTCCCTGGGATTCACTGCACGTCCTGGTAATAAGTAATGTGTACTTTAGAGATTCATAACATCCTGTGCCAGCCCATTCATCCAGCAAAACTCCTTTGCTGTTTTGTTCCATGTCTGCATGAGGCTCAAGTCCTTGCAAGATGCTCTTTTGACTATGAAGATTTATATTTGTATTTAACTTATTACTTTTGTAACCTCCAAGAAGTATTTGTTCTTTTACACTTGGAAACTTTGTCAAGGCTTGTGCCCTGCAAGAGGCTTTGGTCCCATGTTCTTTCCCATTGGTTGTTCCAAAAAATACCACAGGGTAATTTGTTTCCTGTTATTTGAAATGGAAATTATAGCAGCATGAGGAACAGAGTGTGATATTCATGCCAAATATCACAAGCTGAATTCTCCCCGTGGTTTGTGGGAACCCTGAGACCTCTGAGAAATCAGTATATTTTTCCGCAAAGCCTAGACAGCGGATGCACTTCTCAGCAGGACACAGAAACTATCCCAGCTGTTCCCTGTCCTGTGTTCTGCAATGAGGAACAGTGATACCAGTGCTGACAGCTGGAGGTACAGGGGCAAATCTGGAAGTGTTTAAGTAGAGCATTATCTTTTTTATGCATGCAGCCTTAACCTTGGCTTACTGAAAGGAGGCAGCAGGGCTGCTGCCCTGCCTGAATAGGAAGAGGCCGTTCACTTCATCTGCTACAATTAGTTGCAAAGGGAAGGTGCCTACAGTTTTCTCTGCTGCAAGTGGGTGCGATGCATGTTAAGGGAGGAAAAACTCAGTGGGTATCTTGCCAGGCCTAAGATACGCTCCTCTAAAAGAGAAAACACCTGTGCTGGAAATCACACTTGGAAGGGGTGGCAAAATCCAGGTGTAGGCCAAATTTCAGGCACAGCAGTGGTCTCCAGCACATGCATTCGCACGTGGGCCTGCCAGGGAATGGGCATCGACTGTTCCTCCACATGTGTAGCCTCATCATCCTGGGGCTTTGCCAGCGGCTCTGCTGCTGCCTGGAACAGTGTTTCTGCTTCTGCGGTCAGTCTCCAATGGTTTTTGGTCCTGAGCGGGAAGTGAAACTTCAGGGGCAAAGCTGGTTGCTTTGCTGTGCAGAAATACTCGGGAAGCTGGGGCTCCCTCCGGCTGCAGCAGCACAGGCGGTTCCTGTGTTTGGTCACACGTGGCACTTCGGGAGCTGCCTTGTTGTTTGGAAGCTGGGGAAGTGAGCCCCTGAAAGCGGTAGCATTGCTCAATGCATGAGGCGATCCCAGGAATCTGTGATTCAGAGAAAAATGTCCTTGAGACGTGGCAAGGGGCTTGGTGGCCTCCCCTTGGAGGCAGGAGAGGTTGTCAGTGGAGAGGGCATGCAGGGAAACTGGTGGCTACTGGGAGGGCATATTTTGACACCACTGTAAGTGCTGAGTGCAGAGCACGCTGTGGGTGGCGAGGGTTTTGGGTGTGTGTTCTCTGCGGTCATTCTTCTGCCAGAACCTCCTGTTGGGGGTAGCAGTTTCTACACTGCTCGGGACTTTGTGTTTTCCGGGAAGTTTCTGAACTTGCTGACCCAACATAGGCATTGAAAGGTGGAATGGTTATTCTGGAGGCTATTTCCTCTCTTTTTGCCATGACGAATTTTACAGCCCCCTGGTGCGGGTGGCTGATGGAGCACAGGGAAGGTGGGCTGTACTGGGCTGGTGATGTGACACACACATCACCAATCTTCCTATTAAAGCAGGGGCCTTGCTGTCTTTAATAGCAACAACAATAATTACATAGTTGTACACAATAGCTGCCTGGGGCTGAACTAGGGATTAGTTCAAATTACCAAAGCCTGTGAAAGTTAGTGCCTGTTACCAGCCAGGATGCTGGCAACACAGAAGGACATGACTGTCTACACAGGGACAAGGAAAGCTGATGTGATGATGGGTATTAGTAAGTGACAGGTTAATTCCTCAAAACCAAGGATATCTCGTAACTTGCACTATTTCCAGCAGAAGGGGAGTGTATATTTGCCTCAGTCTCGACAGAGAAAGAATCTGTGCTATGAGAGTTACAAATTATTATGTGAGTAACGCAAAATTATTCTGCATCAACAAGTAATACCTAGTAGCTCTTAAATTATTTCCCAACTTTAAAAATACTTGAGCTGAATCAATGGAGTATTTAAAATAGCCAAATAGGAATGCTAATCAGAAGCAGCCTATTCACTTATTCTATTCCCCAAAAGCCTTAAACAAACAGTTGAAAGTTATGGTAATTTTAAAAATTAAAATATCTCTAAAAGATGGGGAGGGGAGGGCTGTGTGTGTGGAGGAAGCTGGAATTAATGCAAATTTAAAGTTGGAAAGTGCAGAAAATGGTCAAAAGAAACATAAGGGGAAAAAAAATTATGGCCAGAGATTTAAGAGCAAAGAATTTAAGAATACTGAGCACAAAAGGAAGCCTATCAGCACCATCGGCCCATTGCAAGTCAGCATATTGGAACTATCCATAATATTAAAAATTAAAAGGTGTCAGTGCTTGATGCTTCTTTTTTTCCCTAAAAGAAAAACAAATGTCTTCACATCATGTGATAGCCAAGTATATTCGAGCAATAACTTAGGTGATCAGCTGGAGAGGGAAACGGTCTTGAACTCACTGGATACTTTCTGATGAATCTTCAAGCTTTGTGGGTAATGGCAATAAATCGTCTCCAGTTAAAATATAGCTTTGATGGGCTGGTAGCATATTAATACCAGAAGTTGCCTGGTAGGAGACTGATATAACTGGTAACAGTTGTTTCTGCTGATTTGAAAACCTCTTTGATTCTAAAGGAATATGTACACACAGGGTACAGTCTTACAAGCCCAGTAAACATCATGTAAGTGTAAAAATTAACTGTCTAAAGGTCATTGTGTCAGTGGTATCCTGCCACTTTTTGGTTGTATTTGAGAGCATCAAGGATCTCAGTCTGATTGCTGGGATGTAAGCCATAAGAATATCTTCCTGCAGGAAAACTAATGAACAGGTGTCAGAAAAGCTTTGGTGGGGACAGTGGGTACTAAGAGGGAGAGGGGCTATGATGTGGGGAGGGGAGGTGGTGCGATTGCCTTGCAGAGCAGGTGGGAAGGCTAAGCAGCACACCCAGCACTGCCGGGCACCGTGGGAAGATCTCTGACAGGGGAATCTGCTTTGTGCACAGGGTGAATGGGGGTTTTGTTGGTGGGGCAGCCCAGGTCACAGGGGCTCCTCCCCAGAGCCCCCTGGACATCACCCTGCCAGCAGTGAACTCGGATTGCAGAGCCAGTGTAAGCAGGGCCATGGAACTGCCCTGAGCACAAAGCCCCTCTGTGCCACTGCCGGCTGCAGAAGTGAGAGAAGGGGCCTATGTCCTGCCTGCTCTTTCGTGTGTGTCTCTTGCTGCTGCTGCTCGGCTTTTGCAGCCTCCAACACCCGCCAGCTCTCCAGGATTGCATGTGGTTGGTTTTTTTTCCAGGAAAAGAGGGCTTTTCCAAGGTCTCTTGTGCAATTTGCCAGGGCTACATCCCAGTCACAACTGCAAAAGCAGCGAAGGATGAGGTGCTCCCACCCCAAGCAATATTGTATATATGGCAGCATATAGCAGGGTGGTTGAATTACATCTGAATGCAACCTGGAGCTCTGGTGAGGGAAGGAGGGGACAGATACAGTGAAATGCATCTGTACTGCATGAGGAGGGCATACACATCACATTGGTCTTTTGCTAACATTTCCGAACTGAGGAAACAGAGCTGGGAGAAAGTCCAGGAGCCAGCCGTGCCCTGAGACAGGATCAGCTACAACAATGCTGGCAGATAGAGGCTTCATTTGTCTGAAGACGGCTAATGTGTCTCCCTTGCTCTTCTCTTTCTAAACTAAACAACCCAATTCTTTCCATCTTTTCTCATACATCAAGTTTTTAGACTTCTCTTTTCTTCTTGTTCTCTTCTGGAGTTTCTCCAAGTGGTCTAAGTCTTTCCTGAAAGGCTGTGTCCAAAATTGGGCATAGAACTTCATAGGAGGCTTTACCAGCATTAGATGGAGGGAGGGATTACTATAGCTTCAAGAATGTTTTCTCTGGAAATGCTACTTAATTGATTGTTCCCCCTGCTGTCTTTAAGCAATGGCTATTTTTTAAGTGTCATATTTGATCTTGTCCTTACTCAAGTGAGTTGGATGCTTTCCACAGGCTCTCCCTACTTTCTGAATTTATTTTGAATCCCAGTGCTATGTGACAGTGTGCTTTTTCTCCCAACTTGGTATTGTCACAGCTGTAGGTGCACTCTTTACTCCATCTTTCCAATCCCAAACACATACATATGTGTACACATGGCACAGACTAGTTCAAGCACTCTGCCCGTAGCCTCAATGTGCAGAAGTCTGCTGGGGTTTGAGACATGTAGGGCTGTGTGATTTCAAAGTAGCAAATGTCTCTGAAGGACAGCATTAAAAAAAAATCATATTACACTGTTTGGATGATCAATTTCACTGATGTTCCAGTGTTTAGACATTCAGCACTTATAAGTATTTAACTGGAAAAACACAATCCAATAAATGTGTACTTATAATTGTGTCTTGCACTGCAAGGAGGGCCGGAGATCACACCAGTATTCAGACCACAATCTTTGCCATATGAATAATCACAACTTGGAGCAGAGCCTCCCACACTGTTATATGTAACAGCTGCAAAAAGTAAAATCTTGATCTGGAGCTTGAATTGTAATTTCAACATGTTCAGTGTCTTGCCCTGATATTTTGAAATGAACCTCTTAAACCAAAGCAATTCACTTACTGTATATGCCCTTGTATGTATATTCTAAGAGAAACCTGAGCCTCTCGCAGTCTAAGAAAAGACCTTTTCATTGTCCTGAAACAGCTGGTTTACATTACATCGCAGCAAAATCTTCCTAGGTAACTTGAACAGCACGGTTGAATTAAAAAGGCAGATGAAGAATGAGTAAGAAGTCAGATGGGGACACAAAAGGTTTCAGAAAAGGGCTGATAAATGAAGCAATGTGGCTCTTCTAGGTGTTTATGGACTCAGATGTTTGGTTGCAGTGAGCCTGAAGGCAAGAGTGGCTTTTAGGTAGTGTGCCTCAAAGCCTGATGCAAGTTCAGCAACCTCCCTGAGTGGGCAATTCAGCCTGATGAACTTCATGACTATGGAAATCGCATTTTCCCTCAGCAGGAGGATAACGTGTCCCCCTTATCCACCTTGGAGAACAGCAGCACTGATGGCTCCAATTCCCTTTCCTTGCCATCACTGCTGGCAGAACTTCATAGACATGAATTCCTGTGGTTAGTAAATCTGCACAGACTGCATTGCCAAATCCCCTGTCTACTGGGCTCTCTGCTGACCTAGATGATGTCCATCTGTACGCACCTGCCCTGATGGATGCTCATTCTGCCCAAGATGCCCACCCCATGCCACAGAGCTTGTAACAGGCTGTGGATGCATTCGGACTGCTGAGATACTCAGACACCCTTCAGCCATTGGATCCTGTGCTCGTTCAGCTGGCAGGCAGGCAGGCATCATCTGGTGTAACAGGTACACAACTGTGCAATGCTAGTTTCATTGCAGCTCTGGTCAGAATGCTTGAGAAAAATAAAAGCAGATTATTCTGTATGCAGAGAAAGGCTGCTGGACTGCTCAGGTAGATGAAAAAGTCTGGAAAGACAAAAATCCAGAAATGGTATTTGGTTAAGAGAATAAATTCCAGGAGGATTGAGAGTTGCTGAAGTTTTGAGACAGGGGTGGAACAAAGAGGGAATAGACTGGCAATAAATAAATTAAAGCTGAAAATGGGAAAGTTTCTGATCATACAGAGGTGGGCTGAAAACATAAAGGTGACAGTGGGAACTGTCTCTGTCAGCATGGCATTTGGGCAGCAGAAGAGTGATGGCCTTGCAGTACAGCCTCTTGTCATCCCTTCTGTAACAGGCTGAGCGTGAGCATCCAAAGGAAAGAGCAAACACCATCTTTAGCTGTTGTGCTAAGCCAGAGCTTACAGGAGTATTTGTATGTATTAGAGATGATGGGTCACAGGGAGGTTATTTGAACTGAGGATGGCTTTGGACTGTGCACAGTATCTCTCAGCTTGTCAATCCTAATTTCAGTCCTTATACCAGCTTTAGCCTCTCCTTTCTGCACCTCTAAAAGCAGCTGGTTGCCTGATTCCTTGTAATGTTTATTGCAAGTCTTGTTTGGTGAGAAGGAAGTTGGGAGGGTAGCAGCTGCAGCTGTGAGTGACATCTCCTGGCGTGCAGAGCTGCCAGTGACTTCGCGTGATGTGGGCTGGAGGAGCCGTTTCCTATTTGTCTTGAGGCTGTGGAAGACCCTGAGGACGATCCTGCTTCCTTTCCTTCACAGAGAGCTGTCTCCCACACTGGTGTGGTCCTTCCTGGGTAATTCACCAAGAGCAACAGGGTTTCTGCAGCAAAATTGCTGTTAGCTGGAGTGGCTGCTAATGTCATTGTCAGTTGATAACTAACTCAAGAGACAGAACGGATATATTCTCTGTTTATGTTCTGGGACCTGCACCAATCACTGGATGGAACCAGTGGTAGCCCCTACAAAAAAACAAATAGACCAAAATTAGAAACAGAGAGAGATGCCTGAGCAGCCGGGCTGTTCTCCAACATCTGGAGAGTGCTTAATGCCTGCACAGCTGGGCATTGCTCCAGCACCAGGCAGCTCAGCTTTGGGGTGGGGAAGAAGAAAAGCAGTGTCAATTCTATGCCTACTTACAGCCTTATGTGATGTGTGATGTTTTTAATCACCACTTACAGTGGTCAGTATAGGAGAAAGAGTAGAGATCTGGCTCTGTTTGGGTTCTGGCTGGGCAGAGATTGATCATGCCTTCTTAATCTTTAGCTGAGGAAAACTCCTAGTGGAACAAAAGTCCTGGGACCTGGCAACCAGAGGTGCTAGAGGGTCGAGTACTGTCCCACTTGGTGGAGACTGAGGAGTGTTTGTGTGACATTCAGCAACATGAACTTGGGGTGCAAAGGAGCTGAGAATAAATAAAGAATAAATTCAATCCTTAGCCACTGAAGAACCTGCAGTTATACCTAGAGCTGATGTAGGTAACCAGGTGTGCAGAAAAGGGAACTTGTTAAATACCTCACCTTCCTGAGCAAATGGCAGATGAGTTTTATTTTAGTTACATTGGATTCTTTATCTGGATTTTCAGTGTTGTGGTTTGGTTTTGGTTTTTTTAAATAATCAGCTATCCAAGTCTGTACACTTTGAGCGCTCTTAGGAAGCTTATTGCTCTGCTAGGCTACCTTCTGGATTATGCTTATAATTTTAAGCCATTTCAACAAAATACTGCTTGGTAGCATTAAAGGTCACACCGATGGATGCTCTGGTATGGGATACAGCAATGAAATCACAGATCCACAGCCCCCAGAGTCCTGAAAAGTGCTCAGGATACTGAGCTAAAATTCAGGCAGAAGTCACGTTCAGGGTTAAGGAAATAATATGCCTTGGAAAAAAATTACTAATCTCAGGTTGCAGGTGGGATGCAAATAAATATAATTATTTTTCTGCCTATAGACAAGGGATTTCTACAGCTGGTTTTTGGAGTGGTCCATTACAGTGAGAAAACTTCCTGCTTTGCTGCTAATGCTATTACTTTGAGAGGGGGACTGCTGAAAAGATACAGCAGACAGACAATACCCACCACAACAGGAAGTCTGAAAATCTTAGAAATTAGGTAGAGTTAGAGTTGCCCATCCTTTGTTCCTATGACAGGAAACACCCAACAAAGCTGTTAGTGGCTGTCTCCAGGCAAGATCTCAGGGTAAGGGTGGCAATAGTGACACGGATGTGCTGTGCAGCTGTTGGTAGCAGCTTCAGTTTTCAGGCATGCTAGCTACATGTCTATACTGTGCAGCTAATTGTACAGAATACCATCTAGTGTTAAAATAATTGTTGTTGAACAGACATGCTCAGTGCTGCCATAACCTGGGTCAACTACTCTCTCAACTAAGAAGAAAAGTCTCCCAGCTGTCATGCTCTGCTGTTCCTAATCACTTCAAGCCATGAGTTCTGGGGCCTTTTTCAAATAAAGCTGAATAAAATTCATTCTTACCTCCTACTGTCTGGTATGTGCACTAGGCTATTTTTTTAAGCTGCATTCTTGGAGATATTGGCAAGCATGCTGTGCCTCTAACAGGCACTCGTAAAATGCAAGCATAACAAGCTTCCAAATTTCACAGTTAGCCTCAGCAGATTTACACATGAGCATGATGAGAGAGGGAGCATAAGGCTCCAGGTCAGCCTTTGGTTTCCAATGGACCTGCCTGTGGGGAGATCTTCAAAACAAGTTATCTTGGTAGTTTTAGGTTCTGTTTTCTCTAGGTAGGTAGGAAGACATTTTTCTACAGTTAGAGACTTCCAGAAGTGCGTTGCATCTTTTCATTAGGGCTAACTGCTGAAATGAACTCTAGGATTTGGGGTCATTTGTAAGGTTGGGTAACACTTTGTATAGTTCTGGCACCTGTGACCACCTTTCATGAGAAACCAGAGCGGTTAGAAGATGATCCTGTTTAGAATGTGAATACTTTTTCTGTTTGCATATGTGACGTGGGGTGACCTCTGAAACTTCAGTTCTTGCATGCAGATGCAGAGCAAATTCAGTCACCTTACCTTCTTGAAGCTTGGAGATAGTTGATGTGGCTGCTTGCACAGACCTATTGTCACCCTGGATGACCAGTAATGTATGGCTCCTAGAATATTTGTGTATAAGGAGAAGAGAAATTAGTACCCATGTGAGCAATCTGATGCTCAGAGCATCAGTGTGGGTAGAAAGGGATTTAATGTCCTAGTGGGAGCAGGTATGTCCCCTGGAGTGCCAGAGCTATTTGTTGGCTCTGAGTGTTGAATTTGCATCTAGATTATAAATCTGGAAAATGCTTTTGCTGATACCCTTTTTAGAGCATCATGTTGTAAGATGGTATTTTATTAAACAACACCAAAACTGGCTGAGCCCTTATTGAGAAGCGAGATTTCCACCACGGGATATATAAAGGAGAATCCAGAGCAGGAAAACATAAATGACAGCATCACACTAGCCACTAACAAATGTCAGTATATGTATATTGGTTCTGAAAGCTCAAATGCCATATTGGTTGTAAAATACTTCCATCAGCCCTAAGTGGCTTTTTTTTTTACAGAATTCTACTCCTAACCATGTATTTTAACCCACAAAAATCTTAATATGTTAGATAGGTCATACCAAATATATCAGTAACAGTTAAGGAATCAGAGTGGTACAAGTTTGCAAAGTGTGGGATTCTTACCCATATTATGCCAGTTCTGCAGATACAGGCTATTCATAATTTACTGGTCTTGTGAGAAGTGGCATCAAAATTCTCCATAGATTTCTTAAATACCCTGTGGAGTGCAGATCATATTTTCTATATAGCATTGCCAAGGTGCTTGGAACTGACTGCCACATACTGAAATGTTAGTGTTAGGCTTCCTAAATGCATTACCAATTGTAAATTGGTATAGAAAACTGAAGCACAAAGTATACTGTGGCAAAACATCACAGGGATTAAAGCTTTGGGTTCCACAGGGTTACAGTCTTTACATATCTTAGCAGTCTGTTGTTTCAGCTTCTTAGGTATGATTAAGCCAAATACAGAGCTATAGAAGAAGTTGGTGTTTGCCCTATATAGTTGCTCAGTCACCTGCAGGTTCCTCAAGGATAGGCTAACCATAAGCTGCATCTTGAAGTCCTCCTTCATCAGCACCTGGCACAGGGCAGCCCATGGAGATGTGGCACAGCCCATGAGAGCAAATCTGCAGGATACGGGGGCTGAGCTCCACCTCTAAAAAATCCCGCACAAGAACATGGAGCAGGATTTGGGAGCAGGGATGGGCAGAAGCAGGTGCTTCATAGTGGAAAGCAACTGGAGGAACATCCCTGAAGACCTTTGGGGTGTAAGATGGGTGAATGGGGTACTAACATCCTTTTTCTGCTCTAGTCACAGGTAGCAAACCAAAGATGTCCTGGACAAGAAAGATTCTACTCATCCTGGGATTCCTCTCTGCTTTGGCTGTAATTGCTTTAATTGCTGTAGCAGTGACCCAAAACAAGCCCCTTCTGAAGAATATTAAGGTATTACAGACTGGGACTTTCACAGGAAAACAAGCCAAGCTGGGGGGGTTAGGTGTGTGTAATGTTCCAGGACATATTGCAGCCCCTGCTGGGTCTGGCTAACCCCTGGCTCCATGCATCTTAACATCTCATTTTATATCCTCATGGTAAAAACAGATAATGGCTTCACAGGGGATCCATGTCCTAAGTCATCTGAGTCCCAGTTTTGCTGCTTCTCTCCTCTGGTATCCTTTGATGGAAACTTTGCACTGAAGCACTACTGAGAAGAGTAATCACAAGGCATGTTCCCATAGCTGCCAGACAGGCTGTTTGTTTCTGGTCCCCCTGTGTGTGGAGACCAGCACACGCTGTGCCTGGTTTGGTGCCTCCGGTGCAATGATGGCTCTGTTTTGCCCACAGTATGGGATTGTGCTGGATGCGGGGTCGTCCCACACTAACCTGTATGTGTACGAGTGGCCAGCAGAGAAGGAGAACAACACTGGGGTAGTGCAGCAGGTGGAGGTCTGTAAAGTCAAAGGTAAGAGGAGTAAAGCGAGCTGTGGAAGGGGCATGGGATGAAGAAGAGAGAATGTAGCCAAAGGGTGGGGGAGGACAAACCTGGAGGAAAAGACCAATAGTGAAAACACTGTTACATCTGTGACCTAATGGTATGTGCCTGACCTTCCTGGGAGGAAAGCTGGATCCACTTTTACTTCCAGTCATTCTGAAAACAAAGGAAAATGTTTTTTGGAAAGAACTACTCCAAATAATGTACTTAAATAAAACTTCTGCATGCCCACTTGCTGAAGTGCTGATGAACGTCAGGCAGTGAGGGGAGGGCATGGTTTGCTCTCTTCCGAGGCTTCTGGGCAAGGTAGGTGCTGGGCTTGCAGGACAAGCACTGGAACAGGTTGCCTGGAGAGGTGGTGGAAGCCCCATCCCTGGAAACATTCAAGGCCAGGCTTGACAAGGCTCTGAGCAACCTGATCTAGTCAAAAAAGTCCCTGTGCACTGCAGGAGGGGTGGACTAGATGACCTTTAAAGGTCCCTTCCAACCCCACACATTCTATGATTCTATGACAGGGTTGCTCAACTTATTTTTTATTCTATTTAATTGCTGTGTGGATATTGTATCCACAAGACATAAATAAAGCCCAAGGATGCTCATGACAAGGAACAGAGTAGACCATTATGGATTGCTGTACTCTAGGGGTAGGAGAAGTGTTGTCAGAGCCTGCCTGGGGTCTTTTCAGGCCTGTCTGCAGCACAGGGGAGAGCCACACTGTTACCGAGCTGCTGCAATATCTGCTGGACGCTGCAGCATGCCGTGCCATGAGCAGCACACTGAGCGTATGCAAACCTGGAGCAACCACGGAACGGGCTGCACTGCTGCCCATGCAGGCACAGGTCCTGAGGCAGTCCATTCTCCAGGGGACACATGGTAGGGAGGAACAATGAATTTTTATTTGAGTTATCATGAAGGGATAGCTGCAAAACCCTGAGTACTGTAGTGTGAACATACAATACACAAACAACAGCATTGTCCCCCAGATGACCCAGCATAGTTGAAGGGTCAGGGATTTTCAGGTGCAGATCCAGGGTACATCCAGGAAGAAGCAGAAATAAGTCTGAAGATGCCCAGGACATACTAAGCAAATAATCTGCTTCACTGCAGCCCTCATCACTAGTTCATAGCCTGTTTTGTGGAGACCAGGTGGCAGATGCTGGGCACTGTGGCCATCCCTGTGTGCATCGTGCTTATTTGGTGCTGTGGGATTTCTAAAACTCATTAGAAATGGCGTGGTTGAATCTGATGTTGCTGCCAATCATATTGATATGGTTTAACATGACTTACTCATGACAGCACTTGGGTTATGCTTGGTCATTGAGCAATGAAGTGTACTTATTTCTTGCAGGCCCTGGGATCTCAGGTTACTCCCATGCCACAGAGAAGGCAGGTCCCTCTCTGGAACAGTGCCTACGACAAGCAGAAGAGGTGATTCCCTCAAAGCAGCACCAGGAGACACCCATCTACCTCGGAGCAACTGCTGGCATGCGGCTTCTCAGGTACTGCAGGGCTTGTTCCCTTCTCCTGCAGCACCATGCCTGGGACTGCCATGGATGCTTAGTGGGGGCCTCTTGGTCAAAGTCCTTGGAAATGCTGCCAGCTCACACTTTGCCCAGATACCCTCTTCTGCCACTGCCTTCTCTGAGCCCCAAGTCTCTCTGGGCACTTCCCCTGCTTGCCCAGCAGGTCCACTTCCACTCAATCCAACCTTCCATCATCTCCAGCACCCACATGCAGTTGCAGAGACACCAGGAGGGTAGCAACATCCAAGCTGGTACTCAGGGGATGCTCAGACACTCACCACATCAAGGGCATGCTTAGACATCACCCCCAGTCTGGTATTAGGTTTGGTTCAGGATTTTTGAGTCCAACTATGTTGCAAGTCCCCACATAACTTGACTCAGCTCAGGACCATCAGAGCTAAGGTAACTTTATAATTATATCCTCCTTTCATTCCAATTCGTGATTTTCATGAGGATGCCCCAGATCTCTTGCCTGGCTGGGACAGGGAGCTGATCTTATGTATTTATTCCCTGGGAAATATCCCTGGGGATACCAGGAGGCATGGATTTCTTCTCTAATGGTAATGGCAAAGAGAGGAATCTCCACATGGCATATGCTCCAGGAGAAGGAGAGAGCTTCACTCTCAGCTGTGGGGACTATAAGTGTCAGAGATGGTGGTAGCTGTGCTGTCAAGTTATGACCAACAAGTTATGGCAACATGGCCAGTTAGAGCCAAATTACACATATGAATGAGTGCTCTGTTATAATTAACACCTACACAGAAGGAAGCCCATGGGCTGCAGAGAGCTGTCAGCCAGAGTCACTACATCCTTTCTTCTATTCATCCAGCTGGGAGAATAAAAGTGCAGCTGACAAAGTCTTGTCCTCAGTAGAGAAGACGCTACGCTCAGCTCCCTTCAACTACCAGGGTGCCAGAATCATCAGTGGTCAGGAAGAAGGAGCCTATGGATGGATCACCATTAACTACCTGCTGGGAAATTTCAAGCAGGTACTGTATCAAGGGCAAGTCCATATTTGAATCATCAGCTTGCAGCACTTTAAATCATGCTTTGCAGGAGGGTGTCGCCAGCACTACTTTCCCTTGTAAGCCTTTTATTTACCAGAGATCAGGAAGCTGTGCATCGTGCCTCAGCAATTACTGATACTTCTGGTATCAGGATGTACCACTGTAGTCAGGCTTAAAGCATTGAAAGAAAACACTCACATTTTCAATAATTTCACTTGGGTACAGCATCGTCCTTGCTTCCTGATCAAAAATATTTCTGTGCCTGCAAAGTTTGACAATGGTTCTTTACTGCTGAGCTTATAAATCATCTGGGAGCTGAAACACTAAGTTGACTGTTTTTTCTAATAACAATTGTATTTGGTTTCATATTCTTAGTCCTTCTGCAAACACTCAGACATGATCCATGTTCTGCTTTTGTGAGCCTGCACCTTTCGTGTGTCTTGTTCCAACTCTCCTCTCATGCCCCATTCCAGGTCTTCCTGCCTTTTATGTACTTCTGTTTCTCATAGGTCTTTGTCATGTTTGGGTTTTTTTTGCTCCCAAATATATCTTCTCCATGCCTGATGTATCTGGTTTACTTTTATTAATTTATTTTATTTTAAGTCTGGCTGGACAAAACTTCTACATTCCTTGAAATTCATAAGTGAGACATCAGGAGCACTAGACCTTGGAGGAGCCTCAACACAGATTACCTTTGTACCAAATGAACTCTCTTCTGAGCCCCCAGAGAACCTGCTCTGCTTCCGTCTCTATGGCAAGGATTACCTAGTGTACACACACAGCTTTCTTTGCTATGGGAAGGACCAGGCTCTGCAACAGAAACTGGCCGAGGATCTACAGGCAAGTACATCTGTAATTGCAAGGTGGAGGTCCTGGACCCTCCCAGCTTTGACATACTGGTGCTGTAAAAAATTGCTGTGTCCCAGCTAAATGCCTCATCCTTTAGTCTGAGTCTGGGAAATGTCATTATTCTCCATAAAGACTCGGGCAGATGCCCAAAGAGATGACAGACAAGTTTTGAAAAAGTCCTACCAATTTGAGGTGTCCTGATTCTTGGGCATGGGATAGCAGCAGTACTGTGCTTAACTGAAGGGAAAGTGATGTTTCACCATCCCTGAGAATCCCAAATCAACAGCAGCTTCACAAAATGTGGCTGGAAGTAATTTGCCCAGGGTCCTGCAGGGAGGCTGAGTCAGTACCTCCATCTCCCAAAACACAGCCAATGCCTTAAACCATCCTCATCACTTTGACCTGATGTGTGTATCTTGGTGTGATGTACTGTGACAAGTGCCTTGTGGTACCCATCCTTGTGGCTCTTTCCCAGGGTGTTACTCTAGAGTGAAGTGTAACTACTTGAGCTGATTTTACTTTCAGACCGTGGAGAACAGCAGCCTCCTTGATCCGTGCTTTCACCAGGGGTATCAGAGGACTATAAATATAAGTGACCTCTTCAAAAACCCTTGTACATCAACCAAGAAAAAGCAATTGCCTTTCAGCCAGCTGTACGTACAGGGAGAGGGGGATTATCAAAAGTGCCGAGAAAACATCCAGAAACTCTTCAACAAATCCTACTGTCCTTACTCCAGTTGCTCCTTCAATGGGATATACCTACCTCCATTACAAGGGGATTTTGCGGTAAGTCTTCATATTCTTCAACTCTCTGTAACCCAGAATAACAGAAGAGCAGAAACTCAGAGTAATACTAGAGTGTATTCTCCATGGTTGGGACAGGAAATCATTTGCAAGATGGCTTTTTGTACATGTAACTACAAAAGTAGTACTGTACTTGCTGTGAGGACAGCACATGTAAGAGCTACTCCAGTAAATACTGGCCTACCAGCAGTGCACTGTTCCCTTTCTAACCCACCTCCAGTAGGCATCTCCTTGGAGTGCTCCATTTATGGCTACATTTTTCAAGCAGTCATTCCTGATGGTCAGGACCAGAGGCAGGAGAGCTTGTCTCTTGAGATCAGTGGTGGTACCAGATCTGAAATTCCTCCAGGAGTGTGTAAGTGCTACTGAAACCAATCAGTCAGCTTACCTGTCTGCTTGCCAGACATAATGAGGAGACAGTGCACGCTCTGAGCACACATCACATGTGACACCACACTGAACATCAGTCCTAGAGCTGCAAGCCTTCAGTGGCTCTGAGGTTTTCTGGGGAGAATTGTTAATACTGCCTTGCCCTGTTCATAAACTGTCCCTACCTATCAGCTATTGGCCACAGTCAGAGATGGGTTTTCTGGTCTTTGGATTGTATGCTGGGGCTTTATACTGCCCTTTCAGTTCATCACTGTGGCAACATGGGCTGCACACCCATCATTCAGTTGCCAGAATGGGACCATGGTTGTGATGGCAAGCAGCTTTCACTGTGTGCATCCATGTGTAGAAGAAAGGGATTCACCCGAGTTCCTCGGGATAATGTGGTCAGAGAGTTCCTCCTCCACCTTCCTTTTGGGGTCCTTAGATCTCATCAGCTCTCAGGGGTGTGTCTCAAAATGACATCGCTCTTGAAAACATACGTACTTTTGTGCGTGTCATGTTGCTTCTTAAATTTATCTCTCTGTAAATAAAACCATTTTCTTTCGTGGGATTTCCACTGTCCTGCTTGTGCTGACACCCAGTGAGATAAAATATTCTTTCTCCTTCAGGCTTTTTCTGCCTTCTACTTTGTGATGAACTTTTTGAACCTGACCAGCGAACAAAGCCCTGTTGCCCTGGATAAAGTGACCAGCACCATTAAGAGCTTCTGTGCCCGGCCATGGCATGAGGTGAGCAGTTTTTGTGGCAGTGGGCTGGGGCTGCTGGCCAGCAAGAGCTGTTGATATTTTTCTGTAGGATAAGTAGTTGGTGGTAACTTCCAAGGCAACAGAGGGAAGATCCCCCCAGCACCTGCAGTGGATGTTCAGGTGCAAGATGGAGCAGCAGGAAGCTGTGTTTAACAGCCTGCTGACTTCTTCCTTCCCTAGGTGAAAACAGCATATCACCAAATAAAAGAGAAGTACCTGAGCGAATATTGCTTCTCTGGAGCCTACATCCTTTCTCTCCTGGAAAATGGCTATGAATTCACTGAAAAGAACTGGCAAAGAATCCGCTTCCTTGGAAAGGTGTGTTTCATGGCAGGGAGGGCTCTACCCTAGCAGCTAACTGCAACTTCTGCTGTGCAGCCCAGCCCTGTGTCCCCAGGGGTGCCACTGCCTGGGCAATGCTGCAAGCAGCCCCGGCACCTCCCAGTGCTGATTCTGCTCCTCTCCTGTTTCAGATCGGCAGCAGCGATGCGGGTTGGACCCTGGGCTACATGCTGAACCTGACCAACATGATCCCTGCAGAGGAGCCCGCTGTGCCTCCACTTTCCCATGGCAGCTACGTGGGGCTGATGGTGCTGTGCTCCCTCGTGCTGGTGACCGTGATCCTGTTTGCCTGGCTTCTCTTCCACAAGCCCAAGTGCCTGCAGAAGGGGATTGTTTAGGAAAGATCCCTGGGTGGGAAAGGGGCCGTGTTACCCCAGCCGCTCAGGGCTGGGAGACCCCAGCCGAGCAGGCAGTACTGCAGAGCCCCTTTCACCTCTCACTGAAGCTACTGACTGTGTGACTGTGTACAACAAGGGCATTCATTTCTTCTGACTCACACTTGCACTGACAGACATTGGGACATTAGGCTTGCCACCTCTCTGCCAAGGACAGACAAGCGGGTGTCCCCTCCGTGAATGGGTCGTATTTTCATTCAATGAAACTTTGCTGCTTGTTGGTTTTACCTTGTGCACAGCATTACAAAGAGAAAAGCAGAAGCAATCTTTGGGAGCTGGTGCTCCTGCAAGGGTAATCTCAGGGCCACACATCCCACTGAGCTCTTGGGAGCGATCGCACATGGAGAGATCCTGCTCCTCCTCTGCTGAGGTTCCCGAGAGCCTTTTCCACACCAGCACACCTCTGCTCGCCTCCCTGTGCCCTGAGCCCTCGCAGCCCTACAGCTGGGTACAGCCACCTGCACCTGGCTGGCCCTGGAAGGCTGGCCAGGCTCCCAAATATGACACTCTGGGAAAAGAAGGGATGAGGATGAAGAAACTGAGTGCACTGGTGGTCATCAGCCCTTAGCTGGGCTCTGGTAGCTGTCTGCTCCTTTTGCAGGTGGCAAGAAGCCTCTTTCCCATGTCTTCCTGATGTTGTTGCTGGACCAAAGCTGGCTCACTGTTATACTGAGCTATTCCCATTTCCCTAGGGTAAATCAAGACATGAGTTCCCAGCCAGGCATTGCTGATTTTTGTAGAAACAGCTCATACTGGCTGAGGATCCTTGACCAGTAGCGAGTGCTTATGTCTACAGGAACTTTGGTGTCATCAGGGTGCCTACAGGTGTATACCCACTAAAGCAATCCAGTGTCACTGTGCTGATCATATAGCAACCTCCAATCTAGGGAAACTGTTTATTAAATAATGTTCCTTTATAAATAGACAGCTGGCAGCAGTTAACCAGCATGAGCATGCACAGATTGAACAATTCTTTCCACCAGCAAAATCAGTGAAAATTTGCCTTTACTTCCCTCGTGGCTTAGGCTTGTCCCATGAGCATAAGACCCAGGGCTTGTGAGTGCTCATACTGCAGCCCATATCCTAGCACATAACTAGGGTGATGCCACTGATCAGGTTTATGAATCACTTTCTTCCAGTTTCTATTTCTTGGTCAAAAAAAAAAAAGAGAGGTAAGTTAGAAATCCATTTTTATAAAAACACTTGGAAACCACTTGGTGCCTGTTTGTCTCCCCCAAAATCTCAGAAATTTCTCCTCCCAATGACCTCTAAGTGCCAGAGGCCAAAATAAAAACAGATATTGTGGAGAGAAAGGCATGGCAAACACACACCTCCACCTGTTTCCCCAAGCAAAGCTGCAGAAGGTATGGAGGGGATGAAGATGGGCAACCCCACTACAGCTTTCTCCTTCAATCAAGTACAGACACACAGCTTGGGGTTTTCTTTCTCTCTCAGCCTGTGGCTCTGCACGGTGCAGGCTGGAAAATGTCCCCCAGTTATTTCTACTACATGCCTGTAAGCAGGAGCCATAACATACTGAAGGACCCTTCCCCTAAAGGTAAGAAAAAAATCTACTGTCCTATGGTAAAATCCTTGGCCAGTTAACTGATCTTCCAAAAATCTGTGTTTTATTTTTGCTCTGAATTAGCTGGCTTCAGCTTCTGTTGGATCATCTTCTGCCCATTTCTGAAAGACCAAGTAGCTCTCTGCTATCAAAATCCCTTTTTCCTTGTTGGTGCTTGCAAGTTGTCATTGTATCATATTAAATAGATTGATCTTCAATCTTTGAAGTGCTCTGTCCTGACTTCACTTGTAGCTCTTGACTCCACTGTTTTGAAAATGTTTACATCTTTCTGATTATTTGGACACCAAAGTTTTCAGCAGCAAGTGGGAGTAGAGTCACTAGTAATGTATATAAAAGTAATACCCTCTGGTTTTGATCTGTTCTCTATGTTCCCCATTCATATATCTCAGGACCAGGTCTGATCACTTAAGAGAAAGTTTTTGGGCTGTTTTGTCCAGCTGGGCTATTGCAACTTGGCCTTTTTTTCCAGTCATTGTATTCCAGATCGGCCGCTGTCTCACACCGTACATCCCTGTCTCTAAACATGAGGCACTTTGCCTTCCACGTGGCTCCACTAAAACACCTACTATGCCCTCAACCAAGGGGGAGTAAAGAATATTGCCCCAACTGAGTGATCCAGATCAACCCTCAAATGACACTTCCCTGTGCCGTTTGTCCGTTTATCATTTTTTAAATCTGCAAATACATGGAGATGTTGGAATTAATCTCAAAATGGAGTCTTGCTTCTGCTGTTTTCAGCAAGGACAGGTAGATGAGAGATTAACAGTAGTTTTTGGTCACAACTGGAAGGCATGCAGGAGGACCCTGTAATCAGAGCTGCTTCAGCTCTGCAGTCAGCTCCAGTTGGAACACACCCCACCCTGTGCCACTGTCCTTGCATATGGAATCTTTGTAGCAGACCAGATGCCGTGGAGAAACTCCCTGTAGGAGCTGGTATATCCTTCCTCCCCATGAACAGTGTGGAAACCTGCAGAATGGTCATTCCTCTCCTTAGACCTCCTCGGGGATCTGGCAGCTGCTCAGTTGTGTCTGTGATGTTGGAACTGGCAGATCCAGTGGAACATTAATGAAATTGATGCAGAAACTCCATGTGGAACCTGGTGGGAGAGAAAGCCTGTACCAGTCTGCTTTTCTGGTCCTTACTAAGGGTTCATGCCAAAGGAAAAGGTCAAATACAGAACCTGGGAGAAGAGCTTTAGCAATGCTTTGCATCTTTATTGCAAGTCCTATAGTATTACTACTGATTTTGGAGTCAGGTGATCAGCCAGCATCTTTGCTTACTCCCTCCTGCCTTCTCTTGTTTTTTTTGTTTGGGTTTCATTTTTTAAACTGTAAATGTGACTTGAGTGCAACCTAAAGGCCCCAAACTAAGAAAAACACAAAATGTTACATTATTTTTAAACCTTCTGACTTTCAGACCACACTTAGGAGTAAATCTCTGCAGAACTATACTTTCCTAGGTGATATCAGACATGTCATTTAAAAATGACTTAAGCAGGCTGACGGTCCAGGATTTGGTCAACTGAAGGCATCCTATGAGGGTGAGACCCTTGTGAATCACTGGCTGTACTTGAACCTTCCCAGGAGAGCATAATATTTTTTTTCTCTCCATTTCTCCTGCTATTGCAGGTCTTTACCCTTGGAAGCTAGTCAAAACCCTTGGTCAAAGCGTTCAATGAACATTCAAAGTTTAATGAACATTCATTTCTTTGCTTCTGACCCAGCTGTGATCAGCTCTAAATGTGTGTTTCAGAGCCACCCAATGCACACATGAAGACCATTAATGATAGAGGGGGGGAGTTTCCAATTATGCCAGTAATAACACAGTACCAGTTCTCTTGTTAATTCAGTTGATCTGCCTCACTGATAATAATCTGTGCCTTATTTTTAATTTGATAGCTTCTGGCTTTAATTTCCAGCCACTGGCTCCTGTACAGTTTTGTTCTTCTGGGTTAAAGCATCTTTTAACATGACATGTTCTTGTCTTGCAAATGTTTATTCACTGATCAGCTCTGCTGGGCTGCCAAGACTACAGACCTTGGTCTCTCCTGTTTTGCCACAGGAAGCCCTGAGATGTACTGCAACAAGGTGGGATGAGTGTCTCAGGTTTGGGTTCATATGTTGAGTGGTCCATTTTTGGGAAGGTTCCTTTCAGGGAGATTTGCAGCAATAGCTTTGCAGGGTGCAGGAGCAGTCTGGTCTCCGGGACTGATGATGACTTGTGCAAGCTATCTTGCATTCACCCAAGTGTCATGTCTGAGGCAAAACTGTTGTCATTGAGGTTGAGAGATTTTCAGGGGTTCTGAAAGAAAGCCTGGGGGCCTACAGCATGCTCACCTCTTGCAGAAAACAACCAGTCCCCGCCCTTTGCTCTCCTCCCCAACACAGCTGGCTCTCCTCTATGCAGGGATACAGCTGATTTCTCTGGCCCGACAGCAAAGCACAATGGAGGCTCCACTTGGAAGAAAGCTCTCAGAAGTGAGGCCACCACCTCTGCAGTGAGAAGCTGATTTCCAATGTTGGTGCTTGCCAGGGCTTCCCAGCTTCTCCTCAGCAAGATGTGTGCCCCCTCCTCATCCATCTGAATTCTTCCCTGCATGGGGGACCTGCAGGCTGTATGGGGCTGCCAGCTGCATCATGGGGTTCAACAGACTATTCAGAAGGGGCTGGAGGGAACACACCGAGGACAACAGTCCCTGCCAGATGAGCCACGCACTTTCTTTTTGCAGCTAAGCCCTGATGAAATGGATCTTTGTTTTGATGTACACACAAATCTTTGTATCCTTATCACAATAAAGACTTCTGAACTGATGCCAGAAAAGTTTTCTCACTGTTTTCCAGAAGATGGGAACTCATCAGTAGTGGAATGGAGCTTCTGGCACTAAATACAGAAAAATCCCAAGATGGGATTTCCTCTCTGGCCAGTTCCCTGCTGTTCTCCTGAGTCAGATCTGAAGTTCCTGGTGGATGGGCAGCATCCCCTCATGGCAGAGAAAGGCACTGTGGTCCGTCCCAGCCTCTGGGCACCTCATACAGGTGGCCTTAGTCCTGGGAATTCTGCTAGTGCCCAAAAATCCATCTTTCATTGCTTTAGCTGCACCCTGACCTCTCCAAAGCAGCCTGCTTTCCTCTGCCATGTAGTCAACAGCTGCAGTCCTCTGTCCTCGTTTTCCCTCTCCCTGCCCCAGGCAGCACCACTGGCATCATACTGGCATTGTAACCCTCCAAAACAGGTGAAGGATGGGGGGCCTGTGCCCCTTGTCTGTGGGGTGGCTTGGCTGTGTTCCTCTGCGTGCAGCCATTGCTGTAGTTCTGCCAAGGTAAACATACTTTTCACGGCTCATCATTTTTCTTTCAGTACACACTCTCCCTAGTTTGTTCATTCTTACGGCTCTAAGCTTGAACTTTCCTCAAATTTTCCAATCTTCCTCTGGTAACAAAAAGCCAGAATTAAATGCCCCAGGTGGAGTTTTCCACGGCCAGCTCTGGAGGGATTGGCTCCATGTTGCCTGTGACCCTCAGCCGTGCATTGATGGGGTGGGATGGGGCTCCCGTTCTTCTCATTCTCACCCCTGTGGCACAGTGTGTTCCTGCTCACCCTCACTGCCTCGAGGTGTGTCCATCTTTGAACATCTGGGGAGAGGAGGGGTGAATGATACATCCCAGATGTATTAGCTGCATTTTCCAAGCTAAGTCTTTGTTTACTTCCTGCACTATTTGTAAGACCTAATGTCATATATTGTTTGTTTCTGCTTTCACCAGTGCTTCTTAACATGTCCAAACTTACTATTGGCTTAAAGCTTCATTAGCATGTTGTTTTCCTAGAATGTAATAAGAGCCACGCTAGGTCGGATCAGCTAGGCAGTGCATTGGTGCTTGTCTCCAGCTGCACAGGGGGCGAGGATTTAGGTGGACAGTTGAGGAAAGGGCATGATCCTTCTCTTTTAGTCATCAGGGGAGTAGAAAATTTGAGACCAAGCAACTGCTTCTGGGTCTGCATAACTAAGAGCAGTGGGTGTCCAGTTCTCTATGAATTCATCTTATCCTCTTTTGCACTCATTTAACTTTCAGCTTTTATGAGGTAATTTTATTGTGCCTTGTGTGTAAAACTCTTTCCTTTTGTTTGGTTTAAACCTGGTGCCTGATAACAGGCTGCCTCCATCCCTATGCTATGGATAAGGTTGACTAATTCTCCAGACTTCGAAGTGCGTGAGATATATTCTCCACCCACTCCAGATTTTGCTCATGGCTCCTTTTTAGGTCTGGCATTTCTTTTTTTTCTGTTGTTTCTCAAATCAGTGTTGCTTGTCTCCATAGGAAAGTGAGTGCTTTTCTCATGTGTCCCTTGGCAGCACTGCAGCTCCAACTCTCCCACTGGAAACAGCCTGGGAAGAGAAAGGGGAGGCGGGGAGACAGACCAAACATGGGGTTTGTGCTATTTTACTATCGCCCTACCCAGTGCTTTCTGGCTGCCAAGTAGCACCAGCTAGCACTGGAAACCTGCCCACCTCCTTCGCATCACTTTAGTTGCTGAGAGCTGGGGAGAGAGCAGCTCCACGGGAACCCAGCAGCCCTGGGAGCTGTGATGTGAAGGAGGTGAGGGCATTTCCCACCACTCTGTGAGCTGCCAGCTCCAGAAATACCAGACATGGCTCGTTGTAGAGATACAAGCTGACCTGCCATACCCATGCTCATCATTCCCATGCTCATCAAGCCCTGCCACTGCCTCAGCTACTTTTCCTTGGTTTGCTACAAGCGCTGGGAGAAGCTGGCACCTCCAGCTCTGTTTCTTGTTACCTGATTAAAGATGGGTGCAATACCATTCCCACTCCTGAATGTGAGTTGCTTTGAGACTCACTGACAAGCAGGGATGTGGTGGGTTGGAGCTTAACTGGGAGAAGGTATTAATGTGGTTACTGCTATCTTTGTATATGTATAATTTTTCTTTTCTGGTCGTATCTTCAAAAGATATTTGATCAAAACCAGGATTTTTAAAACCCTTTTTTTTTTTTTTTTTTTTTTTAAAAAGGGACCATAATTGAGAGTAGGATGCTGTGCAGATGGGGCAGGAGACCAAGAAGACACAGGGACAAGGAGAGAAAGGACCTGTATGGTGGAGCTGAGGCAGAAGGATGTTGAAAGTGGAAAAGTCTGAGTAAGCCCAGTCAGGAGCAGATCGCCTGTGTGCTTTGCCCACCAGCCTGCACTGTTTGCATTTACAGGCTATAAACAAGGGTTTCTTGGTTTTACTGCTGCTCTTCCTGGGAAATGGAAGCAGAAAAGCAGTCAGTGGCTGAAGGAAATGCAGAGGACAGGTAGGAAAGCAGTGCTGCTCGGCAGCAATCGTAGAGGATGTTTTGCTGAGGAAAGAGGCAGCTAAAGCAACCCTTGTCACACGGGTTAGAGCAACGCAGCGTGGTTCCACCTCCAGGCTGAAGGAAAGGCAGATGCTTAGCATGGCTCTGAGTATCCTGAGAAACGCATTGTGGATGGCAGCAGGCGTGCTTTTCCTGGGAGGTCTGGAAAGAGCAGCATGGACTGCTCATGTTAGCAAAGGGAGTCTTTCTCCTGACATGTCCAGGCGTGATGGTAAATCTTTCAGCTGTTTGTATTCACGTTTGGGCTCTGTCAGGGTTGTCCTAATAAAGATCTCTTTCAGAGCCACTAAACTGCTGGAGTTTCAGCCCCATAGGGTAAGGCTGCAGAGCAAGGCTGCCTGCCGCAGCCGTCCCCTCCACGGGCAGAGCACAGGGGCCCTGAGGTGACTGCTGCCCTCTGGGGCAGGGTGTATGTGGCAGAGGGGTGGAGGAACCAGCTTCCCCCAAATCCAGAAACAGTCTGTAACTCTGGGCATTTTCATCTGCCTTTAGGCTGTTGAGCTCTCTTGTGCTGCCAGATGCCCGGTGCTTGTCAGAGATCCTGATCATGCCCACTTTCAGTGCACAGCAGGGCAATACCAGACTTCTGAGCAGAGCTCTCCTTGCTGGTACCTGCTTAGCAGACCACTCCTACAGCAGATCACACGTTGCCCTGGTCCTCCTCCTGCGACTTACTAGCCCGGGAGCAGCGGGACTGCCGAGTGAGCAGGAGCCGGGGCAGAGGGGCGGCAGACCCACAGAGCCTGTGGCGATGCCTCCCTCTTCTTCCCCAGGAGATGGGGCAGGAGAGCAGGAACGGCTTCGAGCTGGCGGCCGGGCCCCGGGGGGAAAGGCGGGAGCTGCCAGCTCCGGGCAGACTGGGGCTGGGCAGGGCTGGGGCAGCCGTGCGGACACCGCGGCCGCCCTGCTGCCATCGCCACCCCGCTCGGCACTTGGCCCACAGAAGGACTCGACGACGGGCATCCCCTCCGCCCGTCGCCGTCTCTCCTCTCCCCCGCCCCGCCGTTCGCCGTGCGCTTGGCAGCCCCGACGACCTCTGCAGCCAGTTTTCCAGCCCTGCGCTTCTTCTGCAGTGACAGCCAGTGGCTGCGGGGACCTGTTTATTGTCCGGTTAATAAGTGAGCCGGCGCTGGGGGGAAACTTCTTCGACGGCGGAGAGCCGGCGCGCAGGCGGGGGGAGCATTCCTGCGCCGCGGGGGCCCCACGCGCCCCGCTCCCGCCGCCCCCCGCCGCCCCCCGCCTGCAGGTGCAGGGGGCTGGCACTCGGAAACTGGAAAGAGCTGGTTGGAGTTTGTACTTTAAGCTCCCGGCAGGGAGGGAGCCGGGGTCTCGGAGCTGGTTTGGGCGCCCAGCGCCGCGGGAGGATGGCTCAGTGGCTGCATCCCCTCCTGGGAGCTCTGCTCCTGCTCGAGGGGGCGGCCGCCCTCAGCTTTCTCCACCATCGGTACGAGGAGATGGTGCAGGCCCTGTTCCACGTCCAGAGCCAGTGCCCCTACGTCACCCGCATCTACAGCATCGGCCGCAGTGTCGAGGGCCGACACCTCTACGTGCTGGAGTTCAGCGACTACCCGGGCATCCACGAGCCCCGTAAGTACGGAGGGACGGGGACGGCGGTTCGGAGAGGATGGGCTTCATTGCCATGCTCCCTGCCGCGAGGCACCGTCAGGGCACGGGGTGGGGTGTGTCTCCCCTTTCAGGCAGGGCTCAGAGGTGCCAGGGTGTCAGGTGATGCCAGCTCTAGCAGGGACCCCTCAGGGATGCACGCACAACCCGCACGCACACGTCATGCTTGCGTGAGCCGCAGCGCGGCCCAGGTGCGTACTTTGGACAGAGTTCTGATTTTTCAGTGCAGACTAACACAAGAACCCGTGTGAGTCCATCCCAGCACCCCACCTGCCCTGCCACCCTCTCTCTCCCAAAACAGTGTTGTGCAGGCAGGCAAAGGGAGCACCCTGCTGGATAGTGGCAGGAGGGAACAGTTCAGCCCTTCCTTCTCCAGACCCCAAAGCAAAGGGAGCCGTGAGACAAGGACTCTGGCGCTGGGCTCCCGCAGCTCTGCCGGCCCTGTGGGCAGCGAAGCCCCTGAGGCAGGCAGGTCTGGGGGATCTCTGCCTGCTGCCACGTGGCCCTGCGGAGCCTTGGCAGCAGCAGCCCCGGAGCTGCTGCCTGTGCAGCACGGAGAGGCTGCCGAGCCAGACCTTGCTGGCAGCCAGGTGCCCTTGGGAGACTGAGGGGACCAGGCGGCTCTCCAGGCTGGGGGCGTGCACACAGGGCTCCCTCGTTTCCCCATCTTGTGCCCCTGGGCCACAGACGCAGAGAGGAATCCTGCTTTTTCCAGGATCTTTGGCTTTTCAGATCCTGGCTGGTGTGGTTAAACGCAGGGGCTGACAAGTCCAGGCAGCCTAGTCTTGTGGAAAACTGCCGGGAGTGCTGCAGGAGTGAGAGGGACTCATACAAGCCCCCTCCCCCTCAGCAGAGCAACCCCCACAGATCCCATGGAACCCCATGCCTGTTGGTGTCTCTCCCAGGGACACACTGCACTGGGGCAGAGCCACTGTGGACATCCTGCTGCCCTCCTGCAGCCCACAGGATCAGGTTCAAGGGCATCGGGAAGTGGGATGGGAGGCTTCCCACCCTGATTGCCTCCATGCTAGCCCCGTTCAGGACAGGGAAAACTTGCATGACACTGAGGACAACTCTGGCAGCTCCGCAGCACATCGAGGGATGATTCAAAGCCAGGAGTGAGCAAAGGGCACTGGCAAGGCATCATGGGAAAGCATAATCCATCCCTCATGGGTGCTTCCTCTCCTTCAGCAAAGTAGTGAGTCCTCCTCTGGGCACTCTCTGCCTGCAGTCTCTAAATCTGTATTTTGAGACCTCACTTTAGAAAAGTCAGTGGCAAGAGACCTTTCTGCTTATACAGGAGCTGCCTGAGGGACAGTTTGATCTGTATTCAGCTCCATCGCTGAGGGTTTCTCCAGGCTGACAAGGAGCAGCCAGAAGCAGTGATGCCCTTCCAATGAAAAAGCATGGCTCACCCCAAGACAGGGATTGATTTTGTCCTACAGAGTAATGAAAAGCTCCTTAAAGCCTGCAGAGCCAGGAATGTGCTATGCTGGTGAGTGGCACTGAGAGCAAACTGGAAAGGGCAGAGGTGGAAGAAATGTCCTGTCCCCTCTACTGCCACCCACCACAGAGCTGAGAGCCCCTGGCAGCCCAGGGCTTGGGGCAGCAGCAATCCTGACAGTGCCACCCAGTCCCTCTCTGCTGCCTCTCCCCAGCACTGGTGCACTCTGAAGGTGAGCAGCAACCCAGTGGAGAGCCTGGGCTGCTCCTAGGGATGCTGTGGCAAGATAGAGGGAAATCCATATGAGAACCATGCCACTCTCCTTCACTGAGGTTTACATTTTCCAAGGGAAAGGGCCATTTCACACCATTTATTGGGAGTCCCTTGGGCTTGTCCAGTCTCCCTGCAGATGGAATTGGCTCTTCCCTTTGCTGTCCTAGCCCCAGCTGATGGTGTCCCTCTCTTACTTTCTGCAGTGGAACCCGAGTTCAAGTATGTGGGGAACATGCATGGGAATGAGGTGCTGGGCCGTGAGCTGCTGCTGCAGCTCTCTGAGTTCCTGTGTGAGGAATACCGCCGGGGCAACGAGCGGATCACCCGCCTCATCCATGACACACGCATCCACATCATGCCCTCCATGAACCCTGACGGGTACGAAGTGGCTGCCAAGCAGGTACCAGGCAGTGATCGCCTTCTCCAGCTGGGTAGGGGCAGAAAGCCCTTTGAACCCCTGCGAGATCCCCTTCACCCCACCTATGGGGAGAGGGCATTTTTCCTCTCCATGCCCTGCCAAATTTGTCCCCCTCAGCCAGCGTTGCTGCTTCTCACCTCCCATGCCAAGGGCTCACACTGTGTATCCTGCCTTAGGTGGCCCTGGCAGGATGGAGGAGGCTTCCTACACCTGCCTTACCCTCTCCAGAAGTTATCTGTCACAGAAGGGTCACTGCAAATCTCCTGCCTCAGGCTGGGGAAGGGGCAGCTGAATGCCACTGTCATGAGCAGACAGGGACTTGAGGGATAGAGCAGTAGGAGAGCCCTGTAGTCCCCCCACAAAACCTCACCCATTCCGTTTTACTACTAGACCTCACGTAGGTAATTTATTCATGGCTCATTCGGTTGAGACAAATTGTTTATTTGTCTTGTGCCTTTCTCTGTGACCCTGAAAAATGCAGATACTGTTATTGACTTTCCCTGTCAGTACCAGTACTCTATTCTTCTGCCAGCAATAACACACATGCTGTGACTCAAAAGCCCTGAAGCACTGTTGGGATGGTGGGTCGCTGCCCCTCTGACACCCAGCCTGCCTGCACCAACCCTGTACTTACCTCCATGTTGCACTTTTGCCCTGCAGGGCCCAGACAGCAATGGGTACTTGACAGGGAGGAACAATGCCAATGGAGTGGACTTAAACCGCAACTTCCCTGACCTCAACACGTTCATGTACTACAGTGGAGAAATCAGTGGGCCAAATCACCACATCCCACTGCCTGACAACTGGAAAAGCCAGGTACGGATCTGGGATGCTGCAAGGGTTACAGCACCCTCTTAGAGTGGCTCAGCACCCAAGCAAATATACTGTTATTTGGCTTGCACAGTGCTTGTCTCCTTCCCCATGCCTCCTGCAAGAAGAGAAATGATGTAATCCTGCCCTGTATCACAGCTTGCACCTCTGCCAGAAGGAGAAGCCGGCAGCTCAACTAGCTTGGTCAGGAGATTGCAATGCACAGGGCAGAGGAGGTGGCACATGCTGACTAATGTGTGTGCCTCGGGTGTTGGGGCTGCCCAGGGAGAGCTGTAGCAGGGTATGCACTGGAGGCAATAGCTCTGCACACCAGGGCAGGTTGTGGAGAACAGAGGAAGCTGCAAGGGCTGAAGCAGCCAAATCATGGAGCAGGGTCTGATGTGACCAATCACACCACAGCCTGGCATAGAGCAGCAGCTGGCCCAGAGGTGACTGAGCTCTTCTCTGTGTTCCTGGCCCTCTTCTCCTCACAGGTGGAGCCAGAGACATTGGCTGTGATCCAGTGGATCAGCAGCTACAACTTTGTGCTCTCAGCCAATCTGCACGGTGGAGCGGTGGTGGCAAATTACCCCTATGACAAGTCTCAGGACCAACGGTTCAGGAGCCACCGGCGCACAGTCAACACACCTACCCCTGATGACAAGTTGTTTCAGAAGGTGAGCACAGCCCTGTCAGGCAAGGGCATTCCTGCAGCCCTGGCAGGGTGCAGGGTGCAAGAGCTGGCTGGGAGTCTCTGGGTCACTGTCTCATGCAGGAGCAGAGCCAAGAAATGTGTTGGGAAATAACCCTTAGTAGACTACGGCATTTCTGCCAGCCACCAGCTCATGAGCCAGGTCAGGGCAGTCCTACCATCAGCTGGTCTCACCACATGGACAGGCAAGTCTTAACACCCTGGGAGCCCCTTGCTCATCCATGCCGTGCTTGGGCTCCCCATAACCCCAGGATGCCCAGTGTCTTCAATACCACACTCCTTTTCCAGAGCTGCAGCCTGCCCCAGCTTTGCTTCACCATTGTAGCACATACATGGGTTTTTTTCCTAAAGAGATGGGGTCTGGTTGAAGGTCAGCTGAGAGCAGGGTAAGGGAGGTGGGTGCCCAGCAGGGGCTTGTGGATGGTGAAGAATAAGGAGTACGATGAGAAGAGCACCAGGAGCCTAGGCAGACATCAGGGAACGTATCAGTAGGTGCTGCTGATCCTGCTAGCACTAGCTGAAGCCTGTGGTTTTTCTCCATTGTTAAAATGTTCCAGAAAACAGTGCCTTCAGTCACTGCTTCCATTGGGAAATACTCAGCACAAGAAAAAGCAAGTTCTGTGTTAGAACACTTAATGAGAAAAATAAGTCTGAGCTGGAGTTCAGCCTTCTCTGGAAGCAGAGGCTGTGCAGGGGCTGGCCAGGACCTGCTGGGATAAAGGCTGTGCTCAGATCCAGCTTTAGAGAGGCTGCAGTCTGGGACGTAGGCTAATGAGACCCGCATAGCCTCAGAAGTCAGAAATGTAGTGAAGTAACTGTTTTCCTGCTGAGAGAATGAGACTGCTCCAACACCTGAACCATAATACAAGGGTATAGAGTTTGCATTAGAAAATGCAAACAACGATTTCTCTTAAACTGTGTCTTACACACACGACACACTTTGGATGCAGTGTCCCAATTTCAGCCCTGCCTTCATGTCTAAAAATAAGCAGCTAAGGGCAAGAAACAAGAGGTTGCCAGAACCAGAAGTTGCCCCAACTCTTTCCTAATACAATTTCCCCTGATACCTATGGTATTTGTATCAGAAGTTATACTGGTTAGTTTCCTTGCATGTCCCCCTATTAATGCCATTTGCTGTGTGGAGACCAGCACTGACGGGGCTGGGTGCCCACTGCCCTCCTCCTCCAGTCTCGGCAGGAGCAGGGCAGGAGCCACCTGTGCCATCAGCAAGCCTACACCTTGCCAGATTTCTGCAAAAAAATGTTTTCTTCCTCCACCTTCATCTGCCTACGTTTCATAGAGGTCCTGGCAGTAAAATGCTGTCTCTTGCCTGAATTCCCTCCCACATTCCGCAGTGAAGCCTGTGCAGGAGGGGGGATGTTTCAGCCAGAGCCACTCACTGCTGCAGCGGTGACTGATGGCTGCTCTCTTTAGTTGGCCAAGACCTACTCATATGCCCATGGCTGGATGCACCGTGGCTGGAACTGTGGGGACTACTTTGCTGATGGCATCACAAATGGAGCATCCTGGTACTCGCTCAGCAAAGGTAGGGGCTGTGTGGGTGAGCAACACCCGCAGCGAGGGGTTGAGCTGAAGAGGTAAAGGGATAGACAAGAAACCTCAGGACAGGATGGGCTGGGGAAGGGCTGTGGTAATAGCACTGTACCTTATTAGCAGACACCATTCTGATGTCTGTATAACAGACCAGGAAATGGCTTGGGAAGACTGGAAATGGCTTGGGAAAGAGCCACAGAAGTAGCTGAGGTCTGCAGAGACCTGCTGTGTGCTGCTGGATGAAGGAAGCATTAATCTGTTAGTGTATTTGAAAATGCTATGGCGTAACTCCATCAAGACCCAAGACTATGACCAAAGGGAAGACATTTCTCATAGATGCTGGCTCCTGAAAAAATCTGATTAAAAAAGATATAATGAAGAAACTAAAAAGCAGTAAATCAGGCTAGAAAAAAGTTTGGAGAGCTACTGGAAAGGGACATACAGCCCCTGTGGCTACTGAAAGCAGAGTGGTGAATGATCTGGCTGAAGGAGTCAGGCAGACACAAAGAGAGGGGGCTGCATGAGGGGAGAAGCTCTAGTCACGCTGTCATGGAGGGAGGAGGCTGTAGCTGCAGAGCAAAGAGGGAGAGCAGGACTGTTCTGGTAGAAGAGAGACATAGGCCAGGATGCCTGGGAAACAGGATTGGGGAGGGAAAGGGGCCTTGCATTCCCCTGGGCATGGGCTCTTCTTCTCTTCCAGGCATGCAGGACTTCAATTACCTCTACACCAACTGCTTTGAAATCACCCTGGAGCTGAGCTGCAATAAATTTCCTCCCGAGGAGGACCTGGAGCGGCAGTGGATGGCCAACCGGGAGGCCCTTGTTGCTTTCATTGAAGAGGTAAGGGGGCAGTCCTGGGACCTAAATTCTTGTCCAGCAGGCTCCCATGAGCCCCAGCCCTGATGGTAGTGGACCAATAGGACCTGGGAGCACAGGGTTGGAAAGGAGGCAGTCATGGAGCTTGCTGGGTGCTCAAGATGGTAGGATTTGGAAAGGCTGTTGTGCCTTGGACTGGCTTTGCTGGGGAGCACCAGGAGATCCAAGGGTATGGGGCAAGGTGTGGTTGTCCCCTCCTCCAGTGCTTGGCAATACCCTCTTGAGCAAAGAAGGGTCCTTGGCCCAGCAGTCTGTCTTCCCCTCTGCAGGTTCACCAGGGCATCAAAGGGACGGTGTCAGATGAAAACAACAACGGCATTGCAGGAGCAGTGATTTCTGTCCAGGGAATCAGCCACGACATCACCTCTGGTGGGTTGTTGGTCCCCTTGCATGCTGTCCCCTTTGGATACAGCCTCTCATAGGCTATCTGGGTATGTGGGAGGGGGTTAGCAGGTGAGGCTGTAATACGTATGGCCAGCATGGTTTGCTTCTGAAAAACATTAGCTATGAGTATTGAGCAGTGCACAATGCCTGAGCACTTCTGGACCAGGGAGGGCTTAAAAAAGCTTAGGAAAAAAAGAGGTGAGAACTAGAATGCAAACCTTGTTGTGAAGGGCTTCAGAAAGCCAGCTTTGATTTTATGTGAGAGAAAGAAGAAAATGCATTTGTATATAAACAAAGAGAAGATTGACGGAATAATCTGCTAAAGTATCTAAGTATCTACATACAACTGAAAAAGCTGATAGCAAAGGACACGATGGCAGAACAAGATGAAAGGCTGCAAGTTCAAGCCAGACAAATTTAGACTCAGAATGAAATGCCACTTTAGTTTATCCACGTTGTGGTGGTTTCTTCTTTACTGGACGATTTTAACCTCCTTTTCATAAACACCCTTCTCCAAGCGGACCAAACATTACAGACCGGCTGCAGAAAATAGCCAATATTCAAGCTCTCCAGAGGGTGGACTGCAAAATCGTCAAAATTCCTTCTGGCTGTAGGTCTGTGACTCAATGACACTCTAATATTTGGCATTTATTATGCCAACTTCCATAGAAAAGGGGGGGTGTGAGAGATCAGAGTTGTGGAGCTGCTGGCTGCAAGAGCTCTCTGGAATGTCCTGTCCAACCTCCTGCTTAGAGCAGGATTGTCCCCCACGTTGGCTCTGATCAGCCATTGCTCCCTCCAGACAATGCTCACTGACCCCAAGGATGGAGATTTCAGAGCCTCTCTGATGTTCTTTCTGTGCCAGGGCTACACCACCTTTGCTGTGAAGCTATGCTCCCTGATCCATCCCAAGCTGCCATCTTGAGGGACACTGCCCCTTGCTGTACTGCCTGGCACTGATGAGATGAGTTTGGTTCAACCACCTTTGTAGCTGCCCTTCAAGAAGCTGCTGGCTGTGAGCAGATCCCCCTCCACCTCCTCCCAGCCAGGCTGAACCCACCTGGCTCCCCAGCTCTGCTTGTGGGTCAGGAGCTCTGGTTCTTCCATATTTCTCTTGACCTGGGGGCACCAAAACTGGACACAATATCCAACTGCAGCCTCTAGGAATGAACAGAGGGAGAAAATAATCCCCTTCAACCTACCAGCCACCCTCCTATTTTTTTTTAAAAGCCCCTGACTCATGTGTGGGTCAGTCATGCCAGTTAGCCCCACTTAAGCCGAAGTGACAGAGGCTGCCTATAATGATTGCTCATATTTGCAATACCCATCCAGTTCCATAGATGGGCATGTACTATATATAGTCTAAATAATCCATAATGTGCTGGTGCCTCATTTTTGGCCATCTCCTGTCCCTAATCACACCAGACACAGTCCATCAGAGTGCTACTGGGGCTTCCTTATGCAGGGAGAATCAGGCAGGGGAGCAGCCGAGATGATGAGCGATTAAAACCCACTGATAAGCCAAACGTGGGAAAATTGTATATAGCAGGAATTAGAGATTGTATGTTGTGTAAGGAGTCAAACTGGAGCTGTGGTTGCCCTCAGGTCTTGCTGTCATCTGACTGAAGAGCTCTCAGATTTGTAGCCTCCCTGCACAGGCACAGCCAGTGCTGCTCTACTGTCCCCTTTTGTTTTATGTTTCCTTGCAGACTGACCTCTACTCAGTGGCACTAAATTAGAGGCATCTCTTGTAGTCTACCAATGTGAATCCAGCCTCACAGTAGACAGCAGATCTGGAAGAAAGGCCAAAAATTGCCTGGGATTTGAAGGCAATCCTCGAGGAAGTACACTCAGCAAGAGCTACTGGAATAGCTTTTATTCTGCTCCCTTGCATCCTGAGTGATTTCACTTGTGTTCCAGGTGATATGGGGGATTATTTCCGGCTGCTGCTGCCTGGCACTTACACTGTCACAGCCTCTGCAGTGGGGTATCAGCCCCAGACAGTGACAACAACAGTGGGCCCAGCTGCACCTTCACTGGTGAGTCAAGCTGCTTAGTCACCAGTGTCTCTCTAAATGTCTTCACCCCAGGGAGAAAGAAATGCAGCGAGGGATATCTAGTGAGCAGTAGAGAAAGTAGATGGGACATAGAGCATTGCCAGTGGCTACAGGCTGTCTGCTCTGGCGGACACAGGGCTCCCTGCAGCTCACAAAGAGGGGCAGGATGAAGACAAAGCCATGTGCCTCTCAATTCCTTATTGAGGGCTCACAGATGCACGTGCTGCCATGCCAGCTCCTGTGTCCCTCTACCTGTGGGCCATGGGGAGAGCCCCTGGCTGGCTGGAGCTGCTGCTCTTTAGCTCTCCCTCCATCCTCCCCACTCTCCAAGATGTGATAATGTGGAGGCAGTGTCTGTTTCCTGAGGCTCCATTATTCCCCTGGCTTTGTTGATGTCAGTGCTCTGCTGTCACCTCCCTTTTGCCTGGAACCAGACACGTTATCACATAGCAAGAGGCTGAGGTCTGTCCTTACTGACAAGAGCACCCAAGGCAGATGGGGACAGGGTGCCACCAAAGAACTGCTGCTCATCTTTGGGAGGTGAAGTGAAACCAGGTGCCCTTGACAACAGTGTGGCCCCTACAGCGCCCTTCTGAGGGCAGGCTGGACAACTAGAAATTGGTTATAAAAACTGCAGGTGGTGATCTCTGCCCCTGCTGTTGCCTTGTGAACATGCTGGGACTGTAGACGCAGGCTCCTCTGAGGACTGGCAAGGACCCCCCGGCTGCCGCATCCTGGCACATCATTTGTTAACTGCATGTACACTGGTCAGCCTCTGCCGTAAATATACTGGGGTGGTTCTACCACCCTGTGTCTCTTCATCCCAGCCTACCCAGCCTCTGAAGTTCTTCCAGAGCTGCCCTTTTCTCAGGATTAGAAACCTTCTAATTTTCATCCTAAATTTATTTATGGTCAGTTTATCCCTATTTGTTCTTTCGCCAACATTGTGCTTTAAATAGCCCCTCTTCTTCCCTGGTATTTATTCCCTGACGTATTTATAGAGAGCTGGCAAGCCCAGTCCTAGCCTTTGTTTTGCTAGGTTAAGCACCCAATTCTTTGGCTTTCCTTTTTAAAATAAATTTTCCATTTACTATGTTACTGTAGAAGACTGATTTGTTCCTTGATGGTCTGATTTTTTGCACACCTCCCCTCACAACTGCCCTCTTGTTGCCTTTTCCCTCAGCCCCTCCAGTACCTCCTCCACCCACCGTTGGCCCCATCCCTTCCCCGGGAAGCCCACACAGCCCTATTCCAGTTACACCTTTCTGTGTGTCCTCTCCATTCCCCGTTTATCTGATGCTGTGTCCTGCACATTCCTTGTCCCCTTCTCCCTCTTGTACCTGCTTGCATGGCTGGAGTGGATGGAAGTTTCTTTTCTGGACTTTTTTCCTGGATCTCCTGGAAGCACTGGTTGCTGAAAGACTGATTAAGCAGGATTCAGCTTATGAGATGCAATTGAAAAAGAACTCTTTGTCCTAAAATATTCTGTATATTAAATATTCACAGAGATGCAAAGCAATGCTATTTCTCTACTCTCTGGTAAGAAAAGATGAAGAAAGATCGTAGCTCAGTCTCTAGTCTTTCACAGCTTGTCTTCCAAACCATCCTAGAACATCGCATTGCCACAGTAACAATGCTCTGCATAAGAAATGTAGCTGGTTGTTGGTACATTTTCCCCAGGGAGGAAAAAAAAATTGTTTTAGTTGATTGAAGCAGTGAGTTCACATTGTATGGTAACACTGGCTGAGACCACTTATTGCTTGTCTTGGCCCAAGATTCAACTCTGAAGATTCAACTGAGCCAGCAGAGCACACACATGGTGTTAGAGGATTATTTTTCTTCTTTCTCCAGGTGCATTTCCAGCTCAAACAAGATGTGGTGAGGAAAGCCCTGGAGCGTAAAGCCTCAGGCACACGCACAAACAACAAAGCCCTCCAGAAGAAGGTGGTGCCAAGGGCCACCCGCCGGGGGCCACAAAGATGAGGACAGCTCACTTGGCTGTGAGCTGGGGGAAGCCGTTTATATGGGGCCTGGCTGATGACTCCAGCCAGTGAACTTTCCAACAGTTCAGCATAAAACTAGCCCAAAATATGAGGTTATTAAATGAGGAAATATTTAATCCCTGAGCAAATTGTGAAGTCATTCACGACAAAATATGCCTGGGCTGCGGTTCCCCAGGCAGTGTGTCTGTAGCTGCTGAGCTTGTCTCTTGCACTTGCTCCATCTGGGAGAGCTCTGCTCCTTTTACTCCTGGACTCAAGTTGCTACCCATATGGGATACCCAGACACTAGTGTATACCAGGGAAAATGAATCCAGGCCCTGGTCTTTGACTGCTGCACTCACAAGCTGAGCATGTGAATCCTGGCACTAGTCTTCTGGGTGCGAGTGTCATGCTTCTCCCTCAGGTAAGGACAGTTGCTACTTACAGACCCTGAAGTTATGGGAGGCCATTTTTAAAGCAGTCAGTGACGTGACAAACTGAACACAGTTTGTCCCACGCATAGCACTGGTACCACTGGTTGGCAACACCACCAGGAGGAATGTAGCATTAGGAGGTGGTGGTCCAAGGTCATCTCCTGGCTTATGTCACATTTACCTTTATGTGCAGATGGGAGTTTCTGGTAGCTGGTTTGGATTACTTGTAGTCAGGCTGAAATTATACACACTGGCAAAAGCCAAGAATTATCCTGTCTCCTTATGTCTTCAGACCCAAACCAGATGGCTCACTGAAGGGTCTGCTCTAGCCAACACAAACGATTAGTCTGAGCACAAGAACATCTAGATGAGGTCTGAAAACTGGTGATTAGGAGTGCAAGACAGGCGATTTGGTAGTCCTTTGAGACAGATTCCCTGAACCTTGGTCCTTTCAATGTGCAACGGGGAAATGTGGATGCTTGATGCCAGCAGCGTGCTGTGCAGGTACAACACAAGTCAGGTGAGTTGTAGTTGAATTAGGGAATACATGATCCATAGTTCAGTGAGGTGGGGTACTACAGGCTGGGCCTTAAAATGTTGCTTAGGCTGTCTGGGCAAGTTGGGAGTGGAAGCAAAAGTAAAAACAAAGCAGGTAATTTCCATAGTAAAAATATCCTAAGGAGGCAAAACCTTTCTGGCATTCTTCATGCCAGCAGTGTCACAGGTCGCCTTGCGGAGCCTGCTGGCTGCACGGTTCTCTCATGTTGCCCTCTTGTGGTCCTAGACAGTGTAGGACCATCTCAATTCCCCTTATTTTCCAGGGCACTCAGAGGAGGGGGATTTTTTCTCTAGAACAGGCTAGCCAGCTGAGGAGGCTATGCGACTCACCCTCGCAGGCTGCTGAGGGGTCGGCAGTGCAACAGCAAATTTAGACTCTTAGTCACTACAAGAGGGTTCCTACAAGATACAACTTTCTGGAAGACACTCTTTCTGGGCTGGGATTTGTCCAGCTCATTCTCCTTCCAGCTCTGAATATTTTTGTGTTGAACAGTTTGGCCATGGCCAAGCTCTCCAGGTGAAAACATGATTACAAAATGTTTCCAAGGCAGCACACTCTTAAGCACGCCTCTCAAAAGCTTGCCATGAACTTAGCCCCCAGTGTTGCAAGAAGCGTAGGCTAAACACAGCACTAAACCTTTGAACGTAACATCAGCAGTGCAGTGGTTTTGCATTCTTTTGAGGCTCCAGTTGAGGCAGAAGCAGCTGACAGCTCTGTGTCAAAAGACACAGTTAACAGTTGATCCTCCCCACCCTCCCTGGGCCACTCACCATTTTGTAGACCTCTTCTTCCACCCTATGTCCTTCCAAGCTGAGGAATTCCAGCCTACATGGTTGTTCACGATACATACAGCCTGCTTCCATTAGCTCTGAGCATCATTTCATTCTCATTTATGCTTTCTGAGATAAGGGGACCAGAACTGTAAGCAGACACCAGAGAAACATATAAAGCAAGTGAAGCCAGGCCTGGAAGAATGAGCCAAAATGCTTACAAGCAAGACTGTGAGGATCTTGGGATGACCAGGAGCCCCAGTGGGGAGGGCAGATGGGACTCTCTGCATGTGATACACATGCTGGTTTCTGTGGCTGGCATAAAGCAGGCAAAAAAAGGGAAAATACAAACAGCTGAACTCGAGTAAGAGTGAAGCAGCTTTTCTGGGGATGTCAGCAGAAGTGGGTTGGTCATGGTGGTGACCTGAAAGGTTGCAGGAGGGATCAGAATGACAAAAGTTCAAAACCTGTCTCAGCAGGCAAGCACAGCAGAACTCTTGGGCTCAGAGGACAACATCTAAAACTCTGTGGCAGGGGCTTGGATCCATTCTTCAGCTCCAGCAAAGTGTTTACAAGCAACCTGCAGGGAAGAGAGCACCCAGCTCCCTGTGTAGCTTTGAGCCCTCTGCCAACAGCAGCAGTGTTGGGATCCCATCTCAGGAGAGCAGGCAGTCAGTCAGTGCCCAGCCTGAGCACATACTACCACTGACAGTGGCGTGTGCAATGAGCTCTGCACGCCCTGCTTCTGGCTGGTGGCAAGCCAAGCTGCGATCTGGGCGGTTGCTATGGAGAGTGTAGCTAAATGCACAAACAAGTGCCAAACAGCAACAATGAGGCTGAGAGTCGCAGGGCTTTACCGCGTGTTGCTGAGAGATGGTATCTCTTGGGGCATGGAGCCTTTTTTTGGCCTGCCAGGAAAACCAGTGAGGGACCTAGCATACTTGGTTTGCCTCATCCCTGCGTGATGCTCAAACTGGGCCTCCCTGTCACATGGCAGGGGGGTTAATTTCTTTTTCTCCATCCTGGTGCTCTGGCGTGATTATATGGAGTATTTAAGCAGCCAAAGCCAGCTCCTAGCAGCAGAACTGCGACTGCACCAGATGGACAGTGTAGACCCACTTGTCAGCTGCTGCCAAAGCTGCAACCCACAAGGCAGCAGGAGACTCCCAGGAGAAGGCAACGCGGGGAAGGGGAGCCCCGGCGCTGCTCATGTCCACGAGGCAGCAGCGCTTCACTGAGACGAGGGTTTGCACAGGCAGCTGCCTGCCCTGCTCCGCGCCGGGCTCCCGGGTGCTCTGTCAGTATCCCAGCGTGGGTGCATGGCGCGCAGCTGCTGTGCCCCAGCCTGGCGGCAAGGGGGGTGGCTGCGTCCCACGTCCCCACGCCTGTCACCCTGAGCTGGGCAGCGTGTCCCACGCCGGGGTGTCCCCATATCCTGCCAGGGGGGTTGTCTCGGAGGCTGAGGCCGAACGCTGCTGCCAAGGGGGATGTCCCCATGTCACCCACGGGTCCCGAGGTCCCCGGGCTGCGAGCCAGACCCCGCGGAACAGCTCCTGCCCGCCCCGCCGGCCCTGGCCGCGGCGTCCTAGCGGCACCATGCCGGGCCCGACAGGCCTGGCCGAGCGCAGGCGGCCGGACGGCGGGGCGGGCCGGGCCGGGGAGCCGGGCGGGGCCCTACGAGGCCGGGAGGGCGCTGGGGGCCGGGCCGGCCGGGGCACGGGCGGGGCTGGGCGCCCGCGGGGGGCGGAGGCGGGAGCGGGACCCGCTGGGCCGGAGCGGCCGCGGCGCCCGGAGCGGGCCGGGAGAAGGTAGGGACCTGCTGGAGCGGCCGGAGGGAGCCGGGCGCTCCCCGCCCGCCGCCGCCTGGCCTAGCGCTGCCCCGCCGACCACCCACCTATCCCCGCCTTGCGCGCACCCGCGGCCGACCGGCCTACGCCTCCGCCGGGCCCCCGGCGCGGCCCGGCCTCCGCCTCTGGCGCGGCCCCCGCCTCAGCCCGCTGCCTGCCGGCCCGCCCGCCCCTTCCTGCCCTCGCATCCTGTATTGGCACCATCTGCCCCGCGCAGCCCCGCCGGGTACGGCGCCCTGTCTACCCCGGGGGGCTGCCCTGGGCCACTGTGGCCGGCGCGGGGGTGTTGGGTGCCCCTACCTGGGGTGCTGCTAGTTCGGGAGGGTGCTGCTAGCTCGGGTGGGTGCTCCGCCCTCGCACCAGCAGCCGGGCTGCGGCAGCGTGTGGCCTTCCAGCCCGGCGTGCCCAGCTGGTTGTTGACTGTGCCTCACCGGCTCCAGCCCACGGCGCCCCGGGAGACCTTCGGGCACCTCGGCAGTGTGGAGCAGCTGTGGGGTACTGCGGGAGCCGGCCGTCTAGTCCCCACGTGGCGTCTGTTACGATTTTGGTTTCCTAAGCTGTGTCTGTGGTGCTAGTGGTAACCCGGGGTGGTCTTGCAGCTCTGGCATTGCCTGGATAGCTTGTTTCACAGGAGCACCTGGCCCTGTAGAAACAGTGCAGGCATCCTGCGCCTGGAGTGGTATGGTGCTGAGAGCCTGGAGTGGTGGCACGGGTGGTTGCACATAGAGCAGAAGCTCCGGGCTGTAGCGCTGTGACTTCCCCGGGTGCTCCTCTGAGGACATCTGCTCTGCTTGTGCCAGCCTGGGAAGAGAAACTCTCAAGAGTTCCCTCCTGTTGTCACTCTGGCAAATGCAAATCCCTCTGTGTCACTGCCAGCCTGATAATGTCACCTTGTACTTTTAACAGAGATGAACGGGAGGTGCCTCCTCCAGTGGCCTTGCCAGGGCATGGAGGCTTGGCTTACCCTCAACACCTTCTAAGAGGCTGCTGCTACTCCTGTGTGACCCTTTTGCTGACCCTGAGTGGTGCCTCAGCTGATCCCATCCTTGACACAGTTTGGCCTCTGAGTTCAAACATCTCTACTGCCTTCCCTGGACTTTAAAGTACTCCCCCCACCTCAGTCCTTTCACATCTTGTTCTCCTTGCCGTAGTACCTAGGAAGCTTCTAGCTGTGTCATAAACATTGCCAGTAACATCTGTTTTGAAGATTTTCATGTTTCTATGAGTTTCTTCTGAAAAGACTCTTATCTCCTTGCCTCTGTCATTCTGTCCTCTGCTTTCATTGCAATTCTGTCTTTTCCTCTGCAAAAGCCCTGAGTTTGTAGATACCGAATTTGCAAATTTGCAGATCCTTTGCCAAATACAGCCTCTGTACCATGCTACAAGACGTCACCATCATCCCCCTCATCTTGACTCACTCCTCTGGCTGCAAGTCATGCTGGGCATGGTGTCTAAATGTTGCCTGCTTGTTTGTGAGGTCCTCAATAGCGCTGATAATATCCACATCTCTGAGCTGGCTTCTTCTGCTATTCTGTTCCTGAAATCCTCTGCTCTGCCAAGGCCAAAGGTTTCAATTCTCTCTCCAGCTGCTCTGCTTATGATTAGCAGTGACATTAAAAACTAGTACAAATTATTTTAGAGAAATGTTAACTTGGCAATGGGATGGGAGGAGAGGAAAGGAGTGAAACTTGGAGCCTTGCAGAACACTGGGTCTGCTAGCCATCATGGGAAGCATGGCTGTGTGACATCTCAGTGTTCTGCATGAAGTTGAGGTGTCCCTGCAGTGGGTGACTCTTCAGACAGTCTTTGTGACGGTGGTCATGATAGCAGGACAGACTGACTTGTGCTTACCTTAGCACTTCACTTCCTTAGCTGATTTCTCTTTGACCTCCAGCAAAAGTATTTTTCTAACCATGTTCTAAGGATTGCTCAACCCCACTTCTGAGTGACACAGCTTTTACTTATTTTTAGAACCTTTCTGTTAGGAAATAAAATCCATTCCTTTCTGCTCAGTAGCACCTAGGGGCTCTGAAAGGAAGAGTTCTACATGATACCAGGTACCAACAGAGTCCCTGATGAGGATTTTGGTTCTTTGGAGATAACAAGCAGCTCAGAATAGGAGCGAAGGCAGGCAAAAACCAGAGCTTCCAAATAAAACTTGAGTAATTTCCAGATTTCTGGACTTCCTGCCCAGCAACCCAAGAATTGTAATGGGCTTCCGTCCAAAAGCTGTCTTGAAAAATGTTGTTCAAGATGCAAAGTCGAGTGCTCCAGTGTCGAGGAATGTCCTTGTAGCCCCAGTTCAACGTGTTTTGGATATATACTCAAGGTGTAATGACTAGCTTTGTGATTGCATACTACCTGCCCCCAGGAACCCAACCATGGGTACCATGCAGCACAAGTGGTGTTCCTTTTGGGGTTTTGTCTGTTCCTTATTCAAAGTTGTATCGTTTTAGCCTGTTGCAAAAATGGCAAGAGAGACAGCTCTGTGTATTGAGTTAGGAGAAACAGGACTCAGTGGTGGCATCTGTAAGGTGCATACAGCCACTCCATACAGAATTTGGGAAGCTCTTGTCCCCTTAGTTGGTGTTCTGGCATTTGTATTCTTGAGTCCCTAGTGCCAGAGATTACATAGCCATCACAGTCTCCTTGCTCATATGTTATGGCATGGTGTTCTGCTTTCCATTAAAAATTGATGCTGCACTGTAGTTTCCAGATGACCTTCTTTTGCTCACCATCTGGCCCAGTGCAAGCTCCTCTTCCTTCCTCCCCAAGCTACACTTACTCTTTGCAAAAGCCACCAGCCTGTTCTCAGCTATGTCCTGTGACAGAGCAGGTGAGAAGACTGTGACAGCCAGGGCCCAGCTGGAGGGAAAAAGTTGTGGTTTGAATGACTTGCACAGTACATGGTTGGAGCTTCTGAGGCAAACACCTGAAGTGTCGCACATCTGTGGTGGGAGACCAGAGGTTGCTCAAGCAGCCCTTTTTCTTGACGGTCCTGGTTCTGGAGGGCTTGATGATCCAACCTAATGTTGTATTCATTTTAATTTTTTTTTTTGTATGTCAGGTCATAGACAAAGGAAAAGAAGCAATGTCTTTTTAAAGTGAGGAGATGCCTCTTCCTCCTGGGAGCCATAGGGGGTTAGGAGATGGAGTACAGGAGGGGAGATCTCGAGTTTTCCACTGTGTGAAGTTCAGAGGGGGTCTCTTTGGAATCTGATAAGACAAGCAGCGCTTCCGAATAAGAGGCTGCAGCGTGGGAGAAAGCTCCTCTCATTTGCACCATTAGTCAGGTTTCTGCCCTGCTTGCTGCATTGTCCATTCTGTTGGGATTCATAGGGTCAGCTCTGCAGTTTGCCGGAGCCACAGTTCCTGCATTGGCACTATCTCCTGTGGGGCCCAGGCAGCCTGGCTCAACCGGGTATTGTTTATCCCACCCAGGAATGTGCAGGCGAGCAAGGACCTCTGGGAGCTTACAGAGCAACATGTTCTGCTCTGAGCAGGGGGAGTGACTGTGGGCAGCAGCAGCTCTGAAGGCTGGCGTGAATAGTTGGGATGTGCAGGTGTGCAGGCAGTGTCCTACTCTTGAAGCACGGATGAGGACTGTGCCAGCTGTGCAGATGCCATGGGGTAAGGAGGAGGGAAGGAGTTATGTCCAGATTTGGAGACCACAGGGAGTAACAGAGGAAAAGAGTAGGGAAGATGCCTCAGCAGGTAGTAAGCTTTACACAATCGTGTGAGAAGCGAGGCAGCACTCTAGGTTTCCTCCTGCTGCATGTTAGGTACCAGTCATGCAGCCGAGAGTGCAGAGAGAGCTGCAGCAAATCTCCTATCAAAGCCAGACCCAGCAGCTGGAGAATGCACTGAATGGGGCTGAGGGGAATCTCCATCTCTGGGGGTGGATTGTGTTTCCAGTGAACAGGCATTAAGGTACAATGAGTGAAAGGAGGTATGAAAAGGCATAGGTGAAATGCACGGCATTCTTCATTAAAAAAAAATAAATATATAACTGGCAGTATTTGCTTAATATTTTTGTAAATTTATTTATTCATTCTGCAACAAACTTGGCTTTTGTTCGTTTCTGGGAATCTGACTTCTTCGTGGTTTACTGCTTAGGCAGACTCTAAGGTTTTAAAGAGACTGAGACGTCTGCTGCACAAGAGTCTGCTTGTTGCTCTTGTGCCTGGGGAAGCCTGCACTGCATTTTTGGTCTGTTTGGGGGTGTGTGACATTCTCAGATACTGCTGGATTGCTGACTATAGCCAGTTTTAACAGTGCTGCCCCTTGCGTGAGATGCTAAAAAGTTTTATTTAGAGGGAAACAAGTGGTGATGCTACCTGTGAAGTTTGGTTTTCTTTCTGCTAACTTTGTGACATCCATCTGCAACTGCTCTTTATCTCATGATCTTATCAGCATTTTGGGTATACCACCGGATTAGCTGTCTGTAAACCCTTTGGGTCTCTCGTTTTACTGGGGCTATTAATACTTTCTGTAATGAGCCTAAAATGGTCTCTTCACGCTGCTGCCTTGGCTCTTAAGTGCTTGAAATCCTTGGTTCTGTGTCTTTCAGCAAAAACAGAGAAGAGGAAACTCCTGTTTTTAAGGTACAGAAATTAATCAGTGACTCATTTGCTTACACTTATGATCAAAAAGATGTAAAAATGGCATTTATATCACCATCTTCAGTGAGTCTTCTTTCATGTAAGTGATAGCACTTTGAGCAAATACCTGACAATAAATTGTTGCTGGTGAGTCCATTGTTTGAGACTTCTTACCCTACCCGATTTCAGCTGCAAAAAGAGAGGAGGGATAGAAGTTTTTGTTTGAGTCAGTGTGTAAATGCCTTCTCTTGGCTTCTGTGGCATGATCCAGTCTATGCTGAAGGTCTCAAAACAGTATTGTAACAGAGTTAATAGACGTCGTTTCATTCTGGTCCCTCCTTTCATCAGCCCACGCTGGAACAGACACGCTCCAGAGCTAAAGCAAAATGGGATAGGCAGTCTTCCATGGAGGTAATGTTAATGTGTGCTGAGCATGCATGCAGGCGGGTTGGGGGGAGTGATTAATGCTCTGGGAATCATTAATGCTCTGGGAATCCACTCTCTGCCTTGCTGCACAATGCTGTTGTGTCAGGCCCAGAGCTTGGCACCGGGCAGGCTGCAGTCGGGCGCCAGGAACACGTTACCTAGTTTGTGCAAGATCAGGCAGTGAGACAGAGACAGGGTGTTCTCACTTGGGTGAGTTCGCTGCTGCGCTTCAGCTTCATACTTCCACAGCAAGGCACTCTTTGGGTGCTGGTTTACTGCTGGGCAGGGGTGGGAGTCCTGCAGTTTGCAGCCCTAAGCCCCCTCCAGTGTGAAGTCCCAGTGCTTGCTCAGTTGTGGAGGAGCCCCCCTTCCCTTTGACAGGCAGGGATCACCCATCCTTGAGATGAGAGGGGATGAAGCTTGGCTAGCTGTCAGGAGCCATGACTCACTGGGGATCACAGGCGGAGCCCGGCTCTCCCTGCAGTCTGCTCTCCCTGCTGGAGCCTTGGCATGAGCTGTTGTTGGATATTTGTTTTTACCAGATCTAGGGTGGATCTGGGAGAAGCTTGTGTCCACCATTAAGCCTGAAGAGTTGGACTCTGTAAGTTTCCAGTCTGGATGAAGCTGGGAGGCTTCCATTTCTAGGTAGAGGTTTGGAGAAAACATTGGCAGGCAGCACTCTGTGGAGTAAGACAAGGCCGAGATCCTGGAAAACATAGTATTTTGTGTTCAAATCATGTTATGGAACAAGCAAACTCCACAAGACTTATTCACTGCTTTTGAATACAGGGACATACTGTCTAGACTCAAACGGAATCAAGGTGGAATTCTGCTCTTCTCTGTGCTACTGAGAGAACCTCAGCTTGTTTGGATTCTTTTTTTTGGCAGTTTTGACTTCTTACCTCATGGGCTGGCTCTCAAGGAATGCTTTTCACATGAATATGTTAGTGCCCACATCTTATTAAAACTGCCCCTCTCAGTCTTCTGTCTCATTGGAAAATCCTGTTCATTGTAATGAATGAGTCCCCAGAGCTGCAGGTGAGTTAAGGAAGTGGCACTGCTGTTCATGTGAGCAAGGTCTGAGCCTCACACAGTGGGAGGGCTGTATCTTCAGCCCCAGTGGCTGCTGCAAAGCCAAGGTTTGGGCCTGCAGCACACATGCTGCCATCCTTGTACTCCTCAGCCCACTCTTACATTACACCTTTGACAGAAGAAATGCAAGGAATCTCACTGTACCATCCTGTGCTCCTGGATAAACTACCCTGAGGCAGCAATTACACCTGCGGTATTTTTTTCCCCTTTGTCTGGCACAGCTGTGAATTCTGAGCGCAGAGTATGGTAAAGATGTCTGGGACCCTGAGCTCAGTGGTGCCCTGTGCCATGGGGGTCACCAGCCTGCCTGCAGGGTGCAGGTTAGCCCTGGGTGCCTGCAAGGGGCTGCTGCTGTGGCGTGTTGCTGCTGCTCTCCTGTTCCCATCAGGGCATGCGGCAGCGTGTCCCGGCCACCCCACCTTGAACAGCGCAAGGCTCCTTCCTTGTCTTTAGTCTTGCCAAGCTTAATTGATGTCTCTTCCATCTTTTTCCCTGCTCCACATGGTCATGTTTTTAATACTGTTACTCCGTCTGCTTCAGTAGGTTCCTGCTACCCCTGAACTGCAGTTCTTTGTGCTTCTGATTCACTCCAGTCCATTCATCTCTTTTTGGTGGCAAAGTGCTGTCAGCTGCTGTATATTAGGCTCTTTGTTTGTACAACCAGCAGAACGCTGGTGACAAAGGGACAGCCTGTGCCCCAAGGAACCCACGTGCTACTGGGGAAGGCAGTGGAGAGCGATAGGAGTGATGAACAGGATGGCAGAGGTGAGGGTGGCTGGGGCTGGGGCACAGTGTGTTGGCTGCAGCAGGGACATGGCTGGGGGTGGGGAGGGACGTGCTGAGGAAGCTGTTCTTGCTGAGTACAAACCCGCTTTGTTCCCAGGAGGTGAGTCGGACTGGATAAACAGAGCAGTCCCGTCAGCAGAAAGCCTTTCCCTGCCTGGATCCCCTGCTGGCACTCTCACTGGAAGTTGGCTGCACCTCGTCAGTGAGGATGTTATTCTCCTGCCTGTGTTAGCATTCCCTCTTCCTGACTTTCCAGGGCTCAGGTGGGCAGCATGCAGCTGTATGGAGAAATGGGGTGCCTTGGGGAGGAGAAGGAGCAGCTGAAGCTGGAGGACTGCTGCTGCCTTAGTGCAGTGTATTGCCTTGATGGTGAGGCCGCTTGGTACAAAGCAAAGAGGATACAGAATCGTGTCCTGGCTCAGCAGCCAATTCCAGAGGAGGGCTGAATCCTGAACATAGCCATTGATGAGGATGTTTCTTCCTGTCTTCAGGTCCCCTGCTCGGGGGAATTTTAGCCATGGCTCCCAAAGCCTTGGACAGGGTCTGCAACCTCATCTCAGCCTGGTTTCTGCCAAGAGCCATGGTGAGGCTTCCCAGGAGATTGCTGAGCTTGGTACTAGAAGGCAGAAGGGAAGTTCCACCCAGGTCTGAGGATGCCCGGGCTGGATCAGCCCAGGCAAAGGCAGGAAGAGTTTGCCAGCAGCGAGGAGGATGGGGTTCACTTGGCAGAGTGGACTCTGTGCCTCTTCTCTTGGTGGGCAGGAGTGTAGTGCTGCCCCAGCACATGGTTCCTGTGGCCCTGAGCAGTGGCATGAGGAAGGGGATGCCTGTGCCCATCCCACTGGAGCATGCACAGTAGGACTAAGTGAGTGGTGCTACCTGCCCACCCAGACCTGGTGGGCTCAGTTCCCTGCCCTGAATGTCAGGGAAGCTCTGAGCTTCCTCCCCTTCTTTAGCTTCCTTCCTGACAGGAATTCTCTTCCAGTTTTCTTGCTGCTCCTCCCCCTGTTGCAGCACAATTACATGTCCCCACAGAGACATCCAGAGAGGACGGACAGGGCAGGCTGGACCATGGGGGCTGCATTGCTGAAGACCCCTGGCTCCTTCCTCAGTGAGGTCTGAAGTTGGGAGACCTCAGGACAGGACCTCCTCACACTGTTCCACTGTGCTCAGGGAGGATTTTTTATTTCTGAGGGTTTATGTGATAATTTCAGGTGTTTCTGGCTGCTAATGGACTTCTCACTGTGTCTCAGCCTTAGGTACTGATCCGCCTTGAGACCCCACACAATGGAGGCTGGCTCTGTGGTCCGAGCTGTCTTTGATTTCTGTCCCAGTGTCTCGGAGGAGCTGCCCCTCTTTGTGGGAGATGTCATCGAGGTATTGGCTGTGGTGGACGAGTTCTGGCTCCTTGGCAAGAAGGAAAGTGTCACAGGTAAGAGCTGGAAATGCCTGTACCTGATCCATAGATGCGCCAGCTAAACATCTACCCTGTGAGCACACTTTCCCTTGGCCACTGCCAAGGACAAGATTTTTTTTACTAAATCTGTCACGGGACTTTGCTTGGGACTGAGAACGTGGGTTCCCTACCACTGCTCCCCTGCCAGCTTTGTGTCAACTATTCAGGTAGCTCATTTGTTGTTTTTTGAGAGAGATTAGTGGAGGATCAGTTCTTGAGGAGATGAGAGCTTCAGAATCCTAGTTGGTCCATCCTCTGTGGTGGTTCAGCCCATTTCCTGGCTAGTTTATACACTGACCCACCTTGGCAGTGGAAAGGGAGAGAGGAAACAGATGTACCGGGAGTGGAAATGCATCCACGTTCAAGTGACCTCGTCAGGTCAAGTCAGTGGAAGACGCAGCAACACAGTCTATGTGTCCTTCTGAGCCCTCTGACCTGGCACAACTTCCTCCTTTCCACTTTGAAGCATTTTCCTCCAAAAGCTGCCATCAATATCTGGGTGCCTGTAGTAGTGTCCAAGTCTCTCACACTTTTGGAGGGGTGTGAGAAACTTCCTAAGCAGCAAAATGCTCTTAGTGAAAAACTTAAGAGTGTCATAGTCCCTTTTTAAGCAGCTCTTTCTCTTCTTAAGACTGATGTTGAGAGGATGCGTGAGCTCTCAGGGAGACGAAAACCAGGCCACTTCAAAGCAGAAGCCTGACTCTGTCCTCAGCATGAGGGTGGGACCAGGGTTTTTTCCCTGGCCATGGAGATGGGGCTGCTATTGCAGCAGCAGTCTGGGCTCTGCTAACAGCTGCGGGCTGTTTCCTGGCTAAAACTAAGATGGACAGTAGCAAAGGTGGAGAGGAGGACTTCTGCGCTCCACGTAGCTGATAAATGGCATTGAGTGAGTGACTGGCTGATTCTGCTAGTTCTGAAGCCATTGGGCACAGATTACTTCTGCAGAAATCACCAGTATTTACTTCACCGCAGTTTTGTCTCCCAGAGTAATTGATGTGCTTGTTCTCAAGAAGATGAAGCTATTAAGGAATAATAAACAGATGTGTGTTGTAGCTCAAAGATAAAGAAACACAGTGAAGTAAAATCCAGTGGTTTTTAATGACCTTTAACTCAAAACCCACTTGCATTCCTGCTTTCCCTTGGAGCAGCTGTTGTAGTTCTCTGCCCAGTTTTCTAAAGTGAAGTTGTAGGACATTGAAAAAACACTTTTAAATAGAAGCTGTGGAGCTGCTGCAGCCTACCCATATAGTACTCAGTACTCTGTGGGGAATAATTAATGTAGCTCCTTGACTTCTTTTCTAACAGCATTAGGTTGTTTCTATGTACAGAGCGGGAAATTGAGACATGGAAAAAGAGGTGGAGTTGCTTAAAACTGTGAAGGAAGCCACTGAGACTACTGGCCTGTGGGCTGCTGTTTGCACCTCAGGTTGATGACAGCAGATGCCAAACTGCCTAAACCCAGTGCAAAGTTCTGGTGTCTGAGATACGTTGTCTCCAAGTTTTATCAGAGAATGTGGATTGGGTCATCAAAAGTGAATGCTGGAAGTGCTTTTAACCCGTATTCCATCACTTCTCCTTGTCACAAATTATAAAAGATGGGAATGACATTTGTAGTGGCCTTCGCAGTGAGCTCTGCCATGTCCACTACTCCAGGACTGAAATTAGTAGCTGAGTGATAACTTGCTATGGCCAACAAGTGTGTGCTGCCCTGGCCTGCACAGAATAGTTGGGCATCCAGCAGTGGGTGCCATGGTGAAATAGGTGCACAGAGGTGATAAAGTGGGGAAGGTCCCTGGAGCCTCAGCAGCACCAAAGCTAGGACAGAGCATGTGACTCACAGACTTGGCCATCTCGAGTATGGAGGTCTGACATCTGAGGCTGTGCAGGGGCCAAGCCTTACAGAGTGAGGAGCACTAGATGGATGTGCCCAGTCAGAAGACACTTATCTCATGGTCCAGCACTGCTGGATCTCTCAGTCCTCGTCATGGCTTTCAGTTAGGAAGCAAGCAGTGAAAGCAGAGAAAGTCTAGTGTGTCTGTTCGCAGAAACTCCATGTTGATGGCACAGTCCCAGTAATGAACACAGGCTGTTGGTTGCCAGGAGTGAGCCGAGGGCACGAAGCTTTTTGTTGTCTGTGAGCTCTTACATATGTAAAACCTCCAGAGTTCCTGACTCCCAAACTCATTCCTCTTCCACCATGATATTGAGGCACCCAGGATAGCTGGGTATTTTCCTTTAGCAAAAGATCTCGACATCTGGAAGGAGGGTGGAGGGTGTAGTGGTGGTCTACAGGAAAGACTCATTGTTGACATCTGCTTCTCATTTTAGGGCAGTTTCCTAGCAGCTTTGTGGAACCTGTGGATATTCCCCCTTTGAAGCAGGGAGAAAAATTGTTCGTTTGCACCAGTGACTTCACATCTCAAGAGCCAGGGAGCTTGTCATTGCAGAGAGGTAATCTCCATTCCCTTCCTTTGCTTGCATCTTATAGCCCTCACCTGTCCTTCTAGAAGCATTAACCTAGTCACAGCATCCTGCCTAGAGTGGCAGGAGAGACAAGGTAATTCCTAATACCTCATGACACAGGTCATGTCAAACCCACCATGGACCTTTGGGCTTCTGCCACCCTGATACTGATTTCTTGTGATCTATCATTACTCTTGAACCTCCAAATATTGGAGTCATGTGATCATAGTAGACTTACAGCTTTCTTTTAACCTCCCTTCAGTCCCCAAATCTTAGACATGGATTTGGGAGAGAAATCAAAGCTTTGGTTCACCTTCATGGCTTAGCAGTTAGAAAGTCACGTAGCCAAACTGTGTATCTTCATAGAAATGTGGAATGGTTTGGGTTGGAAGGACCTTAAAGATCATCTAGTTCCAACACCCCTGCCATGGGCAGGAACACCTTCTACTAGACCAGGTTGCTCAAAGATATCTTAGACATGTGTGTAAGAGGCTGCTGATGCTTCATGCCTTACCTCCACTCCATGCCCCTGGGTATCGCCAGCACACACAGCACTCAGTACAGAGTACCAGACTTTACCCACAGCCGGAAGGACATGGGGAGACAGGAATAAGAGGTGAGAAGCAACCATGAGGGCAGTTTTGAACTGATATGTCTCATTCCCTGCAGGAGACCTGGTGATCCTGGGGGGGTCCCTGGCCTCCAGCTGGATCCAGGGCCGAAGCAGCTGGGGTTCCAAGGGCTTTTTCCCCTCATCATGTGTGCGGGAGCTGTGTCTTTCAGTTCGGACCCGTCAGCTGTCCCAGAGCGCTCTCCTGGAGGTGCCTGCCTACTCACTGGGCCAAGCCCGGGCCCTAATGGACCTGTCTGCTCAGCTAGAGGAGGAACTGGACTTCAGGGAAGGGGATGTGATCAACATTGTTGGTGTCCCAGAGCCTGGCTGGTTCGAAGGTGAGCTCAGAGGCTGCAGAGGCATCTTCCCAGAGGGTTTTGTGGAACTGCTTACTCCTCTGCGAGCACCAGGAACCTCAGTGGATC